>BSBM01000106.1:51067500-52535000 GCA_027924585.1 Larix kaempferi | reverse complement strand
TTATGCTTTGCCAGCCTTCCATAGGGGTGGGAGTATCAAGACTGTTATCCTTCCCCATAAATTAACCGGGAAAATATTTCCCAACAAATGAAACTAACCATCAAAGTGAATTCTGTCACATCTGCATCGCCCTAAGAGAATAAAATCTGATGGTAATTATGAACCAATATGACATACTGCGATCTCATAATAATCGCACCTCCGAGTAGTCTTTATACAACATTAATATATATCTACTATGTATTTAATTATTCTTTATGTAATACATATGTTTCTAACTGAAAATTAAATTAATGTTTTGAAATCAAAATACACAAATGTGTAAATATACCCTTAATCCCCCAAACACCTAGAAGCACTTAAATGCACTTAGGGATTATGGGTTAGAATAGGTCCTAAAGGCCTTTATGGGGGAGGGGTTCTTTATGGGGAGGGGCTCTAGGCATAACCCGACTCATTTATATCTATTGGGCAATAAATACAATGAGCGTTACCCACCAATGATTGCAACGTTTAGCAAGGACGCGCACGTGCCAGATGCGTGCATGCGCCTCTAACACGCACACGCGAGAGGCCCGTGTGCATCCCCGTTGAACATAAAATTTAGAAAATCGCCCACGTTCTTTCTCCCGCATTTTTTCCCCCATTCATCGTGTTCTCTTTGTTGGTTTCACGCACAGTCCAACAAGCATTTTCATGGTAGATTGAATTCATACACCATTTGGATAAAATACACAATATTTGGGGCTCTATTTGGCTCTTTGTATTGATTACACACCTATTGGGCTCTATTTGGATCAATTGAGTGAATACACAACAGTTGGACTCTATTTGGCACCTTGGATTGAATTCTCATGCTACTTGGATACACATGAAGTCTTCTTACATATAGTGGACACATCAAAAGAGGATTTGACATTTGAAGCAAAGAGCAATCGTAATCCTTGAGGTATGGTGAAAATATGATCTTGTTAAATGTAATTTAGTCTTCATTCACTTGTTTGAATGGCATCTATTTTGGTTTTTCCTCATGAATTGTATGATAGATCTATTTTAGTCTTCTTAATCTTCAACATAGACAATAAAAACATCCTACCAATAAAAACTACAACATGCACCAAGCAATGCTTTCAACCTTTGTTGCAGCTGCCATTGCTGCATCCAGGTTGGGAGATTCTACGTTCTCCCATCTCGGCGTATCAGCTCTGAATAACTGTAAATTGAAATAATAGTTTAAGTCAAACAAAAATACTTTCAAAATACTTTACAAGTTATAAAGTGATGATTGAAAACACATTAAAAAAAATGCTGACCTGATCCATATAACAACCTTCGATCGGGCCAGGGCAAGTGTGCCCGCAATGGGGACAAAGATGTGGCATTGTCCCCGTCGAACTGGAATGCCAAGCATGGCTACCATCGGTCATGGGTTTATGTTGGCCCTGTCGTGAAGGCCCTGCACCTGGATATCTATCAAGGTCACCCGATCTCTCCACTGTAGTCGCTGCTACAAAGGAGGTGTGTCTGAGGAGACCACGTGCAACATTCCTCATTGCCACCTCGATCTGATCAAGCTTATAAGTAACCTGAGGTGGCTGGGGAGAGGGGTTGGGGTCGCTCCTCGGAGTTGGTGGCCCTCTCAGTGGGTTCCACCTGGCACCAAGTCGATCTTGGGCAGAGCCACGCCCAACACCCTGGAACTCAGTTATGTCAAAATAGTTGACATGTAAACCGAGGCAAAACTCACCTCACAATTGGCGAAGGAAGTACTGTGGAACCTCCCTATTATTGTAGGGAGGTTTATCATACACCATCAACCACCTATGCATCCAATTGTCCCTCCACAGTTGGTAATGACACCAATCCATGCAGACATGTGGCTTTGTAATGTTCATTGGTTGGCCTGTTTTCGGCTCAGTGAACATACTGTATAATTGGGCTTTTGAAATGTTCAAATCTTTTATTGCTTCCTTGGAGATGCCCGTGGAGTAGTACTCCCACATCCTAGCTCTAAATTGAGTAATGTTTGTTAATTGCTCGTGTGCATGTATGAGGGAGTCGATTGAGTTCTCAATTGATGTGGCAAGAGACAATCGAGATGGTTCACTCGAGTTTCTAAGTTCACCAGTGTGCACTCGCATTTCATTTACATAGTGGTTAATGTCATCTTGTTCAAAATTAGGTTGTGGGTTTTGGTTTTGTTTGGGATTTGGATTGTGTTCACGGTTTTCTTCGGCATTGGGTCCAAGGTTTGGGTTTTCTTGTGTTCCACTGGACTCGGGGTTAACATCTTGTTCACTCATTGTCTCAATTTACAATCTGCAATAGAAAATTGGTTCATTGTTTTCAAAATTTGAGAATTATTTACAATTAAATAAACAAAAAAATCAAAAAATTGATACAAAGAATGAATAAAATGAAAACAAAACTTGATATTTACCTATCAATCGCCCTGTTGATGAGTTAGTGGGTGTTGTGGGGTGGTTTTGAAGTTGATTTGGGCAACTTTGGTGGTTGAATTCACGCATACGCGGAGGTGCAAGTCGCGCTCGGCCGGCCCAATGGAACAATGCGGAAATTGGGCACTGTTCTTTTTTATTTAACAGAGGCGCATGCGCGCCACTAATATGCTCACGCACCACATACGTGCATGCGCCTCGGTTTGGTCCCGAACCTAGCGGCGCATGCGCGCTTCCTTAGGTGTGTACGCACCATTTTTTTTTCCGCTAGCGCACCCCCATTGCAACAAAAATGGGGACCATCTTCGTGTGCCCGCCCATTACTGATGTTGAGCTGGAGGCTCTGGAACATCAGTAATAGGTTTACTATTGATTATTAGGTACCTCTGGAGCACCTAGAATAAAAAGAAAGGTCTTATTTGGTGTTGAGATGGCGCACCAAGAAGTGTTTTCTACTATGCATATGTTATGCACGAGGTATCCACATATACTTATGTTATGAACTTGTTATACTTAAATTTATGCATATATATGTTTAGATTATGTATATGTTGTGTTATGTTCATATATAGTTGAGGTCATGAACATTGATATGATTGTTGTTGAGGAAAATAAGGTAGAGAATGACTAAAGGTACTTATGAAAGGAATGTCATGACAAGAACTTTGAGGAGATTATCTTAGATAGTGATTTATATATATACCATGAATGATTGACAGATGTACAGGCGCAGGAAATTACAAAGAAAAGTTTTGTAAGTAGATCAACTCTAAAAGAGAGTTTCCATGAAAAGTCCGCAACATGATGTTGCAAGGGAAAATTGTTACTTATACTCTAAATGATTTAGAAAAATTAGATATATGGAAGTATTTTATGATAAAATGCTAGAAACAATTTGTGTTGTTATGAAAAGTACAGGTACAAAAAGCAAGAAACATTGAGGATATCTAAAAGGATGTCAAAGCAAGCAATATAGTTGAAAATTTTATGCTCATAGAGATAACAAGAAGCAGAAGACAAAGTTTGAAAGGGTACGAACACCGAGGACGACGTTATTCTTAAGGAGAGAAGGATGCAATATCTTGATTTCTCCTTTAATGTTTGTGCAACAAAAAGTACAAACTGTGTACCCACCAACGGCAAGGAGCTAATGGGAAGAGCTCCACAGGTAAAACCTTGTAAGTATGATTATGTTTTCCTAAGTGTTAAGTGAATTTGTAGGCTGAGACTAAAAGTTTGACGCAACGAAACGAATGGGGCATGGAATCCACTAGGGGGAGAGGGTGAATGGCTTGATAGCCATGAATTTCGACGACAACAGTCATCTTCATGTCGTGTGCAATTAAAGTGAACTGAGATATTCACTAAGAAAAAACTTAAGTTTAAAAGCATGTTAATAGCTAGTCTTAGATAAGGACGTCAAAGAAACTCTTAGTCGCCGCAAATAACAAGTTCCTATTATCTAACTATTAGCAGGAGGCTAATCTATACTAAGTACCATTAAGTAAAAATAAGAAATTAACATAAAGAACGTTGCTAGCCTAGCCTTGACAAAATATTTCACTTAAATTCCTAAGTGGAAAATGATTGATAATTTCCCGATTTTAAATTATGAATAAAAGATGAATGGCTTATTATTACGAAGTTGGATTTCTAAAATAAATATTATTTAAAAGATAAATAAAATGGGTGAGATTAAAAAGAACTATATGAGTTTATCTACCAATGATGAAAATGTTAATTGGTAGTTGATGCATGGAAACCTCTTAACTATTTAATAGTATGTTAACTATATAAATTGATAATTAAAGCCAAGTTACATTTAGTTATGTTCAAGATAATATAATTACCTTAAGTGAACTAATTAAAGATCTTTAGTTGATTTAAAGATAAGTTAAGTCAACTAATTAAAGATCTTGAGTTAATTTAAAGATAAGTTAAGTGAGATAATTAAAAATCCTCAGTTATTTTGAAGATAAGTTTAGTCTACTAATTAAAGATCTTGAGTTAATTTAAAGATAAGTTAAGTGACCTAATTAAAGATCTTGATTTATTTTAAAGATAAGTTATTTATGTTAAATTAATTAGATAAGGATAAATAAAGTTAAATTTAGTCAAGTCAAATATTAGTTAACCAAGGGTTGACTAAGTAAATCTATGAGTTAAAATTAACTAAATATTAAATAAGTTTTAAAGTTCTAACAAGAACTTATCTCGTTGGTCCAAACCTAGTTTTGACTATAAAGAAGGCACTATTGTGCTTGTAAGGGGGGATTATCTTCAGCTAAAGCTAATAACCTGGGAGGAACGTTGCATTCAAGCTTTCAGTAGCCTCTTCTATTTACTAAGATAAGTGATTTACACATGTATTGTTATCATTGTTTATTAGTTTGGATTATAATGAAAAATGTTATAACTTTTATTTTTATTCCCTAAATCATATTGGTTTGAATGGGCTGCATTGGATGTATTTATTTACTAGTGCGATTCCCTGAATTGATTGCGTGACTATATCATTTACTAGTTTCTAGCCCATTCGTAAGCATGGAGGGAAGGGCGTAGGCCTGCTATGTATATTATGTTCATATTATTTATTATTTTTATTACTCCCAGCCACAGATGCCTCTAAATACCAAATTAGAACTCCAACCAGAAATCGTCCCAGACTTTCAAATAAAAGTGTACAGATTGATAGGGCTATAAAATTTGCAGTTAGAAGTTAAACTACCAGCAACATTAAATTACTTCGACCCCCAAGTTGAATCCCGTAGTTGGTTATTTCACAAAATGTATAATCGATTTTCTTTTGTAATGCTAATGTTGGTACAGAAATTGGGTTATATTCTTTAGTTATTACTGTGTAAAATTCTTACTTTAAATGTAAATACATAGTTAGTACAGAGATCGATTTCTCTGTGGGTAGAAATCGATCCCCTATCTGTTGCTTGCCTCATAACTAAGACGTGAATTTAGCTCTGCGTTTACCTCCGTAGGCTGCTGAATCTCCCTAAAGGTATTGTGTTATATAAACTCTGCATGATCATATATATATTTCGATTATCCTGTAATACAGATACGACCATCCCCTAGTTTACTTGATGAGCGCGCTAAAACAACTCTATACTAGATCATGGTATGCACTCAGTTGTAACATCAGCACCTAATCATTGCTAGCTGTGTGTTAGTTCAGTTGTCTATCGCTTACCTGTTTCTTGCGTGCCGGTTACTTGTTGATGGCTGTGTATTACCATGTATTTTTCCTGTGTGGATTCTGCTCTAACAAACGCCCTGCTGCATCCTAACCTGTTGTCCTGTTTTCCGATCCTGTTATACCATTGCTTCCATACCTGGAAGCTCTCCTTCACCCAAGCCTGGTTCACAGCGAGGCTCTGTCCCGTTTCTTTTAATCCAAGAACCGTTCATGCCTTCAACAACGCAGCCCTCCCATGCATCTCCACCATTGAACTTCAAGTGTGATCTGCGTGATAGATTGTTGGTTGGCTGCCTGGCAGACTGTTGACTCAGCATTATTCGTAGTAGCTGTTTTCTCCTCATTTTATGACATGAGTGGTCCTCAAACTTAAACGATAATATAGCTATAATGATTAACCGTGGTTTAAAATATGGAGAAATGGGTATTTCCTAGCTAACTGGTAGCTCTTAGTGAATGTTACTTTATTAGTGGTATCTTTACGAATACTTCAATTAAATGGTTTAAAACATGGAGTAATGTATATATAATTACAAAACTAATTAATATTTGTGGAACTAAATAGCGTTTTGGGTATTAAAAGTCTGAACTCCAATTAAACTTTCTAGCATGGAGTAATATATATATATAATTACAAAAAAAATTAATATTAGTGGAATTATATAACGTTTTGGGTATTAAAAGTCTAAACTCCAATTAAACGGCAGATAGCATGGATATATATATATATATATATAATTGCAAAACGAATTAATATTTGTGGAACTATATAACGTTTGTGTATTAAAATTCTGAACTCCAATTAAAACGGTTTAGCATGGGGCAATATATATATAATTGCAAAACGAATTAAGATTTGTAGAAATATATATCTAGAGAGAGAGAGGAATACTTTTGAATATAATACGTAGGGGATTCACGTTTATGTATTTAAAAGAGTAAAAATATTTGGAGAATTAAACTCTATAGTCCTATTTATAAATTGGTTTGAGCTATATAGCTAAGATATTAAATAGTTATAAAATCATATTTATAATTAGTTTGAGTTATATCTCTACATAGAAATTAGTTGAAATTACAATGGTTTTATATATACATATATTTATAATTTCATATAATCGCAAAGTTCTCTATGTAATTGAAATTAATTGATTAGAATTTAAATGAATGTGATTGAACTTATATATATATATATGTTTATTTAAAAATTAGCAATAAAAAGTATACATATATTTGAATTTATAATTATATGTTTTTAAATTATAAACTTGAGTTTAGGATTTCCTTATACATGACACATGGTTGGTTAATTAAAATAATATATAGTTGTATATATAAACATAATGAAATTTACTAGGGTAAATGTTGAATGTGCCTTAGTGTATTTAAAATACCTAAGTGGGTCATTTTTTTTATAGAAATTTATATAAATAGAATTAGAAATTTACAATTGACTTGTATTTCTTATAATTGACTTATAATTATTATATAAAATACCTTTTGAGAATAAAATATTTTAGTTATATTTATATGTTTATTTTGGGGAGTAGTAATAAATGAATATTATCTTTATAGTAGATGTTAATAACTTACTGTATATTTAAGTAAAAGAGAATAAATGTGAATATTAGATTAGGGGTAGGGAGTATGGATAATCTAACCTTTGAATTTAATTGGTTAGGTTAATTATATAAAATCTATATATCTTTGATTGGATGTTGAATATTCTTGAACTATATAAGTCTTATATAGTTTGTTGCCTAGATAGAAATCCTTTAGATGTAAATATGAAGAACTGCAAACAAACTCTTAGCACTCAAGTTAAAATTAAATAAATATGAAGAAAACATCAACGAAGTTTTCAGTGATTTATGTCCACGTGTAAGTTACGACGTTATAGAGAGCCTTAAGAAAAAAAATAGGGAATAATTTGAGTGACATTACATACATAGACTGAAACAACATGGAATAGGTGTCCAACCAAAGCCCCACTCCAAACTTCTAGGTCAATCAATCAAACGAAAACTTTGGAAAACCTTGGAAACCTGAAAAATCAAACATGCACAAACAAGATAATATATGGAAAATCATTGAATAATGTCACGAACATAATAATACACTCAATCCCCTAAATTATCACGAATAGTCCATTGAACACACATGAATATTTATAACAATGAAAATAAATTTGGTAATGTTGGCTTCAAACTAATTTCTAGTAAACATTTTATTAGTAGGGAAGTTAGACTATGCTTAATTAAGCAATGGTCAAATTTGTAATGTACCACCATATATACCTTTTAGGAACAAAGTATGATTATGGGAAAAATGGTACAATTTACAAACACTTCCAACTTTTTGATTTAAAAGAAACTATGAGAATGCTCCAAAAGGAATACCTCAAATTTCAAAATGTGACATGTATTATATGTAATCTTAACTATGCAAGGAAGGAAATAAATAGCAAATTAATTTTAAATAAAAACAGATACATGCAAAAATAAAGAATAAATTAATTTAAAAAACGCAAGTGCATGACAAGGCAAGCATCTAGTTAAAAAGAAGATGAAACAAAACACACCATTTAATTAATGACAACAAATAAAATAAGAAAATCAACTAAAAGAATAATAAGAATTGAGTGCACACATGCATGCAAAAAAAAATAAGACTAAGTGCACAAATGCATGTAGGAAAAACCTAAAAAACTTTACAAAATAAGGGAAAGGACAAGAGTTATGGATCATTTCTCTCTAACAAGATGGTTTAAGATTGTTAAAATTATAGTGATTGTTGGAGAGTTTGTGGAAGTGGTTAAGGGTGGGAGGCCTAAAAGCTTAAAGTTGTGACTTCCAACCATTTTGATATTGTGCTTCTTCAATTCATGCTTTGTCTTCTTAGTATATCAAAATATTAAGAATTTCTCAAATACATATCCCATTTATGCTTTGTCTTCTTAGTACATCAAAATTTGACATCATTAGCAAACCCGCATGCCTCTTGATAGAAGTATAATGGGTATTTATGTTTCGTTTAAATTGGTGTTAAAATTCACTTAATTCCTCCCCCAACAAGATCCATATCAATAATAATACTAATACTTGGGACACTTGATGTAACAACCTTCCTAGTTGGTGAATCGATCCGATCCTTAAATATAACTTTTGTCCATGAATTGGTATCTCATTTATATCATGGTGAAAACTATTTTTAAAATGTTAAAACTTGAGAAAAGGTTTGCACCTTAAGGAATTTGACCCCTTCTCAGCTCATAATAGATCTAGAGTTAAGATGGATCTATGTTAGTATTTAACAATAAAAAATTCCATCCTTTCACATTATCATTTAAAATGGCAACAAAACAAACTAAAGTAATGGAATGACTTTTGAATTAACAATTGCTATCAAAAATTTTATTTAACTAATAACTTAAATTACCATATATAAAAATTAATTCTTTTAGTTTTAATTAATTGAAATATATATATCATTGGTTATGAAATTTAGGTTAGGTTAGGGCACGGGTTGTAAATTTTTTTGTTTACATAATATTTTATTATATTGTTAAAGTGTCACACATCACATCACTACTGAGCATGATATTACATTTCTGCCAGTGATGTAGAAATCACCACTTTGATGCAGTAAGATGTCATGGAACATAAGATATTAAACCTTTATAAAGACACATATAAAACATCTCTCTTAAACATCTTCAGTGTTTCAATTTATTCCAAATATATAGGATATCTCTATGTCATAGATCTAACAAACCCCTCCAAATAATAATGGGATTTGCAATAGTCATGGAAAGAAGCCTCAAATATCCCATGACAATAGACAATGGAAATATAGTGGAGAAATGAAGAAGCAAATAGTTGAATAAATGTTAAGCATTGACAATTCAATAATGCATGTCGTTGGTTAATGAAACATGGAAAAACATTCATTAACATGTCATCCACTTTTATGATATGTTGCTGAAAAACCCATTGATGCAATGTCCATTACCAAAGATTGTTTTATGATACTGGAAAAACCCTCGATATATAGGTTGTCATTATCAAACGATCTTTAATGATAATTGGTAATGTTTAATACATGATGCATGCTACTCGTCCAATGAGATATGTAATGATCATTCAAGTTATTGGTATCCCACTTGTCCTGGAGAGCCTAAGCAATCATAAAGGGAGAGAAATGTCTTAGGCTAGATTGGTAGATCTCAGTTGTCCATGCACAAAGATGGAAGTGACTAATAATAGGGACCCCCACATATGTTGTAGATCCATTGAGTTGTTCTCAACTCCAAATCCATACCATTCTCTCCATCGATATGTGATTGATTACAAACAAGGGGTTTCCTCTATGAATGGCTTGGATGGATCGTTCTAATTCAAAACTTTTAATCGTTAGCATTTGTACATTGATACATGCTTGAGTGGTGATAGATGGAAGCCTCCACTAATGGTGTAAGATTTATTGTGCAAATCCCATCTTTTAATCAAGCATTTATGCATTGTCACATGATTGGGTCGTAATGGGGAAGGGTTCCAACTTGCGAATGGTATAGATTCATTCATGCATCTTTTAAATTTTAATCTCAGGGCATAACAATGAAGAACGTGTGTATCGTCTTATAAGGTCATAGATACAAATCTCAGGGCGGAGGTAGGATATGTACAATTTTGTAGACATTAGCAATCAAATTCAAGGATAATTTTAAGGACCCATACTTATTTAAAAGTGTATAAACCTTGGCGAATCTTACCAATTCTTAAAATGTCAACTATAAAATAGTTGGCGATATTTTTCTAAAATTATTTCAAATTCTAAGGATTTTATATAGCTTATATAATAATTTGGCGATTTTTAGAGTGAAAAAAGTTTACCCGATCAAAATTGGGTGAAATGGGTCTTCAAAAAATGAAAATTGGTGAATCTTTTTTTGGAAAAAAAAAACATGGAAAAATAGCCCATGGGCTAAATTTTTCCCCTAAAATTATCCTTATCAAATTGTTGTGCAAATGAGAGCACCTTGTCCCACAAACAAGGGGGTGTCATACACCAAACTTGTGTCTAGCTAGGTTGAGACCTTAAAAATATTATGTTGTTGTTGTTGTTGCCAACCCACACAACTTCTCTCATATAAGCCTCTCACACACCCTCTCAAGGATGAAGTCACATGTGTGTATGTGTGTACATATGCTTGATTATATATGCATGCATATGCAAAATTAGAAGGTGTGGATATATGTAGCTATAAAAGTTTATGTTGAGTGCATATACTTGCATCTACAAAATCCTTTACCCCCATAGCCCACCTACAAAAAGTGAAAATCCCAAATCATATTTTTAATTAAACTCAAACTATTCATACTGGGGCTAAAAATGACAAGTGAATTGTTTTCCAAATTCCTACCCCAGTGAGCGTTCCAATAATAAAAATTAAAAAATAGAGTGAATTGTTTTCTAAATTCCTACCACAGTCACCGTTCCAATAATAATAAATAAATAAAAATTAGAAAATAGAGTGCATTCATGGCCACACTGCAGTCGACACACCAATTGAATTGTCGATTGGCCATGGAATTTTCATTATTAATTAAAATTAAGCACGGTTTGGCCATACAATTTTACAATTTTAAGCGAGCAGAGTGTAGTGCAGCCTTCTCTTCTCGCAAAGGCATTTCCGTTTTTCGGGTATCAGGATTTTAGCTTTTAGCCATCATTCCAGATTCAGTTGGTGGTCTCGGTAGAGGGAGCGGCCATTCGTTTAATATACAAATGGAAGGAGAAGGACAACGATTATTAGTTGAAGTGGGGGACATTATAAGAGAAGTTCGGGCTCTCGAGGAACAATGGTGGGGTCCTGTTCCCGCTGAGATAGAGCAGATGATACTCAGATTAGACCGAACTGATGAGATAGAGCACAGGAGAAGAGAAATTGTGCACCAATGGACCATCTTTAACAGTCGAATCCCAGATCAAAATAATGCCGAGTTAGAACGGAGATTAGAGCAAATTAATGTCGAGTTACAACGCAGATTTGAGGAACTTCACGATCGAGATAGATTATTAGCTGAAGCACGATGGGCTGCAGATAGGGATGCAGAAGGTCGTGCAGCATTAGGTGAACTGCAGGATATTATAAGTGAGTTTGGGGAAATTGAAGAACGATGGCAGGGTCGTGATGCTGAACTCCCACGCACAACAACCCAAACTCTTATGTTGCACGATAGGACGATGGAATTTTATACATATTTGCGCGATAGTCATCATCGATTCTCCGATGAGAATTTATTAGACGAGATAGATCGCGGAATAATAGAGCTTGGTGAACGATGGCAACGTTATCCAGATCAATTCCCCAGGTACGCACGGTTAATAAATGGCCGAAGAGGCTTTTTAAATGAACTTGGTGAACCATGGATAAGGCCAATAGACATCATAAATGAGGCAGAGGAAGATATGGCTGTTGAGACTCGCGAGACCAAGATAAGAATTTCTCCCATTTGTATTTCCGGTGAGCATATCAGTGATAACAATAGCGTCTATTCATCCTGCCCAATTTGCCACGAGGATTTCCAAGTGGGAGAGGAGGCGGGTCAACTCGGTTGCGGTCACATATACCATCAGCACTGCATTTCGCCGTGGTTCAGATCGAATAACACTTGTCCCATATGCCGTCGAGCATTATGAGTAGCATGAGTTTCTTTACGTTTACACTATTTCATTATCATTATTAGTATTACGTGTTTTATTAAATTTTAACTGTTTTATTTTATTATTATTAAAGGTCAGATATTTAATTTGGTAGGTAATTTTTTAATTTCTGATTACATATTTAAAATCATTTTTAAATATGTTATAATTAAAGTTTATATATATAAATATAAATCCTTTTAAAATAGTTTACATTTAACAATTAAATCAAACTTTTCATTACAAATTTATATATTTATTTTACTTAATTTTCTTGTATTTTGTAAAAACTTTTAAAATTTGATAAATTAATTTAAAAATGTTATATTTTGTCTTATTTGAGTTGTCAATCTATAACTCTAGCTTAGTTTTATAACTTTAACTTAGTTTTAAATTGTTTTAAAGAATTATAAGTGCATTTAAATCCTTTGCAAGTTTATTTTGAAACTCTTCTAAAGAAATATTCTCATGCCTTAGAGGGAGATGAGAATATAAATTTCAATTGCATCGAAGAGGCGCAATCTAGAACCTAGTAGGGGGATATGTAACTCCTTCAGTTCTCATCCTAGAGCTGACATGTGTCTTTTAAAAAAATAACAAGTTAGATAAATGACAACCCTTTTTCAACATTCGCACTCTAAAAATGGGTTTTTGTTGACACAAATCCAGTCGACACGGGTTTCCGACACCGTCGACACCCAACCCACCGCCATCTTCCTGAGCACCAGCAGATACAAGTTTTACCCTGTCTAGCAACACCTATGGAGCGGATGAGGTCTCACTCGAGATGTTCAAGGGAGAGTTGACAGAACCATGTTTCTGCCGAATGGAGGAGGATGTTGTGCATCTACTGATCAACTTATTGCATCATTCAAACCTAGTTTTAAGCATTGAACTTAGGCATTTAAACATAAGTGCAACATTATTCAACAGATCTTATCATCGATAGAAAATATGCAACAGATATAACAGTAAAGCATTAATTGCAACAAGGAAACATCACATCATTCACAGATTCAAATCGCATAATGCATTTACCATAGGAAACAAGAAAAGACACATTGATTTGGATGAAGAACTCTGTCACATCATATTTATCTCCGCAAGATACCCAGTCTTCAGCTTCTTCAGATCAATATCTCTAGATGTTCTTCTCTTAAGCTCACTAAAGATATCTCAATAGCTACAAACCTACATCTATTTATAGGCTTGCACCTTTACATTTTTGGTCCACTTAGGCAACCTCCTAACTACTTCTTAACAAACTTCTACAAAAAGTAACCCAAAATCCCACATAATGCGGTCAAATGACCCATAACCCACATCGTGCGGTCTAAATGACCCAAAATATACATAACGCGGTCCAAATGACCCAAAGTACAACAAGTACTTGTCTCCTTGCACACTGTTGTCTTCCTTCTTCCACGGTATCTTTGTCCTTGTGCAACATCCACGAGCCAGATCAACTAGAGACAGTGTACTCGGAAAGTCTTCAGTCGAAAATCCTCATACTGCTGATCGACCTCACTTACGTGCTCTTTGATTGCTGCAACTGCTGCCTGGCTCTCTGTCACATCCTACACAGATGGATGGTCCCTCATCCTCTCTGCAACTTGTCGGCGACCCTCCTGTATAGTTTTTAGTGCGGAACTTGCCTTGAGCAAAAACTGTCCACCGACCTCTTGAAACTCTTCTAGTTGTGCACTACGCCTCTTCTGATGCTCCTCAGCCTTTACAATTCGTTGTTGTAATTCTTTCAGTTCTCCGGATTTGGTGACTTGAGAAAATGGTGCCATCGTCCGCCTCTTGCCGCAACTTGGTTAGTTGTTCTATCTGCTCATCCTGAATGATACCACCCCAAAACTGCGGAGTGTCTGCAATGATCTTTTCCGCTATTTGCTCCAGCTCTCCTAACTGTGTCGCCAACTCCTCAAGGGCCCGTTTTCGGTCATCTACCTGCTCTTAGGGTGTGCCAAGGTGCAATAGAACTGTTAACTTTGCATTCTCATGTTGTAATTGGGCGATCATGGCCCCAAGTTGTTGCACCCATTCAATTGGATCCAACTGTGCAGTAGGCTCGAGGACATGTCGAAAGGCTTTAGAGACTGCCTCTTCCAACTGCACTTTGTTGTCCTAGAGGGTAGCTCTCTCTACCGTCAACCAGTCCTGTTCCTTCATGAGCTTTGTCTTCTCGACCATCATCTGCTTGAGCCTATCTTCCAATTCATTGACCTCCTTCGTGGCCTCGACTGCTTTCCCCTTTAACTCATCAACCTCTCTCCGAGCTACCACTTCATGTTCCTATAAACGCAAAGCTTGAAGACCGACATCGTGCTTTCTGTCCGCCAGCTCCTGGCTGGTAACAGTCTGCATCTGTACCAATGTTTGTGATGACAGGGTGCTAATGTTAATTGACATACCTTGTAACCATCGCAGCGAATCCTGGAGAGCCTCGTCGTCAATCGCAATCCGCACTCAGGGGAATTGGTGCATTCCGGACCTGTGATGTAGTGTCGACGGCGCTGACGATCTGCACCGACGCAGCCTCGGGTGCCTTCTTTGAAACCACATGAAACAAGGAATAAAGGAAAGCATTGACCTCCTATAAGTCTGTCAAATTGCGCCTCCATCACTGGGGAGGCGCCACTGATCGTACCATACTCGTGGCATGCCTTTGTTCTACCCTCCTCAAGCTCGCAATCTATCTCATCATCCGTCGGTTTCTTCGTTGATTCCTGATCTGAATCATGTTGACTCTGTTGGTCCTGTATGGATAGCGGATCCTTTGGGCTCGTCGTTGGTGGTCCCGCCTCAATATCCACCAGACTAACTGATTCCCGCCCTTCGACAAGCCAATCATTCCCCCCATACCTATTATTATAATAATATAACTACCTATTATTATAATAATATAAATAATCAATAATAATATAAATACTAAAAATATAAATAATCATTACATAAATCTAGCACATGAAGTTTGGATGTTAAATCCTACAACTTCATTAAAATATAGATGTTCAATTGAATAATGTAAATTCTTTGGATAATAGCTAAATCTAACATCCAAACTATTGGAACATGAATAAGAAATATTTTAATGTTACAAGCACTTGTTATGTATCTAAAATGGCATTTCCAAATTTTATAAAATTGGAATGATTTTTTTTTTAGTAAAAATGTTTTGTAAAGTTATTCATTGAGTATGGAAAATGGTTATTTAATTTGGTAGGTAATTTTTAAATTTTTTATTACATATTTAAAATTATTTTTAAATATTTTATAATTAAACTTTATATATATAAATATAAAACTTTTCAAAATAGTTTACATTTAACAATTAAATCAGAGTTTTCATTAATAATTTATATATTTATTTTATTTTTTATTTTTTTTATATTTGTAAAAACTTTTAAACTTTTATAAATTAATTTAAAAATGTTGTATTTTCAAAAAAAGACTTATTTGAGTTGTCAATATATAACTTTAACTTAGTTTTAAATCATTTTAAAGAATTATAAGTTCATTTAAATCCTTTGCAAGTTTATTTTGAAACTCTTCTAAAGAATTATTCTCATGTCTTAGAGGGAGATGAGAATATAAATGTTAATTGCATCGAAGAGGTGCAATTTACAACCCAGTAGGGGGATATGTAACTCCTTCCGTGGTCATCCTAGAGCTGACATGTGTCTTTTTTTTTTAAATAACAAAATATTATAAAGCATAACATGTCCGCTCAAATTAGATTTAAAACATCTACATTTAAAATGACATATATATATATATATAACTACACAAATTAGATAAATGACAACTCGTTCTCAACATTCGCACTCTAAAAAGGGCTTTTCACCTTAAGAAATTTAATCCCTCTTGGTGCTCGGTGGATCCCCTTTTAAGATGCACCTATGCTAGAGGTGTAGAATCTCGATCGAGGGTCTCACTATGTAAAACCATTCTGAAGTCTAAAGAAAAAAAGGAGTTGTTAGAGGGGGTCTAGTTCCTAATTTTTCACCTATGAAAACTAGAAGATCCAAAATGTTATTGTAGGGTGGTGATTTAAAATTTAGATCAAAGGGTAGTATCTATGTAGGTATCACGACACTTAGAGAGAAGAAATCCTTGGCAAGGACTAAATCATGATTACTCTACCCCTAAATCTGCAAGGAGTGGGTGGACTCCAAAATTTCTTTCCTTATAGATATTCTTTGATTTAGATCATTCTGATATTATTTTTAAGAAGAATATCAACCTCCCACTCATCGAGCACTTCGACAACTTCTTCTGTCAGTTGGCCTACCAACTACTCCTTCCAATCAATGGTCGACTCGCTTCCACTTGTCAATCCTTCCTCATACCTATATATGTTGACGACATTGAACGTCACTGAAATGTTCAAATCATCTAAAAACTACAATATAGAATCATTATCAAAAAAATTCTTCATTATTCATAACATATAAATCTTCTTCAAATTCAACTTATTATATGTTCATCATTGTAACCTTTCCTTTTGCAGATGCTCGTAGACTATGTCTCCTCCAAATGCTCGAATTCATGTTTTTCGGTCAGCTCTCAATGTGTAAAAAACAATGTTTTCTTCCAAATGCCTTCTCACCCTTTCATGCACTTCCTTCATGTCGTCAGCAAATGCCTTGATGTCTGTTCTCTTCTTTTTTCTAGTCAATAACTTCATTAAGTTGATTACCCCAAGTTGACTTCTTGCTTCCACTATTTGGAATGGACTCAATCCTATCAACCAGTTTTTTGAGTTATTATATGCAAACTTTGACTCGGCTGACACATTCTCCCATTGTTTTGGTTGGTCAGTGGTGAAACACCTCAATAATTCCTTAGTCTAACATTCTCAGTCCTATGTGGGTCCTAGATTGGCAGACTCAACTTACGGATCAAGTTGATCTACTGAGATATACTTCTTGTTAACAGCAATCCCATTGGCATGTTATCGACCAATATCCCCTTGAACTCTTTCAACATTCTTTTAACTTCAGTGGAAATGTATTCTTTGGGTCCTCAAAATTTATCCCATTTGCAATGATTGTGAAGCAACATTGTTGCTTCTTTTTCTCCTTCAATAATTATTTTCCTAAAAAAATCGGCACTCTCTTCTCCCAATAATAATTTTCACTTCCCTTATTACTCATGTCTTCTTCTAAGGGAATCAATCTAAACCTCCTTCCATATTTCTCAATAGTAAATTAGTACTTTTACAACCATTATACATCATGCTCCTATCATATTTCAATGGTCTCCCAAACAATAGATGACAAGCTTCCATGGGTATAACATCACATACCACATTATCATAAAGATTGCCAATCTTAAAATTTATCAAACAATGCCTAGAGAATGTGACATGATGTTCCTTCATATGCCATGACACCCTATGAGAGTTCGGATGCAGTCGGTATTTCAGACTCAATTTCTTGACATCTTTAGTCGATACCAAGTTCTCTATGATGCTTCCATCACTTATCATGGAATAGAACCTATCCCTAATTTTTAACTTGGTTCGAAACATAGACTTTCTTTGTGCTCGTTCCTTCTCTTGTTGAGCAGGTTGCAATAAATTCATGTCGGTTTCAAGTTTCTACCTCCCTCAACCTTAATGGCATCTTCATTGTCCTCGATAGTCAAACTAGTCCTATCATAAGTCCAGTCATTCGCTTGACTTTTGGTCTCCTACTTCCTTGCTACATGCATATTTTTTTGGAATTAATATGCCTTATGGTTGACTTCTTTACACTTGTAGCAGAGTATAATTGGTATGTCTGCACATCTTCCTCCAAAGGATCCTCTTCTACCAAATTTACCTCTTCCCTTGGGGTTCTCACCACCCTTTCTATACTAAGGTGCAAATTTTATTGCAATGCCTTCATATCTCGTGACATCACTACTCTCTTCTTTCTTTACTTGACTATTTTCACCTCTAGTGGAAGCAAATTTTCTAGGTGCAGGTAAATCTTCAAAAATCCAAATTTAAAATAAATAATTATACATAAATAATACTTAATTACAATTATATATAAAAAAAATAACAAATTTAATTTGTCTATAGCATTTAACTCAATCATAAATTAAATAAACAATTAAAAATATATAAAATAATTACACATAAATAATACTTAATTACAACTATACATTAAAAAAAAATAGCATTCATTACATTCAACCTTGATTAAAATTAACCTGCAATAAATCCAACATCGATTAAATCGAGCATGGATTAAAGCCAACATGCTTAAAGTCAAGTATGGATTAAAGTTACAATGCTTTAATTTTTTAAAGTCAAAATTATACATAAAAATATATATATAACAAATTTAATTTGTCTATAGCATTTAACTTAACTATAAATTCAATAAACAATTAAAAAAATATAAAAATAATAATACATAAATAATACTTAATTACAACTATACATTAAAAAGAAATAGCGTTTACTAATTATTTAAATTATTTAAATATCAATTACATTAAGAATATTATTAATCAAATTAATAACATTAAAGTTAATAACATTTGAATGGATATTATTAATACTAATATTAAAAAACAATTTCACAAATTATTGAAACATAATTTTTACATTATTACTCCTTTCATATAGTTATAATAATATAGCATAACTTTAAGATTCATAGTAACAATGATATTATTAATTCATTAATGTTAATAACATTATAATTAATATTAGTATTAATAAAAATAATTTTATCATTAATAATATTAATTTTTTAACAATATGTTTAACATGAATATGAATATTTTTTAATTTTTGAATTCTATTTTTTATTTTTTAAAATTTATTTATTTATTCATGCCAAAACATTATTGAATATTAATTATTTATTTAAACTTTTGGGAAAAAATATTTCTTATTTTTAAATGTAAAATATAAATATCTAACATTTTGCCTCTAACTTCTTTTAAAATTACATAGTTGTACATAGACAAATTAATTTTTTTTTTTAATTTCCTATGTAAATATAAATATGTATAAATTAACTTCTAATTTTTTTAAAACACTATAAAATAAAATATAAAACAAAACAATAACCCTTGAATATTATTTTATAGCTTTTTATATTTTTTAATTTTTTATTAAAATAAAAATTTTGATACTTAATAGAAAGTTTTCCTAACTATATATAATAATATAATAATAATAATAAACATATATACAAAATATTAATAATCTTCTATATAATAAATATATATACAAAATATTAACTACCATAATAATTTTTGGAATTTTAAAATGAAGAAGATTCCAGTATCACATAATTATATTCTCAAGTTATTATTATTATTATGCTCATCATTAATGCTAATAATTATTATTACTTATTATTAACATTTCATGAGATTATTTTGAAATAACATTAATATTAGAGTTATTAAAATTGAATATAATAATTTAAAATTTTAACATTATTGTTAATGTTAACATTATTGTTAATGTTAACATTATCATTATTCTTAATATTAATATTATTAATTCTTTAAATGTTTATATTAACATTAAGGATAACATGAAAGTTAAGATTAAAATTAATGGTACCATTAACATTAAACATGCTCAATTTTCATTAATCCAACTTTCATCAATCATGGTGCACCTAAGTTATGAATATAATCCTAAACCTTATTAATGTGACTCTAAACTTCATGATCCTCCTTGCACTTTGTAAGCATACAAGTGGTTGTTATATTTCATGATAATATTAAAAGTCATTCATACATAAGCTAGGTTCACCAAAGTTAAAAAGATAAACATCCACGACACACCAAACTTACCAAGTTACAATCAACCATGCTACACCCAAGTTAAATATATAGTCATTCATAAAACACCATAAGCAACCACAAGGAAATGAACCCACTTTTTTTTTAAATTGCTTTAAATTTCATGAAAAATTTAATCCAAACCAAGCACACCACACCATAATTTTATATATGATAAACCATGCCTCACCCAACTTAAATATATAATGGAACATAATACACAAAAATTATCCAAATTTATCCAATGTCACCCACAATTTTAAAACCAAAGTCAACCTAACTTAGCTTTGATTTCACCAAATTCAACAAAGTATAATCATAGTAAACCAAATTCAATCATGGTAGAGCTAAGTTACAAATATAATCAACTAAACCTTAAAAGTGTTTGTTATATTTGATGTTAATATGTAAAGTCATGCATACATAACCAAGTGAACCAACATTTTGTGCCCTTCAACTCTTACCATGCTATACATTGGTCAACAATGGATTACAAGTCAACAATTGATTAAAGTGAACAAAGGATTAAACTCAAAGATGGATAAAATTCAAGATTCATTACATTCAACCTTGATTAAAATTAACCTCCACTAAAGCCAACATGGATTAAAGCCAACCTGCATTAAAGCCAACATGGATTAAAGCCAACATGCTTAAAGTCAAGTATGGATTAAAGTTACAATGCTTCAACTATGGATTAAATTCAACTATAGATTACAGTACATCAATGTCACCAATGAAGCAAGCCATACTAACTAAGATTTAATTCTACCTTGGATTGAAGTCTACCTTGGATTAAAGTCAACCTTGGATTCAATTTAGTAATATTAATATTTTTAATTGACTGAGGTCAACCACAAATTGAAGTCAACATTGGATGGAAGTCAACCATGGATTCAAGTCAACCTTGGATCGATGTCACCCATGGATTGAAGTTAATCTTGGATTCCAGTCAACCTTGAAGTAAACTATGGATCGATGTCACCCATGGATTGAAGTTAATCTTGGATTGGAGTCAACCTTGGATTGAAGTCACCCATGGAGTGAAGTCAACCATGGTTTGAAGTCAACCTTTGATTAAAGTCAACGTTGATTTGTAGATTGAAGTTAACCTTTGATAGAAGTGAATTACGAATTGAAGCCAATTGTGGATTGAAGTCAACCATGGATTGAAGTCAACGTTGTATTGAATTCACCCTTTGATTGAAATCTACCATGGATTGATTGAAATCTACCTTGGATTAAATTCAACCTTGGATTTAAGTCAACCATGGAATGAAGTCAAACTTTGAGTGAAGCCAAGCTTTCTTAAAATTTAAACATGGATTGAAGTTAGCTATGGATTCAAGTCAACCCGCGCTTGAAGTCAACCATGGATTGAAGTCCACCTTGCTTAAATATTAAGGATGGATTGAAGTCAACTATGGAATGAAGTGAACCAAGGAATGAATTCAAGCATTATACTGGATTCAACCATGGATTGAAGTCAACCTTCAATTGCAATCAACCTTTGATTAAAGTCAACCATAGATTGAAGTCAACCTTTGATTGAAGTCAAGCTTTCTTAAAATTTAACCATGGATTGAAGTTAAATATGGATTCAAGTCAACCTTGGCTTGAAGTCAACAATGGATTTAAGTCCACTTTGCATTCAAGTCAACTATGGAAAGAAGTGAACAAAGCAATGAATTCAAGCATTGGATTGGAGTCAACCATGGATTGAAGTCAACGTTCGATTGTAATCAACCTTGGATTGAAGTCAACCTTGCTAAAAAGTCAACCATGGTTTAAAGTCAACCTTGCCTAAAAGTCACCTATGGATTGAAGTCAACTATGGTTCAATGTCAATCAATCACTTGTAAAATTATGGTTGTGGATTGAAGTCCACCATGGTTCAAAGTCAAGCTTAGATTGACCTTGTTCAACATTTTCCTATGGTTGACCAAGGTAGAGTTAACCATAGTAAACCAAAGTCAATTATGGCCAACCAAAGTCAACTAAAGTCAACCAAATTTAACTATTAAAGTAAACCACATTGAATCGTGGTTACCCATACTATACCATGATCAACCAAAGTCAACCGTACTCAATGAAAGTCAACATAGTGAACCATGCTCTATGAAAGTCAACCTAAGTAAACCATGGTCATCCATGGTTAACCAAAGTCAACCATGGCTAACTAGGTCAACCACGGTAAAGAATAATCAATCACAGTCAATTAGCCAACCAGACTCAACCATAGTCAAACAAAGTTATCTATTTTAAATTATAGCAAAAAAAAGTCAACCATAATGAACAATAGTCAACCATATTCAATTAATAAACCCAAGTCAAACAAAGTTACCAAAGTGAATCATGCTCAACCATAGTAAACCAATGTTAACTATGGCCAACTAAAGTCAACCATAGTCGAACATAGTCAACCATGGTTAACCAACGTAAACAAAAGTCAATTATGGCCACCCAAATTCAACCATAGTTGAACATTGAATCGTGGTTACCCATACTGTACCATGATCAACCATATGGAAAATTCAAACGAGGTGGAAACTAATCATCAATCATGGAAAAACAAGGTTAACCATGGTCATCCAAAGTTATGTGTGGCCAACCAAAGTCAACCGTGGTCATCATAATTCAACCATGGTAAACTTTGGATGAATAAAGTCAACCATGGTTGACTTTATTTGTCCATCCATAGTAAACAGTAGTTTACCAAAGTTAATCGACTACATAAGTCAACCGCGGTCAATGAAAAGTCTATTGCATCCATACAAAGTCAACCATGCTCAACCATAGTCTACCTTAGCTAATTAGTCAACAAAAAGTCAACCATAGTCAATCATGGTCAAGCATAGTAAACCAAAGTCAATTATGGCCAACCAAAGTCAACCATAGTCAAAGATCGGCAACCATGGTCAACCAATGTAAACCAAAGTCATTTATTCCCAGCCACATGCAACCATAGTCAAACATAGTTAACCGTAGTCAACCATGGTAAACTATGTTCAACCATAGTTAACCATGGTCAACAAAAACTAACCATAATTAACCGTAGGCAACCATTTTCAAAAGTCAAACAAGGTTAACCAATAGTTAATTATGGGAAAACAAAGTCAACCATTGCCAACCATCATCAACCAAAGTAAACCAAATTCAATTATTGCTAATCCAAGTATACCATGGTCAACCGAAGAAAACCATAGTCAAATAAAGTGAACCAATAGTCACTTATGGAAGAAATGTTTTTTCCATAGTCAACCACAGTGAATTGTGGTTATCCATACTTAACCATGATCAACCAAATTCAACCTTAGACAATGAAAGTCAAGATTAAGAACCATGTTCTACTAAAGTCAAACTTAGTAAACAAAAGTCAACTATGGTGAACCATGGTTTCATAGAGTCAACCATGGTCAACTAGGTCAACCATGTTCAATAATATTCAAACATAGTCAACAACCACATTCAAAGTCAACCATGGTCAAACAAAGTTTACCATAGTGGTCAATCATGCTCAACCATAGTAAACCAAAGTCAATTATGGTCAACTAAAGTCAACCATTGTCGAACATGGTTAGCCATGGTCAACCAACCTAAACCAAAGTCTGTTATGTCTATACACAGTTAACCTTAATTGGACACGGTAAACTATGGTCGATCATATTTGAACATGGTCAACCATGGACAACCATAAATACCTGTAGCCAACTTTGGTCAACTATTATCAACCATAGGCAAGAGTCAAACAAGGTCAACCAATATCCAACCACAGTTAACCGTGGTAAGCCAAAGTCAATTATGGCCAACCAAAGATAGCCAAATTTAACTAGAGTCAACTAAAGTTATCCACAGTCAAACGTGGTTACCTATACTCTTCCATAATCAACCAAAGTCAACCATACTAAATGAAAGTCAACATAGTGAACCAAGCTCAACGAAAGTCAACCTAAGTAAACAAAAGTTAGACATGGTCACCCAAAGTTAACCATGGTCTACTAGGTCAACCATGGTAAACAATATTCAATCATAGTCAATTAACCAAGCAAACTCAACCATAGTTGACAATAGTCAACCATATTCAATTAGTAAACCAAAGTCAAACATAGTTAACCATAGTGAATCATGCTCAACCATAGTAAACCAACGTCAACTATAGCTAACTAAAGTTAACCATAGTTGAACATGGTCAACCAATGTAACCCAAAGTCAATTATGGAAACCCAAATTCAATCATAGTTGAACATGGTTTTCCATAGTCAACCATAGTCAACCATGGTCAACCACAAATAACTATATCCAACCTTGGTCAACCATATGGAAAATTCAAACATAGTCACCTAATTGTCAATCATGGAAAAACAAGGTTAACCATAGGCAACCAAAGTAAACAAAAGTTAATTGTGGCCAACCAAAGTCAACCACATCAATGATCACAAGACTTTACATGATTCTTGTGAATACGTTGAAAACCCTCCTTGAGATTACGCTGAAATGAATCCATCTATTGGTTGTATGATTATGACTCTGTTTATATATATTATGTAACGATCTCTGCAAATTCTTTATACTTTGTGCATTACGATCTCTGCAAAATTCTTTATACTCTGAGCTTAACGATCTCTACAAATTTTTATACTCTGTGCATAACGATCTCTACAAAAATTCTTTATACTCTAAGCTTAACGATCTCTGCAAATTTTTTTACTCCATGTATATTAATTTAAATGTGACATTGTCTCTCTATCATTTCAAATTATGTTAATCTCTGAAATTATAGTGTTGAATTCTTCTGTGTATTTAATCACCGATTATATACTCTGTTTGTTTTTGTTTTTTTTATAAGCCTCTATCTACCTTACCTTAGACCCACTGGCGGGTACTGGATCTCTGTTGAGATTATGGCATTGATCTCGCCATTCGAACCCTTGATCGTTACATACCTGAGCTCTGTCAAACTGAAATATATTTTGATCTATGTAAAAGAAAAAGAAAAAGAAAAAAAAACTGAAATGGAATGCCCTAAATCGTGATCTCTGTCAAATTAAAAGGGAATGCCCTATATCGTAATCTCTGTCTGGAAGGGACTCTGTGCTGGCAGAGTTACCTTTACCTTTACAATTGTTTTATTCACTAATGAATTCCTAATCCGTGTTCTCTGTCTAGAAGGGACTCTGCGCTAGCAGAGTTACCATTGCTTTCGCTTTCTGCCTGGGAGGGACTCTGTGTTGGCAGAGTTACCACAGCAATAGTTTAATTACTTAAAAATTTTATTTATTTTTTTTAATCCGAGATCATTGTGAGGAAGGATCTTTGCACTGGCAGAGATACCTTAGTAACCATCTTCATTTACCTAAGACTCAAATCGTGATGTTGGTGAAGACGAATCTCGGTGTGTTCATTTGATGTTTCCAAATTTCGTAGATATGAATTGTAGATGCCGTTTTCAATTCTCTGATCACCGATTTCTTGTTGACATTCCCACGATTACGCAGTAAACTTCTCCATATATTTATTCGGTTGGTTATTGAGAATCCCAAAAGTATGAAACAAATTTATTTGATAAATTAATGACATTTCCAAATTTTGGAACGAATTTTTTCTGTGTATTAATTAGAAAAATTCGAATGGCCTTCTCCAGAATCTGTGGTGAATCTTGTGGGTTAATCATTAAATATTTTCTGTGTATCCATTTTTTTTTTAATTGACGAATCCTGAAATGTGAAGCAAACTACCCCTGCATATTCATTCGAACATCTTTTTGACGTCCCAGAAATTCTGAAGCGAATTAAAATTTCGACCTTCAAGTCAGCCTGCGTGTTGTTCGAAAGATCAGTCGTTCTCCAGAATTCGTAAATACGAATTGGTAACTGCCCTTTTTATCTTCTGTGTACCAATTTCTTATTGACATCCAGCCTCCGCGTAAATCTAGTTGAGCGACAGCCAAGTCCAAACCCTAAATACTAATTGTCCCACTATTGGGAATATGATGTTATTTTATGTTCAAATTCCGTGGAAGTCTTGGTCCCTACATTTAATCATAAATGGATGCCTGAATATTGATGAAAATTACCTCCAGTTTACCAAATGGTCAATGATATGTGGGAATGCTGGCATATCTGACTTGCTAATATTTTGTAATAACCCAATGTGATCCTAAGAATGACGCTTTTGCTAGAGAATCCTGAAATAATAAAATAAATATTTAATCAAATTATTCTCATAATTTCCAACCTCTGAAAATCAATTAAAAATCTGCAAATCAAACAAACTACGATTCTAGCGATTCGGCGTTAATGTCTGATAATCTGCGATTTTGTGATATTCAATTGCATTCATTAATGCGATCTATTACTAGCTAAAACTAGAATGCTCATCTTCTTGACAACTAAAGTATTTCGTTTATTTTTTTTACGAGATATAAATTTAAATTCTTTTCATTAGAAGATCAAATTATATGAAATAATAAATCTTGAATTAAGTGGTTGAGAATATTATGCATATTTTATTTTCAATAAATAGAATAGTTATTTATAAAATCATGTTAGATTACACAAATAGAATTTCTTAAAAAGAATCATGGTTAAATTATATGGGAGAATGAATTCGGGTAGCAATTTCGATTTCTGATGGATAGCATTATACTCTTTTAAAAATTGGATCCGGAGCAATCATTATGATCCCTGTAGGATAGTAATACCATCTTGTAAACCCAGAGCCACAATGTCGATCTCTATAATTTCTTAACTTTTCTGCATTCTTATTTTTCCTTTGATCTCTGTAGAACGATAAACGTCGGATCAGCAGGACCTTTGGTAACTCCTCAGTCAAGATTAAAGTCTAGTTGTTCGGTATCAAAAACCATCGCTGTAAAGTTTAATGAAATTCAATCATGGTCACCTATGGTCATTTTTAGTTAATGATGATCAACAATTGTCAATCAAAGTCAATCAGTAAACAACCATGTCGTTAACTATGTTCAATTAAAGTTGACCATAGTCCAACAAAGTCAACCACATTCAACCAAATTCAACAACAGTAAAACAATATGGAATTATAATCAACCAAAGTCAACAATATCCAACCAAAGTCAACATAGTGAATCATCATCTATGAAAGTCAACCATCAAAATGTGCTATAAACATGTTTGAGAACTTAATATTCCAACACTTACAAATGTTTTTTTACCTCAGTCAAAATATTTGGCTCTTCCCGGTTTATCCCAATATGGAATCAATTGATGATGTATTTATGAGCTTTAACTTGGTCTTCATGTAAAAATAATTGTATCAAAAAAGATTTCTATGGAGTGTTTAACAATGTTTTTGCTTTGTACATTTCCTTCCAAATCAACCATGGTGAACCAAATTTAATGAAATTCAATCACGGTTTACCAAATTCAACCATGGTCAATTATGGTCATTTTTAGTCAATGATGATCAACAATTGTCAACCAAAGTCAACCAATAAACAACCATCGTTAACTATGTTTAACTCAAGCTGGCCATAGTCCAACAAAGTCAACCATATTCAACCAAATTCAACAACAATAAAACAATAATGGAATTATAATTAACCAAAGTCAACCATATCCAACCAAAGTCAACATAGTGAATCATCGTCAACAAAAGTAAACCATTGAAATGTGCTATAAACATGTTTGAGAACTTAATATTCCAACACTTACAAATGTTTTTTACCTCATTCAAAATATTTTGCTCTTCCCTGTTTATCCTAATATGGATTCAATTGATGATGTATTTATGAGCTTTAATTTGCTCTTCATGTAAAAATAATTGTATCAAAAAAAAATTCTATGCACTGTTTAATAATGTTTTCGCTGTGTACATTTCCTTCCAAATCAAAGTTATTCCTATATATTGTTTTTGTATATGTTCAATAGAAATTCCAATTTCAAAATATTTAACTTTTTCCGTTATTATTTTTCTTCATTGTATATAATATATGTTTTTAAATTCTATGCTTTGATAATATCAAATACATTTACAAATATCTTTTCACATCTTACATTCATAGATAGCTTCCCCATATTTTCCATAAATATTACTGTTTTTTTATTATTAATTATTTCATGATTATAATTATTTTATTTTCAAGGATTCATTTAATTTACATTTATTTTACTTTTTTTTAATAGCTAAATTTGAAATATAAATGCAATTTTATTTTATTTAAATTTTTAAATATAAATTTATTTTATTTTTTTAATATAAATTTTATTTTATTTTATTTAAAAATTTAATTACTAATATTAATATAATATTAAGGTATTACTAATATTAATAAGAATTATTTTACTTTTGAATTTACCTTTAATATTAATTATTTTACTTATCTTTAATTTTTACATATATTTAATTTGATTTAATTTAATTTATTTTTAATTTAAATTAATTTAATATTATTTTATTTCTTTTTTTAATTTAATTTAGTTTATTTTAATATATTTTAATAATTTCTTTTTCTTTTTTTAACTTAGTATGTATTTATTTTCTTTTTTATTTCCAAATTACATTTTTATTAAAATTTTAATTATTTTACATTTATTTAATTTAATTTAATTTATTTAATTTAATTTTATTTACTTATCTCTAATTTAAAATTAATTTATTTCTTTTTTTTTTTCCATTTCATTTAGTTTATTTTAATTTTTAATTTAGTATTTATTTATTTACATTTTTATTTTCAAATAACATTTTTATTAATATTTTTATTTAGTTATTTCTTCTCTTGCCTGCTATCCACTAGGAACAACCACATTTTTAAATGTGGTTGATATTTGCCGATCGGAGAATATCAACCACTTTTAAATGTGTGGTCATGGTTGATATGTGTCGATTGGCGAATATCAACCACATTTAAAAATGTGGTTGTTGCTAATAATAAACAAGGAAGGGACATAAATCACATCTTTCCAACCCTTGGTTCTAGATGTAAGCTTTAAATTTCCTATGCCACAAGTTGATCTTACTAATGAATGGGTTTGTTAGAACCTTGTTTGTGGCGTTTGCTAGAAGTAGCAATTCGTGCATGTAATGGAACTGAGAATGGAGTAGTCCTAGAGCAGCTCCACAGGTGTGATTTCTCAAGGGATGCAATTCGAACCAAAATAGTGAGTCGGGGAGTATTCCAATCTATGCAATTGATAGCATGTGGAGTATGTAGCGAGGAGTGCATTAGATGTGTAGATCAAGGAAGGTGGGGACTCTTTCCCATAAGGATTGTTGGAGACAGTGACAGGATTATCGAAGACCTCCAGGCGAAATCATCAAAGCATTAGATTACTCCCTTTGGATTATTATTGGTCAAAGAGTTTTGCTAATCCATTTTTGCATTTACACATACTTATGGTGGATATGTACAAAAGTAGGATAGAAAGGAGATATTTTTTTATATGTTTCTATTAGTTATTAGAATGCCAAAATGCAAATTTTATAGGGCGGTTGAATGGGATGTAGTTTTTTTTTTTCCAAGAAAAAAAGCGTAATTTTATTTCAGCAGAGGTGAACAAAATTACATTCTGTATATGCAAGTATGCATGCGGATATCCATTTAAGGACAATCAAAACTGTAAAGTGTAGGATCTTCACTACATCTGTATGGTGTGTTTTACATCACCATATTTAAAAGTCTAAAAAAAAGAAATCATAATATAATATAGCGGGGGCTCCCCAAGCCTCCTATTATACCAAGAAAAAGTCTTTTAAGGAACAACAATATAAGTCTTCTGAAAGTCACCACAAAACTGATCGTCTTCTCCAAAATTTGTATTAACAACACTGCTATTCTTGTAATTCCAAATCATCAACAAAAGGGCGATGATAGTATTCATATAGAGTCCCATCATGGTATTCTTTTACTTTCCACACCCCCATTGCTAGGACCCGACCAACTTTAGAAGCCTTGTCCGCCTCCTTGTTATTCTCCCTGTAAACATGTTTGCAAGAAAAGTGTAGAAAGGAGAGCTTTAGTTCTTGAATGTCCTGTAGTATATTTGCAAGTCTAAGATCTCTGCAATGTTGTGTGCCTAGTAACCAGTTTGTGACGTTCATAGAATCTCCAAAGACATTTAGAGATTGACAGCCAGTCTCAATAGCGAACAAGAGAAGAAGCTTGACGCTCATGATTTCAGCATAATTATTTCCACCCTCCCGGAGACCCCAGAACAGGTGATAATAATGGGTTAACGTAAGATGTAATACCGCCCCTCCCCCACAGATGTTTTCCTGAGCTGAGCCATCGTAGAATCCTCAAGGAACCGAGTGGTCAATGTCTAGTTCAAGGACGGTTTGTTGTTTCATGACTCTGATATGTTGCGGATATGCCATTATGAAACCACATATGAGTATGGCTAAGACTGTTGGTGTACAAGGTTTATCAATGAATATCATTATGTTCCGCGCCAACCATATTCCCCAGGCCACCATCAAAGGAAGGGATTTGAAAGAGATGCCGATAGGATCATTACCCCACTATGACCAAGATTGTAGCATCGAGTCCCCCTCCCAGTTAAACTGAACATTTGAGATTTTGGAACATTCTTCCCATACCTGCACCGTGTATGGGCATTGGAGAAATAAGTGAAGACAAGTTTCCTCATTTTCCTTGCACAAAATACACCACCCCGGTCCGACCCTACTCTTTCGTTGTAAATAATCCCAGGTAGGAATGGAGTTTTCAAGAATATTCCACATGAATAATCTGTGTTTCATAGGACAATTTAACTTCTAAAGTGGTTTCCACCACCAGACCACTTCACGTGGATTAATGAAGTAACTTAAACTGATGTACCCATTCTTTGGTGAAAACACACCATTCGACGCTCCTTCCCATACCAAAATGTCCTCCCTGTCATGGATGAGGATTTGTGAAAGAATAAGAGCCCTGTAGTAATTCATTAATTCATCATGTTCCACAATTGAAAGATCCAAGGTGTTGACATCTATCCATGATTGAGTCCATGGGTGAACCAAATCTCCAATAGCAAGCTGTGATAGATAAGTGATACCTAAATCACGGAGTGATGTAATCAATCTTACTGATAAAATATGTCGACCTTCCCTCCCAAACCAGGGGTCTTCCCCAACCCGAAGAGACTGTCCATTCCCAATATTCCAAGCCAAAAGGTCACCAACTACAGAAAAAGATTTAATAACAGCTTTCCAAATAACAGAGCCACCACAGTGAGACTTATTCGAATTCTGGACCCAATCCATAACTGTTACAGGAGCAATGTATTTATGAATAACAACTCTTGTCCAAAGACTGTCAGTTTTTAGCATTCTCCATACCCCTTTGGCTGCCAGGGCTTTAGAGAAGAGATGGATATTTTTCAATCCCATCCTCCTAAAGCCTTAGGTATAGCTATTTTCTGCCAACTAACCCATGGGGAAACATAGTCTCCTTTACCGCTCCAAAGAAAACGAAAAACATAGTTTTTGGGCTTTCTCCAACGTCCCTTTGGGAATCTAGGATAGGGACATCCAGTAAACCGGAATGGCCTCTAGGACTGATTTCACCAAAACCAACCTTCCTGCTCGCGAGAGCCATTTGTGACTCCAAACCTTCAAACGTTTGTGGATTTTCTCAATAAGCCAGTTCCAATCCTATTTTGTGTATGCATTAGGTTTTAACGGAAACCCAAGGTAGCTCAATCCAACATCAAGAAACAAGTAATTGTAAGGAAAAATCCTTCGAATAGCCACGATCTCATTATCACTAAGCAGATGAGCCGACAGAGTGGATTTCCTTTCATTAATTTCCATACCAGTAGCTTGAGAGAAAAGATGGAAAATGCCCTATAGAGTTTCAATGTCCCCAATTGAACCAGAACAGAAGATGAGAATATCATCCACAAAAAGCAGATGTGTTATAAATAAATCTGGAGCCACCTGTATTCCTTGTAGTTTTCCATCCCTACAAGCTTTTTTCAGAGCCCTACTTAGTCCTTCTGCAACCAATAGGAAAAGTAAAGGTAATAAAGGACACCCTTGATGCAGTCCTCTTTCCGAACGAAAGAAAGGAGAGGCTGCCCCATTGATGAGGACCGCAAAAGAGACCGTAGTGATATAGCTCATGATCCACCTGATAAAGTCCATATCAAAGCCCAAATGAGTAAGTAGTAAATGTATATACAGCCAACTCACCTTGTCATATGCTTTAGACAAATCAATCTTGATAATGACTCCTTTGATTTTCCGTGATTTCATACTATGAATGCCCTCTTGTGCCACTCCTATTGCCTCATGAATTTGTCTTCCTTCCAGGAACCCAAATTGTTCTGTTGAAATATGCTTGGATAGAATAACTTTTAACTGCTAGATGATAAGCTTGGACACAACCTTATACACACAATTGCATAGAGAGATAGGTCTGAAGTCCCCAACAGAGGAAGAGTTATCAGTTTTAGGGATAAGGGCAATAAAGGTAGAATTGAGGATAGCTGGAATACGCCCAGAAATTCTAGTATCTTCGACCAACATCAAGAGATCATTCCCAATAAGCTCAAATAGGGCCAGTAGAAATTCAATAGTCCAACCATCTGGTCTCAGGCTTTTGTCTTTCTGAAAGCTTTGCAGAACCCCCTTCAATTCTTCTTCCATAACACCTGCCATCAAGAATTGATTATCCTCTTCTTCCATGAACCGGGGAAAGAGTTGTGCCATCCTAACAACTTCAACAATATTAACATGTGTCGGTGCTTTAAATAGTGTCTGGAAATGATTCACCCCCACCCCCGCCATGCCATCAAAGGAGGTTTGTGATTCCCCCATTGACTCCTCGAGGTTCCATATGGTGTTGGACACCTCTCTTCCTTTGGCATATGCATGAAAAAATTTTGTATTCTCATCGCCTGCTGCAAGCCAAACCGCCCTGCTTTTCAAGGACAAAATTTCCTCTTTTTCCAATAAGAGCGTGTTCCTCCTACCTTCCATTGCAACTAGGTGGGATTTTTCCTCCAAAGTTCCCAGGCCCCCGGATCTAGATTCATAAATTGACTGCAGTTCCAGTTCAATCAACTTTAATTCTTTGTCGTCTCATCTGTTCTTATCATGAGCCCACGTCTTAACCAGTCCTTTAATTATTTTGATATTTGCAGTAAACTGATGTGAGGCAGATAGAGCGTCCCTAGGGTTAAAAGGGACCCAAAGAGAACCAACTAGTTCAGTGAAGGTCTCATCATTTAACCAAATTTTATTGAACTTAAATGGCCTAGCCAGTTTAGTAGGTCCATTTCAGAATTCAAGAAAAATAGGGATGTGATCAGAAGATCCCCCAGATCCTACCCACTGCCTCAATACGTAGTTCCTGTCCACAAATGAGTCAGACACCAAAAATATATCCAATCGCTTCTTGACCCGGTTTTCTCCAGTTCTGTTATTTCTCCATGTAGGCTTAAGGAGAGAAGGCTCAATATCCAACAAATTATGTGTGACCAGCTTGTGTGTGAAGTAATCGGCCAAAGGGTCAGAGCGAGCTTTGCTACCCCAAACTTCAGCCGGACCAAGGGAGAAATTTAAATCACCTCCGATCAAAAGGTTCCCTTCCTATAGCAATGGATTTGAGAGGAGAGTATCCCAGAAAGGGACTCAGTTCAAATAAGGACCATAGATATTTACCACAGTGAAAAATTCACCAAAATCAAGAGACGAGTAGGACAATCCCAAAATAGAGTCCATCCCCCATAGGTTATGACACATCACCGTTCTAGTATTCCAGCCAATAGCCTGACTTCCAGACCGGCCATGAGCATCCAAGGTAGAAAAAGACCAGCCACCAAACCAACTTTCTAACATCGACTTAATCGCCTCACCAACACCCAAAGTTTCTTGAAGTAGAATGATATCCAGGTGTTCAAGAGATACCACTCTACATAATGCTGATCTTTTATGGGGACCAGCCAAACCCCGACAATTGAAAGACATAATTTTCATTAATGCTCCCTTTTCTGGGCACGCACCGCTCTAAGCGCTCAGTCAATAGTTACCTATTCACCTTCCAGCAAATCCATCTTAGCCTTGGATTGAGCTTTTGATAGATGAGACTTCCTGCCTCTGCCTTTTCCCAGTTTACAAACCCCAGCACCCAGCTCCCCAGGGGAAATCTTAGTAAGGGATCGTAAAAAATAGCCAGAGTCCGAGGAGTTGGTTGGGGAAGAAGAAGAAGGAGCTTCCTTGGGGGTAGGATCAGGTTCAGGGGGTAGATCAATAAGCATCACACCATGATTCAGAGAGGTTTTTAGAGATGATGGGGGTTCAGGAACATTGCATGTGATGTCAACCATCTCCAAAGAGGGAGAGATATTCACATTTTTTAAAGCCTCCAGCCAGTCCGGATTTTCCATAGAGAAATTTTTAAAAACAAAATGAAAGGAAAGGGGATTTAAGGAAGAAGGAATACCTGCAGTCGAAGTCCCAGAGGCTGAGAAGGTAGCTGGTTGAGATAACCCTATAGGTGCTTATATAAGAGCCAGTCTTTCCTTTCCAATTGCAACCCTGATCGGTTCCAGATGTGATCCTCCAACCACTTCCATAGTAGTAGAGGGATTCGAAGGAGCAGGACCAGTAGGGGTAGGGGCATCCAAGGCCCGGGAATGTCCATGCTCCGCTGCCGTCTCTAAAACCACCTTGTTGGTGGGCTCTGATGATGGAAATCCAAAAAGAGGAGGAGCCTCCATAGCATTTGTAGATTTGTGACTACCACCATTTCTTCGTCGTAAGGGTAGTTTACAATCAGCAACCGGATGACCATAAGCATGGCAGCGATGACATCTAAAGGGGACATTTTCATAGTCAAGTTTCTGAACATATGCATAGGGCCCCCAACTGAGAGTGACATCCAGTGCCAGCCCATCCCTGATATTTAAATTGACCAATATGCGAGCAATCTTCCTCTGACGAGTTTGCAGGAAACTATAATCACCATCTAGATAAGTGCCAATCAAGTTCCCAATACCTTTGAAATGCCGCTCTAACCAGTAATGAAAAGGTAGGCTGGGTAGCCATACCCAAATAGGAACTAAATCCAGACGTTTGAGACTTGCATCAAACATCGGATGCCAGGGTTTAATCATAACCGGACAATGGTCCCAACTCCAGTTGGAATTAAGAGCACACTTTGCATGGTCTTCATTATGGAAGTTGAAAGCAAACCAGTTTCGAGTTAATTCCACTACCTCAGGGGTATAACCCAGCTCTGCAACCCAATGCTTAGCCACCGAGGCCTCAATAGTATGAAGAGAGAAGGATCTACCCAGAGCCTTACCTACCAAGGTGATATTGGCCATCTTGACCAATTGATGCCACTTTATGTCTTCCCCAGGGGCGTAGTTGTATTTAGTCCTGCTCAACTTCAACCAACGTTTCCTGCCGCGCTTCATTGATTGGGATGCATCATCCGATGTAAATCCTCCCCATTCTTTAGAACTGGTACCAGAACCCACACAAGGGCTAGCAAAACCATGTTGTTCATGAATCTCCAATAAACCCAAGCTCGGATCTTCCCTCGGCTCTTTAGTGTTCATACCGGGGAGTGAGTCCGTAGAGGGGATGCGTAAACTGCCAGTTCCATGGATACCACTGAAAGTAGAACAAGTGCCCTTGTCAACTGCCGTCGAACCTTCAATGGACTGTATCACCTGATCAGAAGACCAGAGTGGTGTCACAGTATTCTTCAGGGGAAGAACCGATGGTAAATAAGGCGATGCGGCATTATTTGACAAAGTGCTAGGGGATAAAGCTAGAAAACTCGATGGTGAAAACCCCGGATCCAAACGAGTCTCATTGGTTGTTAAACCACCCAGCCCACACCCTGTATTGTATGCCACATCTTGCCACCCGGTGCCAAATGGCTGGGTCCAAATAGGCAATTCATCCGATGGGTCAAAAGAGTAATCTACTTGATCCTCATAGTTTGCCATGGCAGGTAAAACGGGAGCACAGTAAACCTAATAACAACTAACAAGAGTAGTAAGATAAAATTCCAGTAGTAAAAAAAACCTAGGGTTTAGTCTTCATAGACGCATAACCCAAGAATAAAGGCGCTGGTAACGAGAAAGGGAGGCCTCCACATCGCTGAAAAACCCTGTCAGTGCTATAGACTCTAAATCCTGACAACAATAGGCCGCAAGAGGCCATTCGTGGCTAGGGTTCTGCCATTTTTATTTAACCCTAGCTATCTCTCCAACCAGTCAATCACCACTAAATGGGATGTAGTTGTGTAGGTAAGCAAGAAAATAACAGTGTTGGTGAGGTTGTCGTGAGGTTGAAGGCTCTCTTCTAGATAACAGAAAATATATTTTTAATTTGAGAGGTTTTTCTTAGTGTTGTTAATTTTCCTTCCTCCACAAATAATACCTCTTTAGCTGGTTCAAAAGAACGTCAGCACATTCCCGATTCAGTTTTATCCTTTTCTGTTGCCTCCCGGTTGTATTGGAGAAAACTCACTATGGCTTGGGAATACCACAACAGACAGATGACTACCAGAAATCAACTCAATTCTGAAAGTAATGCTATTATAAATGACAATGTTAAGATAATGAAGAAATGTAACCAACGTCGATCGAAACATTTGATGTAGATCCCTGTTGGAGCTTTCAATCCATGCACTTGAAATCTGCAAATTAGTCTTGACAGCCAATACCCAACAAGTACATATAATAAATAAATGGCATTAATATTATCAATAACAATAGTCCATAATATCATAAACAAATGTAACCCAATGTATAATACATGACATTCACACCATGAATGGATGAGAATATGAGTATTTCTATTAATGAAAAAGAATAAGTACAAAGTGATACGACCTCTTGCCGCAACCAATCTGAACCAAGATCTAGATCAATCCACTTGTGCCTCCACCACTTCAATCCTCCATGAATGGCAAACTTAAACTAGATAGGAGTTTGGAAGGTGAACATAACTAGTTCACAACTACAAGGATCAATGCGTGCATACTCAAGATAGGGCAAAAATACACTAGAGTTCTCTTGCGATTCTCCTCTTCCTCCCGTCCATAAGCCATATGTGCTCAATATATAGTCCTCTCAAAGGTAGGTGAAAGGACACATCGAGGCATTACTCGGGCAGATGGAGAGCCAAAGGTCACCCAATGACCGCTTTTTGGGAGTAAAAAGTAATTAATAGTGGTTTTTACCATTTTACATGCTACCCACGGGCTATAGGGATGCAACTCGTGGGTACGCCTGCTATAAAGATGCAACAGGCGGGTAGGAATAAAAATAGGGCAAACTGGTATCTCTGAAGGATATAAGTGGATCTGAGTCACTGAAATGGATCCTACAGGCCAAACAATGCTGATGCTAGCAGGGTGGAAGATTACGGTGTAACAGATGCCCCCTAATGTGTGAGGTAAGAGACTGAAAGTGCCACAATGGCTGAAATACATTATAAAACTTAGAAGTGGAGTGATGGAGACACAAGTGGAAAGAGAAGCTCACTCATCATAATACAATAGTATCTCTAAATACATGTCGGTATAGTACAACAATCTGATACAATGGCCATGAATAGGCATTATATAATGGATAGATGTCATAAGTGATCATATCCATGATCCCTCTATAGTAAGATATGGTCTTCTGCTGAAAAGAAGACAACTGGTGCAAAACTGGAGGTACAAACTGCTGAAATCAGAGAGGTGATATCTCAGATGTAAAATCAAAGTCATATGTAGCATATTGAATGCCACAATTGCCTGGGGTCTTCTACACAAGTCTTCAATGGTGCAAGTCCCATCAAGTGAATAAAGGAGTTGGGATTGAACCTGATGGGACATCTCCTGATTACTGGTCAATGATGTATACCGTTAACAGACACGAGATGACCCACCAATAATGAAAATGGGCATCAAGGCACAGAGCACAATCATCAGAGTGTGAATAAATGGGTTGAAGTTGAACACTAAGATGAATCCATCGATCAGGGGACATCGATGTATTCCTAAAACTGTAGATGGCGAGAAAACCTGCCACTAATGACTGCAAGCCTCAAGGTACTCAACTGAACTCTAAGCCTCAAGTCCCAGAATAAATGAGTTGAAGTCGACAGAATGAGACTCATTGGAAGGAGGGCATTAAGGCATCCCCCATCAACCAACATGAGGTACCAGCAATGCTGAAAGATTTGGAAGATCTCAGGTGAAACAGACTGATTCAATAAGGATGGTCGACATGCAATAGTCAAGAGGTCTGAGGAGTGGCCGACACTGGTTTCAGGACTTCCTTTGAACAAGAGCATGAGCAGGTGGATAGACTCAGGCAGCATAGACTTGACATAAACTATGCAATGCAGGAGTCATTACAGAGGGATCCATAATGACTAGAAGCTTAACCAATCGACGGAGAAAACTAAGAAACAAGTACAACTCCTAAGGCCTAACTATAGTCCCGTCTTATAATGTACGGAGTGGAATGAATGCTCTGTTCAAAGGCGACACAACAACTGCCAACAAGAAATAGTGACCATAATCCCGTCCAACGTTTTGGAATATTCGAGTTTTTTGGTCTTTTTCATATTTGGGAAAATCTTGAAAAACAATAAAATTGCTTATAGTACAACAAGTGAGGGAACGAGTGTCAAATAGCTAGCAGACTAGTCCCAAGTAGTGGAACATACCTATGCTCAATGCAAGGAAGTGCATGCAGGATGTGGACACTCAGGGGTATGTTCCCTCAGGGTCAAAAGGTCATCAAATTGTGAAGGGAAAATATAAGCTCTATAGGGATCGACAGAGGAAAAGTGCTCAGGCACCAAGCCAACAATTGAGTAAGCGGGAGCCGGTACAAGGCTCAAGCAACAAGCAGGATGATGCAATGCAATCACAACATGATATAACTGAGGGGATTCCTTAAGGGAGATGGTTAGCATAAGACAAAGTAGAGTATGAGTCTTTATCGCAACGTCATGGCGTGACTACAAAGGACTCCCAATCCTAAGGACAAACAACGACAAGGGCACCAGAATGCATAAAGGAGTTCTAACTAGGGTACCCATGTTCGGAAAAACCCTACCACCACATAATGACACTTCTATAGCAGTGTGAAGGTTCTGTGTCAGTTATGAAGTGGGGTCGCACCTAGGGTTTATGAAAATGGTCAAAGGTCAAATGCATAATGCATGAGAAAAATGGCATCTAACCTATATTCCAGGTGTGAAATGTACCTGCCGTAGGTGTGAAATGGTTCAGAACAACTCTCGCCGAGGAAATCTGTTGAAAAAACAATGCTCCATGACATGATATTAGTTCATAATGGCTAAAAATGGAAAAAACTATAGAAAAGTGGCTCCAGAAAATTATAAATAGTAATAAAATTTTCCAAATTACAATTCATTTGCACTATTCACCAATTTGGAGTTATTTGGGTAGTTTTCACCTAAAACTTCAAACGTCGATCGTGGGAGCTACAAGCGACCATTCAGTGAACCGTCCGGAGCAAGTTGGTAGTTACTCCCATACCTTTCATTTTCATGTTTTTATTTTAGTTTTGGTCGGTGGAATTTTTTGTTTGGCCAAGCCCTAGATGGCTTCGGCGCTACCCGTGGGCTATACGACCGTGAAGAAATGTTTAAACATGAAACTTACCAAAATTTACTTGTTTTGCACTCCAAGATGGTTCTAGAATGGAGGGAAAGAGAGCATGACCAGGTTGATGAGTCCGTGCGCAACGATTTGCAAGCACAACAAGCATTGCAAGCATGTGGCTTATATAAATACTGGAGTATAGGGGGTTTAAGGGCCCAAAACCTATTACTCTATCATCTGATAAACTACTAGGATGTGGATGCTCAAAACTTCATCCTCAACGGGCAAACTCTGACACTGGAAATAGAGGATATCTATTTCATTACCGGTTTGTCTCGTAGAGGGGAGGTGGCAAGTCTTCGGTCACGGACCGTGGGTGGTGGGATCATTGTGCAAGACAACATAGTGCGGTATTGTCCCGCCAACACATGAGCAGTGGGAAGCCAAGTGCCTGTCAATGCCATAACGGATCTGAGTACAAAGATCATTGTGGCTACCCTAGTGTGGATCATGGGATCCAAAGCACTGCATCAGGCATCCAGACCGGTGATGTTCTATGCATCACAATGCATGCAACCTACTATATTCAACTGGTGTACTACTCTGCTGGTGTCTATGAAGACATAACTGACGGAATACAAAGAGGGGAAGGCCAAAAACTTTGGGTATGGTAGAATCCTCTGCAGCTTCTTCTTTGAGAGGGTTCTGGGGCTTAGCCCGAGGGTGGATGTCCCTCCTCACAGTCTCCGTGATCCAGCCCTGACCCGTTGGGCTGAGATCCTGACACGATAGGGTGGTGGCCGTCTGGCATCACCATATACTGAGGAGTTCTTCCGCTAGTGGAACTGGCAGGTGATCGCTATAGAGTACTATCCCTATGCGGGGATAGACTTCAGACAGGACCATGACCTGCCGCTCCCACCAGGTGTAGCTTTCGGAGAGATCGGTGAGTACTCTTTTGGTTTTGTGTTTATTAAATTTTTATGGATTTTTTTATTATAGTTGAAATGCAAAAAATATTTTTGGTGGTAATGTCATGTGCTAATGGGTGACTGTTTGCTCGCAGAAAAAGGCCTAGTGAGACCCGAGGGCTTCCTGAGACATGGTCATCGGGGTAGAGATGAGGTGGCAGCAGATGCTACAGCAGGGTGCACACTCCAGACGTTGCGGCGCAACATATCACAGATGGTTGCTTGAGTACCACAGATAGAGGTAGCCCGACTACCTGAGGCCATGCAACGTTAGGTAGTGGGTGTTCCTGGTGAGTGGGTGCAGCTACTGTAGCGGGTGGCCAATGCAGTACAGTACTTCTATGAGACACATCTCGCCGAGGCGGCAGCTAGACCTCCTTGAAGGGAATAGATATCCCGGGGTCTCATTATTTTTTGTATCGATATGTATATTTTTTAGGGCTACGGGATCCAATTTTGTATGACACTACCATTTTTGGACATATTTATATATATATACAACTTTGGTTCTCGATTCTACTACATGTATGTATGTACAAATGTATGAATGTCTTTGTATTTATGTGCTTCATGATGAATGTGACAAATGCCAATCTAATACATAGTTAGCGTATGCATCAAATATATACTTATGACTTCTCGGAATGTGAATATATGTAATGGAAACAAAATGTCTCTCCAAGACTCATACCTTAAGGAATATCCGTAGTAATGTAGGGTCTCGTACATGGTACTGCCCATTTAGCTGAGACACAACTAGTTCTGAATCTAGGCGGACTTCTAAAGACTGGATGTCATGTGAAATAGCATCCCGAAGCAGCTCAACACTGGCACAATACTCAACCACATTATTAGATGTAGGACCGAGACAAGTACCTCCTGAGGACACAACTAGGTGGTCAGGCGAGAAGATAACCCAGGCAGCAGAAGCAAGTTGCTGCGTATGTCGACTAGCACCATCCGCGAAACCTAAGAACGTAGGAAATCCCATTGAAATTTGTCAATCAAACAGAGGCTAATCAGTAGACCCGATAACCAAAAGGAAATCTAAACTATGTACAGAAAAACTATACAATAGTGTAGATAAGTATCAACTCGAACCAAAGGTTCAAGCATAATACTGCTTGAGGTAGAGCCCATTTCTAGGCTCCTTCAAGGCAACTCCCTCATAGTCTTCTAACTCATAAGCTCCTTTTTCAAGGACACGCTTCACAATGTAAGGACCGTGCCACATGGGATTGAACTTGCCTTCCCCCAGGGGTTCTTTAGCTTGGTCATACAAGATTACCAAGTCACCTTCAGCATATTGCTGGGGACGGACAAACCTATCATATTGAACCTTGACACAATGCTTGTTAACATCAATGGCCACAGCGGCATCTCGATGGTGCTCGTCAAGTTGCTCAAGGTGTACTGAACGTTGCTCAATCTCCGTCGTATCAGGGAGGAGTTCTATGGCTAGCTTGAGCGAAGGGATTTCGCATTCAATCGGTAAAAGTGACTCCACACCATGAACTAACTGGAATTGTGAGAACCCAGTGGCAGTCTTAACAGCGGTTCGATATGCCCACAAAGCAGGATATAACATGATATGCCAATTGGTCTTGCTTTGTTGGATGGTACGTTGGAGAATGGTCTTCGAAGACTTATTTACTGCTTCAACCTGACCATTCGCTTGAGGATAGTAGGAAGATGAGTGTTCTTGATGAAACCCAAGATTGAGAGACAAATCCTCCATCATCTTGTTTTGAAAGTGACTGCCATGGTCAGTGACAATCTCTTTCAGGATACCGAACCGAGTGATAATCTGGTTGAACACGAAATGGGCTACAGTAGCACCGTCGGCTTTTACAGTAGGCATGGCCTCAGCCCACTTGGAAAAATAATCCACGGCCATGATAATATGGTGATGCCCCCTAGTTGAAGCTGGTTTGCAATCAACGAAATCTACCCCCCACTTAGTGAAGGGACCTACAGTGACGACCGGATGGAGGGGCCCTCGGTATGAGTGTATGTTCCGAGAAAACAACTGGCAAGGGTGACATCTCTTCTCAGCGTTAATACAATCTTTAAAGATAGTAGGCCAAAAAAAACCACCTCGCATGATACGCTGGGCTGTAGCAAGCTCGGATAAGTGACCGCCACATGCCCCCGCATGGCAATCATTAAGTACCCGTTCCACTTCTTCATGAGTCAAGCAACGACGGAGAATGGAATCCTTTCCTCAGCAATAGAAAGTGTCACCAATGATAGTATAATCTTTAGCGTGATGTCTCACACGTCGTCGCTCATCTCGTGAATAATGTGGAGGAAACTTCAAAGTTTGGAGATATACAATGACATCCCCATACCAAGGGTCCTCGGTCAAGATAATAAATAAGTGTTCATCCACAAAGGGATCTTCATGAATGACATCCTCATCAAGCCGTGGAAGGTCCGACATGAGCTCAGCGAACACCAACGATTTCACGGATTTTGCTGCAGCAAAATCAAGATCGAATTCCTAAAGAATCACAATCCCTTTATTATACTTACCCCTGATAAGGCGTCGTGATAGCACGAACTGAAATGGATTGATAAGAACTACAACTGTGGTTTTTCGAAGCAAAATGTAATGCCATAACCGCTGGACTACGTGCACAGTCGCAAGTGCCAGCTTTTCTACGTGGGTGTACCTTAGCTCAGCATCTACTAAATTTTGACTAAGATAATAGATAACATGCTCAGCAAGCGCATCATCTACCTGAACCAAGACCATACCAATAGTCTCTTGGGACGCGGCCACATAAAGAATGAAATCTCGTGTAAAGTCCAGCGGACTAATCACGGGGCTTGATACCAAATATTTCTTAAGGGCATCGAAAGACTGCTGGGCTCGCTCATCCTAGATAAAAGGTGTGTCTTTCTTCAATAGGCATGCGAAACCTTTAGTAATACTAGCATAGCTAGCTATAAACCAACGCAAAAAAGTAGCTCTCCCTTGGAGGCTCTGAAGTTGTAACAGATTATGCGGAGGAGGCAACTGAAGTATTGCCTCAACTTTGAGAGGATCGACTCTAATACCCTCCCTCAAAAGTATGAATCCTAGAAGCTGACCAGTCCTAACAACAAAGATGCATTTGTTTGGATTCAATCAAATTTTGTAGTGAATACATTGTTCGAGAATCATACGGAGGTGCTTGGGGTGGTCCACTCTCTTGCGAGAATGGCCAGCAAGATCATCCAAGAAAAATTCCATAATCATCTTAAGATCGTGAAAGGCATAGGTCATTGCTCGCTTAAAAGTAGCTCCGACGTTTTTGAGGCCGAAGGGCATTTTTCGATATGCAAATGTTCCCCATGGACAAATAAATGCCGTCTTATGTTGGTCTGCGGGTTTGATTTGAATTTGATTATAACCTGAGAATCCATCCATGAATGAAAAAATCTCACTCCCCGCACAAGCATCCAATATTTGATTAATGAATGGCGTGGGGAAGTTGTCTTTCGGACATGCACAGTTCAAATCTCTGAAATCAGTGCATACAAAGATCGTTCCCTGCTTCTTATCCACAGGAACAGGGTTTGACACCCATTCGGTAAGTGGAACGGGGTAGATGAAACTAGCTTTGAGCAGTTTCTCCACCTCTGCGTTAATAGCAGCTGCCTTCCTAGGGTTCATAGCACGTAAGTGTTGTTGAACCGGTTTAGCATCAGGATACGTTCTAATCTCGTGTTCAACAATGCGGGGGTCTATTCCTGGCATCTCCTCGTATTACTAGGCAAAGCTTCCCGGAGTTCAGTAAACAAGTCAGTGTAAATAGCAATCTCCTTAGGAGTGCAATCGGCACCGACGTAAACGTTCTCAATCTATCCAGGACTGCGGGAGATGTTGATCGAAGTGGTTGGGGAAATATTGGCCATATTCCCCTCTGCAAAAACATCATGCGACTCCAAAAGAGCCACAGGGTGACCAACCATCTTAGCTAGAGTCATCCTAAACTCCTCCTGCTCAACGAGCTCGAGGTTGGGAAGGAAATAAGAGCGATGGTGCATATCTTCCCAAGGCCTCTCACTACCACACATGGCCTCTAGGATAGCTTCATCAGGTGGAAAAGTATCATTAAGGAAATCGTGGGAACAAGATGAGTTGGCTGCCCAAACTGGTAGTGTAATGGGATCTTCTTCAACCATCTAGGTGTTGATGTATATGTAACTTCGGAATGTATTTCATCTATGTATTATATATATATTTATTGTACCCTTATAAGATATGTGTTATTCCTCTATAAGGAAGTGTCGTCATGTGGATTGACAAGTGTCGCAAGTGTGTGTACTTGCCGATGGGTTATTAGACTACCATGTGGGGTCGGCCCTGATTTATATATAATATAATGTGGATGTATCTAAGTAGACAAGTCGGCCCCAGTAGGTCACTGGGCAAAAAGGTGAGTATAAATAGAGATAGGAGATCTCTATTTTACTCACTCGGAAAAAGTAACTCACTATCTATCTGAAAGTGGCGCACTAGAGAGGAGGAGGAGGATCATCTGCTAGGATACTATCTCACTGTTATTTGGTTTTATTTTGGTTGAGCCATTGCTCTCTCTATCTCTGAGGAAGTTGTGGGGTTTTTCACCTTAGGGTTTTCCCACGGAAACTCTGTGTCTCTTGTCTCTATGCTTTTGATTCTTGTGATGCTTGTGATGCTTGTCATATTATGATTGTCATGCATTGATATACTGTAAATATTATTCTCTCAGCAAAGATCCTATAGTATTGTGAATTAATACTCAAAATTTAACATGGTATTAGAGCTAACCTGAGAAGAAGACATTTTGCAGTGACGGAAGCTTGTGTTCCTTGTTTATTAGGTTTCTCTCCACAGATTTTTTAAAATCAGTATAGTAGATTGACTCTACTCATCAAGGCGCATCTATCTGTCTAATCAGAATTCAGTTCCGAGCATTTTCATATTTGGCCCTAAAAATTAGGGTTTCCACAAAAATAGGAATTTCTGGAATCTGAAGGCACAACTGGAAGCTCGTTGCAAAAATCGAAGTTTAGAGCTTTGGATCGAGATTTTTGGCTGGGTAGATCTCCGGGAAACTCAAACCCTAATTCAGGGCTCTCCCTAGTGAACCCGAGAGGACAAAAAGGCAATTTTGAAGGGAAAGACTTTGCTGATCTCAAATTCTGAATGCACCAGGCTGATCAGCTCTCCAAGGCACATCTTTCTATCCTTTCAGAATTTTGAAATTCACATTTTGAATTTTTAGGGTTTCTCTGACAAACCCTAATCCGGGACCAGATCCAATTTTCAGCACTTCAAGTGGTAAGTCCTAAATCTATTCTATTTCCATTTGAAGTACTCTTAAAGATGTCTCTCCACACCAAGCTTGAGGATAAGCTTGAAGGGGCTGATAACTTCCGAGCCTGGAAGTATAGGATTGGGTTAATCTTGGAAGAGAATGAGTTGGACTCATATGTGAAAGAAGACATCCCTATCCCAGAGGATGAAGAAGCCAAGGCATTACACAAGAAGAACTTGGTCAAGGTAAAGAGAATCATTGCTGATTCTATCAAAGACCATCTCATACCTCATGTGTCTTCTCTTAAGACACCCAAAGAGATGTTTGAATCTTTGACCAAGCTATTTGAAGGAAAGAACATAAATCGGAAGATGACCCTGCGGAACCAATTGAAAGCAGTGAAGTTTTAGAATGGAGAAACCATTCAATCTTATTTTTCAAGGGTCTCCCAGATCAAAGAACAATTAGAAGCAATAGATGAAATGGTGAAGTGGTGATGACCACTCTAAATGGCCTACCCAGGTCATGGGATTCCTTTATTCAAGGAATTTGTGCAAGGAAGAAGTTGATCTCCTTCAGTAGACTTCGGGAAGAATGCTCTCAAGAAGAAGCTATAATTATAGCTCATGAAGAAAAGATGGGAAGTGAAGATCAAGCTCTTGCAGTTCACACCAAAAGAAGCAAAACCAAGAAGGATCACTCTCGCCACAATAGATCCTATCAAAAGAATAAGAAAGACCTAAGATGCTTCACATGCAATGAGAAGGGTCACTTCGCTTCAGATTGTCCCAAGAACAAAAGGGATAATAACAACAACTCCAGTAAGAAGAAGAAGGGCAGCAAAAGAAGGTTTCATGCTCATGCTGCCGAAGATGATGAACCCCCAAAGAAGAAGGCGAGGGCAGAAAGTGATAGTGATGATGAATCATCAAGTGAAGAAGAGTATGTTCTGATCTCTACTCTCACAGGTACTATTTCCCATGGATGTAATGATTGGTTGATTGATAGTGGGGCTTCCAAACACATGACTAGGTTCAAGGAATCTTTTGTGAACCTATCTGAACATGAATCACCCCATAAGGTGAAACTTGGGGATGATTATCAATACCCAATCAAAGGAAGTGGTGAAGCCTCCTATAACCTAGATTCTGGAAAATCTTTGAAGATGAAAGAAGTCCTTTATGTGCCTGGACTCAAGAAAAACTTACTCTCCATCTCTGCATTGGATGCAAAAGGTATGAGGGTTGCATTTGTGGATGGCCAAGTCCTAATGTGGCCAAAGGGAAAGAACATAGATGATGCAGTAGTGATTGGAGAGCAAGAGGGAGGCTTGTATAAATTGAAGGGACAACCTGAACATGCCATGGTACATGAATCCATGGAGCCAAGTGAAATTTGGCATAGAAGACTTGCTCATATGCACTATATGGCACTTCCAACTGCAAGCAAGGCAATAGAGGGTCTTCCTGAAATCAAGACCAAACATGAAGGTGTTTGCAAAGGATGTGCAAAAGGAAAGAATATTAAGAAGGCTTTCCCAAGTAGTGAAAGCAAGGCAAAAGACATTCTGGAAATCATCCACTCAGATGTATGTGGCCCTATGTCATCCAGTTCCCTAAGTGGGTATGTTTACTATGTATCATTTATTGATGACTTCTCCAGGAAGACTTCGATATACTTCTTGAAGGGAAAAGATGAGGTGCTTGATAAATTCAAGGAATTCAAAACCTTGATGGAGAATCAAACTGACAAGAAGATCAAAACATTCAGATCCGACAATGGTGGAGAATTCACCTCAAGTGACTTCAAGAAGCTTTGCAGTGATTCAGGGATTAAGAGGAGTTGACTGCTCCTTATAATCCTCAACAAAATAGAGTTACAGAAAGGAAGAACAGAACTATAATGGAAGCAGCAAGGGCAATGTTGCATGACCAGGATCTTCCTATGCATCTATGGGCAGAATCAGCTAGAACAACTGTATATGTGTAGAACAGAACACACCACAAGATATTGGACAACAAGACACCAGAAGAGGTCTTTTCTGGTAAGAAACCTGAAGTCATTCATCTCAGAATATTTGGTTGTCCAGTATACACTCATGTCCCAAAGGAAAAGAGGACTAAACTAGATCCTTCAGGAAAGAAAGGTATCTTTGTGGGTTACAGTGAAAGCTCGAAGGCTTACAGAATATACTTTCCAGGGTTCAAGAAGATTGATGTTAGCATGGATGTAACATTTGATGAAAACTCAGCATTCATCAAATCGAGGAAGGCACCCATCGAATTTTATGAAGAACCTAAGGAAACAAGGTTTCAGGTCACTACCATGACTGAAGCAGTTTCATAAGCTGTTCGTGAGTTTGAAGATCCACAAGAACCTTAGATCCACCCAGTGAGGATAAGTCTCACAAGAGGAAAACTATATGGGCTAGAGCGCTCATTCATGATGCAGAAAGATTTGGCATTCCAGAAGAAGAACACAGAGCAAAGAAGAGAACCAGATCACATACCAGTTATGTTGCTTTACTCTGTGACATTATGAACAAAGAGCCTTCCAGTTATGAAGAGGCAGCAAAAAAGAAAGAATGGAAGGATGCTATAGTTGAGGAATACCAATCAATAATGAAGAATGATGTTTGGGATGTTGTCCCAAGACCTAAAGAGAAGTCTGTTGTGACTTCCAAGTGGATCTACAAAATCAAGCATGCTGCAGATGGCAGTGTAGAAAAATACAAAGCAAGATTCGTAGCTCGTGGTTTCTCTCAGAAAGAAGGAATAGATTATGAAGAAACCTTTGCACCTATAGCCAGGTATACTTCCATCAGAACAGTACTTGCCCTGGCTGCAGCAATGAAATGAAAAATACACCAGATGGATGTCAAGACTGCTTTCCTGAATGGTGTAGTAGAAGAGAAAGTATATGTGGAACAACCACTCGGTTTTGAAATACATGACAGGGAGTCATATGTGTGCAGATTGAAGAAAGCCTTGTATGGCTTGAAGCAAGCTCCTAGAACTTGGTATGGTAGGATGGACAGTTTTCTATCTATCTTGGGCTTTACCAAGAATAAAGCGGACTCCAACCTTTACTACAATGTTGAGGAAGGGAATCCTGTGATTCTACTCCTGTATGTGGATGACTTATTTGTAACAGGAGATGACAGACTGATTGCAGATACTAAGAGGAAGCTTGCTGCTGAATTCGATATGAAGGACTTGGGAATGATGCACTATTTCCTAGGTATGGAGGTGTGGCAGAGTGCAGGAGAGATCTTCCTTGGTCAAGGGAAGTATACAGTGGATATCCTGAAGAGATTTGGGGTGATGGATTGCAAGGCCATGGCCACACCTATGGCATCGAATTTGAAGCTTCTATGTGATGCTTCATCTGGGCCGGTTGATGTCTCCATGTACCGTCAGATGATTAGGTCCTTTATGTACCTGACGAACACGAGACCAGACATTTGCTTTGCTATGAACACATTGAGCCAGTTCCTGACGGATCCGAGGAGTGTTCACCTGGTTGCTGTAAAGCATGTTCTGAGGTACCTGAAGGGTATAGTGGATTATGGGCTCAAGTATGAAGCAAATCAAAAGTTTAACCTATAGGGTTATGTTGATTCAGATTGGGCTGGCAGTGCTGCAGATAGGAAGAGCACATCTGGGTGTTGCTTCAGTATGGGATCAGGTGTTATCTCTTGGTTTAGCAGGAAGCAGTCCTGTGTAGCACTGAGTACAGCTGAGGCAAAGTATGTTGCAGCATGTTCAGCTAGTTGTGAGGCAGTATGGCTACGGAAGCTACTGTCTGAGTTATTTGATCTCCCGTTGGAGGTTACTGGTATCTTCTGTGATAACTAGAGTTGTGTGAAGCTGTCCGAGAACCCAGTGTTTCATGACAGGTCGAAACACATAGAGATCAAATATCACTATATCAGGGATATGGTGCAGAGAGGAGCTGTGAAGCTCCTATATGTTGCGATGGATGAGCAGATTGCAGATGTGCTGACGAAGCCACTAGCCAGGGTGAATTTTGAGTACTTCAGAGAGAGGATTGGCGTTCTTCAGATCGAGGACACTTCGAGGAAGAAGTGATGGACACATTTGCTAAAGCCATTCCAAGCATGTTGGAAGGAGGATCCTTCACATGGCTGAGGATGTAAGCGCTGGATGATGAGCATCAGGATGATGTTCTGGTTTCTGCTGGATATGATCAATTGGATCATTTTTATGTATGTATGTACGCATCATGTTGGATGCTGGATATGATCAGTTGGATCATTTTTATGTATGTATGTACGCATCATGTTGATGCTGGATATGATCAGTTGGATCATTTATATGTACGCATCATGTTGGATGCTGGATATGATCAGTTGGATCATGTGTATGTATTTTGTGTACACATCATGTTGGATGCTTGGACCATGTATCTGTATATGTATCAGGTGGATACATTATATGATCAGGTGGATCATGTGAGGTGATATGTATCATGTATTTGTATCAGGTGGATACATTGTATGATCAAGTGGATCATGGATGATGATATGTATCAGGTAGATACGTGGTGTGCATCAGATGGATGCATTGATGATCAGGATGATCATGGATGATGAGCTTCAGGATGTTGCTCCAGATGACATGCAGCAGGACGTTGCAGTGATGATGATCAAGATGATCATGGATACATCAGGATGATGTATGGTGAGTATCAGGTTGATACTCTATGGCCATGGATCAGGTTGTGCAAGATGAGCATGTAATCTAGTGCCCTGGGAGATTTGCAGATGGTCTTTCGAGGTTTTTCCTATGGCATGTAATTCGTTGTCTTGGGACATCTGGCAAATGCTCTTTCAAGGTTTTGCTCTGGAAGGACATATAATTCGGTGCCCTGGGAGATCTGCAGATAGTATTTCAAGGTTTTACCTATGGCATGTAATTCGGTGCCCTGGGATATCTGGCAGATGCTCTTTCGAGGTTTTGTCCTATGGAATGTAATTCGGTTCCCTGGGAGATCCGATAGGTTGGGCTGTGTGCCCGTAATCAGTCCTGGGATTCTCTTGCGAGGTTTTTCCATGACCACATGTAATTCATTGCCCTGGGAGATCCTATAGGTAGAGCGGTGTGCTTGTAACAGCTTGGGATGCTCTTGCGAGGTTTTGTGGTGAGGTCACATGTAATTCGGTGCCCTGGGAGATCCTATAGGTAGAGCTGTGTGCTCGTAATAGCCTGGGATGCTCTTTCGAGGTTTTGTGACGCACGTAATAAGTCCTAAGGATTCCATAGTATGGCCAGTGATGATGAAGACCTGCAGGTGGTGGGCCTACATCCAGTATGAAAAAGGACTGGCTCTGTAGAACTTCCTATGACGAGTAGAGTCAGAGATTGGTTGAGATAGTAGCAGCAGTGACGATGATGATGATGATGCATCAATGACGATGATCCAGAGAAGAAGACTTGTCTAGCAGATCTGTGTCGAGAAATACCTTCCTAGTTAGGAGGGAGTGTTGATGTATATGTAACTTCGGAATGTATTTCATCTGTGTATTATATATATATTTATTGTACCCTTATAAGAGATGTGTTATTCCTCTATAAGGAAGTGTCGTCATGTGGATTGACAAGTGTCGCAAGTGTGTGTACTTGCCGATGGGTTATTAGACTACCATGTGGGGTCGGCCCTGATTTATATATAATATAATGTGGATGTATCTAAGTAGACAAGTTGGCCCCAGTAGGTCACTGGGAAAAAAGGTGAGTATAAATAGAGATAGGAGATCTCTATTTTACTCACTCGGAAAAAGTAACTCACTATCTATCTGAAAGTGGTGCACTAGTGAGGAGGAGGAGGATCATCTGCTAGGATACTATCTCAGTGTTATTTGGTTTTATTTTGGTTGAGCCATTGCTCTCTCTATCTCTGAGGAAGTTGTGGGGTTTTTCAACTTAGGGTTTTCCCCATGGAAACTCTGTGTCTCTTGTCTCTATGCTTTTGATTCTTGTGATGCTTGTGATGCTTGTCATGTTATGATTTTCATGCATTGATATACTGTAAATGTTATTCTCTCAGCAAAGATCCTATAGTATTGTGAATTAATACTCAAAATTTAACACTAGGAAGAAGAGAGATCTGGATCTGCAGTGATCTGTTGGATACGATTATAAGCGAGCTCTGCTACAGATAAAGGCATAGGCATCCCAACGTGCGCAATGTCTCCATACGTGGAACTCGTGGATGGTAAAGTTCACGGATCATTTAAATAGGAGGTCCGAAATAACATATTATTCGAAGGAGGAGGCACATTGTTGGTAATGGTTCCAATAAAATTCACAGGTGCAGAAATATTATACGTTCCCATCAATGAAGGGTACATTCCAACACCTATGTTCCCATTTTCTAGCTGAGAATCAGAAACTTGTGGGACTACAGATCCTGTGGATGCTGTGGAAGGAGTGCGAACAAAATCCAATTGATCGATCGTCACAATCTTGCCTTCATGGGGAAAGAAAATAACTCTAAATACAGTAGACGTGATAGCCTTCATAGTGTACATCCAGTTCCGACCCAGTAAAAGGTTGTAGTTGATGGGCACATCAACCACTTCGACTTCAATAGGCACAGACTTACCTCCTAAGGAGACAACAAGGGAACGGATAACTCCATGCGGCGTAAAAGATCTACCGTCGAATGCAGTGAGTTTAGTTCTAGACGCGAGTAGAGGAGGAGATCCAAGAGCTTTCCAACAAGCTAATGACATTACTGACATAGAGGCACCTTCATCAACCATAGTATGTTTGACGAAGCTCTTAAGGCAAACCACCTGGATTTGAAAATCCACGTGGTAAGGTAAGCGAGGCTAGACTTCAGTAGTATCGAACTTGATAACACTAGGATTTCCCCCATCTTGAACTCCTAACGCACTCAAAAAGGCATGTTTCTCAGAAGGATAGGCTTGAAAAACCTCAAGAGACGACATGGCACACGGAGTTTGGCCCAAATATTCTATGATGGAGTAGTTCTGGGCGGCTCGAGCATTGGGATTATGCGTGGAGCGCTTGAGAACACCTTTCGGTATCCATGGCATAATGGAAGGCTTCTCGATATGCAAGGAAATGTCAGGAATAGGGGAGGCTCATTCCCCAAATTAGGTTGTGGTGCACCATAATCGTGCTAACGAGTAGCAACACAAACCTCCGACTGAACCATATTCACACATCCATAACCACTAGTATTGGAAGAAGCCGTTGTTGTTTCATTAGTACCATAACCAGTGGTGGGAGCATGCGAAGCCATGTTTTGATGATGAGGAAGGGGATGCTTCAACACATCTAGGCTTTGTGCCAAATGCTTCGATGCTTCTTCAATTCGAGGACATAAGTGAGTAAGATGATCCTCCCCACAAAGCTTGCAAGGGAACTTCACTTTATGCCTAGGTTTACGATCCTTTCCAGCATTATCGCCTTCTTGAGAAGGGTTGGCATTCTCTTTACGAGGAGTATTACGATTGCTATTGTTATTACTTCCATTGTTTCCACCCCTACAATTGTTTCTCCCCTTTTTCTTACCACCAGGTTGCTGGTTACTCGACGGTTTCGTTGATTGCACATTGTGTACATCAGACGACCGAGTGGAAGTGGACAAGGTGTGAGCCTGTCCGGGAGCAGACTAGTTTAGCGACCAATTTTGCATTTGATTAGCTACCAAGTCTATAGGGCGAGTGCATGCAGACCCCATGATGCCATCGGCATGTGGTCCAGGAACTGACGTAGGCTCATGTCTTGTTCTCGGTGCATCAAGAATAATGTCATATAAAATGCCAGACTGAGAATAAAGTAGATCTAACTGCTGGACTTTCAAGATAGCTTATTCCTCAATCACAATGCCAGACATTGAAACATCCTCAGCAATGTATGGAAGTAAAGACTTGAGGAACCATTCCAACAGGAACTCTGGAGGAATGTTGGCTTTCACCAATCTCTTCCACCGACGCCACTCTTGAACGTGGTCAGAAATATGTGTGGCCTTATTCTGACGGAAGGTGGGCAACAACTCAGTACCAGTATCATAACGAACCGGTAACTGGAAAATGATCTAAGAAAACCAAAGAAATCTCGTTGAATCCCCTATAGGTGTTTCTGGGAAACTCCACATACCACTTCGCGGCTACCCCTATGAGGGTGCATTGAAATATTCATAATCGAATGGAATCATGATTCAAAGAGTTGGAGGAGCACCAAAGGTGAAACGTCGTGACATGATCTCCAGGGTCCTCACCACCTTTCCCCTCAAACTTCAGAATGTCCGAAGGGATCTTGGTAGTGACCAGAGGCCAAGTAGGGTCATAACACACCGGATCATTCATGAACTTTGAAATATCTGGGAGATTCAAGTGTGCAAGAAACGGGAGCTAAGGTTGGAAAGCTTGATTATAATCTCCCATAAAAGGTTGGTTAAACGGAACTGTGTTATAAGATGGACCAAAAGCTTGACCATGAGGATTAAACTGCTGATCATGAGGACCTGATGGACCATAAGATTGCCCATGGCCATAAGATTGATAACCTCCTCTTTCCTGACCCATTTGAGAGTAAGCATGTATATGCGTGTTTTGAGCACCATATTGGGGTGGTGGGTGATACTGGTGGCCAACACCCACTATGTTGTAGTAAGGGTTTCCACCATGAGTATGGGGCATGTATGTACTATTCATAGCGGGAACTGTGTTGTAATCACCGGAATGGTATGGTATGTTCCCACCCCCAGCATTAGGATTAGCTTGAGCAGTCGTGTGGTGACCAGAAGCATGAGAAGCATTCCCAACTCCAATATGGGTGTGACTAGTAGCAGGGTTGGTGGTGTGATGTCCATGTGGATAGGAAATATTCCCACCCCCTACATTAGCATTACTAGTGGCAGCAGTGGACGCAAAAGTATGCGGTATTTTTCCACCCCCGTGGTTGGGAGGAATGATATCATGTCCAAAAGTAGTCCTGGGTTGATGAGTAGCGGCACGTGTATTAGGTACTGGATGGCGAGTCGTATTCTGAACAAAATTCCGGTTAGGTTGGGTATTCCTAGGAGGTGGTCGTGTTCCAACATTAGCATTGTTAGGAATCTGACCAGTCCCCATACTATGTGAGTGGGTTGACAACGTAGTGCCCCTAGCGAGGGTAGTGCCGCCAATGGGTATAGTATGGCTAACACTTTGACTAGTGCTAGCATGACTACCAACCATAGTGGAAGGTTCGACAGTACTATGACTAGGCATACCAAAAGAGAGCGCGGTGGGGTTGATCATAGGGCCAGTATCATCACGAGTCTCAGACATCCCATATCTATAATTGCATGGAAATGAAGGAACGAAAGGCTCATCCTGTTCTTCATCCTCGGGTAAGTCGGGCATTCCATAAATATAATTATCTGAATTTGAAGGATCAAATAGATCCCGGTCAAGTGGATTAGGCCAAACAGAACCAGGTTGGGTGTCAGGTGTATCACCTCCCCAATCCTCATGAGTATGGGGATTGAAAGTATGGTCGACTCTACCCGAAGGAGTCGAAGGTAGAAATACGGTGTGTAACCTCAGTTGGCTTCAAACCACCCAACCGTTGGGACCAGCAGAGAGTAGGGATCCATGCCACGATATCTCCGGAGAGAGTCAAAATGTCTCCTAAAGGCCAACTATCGATAAAAAACAGTAAATCAAAAGCACACACCTAGAGAAACTACAGCCAAGAGCAGACAAACAGAGAAGCTAAATGAGCTCCCAACACTTGAGCCGGTATGTCTCGGCTAGGAGAGGCTTGAGACTCCCAAACTATAGCCGGAGGTAACAGAATCAGTTATAAAGACACCCAGGCTTCACTGTGTGTACAGGTTCAAGTCCACTACACAAACACAACTGTGTTGTCCAATCCCTATCTGACTCAGGACACAAACAACATAACCACTACAAGTGCCCTATGCGATACCTAGGTAAGGTAACTATGGTCACCGCAATATAACCAATGCTCAGGGGGATAGTCACAGGTGGGACCCGTCGTATGGGAAGGGTAGCTAAGCCCGAAGCACAAGAGGACGAACCTCCGGTACCCCCAGATACAAACAAATCCTGGATATATCTCCCACGTCCAGCCGGTATCAGAGGGATATCTCCTCAACCAAACTCTCGTGACCTCGTGCTTAACTCTGGATTGAGTAGAGCTTCCTAAGAACACCGATCTATACCATGAATTCCTCCACTCTCTGGTCAAACACCTAATGTTTCATCTAGTAATCTTGGATTGTTAACTCACAATGATATATTCCAAGACTCTAAACCTACGCTAGTTGGTGTACCCTATAAATAAAATCAGTCTAATCAATTTTATGATTAAGCGTTAATTTCAGTGGCTGTGGTTACTCAAGGGATATGATCGTGAAACTAGTGATGTGTAGACTCAATAGTATGCAAAATCGTCCAATCCTAGGCTCATCTATCTAATAAAACAATGTCACTAATATGCAAAATCAACCAACAATTCCGAAATAAAGATGTAATCTTTTATCTTTTCAGTGCACAAGAAGAACCTAAAATGAAGGCAACAAGCACTCAATGCAAGATGCAGTACATGAAAGAAAAATATTTTTGTATTTTCGCTTATAAACAAGAAGGAAAATGCAAAAAACTAGATGTATATTTTTGTATTTTTTCAATATAAATGGAATGAAAAAATGCAAGGAAAATCCTACTATTCAGTCACTGAAGTGCCGAGAAGATCACTAAGACAACCCAACAGATCCTAAACAGCAAGACTCAGCCAAAGGAATGAGCTCAAAAGGAAAAACCAAGAGGCTAAAACCAAAGATTGGTAAAAAACCAAGAAGGCTCAACCAAGAGAAACGAAGAGTTCTAGTCACAACCAAGGCATGAAACAGTCAAGAAAGAGGCCAACAAAGACTCAGGAACCACTTAAACCAACCCAGCAACAACTAGTATCCATAAACCAACAAAAGATGGAGTTGCACGCTACTGTCAAAGGAATACCTGCAGGTACCCGCGAGCAGTAGAGTAAACAGAGGCGGGTAGATGCGGGCAGAGCTAAGCTAGCCCATGGGTGAGGAAAGGAAAATGGGCAAATAAAGAGTCCAGAGGCTCAGAAAAAAAACAAGTTTTCTAGGGTGTATCTTAACGGCAAATCAGTCACACGAAGCTTCGATAAACAACAACTCTAATTAAGGACTAATGCTCAAAAAAATTCCCTCCTCTTACCAACCTCCCGTGACCTCGTGCTTAACTCTGTATTGAGTAGAGATTCCTAAGAATGCTGATCTATACCATGGATTCCTCCACTCCCTGGTCAGACACCTAATGTTTCGTCTAGTAATCTTGGATTGTTAACTCACAATGATCTATTCCAAGACTCTAAACCTATGCTAGTTGGTGTACCCTATAAATAAAATCAGTCTAATCAATTTTATGATTAAGTGTTAATTTTAGTGACTGTGGTTACTCAAGGGATATGATCGGGAAACTAGTGATGTGTAGACTCAATAGTATGCAAAATCATCCAATCCTAGACTCATCTATCTAATAAAACAATGTCACTAATATGCAAAATCAACTAACAATTCTGAAATAAAGATGGAATCTTTTATCTTTTCAATGCACAAGAAGAACCTAAAATGAAGGCAACAAGCACTCATTGCAAGATTCAGTACATGAAAGTAAAATATTTTTGTATTTTCGCTTATAAACAAGAAGGAAAATGCAAAAAACTAGATGTATATTTTTGTATTTTTTCAATATAAATGGAATGAAAAAATGCAAGGAAAATCCTACTATTCAGTCACTGAAGTGCCGAGAAGATCACTAAGACAACCTAGCAGATCCTATATAGAAAGACTCAGCCAAAGGAATGAGCTCAAAAGGAAAAACCAAGAGGCTAAAACCAAAGATTGGTAAAAAACCAAGAAGGCTCAACCAAGAGAAATGAAGAGTTTTGGTCACAACCAAGGCATGAAACAGTCAAGAAAGAGGCCAACAAAGACTCAAGAACCACTTAAACCAACCCAGCAACCACCAATAGCCATAAACCAACAAAATCTGGAGTTACACGCTACTGTCGAAGGAATACCTATGGGTACCCGCGAGTAGTAGAGTAAACAGAGGCGGGTAGACGCAGGCAAAGCTAAGCTAGCCCGTGGGTGAGGAAAGGAAAATGGGCAAATAAAGAGTCCAGAGGCTCAGAAAAAGCAAGTTTTCTAGGGTGTATATTAACGTCAAATCAATGACACGGAGCTTCGATAAACAACAACTCTAATTAAGGACTAATGCTCAATTTTTTTTCCAAACATGGATGTTTTCCCTAGCGGAGTCGCCATTTTTGTATTGGACAAAACTCACTATGGATTGGGAATACCACAACAGACAAATGACTACTAGAAATCAATTCAATTCTCAAAGCAATGCTATTATAAATGACAATGTTAATATAATGAAGAAATGTAACCAACCTCGATCCAAACGTTTGATGTAGATCCCCGTTGGAGCTTTCAATCCATGTACTTGAAATCTGCAAATTAGTCTTGACAACCAATACCCAACAAGTACATATAATATATAAATGGCATTAACATTATTAATAACAATGGTCCATAATATCATAAGCAAATGTAACCCAATGTATAATAAATTTACATTCACACCATGAATGGACAAGAAAATGAGTATTTCTATTAATGAACAAGAAGAAGTACAAAGTGATACGACCTCTTGCCGGCAACCAATCTGAACGAAGATCTAGATCAATCCACTTGTGCCTCCACCACTTCAATCCTCCATGAATGGAAAACTCAAACTAGATACGAGTTTGGAAGGTGAACATAACTAGTTCACAACTACAAGGATCAATGAGTGCAGACTCAAGATAGGGGAAAAATCCACTAGAGTTCTCTTGTGATTCTCCTCTTCCTCCCGTCCATAAGCCATATGTGCTCAATATATAGTCCTCTCAAAGGTAGGTGAAAGGACACATCGAGGCATTACTCAGGAAGATGGAGAGCCAAAGGTCACCCAATGACCGCTTTTGGGGAGTAAAAAGTAATTAATAGTGGTTTTTACCATTTTACATGCTACCCGCGGGCTATAGGGATGCAACTCGCGGGTATGCCTGCTATAAAGATGCAACAGGTGGGTAGGAATAAAAATAGGGAAAAATGGTATCTCGGAAGGATATAAGTGGATCTGAGTCACTGAAATGGATCCTACAGGCCAAACAATGCTGATGCTCACAGGGTGGAAGATTACGGTGTAACACCGATTCAGTGTTATCCTTGTTTGTGACATCATTTGAAGTTATTTGTTTGTGATAGCAGTTGAGGCAATTATTTTGGTTCTTGTTTTGTTTTGAAATTAAGTGGTTAATCGAACCAAGGGCTTGCATTTAGTCCCAAGTTTCAACCAATTATTCATACCATTGGGGGAATTGAACCATGGTGGGTAGCTTGATATGCCACTATCTTCGCTTTTGAACCACAACCCCATTGGTAGCAGTTAAGGCCCCTTTGTTTGCTACGATGTTTTTTTTATTTCAGTATTATATTGTATCATCCTAAGTTGTAACACTCTATATCCTTTTCAGTATTCTACCATGTCATCCTAAGTTGTAACATTATTTTCACTCTTTCAGTATTCAACCATCACGTCCTAAGTTGTAATAGTCTCTATCCTTCTCCCGTGTTGATCATTTTAGTATTATAATAAATCTCAATCAGTTGTGGGGAATGTAGTAACAAGTATGCTTTAAACCATTCCTTTTTAACTAATAAATCTCAATCAGCTGTGGGGAATGTAGTAACAAGTATGCTTTAAACCATTCCTTTTTAACTGAAGAAGGCACATTTGGAAGAGGAAATATTTACATAAGATTAATGAATTACAATAAATTATAAAATAGTTGGGTCTTAATTATATGTCCCTCTCTTATATCCCATAGGAACACATCCAAAGGGCTGGGGGAGGTATGTGTTGATCAAACCATGTCCTTGCATGTCAATTTTATTTGTAAACAATAACTTGGTTAATGTTATTTGTTAAGAGTAACTAGTGGGGTTGATGAATAATTTTTGAGTGGATGAGTTGCTCTCGACTAGCAAAAGGAAATATGAAAATGGGTGGCACGGTGACTCATTCCTCAAAAGATATGTGTTTTTAAACTATAATACTCACTTAACATGTTAAAGAACTCATTCTCTCAAAGATAAAACACAATAACAAAGATTTCTTCCTCTTCTCACACTATTTCTATCGCATATTTGCAACTTGCAAACAACAGAGTAGATAGACGAGTGGACAAAGTACGACATAAGCTTAAATGGAATATACATCAAAGGAGTGGAAAATAAGTTATAATACTTAAAATAGTTCAGTCAGAATGAGATCCCATTAGATTTTGTTGTGAGATTAGATTATGTTATGAGGAAGCATTGGTTGCACACTCTAAAGAAAATATGAAGAAGCAAATTGTTCTTCTTTTGAAGTAAACAAGTGGATTTATTTCTATTTTTGTAACATATGTTGGAAAATTGAAAACAAATATTTCAATATAAAGGAATACATTTTTTCTTAGGTCTCCCTTTTAAAAACATTTGTAGCTATTTCCCTTTTGATAGAATGCCTTAAAGCAAATAAAATAGAGGCAAATGAGATGAAAGATCTTATAAACTAATCTCAATGGAGAAATGGAACTTGAGAATTTTTTTCATGATACATTTTTCTTTGTGCTTGTATGTTCATGCGCAAAGATACAAGCATGTGATGAGTACATGAATGCTTAGTTGTTGTTGTGAGCTTTTGAACGTTGTATTGGCTTTGAGTTCCTTTTCAAACTCATGCATCTTGGGATATGCCTTGTAATCATTTGATTATAATGGGTTTCACAAGAGTAGAACATAAATCTTTGGTACTTTCCTACAACCATCACTTTCATTGTATTATATTTATTGGATTAAGAATGCTAATTCCTAGTCTTTTGAAACGATTCATAAAAGTAGATTTAACAAGATTTAGCATATTAATATTTGGTACCTGCTACATTTTTATGTAGGTGAACTTTTGAGATGAATATTGTTTATTAACTTGCATCTTTCTTTTAGAATTATATTTTGACCAACGGATTTTTATGTAGGGTGGGTACGATCAGGATGTAAATGTTAGTGGAAGTAGGGAGCTTAAATCCCATGTAACATTTCATTGTAGTGCAATGTGATTCTTGCTGAAAGTGAATTTTAATATAACACCTTGTTTTAGGAGCATCTCCTTGAGTTAACTCAAACAAATTTGATAGATAATTTTTTATATAAATTTAATTAAAAAATCCAAGTAATTGAGGAAAGAGTTAAGGAAATTGTATTGATACAATCAAAGAGGGTTCGGGGACAACATAATCTAAAGTATCTTCATAATTTTGTTTGATACTCTATCTATATCAAACACGCCTGGTTGGGTTTGGAGGGAACCTTCAATTAGGCATTGCTCAATTCAATTTACAATGCTTTACTCCTAGGGGAGAGTCAACCACAAGGAAATGTCAATTGGTTTGTTAAACTTTGTTTTGTAAAACCATTGAAGTCACTAATTATGAGGTTTTTGAAGATGTAGTATTATATAGAACATGCAATTATATTAATTAGGAAGCTCATGGTTCCATCTAAAGAAGTAGGGTACTCTTATAGGCTAGGGTAGGAGAGATCTATGTTGGGGAGATATCCATATCATGTCCATAAGAAGTAGTTAAGCATTGTTGCATTCAATTTACAATGCTTTATTCCTAAGGGAGAGTCAACCACAAGGAAAAATCAATTGGTTTGTTAAAATTTGTTTTGCAAAACCATTCAAGTCACTGATTGTGAGGTTTTTGAAGATGTAGTACTATATAGAACATGCAATTATATTAATTAGTGAGCTCATGGTTACATCCAAAGAAGAAAGCTAGTCTTGCAAGCTAGGGTAGGGAGATATCTCTTTGGGGGAGATCTCCTTATCATGTCTGGATATCAAATAGTCGAGATGTATAGTCAAATTCTACCTGTTAATTGGTTTTCTTGAAGAAGAAGTCAATTTTCCCATAATGGATTTACACTTCCATTGAGGAAGAGTTTGATTTTCCTACAGTGGAATTGACTACCGTTAAGAAATAAATTGAATTTCTAGTCAGTCCATTTGGTGAAGAGATTAAACTCAACTGGAAGAGTGTCGCATTTTCAAGGTGAATATTCTTGTAAGATTACAAAAAATTTATTCCTGTATAAGAAAACTACCTATCCATACATGGAATCCCTGGGTAAAAGACATAAATTCCCATAGAACCATGTTGAAATTAAATAGAGATTAGTAGGATCACTACTTTATGCATGTTTCTACTTACATTGAATGGGTTTTATCAATAGAAAAATCAATCACAAGCATAGATAACTAGCACTCACCCATTTTCAGAAACTTCAACTTCTTCATCACTTGACATCTTATCCATAAATTCCTGCATATTCTTGGCATAATCCAATCAGTCTCCAGGAAAAGTACAATCAGTATCAATGCTCAAGTTTCCAATTTTAATCCTTTTGCACAAGAGTATAATCCCTACATTATACCAACAATAACAAACCTTTTTAGCTTGCAAGGAATTAGTTATAAATTTATCCATGTAAATGTCTTATGCCAATGATAACATTCAAATTTTAGTGTTGAAAACATATTTAGAACTGCATTGAATCATTTCCTTTTCTGTTAAAAAAATATTCATGTTAAGTAAATAACAAGACATACTACATACTAACTTGATCCCTATAGCGTATTGGTCATGTTTGTATCATGAATCAACATATTTCAATTTCAACATAAAACATATTTTCTTTTCTTTAAATTTTTTCCAAGGAACGTACTTTCATGTTTAACAAGGGAAGAAATTGTCAACTTCACATAGGTCACTATCGCAAGAAACTAAACATAACAAGAAATAGGGTTGTCTTCGAGAACCTTAGAGAATCATTAAGCTTCCCTATGTCAAAGAAGTATACAAAATATCAATCGGCATAATCCATGCTCGTTGAGTGTAGTTTTAATTTGAAATTGGACCTTTACAAGACTCCCGACTAATTCAAATTCCAAATAGAATTTGATATGTATGAGCATCTTGGTAAATAATACAAACGTAAATATGAAATTGCACTCAATTAACTAATACTTAGAACCTTGTTGCAGTTATATAATAGTTGTGTTTCATTAAGTTTTGAATGTATTTGGATTTTCTACATTGTTTATACAAATAGATGTTGTCATATTTTTGAGAATGGACACAATGATTGTTTTTTATTTTGTGGGATTTACTATGGGATTGATCAATGTGGTTGTTCCTAGCACCATTTATGATCGATCAATAAATACAAAATCGAAGCTTCATCCATGGAAAATCAATGAAAATCATACACTTTGTCTCAATTATTCAAAGCCCATTGGATGCATAGTAGTAAATATTACATAATGAAGTGATCCACTTATTAAAGTTTACTTTGTTGGAAAGATTTAGAACCTTCTGAAGTGCTTTTCCTTCCTCGTGCACTTTTCCACTCAACGTTCCTTTTGCCCCTACTGGGGGGAATTGCTAGTATAAAAAATAACATGTCCACCCAAATTAGATTTAAAAAAATTACATTTTCAATGTCATATATATATAACTACACAAATTAGATAAATGACAACCCATTCTCAACATTTGCACTCTAAAAAGGGGTTTACACCTTGATATATTTAATCCCTCTTAGCGCTTGGTAGATCCCCTTTTAAGATGGATCTATGATAGTGGTGTAGAATCTTGATTGAGGGACTCACTCTATAAAACCATTATGAAGTCTAAAGAACAAAAAGGAGTTGTTAGAGGGGGTCTAGTTCCGAATTTTTCACCTATGAAAACTATAAGATCCAAAAAGGTTATTGTAGGGTGGTGATTTAAAACACATCTCAAAAAGTATCTATAGGTGGTGGTAAACAAATTTCCGTAATTGGTTCTGGTATTGTTAGTGTTACTAATGGTGAACTGGAAGATGTTTTTCATGTTGAAAACATGCCCATCAATTTGAAGCTCGTCTTGATAAATATGTTCTTAAAGATATCAATCATAATTTTAAAGTAGTTTCTTTTGGTCCTATTGATCAAATTGGTGGTTTATATATATTTGTTAGTTTTAATTCAACTAAAAAACAACCTTTCTATTCCTATGTTGCTCATGCTGATGAACTAACTAGATTATGGCATGAAATATTGGGTCATTTGAATTATGGTAAAATGCAAATTTTAACTAAAATGGTACTTGGCTTGCCTAATATTTTGTCTACTAACGGTGTTTGTGAAGGTTGTGTAATTGGTAAACATCATAGAGAAATGTTTGATAAAGGTAAAGCTTGGCGTGCTAAAGAACCATTGCAATTAATTCATAGTGAAATTTGTGGTCCTCTTGAAGTTCCTTCTATATCTCAGGCAGTCTATTTTCTTACTTTTATTGATGACTTTAGTAGAAAATCATGGGTTTATTTTTTGAAAAATAAAAGTGACACATTTTCTAAATTTCAAGTATTTAAATCCTTGGTTGAAAATGAATCTGGTAAAAGAATTAAGACTTTAAGAACTGATAATGGGGAGGAATTTGTTAAGAAATAATTTGAAGTATTTTTATCTAAACATGGAATTCAACATCAAAAGATTCTTCCTTACACACCTCAACAACATGGTTTTGCTAAAAGGAAAAACAAAACTTTAGTTGAATTGGCTAGATGTATGCTTTATTCTAAAGGATTACACAAGAAATTTTGGGCCAAAGCCATAATTTGTGCTAACTTTATTTTAAATAGAGTTCCTACAAAAGCTGTTAATCATGTTATCCCTGAGGAAAAATGGAATGGTAGAAAACCAAATATTCGTAACTTGAAGGTGTTTGGTTATGAATGTTGGGTTCATATTCCCGATGAAAAACACAAAAAGTTAGAACCCAAGTCTCACAAGTGTATATTCATTGGTTATGATGAGGATTCCAAGGCTTACAGGTTATTTGATCCTTCTAATCAGAGTGTCATAATCCAAAGAGATGTTTAATTTACTGAAGTCTCTCCACCACCTGATCCAATAGAACCTCATGTTACCCTGAATATTCCATTGTTTCATCTTACTCCTATATCTGTTACTCCTTCCAGTACTGTTCCTGTTGTTGATCTTAGTTCACATTCTTCTTCAAGTGTTCCACCTGCAAGTCTCGAAGCTCCTGAAGTGACTTATGTTCCTTCTAACCTTCCTATTTGGGCTCGGAAAACTCTTGAATCTGTAGGTAGTGAGATCGATAACCTTTTCGATACTCGTAGAACTAGATTTAACTTTTCTCTTACGACCAAATTTTTGGCCACAAACGATCCTACTTCTTATGCTCAATCTAAGGGTAATCCTCATTGGGAACACACTATGTCTATTGAGTATGATTCTCTTATGAAGAACAAGACTTGGTCTCTTGTTCCTCTTCCTTCGAGAAAGAATTTAGTTGGTTGTAAATGGATTTATAAAACTAAGTTTACTACAGAAAGGACAGATTGAAAAATATAAAGCTAGATTAGTTGCTAATTTTTTTAATGAAGTTGAAGGTATTGATTATAATGAAACATTTCTCCAGTTTCTAAAATGAATACAATAAGAACCATCTCATCTCTTGCTACATCTTATAAATGGGAAATACACCAAATGGATTTTAAAAGTGATTTTTTAAATGGTAATCTTAATGAAGACATTTATATGCAACAAACTCCTGGTTTTATTAATGTTGAATCATCAAGTTTTCTATGCAAATTAGACAAGTATTTATATGGTCTCAAACAGGCACCTAGGGCTTCGTATGAAAACATTGATACATATTTCCTGAATAATGGTTTTAAGCATTCTATATTTGATCCAAATCTGCATGTTAAGAACTTTGGTGATCATATCCTCATTATTGTATTATATGTGGATGATCTTATTATCACTCGAAACCAACTTGTTTTAATTCAAAGTATAAAAAGTTGTCTTCAAAAGCAGTTTGAAATGACTGATCTCGGTATATTGCACTATTTCTTGGGTCTTCAAATATGGCATATGGTATTTTTCTCTCTCAGTCGAAGTATGCTACAGACTTATTGGCTTGTTTCCATATGAGTGATTGTAAACCTGATCCTATGCCATTTCAGTCTGGTGTAAAGTTAATTGTTGAATGTACTACTCCTCTTGTTGATGCTGCTCTTTATTGTTATCTTGTGGGAATTTTGATATATTTAACTCACAATAGACAATATCTCTCTTTTGCCGTCAGTATGGTTTCTCAGTTCATGCAGCAACCTCATGAAACTCATTGGCAGGTAGCCAAGAGAATTATGAGATATTTATAGTGGACATTGCACTATGGTGTCTTTTATTCGAGCAGTGCTATCGCTTCACTTTCTAGATATACAGATTCTGACTGGGAAGGTGATAGTTATGATCGACGATCAACTACTAGTTATATATTTCAACTTGGTTCATGTCTGATTTCTTTGTCCAGCAAGAAGGTGAAGACTCTTTCTTTATCGTCACGTGAAGTAGAGTATAAAGCATCCAAAGAAGCAACTAAAGAAGCAGTTTGGTTATGACATGTTCTTACTGAGCTTGGTTTGGTTTTGAAATCGTCCACTATGTTGAAATGTGATAATCAGGGTGCAATTCAGCTTGATTATAACCTAGTATATCGTGCCAATACAAAGCATCTCAACCTTGATGATCATTACATTCGAGTTCTCATTGCAGATGGTATTCTTTCTCTTGAGTATTGTCCTACCGAGCAGTAGGAAACCGATATCTTCACCAAATCCTTAACAACAACGAAGTATGTGCATCTTCATTCTTTACTTGGGATGAGGGAAGTTGTCATCAAGGGGGAACAATAATGACTCCTTCCTTCCTTAGTGTTAGTGATGGATTTTATCCTAGCCATTATTAAGGGGGACTATTCTAATATATTAATTATATTCCTTGGAAGCTAATAATGTCTTTTTATTATGTCGGAATTTATCCACAATCTTATGTAAAAGAGTAATACATTATATCCCATATTCATTATGGTAAAGTATACTCTTTGTACCCATTATTATATAAAGAGATGTTATTATGGATAATTATATTATCCCACATGCAATATGTGAGAGTAATTCCTCCATATCTCTTGGTATATAATAGGGTCAAGGGAGTCACATGAGAACAACATGATGATATAGTGGTGTACACTCATAGATAGTATCAACACATGGTATTGTGATCACAAGCTCTGCTATATTGTATTGGGGTTATTTGTAGTTTCTCTCATGTAAGATTGAGTGATGTTTCTAGAGATAATAGAAGACAACCTTCCCATGGACGTAGCCCAATTGGTTGAACCACATATATCTAGTGTATTCTCTGGTGAACCACATATATCTGGTGTATTCTCTCCCTTGTTCTCTTTTTGTTCCTATTTACTTTGATATGTTATTGATTGCTAAGATAGGTAAGCTAGTTTAGCTAGATCTATAGTTCTTCCATAAAGAACACCGAGGACGGTGTTAAAAATAAGGGGGGGGGGATGTATTACCCCCAAGGAGTTATTTTTTATTTAAGTATTCTTTTATTTGGGAAATATTCTCCAAGCATTTATTTGCTAAAAAAGTTATAAAACTCTATGAGGAAAAATACTCACATTATGTGGGTGAATATTATGAACAATAAATATTATTTTATTATTAATAAAAAAAGAATCACTTGGAGCCATCAGTTGAAATAGGGGACACCATCATGAGACAATTAAAAAGTGGACATCAAAAAAAAAATTTGATATCAATCAAATCCAAGCCAAAAGCTTAGCAAACCAACCAAATCCAAAATTATAGGGATTAAGTTAATTGCTCGAGATTTGATTGAGATGGCACAAGACCTAGGGAAAAATTATATAATGGTGCACTAAGAAGACATAGGATGTGGTGTGGTGCATTAGAGAAATTGTTGTTATGTTGAGGGAAAGTTGTTGAGTACTCTCTTTGTTTGAAATTCCATCTTTTGATCTATTATAAACTCTTTGGAAGAGTGTTGCATTCAGATAATTTTGAGTTCATTTTTCTATGGTGGTGGTCCAGCTCCGGGGTGATGTTGGGAAAGTACACGTGGTTGTGCTCTTCTACGGGTGGGAGGAATTGGGAAGCTTCAAGTGTTTTTACCCTTCGATTTCAAGTAGGTTTTTTTTATATTACATTCTATTTAATGGTTCGACAAATCGAATAGTTATTTTGCAAAAAATTATGTATATAATACTTGTGTTAGCTATTACATATGGCCATCCATTATAGGGTAGGTTTGTATCTTGTTTTGATTGGATTAACACTTTAAAAATAAAAAGGAAAATTATTTTTGTTTTGATGATTTTGGGGTATGTTACACCCTTATACCCTAAAGATGTTAATTTCTCATTCCACCTCTTCTAGGTCTATTATTTATTTATTCTCTTTGACTGCTTTAGTAGATATTGCCTTAATTTATGTTGAAATAGTTTTTTTTCTATTTCTTTCAAGTGGAATTGTTATTTGAAATGTGAATGTTTAAAATCTAAAATGCATTGTTGAAAAGCAACCTCTATGAAATCAATTCCTATAATATGCATGTTTTACTTTATTTTCTTTCTATTTTTACAATTTAGCATTTGAAATGCATTATTGACAAGCAAAATTTGTGCCATCATTTTATATAATCTGGATGTTTGGGTGAATACCTTGTTTTCTTGTTGTATCTTAGAATTTGTTGTACCTAGCTCCGACCTTTCACATATTTAATTTTCTGTACTTTCATGTTTTGTGGGAGGATGATGATATTGGGTCATAATGATATAAATTTACATGATCCAATCACAAAAAAGGATAAAGAAACCAAGAACTATAATTGGCCTCAATGGATACATATTTCTTTTCTTCACTAGTGTTTCAGGGATAACTCCTCTCTTTAGAATATTTGTTTGAAATTACACTTTTACCTATATGTAATGTGCTTGATGTTGTATTCATAAGGAAATAGAAACAATATAGCCAATATCCTAAATTATTACGGATATTCCATTGAACACACATGAATATTTAGAACCATGAAAATCAATTTGGCAATGTTGCTTCAAACTAATTTTTAGTAAGTGTTTTACTAGAACGGAAGTTAGACTATGCTTAATAACAATAGTCAAATTTGTAATGTACCACTAAATATAATTTTGCATAAACATAATATGATTATGGGAAAATTGGTACAATTCACAAACGCTTCCAACTTTTATATTTAACACAAACTATCAAAGCAATCCAAATGCAATATGGTGCAAGGGCATCGGAGCCTAGGAAGATCAGTCGAAGTTGATCAACATGAGGAGACCAAAGAGAGGGAGTCCCAACGACTACTGGTGCAGATGAGCAGGTTGGTTGTGGAAGTCAACAAGTCGAGAAGAAGTTGTCGAAGCAGTCGACAAGAGGAAAGAGGTTGATAGTCAACATGTGAATGTCAATAGGTGACAAGTTGTCGCAGAGTCATAGTAGGGTCGACATGTTTTCATACCGCGACATCAAAAAGTTTGGGAGTGATCCAAGCGAGGAAGACGAGGTGAAACGGCGAAGCCTAAGCGCAGAGTGAAGCTACCAAAGAAGTTGAAACTGACAGATAGTATGGCCGATATGACATATTACTGTAGCTTGTTAAGAGGAAGCGTAGAAGTCAAGCAGAGTACTTGAAAACCATTCAGGGTTGCTAAGGAAGTTAATGACAATTATTGTAGGTGGGTGAAGACATGACAGATGTCGTCATAGGAAGGGATTGTGTAGCATGGAAGGGGCACTGACTGTTGCAGGTCTACAGAATCATGGAAGGATCGACTAACAGAGAATGCATGTCTGGGGGATCGCAGTGGTCTCGGGAACAACAATAGTAGAGTAGAAGGCCTTTGCGTAGGCGCATAGCAGAAGACAGTTCCACTGTGTTGGAGTTGCAGAGAAGAGATCGGGGATAGGTTCTGTAGATTGGAGAGAATAGTCACACAGCTTCCAAATGCAGAGAAGATCGAGCCATAGCTCAGAGTTCCGCAGTGAACCAGGAGAGGGTGAGGTCGACACACTGAGACAACACACCACAGTTACTTATGTATTGTAATGGTTGAGGCTGACAGATAGTTAGTTATTTGTATTTACAGTTATTCCGCATTGTAATTGATTTGTAGAAGTAATATAAGAAAACTTCTGGCATGTTGTTTCATCTTGTCTATGTAAGCATTGTGGTTGTGTCGTGTGTATTGTTAAGAAATAAAATTTTATTTGCTAAGGTGCCTTGCGTTAGTTGGTATCATAGCCATAGTATCCTGAGAGCCGAACGGTGACTATATCAGAGCCATAGTATCCTGAGAGCTGAAGGATAACTATATCAGTGTGAGAAGAGAATCCTGCGTGTAGAAGAATGTCAATGGTATTGAGCTTGCAAGTGTGTTGAACAGCTCCAGCTGAGGTTAGGTAGAGTTGTACACGATTTGTTGAATTCCAGTTGCAATTGGATGACTGGGAGTTTTAGTAGAGGTTGAGAATGGCTCACAGAGGCGTTAATGTCCGAGGACGAAGAGCACATGGTGCTGCAGTCACGGTTGATCATGAGATGTTTGACGAGTGCATTCGAATAATGCGAACTTTGACAAATGAAGTCACATCGATCAAAGAAATCCAAAGGCGTGGTTGTATTCCCGATGCGCTAGACCACAGCGACTAGGAAGTCAAAGAAGTGGAAGCTCGGGAAGCCGCAGGAGTAGAGCAAGAAAAAAAACTGATCAAACTTCTAACAGAGATGAGAGGTCGAACCAGGATAGGTGTTCGTACCTACTCGGGAGGTCTGGATCCAAAATATTTGATCGATTGGTTCAGAGATATGGAGAAATACTTCGACATAGAGAATATCGAGGATCCTCAATGGGTTGAGATTGCATGTCTAAGTTTGAAGGTTCATGCCTCATTGTGGTGGGACAATGTACAAGCTGACAGAGTCAAGAAGGGCAAGGTGAAAATAAAGTCTTGGGACAGGATGGTCACCAAGTTGACAGGAAATTTCTTGTCGAACGACTATGTAATTTCCTTATTTAGGAAGTTGGAGAACTTTCGACAAAAGGAGATGACCGTGAAGGAATACATGGAATAGTTCTATAGGTTGTTGATAAGGTTGGGACAGACTGACGAAGGAGAAGAAGATATTGCTAGGTATATGAACGGCTTGAAATATGCCATTCAGGATGAATGGAGCATGTTAAGATTCAGAGCAGTAGGTGAAGCCTACCAGTTAGCTCTAAAGGCAGAAGAGAAACTGTCGAGGAAATCCATAGCGACCAGAGGTAGGATGATTGGTCAGGGTGCGAAGACTGTTTCTGCGAAAGGCCAAAGTAGTGGTTACGAAAAGGAAACTATCAAAGATAGCCGACATGCGGAAGGGACATCCACAAGAGAACCGACATGATGGTCGTGAGAACCATGGTCGAGGTGCGTATGGTCGAGGTGGTCCATCAGACAAAAAAGGAGTTAATAGACCAGCCATAATCTGTTATAAGTGTCATGGAGGGGGACATAAGGTAGATGAATTCCCACAGAACCTACATGCTGTAGAGGAGTCAAAACCCAGATGTCGAAGGGATGAGCAAGTCGACTAGAGGTAAGGGACAGCATCCAACAGTAGTAAAGAGGAGGAAAGAAGGAACTGAAGTCTAAGGGTCAGCAGAACATTGGTTCAAGAAGACAAACGCGACGAGCAAGAGCCGACACAGCGAAAAGTGATTTTTTGAACGAACAAAGGTGCAAATCGGCGAATGGCGTTGCAAGACCATAGTTGATGGTGGAAGAACTGAGAATATTGTGTCGATAGAGGTGATTAACAAGATCGGGTTGAACTGTCGAGAACATCCACACCCATACAAGAGCTCATGGTTGCAGAAAGGACACCATGTGAAGTGACCAGAAAGTGCCTGATTAACTTCAAGGTTGGGAAGTTAGAGGACAACGTACTGTGCAATGTAATCCCAATGGACGTGTGCCATTTGCTGTTAGGAAGACCATGGAAATATGATCGAAATATGATCTCTGATGGTCGAGCCAACACAGTCACAGTGTGGAAGAGTGGAGTGCAGAGGACTCTTAAGCCGAAACCGGAGGAGCAAGCCAATAGTAACCAGGGAGAGAGCATCTTTTGGGGGAAACGAGTGTTGATGTGTTCAACGAACAATTGGACTCTAGAGAGCACTACCAAAAGAAAACTCACCGCCAACAATTGGACTCTAGAGAGCACTACCCGCACCATAGAATATAAGCCTCAACCAACAAAGAAGAACAAGAAAATAGCACCCATGCTGCTTCAAATACCAATCCCACCAGAAAATCCCACACAAATTTTCATTAATCACCATCCCCAACTCAATAACTACACCAAATCCTCGACCACCACAACTCCCTAAAAAACCTTCCCTTACAGCTCCCATGTGGCAGAAGAAATCTGCTCTCCATCGTTCTCAAGCCTTGAATGTTCACCACAATAGGCATCACAAAGGTCAAATAAAATATGGCATAGGAAATCCACAAACCGCAGTACAACCACATCATCATTCCCAAAAAAATAGGTGGGAAACATGTCGAAAGATCCCCTTGGCCACCATGAATTTGAGACATAAATATTCATCTTGTACCATAGCCACACTGCCAATGCAATGAACCAAACCTCCATCTTGTATCATCCATAACATAATGAAATCGACCCTCACGCCATGAAGAAGGAAATAACAAATAGTGTTGGGCATAGACTGACACAACAACGGATAGGTTTCCAACCAAATCCCCACTCCAAACTACGAGATCGATCGATCAAACGAAAACTTTGGAAAACCTTGGAAACCTGAAAAATCAAACATGTACAGACAAGATAATATATGGAAAATCACTGAATAATATCACGAACATAATAATACACTCAATCCCCTAAATCATTACGAATAGTCCATTGAACACTCATGAATATTTATAACAATGAAAATCAATTTCGTAATGTTGCTTCAAACTAATTTCTAGCAAACAATTTACTAGTAGGGAAGTTAGACTATGCTTAATAACAATAAATGTTTTTGTGAAGTCTTGTGTGGCCAATACCGGAGTTGTGCACATTTCCTGTTTAAGTTGTTCAAAAGCTTGAGTTGCCTCTAGATTCCAAGAAAATGCATCTTTCTTCAATAATGTTGTTAGAGGTGCTGCTATTCTTCCATAATTTCAAACAAACTTGCGGTAGTACCCTGTCATACCTAAGAATCCTCGAAGATTCTTCAGGTTTTTGGGAATCAGCCAGTCTATCATGTGTTTAATTTTGTTAGGGTCTAGCTTGACACCTTCATGAGATACAATATAACCCAAATACTCTACCTCCTTCACCCCAAATAAACATTTGGAAGGTTTTGCATATAGTTGTTGCTCCTGTAGTAATTGTAGTACCCTGTCAACATGTTGAACATGTTCTTCCAAAGACTTTCTATATATTAGCTTATGATCAAAGAATACTAGAACAAATTTTCTTAGAAAAGGCCTGAAAATGGAACTCATCAAATCCTGAAATGTGGAAGGTGCATTCGTGAGACCAAATGGCATTCATGAGCTCTTAATGTTGTTTTTGTGAATACAATTTCTCCATGTAATTCATCTAGAAATTCATCAATTACAGGAATTGGAAACTTATCTTTAATGGTGATATTGTTAAGCTCTCTACAATATGGACACATACGCCACGATCCATCTGGCTTGTGTACCATTACCAATGGTTCAGAGTAAGAACTTTGGCTAGGCCTAATTATTCTAGTCTCTAGCATTTCTTCAACCATACGCTCAATTTCAATCTTTTGTCCATAGGGGTATCTATAAGATATGATGTTAGGAGGAACACTTCCTAGGATTAATTGAATAGCATGATCAAAATCTCGGACAGGTGGAAGTCCTTTTGGAATATCTTCAAATACCTCTGAATGTTTTTTAATTACCCTTTGGAGATCTGGGGAAATAGGAGGCCTAGATGTTAGAACATATAATGAGCATAATTGTGCAATTACACCTTGATGTCCCTTTTTCATCAATTTTGTCATACCATTAGAGCTTATCACCTTGCTTGGTTTCCCTGAGATACCGTGTAATTCATATTCCTTTCCTTCCCATAAAAATTTCATGAAAAGCTTCTAAAAATTAAAAGCCACAGTTCCCAAAGAATGTAACCATTGAACTCCTAAGAAAACATCAGCACCACCCATTGGAATAGCAATCAATGGACTACTAAATACATATTCTCCCATAGTAAGATTTATGTTATGTCATTACCCTGAGAAGTTGATAGTTCCTCCATCTACAATCATTACTTGAAACTCTGGTGCTGGATATCCAAAGCAATTGAGATATTTTTCTAATTTATAGTGAATGAAATTATGAGTACTACCAGAATCAATCAACACTCTTACCTTTTTTATTTTTGATAAATCCTTCGATCTTGAGAGTTTGAGGAGTTCTAATTCCATCCAATGCATAACATGATATGGTGGGAGTAATCTCTTCTGAAGTAGTGTCTTCTATTTCTTCATCTCAAGATGGCTCTTGTTCTTTTGGTTCTTCCTCGTCACATTCTATTTAAAATAATTTCTTCTCACTACACTTATGTCCCTTACTATACTTGCTATCACAATTAAAACATAGGCCTTTTTCTATTTTTTCCTCTATTTTTTGAGGTGTCAACCTTTGAGGTGGGTTAGAAGAAGTAACATTATTCTCTCGGTATGTGTTGAAGGTGCTCTTACTAGTAGCCATCATCATATTTTTACTTTCAACTTTCCTTTCCATTATGAAGGCCTTCTCCAAGGATGGTGGTTAAAAGAGGCACACCTCATGTTGAATGTTATCCTTCAAGGTGCCAATGAAGAGATCCAATAGATTATATTTTGAAATATTCTTCACTCTAAGACTTAGCTTCCAAAATTGTTTGATGTGGTCTGCAACTGGACCTTTTTGCTTGAGACTTATTAACTGGATGAAGAAGGTATTTCTATTAATATCCCCATAATGTGCAATCAATTCTTTGGTGAATATAGACCAAGATATAATATATTCCTTTTTACAGTCACAAAGCCACTGATACCATACAAATTGATCAGGCTCTAAATATAATGATGCAATAGCTACCTTTTTCAAAGTTGGAACTTGGTGTAGATCAAAGAATTGCTCCATTTGGAATATCCATGTCACGAGATCATTTCCATCAAACGTTCTCATGTCAATATTGGGAAGTTGGGTACCCCTTGGTGACCATCCCTGATGACTTCCATTACCAAAATCATTTCCTCTTGGAATATTCTTATTCATGGAAGATTTCTCAACATGAGAATTATCTTTATCCTCCATAGTATCGTGGAACACCACATCACCTATAGGAGGAATATCCCTTGAATTTTGAATGAGATTAGCAATATTGTTCAAATTCTCCTTTAAATTATCTAAATCCACTTTTTTCACAGACCATTTAATCATATATTCCAACCGGGACACTTGAAAAGAGAGGTCTTCCCTTTCATCAGACGTCGAGGATGGATCCTCAGGTGGTTTGGTTGGAGTGTGAGACTTTATAATTCCTTTTCATGGCATTTTGAACAATATAAATAAATATCAAACCTTATGTGTCCCCACAATTAGATCATTCTACTCAAAGTTAATCAAAATAAAAAAAAGGTGTACCTTTTCAAACCCTAATTGGAAGATTATTTTAGAGCTGACTTGAAACTGAGACAAAATTCAACTTTCAGCTCCTTTGGGTATGAAACTTCATCCTGTTGTATTATTATGTGTGCTCTTTATGATTCCCCAGGTATGGCCTAATTCTGATATGTCAATAGAAAGATATTGTGAATCTCCCAACAGTTCTTATTTTTTGTCCTTTCAGAATATCTAACTTCTACTAACTTCCACGTCTCCAATATTTTGGATCTGAGTCTAAAAATTATACCACATATAATTTGGACCATCCGATTTTTGATGCAGTGGGTCTCACTCAATTTTGACCTCGGATTCCCAAGATATGACCTTTTTCCCTAGAACACTTGTTGTATACTAGTTTCTCGACTAGTAAAAAAATCCTAGATTTTGAGGCCATTATATCGAACCTGTGAATTATCACGACCTGAGATTTGGACCATAGATAGTTTAGCCCGTTTTAAAAGTGGTTTTTTAATCTCTCTTTTTGAATCCCTGTAGAAAAAACATTATAGCGAAAATTACAAGATGACTCGTTTTGAAGAACCTAATGTTGAGGAAAGAGATTTGATACCACATGTTATGCAACAACTTTCCAAAAAGAGTACAAAAAGAGAAGAAATGGATCAGAAAGAGTACTCCACGACTTGATTGAAGAAAATAGCTGAATAACAAGCCTCTTCGAGGGGGAAACCTCCTTACACAATGTACTAAGTACACAATACAAGACAAGACAAGATACTCCAATTGAAAGGTCTCCTTCATATATATAGGAGACGAAGGGGTACTATCCCAACTAACTGACCCAAGCTCATATAACTAATATAACCATATTAATGAAAATTACGACTAATGGACCAAAGCCGACATAACTAATATAACCATATTAATGAAAATTACCACTAATGAACCAAAGCCAACATCAAAACTAATGTAATGAACCACAATATAGGGGGAAATGTGCCCATATTTAGGGTTTAACATAAGTGCACAAATGCATGTAGGAAAAACCTAAGAAACTTTACAAAAGAAGGGAAAGGACAATAGGTATGGATCATTTCTCTCTAACAAGATGGTTGAATATTGTTAAAATTATAGTGATTGTTGGAGAGTTTGTGTAAGTGGTTAAGCCTGGGAGGCCTAAAAGCATAAAGTTGTGACTTCCAATCATTATGATACTATGGTTCTTCCATTCATGCTTTGTCTTCTTAGTATATAAAAATACTAAGAAATTCTCAAATACATATCTCATTCATTCTTTGTCTTCTTAGTATATGAACATTTGGCACCATTTGCAAACCTGCATGCCTCATGATAGAAGTATAATGGGTATTTATGTTTCACTTAAATTGGTGTTAAAATTCACTTAATTCCTCCCCCAACAATATCCATAACTTGATTATGATACTCATACTTGGGACACTTGATGTAACAACATTCCTAGTTGGTGAACCGATCTTATTCTTAAATATAACTTTTGTCCATGAATTGGTATCTCATTTTTATCTTGGTCAAAACCATTTTTAAAGTGTTAAAACTTGAGAAAAGGTTTGCACCTTGAGGATTTGACCCCCTCTTAGCGCATAATAGATCTAGAGTTAAGATGAATCTATGTTAGTATTTAACAATAATAAATTCCATCCTTTCACATTATCATTTAAAATGGTAACAAAACAAAGTAAGGTAATTGAATGAATTTTGAATTAACAATTGTTATCAAAAACCTTATTTAACTAATAACTTAAATTACCAAATATAACAATTAATTCTTTTAGTTTTAATTAATTGAAATATATATATCATTGGTTATGAAATTTAGGCTAGGGCACACGTTGTAAAATTTTAGCGTGCAAATCCCATCTTTTAATCAACCATTTATGCATTGTCACATGATTGGGTGATAATGGGGAAGGGTCCCAACTTGTGAATGGTATAGATTCATTCATGCATCTTTAAAATTTTAATCTCATCAAGTTGTGTACTAAGATTCGATTGAGACTTGACACAACTACCCCGCCATCAATGGCCAAGATTTGATCTTGATGGGTGGGCTCTCTAATCACAACCATTTATGCATAAGCACACTTTATGAAATAATAGCTTCTCTAAATGTTGTGGGCATAACAATTAAGAACCTGTATCTTCCTAGAAGGTCATATGTATAAATTTGAGGGCATAAGGTTATAGGTATAAATTTGAGGGTATAGGTAGGATATGTACAACTTTGTAGACTTTAGTATTCAAATTGTTGCGCAAAGGATAGCACCTTGTCCCACAAACAAAGGGGTGTCATACACCAAACTTGTGTTTAGTTAGGTTGTAACCCTGAAAATATTATGGTGTTATTGTTAACCCACACAACTTCTCTCATACACACCTCTCACACACCCTCTCAAGGATGAAGTCACATGTCTATATGTGTACATATGCTTAAGTATATGTGCATGCATATGCAAAGGTAGAAGGTGTGGATGTATGTGCCCATAAAAGCTTATGATGAGTGCACATACTTGCATCTACAAAATCCTTCATCCCCACCAGCCATCTACAAAAAGGTGAAGATAGGTTTATATATATCGATAGTTCCCCTCTTCAGGCATTTGCATCAGGCGGATAGCAGCTTAGTTTCAGAACCGAGCGCGAGACTGATTCATTCATTGCAGTGGCATTGAGGGTCAGGATTCTGCTTTGTTTCGGGCTCCCGGAGTTGAGCGCTTCTGGACGCCACTCTAAACTTAATGACAACGCTGGTGTCACAGTCCGTAAATAATATATTGCTACAATGAAAGTTTCCTTTTATATTATTATTTTTCTGGTGAATATATATGATACGTCATAATTTCGTAGAGATTTTGGTGTTTGTTATAGTTTCAAGCTCTATGCTTATCCATTTTTACTGTTCCTGGAATCCGAATAAGTTTGAACGTTTAAAAGACTTTGCATTAATATTTCTTTATGATTGTGAGATCCATGGATTTGTGATTATGATTGCTTCCTTTGTTTTGAGTTTGGAGATGTTTAAGGTATTTGGAATGAGCTTTAAGTTGAATTGATTTTTATTTTTTTTATTTTGATTAATATTTATGAATGTTGTAGTTGAATATGTTTATTTTTATAATTTTTATAATGTTAAATTGATAAGTAGATCAGTTGTTTATTAAGTAAAATGTAAAAAAAATTTATAAAAAAATTGCAACATAATGTCGATAATATGCTTTATTATTATGAGGAATATGAGTCAATTTTTGGAACTTATGTTAGTTCCTGTGCCGACATGAACAATTCACATTAATTATTTCCATATGGCAGCACACTGATCCTGATATGAACTAATGTCATGGGCATTGAATGCTTCGAGACTAAAACTTCATTTAGTGGAACCAGGGATCAAATTTGAAGGGTGAGGTCCTATTTCACTTTGAAGGGTTATGACATATTGAACCCTTCAATGTTGCCATGTAAAAATAAGTTATTCTTTTCATTTGAAAATGTATTAGCACATCAAAATTTTTACGTAGTAAAGTTGAGAGGATTTATTTTGTAGTGGATATAGCGGCACTTAATGTTATATATGTCATATAACATGTCACGTCCCCATTTTGACCCCCTTGCATTAAATCGTGTAAATATTGTAACTTAATCATGGTGAGGAGCTCAAGGCCAAGGCCCCACCATTGATTTAGCATTTTATGTACTGGAAATTAAAGAGATAGATGCCTATGGTTCTCATGCTAGAAGGGCACGATGTAAATAAGACATCAAGTAAATACGAATTTAATAAAAGATACCCACAACCAGCTACGCAATGCAACAAAGAGATGGGGGCATGATCTTTACAAGGAATAGGGAGGGAAAATAACCAAACCCTTGAGCCATGGTGTTAAGCCATTTCATTGAGGAAACCCATGAACTCTCAACTACCCATTTGGCCTCATGCACCCAATCATTTAATTCTTCCAATAATTGGTTGAGACAATTAATGCCTTGGGATGGGAGAGGTATGGCTGACAATTTTCATGTATGGGCAAGACAGCAACCTGGGAAATCGAGTTTTGGTCGGCTGGGCAAGAAAACCCCCACGAAATTGGCCCAAAGCCATTCTTTACCCATGGCATTCTTCCTCTCACGCAGTCTGAGCCTGTTGGGGTTTTATCCTTCACGTTTTTCACCATTTCCTGCATTATTCCATGCCTGCAAACTCGTTTTTGGTTAGCTCATTGGCTGGGAGAAGAGAGCCACGATTTTTGGGGTTATGGAGGCCGTTTCTGCCCACGAAATACCCGTGAGCATTCTTCTGAAAACGATTTTGCTCTCCTGGGGTTGATTTCCCATTTTCTCCTTTTCGTTTTGGTTGCCCACGTTTTTCTGGAACTGTTACAAACCCATTGTTGGGAACTTCACTAGAGAAGCGTTTTTCTCATGCCCAGCACTTACACTTTTGTTGTTATATGCATCCATCTCCTAGCAGCCTCAGAAACCCAACTGCTGGTTGGCAGGGCTAATTCTGGTGTATCTATGGTTATGTGAGACCCTGTTGTTCCCTAGTTCCTTATGGAGATCATGCCCAGCTCGGGGGTGGTAGTGGTGCTGAGATATCGTGGAGCACACTGGCCTACAGTTGGGTGGAACGTTGCAGAAGCGTAGCTGGTTGCTCGGGGATTACTTGGGTTAAGATAAGTATTCTCATTTGCTAAATTGGTATTGTTTAGATTGAGGAATGGCATGAATATACTGAATGTATAATGGATGCGTAATTGATTATTTCCGCTGTGTTTTTTTTCTTATAACTATACATCTCATATCTCTTTTAAATTATGTGAGTGCTTGGTTAAAATTTTATGGGGCTAGATGCCCGGTTTAGACTCACGATCCTCTCCATTTAGCTGGTAGGATGGGAGGGGACGTGACATAACACAACCATATTTTGCCTTGATCTAGAGGCTTGGTCGCTAGACTATGCCACCTTTTCCATCTTAGCAATTTCCCAAATTGATCTTGCCTCTTAAACTTTTAACCAGTATAATAATGCAGTTAACTTGCTAACCCCATTCCAATCCAACTTTCATCCTTACAGTGAAAATTAATACTATTTTACTCTTTCATGATCTGCCTGAACATGAGGAATTTATTAGTGAAACATAACTTAGGAGACACATAGAAAATCCACTTTCCAGATGTTCAGTGTGAATTGTCATAACTAAATTTATAGATCTTTTTTTCTACATCAGCTACAGTTAGCTTGCTAGCCCAATTCCAATCCAACTTTTAATCAGTATAATAATATTTAATACCTTTTAAAATGGGTTCCTAGGCTGCTTCAAACACTACAAGCTTGATGAAGAATTGTGTTCTTCAACTCTTCTAAAAGCAACGTGATGCTTATTCTTGGAAAAGTTCAATCTTTGTAAATCAGCGTTCTTCAAACTAATATAAATTCTAGCCTACATAAAATCTAGCCTACTTCACAATGGAAAAAATGATAATGTAAGAAAAAAAAAGGAATAAATTGTTTCATAAGCCAAAAACATTGGACGTTGAGTTTGGTTTGTATCTGTTACTAAATTAGTGAACAATAGAGATGTATGCAGAAAGGTACTCGAAAAGGTGAAGGGAAAGGATATGAATGGTAACTTTTTTTTACTTTGTTGAATTGAGGACCATAATTCACTTTCATGCACCTCTATCAAACAACTGCGTTTCCATTTATAATCCTTCTTCACGCAAGTATATTAGAGAGAACAGTTCAACAAAGAAGTTGGATTGGATTGAAAACTAATAGCAAGTTTCTTTTTCACTCTAATTGTGTACCCTACGACAGAATTGAATGCCAATGACAACAATATATGTTTTAATTTTTCATTCAACACTATTAATGACACAAGTACTTGGGATAGAATAAGTTTAAGCACTCCTTACATGTTATATGCTATGTTATGGTTTCAGCAAAGAGAACTATCCGACTCCAGGAAAGTTTTGTTCTCAATAGCTGATTAAGGACCCTGGATGCTTCTTCTCTATAGCCCTCCCCCTAGATCTTGTTATACATACTAAATCTATGGTATGATGGAGTAGAGGATGGGTTGTAACTTGTGAAGCATAAGTAAAATGTAGGTAGACCAAGTAGAGAGGAGATGCATAAATGGTGAAAGTTCTTGTTATATGGTTGGAGTTCTTGTTTTATTCCAAACCAGTCGATAAGGGAAACAAAATCAAAAGGTAAAGTAGCATTGTCTTTCTAAAAATCAAGATTACAAAAACATTTGTGTCCCAATTCGTATAGTCGAACGCGGATTGTAAGTGTAGTAGCATCGGTTTACATGGTTTAAGTGTAGTAAGCAATATTACATGGTTTATTTTGATGGTAGATCATCGTAATTTGAATTGAGAGTCAAAAGACTAGAGTTGCTTATCACAAAGATTGGTTCAATAATTCCAACAAGGTATCTCCCATTATTCTTTATATATAAATACCTAGTATAAGTAGGAGGCATATAAATTGTGTGGCGCTATGTTCATGTATATGTAACTTTGGAATGCATTTCACCTATGTGTATTGTACTCCTATAGAGATGTTATTATTCCTCTATACGGAAGTGTCGTCATTTGTATTGACAAGTCATGTATAAATAGAGTGCAGGAGGCACTCTATTTGATCATGTCATTATTCACTTCTACACTACTCGGAAAGTGGTGCACTAGTGGAGGTTCAGCTGCTAGTAGGACTATCTCTATGTACTTGGGTTGTATCATTGCCCTTTCTATCTCTGAGGAAGTTGTGGGGTTTTTCACCTTTATGGTTTTCCCCAATGAAACTCTGTGTGTCTATTGTCTCATGTGATTGCTTGGTGTGCTTGATATGCATTGTTATACTTGATATGCTGTACATGTTATTCTCTCAGTAAAGATCCTAGAGTATGTTGAATTAATCCTCAAAAATTAACATGGTATCAGAGCTAGCCTGAGAAGAAGACACTCTGCAGTTGCGGAAACTAGGGTTTCCTGTTTATTGGGTTTCTCTCCACGGATCTTGAAAGGCAACATGGTATTTTGACGCTCCTCAACAAGGTGCATCTTTCTGTCCAATAAGAATTCAATTCCGAGCACTTTCATTTTGGCCCTAAAAATTAGGGTTTCCACAAAAATAGGAATTTCTAAAATTTGACGACATAGCTGGAAGCTACTTGGACAAATCGAAGTTTAGAGCTTTGGATCGATATTTTTAGTTGGGTGAAGCTTTGGGAAACTCAAACCCTAATTCAGAGTCCTCCCAAGTGAATCGGAGAAATTGAAAAGCATTTTTGAAGGGTGAAACTTTACATTTTTCAAATTCTGAGTATACCAGACTAATCAACTCATCAAGGCGCATCTTTCTATCCTTTCATAAAGTTGAAATTCACATTTTGAATTTTTAGGGTTTCTCTGACAAACCCTTATTCATTGTATTAGGTGACCTTTGGTCTTAGTTACCAGGGACCAGGATGGATTAAGTGGGGGTGTTAGGGTATTCCTATACTCCATCCTAGTCCCACCAGTATTTTAATCATTTACATTTTCAGTCACCAATCCCAGCACCTAGCCCTCAGTTAGCTAGCCCCTCGACCTTCTTCCTGATTAGTTTCAGCCCTCCTAGTGCCTAGTGCGCCCTCCTTTCACCTACTGCATGAGAGAGGTGCACTTCTTCACCTACCAGTCCAGTTATGTTCAATTAACAAGAGTTCATTGCCTTATTTTATGATTGAGTCACTCTTTAGTGACCGTATCACTCCGATCAAACTCCAGTGTGACTAGATAACCTGTTCTGACTCCAGTTAGCTCCATCAGTGCTTCCATATTCTAGTTAAACCTACCACATGTGCCAGTTACGCCTACCACATTTAGTTAGACTCAGTTTGATTTCTGGTTGACTATTACTTGTGCATTGAAGACTTCACTGTTGATGAGTTGGACTCCTAGTTATGACTTGATGACACTCCAGTGATTATGGATCGGTCCATGCAAGCTAATTCAAATTAGACCTAGTGTATTCGAATCCTGAGCATTGTATATTTACTTGTTAACTATTCAGAATAATGTAACATGTGTAATTACTCTGCCTCTATCTCAGCTCCTTTGGATCTATGTTCTTCTGCTCTATTCTTCTTCTGTCATTCCTAAAAATTTTCATTGTGAGGTTTACATCATCTCTTTGGATCTGCTGTGATCATCTTCACATTGTATCAGAGCATGTTGAGAGTATTTTTTATCTCCATTCCTGAGAGTTTTTTGTAGGTTATTATCAAGATTTTGGGTGTAGCAGTTGCAACAGTTTCTGCATTTTTGCAGCAGTAGCAGTTGCAGATATTCTCTATTGTTTTTGCAGGTCTTCTAAAGCTTCAATGAATTCAGAATAAATCCCTCTTCTTTCTCCATTCAACTATGATGAATGGAAACCAAAAATGATAGCATATTTGAAGCACGGGGGGTTCACTTAGTAAACGTGTTACATAGCACGATCGTTCACATGATATTAAAGAATATCCCTAATTTTACTAAATATTGGAAAATTCCTCCTAAAATTTTATTGTTTAACCCCCCTCCCAATATGCCTTTTCAATTAAGAAAACCCCTAGTTTCACCAGATATTGTATGTATCCATTTTTAATATCCCCATTATACATATTATCAAGTTGTAACAAACAGGATCTCTAACACGTATTAGTATAAGCAAACATGATGATAAATAAAATAATAGTATAATGCTAATAATGATCCCACTAGGATTGCAGGGGTGAATGATCAATTTGTAGCGTTTGATAGTGGAAGACCCAATGAAATAATACTGGGATGGTAAAATGTATAAAAGGAAAGCGAGTCAACCGATCAACATAACAAAGAATATAAAAGCCTGATAGTCCAATAGTTAGTGTAATGCTTAGAAAATATGAGAATTGCATATGTTTCACACCACAGTCTGCCAATCTACCACCAATTTTATGTCATGTAAATATAAGTATAGCCATAGAGAGCTCATGTTTTCTATAATATTAATAAATTAAACTCCATAAAAATTCAAAATTGAAACCCTTTCTTGGATGGAATCCCCTACATTCCTATCAAAACAAACATAGTTGATTTTGAACCCAAATGAACACAAAAAAATTCCTCTTACTTTCCAATAACGCCATATGATCATGTGCATAGCTTGGATTTGGGTCATTCACAAGATGCAATGAATTTCCTCCACTTCCTCTACATTTATTCTTGCAATCAAGGGAATTAACAACAATTAGTTACCTTTTCTTGGGTTATATCTAGTTTTTTTCTTTTTACAAGAGAGGGAAAAATCTCCATTGTTAGGTTTCAAGCATGCAATAGTTATAAAGATACACATATGGTGAGACTTATATGATCCCATTTCATGGTAACGATAACACATAGGGTATGTAAATAAGGGTTTATATTTTCACCTATGTTCATGTCATTTCCAATACAATATTAAGATGGATACCTTGCATAAAATAATTGAAATTACAATTATGAATGTGCCAAATATAACTCAATCTAACAACTAATCCTAACTAGCAATGTGAAAATGTTAAAGAAGAATACAAAAAGTTGAAAGAAAAATTAGTCAAGAAAGATTGATATAACTTTTCTTGGTTCTAGTGAGCCAATAAAGATTGATCTCACTTTTCTTGGTTTTCATGGATCAAGGTTTGATTGAATCTCAATACCCACCTAAAACCCAACCTAAAAAATGAAGAGTTAGATCTTTTACTCGAATTCCTACTCGAAAATCCCAATTAGCTACATCTCTTAACTTAAATATGAAAAACAATATAACATCAATTCAAACCAAGCCTAAATAAGCTATTAAATGAGTATTGCTCAAGGCTAGAAATCCAAAGAGACTTCCATAGATATTATGACTGGTACACTATTATCATATTTATGCAAAACTTAGGATCATAAGCAATATCAAATAAAAATGGAGGGTCTTTAAGTTTTAGGTGGGCATGAATTGAGCCCATGAGTTGGAGGTATGAATCCATCCCATGATTTGGAGGTTATTCCTCATCCCACCTAAAGAAAATAACCCCCAATATTTATATTACTATGTCAAATTAAAACCCCCCCTTGACCCCTAATACAGGGCAATATATTTTTGAGGTTTTTAAGAGTAATCAAACCCCCAATATGAATGGACGTGATATGATATTTCCTTGCTAGTGAACCCCCTGTGATTTGAAGAGCCATGATCTCTTTGATTGCTATTTTGAAAGAGAGTTCGAATCCTATGAAGAGAATATTGATTGGTTGAATAAAGGTGACATGGCCTTTGGAAGAATGATGTCTGCTTTTCCTGAATACATGTTATACCAAATCATTGATGATGTTGAAACTCCAAAAGAGTTATGGGCCCATCTGGATGAAAGATTCGGCAAACAGAATGAAGGATTTGGTCCAAACCCCTTCAAGAGCAAGCAAAGTGATGCATTCTCCCTCCTTGATGATCTCATTGATCATGAACCATTATCAAACACATCTCATAGTGAAGTTGTCCACAAAGAAGAAGAACTTGCATATTCTACACTCATGCTCCAAATTTCTTCTAATTCGAATTCTGTGCCAGATCACACCCTAGATATTGCAGAAGGTCCTAAATCCTCTCTTGCACCAGAGTCTGTTGGTTTGGATCATGATCACATGATTATTTCAGAGGTAGAATCAACTATTGAAGGTAATGCATTCGCTCTCCTCAAGCAATTACCTCTTATTTACTACTATATGATAATTATTCCATGCTTTCAGAAGGTTATTGAAGAATATGGCCATTGCCACCCGCATGGGATAATTTCCCATGCATCTGCTAGTTTTGATCTCACCTCTTATGGTTCAAAGGAGATCTCAAGAAACCATTGCCATTCGCTTGAGATAATCTCTCATGCATTTGCTGGTTTTGATCTCACCTCTCATGGTTCAAAGGAGATCTGAAGAAACCATGATTCAAGTGTTGGATCTAATTTGGATACTAAGCAATTACTAGTTGGGATAATTTCTCATGCATATGATAGTTTTGATCTCACCCCTGCTGGTTCGAAGAAGATTTCAAGAAACTATTCTTCAAGTCTTAAATATGATTTGGATTTCAAGCAATCATTATTATTTAATGGTTCCTTTTGGTATAATATCACCCATGATGGTTCGAAGGAGAAGACAAAAGACTATCTACATATTCATGTTTTTTATCCTACCTTGACTGATTAAAATCACAGGTTCAAGGATCATCCTCATATTTTTGGATTTGTTCTCATCACATTCGATCTGAAGAGCATGTACAAGCACATGCTTTTTGAGCATGATCCTCTTCTTCCCAAGAAGAAGATACCTCCAGACATATGACCAAGCATCACACCTGCTTGAGTTTGGAGCATTTATTTTTGTGTGTGCCTTACATTCTGTTTTGAGGGGGGGGTATTTTCCCATGAAAATTTCCCCACTTCCTTGGTATTTTGACTGTTATTATTCATTGTATTGGGTGAACTTTGGTCTTAGTTACTAGGGCCCATGATGGATTAAGGGGAAATCTTAGGATATTCCTATACTCCATCCTAGTCCCACCAGTATTTTGATCATTTACATTTCTAGTCATCAATCCCAGCACCTAGCCCGCAGTTAGCTAGCCCCCAGAGCTTCTTCGTGATTAGTTTTATCCCTCCTAGTGCATAGTGCACCCTCCTTTCACCTACTGCATGAGAGAGGTGCACTTCTTCACCTACCAGTCTAGTTATGTTCAGTTAACCAGAGTTCTCTCCGTGATTTTAGGCTTGACTCACTCTTTAGTGACCTTATCACTCCGATCGACCCCCAGTGTGACTAGATAACCTGTTCTTACTCCAGTTAGCTCCATGAGCACCCTCCACTGAGCCTCCTTCACTACATCAGTGCTTCCATGTGCTAGTTACACCTACCACATGTGCCAGTTACACCTACCACATTCAGTTAGACTCAGTTTGACTTCTGGCTGACTATTACTTGTGCATTGATGACTTCACTGATGATGAGTTGAATTCCTAGTTATCACTTGATGACACTCCACTAATTATGGATCTGTCCATGCAGGTTAATTCGAATTACACCTAGTGTATTCGAATCCTGAGCATTGTATATTTACCTGTTAACTATTCAGATTAATGTAACATCTGTAATTATTCTGCCTCTATCTGAGCTCCTTTGGATCTGTGTTCTTCTGCTCTATTCTTCTTCTGTCATTCCTAAATTATTTCATTGTGAGGTTTACATCATCTCTTTAGATCTACTGTGAGTATCTTCACATGGTATCAGAGCATGTTGAGAGTATTGTTTATCTCCATTCCTGAGAGTTTTTTCTAGGTTATTATCAAGATTTTGAGTGCAGTAGTTGCAACAGTTTCTGCATTTTTATAGCAGTAGCAGTTGCAGATATTCTCTATTGTTTTTGCAGGTCTTCTAAAGCTTCAATGAATTCAAAATAAATCCCTCTTCTTTCTCCATTCAACTATGATGAAGGGAAACAAAAAATGATAGCATATTTGAAGAGCCATGATCTCTTTGATTGTTATTTTGAAAGAGAGTTCGAATCCTCTGAAGAGAATATTGACTGGTTGAATAAAGGTGACATGGACTTTGGAAGAATGATGTCTTCCTTTCCTAAATACATGTTATACCAAATCATTGATGATGTTGAAACTCCAAAAGAGCTATAGGCCCATCTGGATGAAAGATTCGGCAAACAGAATGAAGGATTTGGTGCAAACCCCTTCAAGAGCAAGCAAAGTGATGCATTCGCCCTCCTTTTTTATCTCGTTGATCATGAACCAGTATCAAACACATCTCATATTGAAGTTGTCCACAAAGAAGAAGAACTTGCATATTCTACACTCGTGCTCCAAATTTCTTCTAATTTGAGTTCTGTGCCAGCTCACAATCTAGATATTGCAGAAGGTCCTAAATCCTCTCTTGCACCAGAGTATGTTGGTTTGGATCATGATCACATGATTATTTTGGAGGTAAAATCAACTATTGAAGGTAATGCATTCGCTCTCCTCAAACAATCACCTCTTATTTACTACTATATGATCATTATTCCATGCTTTCAGAAGGGTATTGAAGAATATGGTCATTGCCACCCGCTTGGGATAATTTCTCATGAATCTACTGGATTTGAGCTCACCTGTTATGGTTCAAAGGAGATCTCAAGAAACCATTGCCATTCACTTGAGATAATCTCTCATGCATTTATTGGTTTTGATCTCACCTCTCATGGCTCAAAAGAGATCTCAAGAAACCATGATTCAAGTGTTGGATCTAATTTGGATTCTAAGCAATTACTACTTGGGATAATTTCTCATGCATATGATAGTTTTGATCTCACCCCTGCTGGTTCGAAGGAGATCTCAAGAAACTATTCTTCAAGTCTTAACTATGATTTGGATTTCAAGCAATCATTATTATTTAATGGTTCCTTTTGGTATAATATCACCCATGATGGTTCGAAGGAGAAGACAAAAGACTATCTACATATTCATGTTTTTTATCCTACCTGGACAGATTCAAATCACAGGTTCAAGGATCATCCTCATACTTTTGGATTTTTTCTCATCACATTCAGTCTGAAGAGCAAGTACAAGAACATGCTTTTTGAGCATGATCCACTTCTTCCCAAGAAGAAGATACCTCCAGACATATGACCAAGCATCACACCTGCTTGAGTTTGGAGCACTTATTTTTGTGTGTGCCTTACATTCTGTTTTGAGGGGGGGGTATTTTTCGCATGAAATTTTTCCCACTTCCTTGGTATTTTGACTGTTATTATTCATTGTATTGGGTGAACTTTGGTCTTAGTTACTAGGTCCCATGATGGATTAAGGGGCGATGTTAGGATATTCCTATACTCCATCCTAGTCCCACCAGTATTTTGATCATTTACATTTCCAGTTATCAATCCCAGCACCTAGCTCGTAGGTAGCTAGCCCCCGGAGCTTCTTCATGATTAGTTTTATCCATCCTAGTGCCTAGTGCGCTCTCCTTTCACCTACTTCATGAGAGAGGTGCACTTCTTCACCTACCAGTCTAGTTATGTTCAGTTAACCAGAGTTCTCTCCCTGATTTTAGGCTTGACTCACTCTTTAGTGACCTTATCACTCCGATCGACCCCCGATGTGACTAGATAACCTGTTCTTACTCCAGTTAGCTCCATGAGCGCCCTCCACTGAGCCTACTTCACTACATCAGTGCTTCCATGTGCCAGTTACACCTACCACATTCAGTTAAACTCAATTTGACTTCTGGTTGACTATTACTTGTGCATTGATGACTTCACTGATGATGAGTTGAATTCCTAGTTATCACTTGATGACACTCCAGTAATTATGGATCTATCCATGCAGGCTAATTCGAATTACACCTAGTGTATTCGAATCCTGAGCATTGTATATTTACCTATTAACTATTCAGATTAATGTAACATGTGTAATTATTCTGCCTCTATCTGAGCTCCTTTGGATCTGTGTTCTTCTGCTCTATTCTTCTTCTGTCATTCCTAAATTCTTTCATTATAAGGTTTACATCATCTCTTTGGATCTACTATGAGTATCTTCACATGGTATCAGAGCGTGTTGAGAGTATTGTTTATCTCCATTCCTGAGAGTTTTTTCCAGGTTATTATCAAGATTTCGAGTGCAGTAGTTGCAATAGTTTCTGCATTTTTATAGCAGTAGCAATTGCAGATATTCTCTATTATTTTTGCAGGTCTTCTACAACTTCAATGAATTCAGAATAAATCCCTCTTCTTTCTCCATTCAACTATGATGAAGGGAAACAAAAAATGATAGCATATTTGAAGAGCCATGATATCTTTGATTGTTATTTTGAAAGAGAGTTCGAATCCTCTGAAGAGAATATTGACTGGTTGAATAAAGGTGACATGGACTTTGGAAGAATGCTGTCTTCCTTTCCTAAATACATGTTATACCAAATCATTGATAATGTTGAAACTCCAAAAGAGCTATGGGCCCATTTGGATGAAAGATTCGACAAACAGAATGAAGGATTTGGTCGAAACCCCTTCAAGAGCAAGCAACGTGATGCATTCACCCTCCTTGATGATCTCATTTATCACGATCCAATATCAAACACATCTAATATTGAAGTTATCCACAAAGAAGAAGAACTTGCATATTCTACACTCATGCTCCAAACTTATTCTAATTCGAATTATGTGCCAGCTCACACTGTAGATATTGCAGAAGGTCCTAAATCCTCTCTTGCACCAGAGTCTCTTGGTTTGCATCATGATCACATGATTATTTCGGAGGTAGAATCAGCTAGTGAAGGTAATGCATTAGCACTCCTCAAGCAATCACCTCTTATTTACTACTATATGATCATTAGTCCATGCTTTCAGAAGGTTATTGAAGAATATGGCCATTTCCACCCGCTTGGTAGAATTTCTCATGCATCTGCTTGTTTTGATCTCACCTCTTATGGTTCAAAGGAGATATCAAGAAACCATTGCCATTCACTTGAGATAATCTCTCATGCATTTATTTGTTTTTATCTCACCTCTCATGGTTCAAAGGAGATCTGAAGAAACCATGATTCAAGTCTTGGATCTAATTTGGATTCTAAGCAATTACTACTTGGAATAATTTCTCATGCATATGATAGTTTTGATCTCAGCCTTCCTGGTTGAAAGGAGATCTCAAGAAACTATTCTTCAAGTCTTAAATCTGATTTGGATTTCAAGCAATCATTATTATTTGATGGTTTCTTTTGGAGTAATCTCACCCATGATGGTTCGAAGGAGAAGACAAAATACTATCTACATATTCACGTTTTTGATCCTATCTCAACTGATTCAAATGACAGATTCAAGGATCATCCCAATACTTTTGGATTTTTTCTCATCACATTTGATCTGAAGAGCAAGTACATGCACATGCTTTTTGAGCATGATCCACTTCTTCCAAAGAAGAAGATACCTCTAGACATATGACGAAGCATCACACCTGCTTGAGTTTGGAGTATTTATTTTTGTGTGTGCCTTACAGTGTGTTTTGAGGGGGAGATATTTTTCCCATGAAATTTTCCCCACTTCTTTGGTTTATTGATTGTTATTATTCATTGTATTGGGTGACCTTTGGTCTTAGTTACCAGGGCCCAGGATGTATTAATGGGCAGTGTTAGGATATTCCTATACTCCATCCTAGTCCCACCAGTATTTTGATCATTTACATTTCGAGTCATCAATCCCAGTACCTAGCGCTCAGTTAGCTAGCCCTCGGAGCTTCTTCCTAATTCGTTTCATCCCTCCTAGTGCCTAGTGCGCCCTCCTTTCACCTACGGCATGAGAGAGATGCACTTCTTCACCTACCAGTCCAGTTATGTTCAGTTAACAAGAGTTCTCTCCCTGATTTTAGGCTTAACTCACTCTTTATTGACCTTATCACTCCGATCGACCTCTAGTGTGACTAGATAACCTATTCTGACTCCAGTTATCTCCTTGAGCGCCCTCCACTGAAAGGCCTCCACTACATCAGTGCTTCCATGTGCCAATTACACCTACCACATGTGCCAGTTAGACCTACCACATTCAGTTAGACTCAGTTTGACTATTACTTGTGCATTGATGACTTCAATGATGATGAGTTGGACTCCTAGTTATGACTTCATGACACTCCACTGATTATGGATTTTTCCATGCAGGCCAATTTGAATTACACCTAGTGTATTCGAATCCTGAGCATTGTATATTTACCTGTTAACTATTTAGATTATTGTAACATGTGTAATTATTCTGCCTCTATCTGAGCTCCTTTGAATATGTGTTTTTATGCTTTATTGTTCTTCTGTCATTCCTAAATTCTTTCATTGTGAGGTTTACATCATCTGTTTGGATCTACCGTGAGCATCTTCACATGGTATCAGAGGATGTTGAGAGTATTATTTATCTCCATTCTTGGAGTTTTTTGCAAGTTATTATCAAGATTTTGAGTGCAGTAGTTGCAACAGTTTCTGCATTTTTGCAGCAGTAGCAGTTGCAGATATTCTCTATTGTTTTTGCAGTTCTTCTACAGCTTCAATGAATTTAGAAGAAATCCCTCTTCTTTCTCTATTCAACTATGATGAATGGAAACCAACAAGGATAGCATATTTGAAGAGCCATGATCTCTTTGATTTTTATTTTGAAAGAGAGTTCGAATCCTTTGAAGAGAATATTGACTGGTTGAATAAAGGTGACATGGCCTTTGCAAGAATGATGCCCGCTTTGCCTGAATACATGTTATACCAAATCATTGATGATGTTGAAACTCCAAAAGAGATATGGGCCCATCTAGAAGAAAGATGCGGCAAACAGAATGAAGTATTTGGTCCAAACCCCTTCAAGAGCAAGCAAAGTGATGCATTCGCCCTCCTTGATGATCTCATTGATCATGAACCATTATCAAACACATCTCATATTGAAGTTGTCCACAAAGAAGAAGAACTTGCATATTCTACACTCATGCTCCAAATTTCTTCTAATTCGAATTCTGTGCCAGATCACACCCTAGATATTGCGGAAGGTCCTAAATCCTCTCTTGCACCAGAGTCTGTTGGTTTGGATCATGATCACATGATTATTTCGGAGGTAAAATCAACTATTGAAGGTAATGCATTCACTCTCCTCAACCAATCACCTCTTATTTACTACTATATGATAATTATTCCATGCTGTTAGAAGGTTATTGAAGAATATGTCCATTGCCACCCGCATGGGATAATTTCCCATGCATCTACTGGTTTTGATCTCACCTCGTATGGTTCAAAGGAGATCTCAAGAAACCATTGCCATTCACTTGAGATAATCTCTCATGCATTTGCTGGTTTTGATATCACCTCTCATGGTTCAAAGGAGATCTGAAGAAACCATGATTCAAGTCTTGGATCTAATTTGGATTCTAGGCAATTACTACTTAGGATAATTTCTCATGCATATGATAGTTTTGATCTCACCCCTGCTGGTTCAAAGGAGATCTAAAGAAACTATTCTTCAAGTCTTAAATCTGATTTGGATTTCAAGCAATCATTATTATTTGATGGTTCCTTTTGGAATAATCTCACCCATGATGGTTCGAAGGAGAAGAAAAAAGACTATCTGCATATTCATGTTTTTTATCCTACCTCGACTGATTCAAATCACAGGTTCAAGGATCATCCTCATACTTTTGGATTTGTTCTCATCACATTCAATTTGAAGAGCAAGTACAAGCACATGCTTTTTGAGCATGATCCACTTCTTCCCAAGAAGAAGATACCTCCAGACATATGACCAAGCATCACACCTGCTTGAGTTTGTAGCATTTATTTTTGTGTGTGCTTTACAGTCTGTTTTGAGGGGGGTTTATTTTTCCCATGAAATTTTCCCCAGTTCCTTGGTTTATTGATTGTTATTATTGATTGTATTGGGTGACCTTTGGTCTTAGTTACCAGGGCCCAAGATGGATTAAGGGGGGGTATTAGGATATTCCTATACTCCATCCTAGTCCCACCAATATTTTGATCATTTACATTTTCAGTCATCAATCCTAGCACCTAGCCCTCATTTAGCTAGCCCCCGGAGCTTCTTCTTGATTAGTTTCAGCCCTCCTAGTGCCTAGTGTGCCTTCCTTTCACCTACTACATGATAGAGGCACACTTCTTAACCTACTAGTCTAGTTATGTTCACTTAACAAGAGTTCTCTCCCTGATTTTAGTCTTGACTCACTCTTTAGTGACCTTATCACTCCAATCGACCTCCAGTGTGACTAGATAATCTGTTCTGACTCCAGTTATCTCCATCAGTGCTCTCCACTGAGCCTCCTTCACTACATCAGTGCTTCCATGTTCCAGTTACACCTACCACATGTGCCAGTTACACCTACCACATTCTGTTAGACTCAGTTTGACTTCTGGTTGACTATTACTTGTGCATCGATGACTTCACTGTTGATGAGTTGGACTCCTAGTTATGACTTGATGGCACTCCACTGATTATGGATATGTCCATGCAGGCTATTTTGAATTACACCTAGTGTATTCGAATCCAGAGCATTGTATATTTACCTGTTAACTATTCAGATTAATGTAACATGTGTAACTATTCTGCCTCTATCTAAGCTCCTTTGGATCTATGTTCTTCTGCTCTATGCTTCTTCTGTCATTCCTAAATTATTTCATTGTGAGGTTTACACCATCTCTTTGGATCTACTGTGAGCATCTTCACAATGTGCACTATAGAGCACTACCAAGTGCAAGCAAAGCTATAGAGGGTCTTCCTGAAATAAAGACAAAGCATGAAGGTGTTTGCAAGGGATGTGCAAAAGGAAAGAACATTAAGATGTAATTTCCAAGTAGTGAAAGCAAAGCAAAATGAATCTTGGAGATTATCCACTCTGATGTATGCGGTCCAATGTCATCTAGTTGTCTGAGTGGGTATGTATACTTTGTCTCTTTCATTGATGATTTCTCTTGGAAGACTTGGGTTTATTTCTTGAAGAATAAGGATGAAGTGTTTGATAAGTTCAAGGAATTCAAAGCCTTCATGGAAAATCAAACTGATAAGAAGATCAAGACATTCAGATCCGACAATGGCGGATAATTCACTTCAGGTGATTTCAAGAAGCTATGAAGTGACTCATTAAGAGGGAGTTGACTGCTCCCTACACTCCACAACAGAATGGAGTTGCAGAAAGGAGAAATAGAACAATCATGGAAGTAGCATGGGCAATGCTGCATGACCAGGATCTACCTATGCATCTTTGGGCAGAAGCAGCTAGGACAGCTGTATATGTGCAGAATAGAACACCTCAGAAGATATTGGACAACAAGACACTAGAAGAGGTATTCTCTGGTAAGAAACCTAAAGTCATCCATCTCAGAATATTTGGTTGTCCAGTATATACACATGTTCCAAAGGAAAAGGGGACAAAGCTAGATCCTTCAGGAAAGAAGGGAATCTTTGTGGGGTACAGTGAAAGCTCGAAGGTTTACAAAATATACTTTCCAGGGTTCAAGAAGATTGATGTTAGCAGGAATGTAACATTTGATGAAGACTCAGCTTTCATTGAGTCAAGGAAGGAACCTGTTGAAGATCATGAAGAACCAAAGGAAACCAGATTTCAAGACACCACCATGAATGAAGCAATTCCAGAAGCAGATCGTGAAGTTGAAGATCCACAAATACCTGTATATCCACCCCGTGAGAAGAACTCTCACAAGAGGAAACCTGCATGGGCTAGAGAGCTCATTCAAGATGCAGAAAGATATGGCATTCCAGAAGAAGAACATAGAGAAAGGAAAAGGACTAGATCACATACCAGTTATGTTTCCCTATTCTGTGATATTATGAACAAAGAACCTTCCAGTTATGAAGAAGCAGCGGAAAAGAAAGAATGGAAGGATTTCATGGTCGAGCAATACCAGTCGATCATGAAGAATGATGTTTGGGATGTAGTCCCAAGACCTGAAGGGAAGTCGGTTGTGAATTCCAAATGGATCTACAAGATCAAGCATGCTACAGATGGCAACATAGAGAAATACAAAGTGAGATTTGTAGCTCGTGGCTTCTCCCAGAAAGAAGGGATTGATTATGAAGAGACTTTTGTTCCTATAGCCAAGTAGACTTCCATCAGATTAGGACTTACCCTGGTTGCAGTGATGAAATGGAAGATACACCAGATGGATGTCAAGACAACTTTCTTGAATTGTGTAGTCGAGGAGGAAGTGTATGTGGAGTAGACACTTGGTTTTGAGACACATGACAGAGAGTCATATGTGTGCAGATTGAAGAAAGCCTTGTATGGCTTGAAGCAAGCTCCTAGGACTTGGTATGGTAGGATAGACAGCTTTCTATCCAGTTTGGGCTTTACTAAGAGTAAAGAAGATTCCAACCTTTACTACAAGGTTGAGGAAGGAAATCCTGTGATACTGCTTTTGTATGTGGATGACTTGTTTTTTACAGGTGAGGATGGATTGATTGCCGATACCAAGAGGAATCTTACTGCTGATTTTGAGATGAAGGACTTGGGGATGATGCACTATTTTCTAGGCATGGAGGTGTGGCAGAGTGTAGATGGGATCTTCCTTGGACAAGGGAAGTATGCAGTAGAGATCCTGAAGAGGTTCGAGATGATTGTGCCGAGAGGCGCTCTACAATCCAGTATGAGGGAGATATTGTAACATGTGTCGAGTTTTTCGAGTGTTTTTCAAGTAAGAAAATAATACAAAGTAAAACGTAATAAATATTATGTCGGCCATAAGCAAAAAAAACTAATACAAAGTAAAAAGTAAATATGAGACTTAAACTAGAGAATTTAGAGCTTAGGATTAGGTGGTAAATATTATGTCGGCCATAAACAAAAAAAATAATACAAAGTAAAAAGTAAATATGATATTAAATTAGAGACTTTACTTTTTTACTTTTAATACAAAGTAAAAGTAAATATGAGACTTTAGAGTGTTTGTCGAATTTGTCAAGTCTTTGTGTAACAAAATAATACAAAGTAAACAGAAAAGAATAATACAAAGTAAAAATTAATAAATATTATGTCGGCCATAAAAAAAAAAGAATAATACAAAGTAAAAAGTAAATATGAGACTTAAACTAGAGACTTTAGAGCTTAGTATTAGGTGGCTCAGGTATTGCACTCAAGGAGTTATTGAAGGAGAGGTTTACACCTCAGGAGATTTGATCCCTCTTGGGGCTTGATAGAGCCTAGGATTTGGATCTAGGCTGGTGGACTGCAAGGCCATGGCCACACCTATGGCATCGAACCTGAAGCTTCTGTGTGATGCTTCATCTGATCCGATTGATGTCACTGTGTATCATCAGATGATTGGGTCCTTGATCTACCTGATGAACACGAGACCAAATATTTTCTTTGCGGTGAACACATTGAGCCAATTCCTGACGGATCCCAGAGCTGTTCACCTGGTTGCTGTAAAGCATATTCTGAGGGACCTGAAGGGTACAATTGATTATGGGCTCAAGTATGATGCGAATCAAAAGTTTAACCTATAGGGTTATGTTTATTCAGACTAGGAAGGCAATGCTATAGATAGGAAGAGCACATCTGGGTGCTGCTTCAGTATGGGATCAAGTGTGATCTCGTGGTTTAGCAGGAAGAAGTCCTGCATAGCACTGAGTATAGCCGAGGCAGAGTATGTTGTAGCTTGTTCGGCTAGTTGTGAGGCAGTATGGCTCCGGAAGCTACTGTTTGAGTTATTTGATCTCCTGTTGGAGGCTACTGGTATCTTTTGTGACAACCAGAGTTGTGTGAAGCTGTCTAAGAACTCGGTGTTCCACGACAGGTCGAAGCACATTGAGATCAAATATTACTATATCAGGTATATGGTGTAGAGAGGAGTAATGAAGCTCCTGTATGTTGCGACGGATGAGCAGGTTGCAGATGTGTTGACGAAACCACTAGCCAGAGTGAAGTTTGAGTACTTCAGAGAGAGGCTTGGTGTTCTTCATATTGAAAACACTTCAAGGAATAAGTGATGGACACATTTGTAGGAGCCATTCCAAGCATGGTGAGAGGAGGATCCTTCCCATGGTTGTGGATGTAAGCGCTGGATGATGAGCATCAGGACGATGCTCCAGTTACTGCTCTGTATATGCATCATGTTGGATGCTTGTTATGATTAGTTGGATCATGTATGTGTATATGCATCATGTTGTATGCTTGTTATGATCAGTTGGATCATGTATGTGTATATGCATCATGTTGGATGCTTGTTATGATCAGTTGAATCATGTATATGCATATGTATCATGTTGGATGCCTGATATGATCAGTTGGATCATGGATTTGTATATGTATTAGGTGGATACATTGTATGAGCAGGTAGATCATGTATGATGCATTGTATGATCAAGTAGATCATGTATGATGATATGTATCAAGTGGATACATTGTATTATCATGCAGATCATGTATGATGATATGTATTAGGTGGATACATTGTATGATCGGGATGATCATGGATGAAGAGCTTCAGGATGTTGCTCCAGATGATATGCATCAGGATGATGCTACGATGATGATCAGGTTGATCATGTGATGATGTACATTAGGATTATGTATGGTGAGTATGAGGTTGATACTTTGTGGCAGTGGATAGGTTGTGCAAGGGTAGCATGTAATACGTCCTAGAGATTTGGATAGGTTGTGCTAGTCATGTAAAAGGCCTTTGATGCTCTTTAGAGATCTTGCTTGGAAAGACACTCTTTTAAGGTTTTTCTAGACCACATGTAATATGTCCTGGAGATCTGGACAGGTTGTGCTAGTCACGTAAAAGGCCTCAGATGCTCTTTAGAGATCTTGCTTGGCAATACACTCTTTTAAGGTTTTCTGGGGACCACATGTAATAAGTCTTGGAGATCTGGACAGGTTGTGATAGTAACATAAAAGGCCTCATATGCTCTTTAGAGATATTGCTTGGCAAGAAACTCTTTTAAGGTTTTGTGGTAGGGGTCACATGTAATAAGTCCCAGAGATCCGAACAAATTGTGCTAGACACGTAAAAGGCCTCGGATGCTCTTTAGATATCTTACTGGGCAAGACACTCTTTTAAGGTTTTGTGATAGTCACATGTAAAAGATCCTGGGAGATCCGATAGGTTGAGATGTGTGCTTGTAAAATGCCTGGCATGGTCTTTCGAGGTTTTGTTGATGCACGTAACGAGTCTTGAGGATTCCACAGTATGGCCAGTGATGATGAAGACCTACAGGTGGTGGGTCTACATCCAATATGAAAAAAGACTATCTATGTAGAACTTCCTATGACAAGTAGATTGGAGATTGATTGAGATAGCAGCAGTGATGATGACGATGATTCGATGATGATGATCCAGAGAAGAAGACTTGTGCTAGCAGATCTGTGTCGAGAAATACCTTCCAAGTTAAGAGGGAGTGTTGATGTATATGTAACCTCGAAATGTATTTCACCTATGTATATTGTACTCCTATAGAGATGTTATTATTCCTCTATACGGGAGGTGTCGTCATTTGTATTGATAAGTGTCGCAAGTGTTGCAACTTGCAAGTGATGGGTCATTAGACCACCAAGTGTGGGGTCGGCCCTGATTAGTATAACCATGGGTTATTAGACTGAGTTAGACAAGTCGGCCCTGCTAGGTTATTAGGAAGGTCAGGTCATGTATAAATAGAGTGCGGGAGGCACTCTATTTGATCATATCATTATTCACTTCTACACTACTCGAAAAGTGGTGCACTCGTGGAGGAGGGGGTTCAACTGCTAGGAGGACTATCTCTGTGTACTTGGGTTGTGTCATTTCTCTTTCTATCTTTGAGGAAGTTGTGGGGTTTTTCACCTTTATGGTTTTCTCCAGTGAAACTCTGTGTGTCTATTGTCTCATGTGATTGCTGGGTGTGATTGATTTGCATTGTTATACTTGATATGATGTACATGTTATTCTCTCAGTAAAGATCCTAGTGTATGTTGAATTAATGCTCAAAAATTAACACGCTACCCTGTGTATAAGTTATATTATGGCTAATTTCTCTTACATATATCAATAATAGTTTTATAATAAATAAGGAAGGGACATCAATCACATCTTTCCAACCCTTGGTTCTGGATGTAAGCTATAAATTTCCCATGCCACAAGTTGATCTTACTAATGAATGGGTTTGCTAGAACCTTGTCTGCGGCCTTTGCTAGAAGCAACAATTCATGCATGAAATGGAACTGAGAATGGAGTAGTCCTAGAGCAGCTCGACAGGTGTGATTAATTCTCAGGGGATGTGATTCGAACCAAAATAGTGAGTCGGGGAGTATGCCAATCTATGCAATTAATGGCATTTGGAGTATGCAGCTAGTAGTGTGTTAGATGTGCAGATCAAGAAAGGTGGGGACCCTTTCCCGTAAGCATTGCTAGAGATGGTGACAGGATTATCGGAGACCTCTAGGCGAAATCATCAAAGCATTAGATTACTCCCTTTGGATTATTATTGGTCAAATAGTTTTGCTAATCCATTTTGCATTTGGACATACCTATGGTGGATATGTCCAGAAGTAGGATAGAAAGGAGATCTTTTTTTTTATGTTTCTATTAGTTATTAGAACGCCAAAATGAAAATTTTACAGGAAGGGTGAATGGGATCTAGTTGTGTAGGTAAGAAAGAAAATAACAGTGTTGGTGAGGTTGTCGTGAGGTTGAAGGCTCTCTTCTAGATAGTAGAAAATATATTTTTAATTTGAGAGGTTTTTCTTGGTGTTGTTAATTTTCCTTCCTCTACAAATAATACCTCTTTAGCTGATTCAAAAGTACGTCATCACATTCCCGATTCAATTTTATCATTTTTTGTTGCCTCCCGGTTCAGTGTTATCCTTGTTTGTGACATCAGTTGAAGTTATTTCTTTGTGACAACAGTTGAGGCAATTATTTTCATTCTTGTTTTCTTTTGAAATTAGTGGTTAATCGAACCAAGGGCTTGCATTTTGTAACGTACCCTCCCGTGGACCCAATTCCAGGAAGGGAACATGATACCAATATATGGGATTTTACATAAACTCAACCCATAGGTTAGATTCATACAATTAAAAACAAGAGTGTGCAGATGCAAAACAACAAGTATGCACAATGGAATTAAAAAAACATCCACACATAATTCATGCTCATCCAGCATATCAAAATCATCATTAAATTAAACATTGCAGAAGTAAATACACATAGAGATTGCTTATCTTCATTGTGCAATTGTCCCAAGCAACTAGCTATGTTGCTGCAATGTTCCACCTGTGAGAATTCTATATAGGTTGAATACCATGAAACAATTCTAATAGCCAAGAATCTTGAAGCAAAGAAGTCCTCACAAGAATTATTCAAAGATATGCAAGAATAAGAAGAAGAAATATTGAGACAAAACATAAGAGAAGAAACTCAATTGATGGACATATAATCTCATGTTTTATTCCGCAATGTGAATACAATATATAATACATCTCAAGAGAGAAAATAGAATGTCTTAAAGGAAAGTTGTAAAGCACAAAAAGTAAGGCTTACTAAAAACATAAAAACCCCCTAGGTTGTAAAAGCAGTTTCCAAAACTGTGCTAGAGGCTCACGATTTTGGCAAGTATGGTATGGCATTTCATGAGTGAGGTAAATGGAATGTAAATATGGATAAGAAATGATGTGGAGGTCGAATTGGTTAAGTGGTAAGTGTTTCTAAGTTAACTAGCTTTTCCTTATCCATTAGAAGGTAGAAAAAACAGAAGAAAGCTGTCTAAATCAGGAAAGTGTCTTTCTAATTTAGGAATGGAATAAAATCAGAAAAAATCCAAGGAAATCTTATCCAAAATTTGTCCAAATTTGTTTTTGTGACTTAGGATAGCAAGTGGTCCACACTGGCTCTATTTATCTAGTCAAAACTTAGGAAATTAATCTAGGTGACTAGTAAAATATATCCTAAGTATTTAATGGGTTTTTAAATGTTCCAACACCCCCCCTTATGCCTAACTTTATGAGGTGAAATATCAGAAATATAGGGCCCAAGCAACAAGGCTTATGGTCACCCCAATACAAAAATGTATTAATCCATGTAGGTGAGGAAAAAAGGAAAACCACTTGGGAAGAAAACCTCCCCTCAAGATCATGGAATACACCATATTAATGCTCTCCAAACTTCAAGTAGGTGAGAACTTGGTCAAATGTCTGGAGGAATCTTCTTCTTGGGAAGAAGTGGAATGTGCTCACTAGACTTGAGCTTCTTGAGATCAGATCCAAATGAGACTTGATGATGTCCTCCATCTTCTGTGCAATCGGTGCCAAAAATCATGCAGTGAATTAGAAGCAAGAAAGAGAGAGCGAAACTAGTCACTCCAAACTGTAATTTCACCTCCATAGATCTCAGTAACACACCAAAAATAAACCCAAGGAGAGGTTATGAGTGTGTATGATCTGCAACAACTGGTTGATGATTCGAATAAGAAGACATATGAGAGAACAATGATGAGAGATAGAAAAATCTGAATTCTCCAACAATAAATTTATGCCATTTGATCTTCAGTACCTGCAAAATAAACTCTCTGAAACTCATACTGGAAGACTAATTTAATTAATAAATGCAAAGGCTCTGATAATATGTGTGAATTCTATATAGGTTTAATACCATGAAACAATTCTAATAGCCAAGAATCTTGAAGCAAAGAAGTGCTCACAAGAATTATTCAAAGATATGCAAGAATAAGAAGAAGAAATATTGAGACAGAACATAAGAGAAGAAACTCAATTGATGGACATATAATCTCATGTGTTATTCATCAACGTGAATACAATATATAATACATCTCAAGAGAGAAAATAGAATTCCTTAAAGGCAAGTTGTAAAGCACAAAACGTAGGGATTACTAAAAACATAAAAACCCCCTAGGTTGCAAAAGCAGTTTCCAAAACTATGCTAGAGGATCACGAATTTGGAAAGTATGGTATGGAATCTCATGAGTGAGGTGAATGGAATGTAAATATGGATAAGAAATGGTGTGGAGGTCGAAATGGTTAAGTGGTAAGAGTTTCCAAGTTAACTAGCTTTTCCGTATCCATTAGAAGGTAGAAAAAACAGAAGAAAGCTGTCTAAATCAGGAAAGTGTCTTTCTAATTTAGGAATAGAATAAAATCAGAAAAATACAAAGAAATCTTATCTAGAATTTTTCCAAATTCGTTTTTGTGACTTAGGATAGCAAGTGGTCCACTAAAAGACAAAACTAGCTCTATTTATCTAGTCAAAACTTAGGAAATTAATCTAGGTGACTAGTAAAATATATCCTAAGTATTTAATGGGTTTTTAAATGTTCCAACACCACCCAACCATAGGCCAGTTGTGTTCATCAATCTCTCAACACAACTACCACCCCCGAGCTGGGCATGATTCTACAAGGAAAAGGGGACATTCTTACTCATACACAGCCAAATAATTATTCCTCCAAGCCAAGCCAACCAACAACTGGGTTTATCAGGCTAATTCTGAACCCTGTGGATTTATGGATGCTTGCACTCAAGCTCAAGCCAAAGAAACAAATACCCATTACCCATACCCCAACATACTCTTTCTACACACAACAAAAATGATCATTGGGCAGGGATACACATTTACAACAAAGGTATTTTACAAAATAGGATCCATAGGTTTTTCCCCAAATCGTGGCTCAGCAAAATGAACTGTGGGAAGGGAAATTCGTCCCCAGGGAGAAACCCGATTTCTCCCACCTGTTATGGGCATTTCAGATGGCCAAAACGGCCTCATTGAAACTTGAAATCGATATGCTCTCTTCCCCATTGGTAACCAAAACAAAAACGCCCTTCCTAGCTCAAAAGATGAAGGAAAACACAGGAAATCCATGGAGAAAAATGCCCAGGTAGCTCCAAACTTGTGGGAGAGAAAAGATGGTTGATGGGTCATGGCTTGGGGAGAAAGTCATGGATCTTTTCTTTCCAAGGAATCCAAACACATTTTTCCATGAAGGGTGGCTTTCCCATACTCGAATTTACACAGCCATACCTCTCCATTCCCAAGGCATTAACTACCTCAACCGACTCTTGCGAGAATGAATGATTGGGTACAAAAGTCAACATGGGTAGTTGAGGGTTTGATGGGTTATATCTTTGACACTTGGCTTGACTTGATTGTCTCCAAGGGTTTGAATATTTCCCTCCCAATTCCTTGTAGAATCATGCCCCCATCTCTTGTTGCATTGCATAGCTGGTTGTGGGTATCTTATTAAAATGCATATTTACATAATATTCGCAATTTCCACTGTGCCTGGCTAGCACGTAAACCATATGCATCAATAAATCGATGGAGGGGACTTGGCCTTGAGCTCCTCACCATGATTTTATAACAATATTACATGATTTACAATTTTAATGCAATAGGGTCAAGATGGGGACGTTACATTTCCCTCTCCTTGGGATAACACCGTCCTCGGTGTTCCAATACTTAGGAATAAATACCCACTTTACACACATCCAAAAATTTGCACAATGTGGCAGGTCTATCCTGCGTTCATCTCTTTGCGTTGAACCTTCAGGATCCATTCCTTTGGCTTCAACAAGTTGCTCCTGCTGGCTTTGATCTTCCAGTTCTACAGGTGGGCATTGCTCCAGAGCAATCCCTTCCTTTTATTCACCTTCCAACTGATCTACAAGTATGGAATTTTCATGGCTACCATCTTTCTTGTTGTCCTGACAACTATTTGAGGAATATTTTCAACCAAATCAATAGCTTTTGGTCTTCTACCATGATCAATGTGCACAACTGGCTCTCACTAGCAACACTCGGCTAGTACTAGCTGCAAACAATGGGTACAATTTCTCAACTATGAGATTCATCATGACAATTCTTGTTAGGATAAGCATAACACAATATTAAAATTAGTCAATTATTTTTCCAATAGACATGGAATGTCCATGCTTTACTCATGAGACTTCCATACTTTTCATGCTTTCCCAACATACACATGAACTCATCCATATTCATGATCTCACATGGAAATAGCTATTTCAGCATTCACAATTCATTTCAAGCAATTAAACATAATCTATTTTCAACCATGACATGCATTCAACAATATTTTGTTTATAAGATGCATCAGTCAAAAGGGAAAGAGGAGAGTAAGAGTTTCCCCCTCTTAGTCTTTTTCCAATCCGGAGCCACACCATCACTTGGGGTTCTATGCTCCTTAGCCTCTTTCACTTCAATGTGAATGCTTGACTTGCCATTTCTTGGCTATGACACTTAGTGTCTAAGGTCTATCTAATGCTTTCAACTAGGGAACCCTTCCCCATTGTTGCTTACAGAACCTTTGGCCGCTAGGACCCACACATGACCATTAGCACCATCTTTCATTACTGCTCATATTGAGCTCTTTAGGACAGTCACATGTCAATATGCATCCTTATGATGCCTTCATAGTCCTTACTTCCAGCAATACCTATATTCAAAAATTGAATCAATTCACATGTTTAGTTTATTTTCATAGGGTTTATCTATAAACAAGAGTTTGAGAAAAATCATAACCAAATCATATACATGCGTACATTCATAAACAAGAGGCTACAAGGTAACCAAATACTTATCTGCATTGGTTGTATTTACTTTATTCCAAGCGCTCCTTATTTTCTTTACAAGCTTTGGATTTCCTATGGATACAATAACGAATGTTGAGCTAGCATGCAAGCTACTCCACAATCATTCAAATGGCAATGCCAGGCCAGTACGCCGATTGGTTTTATCAATTAATTAATGAATGTTTGGCCAGCATGTCGGCTGCTCCACAACATCAAGTGGTTAATGCTCCCACTAACTATTCTCTAAATTTATCAAGCACCAGTTACTCTCTACTTTACCAAGAATTTTATAGTGCCCGACCAGTTACTCTCTAGTTTACCGATAATTTCATAGCGCCCGACCAGTTACTCTCTGGATTTACCGAGAATTTTACAGTGCTCAACCAGTCACTCTCTGGATTTACCAAGCATTTTACAGCACTCAACCAGTTACTCTCTGGATTTACCAAGCAATTTATAGTGCTCAACCAGTTACTCTTTGGATTTACCAAGCATTTTACAGCGCTCAACCAGTTACTCTCTGGACTTACCTAGCATTTTATAGCGCTCAACCATTTACTCTTTGGATTTACCAAGCATTTTACAGTGCTCAACCAGTTACTCTCTGGATTTACCAAGCATTTTATAGTTCTTTCAGGGTCCTTGCTTCCTGCAATGACCAAGGCTTCCAACAATGAAACAATAGTGTATCATCTTAGCTATTAGAAAACTCATACCTGAAATCTTCATTATTCCAAGCAAGAAATAAATGAAAATGAATACTTATATGTATTGTGCATTTCCTCGCTACTCCATAGGTTTCCTTCTCTACTTTACAAGCCTTGGATCACCTATGGGGTGGATGCTTGGCTAGCACACATTTTGCTTCCACAACATCATCTGAATAGGAAATGCCAAGTCAATACGCCGATTCGGTTTATCAGGCATCCCAAAAATCAATATGCTAAGCCAGTACGCTGACTAGGTTTATCAAGCATTTCAAAAATCAGTATGCTAAGCCAGTACACCGACTGGGTTTATCAAACATTTCAAAATTGGTATGCTAAGCCAATAAGCTGGCTGGGTTTATCAAGCATACAATGACCATTTCCAAGCCAGTTCTCTGATTGGGTTTGTTAGGAAATAACACCCTTCACCAATACCTCCACAACATGCAAATAGCCAATTCCAATCCAGTACACTGACTGGGTTTCTCAAGCATCCAATTTAACAACATGCCAATACAGTACACCGACTGGGTTTATAAGGCATACAACAACCATTCACCATAATATCCACACAACCAATGCCAAGCCAGTACATCGACCAGGTTTATCAGGTAGTAAGAACAACATAATATGATTACGTGGCTCCTTCTCTTATGAAAACCAGTGGTTCCCCCCTGGAACTCCATAGGTGACTCACTTGACTGCAGGCTAGCATGGCCCCCACAATACCCACTCATACTACATAAGGATGATACCCCTTTTATGCTACAAATCTCCTCAGGCCTATCCATCTCTTCTAGTGTCCTTTAGTGTGAGCGTAGAAAGGTTACCACTGCCCATATAGTCCTCTTGAGTACTTTCTTAACTTTGCCTCTTACGTGCAACAACAGCTTGCATCTGTGTAAGCTAATAGCACGAGAAGGATAAGCAGGCTCATCAATATTGTTGCTCTAAAATTGTAATCATATTTCATAACATTCACTATCAAGTATTGAAACACCAAGAATGCGTCCATTCCCTTAGGGTGTAGTCAATATTGACAACCCTAACATAACCCATCAACCGAAAGGTATGCATCCCTTTCCGATGTGAGCCATGTAGGCCCTAATCATACTCAAGCAGTTTGGAATAATAATGAAATAATAAAACATGATCTGCATATTAAATCTAATAACCAAACATGTATATTCTTAGTTAAGGTTATAGAATACTCATCTGTTTTACAGACGTATCATTTCTTCATTGCGAAGAATGGGGGCTCCCTTCGCTGAGTCAACAGTCCTTCAGTTTTCCACCCTAATCTTTTCACGTTCCATAACCCACACATGCCTTCTTTTCATAGTTTTACCATCTCACTCACATGCAGTGCAACTGAGGCGTTATCAAATTTTACAATGGCGTTTCACCTGAAACCCATTTCCAAAGCATGGGATCCTTCCCACCTAGTTTGGTTTCTGCAGGCCATCACACATGGTCTTCCTACAATGTGTCATCCTGACACACTTATCAAATAGCCAAACAATCAGCAACATTTAACAATAAAAATTCAAATCTGATTGTTCCATAACTAATCAAAATAATTAAATTCAATATGCATTTGCAATTATGTCTACTACATAAATTGATTTGCTTAGTAACGAGGCTATCCTCATATTGTTTGGCTCTCGTAAGTGGTATCACTCTATCCATTATGGTTTCACCCTTGCTACCATGCATGAACATCCACCTACAACATGTCCTCCTGACACAATCTTATATAAGCCAAACAGTCATTAGCAATTATTAGCAAAATTTCGAATTTGAAATTCACAATTTGTTTCATGCATTAGTTAAATTCCACAACCATGAGAACCTTCTCATAACCTTTGGCCTCTATGCATGGTATATCTTGGTCTTTACTATAGACTTCTCCTTATTTCCATACACAAAGCGTTTCTACCTGAAATCTGAAACTTCAATCAGCCAAACACGTTGTGAGTATCTTATGCATATAATCCTTTCATTGCTAGAACAATCACTGAAGTGATCTCAGAATTATAACACTCAATAATTCAAACACCTTCAGTTGTTAACATTTGAAATGCAATGAAATATATATATATATATATATATATATATATATATATATATATCATAATAGAATTGCAAGACACGGGTACATTGTTCATGCAATTTAAATAGACTGTAAATACTCATTACTTCACATCCATATTCTTTTTATGCAACCCTATCCTTCCAACAGAGTATTGTCGTAGCCCATCAACATGTCTACCTTCTTCATGCAATCATTCTCCTGCATTCATAGTAGCTCATGAAATGGTCTCAGTACTAACAATAGTTCACCATTTCATCTATCATCTAATTGCATTGAAATATATATATCACAACCATGCATTCACACAATGCATCTCAATATGTGCACCCACACATATGCATGCACATTCACAACATTTACATGATATTTTGATGTACATTCACTTAATGCATAACCTCTCAATGCAACCTTGCATTAATCCATGCATACTATGTACTCATGCCTATTATGGCCTAACCATGACTGCCACTCATAGCATGCACTACCACAATAGGACCATAAGTCCTCACTTGCTTTGGTTGTTAAACTCACAACCGTCATACAGAAATGACATGATATAATTTCATATGAATGCATTGAGATTTCTAAGCAATTATAGGATGTAAGGATCATTGTCTTCACTTACCTACACCTCACCATACAGGGTAGGTTAACATTCCCAATCAGGCACTCAATACCACAGGAAAACCAAATCAACATAGTTCAAACATAGTCGAAGGGATCTTACCAAATACTCTTCCAACATTCATGCAATTAAGCACCAATAATCATTACCTGCATGGCTATCATTAACATCACTTGATGTTACCTCATCGGTTGGCCTCTTACCAAGGCGACACAGTCCTTTTTCCAACCTCATGATCACAGGTTTGTGGCACCATCCTTTCTTCATAAGGTCATTGGTCATGTGCAACAACGTCATCAACTTCTTTAGCCATGCTTTGATTGTATTTTGTCCCACAACTGATGTGGACACAACTAATTGTTAGCAACCACCATAATTATCTCAAGTGGCTCATTGCATATGTAAAACCTCACTATTTTACCAATATGCAATACCCTATTCATGCACAAACATTTTCACATGCACTGTGCAATGTTTGTTAATATGCCATCTGGTGCATATTCATCTTATCTATATAATCCCTTGCATTTTCAATCATGCGTCTATGGTCTGATTCCTACAACATTAGTTGTCATCAACCATAGGCAATACCATTAGTGGACTATTGCATGTGTGACTTCACTACCTTTACCCATATGTAACATCATGCTCATGCATAAGCAATTCACATGCATTATGCAATGACTCTCTAATCATGCCCACTAATTCATATGCATTATTTTCTTGCATTTCCAGCATCCTTATGCCATAATTTTCAGTATATAAAACTTAGGAAATATAAATATAATAAAAATGGAGGAGTTAAGGAATTCTCCTTTTCCAATTCCTCATCATAACATGAAGTTCCTCCTCCACATCATAACTGATCCTTTTCTTGGATTTTCTACCAAGCATACAAGCAACCATTAGCTATGATCTTCTTATGAATTAGCAATTCAACATATATATACGTGTAATCATTCATTCTTGATATTTTTCAAATATGCAATTCTTATGCTATAAACAGAAATAGTTTAAGGTGAGAAATTTTCCTTTCATCCTCCATAATGGATATTACAACCAATTATTCTTAATAAGGCTTCCACAAACCTTCCATGCAATTCCTGCTTCTCCTTCCAAGCATAGAGAATGCATTTCACACTTTCGATGACTGTCTCTAGGGGATGAAGGGGATCAAGGGGGCTTGTAATTATTTTGATTTGAAGCAATCTGGCACATAACTTTCATGGCAATTTTTCCATTTTCGGCACCTGAAATTCATCTTGGAAAACAGCTCAATTTTCTCGTTTCGATAGACTTATCGGATTCTCCTCCATCTGTGTTGTGACAATTTATGCTAAAATCGTCGACCGTCGCTCTCCGATTGGCGACTTAAATTTTCCACTGCGACCGTAGCATGAAAATTAAGACTAAAATCCTGAGTGTGTCACAGAATTTAGGCTAAAAATTGCCACCAGTGTCGTGAAAATTAGGCTAAAATTTGCCACCTACGTCGCAGATTTTAAGCCTGAAATCACCGCCCGCGTCGCAGATTCTAAGCCTAAAATCGCCGCCCACATCGCCAATTTTAAGCCTAAAATCACCGATCGTGTTGAAGATTTTAGCGTTATTTTCACCGCGCGCGTCTCAGATTTTAGTGTTATTTTCACCGCGCGCATCACAAATTTTAGCATTATTTTCGCCGCGCACATCGTAGATTTTAGCATTATTTTTCATTGCGCTCATCGCAGATTTTAGTGTTATTTTTTCCGCTGTGTCACAGAAAATTAACTTAACTTTTTCCGACTGCGTCCCATATTTTAACGCTAAACTTGTCGACTACATCATAGAAGTTAACGCTAAACTTGCCGACTGCGTCGCAGAAGTTAACGCTAAAATCGCCGACAGAGTCTTAGGGATACTTACCTCTACAACTGTGATAGGTAGCCCATGAAGGCCCAATGCTACAACCAACAGATCTGATACCATTCTGTAACATACCCTCCCATGGACCCGATTCCAGGAAGGGAACATGATACCAATATCTGGGCTTTTACATAAACTCAACCCATAGGTTGGATTCATACAATTAAAAACAAGAGTGTGCAGATGCAAAACAACAAGTATGCATAGTGGAATTAAAACAACATCCACACATAATTCATACTCATCCAACATATCAAAATAATCATTAAATTAAACATTGCAGAAGTAAATATACATAGAGATTACTTATTTTCATTGTGCAATTGTCCCAAGCAACTAGCTATGTTGCTGCAACGTTCCACCCAACCATAGGCCAGTTGTGTTCATCAAACTCTCAACAAAACTACCACCCCCGAGCCAGGCATGATTCTACAAGGAAAAGGGGACATTCTTACTCATACATAGCCAAATAATTATTCCTCCAAGCCAAGCCAGCCCACAGCTGGGTTTATTAGGCTAATTATGAACCATATGGATTTATGGATGCTTGCACTCAAGCTTAAGCCAAAGCAACAGATACCCATTACACATACCCCAATGTACTCTTTCTACATGCAACAAAAATGATCATTGGGCAGGGATACACATTTACAGCAAAGGTATTTTACAAAATAGGCCCCATGGGTTTTTCCACAAATCATGGCTCACCAAAACAGACTGTGGGAAGCGAAATTCGTCCCCAGGGAGCAACCCGATTTCTCCCACCTATTATGAGCGTTTCAGATGGCCAAAACGGCCTCATTGAAACCCCAAATCGATCTGTTCTCTTCCCCATTGGTAACGAAAACAAAAACGCCCTTCCCAACTCGAAAGATGAAGGAAAACATAGGAAATCCATGGAGAAAAACACCCAGGTAGCTCCAAACTCGTGGGAGAGAAAAGATGGTTCATGGTTCATGGATTGGGGAACAATTCATGGCTCTTTTCTTGCCAAGGAATCTAAATATGTTTTCCATGAAGGGTGGCTTTCCCATACTCGAATTTACACAGCCATACCTCTCCATTCCCAAGGCATTAACTACCTCAACCAACTCTTGGGAGAATGAATGATTGGGTACAAAAGTCAACATGGGTAGTTGAGGGTTTGATGGGTTATCTGATTGATACTTGGCTTGAATTGATTGGCTCCAAGGGTTTGAATATTTCCCTCCCAATTCCTTGTAGAATCATGCCCCCATCTCTTGTTGCATTGCATAGCTAGTTGTGGGTATTTTATTAAAATGCATATTTACATAATATTCGCAATTTCCACTATGTCTGGCTAGCACATAAACCATATGCATCAATAAATCGATGGCGGGGCCTTGGCCATGAGCTCCTTACCACGATTTTATAACAATACTACATCATTTACAATTTTAATGCAATAGGGTCAAGATGGGGACGTTACACATTTAGTTCCAAGTTTCAACCAATTATTCATACCATTGGGGGAATTGAACCATGGTGGGTAGCTTGATATGCCACTGTCTTCAATTTGGAACCACAAACCCATTGGTAGCAGTTAAGGCCTCTTTGTTTGCTATGATGTTTTTTTTTTTTACTATTATATTGTATCATCCTAAGTTGTAACAGTCTATGTCCTTTTCAGTATTCTACCATGTCATCCTAAGTTGTAACATTATTTTCCCTTTTTCAGTATTCAACCATCACGTCCTAAGTTGTAATAGTCTGTATCCTTCTCCCATGCTGATCATTTTAGTATTATAATAAATCTCAATCAGCTGTGGGGAATGTAGTAACAAGTATCCTTTAAACCATTCCTTTTTAACTGAAGAAGGCATATTTGGAAGAGGAAATATTTTCATAAGATTAATGAAAATTTATCAAAGATGATTGAATTACAATAAATTATAATGCTTTTGAATATTTGGGTCATAATTATATGTCCCTCTCTTATATCCCATAAGAACACATCGAAAGGTCTGGGGGAGGTATGAGTTGATCAAACCATGTCCTTGCATGTCAATTTTATTTGTAAACAGTAACTTGGTCAATGTTATTTGTTAAGAGTAACTAGTGGGGTTGATGAATAATTTTTGTGTGGATGAGCTGCTCTCGACTAGCATAAGGAAATATGAAAATGGGTGACATGGTGACTCATTCCTCAAAATATATGTGTTTTTAAACTGTAATACTCACTTAACATGTTAAAGCACTCATTCTCTCAAATATAAAACACAATAACAAATATTTCTTCCTTTTCTCACACTAATTCTATCGCACATTTGCAACTTGCAAACAACAAAGTAGATAGAGGAGTGGACAAAGTACGACATAATATTAAATGGAATATACATCAAAGGAGTGGAAAATAAGTTATAATACTTAAAATAGAAGTTAGAATGAGATCCCATTAGATTTTGTTATGAGGAGGCATTGGTTGCACACTCCAAAGAAAATATGAAGAAGCAAATTGTTCTTCTTTTGAAGTAAACAAGTGGATTTCTTTCTATTTTTGTAACATATGCTGGAAAATTGAAAACAAATATTTCAATATAAAGGATTGCATTTTTTCTTAGGTCTCCCTTTTAAAAACGTCCGTATTTATTTCCCTTTTGATAGAATTCCTTAAAGCAAATAAAATAGAGGCAAATGAGATGAAAGATCTTATAAACTAATCTCAATGGAGAAATGGAACTTGATAATTTTTTCATGATATGTTTTGCTTTGTGCTTGTATGTTCATGCGCAAAGATACAAGCATGTGATGAGTACATGAATGCTTACTTGTTGTTGTGAGTTTTTAAACGTTGTATTGTATTTGAGTTCCTTTTCAAACTCACACATCTTGGGATATGCCTTGTAATCATTTGATTATAATGGGTTTCACAAGAGTAGAACATAAATCTTTGGTACTTGCCTACAACCATCACTTTCATTGTATTAGATTTATAGGATTAAGAATACTAGTTCTCGGTCTTTTGAAACGATTCATAAAAGTAGATTTAACAAGATTTAGCATATCAATATTTGGTACCTGCTACATTTTTATGTAGGTGAACTTTTACATTTTTATGTAGGTGAACTTTTGAGATGAATATTGTTTATTAACTTGCATCTTTCTTTTAGAATTATATTTTGACCAACGGATTTTTATGTAGGGAGGGTACGATCAAGATGTAAATGTTAGTGGCAGTAGGGTGCTTAAATCCCATGTAACATTTCCTTTTGGTCTAATGTGATTCTTGCTTAAAGAAAAGTTTAATATAACACCTTGTTTTAGGAGCATCTCCTTAAGTCAACTCAAACAAATTTGATAGATGATTTTTTATATAAATTTAATTAAAAAATCCAAGTAATTGAGTAAAGAATTAAGGAAATTGTATTGATATGATCAAAGAGGGTTCGGGGACAACATAATCTAAATTATCTTCATAATTTTGTTTGATACTCTATCTGTATCAGACACGCCTGGTTGGGTTTGGAGTGAACCATCAATTAAGCATTGTTGCATTCAATTTACAATGGTTTATGCCTAGGGGAGAGTCAACCACAAGGAAATGTCAATTGGTTTGTTAAACTTTGTTTTGTAAAACCATTCAAGTCACTAATTATGAGGTTTTTGAAGATGTAGTATTATATAGAACATGCAATTATATTAATTAGGAAGCTCATGGTTCCATCTAAAGAAGTAGGGTACTCTTACAGGCTATGGTAGGAGAGATCTATGTTGGGGAGACCTCCTTATCATGTCCATATCAAGTAGTTAAGCATTGTTGCATTCAATTTACAATGCTTTATTCCTAGGGGAGAGTCAACCACAAGGAAAAATCAATTGGTTTGTTAAAATTTGTTTTGTAAAACCATTCAAGTCATTGACTGTGAGGTTTTTGAAGATGTAGTACTATATAGAACATGAAATTATATTAATTAGCGAGCTCATGGTTGCATCCAAAGAAGAAAGCTACTCTTACAGGCTAGGGTAGGGAGATATCTCTATGGGGGAGATCTCCTTATCATGTATGGATATCAAATAGTCGAGATGTATAGTCAAATTCTCACTGTTAATTGGTTTTCCTGAAGAAGAAATCGATTTTCCCATAATGGATTTACACTTCCATTGAGGAAGAGTTTGATTTTCCTAGAGTGGAATTGACTGCCATTAAGAAATAAATTGAATTTCTAGTCAGTCAATTTGGTGAAGAGATTAAATTCAGCTAGAAGAGGGTCACATTTTCAAGGTGAATATTGTTGTAAGATTACAAAAAATTTATTCCTGTATAACAAAACTACCTATCCATACATGGAAGCCCTGGGTAGAAGACATAATTTCCCATAGAACCATGTTGAAATTAAATAGAGATTGGTAGGATCACTGCTTTATGCATGTTTCTACTTACATTGAATGATTTTTATCAATAGAACAACCAATCACAAGCATGGATAACTAGCACTCACCCATTTTCAGAAACTTCAACTTCTTCATAACTTGACATCTTATCCACAAATTCCTGCATATTCTTGGCATAATCCAATGAGTCTCCAGGAAAAGTATAATCAGTCTCCAGAAAAAGAAAAGAAAAAAGTAAGCTTTTAATTTCAATGCTCAAGTTTCCAATTTCAATCCTTTTGCACCAGAGTATAATCCCTACATTATACCAACAATAACAAAAACCTTTGTAGCTTGCAAGGAATTAGTTATAAATTTATCCACATAAATGTCTTGTGCCAATGATTACATTCAAATTTTAGTGTTGAACACTTATTTAGAACTGCATTGAACCATTTCCTTTTCCATTAAAAAGATATTCATGCTAAGTAAATAACAAGACATTCTACATACTAACTCGATCCCTAGAGCGTATTGCTTGTGTTTGTATCATGAATCAACATATTTCAATTTCAACATAAAACATATTTTCTTTTCTTTAAAATTTGTCCATGAAACGTACTTTCATGTTTAACAAGGGAAGAAATTCTCTACTTCACATAGGTCACTATGGCAAGAAACTAAACATAACAAGAAATAGGGTTGTCTTCGAGAACCTTAGAAAATCATTATGCTTCCCTATGTCAAAGAAGTATACAAAATATCAATTGGCATAATCCATGCTTGTTGAGTGTAGTTTTAATTTGAAATTGGACCTTTACAAGACTCCTGGCTAATTCAAATGCCAAATAGAATTTGATACATATGAGCATCTTGGTAAATAATACAAGCATAAATATGAAATTGCACTCAATTAACTAATACTTAGAACCTTGTTGAAGTTATATGATAGTTGTGTTTCATTAAGTTTTGAATGTATTTGGATTTTCTACATTGTTTATAGAAATAAATGTTGTCATATTTTTTAGAATGGACACAATGATTGTTTTTTATTTTGTGGAATTTACTTGGCACTATTGATCAATGTGGTTGTTCCTAGCACCGTTTAAGATCAATCAATAAATACAAAATCGAAGCTTCATCCATGAAAAATCAATGAAAATCATACACTTTGTCTCAATTATTCAAATCCCATTGGATGCATAGTAATAAATATTAGATAATGAAGTGATCCACTTATTAAAGTTTACTTTTTGGAAATATTTAGAACCTTTCGAAGTGCTTTTCCTTCCTCGTGCACTTTTCCACTCGGCGTTCCTTTTTCCCCTACTGGCGGGAATTGCTAGTCTAAAAAATAACATGTCCACTCAAATTAGATTTTAAAAAATTACATTTTCAATGTCATATATATATATATATATATAACTACACAAATTAGATAAATGACAACCCTTTCTCAACATTTGCACTCTAAAAAAGGGTTTTCACCTTGATATATTTAATCCCTTTTGGTGCTTGGTAGATCCCCTTTTAAGATGGATCTATGCTAGTGGTGTAGAATCTCGATTGAGGGACTCACTCTATAAAACCATTCTGAAGTCTAAAGAACAAAAAGGAGTTGTTAGAGGGGGTCTAGTTCCGAATTATTCACCTATGAAAACTTTAAGATCCAAAAGGTTATTGTATGGTGGTGATTTAAAACACATCTTAGAAAGTATCTATAGGTGATGGTAAACAACTTTCCGTAATTTGGTTTGGTATTGTTAATGTTACTAATGGTCAATTGGAAGATGTTTTTCATGTTTAACACATGCCCATCAATTTCAAGCTTGGCCTGATAAATATGTTCTTGAAGATATCAATCATAATTTTAAGGTAGTTTCTTCTGAAACTATTGATCATATTGGTGGTTTATATATATTTGTTGGTTTTAATTCAACTAAAAGACAACCTTTCTATTCCTATGTTGCTCATGCTGATGAACTAACTAAATTATGGCACGAAATATTGGGTCATTTGAATTATGTTAAAATGAAAATATTAACTAAAATGGTACTTAGCTTGCCTAATATTTCGTCTACTAACGGTGTTTGTGACGGTTGTGTACTTGGTAAACATCATAGAGAAATGTTTGATAAAGGTAAAGGTTGGCGTGCTAAAGAACCATTGCAATTAATTCATAGTGAAATTTGTGGTCCTCTTGAAGTTCCTTCTATATCTGATGCTGTCTATTTTCTTACTTTTATTGATGACTTTAGTAGAAAATCATGGGTTTATTTTTTGAAAAATAAAAGTGATATTTTTTCTAAATTTCAAGTATTTAAATCCTTGGTTGAAAATGAATCTAGTAAAAGAATTAAGACTTTAAGAACTGATAATGGGGAGGAATTTGTTAAGAAATAATTTGAAGTATATTTATCTAAACATGGAATTCAAGATCAAAAGATTATTCCTTACACACCTCAACAACAACGTTTTGCTGAAAGGAAAAACAGAACTTTAGTTGAAATGGCTATATGTATGCTTTATTCTAAAGGATTACATAAGAAATTTTGGGCCGAAGCCATAAGTTGTGCTAACTTTATTTTAAATAGAGTTCCTACAAAAGATGTTAACCATGTTACCCCTGAGGAAAAATGAAATGGTAGAAAACCGGATATTAGTAACTTGAAGGTGTTTGGTTGTGAATGTTGGGCTCATATTCCCGATGAAAAATGAAAAAATTTAGAACCCTAGTCTCACAAGTGTATATTCATTGGTTATGTTGAGGATACCAAGGCTTATAGGTTATTTTATCCTTCTAATCGGAGTGTCATAATCAAAAGAGATGTTCAATTTACTGAAGTCTCTCCACCACCTAATCCAATAGAACCTCCTGTTACCCTGAATATTCCATTGTCTCATGTTACTCCTATATCTGTTACTCCTTCCAGTATTGTGCCTGTTGTTGATCTTAGTTCACATTCTTCTTCAAGTGTTCCACCTGAAAGTCTCGAAGCTCCTGAAGTGACTTATGTTCCTTCTAAACTTCCTGTTTGGGCCCGGAAAACTCTTGAATCTATAGGTAGGGAGATTTGTAACCCTTCCGATACTCGTAGAACTAGATCTAAATTTTCTCTTATGACCAAATTTTTGGCCACAGATGATCCTAGTTCTTATGCTCAAGATAAGGGTAATCCTCATTGGGAACATGCTATGTCTGTTGAGTATGATTCTCTTATGAAGAAAAAGACTTGGTCTCTTGTTTCTCTTCCTCCGGGAAAGAGTTTAGTTGGTTGTAAATGGATTTATAAAACTAAGTTTACTACAGAACGAACAAATTGAAAAATCTAAAGCTAGATTAGTTGCTAAATTTTTTAATCAACTTGAAGGTATTGATTATAATGAAACATTTTCTCTTGTTTCCAAAATGAATAAAATAAGAACCATCTCATCTCTTGCTGCATCTTATAAACGGGAAATATGCCAAATGGATTTTAAAAGTGATTTTTTAAATGGTAATCTTAATGAAGACATTTATATGCAACAAACTCGTGGTTTTATTAATGTTGAATCATCAAGTTTTGTATGCAAATTAGACAAGTATTTATATGGTCTCAAACAAGCACCTAGGGCTTCATATGAAAAAATTGATACATATTATTTGAATAATGGTTTTAAGCATTGTATATTTGATCCAAATCTGCATGTTAAGAACTTTGGTGATCATATCCTTATTTTTGTATTATATTTGGATGATCTTATTATCACTGGAAGCCAACTTTTTTTAATTCAAAGTATAAAAAGTTATCTTGAAAAGCAGTTTGAAATGACTAATCTCGGTATATTGCACCATTTCTCGGGTCTTCAAATCTGGCATATGGAAGATGGTATTTTTCTCTCTTAGTTGAAGTATGCTACATAATTATTGGCTTGTTTCCATATGAGTGATTGTAAACCTGATCCTATGCCATTTCAGTCTGGTGTAAGGTTAACTATTAAATGTACTACTCCTCTTGTTGATGCTACTCTTTATCGTTAGCTTGTGGGAAGTTTGATATATTTAATTCACAACAGACAATATCTCTCTTTTGTCATCAGTATGGTTTCTCGGTTCATGCAACAACCTCATGAAACTCATTGGCAGGCAGCCAAGAGAATTATGAGATATTTACAAGGGACATTTCACTATGGTGTCTTTTATTCGAGCAGTGCTACAGTTTCACTTTCTAGATATAAATATTCTGATTGGGAAGGTGACAGTTATGATCGACGATCAACTACTAGTTATATATTTCAACTTGGTTTAGGTCCGATTTCTTTGTCCAGCAAGAAGGTGAAGACTCTTTCTTTATCGTCATGTGAAGTAGAGTATAGAGCATCCAAAGAAGCAACTAAAGAAGCAGTTTGGTTACGGCATGTTCTCACTAAGATTGGTTTGGTTCCGAAATCACCCACTATGTTTAAATGTGATAATCAGGGTGCAATTTAGCTTGCTTATAATCCGATATATCGCACCAAGATAAATCATCTCGAACTTGATGCGCATTACATTCGAGTTCTCGTCGCAGATGGTATTCTTTCTCTTGAGTATTGTCCTACCAAGCAGCAGGTGACCGATATCTTCACCAAATCCTTAACAGTAGCGAAGTATGTGCACCTCCATTCTTTACTTGGGATGAGGGAAGTTGTCATCAAGGGGGATCAGTAAGACTCCTTCCTTCCTTAGTGTTAGTGATGGATTTTCTCCTCGCCATTATTAAGGGGGAGTGTTGGAATATATTAATTATATTCCTTGGAAGGTAATAATGTCTTTGCATTATGTCGAAATTTATCCACAATCTTATGTAAAAGAGTAATACATTATATCCCATATTCATTATGGTAAAGTATACTCTTTGTATCCAGCATTATATAAAGAGATGTTATTATGGAGAATTATATTATCCCACATGCAATAGGTGAGAGTAATTCCTCCACATCTCTTGGTATATAATAGGATCAAGGGAGTCACATCAGAACAACATGATGATATAGTGGTGTACACTCATAGATAGTATCAACACATGGTATTGTGATCAAAAGCTCTGCTATATTGTATTAGGGTTATTTGTAGTTTCTCTCGTGTAAGATTGAAGGATATTTCTAGAGATAATAGAAGACAACCTTCCTGTGGACGTAGACCAATTGGGTGAACCACTTATATCTGGTGTATTCTCTGGTGAACCACATATATCCGGTGTATTCTCTCCATTGTTCTCTTTTTGTTCTTATTTACTTTGATATGTTGTTGATTGCTAAGATAGGTAAGGTCGTTTAGCTAGATCTATAGTTCTGCGATAAAGAACACCAAGGACAGTGTTAAAAATAAGGGGGGGATGTATTACCCCCAAGGAGTTATTTTTTATTTAAGTATTTTTTTATTTGAGAAATATTCTCCAAGCTATTGATGTATATGTAACTTCGGAATGTATTTCATCTATGTATTTCATATATATTTATTGTACTCTTATAAGAGATGTGTTATTCCTCTATAAGGAAGTGTCGTCATGTGGATTGACAAGTGTCGCAAGTGTGTGTACTTGTCGATGGGTTATTAGAACACCATGTGTGGGGTCAGCCCTGAAATATATTATATATTGTGGATCTATCTAGATAGACAAGTTGGCCCCATAGTGTAACTGGGCAAACAGGGTAGTATAAATAGAGATTGGGAGATCTCTATTTTCATCACTCGGAAACTCACACTTTTCTCACTCAGAAAGTGGTGCATTAGTGAGGAGGAGGATCATCTGCTATTAGGAGACTATCTCAGTGTATTTTGGTTGTACTTTGGTTGAGCCATTGCTCTCTCTATCTCTGAGGAAGTTGTGGGGTTTTTCACCTTAGGGTTTTCCCCACGGAAACTCTGTGTCTCTTATCTCTCATGCTTTTGATTCTTGTGATACTTGTCATGCTTATTGTGATTGTTATGCATTGATATACTTTATATGTTATTCTCTTAGTAAATATCCAAGAGTATTGTGAATTAATGCTCAAAATTTAACATGGTATCAGAGCTAACCTAAGAAGAAGACATTTTGTAGTGATGGAAACTTGAGTTTCTTGTTTGTTGGGTTTCTCTCCATAGATTTTGGAAAAGAAGTATAGTAGATTGACTATACTCATCAAGGAGAATCTATCTATCCAATCAGAATTCAATTCTGAGCATTTTCAGATTTGGCCATAATAATTAGGGTTTCCACAAAAATAGGAATTTCTGAAATCTGAAGACATAGCTGGAAGCTCCTTGCAAAAATCGAAGTTTAGAGCTTTGGATCGAGATTTTTGGCTGGATAGATCTCCGAGAAACTCAAACCCTAATTCAGGGCTCTCCCGAGTGAACCCGGGAGGACAAAAACGCAAATATGAAGGGTAAAGCTTTGTTGATCTCAAATTCTGAATACACCAGGTTGATCAACTCATCAAGGTGCATCTTTCTATCCTTTCAGAGAGTTGAAATTCACATTTTGAATTTTTAGGGTTTTTTCTGACAAACCCTAATCCGGGACCAGATCCAGTTTTCAGCATTTCAAGTGGTAAGACCTAAATCTTTTCTATTTCCATTTGAAGTACTCTTTAAGATGTCTCTCCACACCAAGCTTGAGAATAATCTTGAAGGGGCTGATAACTTCCGAGCTTGGAAGTATAGGATTGGGTTAATCCTAGAAGAGAATGAGTTGGACTCATATATAAAAGAAGACATCCCTATCCCAGGAGATGAAGAGGCTAAAGTATTGCATAAGAAGAACTTGGTGAAAGCAAAGAGAATCATTGTTGATTCTATCAAAGACCATCTCATACCCCATGTGTCTTCTCTAAAGACACCCAAAGAGATGTTTGACTCTTTGACCAAGCTATTTGAAGGGAAGAACATAAATCGGAAGATGACCCTGCGGAACCAATTGAAAGGAGTAAAGTTTCAGAATGGAGAAACCATTCAATCTTATTTTTCAAGGGTCTCCCAGATCAAGGAACAACTAAAAGCAGTGGATGAAATGGTGGAGAATGGTGAAGTTGTCATGACCACTCTGAATGGCTTACCTAGGTCATGGGACTCCTTCATTCAAGGAATCTGTGTAAGAAGGAAGTTGATTTCCTTCACCAGACTATGGGAAGAATGCTCACAAGAAGAAGCAAGGCTTGTGAATTGAGAAGAAAAGATGGGGAATGAAGATCAAGCTCTCACAGCTCACACCAAGAAAGGGGATTCTAAGAGAGAGCCATCTCACTCCAAGAAATCTTCACATCACTTCAAAGAAAGAAGAATATGCTTCACTTGTAATGAAAAAGGACATATTGCCATAAATTGTCCCAAGAACAAGAAGGACAACAACAACTTCAACAAGAAGAAGAAGGGCAGAAAAGGAAGGTTTCATGCTCATGCTGTAGAGGATGATGAACCACCCAAGAAGAAGGCTAAGGCAGAAAGTGATGATAGTAATGATGACTCATCAAGTGAAGAAGAGTATGTTCTAATCTCTGCTCTCACAGGTACTATCTCCCATGGTTCTAATGATTGGTTAATTGACAGTGGGGCTTCCAAACACATGACTGGGTTTAAGGAATCTTTTGTGAACCTATCTGAACAAGAATCACCCCATAAGGTGAAACTTGGGGATGATTATCAATACCCAATCAAAGGAAGTGGTGAAGCTTCCTACAACCTAGATTCTGGAAAATATTTGAAGATGAAAGAAGTCCTTTATGTACCTAGGCTCAAGAAGAACTTACTCTCCATCTCTGCATTGGATGCAAAAGGTATGAGGGTTGCATTTGTGGATGGCCAAGTCCTAATGTGGCCAAAGGGAAAGATCATAGATGATGCAGTAGTGATTGGAGAGCAAGAGAGAGGTTTGTATAAATTGAAGGGAAAACCTGAACATGCCATGGTGCATGAATCCATGGAGCCAAGTGAACTTTGGCATAGAAGACTTGCTCATATGTACTATAGGGTACTTCCAATTCCAAGCAAGGCTGTAGAGGGTCTTCCCAAAATCAAGACCAAACATGAAGGTGTTTGCAAAGGATGTGCAAAAGGTAAGAACATTGAGAAGGCTTTCCCAAGCAATGAAAGCAAGGCAAAGGATATCCTGGAAATCAACCACTCAGATGTATGTGGTCCTATGTCATCCAATTCTCTAAGTGGGTATGTTTACTATGTCTCATTTATTGATGACTTCTCTAGGAAGACTTGGGTCTACTTCTTGAAGAACAAAGATGAGGTGTTTGATAAGTTCAAGGAATTCAAAACCTTGATGGAGAATCAAGCTGACAAGAAGATCAAAACATTCAGATCCGACAATGGTGGACAATTCACCTCAGGTGACTTCAAGAAGCTTTGCAGTGATTCGGGGATTAAGAGGGAGTTGAATGCTCCTTACAATCGACAATAGAATGGAGTTGAAGAAAGGAAGAACAGAACAATCATGGAAGCAGCAAGAGCAATGCTACATGACCAGGATCTACCTATGCATATATGGGCAGAAGCAGCTAGAACAGCTGTATATGTGCAGAACAAAACACCCCACAAGATATTGGATAGCAAGACACCAGAATAAGTCTTTTCTGGTAAGAAACCTTTAAGTCAGCCATCTCAGAATATTTGGTTGTCCAGTATTCATTCATGTCCCAAAGGAAAAGAGGACCAAACTAGATCCTTCAGGAAAGAAGGGTATCTTTGTGGGTTACAGTGAAAGCTCGAAGGCTTACAGAATATACTTTCTAGGGTTTAAGAAGATTGATGTCAGCAGGGATTCGACATTTGATGAAAACTCAACATTCATCAAATCAAGGAAGGCACCTATCGAAGTTTATGAAGAACCTAAGGAAACTAGATTTCAAGACACTACCATGACTGAAGCAATTCTAGAAGTTGTTCGTGAGTTTGAAGATACGCAAGAACCTGTAGATCCACCCTGTGAGGATAACTCTCACAAGAGGAAACCTGCATGGGCTAGAGAGCTCATTCAAGATGCAGAAAGATTTGGCATTCCAAAAGAAGAACACAGAGCAAAGAAGAGAACTAGATCACATACCAGGTATGTTGCTTTACCAATCAATAATGAAAAATGATGTTTGGGATGTTGTCCCAAGACCTAAGGAGAAGTCTGTTGTGACTTCCAAATGGATCTTCAAAATCAAGCATGCTGCAGATGGCAATATAGAGAAATACAAGGCAAGATTCATAGCTTATGGCTTCTGTCAGAAAGAGGGAAAAGATTATGAAGAAACTTTTGCACCTAGAGCCAGGTATACTTCCATTAGAACAGTACTTGCCCTGGCTGTAGCAATGAAATGGAAATTACACCAGATGGATGTCAAGACTACTTTCTTGAATGGTGTAGTTGAAGAGGAAATATATGTGGAGCAGCCACTCGGTTTCGAAATACATGACAGAGAGTCATATGTGTGTAGATTGAAGAAAGCCTTGTATGGCTTAAAGCAAGCTCCCAGAACTTGGTATGGTAGGATGGACGGTTTCCTATCTAGTTTGGGCTTTACCAAGAGTAAAGCGGATTCCAACCTTTACTACAAGGTTGAGGAAGGGAATCTTGTGATTCTACTCCTGTATGTGGATGACTTATATGTAACAGGAGATGATAGATTGATTGCAGATACTAAGAGGAAGCTTGTTGCTGAGTTCGATATGAAAGATTTGGGAATGATGCATTATTTCCCAGGTATGGAGGTGTGGCAGAATGCAGGTGGGATCTTCCTTGGTCAAGGGAAGTACACAGTAGATATCCTAAAGAGATTCGGGATGATGGATTGCAAGGCCATGGCCACACCTATGGCATCGAATCTGAAGCTTCTATGTGATGCTTCATCTGAACCGGTTGATGTCTCTATGTATCGTCAGATGATTGGATCCTTGACGTACCTGACGAACACGATATTTTCTTTGATATGAACACATTGAGCAAGTTCCTGACGGATCCAAGGAGTGTTCACCTGGTTGCTGTAAAGAATATTCTAAGGTACTTGAAGAGTATAGTGGATTATGGACTCAAGTATGAAGTGAATCAAAAGTTTAACCTACAGGGTTATGTTGATTCAGATTGGACTGGCAGTGCTACAGATAGGAAGAGCACTTCTGGATGCTGCTTCAGTATGGGATCAGGTGTGATCTCTTGGTTTAGCAGGAAGCAGTCCTGCGTAGCACTGAGTACAGGTGCGGCAGAGTATGTTGCAGCCTGTTCAGCTAGTTGTGAGGTAGTATGGATACGGAAGCTACTGTTTGAGTTATTTGATCTCCCATTGGATGCTACTGGTATCTTCTGCGATAACCAGAGTTGTGTGAAGCTATCCAAGAACCCAGTGTTTCATGACAGGTCGAAACACATAGAGATCAAATATCACTATATCAGGGATATGGTGCAAAGAGGAGCTTTGAAGCTCCTGTATGTTGCGATGGACGAGCAGATTGCAGATGTGGTGACAAAGCCACTAGCCAGGGTGAAGTTCGAGTACTTTAGGGAGAGGCTTGGTGTTCTTCATATCGAGGACACTTCAAGGAAGAAGTGATGGACACATTTCCTGAATTCATTCCAAGCATGTTGGAAGGAAGATCCTTTGCATGGCTATGGATGTAAGCACTGGATGATGAGCATCAGGATGATGTTCTAGTTTCTGCTTTGTATGATCAATTGGATCATTTATATGTATATGTATGTACGCATCATGTTGGATGCTGAATATGATCAGTTGGATAGTTTATATGTATGTACGCATCATGTTGGATGCTGGATATGATTAGTTGGATCATTTATCTGTATGTACGCATCATGTTGGATGCTGGATATGATCGGTTGGATCATTTGTATGTATTTTGTATATGCATCATGTTGGATGCTTGGACCATGTATCTGCATATGTATCAGGTGGATACATTGTATGATCAGGTAGATCATGTATGTTGATATGTATCAGGTATGATCAAGTAGATCATGTATGTTGATGGATACATTGTGTGGATCATGTATATATGTATCAAGTGGATACATTATGTATGATGATATGTATCAGGTAGATACTTGGTGTGCATCAGATGGATGCACTGTATGAACAGGGTGATCGTGGATGACGAGCTTCTCCAGATGACATGCAGCAGGATGTTGCAGTGATGATGATCAGGATGATCATGTGTACATCAGGGTGATTTATGGTGAGTATCAGATGATACTTTGTGGCCGTGGATCAGGTTGTGCAAATGAGCATGTCTAGGAGATCCTATAGGCCAGAGTTTCATACCCATAACAGCTTGGGATGCTCTTTCGAGACATTGCTCTGGGAGGACATGTAATTTGTGCCCTGGGAGATTTCAGGTCGGAGTCGTGTACCCATAACATCCTGAGATGCTCTTGCGAGGTTTTGTCCTATGGCATGTAATTTTCTCCTGGGAAATCTGGAAAGGATGAAGAAGGCCTCAGATGCTTCAGCCGGGTTTTGTGGTGGACCACATGTAATGTGCTCCTTGGAGATCCGACAGGTAGAGCTGAGTGCTCGTAACAACCTGGGATGCTTCAGTCAGGTTTTGTGGTGAGATCACATGTAATGTGCTCCTGGGAGATCCGACAGGTAGAGCTGTGTGCTCGTAATAGCCTGGGATGCTTCAACTAGGTTTTGTGATGGGTCACATGTAATGTGCTCCTGGGAGATCCGACAGATAGAGCTGTGTGCTCATAATAGCCTGGGATGCTGCAGCCAGGTTTTGTGACGCATGTAATAAGTCCTAAGGATTCCACAGTATGGCTAGTGATGATGAATACCTGCAGGTGGTGGGCCTACATCCAGTATGAAAAAGGACTGGCTCTGTAGAACTTCCTATGACGACTAGAGTCAGAGATTGGTTGAGATAGCAACAGTAGTGACGATGATGATGATGATGCATCGATGATGATGATCCCAAGAAGAATACTTGTCTAGCAGAACTGTGTCGAGAAATACCTTCCTAGTTAAGAGGGAGTGTTGATGTATATGTAACTTCAGAATGTATTTCATCTATGTATTTCATATATATTTATTGTACTATTATAAGAGATGTGTTATTCCTCTATAAGGAAGTGTCGTCATGTGGATTGACAAGTGTCACAAGTGTGCGTAATTTCCGATGGGTTATTAGACCACCATGTGTGGGGTTTGCCCTGAAATATATATTATATTGTGGATGTATCCAGACATAAAAGTTGGCCCCATAGTGTAACTGGGCAAATAGGCTAGTATAAATAGAGATCGGGAGATCTCTATTTTCATCACTTAGAAACTCACACTTCTCTCACTCAGAAAGTGGCACACTAGTGAGGAGGAGGATCATCTTCTACTAGGACACTATCTCAGTGTATTTTGGTTGTACTTTGGTTGAGACATTGCTCTCTTTATCGCTGAGGAAGTTGTGGGGTTTTTCACCTTAGGGTTTTCCCCACAGAAACTCTGTGTCTCTTATCTCTCATGCTTTTGATTCTTGTGATGCTTTTCATGCTTATTGTGATTGTTATGCATTGATATACTGTATATGTTATTCTCTCAGTAAAGATCCAAGAGTATTGTGAATTAATGGTCAAAATTTAACACAAGCATTTAGTTGATAAAAGAGTTATAAAACTCTATGAGGAAAAATACTCACATTATGTGGGTGAATATTATGGAGAAATATTATTTTATTATTAATAAAAAAAACTCACTTGGAGGCTTCAGTTGAAAGAGGGGACACCATCATGAGACAATTAACAAGTGGACATCAAAAAATATATTTGATATAAATCAAATCCAAGCCAAAAGCTCAACAAACTGACCAAATTCACAATTATAGGGATTAAGTTAATTGCTTGAGATTTGATTAAGATGGCACAAGACCTGGGGAAAAATTATATAATGGTGCACTAAGAAGACATAGGATGTTGTGTGGTGCATTAGAGAAATTGTTGTTATGTTGAGGAAATGTTTTGAGTACTCTCTCTGTTTGAAATTCCATCTTTTGATATGTTAAAAACTCTTTGGAAGAGTGTTGCATTCAGATAATTCTGAGTTCATTTTTCTATGGTGGCGGTCCAGATCGGGGGTGATGTTGGGAAAGTACACGTGGTTGTCCTCTTCTACAGTTGGGAGGAATTGGGAAGCTTCAAGTGTTTTTACCCTTTGATTTCAAGTAGTTTTTTTTTATATTACATTCTATTTAATGGTTCAACAAATCGAATAGTTATTTTGCAAAAAATTATGTATATAATAATTGTGTTAGCTCATAGATATAGCCATCCATTATAGGGTAGGTTTGTATCTTGTTTTTATTGGATTAACACTTTAAAAATAAAAAGGAAAATTATTTTTGTTTTGATGATTTTGGGGTATGTTACACCCTTATACCTTGAAGATGTTAATTTCTCATTCCACCTCTTCTAGGTCTATTATTTATTTACTGTCTTTGACTGCTTTAGTAGATATTCCCTTAATTTATGTTGAAATAGTTTTTTTTTCTACTTCTGTCAAGTGGAATTGTTATTTGAAATGTGAATGTTTAAAATATGAAATGCATTATTGAAAAGCAACCTCTATGAAATCAATTCCTATAATCTGCATGTTTTACTTTATTTTCTTTCCATTTTTACAATTTAGCATTTGAAATGCATTATTGACAAGCAACATTTGTGCCATCATTTTATATAATCACATGTTTGGGTGAATACCTTGTTTTCTTGTTGTATCTTAGAATTTGTTGTACCAAGCTCCGACCTTTCACATATTTAATTTTTTGTACTTTCATGTTTTGTGGGAGGATGATGATATTGGGTCATAATGATATAATTTACATGATCCAATCACAAAAAGGGATAAAGAAACCAAGAACTATAATTGGTCTCAATCGATACATATTTCCTTTCTTCACTAGTGTTTCAGGGACAACTCCTCTCTTTAGAATGTTTTTTTGAAATTACTCTTTTACCTATACGTAATGTGCTTGATGTTGTCTTCATAAGGAAATAGAAACAATATAGCCAATATCCTAAATTATTACGGACATTCCATTGAACACACATGAATATTTAGAACCATGAAAATCAATTTGGCAATGTTGCTTCAAACTAGTTTTTAGTAAGTATTTTACTAGAAGGGAAGTTATCCTATGCTTAATAACAATAGTCAAATTTGTAATGTACCACCAAATATACTTTTGCATAAACATAATATGAATATGGGAAAATTGGTACAATTCACAAACGCTTCCAACTTTTATATTTAACACAAACTATTAGAGCACTCCAAATGCAATATGATGCTAGGGCATCAGAGCCTAGGAAAACCAGTCGAAGTTGATCGACATGAGGAGAGTGACCAAAGGGAGTGTTGACAACCACTAGTGCGGATGAGCAGGTTGGCTGTCGAAGTCAACAAGTCGAGCAGAAGTTGTCGAAGCAATCGACAAGAGGAAAGAGGTCGATAGTCGACATGTTAATGTCGATAGGCTACAAGTTGTCGCAAATTCGTAGTAGGTTCGACATGCTGTCAGACTGCCACATCAACAAGTTTGGTCATGATCCAAGCAACAAATACGAGGTGAAATGGTGAAGCCTAAGTGCAGAGTGAAGTCGACAGGGAAGTCAAAACTGATAGACAGTATGGTCAACATGACGGATTACTGTAGCTTGTTAGGAGGAAGTGTATAATTCAAGGAGAGCACTTGGAAACCATTCGGGGTTGCTAAGGAAGTTAATGACAGTTATTGCAGGTGGGTGAAGATATGACAGATGTCGTCATAGGCAGGGATTGTGCAACACGGTAGGGGTGCTGACTGTTGCAGGTCTATAGGGTCATGGAAGGATCGACTGACAGGGGATGCATGTCTCGGGGATCACAGTGGTCTTGGGAACAACAATAGTAGAGTAGAAGGCTTGTGCATAAGGGTATAGCAGGGGACAGTTCCATTGTGTTGGAGTTGCATAGCATAGATCGAGAGAAGCTCTGTAGATTGGAGAAAATAGTCACACAACTTTTGAACGCAGAGAAGATCGAGCCATAACTTAGAGTTCCGTAGTGAACCAGAAGAGGGTGAGGTCGACACACTGAGACAACACACCATATTTACTTCTGTATTGTAATGATTGAGGCCGGTAGATAGTTAGTTATTTGTATTTACAGTTATTCGGCATTGTAATCGATTGGTAGAAGTAATATAAGACAACTTTTGGCATGTTGTTTGCATCTTCTCTATGTAAGCGTTGTGGTCATGTCGTATGAATTATTAAGCAATAACCTTTTATTCGTTAAGGCACCTTGTGTCAGTTGGTACCAGAGCCATAGTATCCTGAGAGAAAAAGGGTTACTATATCAAGGCCATAGTATCCTAAGAGCCAAAAGATAACTATATCAGAGCGAGAAGAGAATCCTGCGTGTAGAAGAATGTCAGTGGTATTGAGCCTGCAAGTGTGTTGAACAACACCAGCTGAGGTTGGGTAGAGTTGTACATGACTTGTTGATCGTGAGATGTTCGACGAGTGCATCCAAATATTGTGAACTTTGAAAAATGAAGTCGCATCGATCAAAGAAATCCAAAGGCATGGTTGTATTCCTGATGCACTAGACCATAGCAACGAGGAAGTCGAAGAAGTGGAATATCTGTAACACATGAGAAGAACGAGAAGAAAAACTGATCAAAATTCTGACAGAGATGAGATATCAGACCAAGATAGATGTTCGTAGCTACTCGGGAAGTTTGGATCCAAAATATTTGATCGACTGGTTCAGAGAGATGGAGAAATACTTCGACATAGAGAAAATCGAGGATCCTCAACGGGTTAAGACTGCATGTCTAAGGTTGAATGGTCATGCCTCATTGTGGTGGGACAATGTACAGGCTGACAGAGTCAAGAAGGGCAAGGAGAAAATCAAGTCTTGGGACAGGATGGTCGCCAAGTTGAAAGGAAATTTCTTGTCGATTGACTATGTAATTTCCTTGTTCAGGAAATTGTAGAAATTTCGACAAAAAGAGATGACCATGAAGGAATACATGGAATAGTCCTATAGGTTGTCAATAAGGTTAGGGCAGACAAACGAAGGAGAAGAAGTTGTCACTAGGTATATGAACGGCTTGAAATATGCCATTCAGGATGAATTGAGCATGTCAATATTCAGAGGAGTAGGTGACGCCTACCAGTTAGCTCTAAAGGCGAAAGAGAAACTTTCGAGGAGATACGCAGCGAACAGAGGTAGGACGATTCGTTAGGGTGCGAAGACTATTTCCGCAAAAGGCCAAAGTAGCAGTTACAGAAAAGAAACTATCGAAGATAGTCGACATGCGGAAGGGACATTGATAAGGGAGAGAGCACAAGAGAAGCGATGCGATGGTTGTGAGAACTACAGTCGAGGTGGTCCATTAGATAGAAAAGGAGCTAACAAACCAGCCATAATCTGTTATACATGTCCTGGAGTGGGACATAAGGCATACGAATTCCCATAGAACCTACATGCTGCAGAGGAGTCAAAACCCAGATGTAGAATCGATGAGCAAGTCGACAAGAGGTAAGGGCCAACATCCAACAACAGTAAAAAGGAGAAAAGAAGGAACCAAAGTCTAACAGTCAGCAAAACATTGGTTCAAGAAGACAAACGTGACGAGCAAGAGCCCGCACAGCGAAAAGCAATTTTTCGAACGAACCGAAGGTGCGAATCGATGAATGGGGTTTGAAGACAATAGTTGATGGTGGAAGCACTGAGAATATTGTGTCGACGGAGGTGATTGACAAGATCGGGTTGAAATGTCGAGAACATCCAAACCCATACAAGATCTCATGGTTTCAGAAAGGACACCATGTGAGGTGACCAGACAGTGTCTAATTAACTTCAAGGTTGGGAAGTTAGAGGACAACATATTGTGTGATGTAATCCCAATGGACACATCTCATCTATTGTTAGGATGACCATGGAAATACGATCGGAAGATGATCTATGATGGTCAAGCCAACACAATCACAGTGTCGAAGAACGACATACATAGGACTCTTAAGCCGAAATTGGAGGAGCAAGCCGACGGTAAGTAGGGCGAGAGAAAATTTCGGGGGAAACGAGTGTTGATGTGTTCAATGAACAATTGGACTCTAGAGAGCACTACCACAAGAAAACTCACCGCCAACAATTTGACTCTGGAGAGCACTACCCGCACCAGAGAATATAAACCTCAACCAACAAAGAAGAACAAGAAAATAGCGCCAATGTCACTTCAAATACCAATCCCACCAACAAATCCGACACGAATTTTCATTAATCACCATCCCCAACTCAATAACTACACAAAATCCTCGAGCACCACAACTCACTAAAAACCTTTCCCTTACAGCTCCCCAGTGGCAGAAGAAATCCACTCTCCATCGTGCTCAAGCCTTGAACATTCACCGCAATAGGCATCACAAAGATCAAATAAAATAGGGCATACGAATCCCCAAGCTGCAGTACAACCACATCATCATTCCCAACAAAATAGGTGGGAAACATGTCCAAAGCTCCCCGGCCACCATGAATTTGAGACATAAATATTCATCTTATACCATAGCCACATTGCCAATGCAATGAGCCAAACCTCCATCCTGTATCAGCCATAACATAATGAAATCGACCCTCGCTCCATGAAGCAGGAAATAACAAAGAGTGTTGGGCATAGACTGACACAATAGGGGATAAGTTTCCAACCAAATCCCCAATCCAAACTACCAGACCAATCAACCAAACGAAAACTTTGGAAAACCTTGGAAACCTGAAAAAATCAAACATGTACATACAAGATAATATATGGAAAATCACTAAATAATATCACGGACATAATAATACACTCAATCCCCTAAACCATTACAAATAGTCCATTGAACACACATGAATATTTATAAAAATGAAAATCAATTTAGTAATGTTGCTTCAAACTAATTTCTAGTAAACATTTTACTAGTAGGGAAGTTAGACTATGCTTAATAACAATAAAGGTTTTTATGAAGACTGGCGTGGTCAATACCGGAGTTGTGCACATTTCCTATTTAAGTTGTTCAAAATCTTGAGTTGCCTCTAGATTCCAAGAAAATGCATCTTTCTTCAATAATGTTGTTAGAGGTGCTGCTATTCTTCCATAATTTCGAACAAACTTGCGGTAGTACCCTGTCAGACCCAAGAATCCTCGAAGATTCTTCAGGTTTTTGGGAATCATCCAATCTCTCATGGATTTAATTTTGTTAGGGTCTAGCTTGACACCTTCATGAGATACAATATGACCCAAATACTCTACCACCTTCACCCCAAAGAAACATTTGGAAGGCTTTGCATATAGTTGTTGCTCTTGTAGTAATTGTAGTACCCTGTCAACATGTTGAACATGTTCTTACCAAGACTTGCTATAGATTAGTATATCATCAAAGAATACTAGCACAAATTTTCTTAGAAAAGGCCTGAAAATGGAACTCATCAAATCCTGAAATGTGGAAGGTGCATTCGTAAGACCAAATGGCATGACTAGAAATTCATAATGACCTTCATGAGCTCTTAATGTTGTTTCTGGGATGTCTTCATCTTTCATTCTAATTGGATTATACCCAAAATGAAGATCCAACCTTGTGAATACAATTTCTCCATGTAATTCATCTAGCAATTGATCAATTACAGGAATTGGAAACCTTTCTTTAGTGGTGATCTTGTTAATCTCTCTATAATATGGACACATACTCCATGATCCATCTGGCTTGTGTAACATTACCAATGGTTCAGAGTAAGAACTTTGGCTAGACCTAATTATTCTAGCATCTAGCATTTCTTCAAGCATACGCTCAATTTCATTCTTTTGTCCATAGGGGTATCTGTAAGGTCTGATGTTAGGAGGAACACTTCCTGGGATTAAGTGAATAACATGATTGAAATCTCGGATAAGTGGAAGGCCTTTTGGAATATCTTCAAATACCTTGGAATGCTTATTAATTACCTTTTGGAGATCTAGGGAAATAGGAGGCTTAGATGTTAGAACATATAATGAGCATAATTGTGCAATTACACCTTGATGTCCCTTTTTCATCAATTTTTTCATACCATTAGAGCTTATCACCTTACTCGGTTTCCATGAGATACCATGTAATTCATATTCCTTTCCTTCCCATAAAATTTTCATGAAAAGCTTTTGAAAATTAAAAGCCACAGTTCCCAAAGAATGTAACCATTTAACTCCTAAGACAACATCAGCACCACCCATTAGAATAGCAATCATTGGACTATTCAATACATATTCTCCCACAATAAGATTTATGTTATGTCATTTTCCTGAGAAGTTGATAGTTCCTCCATCTGCAATCATTACTTGAAACTCTGGTGCTGGATATACAAAGCAATTGAGTGATTTTGCTAATTTATAGTGAATGAAATTATGAGTACTACCAGAATCAATCACTACTGTTACCTTTTTTTGTTTTTGATAAATCCTTCGATCTTGAGAGTTTGAGGAGTTCTAATTCCAACCAATGCATGACATGATATGGTGGGAGTAATCTCTTATGAAGTAGTGTCTTCTATTTATTCATCTCGAGATGGTTCTTTCTCTTTTGGTTCTTCCTCTTCACATTTTATTTAAAATAACTTCTTCTCGCCACACTTATGTCCCTTACTATACTTGTTATCACAATTAAAACATAGGCCTTTTGCTATTTTTTCCTCTATTTGTTGAGGTGTCAACCTTTGAGGTGGGTTAGAAGAAGTAATAGTATTCTCTCGGTATGTGTTGAAGGTGCTCTTTCTAGTAGCCATCATCATATTTTTACTTTCAACCTTCCTTTCCATTATGAAGGCCTTCTCCAAGGATGGTGGTTCAAAGAGACACACCTCATGTTGAATGTTATCCTTCAAGGTGCCAATCAAGAGATCCACTAGATTATCTTCTGAAATATTCTTCACTCTACGACTTGGCTTCTAAAATTGTTTGATGTGCTTTGCAACTAGACCTTTTTGATTAAGACTTATTAGCTGGTTGAAGAAGGTATTGCTATTAATATCCCCATAATGTGCAATCAATTCTTCGGTGAATATAGACCAAGATATAATATATTCATTTTTACAGTCGCAAAGCCATTGATACCATACAAATTGATCAGGCTCTAAATATAATGATCCAATAGCTACCTTTTGCAAAGTTGGAACTTGGTGTAGATCAAAGAATTGCTCCATTTGGAATATCCATGTTATTGAATCATTGCCATCAAACATTCTCATGTCGATATTGGGAAGTTGGGTAACCCTTGGTGACCATCCCTAATGACTTCCATTACCAAAATAATTTCCTCTTGGAATATTCTTATTCATGGAAGGTTTCTCAACATGAGAATTATATTTATCCTCCATAGTATCGTGGAACACCACATCACCTGTAGGAGGAGTAAACCTTGAATTTTGAATGAGATGAGCAATATTGTTCAAATTCTCCTCTAAATTGAGTAAATCATTTTTTCTCACCGAACCCTTCATATTTTCCTCCATTTTATTCAACTTCTCCTCTAAATTATCCACATCGACTTTTTTCACAGACCCTTTAATCATATCTTCCAACTAGGACACTCGAAAAGAGAGGTCTTACCTTTCATCAGACGTCGAGGATGGATCCTCAGGTGGTTTGATTGGAGTGTGAGACTTTATAATTCCTTTTGGTGGAATTTTGAACAATATAAATAGATATCAAACCTTATGTGTCCCCACAATTAGATCCTTCTACTCAAAGTTAATCAAAATTAAAAAAGGCTTACCTTTTCAAACCTTGATTGGAAGATTGTTTTAGAGCTGACTTGAAACTGAGACAAAATTCAACTTTCAGCTCCTTTGGGTATGAAAATTCATCCTGTTGTATTATTATGTGTGCTCTTTATGATTCTCTAGGTATGACCTAATATTGATATGCCAATAGAAAGATATTGTGAATCTCCCAACACTTCTTATTTTTGGTCCTTTCAAAATATCTAACTTGTACTAACTTCCACGTCTCCAATATTTTGGATCTAAGTCTAAAAATTCTACCACATACACTTTGGACCATCTAGTTTCTAATGCAATGGGTCTCACTCAATTTTGACCTCGCATTAGCAGGATATGAGCTTTTTCCCTAGAACACTTGTTTTATACTAGTTTCTGGACTAGTAAAAAAACCTAGATTTTGAGGCCATTATATCCGAACCTGTGAATTATCATGACCTATATTTTGGACCACGGATAGTTTAGCCTATTTCAGAAGTGGGTTTTTATTCTCTCTTTTTGAATCCCTGTAGAAAAAACATTATAGCGAAAATTACAAGATGACTCGTTTTGAACAACCCAGTGACGAGGAAAGAGCTCTGATACCAAATGTTATGCAACAACTCTCCAAAAAAAGTATAAAAAGAGAATAAATGGATCAGAAAGAGTACTCCATGACTTGATTGAAGAAAATAGCTGAATAACAAGCCTCTTCGAGGAGGAAGCCTCCTTACACAATGTACTAAGTACACAAGACAAGACAAGACAGGATACTCCAAATGAAAGGTCAACTTCATATATATAGGAGACTAAGGGGTACTATCCCAACTAACTGACCCAAGCTGACATAACTAATATAACCATATTAATGAAAATTACAACTAATGGACCAAAGCCGACATCAAAACTAATGTAATGAACCACAATATAGGGGGAAATGTGCCCATATTTAGGGCTTAACATAAGTGCACAAATGCATGTAGGAAAAACCTAAAGAAATTTACAAAAGAAGGGAAAGGACAAGAGGTGTGGGGGTGCGCACACGAAGTTGGTTCCACTTTTTAGTGCCACTTTAGAAATAAAAAAACGCATGTCCGAAACGGAAATCCATAACGCATATGCGTTATTGTGGCTAGGTTTAGACAAACCCGAGTACAAAACTGAGGCTAAGCTTAGTTAGCCTATATCGCATATGAAATATATTAGACTTGCATTCTTAAGAGTTACAAATCACAAGCGCGATATATCGCACTTGCGTTATATCGTAAGTGTGATTCGGAACAACAAAAATTTATTACAACATCTACAAATTGTTTCATTGCGTTTCTTAAGACACCTAACCCAAGATAGAAAATAAAACAGTGTTCCTATTGGGATAAAGTAGGTTCCCTAGACCCAAGATAGAAAAGAAACAAATGGTTTAAATACTTTCTCCTAGATCCAGTTTATACACAAGCCAATCCAAGCAAGCATATGCATTAGAAGTGGTAGATGTCCCACCTCATCCCTGAAGGTTTTCCTCACTGCTCCTTGTTGATCAAGCTCCTAGCTTGAGGATCCAAGTTGATGAACCTACAAGCAAAAGGAAAATACAAGCAACTTCCAACAACAAGTGTATCAAACAAAATATATTCACTAACAATTAAACAAATACATGCATTCGACATGAGAAGCACTATTTGGGAGAATAGGTCAAGTTCATTTATTAGAAAGCCAAAGGAAACAAGTATATGGCATTATTATACCTGATCTTGCACCAGCAACATCTCCTCCAAGCTCTCGATTAGAATCCCCTTGAGCTCTTCAAGACCATAAGGACCATCTCTCTAAGCTATTTTTTGTGTTGAGAATCATGCAATCATAAGGATGGTATCTCTAAGTCCCGATGTTTTCATTCAAGAATTCGTCTCATTTGATAGGGTGGAGAGGCCAAACTGCTTGGGAGAGAAGGTTGGATTAAGGAGGATAATTTGTATCCAAGGATATCAAGGACGTCTCGAATAGAAATGAGATCATACTCGAAAGATGCAACAAACCTCCCAAAATCATGTCCAAATCAATATCCTAGATCCAAGATAAAATGTCACAAACATGATTATCACTCCCCTAAGGCATGACATAGAGTGAAAATGTTGTAATTATCACTCCCTAGTAGGCTTGCAAGGAGTAACAAAGTCGTAATTGTCCCTCCCTAGTCAAGGAGAAAGGGGTAAAAATCCTTATACATTGAAAGAAATGAAGGTCCAAATGATGGGATTTCGACCTACTAATTAAGGATTTGTAGAATTCAATGTGCCCTTATATCCCTTGTCCTTGGTCCAAGGATATCCCAAATCATTTATTCATTCATATATAAAGGATTAATAGAGTTAAAAAATGCAAGTGCGATATATCTTACTTTCAATATATCGCAAGTGAGATTTGTAATGCAAAAAAAAAAAATCAGAGGCCCGCGACCTCATTTTCCCAATCTAAACAGTCAAGGCCGGCGATATCGGGAAGACAAAAAAATGCACAGTCGATTTCCATTTGAGAGAAGGAGGAGGCAAGCCAATTCACAATTTGGATAAAATGGAAGGAAGGTGGCAATATTTACTAGTTTGTTAATTCCTTTTGAAATTTTCGTTATTGTGTTTGTTAATTTACTAGTATTTGTTTTTTTTTAAACCAATTTAATAAAATTTGTTACATGTATTAAAAAAACAAACAATGAAATTTATTAATTAAATTTTGAATTTGTTGTTTTAATCTTAACAGAGAACACAAACCCAAACCAAAACCAAAATCCAAACACAAACCCAAACACTGAGGAGGAACACGACTGTAATTCAGACATTCTAGTTCGTTTGGGTTCATTGAGGCGCCTTAGCTCGCTCTTTAGAGGGGGGGACCACTTAAGACAATCATTAGCCAAGGAATTAGACTCCATTAGAAATAAAATTTCCAATGCCCAGGGAGCACTGTACAACATTAGCTTGTACAGAGATTCCCAGAGGAAATACTATTCCAGTGGGTTGAGCTACAAAGATGTCCAAAAACTAAAGATAACCAAAGACCAATTGTTTTCATTATTCTGGGACCCTAGCACCGGATTGGTTCCACCCACTAGTCAACCACACATTTACATAGACTGGTGCATGGAACCAAATATTAAAGCCAATTGGATGGATCGCTGGTACATGGTCTTCGATGAAGACCCTCACGGGAATAGAGACATCCCATTTTATTTCCTTAGGAAGTTGTATGCAAAATTTATCCTGGGGAAACATGTGAACTATTTTTCCATTCTGTAGTTCAAGGTTGTAGTTCATGGGATACCCCAAGATAGGGAAGGGGCTAGGACCGATCCTAACCGTGTGCGATGCCCTCCATGCACACCAAACCCCCCTCGGGTATATCCTCCAACGGGTCCCATTCTTGATGATACGTAGGAGGCCTTATTCAATTTGGCTGATACATTGCTTCGACATGCGACTGCTGTCGAAGGCAATGTAGGCCAAGGGGTTGGAACTTCTGAGGTTGGACCATCTCACAATCAGGATCCACCTTTTAGGTCCCCAAACCAAACCAGAGCTACACATCGCACAGGTGATGCAGAGTCTTCAGAGCATCAGGTTATTCCACACCCTTTCACATCGTGTTGAAGCATATGCTATGGGCCTGCTTCAGAGTTTTGGGGCGATGGATTGCTCCGATATGTAAGTAAAATTCATTCTTTACATAGTATATATTTTTTTTATATCACAGTTTTCAATTGTTTCATAATTTATTTCTATTTAAATAATTATCTAACAATTTACGTGAAAAAATATATAGCTAGTGTCCAATGACACCCCAGATTCACATAATCCGACCGTTGATGCTGATGTCATTGATGTAGTGGTCAATGTTGCATATGATTTTGGTGCTTCACCATTAGCTGTAAGAACTTTACTTTTTAATTTGTCATCGAGTGATTTACATATTTATAATTTAGAGATTGCAACATTCAATACGTCTTAAACGTGATACAATATGTATTATGTAGGGTGGGCACGATGAGTTTGTGGAATCCCAGGTCGGTCCCTCCCATGTAGAGGAAGATTCCCAAACTCAGGTATTCTTTTAATTGTGCTTTTAATGATTTGAAACATGTATGCATTTAATTATTAGAAATTTTCTAATTGTATCTTTATGTTTTGTTACGTATCATGGTTACCAGGCTATGTTTCACCGTCTATTTAGGCCAACGTCATTTAGTCCACCCACCAGTGACCCTCTTCCCCCCCAGGTACATGTACATGTCTCGCTTTCTTTGAAAAATTCATTGTCTGTCCATGTAGTATATATGCAGTCTTATTCTCTTTGTATTTGTTGACATTGACATATATCTTACTTTATTCGGGCATCTAGTGATGCAGTGGTGCTTGAAGAGCACCAAATCGACATTGTTGGTGACCCATTTCTCCCGCCCCCCCCCGCAGGTATGTGTATGTCTCTCTTTCTTTGAAAAGGTCATTGTACGTCCATACATAGTATATATACAGTCTCATTTTCTTTGTATTTGTTGACATTGGTCCATATGTTACTTTATGCAGGCATCTAGGGATGCAGTGGTGCTTGAAGACCACCAAATCGACGTTGTTGGTGACCCACCTCTCCCCCCCCCAAGCACATGTGTACATGTCTCTCTGTCTTTGAAAAGGTCATTATACGTCCATACATAGTATATACAGTCTCATTTTCTTTGTATTTGTTGACACTAGTCCATATGTTACTTTATGCAAGCATCTAGTGATGCAATGGTGCTTGAAGAGCACCAAATCGACGTTGTTGGTGACCCACCTCTCCCCCCCAGGTACATGTGTATGTTTCTCTTTCTTGTAAAAGGTCATTGTACGTCCATACATAGGATATACAGTCTCATTTTTTTTGTATTTGCTGACATTGACATGTCTGTTACTTTATGCAGGCATCTACTGAGCTAGTGGTGCCTAAAGAGCACCCAATTGGGGCCACTGATGACCCTACATGCCCCCCCACCCAAGTACATGCAGTTTTAGTGCCGAGGACTTACAAACGCATGGTATTTAAAAATGTTATATTTGGTTGGAATTTGAACATATGTACATAGAGTTGTATTTATTTTTATAGCTTGGTAAACTAACTTACAAATTTTCGTTTGTGTGTAGCCTCTGATATTGAGAATGTGTCCTCCTGTGGATCATCAGGGAACGCCAACGAGCACCTGCAAAAGAAAGATAGACTTCTCATTAGCCACTGACATTGGCAGTGAAAAGGGGGATAAATAGAATTCATGTATAGGGGGGGTACATATAGAATCCATTTATAGGGGGAATACATAGATGTACCGTTTTGTTTGTATGTACACACAGATGTACAGTATGATCCACAATTATGCATTATGGCTATGGCATGCCATTTTTTAAAACGTTATACATGTACATATAATATAAAGCAATGTTCAGATTTACCTATATGGTTGACTTGATATGGGATGGAGATGTGTTTTATATGCCTTGCAGATGTATGCTTGAATATGTTTTTAGGTTTATGGCTTTGTGTTTGTTTGATGTTGTTGTTTCCTTAAATGTTTAAAAAATTGAAAAAAACTCGTCCCAAGAAAGCCTTGAAAATTAAAAGAGATAAATTATGAAATGGTTAGTTATAACGAAATAGTGTAACCAATAAATTATTAAAATAAACTCATGACCATTCTCTCAATATAACATTTAAAAATCAGCCCTTAAATATTGGCACCTGGAATCAAAAGTGAGATGCAATCAATAGTGTACGTTTTAGTTGAAAATGGACAAGTTTCCCTCCAAGTACATGGCTTCTTATGGAATATTATGTGTTGAGTTTTAAGCAAAATTCTTCCCGTGAGGGTCGTTTTCTTCCCAACTTAATCAAGACTCTTGTAAATAATAATAACTAATTCCATTCACCGCTTAGATTTCATTTAATGAAGAAGAAACTTGGAGAGGGATCAAGCACCTTGGGGGAAGAGTTGGCATTGCAAATAATGAATGTAATGTGTTCGGTATAGAAAGGAAGGCTCTAGATGCCTTAGTCTATGGAGAAATCCTCTTTGTAAAACTATGTAATTTCATTTTTGGTAATTCTTCAACATTGTGCTATGATTACCAATGCTTTAATGAATGAGTATAAATGTGCTAAATGAGACGAGGAATTCTTAGTTGTAACGAATCATGTTTGATAAATGTATTTGTATACTTCAAGTTGACAATGCAGTTTTGAATGTAAATTTGGGCATATCGTCATAAGACCTAAAAAAGGCATGCATACCCCCATTTATTTATTGATGATTTATTTTTTGTAAATCTTTGTTATTCAAAGCTAGGTATGTACCTCAATTCCTATGAATAATTTATTTTTAGGCATGTTATTAACTTATTAGCTATGTAAACATGCTAAGTGTTTCTTCCATAAGGGATGTAGTGATATTGTTGGAATAAGAATTGTAGTACTTCTAAAGCCATGAAATTAATTGTTTGGAATAATGCAATGTTGCAAGTGTACCCGTACTCGAATTCAATAGGGACATGATATTTTCCAAGAGTTGTGGAATGTGATGCATCATTAGATTGTAGGATTTCATGGCCCATCTAAAAATATATTAGATATGTTTTACTCCTTAGAAAACTAAATCCTATATGAAACTCTAAAGGTTATGATAATATTTTAAAAGACATTTTGGGTTATGCATTTTTGGGTTATCAAACTCAAACTCTAGCAATTTTTTCGGTCCCACGTTGGGATTGCCTATACACACTTGCAGGAGCCAACGGCATGCAATCTTGCTGCTCTATTTGTTTTTTCGCTCCTGGACCGAAAGTCACAAAGTGTCCCTAAACGACATTTTCATGCGACTTGCAACTCGACAACCGAAGGTCGGATCGACGAACCGTCGACTCTGTTGGTCTCCTAGCATGCAATTACCTCTAGGTATCCCTCTCCCTAGTGTTTTCATGGCCTAGTGATTCATTGTGCATTCATTTCGTAAAATAGGGTTTTGCTTAGTTTCCTTCAATGCAATCTCGCATTGGTGGGTCAACTCCGCAAAACCCTCCATTGAGCCAGTGTTGGTATTGTTCCCACGTCAGCATTTCCATACACACTTGCAGGAGCCAACGGCATGCAATCTTGCTACTTTGTTTGTTTTTTCTCTCCCGGACCGAAAGTCACCAAGTGTCCGTGAACGACATTTTCATGCGACTTGCAACTCGACATAACTCGGCAACTGGAGGTCGGATCGACGAACCGTCGACTCCGTTGGTCTCCTGGCATGCGATTACCTCTAGGTATCCCTCTCCCTCATGTTTTCATGGCCCAGTGACTTCATTGTGCATTCATTTCGTAAACTAGGATTTTGCTCAGTTTCCTTTAATGCAATCTTGCATTGGTGGGTCAACTCCGCAAAACATGTTGCAACATTAAGAAAAGATCAATTATATGCACATACATGAAACAAAATGCCATATACCCAGGCTATGTACATACATGAAACAAAAAGGCCATATACGTAGGCTATGCACATACATGAAACAAAATGAATACGGTTGAACATGGATCACAAGTGGAAGTTCATACATCCTTTTGGTGAGGATATCAAGCGTATTCAAGGGTTTGTTACATTATATAAGTCATAGGTTTTAAAGGTATAGAATTTTTATAATTGTAGTGTAACACATCCTACCTTACACTAGACCTTAAAACACACTAATAATTTCTCAATTATAACTAATTGGAATGCAACATTTCTATCATTTTACTACAATTTCCTCAAACTTGAAAAATTAAGCTACAATAATTTCCTATCTAAATTCCATTTTATTAAGACACAGAACCAATCGATGTAGTTCATATTATCTAAATGAAAATTCTTCTCAATTTCTAGGCCATGCATACACCATTCCATTCAATGCATGTACAAATACCGCTCAAGTTTCAGCCCAAGGTATTGTATGCAACCCAACCAATTTCAACTCATGGTATCTATATGCATTCCAATGCAAATACCACTCAGCTCAGGTCCTGGAATTTTTAAGCAAGTTCCAACCAATTCAATGCATAAATAAATACTACTCCAAGTAAAACATGTAACCTAATTACAATACCATCTCTTTCTCTCGCAAAATTACTCATATATTAATGTATATATTAAAAAGATGGACCTAAAAAGGAAGTTTGGACATAACATTTACCCATTTACTCTTATTATCTATGGGCAGTCTATAGACTTGCTTTTTCAAACAGTTAAATGATAAACTCAGAAATTGGGAATTAACAAGTGCAAATGAATTCACAATATACACGCTAATCACTTAATTATCAAAGAATCGGGTGAACCAATGAGGTCAAATATGGGCATGTATTGGACTTTTCAACCTCAGAGTATGTTTCGTTTTCACTATAACATTTTTTCAAATACTTCTTATGCATGCTAAAGAACATTATAGTTTTAACTATGAATGGGAAACAACTTAACCCATGAATTCAGCCATTGAATAATTAATTTTAAACCTTATATCATTCTACGACCATAACAAAATGAATTCGAATGAAGGAATGAAGGAATGAAGGAATGAAGCAATATTTAGAATTTACAGAAGTTCCCTTCTATGTTGAATAGGAACTTAGTTGCTTTGAGAGTCTAGGAATCCTAGATGAAGGGGGTATGTCCTAGGTTCAATTTAGGAAAGTTTAGGGTGTCAAAATAAGAAGTTAGGGCTACCCAAAAGGGAATTTACAGTCAGTAAAAGAGGTCTACAAAATAGTTAGGGTTGCAAAATAGTTGAGGTATGCATTTATTTTAGGAGCAATAGTAGGTTAGTTAAGGTTTATTGATCATTCATAATCTTAGGGTTTATTGGTCATATGTAAAAATTGGCATATATATTCAAAAACTTGAAATACAAGAGAACTTTTGGAATATGAAGATGATGATGATAAACTTGACTCAAGAGCATGTTATTTTCCTATGTATAATATTTGGTGGTGTCTAAAGACACCGGTTGTTCTTGGCACCTCCAATGTGCCATAGATAGTGTTTGTATCCAAGGAACACGAAAGGCTAAACATTAGTACTCCCATAAGAAAATAAATAGAACCCAATGAAAATGTGCAAACATTATTTAAAGATAACTCACCTAAGGTTGCAGGATCGTGTTTATAGTGTTCAGTATCCTATGAATAGTAAATTATGTCTATGAATGGTATCCGACAATCACAGGTTAGTACATTGGGAATAAACTAAAGGTTAAATAATTGAAAATGTGCTTCAACACACACTTTAAGGATGAAATTTAACGCACCTAACAATCTAGACACACTGGACAATCTAGTAACACTTGACAATGCACTTCACTCGAGTAGGCCATCTGGATCATCTCTGCTGCCGATGGTGCCCATCAATCTCTCATGCTCTAAATGAGGTAGTAAGTATCGTACATGTGACCTATTTTTCTTCGAAATTGTGCGCATCTACTAATTCACTTTTTTGTACCTACTTGTATGACATCCGATATGTGATCATAATCTGTATAAATATATGTGTCATAATTTTCCAAATGGTCCATTTCATTAACCCCCTTGAAATCAGTGCCAAGTCTCACTCGATCACATGTATCAACTGTATGTGTATACTCACAATCATCCCATTCATCAATGCTATAGGAACTATAAAAGCAAGCCTTCAATCTTGTCCAAATTTGTAGGGATGAGTTGTTTGAGCTTCTAATTGAATGAAAACCTCGAGTTCCATGCACTATGTTCACCCGATGTGTTTGGGATCGGTCCACATCTGTCACCTCCCAAAATATTCTCTGCACTAGGTGTTTCCTTGTTGCTTGTTCTCCCATCACAGATGCACACCATTTGAGTATAGATGAAGCATCTCGAAGGGGAGCACCTGTAAACTTCATCTCTTCCCTTTTAAGGGCAGTTTTTATGCATGCACCAACACCATCGTTCTCTCCTTTTACATGACCTATTTCAAAGTAGTTCCATGTATGTGGCACCTTGTATTTTATGTGCAACAAATACAACCATTGAAATACACGTGCATTCTTGAACTGTCCAACACAACCATCTGACCAAATCAAATGACGATAAAATGGTATATCCATAGCTATCACATGATCATAGAACAATTGAAAGCAATGTTGCACATAATGGATGTCTTGGGTCTGGTCATCACTTATGTAAAATTTACTTTCTTTCAATATCACACGTTTCTCTTCATTGCTATCTGGCCCATGTCGATAAGTGATATGGACCATTATGCTTACCTGCTCTGAGTGATAGTATTGACTTTGTATTTCATTTTGTGGTTGTAGGGTGTAATTTTCTGCAAACTCAACCACTGAAAGTATTGTTTTGAGAGGGAAGGTGTCTCAGCATATTCTGAATTGCTCATCTTGCCACCACGCCATATCGACATGCTGAATGTACTATTGGATCTTTCCACGGAACTCTGGAATAAAATCACATACTTGCACCTCGTGGAAAAAAATAAACAATGTTATAAAACAATATAAAATTATGTACATGAATATTAATATGCATCAATATTTAACAATGTTCTAAAACAACATATAAACAATGTACACTCAGTTAAATGAACATTTTTCGTGTAGATTGTCACATGTGAAGTCACCAATTTAATCTTCTTGCTTTCTTTCCCATCACGTAGCTGATATGTCTCATACTGAAAGTTCTGCTTCTCAACAATAGCATTCCCAAATGCGTGATCTTCACTCTCATGGATGCAATCGGACCATAATGATAGCCCACCATAATTGTTGCAAGAACCCTCTACACATTGTTTTAAGTAATGTGTCTGCCCATATTGCCTCGGACACATTATGTTATGGATGAAATCTCTAGATGAGATTGGCGGTACTGTACTTGAGCATTCCTGCACATGGTTAGGATGCAAAAAACGACGTATATGTGTAAATGTATGATAATATAGATCAAACTCTATGTGGTATATACAACAACAAGTGTTCCGGATTTTATTCATTCTAACATACCAAGGCTTGCATTTTTCAAAATATCTTTTCCCGAGCCTTAGCTCTACGTTGGAAACTTTAAACATCTCAAACAGTTGAGTTTGTGTCATGTCAAGATAATGTTTAACATGAGGTTCATTGTTCATAGAACCCCTACAGCGTTTTAACACATCCTTTGTGTTAGAATAAGGCCTAGTGTTATCATGCCAAAAGGCGTGCACTAGTCCCTTCATTGCTTCGACCAACTTCATGTCTTTGCGGGGAAACCTACCGCTAAATGCCCATAATGTTTCCATTTGTCCCTCTACGTCAAGGTTGTCTCTTCTTACTGAATATTTTTTAAGTGTCTTTGGATGTAAAGGGACAATTTCTATTGTGCATTTAAGAAAACGACGTTGTCTTGTGGATCTAGATACAATTGATTAAGCCAATATGCGGCGAGCCACATTACAGTGTTTTGAACGAGTTTTTTTACCAATCGATGTGAATGCAGTGGCAATAGATTTAACAATGTGATTCCTTGATTCGGTATTCTTCAATGTTCTTATGCCTAGCTTTTTTCTAATAGTTGCCATACTTCTAGATTTCATCAAAGCTAAAAACAATTGGAATTTACTGGCTTCAGATTTTGGTTCAAAATATTGTTTCATTATTTGAGAACAATGACGAAGGATTGTGCTTTTAGCCACCTTAAATTCCATGGAAGTCAATTTGCTCTCATCCAATTGTATGCGTTTAGGATTTCTCTTTCGTTTGATGCGAGATTTATTTTCATTTGAAATGTTGGAGTGACGTTTACATCCACTATAGGCTGACAACTTCGATTAGGAGATTGAACCACCTGGAATGGTTGTTGCAGAGCCTCGTCAGGAACATAATGATTGAACTCTTTAGAGGGTTGTCCAGTTAATAATGGACCAATATTTTCATCTTGGTTATAACCAGCTTGCATTAAAGTTGCAATATCTTCCTCAACCTCTTCGTCAGGTATCTGTTGAGCAGGAATGGGAAGTATTTGCTCATCGAATGAATGCCGACGATTTCGTGAATGTTCCCTCTTCTTTTCTTTTTTAATTTCAGCTTCTTCGGGTGTAAGCATTTTCCTCGCTAACTTCCGAACTCTATTACGTGGATTCCCCATTCAAATCCACCCAAAATTGTACAAAACCTATGGATTTGTGTAATAAATGATTAAATTGCAGGTTGAATAGTAAGCTCTGCGTGGGGTTCAGAAGAATTCAGTCTTTTGCTATAGAGTAAAACTGGCCCACGTCCCGCAACCTAAGATTATTTATTAAACAAATATCGCATATGCGATATAACACATCTTCATTTTAACGCATATGCGTTATATCGCATATGTGATATAACGCATCCTTGTTTTAACGCATATGCAATATGAACTCTACGCTTTTTACACTTTTTTATGCTTTTAACTAATGGCTAGTTTGTATAATGTGATCCCTAAATCGCATATGCGATATATCGCATATACATTATATCGCATATACGATTTAGTACATATCAACTATTGAAACATCATTTAACGTTTTAATGCAACCCATACCCATGGTTAAGACCTCGAGACCTATCCTTAATGCAGATAACCTCATCATGGAACCCATACCCAACCTAGAGGCCAAATATCCCATCTAGAAGGCATGTGTGGTGATCAAAGGACTCATTTATTCATGAGCCATAAAAGCTTCATTTAGGTCCTAAGACCCTACCTTTTCTTCCATGAACATGATCAAAGTCCCAACCTTATAGTGACACCCTTATCCCATTTAGACTCCATTTATAGGGCTTGTCGAAGTGTGGGACCTTGTCATTTTCCCATGAACCATAAAAACATCATTTAATCCCTAGAAGATTGGATTTATCCTTGGACCATGGTAGTGTCTTTAAAACTATGTCTTCTCTAGAAATATTCGTAAGGTTCCTATATGGCCATGGTCAACGCCTCGAGAATAATCTTCGGTGCATAAAATAGTCTAATGGCACATATATCCCATATTAGGCTAAACATCCCCTTTAAAGGGTATGTGTAGTGGTTTAAGACTTGTTTCTGTTATAGTTTTGTCCCATTACCATGGTTAAGACCCTAAGACCCATGCTTAGTGCATAAAAACTCATAATGACACCGATATCCCACTAAAGGCCAAATATTCCATCTATAGTGCCTATGTGTTGATGTAGAGACTCATTGGACCATCTTTTCTTCCATGACTATGGTGAATGTCCAGAGACCCATTCCTCCCATTCAAAACCCTATAATTTCACCCTTATCCCCTTATAATACAATTGAGACTCCCAAGGTTCCATCCAGACGATCTATGAGGTGGCTCATGCCCCAACATTACATTGATTAAGCTAAAAGAGGTGTCAACACACACTTTAAGGATGAAATTTAACGCACCTAACAATCTAGCCACACTGGACAATCTAGTAACACTTGACAATGCACTTCACTCGAGTAGGCCATCTGGATCATCTCTGCTGCCGATGGTGTCCATCAATCTTTCATGCTCTAAATGAGGTAGTAAGTATCGTACATGTGACCTATTTTTCTTCAAAATTATGCGCATCTACTAATTTACTTTTTTGTACCTACTTGTATGACATCCGATATGTGATCATAATCTATAGAAATATATCTCTAATAATTTTCCAAATTTTCTATTTCATTAACCCCCTTGAAATCCGTGCCAAGTGTCACTCGATCCCATGTATCAACTGTATCTTTATACTCACAATCATCCCATTCATCGATGCTATAGGAACTATAAAAACAAGCCTTCAATCTTGTCCAAATTTGTAGGGCTGAGTTGTTTTAGCTTCTAATTGAATGAAAACCTCGAGTTCCATGCACTGTGTTCACCCGATGTGTTTGGGATCGGTCCACATCTGTCACGTCCCAAAATATTCTCCGCACTAGGCGAGCACCTGTAAACTTCATCTCTTCCCTTCTAAGGGCAGTTTTTATGCATGCACCAACACCATCGTTCTCTCCTTTTCCATGGCCTGTTTCAAAGTAGTTCCATGTATGTGGCACCTTATATTTTATGTGCAACAAACACAACCATTGAAATACACGTGCATTCTTGAACTATCCAACACAACCATCTGACCAAATCAAATGATGATAAAATGGTATATCCATAGCTATCACATGATCATAGAACAATTGAAAGCAATGTTGCACATAATGGATGTCATGGGTCCGGTCATCACTTATGTAAAAGTTACTTTCTTTCAATATCAGGCATTTCTCTTCATTGCTATCTGGCTCATGTCGATAAGTGATATGGACCATTATGCTCACCTGCTCTGGGTGATAGTATTGACTTTGTATTTCATTTTGTGGTTGTAGGGTGTAATTTACCGTAAACTCAACCACTGATAGTATTGTTCTGAGAGGGAAGGTGTCCCGGCATATTCTGAATTCCTCATCTTGCCACCATGCCATATCGACATGCTGAATGTACTATTGGATCTTTCCACGGAACTCTGGAATAAAATCACATACTTGCACCTCGTGGAAAAAAATAAACAATGTTATAAAAAAATATAAAAATATTTACATGAATATTAATATACATCAATATTTAACAATGTTATAAAACCACATATAAACAATGTACACTCAGTTAAATGAACATTTTTCGTGTATATTGTCACATGTCAAGTAACCAATTTAATCTTCTTGCTTTCTTTCCCATCACGTAGCTGATATGTCTCATACTGAAAACTCTGCTTCTCAACAATAGCATTCCCGAATGCATGATCTTCACTCTCATGGATGCAATAGGACCATAATGATATCCCACCACAATTGTTCCAAGAACCCTCTACACATTGTTTTAAGTAATGTGTCTGCCCATCTTGCCTCGGACACATTATGTTATGGATGAAATATATAGATGAGATTGGAGGTACTGTACTTGAGCATTCCTGCACATGGTTAGGATGCAAAAAACGATGTATATGTGCAAATGTATGATAATATAGATCAAACTCTATGTGGTATATACAACAACAAGTGTTCCAGATTCTATTCATTCTAACATACCAAGTCTTGCATTTTTCAAAATATCTTTGCCCGAGCCTTAGCTCTACCTGGGCAACTTTAAACATCCTGAACAGTTGAATTTGTGTCATGTCAAGATAATGTTTAACACGAGGTTCATTGTTCATAGAACCCCTACATCGTTTTAACACATCCTTTGTGTTAGAATAAGGCCTAGTGTTATCGTGCCAAAAGGTGTGCACTAGTCCCTTCACTGCTTCGACCAACTTCATGTCTTTGCGAGGAAACCTACCGCTAAATGCCCATAATGTTTCCATTTGTCCCTCTACATCAAGGTTGTCTCTTCTTACTGAATATTTTTTAAGTGTCTTTGGATGTAAAGGGACAATTTCTGATGTGCATTTAAGTAAACGACGTTATCTTGTGGATCTAGATACAATTGATTAATCCAATACGCGGTGAGCCACATTACAGTCTTTTGAACGAGTTTTTTTACCAATCGATGTGAATCCAGTGGCAAGAGATTTAACAATGTGATTACTTGATTCGGTATTCTTCAATGTTCTTATGCCTAACTTTTTTCTAATAGTTGCCATACTTCTAGATTTCATCAAAGCTAAAAACAATCGACATTTACCAGCTTCACATTTTGGTTAAAAATATTGTTTCATTATTTGAGAACAATGATGAAGGATTGTGCTTTTAGCCACCTTACCTTCCATGGAAGTCAATTTTCTCTCGTCCACTTGTATGCATTTAGGAGTTCTCTTTCGTTTGATGCGAGATTTATTGTCGTTTTTAATGTTGGAGTGAAGTTTACATCCACTGCAGGATGACAACTTCGATTAGGAGATTGAACCACCTGGCATGGTTGTTGCAGAGCCTCATCAAGAACATAATGATTGACCTCTTTAGAGGGTTGTCCAGTTAATAATGGACCAATATTTTCATCTTCGTTATAACCAGCTTGCATTAAAGTTGCAATATCTTCGTCAACCTCTTCGTCAGGTATCTGTTGAGCGGGAATAGGAAGTATTTTCTCATCCAATGAATCCCAATGATTTCTTGAATGTTCCCTCTTCTTTTCTTTTTTAATTTCATCTTCTTTGGGTGTAAGCATTTTCCTCGCTAACTTCCGAACTCTATTACATGGATTCCCCATTCAAATCCACCCAAAATTGTACAAAACCTATGGATATGTGTAATAAATGATTAAATTGCAGGTTGAATAGTACGCTCTGCGCGGGTTTCAAAAGATTTCAGTCTTTTGTTGTAGAGTAAAACTGGCCCACGACCCACAACCTAAGGTTATTTATTAAACAAATATCGCATATGCGATATAACACATCTTCATTTTAACGCATATGCGTTATATCGCATATGCGATATAACGAATCTTTGTTTTAATGCATATGCGTTATATCGCATATGCGATATGAACTCTATGCTTTTTACACTTTTTTTATGTTTTTTACTAATGGCTAGTTTGTATAATGTGATCCCTAAATCGCATATGCGATACATCGCATATACGTTATATCGCATATACGATTTAGTACATATCAACTATTGAAACCTCATTTAACCTTATAATGCAACCCATACCCATGGTTAAGACCTCGAGACCTATCCTTAATGCACATAACCTCATAATGGAACCCATACCCAACCTAGAGGCCAAATATCCCATCTAGAAGGCATGTGTGGTGATTAAAGGACTCATTTATTCATGAGCCATAAAAGCTTCATTTAGGTCCTAAGACCCTACCTTTTCTTCCATGACCATGATCAAAGTCCCAACCTTATAGTGACACCCTTATCCCATTTAGACTCCATTTATAGGGATTGTCGTAGTGTGGGACCTTGTCATTTTCCCATGAACCATAAAAACATCATTTAATCCCTAGAAGATTGGATTTATCCTTGGACCATGGTACTGTCTTTAAAACTATGTCTTGTCTGGAAATATTCGTAATGGTTCCTATATGACCATGGTCAACGCCTCGAGAACAATCTTCGGTGCATAAAATAGTCTAATGGCACATATATCCCATATTAGGCTAAACGTCCCCTTTAAAGGGTATGTGTAGTGGTTTAAGACTTGTTTCTGTTATAGTTTTGTCCCATTACCATGGTTAAGACCCTGAGAGCCATCCTTAGTGCATAAAAACTCATAATGACACCCATATCCCACTAAAGGCCAAATATTCCATCTATAGTGCATGTGTGTTGATGTAGAGACTCATTGGACCATCTTTTCTTCCATGACTATGGTCAATGTCCAGAGACCCATTCCTCCCATGCCAAACCCTATAATTTCACCCTTATCCCCTTATAATACAATTTATACTCCCAAGGTTCCATCCAGACGATCTATGAGGTGGCTCATGCCCCAACATTACATTGATTAAGCTAAAAGAGGTGTCAACACACACTTTAAGGATGAAATTTAACGCACCTAACAATCTAGCCACACTGGACAATCTAGTAACACTTGAAAATGCACTTCACTCGAGTAGGCCATCTGGATCATATCTGCTACCGATGGTGTCCATCAATATCTCATGCTCTAAATGAGGTAGTAAGTATTGTACATGTGACCTATTTTTCTTCGAAATTGTGCGCATCTACTAATTCACTTTTTTGTACCTGCTTGTATGACATCCGATATGTGATCATGATCTGTAGAAATATATGTCTAATAATTTTCCAAATGGTCTATTTCATTAACCCCCTTGAAATCGGTGCCAAGTGTCACTCGATCCCATGTATCAACTGTATCTATATACTCACAATCATCCCATTCATCGATGCTATAGGAACTATAAAAGCAAGCCTTCAATCTTGTCCAAATTTGTAGGGCTGAGTTGTTTGAGCTTCTAATTGAATGAAAACCACGAGTTCCATGCACTGTGTTCATCCGTTGTGCTTGGGATCGGTCCACATCTGTCACCTCCCAAAATATTCTTCACACTAGTTGTTTCCCTGTTGCTTGTTCTCCCATCACAGATGCACACCATTTGACTATAGATGAAGCATCTTGAAGGCGAGCACCTGTAAACTTCATCTCTTCCCTTCTAAGGGCAGTTTTTATGCATGCACCAACACCATCGTTCACTCCTTTTACATGACCTATTTCAAAGTAGTTCCATGTATGTGGCACCTTGTATTTTATGTGCAACAAACACAACCATTGAAATACACGTGCATTCTTGAACTGTCCAACACAACCATCTGACCAAATCAAATGACGATAAAATGGTATATCCATAGCTATCACATGATCATAGAACAATTGAAAGCAATGTTGCACATAATGGATGTCATGGGTCCGATCATCACTTATGTAAAAGTTACTTTCTTTCAATATCACACGTTTCTCTTCATTGCTATCTGGCCCATGTCGATAAGTGATATGGACCATTATGCTCACCTGCTCTGAGTGATAGTATTGACTTTGTATTTCATTTTGTGGTTGTAGGGTGTAATTTTCGCAAACTCAACCACTGATAGTATTGTTCTGAGAGGGAAGGTGTCCCGACATATTCTGAATTGCTCATCTTACTACCATGCCATATCGACATGTTGAATGTACTATTGGATCTTTCCACGGAACTCTGGAATAAAATCACATACTTGCACCTGGTGGAAAAAAATAAACAATGTTATAAAACAATATAAAAATATTTACATGAATATTAATATACATCAATATTTAACAATGTTCTAAAACAACATATAAACAATGTACACTCAGTTAAATGAACATTTTTCGAGTAGATTGTCACATGTGAAGTCACCAATTTAATCTTCTTGCTTTCCTTCCCATCACGTAGCTGATATGTCTCATACTGAAAGTTCTGCTTCTCAACAATAGCATTCCCGAATGCGTGATCTTCACTCTCATGGATGCAATCGGACCATAATGATAGCCCACCACAATTGTTGCGAGAACCCTCTAAACATTGTTTTAAGTAATGTGTCTTCCCATCTTGCCTTGGACACATTATGTTATGGATGAGATCTCTAGATGACATTGGCGGTACTGTACTTAAGCATTCCTGCACATGGTTAGGATGCAAAAAATGACGTATATGTGCAAATGTATGATAATATAGATCAAACTCTATGTGGTATATACAACAACAAGTGTTCCGGATTCTATTCATTCTAACATACCAAGGCTTGAATTTTACAAAATATCTTTGCCCGAGCCTAAGCTCTACATGGGAAACTTTAAACATCTCGAACAGTTGAGTTTGTGTCATGTCAAGATAATGTTTAACATGAGGTTCATTGTTCATAGAACCCCTACAGCGTTTTAACACATCCTTTGTGTTAGAATAAGCCCTAGTGTTATCGTGCCAAAATGTGTGCACTAGTCCCTTCACTGCTTCGACCAACTTCATGTCTTTGCGGGGAAACCTGCCGCTAAATGCCCATAATGTTTCCATTTTTCCCTCTACATCAAGGTTGTCTCTTCTTACTGAATATTTTTTAAGTGTCTTTGGATGTAAAGGGACAATTTCTGATGTGCATTTAAGTAAACGACGTTGTCATGTGGATCTAGATACAATTGATTAAGCCAATACGCAGCGAGCCACATTACAGTGTTTTTAACGAGTTTTTTTACCAATCGATGTGAATGCAGTGGCAAGAGATTTAACAACGTGATTACTTGACTAGGTATTCTTCAATGTTCTTATGCCTAAATTTTTTCTAACAGTTGCCATACTTCTAGATTTCATCAAAGCTAAAAACAATTGACATTTACCAGCTTCAGATTTTGGTTCAAAATATTGTTTCATTATTTGAGAACAATGACATAGGATTGTGCTTTTAGCCACCTTATCTTCCATGGAAGTCAATTTGCTCTCGTCCACTTGTATGCATTTAGGAGTTCTCTTTCATTTGATGTGAGATTTATTGTCGTTTGAAATGTTGGAGTGACGTTTACTTCCACTGCAGGCTGACAACTTCAATTAGGAGATTGAACCACCTGGCATGGTTGTTCCAGAACTCTTTAGAGGATTCTCTAGTTAATAATGGACCAATATTTTCATCTTGGTTATAACCAGCTTGCATTAAAGTTGCAATATCTTCGTCAAACTCTTCGTCAGGTATCTGTTGAGAGGGAATGGAAAGTATTTACTCATCCGATGAATGCCGATGATTTCTTGAATGTTCCCTCTTCTTTTCTTTTTTAATTTCAGCTTCTTCGGTTGTAAGCATTTTCCTCGCTAACTTCCGAACTCTATTACGTGGATTCCCCACTCAAATCCACCCAAAATTGTACAAAACCTATGGATCTGTGTAATAAATGATTAAATTGTAGGTTGAACAGTACACTCTATGTGGGTTTCAGAAGAATTCAGTATTTTGCTGTAGAGTAAAAATGGCCCATGGCCCGCAACCTAAGATTATTTATTAAACAAATATCGCATATGCGATATAACGCATCTTCATTTTAACGCATATGCGTTATATCGCATATGCAATATAATGAATCTTTGTTTTTACGCATATGCGTTATATCGCATATGCGATATGAACTCTATGCTTTTTACACTTTTTTTATTCTTTTTACTACTGGCCAGTTTGTATAATGTGATCCCTAAATCGCATATGCGATACATCGCATATATGTTATATCGCATATACGATTTAGTACATATCAACTATTGAAACCTCATTTAACCTTATAATACAACCCATACCCATGGTTAAGACCTCAAGACCTATCCTTAATGCACATAACCTCATAATGGAACCCATACCCAACCTAGAGGCCAAATATCCCATCTAGAAGGCATGTGTGGTGATTAAAGGACTCATTTATTCATGAGCCATAAAAGCTTCATTTAGGTCCTAAGACCCTACCTTTTCTTCCATGACCATGATCAAAGTCCCAACCTTATAGTGACACCCTTATCCCATTTAGACTCCATTTATAGGGCTTGTCGTAGTGTGGGACCTTGTCATTTTCCCATGAACCATAAAACATCATTTAATCCCTAGAAGATTGGATTTATCCTTGGACCATGGTAGTGTCTTTAAAACTATGTCTTCTCTGGAAATATTCGTAATGGTTCCTATATGACCATGGTCAACGCCTCGAGAACAATCTTCAGTGAAGAAAATAGTCTAATGGCACATATATCCCATATTAGGCTAAACATCCCCTTTAAAGTGTATGTGTACTGGTTTAAGACTTGTTTATGTTATAGTTTTGTCCCATTACCCTGGTTAAGACCCTGAGACCCATCCTTAGTGCATAAAAACTCATAATGACACCCATATCCCACTAAAGGCCAAATATTCCATCTATAGTGCATGTGTGTTGATGTAGAGACTCATTGGACCATCTTTTCTTCCATGACTATGGTCAATGTCCAGAGACCCATTCCTCCCATGCAAAACCCTATAATTTCACCCTTATCTCCTTATAATACAATTTAGACTCCCAAGGTTCCATCCAGATGATCTATGAGGTGGATCATGCCCCAACATTACATCGATTAAGCTAAAAGCGGTGTCAACACACACTTTAAGGATGAAATTTAACGCACCTAACAATCTAGCCACACTGGAAAATCTAGTAACACTTGACAACGCACTTCACTCGAGTAGGCCATCTGGATCATCTTTGCTTCCGATGGTGTCCATCAATCTCTCATGCTCTAAATGAGGTAGTAAGTATCGTACATGTTACCTATTTTTCTTCGAAATTGTGCACATCTACTAATTCACTTTTTTGTACCTGCTTGTATGACATCCGATATGTGATCATAATATGTAGAAATTTATGTCTAATAATTTTCCAAATGGTCTATTTCATTAACCCCCTTGAAATCGGTGCCAAGTGTCACTCGATCCCATGTATCAACTGTATATGTATACTCACAATCATCCCATTCATCGATGCTATAGGAACTATAAAAGCAAGCCTTCAATCTTGTGCAAATTTGTAGGGGCGTGTTGTTTGAGCTTCTAATTGAATGAAAACCTCGAGTTCCATGCACTGTGTTCACCCGATGTGTTTGGGATCGATCCTCATCTTTCACCTCCCAAAATATTCTCCGCACTAGGTGTTTCCTTGTTGCTTGTTCTCCCATGACAGATGCACGCCATTTGACTATAGATGAAGCATCTCAAAGGCGAGCACCTGTAAACTTCATCTCTTCCCTTCTAAGGGCAGTTTTTATGCATGCACCAACACCGTCATTATCTCCTTTTGCATTACATGTTTGAAAGTAATTCCATGTATGTGGCACCTTGTATTTTATGTGCAACAAACACAACCATTGAAATACACGTGCATTCTTGAACTGTCCAACACAACCATCTGACCAAATCAAATGACGATAAAATGGTATATCCATAGCTATCACATGATCATAGATCAATTGAAATAAATGTTGCATATAATGGATGTCATGGGTCCGATCATCACTTATGTAAAAGTTACTTTGTTTCAATATCACATATTTCTCTTCATTGCTATTTGGCCCATGTCGATAAGTGATATGGACCATTATGCTCACCTGCTCTGAGTGATAGTATTGACTTTGTATTTCATTTTATGGTTGTAGGGTGTAATTTTCCGCAAACTCAACCACTGATAGTATTGTTCTGAGAGGGAAGGTGTCCCGGCATATTCTGAATTGCTCATCTTGCCACCATGCCATATCGACATGCTGAATGTACTATTGGATCTTTCCACGGAACTCTAGAATAAAATGACATACTTGCACCTGGTGGAAAAAAATAAACAATTTTATAAAACAAGATAAAAATATTTACATGAATATTAATATACATCAATATTTAACAATGTTCTAAAACAACATATAAACAATGTACACTTAGTTAAATGAACATTTTTCGTGTAGATTGTCACATGTGAAGTCACCAATTTAATCTTCTTGCTTTCTTTCCCATCACGTAGCTGATATGTCTCATACTGAAAGTTCTGCTTCTCAACAATAGCATTCCCGAATGCGTGATCTTCACTCTCATGGATGGAATCAGACCATAATGATAGCCCACCGCAATTATTGCAAGAACACTCTACACATTGTTTTAAGTAATGTGTCTGCCCATCTTTCCTCTGATACATTATGTTATGGATGAAATATCTAGATGACATTGGCGGTACTGTACTTGAGCATTCCTGAACATGGTTAGGATGCAAAAAATGACATATATGTGCAAATGTATGATAATATAGATCAAACTCTATGTGGTATATACACCAACAAGTGTTCCGGATTCTATTTATTCTAACATACCAAGGCTTGCATTTTTCAAAATATCTTTGCCCGAACCTTAGCTCTACGTGGGAAACTTTAAACATCTTGAATAGTTGAGTTTGTATCATGTCAAGATAATGTTTAACATGAGGTTCATTGTTCATAGAACCCCTACAGCATTTTAACACATCCTTTGTGTTAGAATAAGGGCTAGTGTTATCATGCCAAAAGGTGTGCACTAGTCCCTTCACTGCTTCGACCAACTTCATGTCTTTGCGGGGAAACCTACCGCTAAATGCCCATAATGTTTCCGTTTGTCCCTCTACATCAAGGTTGTCTCTTCTTACTGAATATTTTTTAAGTGTCTTTGGCTGTAAAGGGACAATTTCTGATGTGCATTTAAGTAAACGACGTTGTCTTGTGGATCTAGATACAATTGATTAAGCCAATACGCGGTGAGCCACATTACGGTCTTTCGAAAAAAAAAAATTACCAATCGATGTGTATCCAGTGGCAGGATATTTTACAATGTGATTACTTGATTCGGTATTCTTCAATGTTCTTATGCCTAACTTTTTTCTAACAGTTGCCATACTTCTAGATTTCATCAAAGCTAAAAACAATTGACATTTACCGGCTTCAAATTTTGGTTCAAAATATTGTTTCATTATTTGAATACAATGACGAAGGATTGTGCTTTTAACCACCTTACCTTCCATGGAAGTCAATTTGCTCTTGTCCACTTGTATGCGTTTAGGAGTTCTCTTTCATTTGATGCAAGATTTATTGTCGTTTGAAATGTTGGAGTGACGTTTACATCCACTGCAGGCTAACAACTTCGATTAGGAGATTGAACCACCTGGCATGGTTGTTGCAGAGCCTCGTCAGGAACATAATGATTGAACTCTTCGGAGGGCTGTCCAGTTAATAATTGACCAATATTTTCATCTTGGTTATAACCAGCTTGCATTAAAGTTGCAATATCTTCCTCAACCTCTTCGTTAGGTATCTGTTGAGCGGCAATGGGAAGTATTTGCTCATCCAATGAATGCCGACGATTTCTTGAATGTTCCCTCTTCTTTTCTTTTTTAATTTCAGCTTCTTCGGGTGTAAGTATTTTCCTCGCTAACTTCCGAACTCTATTACGTGGATTCCCCATTCAAATCCACCCAAAATTGTACAAAACCTATGGATCTGTGTAATAAATGATTAAATTGGAGGTTGAACAATACGCTCTGCGTGGGTTTCAGAAGAATTCAGTCTTTTGCTGTAGAGTAAAACTGGCCCACGGCCCGCAACCTAAGATTATTTATTAAACAAATATCACATATGCGATATAACACATCTTCATTTTAACGCATCTTTATTTGAACGCATATGCGATATGAAATCTCTGCTTTTTACACTTTTTTTATGCTTTTTACTAATGGTCAGTTTGTATAATGTGATCCCTAAATCGCATATGCAATATATCGCATATACGTTATATCGCATATACGATTTAGTACATATCAACTATTGAAACCTCATTTAACCTTATAATACAAGCCATACGCATGATTAAGACCTCGAGACCTATCCTTAATGCACATAACCTCATAATGGAACCCATACCCAACCTAGAGGCGGAATATCCATCTACAACACATGTGTGGTGATTAAAGGACTCATTTATTAATGATACATAAAAGCTTAATTTAGGTCCTAAGACCCTACCTTTTCTTCCATGACCATGATCAAAGTCCCAACCTTATAGTGACACCCTTATCCCATTTAGACTCCATTTATAGGGCTTGTCGTAGTGTGGGACCTTGTCATTTTCCCATGAACCATAAAAACATCATTTAATTCCTAGAAGATTGGATTTATCCTTGGACCATGGTAGTGTCTTTAAAACTATGTCTTCTCTGGAAATATTCGTAATGGTTCCTATATGACCATGGTCAATGCCTCGAGAACAATCTTCAGTGCATAAAATAGTCTAATGGGACATAAATCCCATATTAGGCTAAACATCCCCTTTAAAGGGTATGTGTAGTGGTTTAAGACTTGTTTATGTTATAGTTTTGTCCCATTACCATGGTTAAGACCCTGAGACCCATCCTTAGTGCATAAAAACTCATAATGACACCCATATCCCACTAAAGGCCAAATATTCCATCTATAGTGCATGTGTGTTGATGTAGAGACTCATTGGACCATATTTTCTTCCATGACTATGGTCAATGTCCAGAGACCCATTCCTCCCATTTAAAACCCTATAATGTCACCCTTATTCCCTTATAATACAATTTAGACTCCCAAGGTTCCATCCAGACGATCTATGAGGTGGCTCATGCCCCAACATTACATTGATTAAGCTAAAAGAGGTGTGGGGGCAGTCAAAGGAGGGAGAGGAAGTTGTAGAGGGAATCATGGGAGGGAGGGATGGGTAGGGGAGATATATAGGGGGGATGAAGGGAGGAGAAATATAAGGGGAAGGGAGGGATGGGTCTCTGGACATTGATATGAGGGGGGACTGAAGGGAGGAGAAATATAAAGGGAAGGGATTGGTGGGAGGGGAATAAATATGAGCGGGAGGGAGGGAGGGAGGGATGGGGGAGGGAGAGATATAGGGGGGATGGAAGAGGGTGATATATAAAAGGAAGGGATGATTGGGTGCAAAAAAGATATAGGATAATGGATGGAGGAAAGATATAGCATAATGGATGGAGGGACAAATTGGGGGGGTTGTTAAAGAGTGAGAGGGAGGAGAGGGATGGATGGAGTGGTGGTATAGATAGAGGTATAGAGTGAGTGAATTAGAGAGACAAATGGGGGGTGGTTAAAGAGTGAGAGGGGGAGATTCAGAGAGAGAGAGAGAGAGAGAGAGAGAGAGAATGATGGATGGAGGGATGGTTAGAGGGTGAGAGAGTGGGATAATAACAATGAGAGAGTAGGTATTTAGGGAAATGAAGGATGGTCAAGGATGGTTACACTGAGGGATAGAGATGAGGGATCGTGTGCGTGTGTGTGTGTGTGTGTGTGTGTGTGTGTGTGAGAGAGAGAGAGATCATGGATATTAAGGAAAGGAGAGAAAGATGGAGAGATGAAGGAAGGATGAAGACTTGAAGGCGGAGAGAGGAGGTAGGGGGAGAAAGTGAGGGATGGAGTGAGTGATAGGATGGAACACATGGAGGGAGGGAGGGAGCCCGCAGAAGAGAGAAAGAGTTTTGGGGAGAGGGAGGGGCAAAAAAGGAATTGTTTTGGAGGGTGTGTGGATGTGTGTGAGAGAGAAGGGGGTGGAGATATAGAGAAGGAATTATGGGGGAAGAGAGAAGGGCTGGAGAGAGGAGGTAGGCGGATAAAGTGAGCTATGGAGTGAGTGAGAGGATCAATCATCAAGATTTCTAGTTAAATGATTTGTTGTTTTTGAATCAATAGTGTAATGTGATTAAACTATTAAAGATCATATAGAAAAAAATCACATTAAAATGTCATGTGTACACCCACATTACATCCCAAATTCAAAATATTTGTTACAATACCAACCTTCCTAACATTTTAACTCATCAAAACTATGGTGATTTATGAATGTTTCTCTTAAAATTTTCGAGCATAGAAATAAAATTCTAAAGAAAACCAAGTGATTGCTTACCTTTCTAAAGGTTTGATAGACCAAAATTGGTCTCAATGGATGTTAATAACAACCATAATCATAATCTACTCAGGTAGAGCATTATTAAGTTATATAATAAATTTGTCATTAAATAAAAATCCTACTTGAAGTCATTTAACTACACTAATATCAAAGAAAGTTTGATTAACAAAATAATTGCAAAGATGTGTTGGTTCTCATCAATAACATCAATCAATAGATGCATAGTGAACTATAGATTGAAGCCACAAACTTCAACTATATTAGTGTAGTAAGGTGAAGTTCTATACTATGAGACTACACAATAGCGAAGATGGAATTCTCGAGATATATTTGAATCGAATTTTCTTTGGTGCCTATTAAATATCATACCTAGGATAGGATACAAGGAAAATTATTAAAATGGTGAGGATTAAATCCCTAAACCTTGAAAATGGATTCAAAACCAAATTATACTCACCACGATATCCCAATTACTTCATCAATAACAATCCACAATCCACCATTTGGCTTCTTAGATGTCCCTTGCAATTTGTTGTGAGATTATACTTTATACCATACTCCCTAATATATCAAATATAACTTAGTTCAAAATAGAGATGTATTGTTTCCGAACCCATTTGTCTTGTTAAACAATGTTATTACAACCATGGTGGGATGCTATCTTACCTTTCAAAAGAATAATCTTCATGCCACTCTTTTATCTAATAATCTTGATTCTCCTTTTACTCTTTTTTACTAAAAACAAACGCATATCCAGTATATCGCATATGCAATATGAATCGCATATGCGATATGAACAAGTCTAAACCGCATATGCGTTAATTTAAAATTTAAAAACTCGCAGGAACAAGGATTGGGATGATGTTCGGAAATAACTTTGGACAACCTAACCTATTGGTTAGAACAAAAAAACCAGGGCCATTGTGTGTATTTTAGAACTCTATCAATACGCTCAATTTCAATGGTGTATTTTGCTATGAAAAACTCAATATTTTTTTATGAAAATATAGAATATTGTAGAGTACGATCTGACGATTCTGAATATTAAAAATGTATGTTTTATATATTTATTATTAATTTTCTAAATGACACACGTGAGTTTTTTAAAAATGCATACATCGATTGTTTTTTTTATAACTTTTGATTGCCTTCACCATTTCCGAAGAAACCTATATGGTGCACTAGAGGAGACTGAGCTCTACAATCTCATATATAGAAATCAATGATTTCATTAAATTTTGCCCCTAAAGTATTGCACCCACACACAACATTTTCATTTCAAGGTTTTCCGACTTCAATAATTAATAATAATAAAAATAATTCATGAATTTTTTTGAAAAAATAGTGTTGCAATAGGCCCATCTGTCCTTTATATGTTGGCAACATTTTATCCAAAATTGACATCATTTAACTCAATAAGTGGTGCACCAGCACAAACATATATGTTATGATGTGCTGAAAATTTGAAAACCCAATTTAACGGAAACTAATTTTATAATCATTTACACAAATTTTTTATAGATAAATGTTATAGATTATGAAAGCTGATTCAATTACCTATCTTTTTCCTTTTTACTTCGTCTTCAAATCCGTTATGGAAGTACCCCTAACTGTCACCTAAAGTCAGAGGTTCCAAGTTTTTTCAGTATTATGTGGCATCTAAAGTTTCTTTAAAGGAGTCCATGATTGTGCATCAGCCCATGGATCATTTCTCTCTAACAAGATGGTTGAATATTGTTAAAATTATAGTGATTGTTGGAGAGTTTGTGTAAGTGGTTAAGCATGGGAGGCCTAAAAGCATAAAGTTGTGACTTCTAGTCATTATGATACTGTGGTTCTTCCATTCATGCTTTGTCTTCTTAGTATATAAAAAATACTAAGAATTTCTCCAATACATATCTCATTCATGCTTTGTCTTCTTAGTATATCAAAATTTGGCATCATTCGCAAACCTGCATGCCTCATGATAGAAGTATAATGGGTATTTATGTTTCGCTTAAATTGGTGTTAAAATTCACTTAATTCCTCCCCCAACAACATCCATAACTTGATTATGATACTCGTACTTGGGACACTTCATGTAACAACCTTCCTAGTTGGTGAATCGATCTGATCCTTAAATAACTTTTTTCCATGAATTGGTATCTCATTTTTATCATGGTGAAAACCATTTTTAAAGTGTTAAAACTTGAGAATGACCCCCTCTTAGGGCATAATAGATCTAGAGTAAAGATGAATCTATGTTAGTATTTAACAATAATAAATTCCATCCTTTCACATTATCATTTAAAATGGTAACAAAACAAAGTAAAGTAATGGAATGAATTTTGAATTAACAATTGCTATCAAAAACCTTATTTTACTAATAAATTAAATTACCAAATATTAACAATTAATTCTTTTAGTTTTAATTCATTGATATATATATATCATTGGTTATGAAATTTAGGTTAGGGCACACTTAAAAATTTAGTGTGCAAATCCCATTTGTTAATCAACCATTTATGCATTGTCATATGATTGGGTGGTAATGGGGAAGGGTCCCAACTTGTGAATGGCTAATATTTGATCTTGATGGGTGGGATCTCTAATCACGACCATTTATGCATAAGCACACTTTATGAAATAATACCTTCTCTAAAGGTTGTGGGCATAACAATTAAGAATGTGTATCTTCTTTGAAGGTCATAGATATAAATTTGAGGGCATAGGTAGGATATGTACAACTTTGTAGACTTTAACAATCAAATTGTTGCACAAAGGATAGCACCTTGTCCCACAAACAAAAGGGTGTCATACACCAAACTTGTGTCTAGCTAGGTTGTAACCCTAAAAATATTATGGAGTTATTGTTAACCCACACAACTTCTCTCATACACACCTCTCACACACCCTCTCGAAGATGAAGTCACATGTCTATATGTGTGCATATGCTTGAGTATATGTACATGCATATGCAAAGGTAGAAGGTGTGGATGTATGTGCCCGTAAAGGTTTATGATGAGTGCACATGCTTTCATCTACAAAATCCTTCATCCCCACAAGACATCTACAAAAAGCTGAAGATAGGTTTATATATATATATATATATATATAATTTATTAAAATCACTTAAATCCCAAATCATATTCTTAATTAAACTCAAACCATAAATATCAAGTTTGAATTAAAAAATGGTATGCAGTCACCATTCCAATAATCAAGAATAATAATAAAAAATAAATAAAAATTCGAAAATAGAGTGCATTCATGACCACACTACAGTCGACACACCTATTGAAGCATGGATTGGCCATGCAATTTTCATTATTAATTAAAATTAAGAAAAGCATGGATTGGCCATACAATTTTAAGTGAGCAGAGTGTAGTGCAGTCTTCTTCTCGCAAAGCCATTTCCGTTTTTCGGGTATCAGTTTTGATTTTAGCTTTTAGCCATCATTTCAGATTCAGTTGGTGGTCTCCGTAGAGGGAGCGGCCATTCGTTTAATATACAAATGGAAAGAGAAGGACAACGATTATTAGTTGAAGTGGGGGACATTATAAGAGAAGTTCCGGTTGTCGAGGAACAATGGCGGGGTCCTGTTCCCGCTAAGATAGAGCATATCATACTCAGATTAGACCGAACTGATGAGATAGAGCACAGGAGAAGAAAAATTGTGCACCAATGGATCCTGTTCGAGAGTCGAATCCCAGATCAAAATAATGCCGAGTTAGGATGGATATTAGAGCAAATTAATGTCGAGTTAGAACGCAGATTTTAGGAACTTCACGAACGAGAACGATTATTAGGTGAAGCGCGAAAGGGATGCAGAAGGTCGTGCAGCATTAGGTGAACTGCAGGAGATTATAAGTGAGTTTGGGGAAATTGAGCAACGATGGCAGGCTCATGATGCTGAACCCCCACCCCCAAGCACAAAAACGCAAACTCTTCTGTTACTCGACAGGATGATGCAATTTCTTACATATTTGTGCGATAGTCGTCATCGATTCTCCGATCATAATTTATTACACCGCAGAATAACAGAAGTTGGTGAACGATGGATGATGGAATTTTATACATATTTGCGCGATAGTCGTCATCGATTCTCCGAACAGAATTTATTACACGAGACAGAGCGCAGAATAATAGAACTTGGTGAACGATGGCAACGTTATCCAGATCAATTCCCCAGGTACGCACAGTTAATTCTCCAGGTACGCACAGTTAATAGAAATTGGTATCGAAGAGTATTTGGGGGGCGAGATCTCCTGTTCGACGACATGCATCAGGCAGAGGAACGTCCCCTTTTGGACGACATGAATGGGGCAGAGGGAGCTAGGGATGTTGAGGAATTAGGGCCTGGCTTGATCATACTTATTTCAGGGCCAATAGACGTCATAAATGAGGCAGAGGAAGATATGGATGTTGAGGCTCGCGAGACCAAGATAAGCATTTCTCCCATTTCTATTTCCGGTGAGCATATCAGTGATAACAATAGCGTCTATTCATCCTGCCCAATTTGCCAAGACGCTTTCCATGTGGGAGAGGAGGCGGGTCAACTCGATTGCGGTCACATATACCATCAGCACTGCATTTCGCCGTGGCTCAGATCGAATAACACTTGTCCCATATGCCGTCGAGCATTACGAGCAGCATGAGTTTCGCTACGAATAGACTATTTGATTATCATTGTTAGTATTACGTGTTTTGTTTTATTTTATTATTATTAAAGGTCAGATATTCATGTTTGTCATTTGTCATTTAGAGAGTAGGTATAACTATATTATTCAAACATGTTGATATGGCATTATGTTATTAATGCCAGTGTCCAGTGCGGATTGCTGCAACTCCACTCTCCTGCAGTTACACGCCACGATTCCTCGTCTTTGCGTCCAATAAATTAACACCACGTGCTTTTTCTCTAGTCTGATGTCCTCCTTGTCAACTGGTTTAGCGCTTATCCGCTCTGTTATGATGTACTCCCTGTTGTGGTTACAATCTTACCACTCACTGGTAACCCCAGGATCGTTAAGAGACAGTGACTGGTAAATCTGGAAGTCATCCACGTTCGGATAGTCCCTCTCTTCAGGTATTTGCATCAGGTGGATAGCATTCTGAAAGTAGTGCAGCTTAGTTTCAGAACCGAGCGCGATGGAAATGAACCGAACCTGGGAGTCCAGACTGATTCATTCATTGCAGTGGCATTGCAGTTGCATATTGCTACAATGAAAGTTTCCTTTTATATTATTATTTTTCTAGTGAATATATATGATACGTCATAATTTCGTAGAGATTTTGGTGTTTGTTATAGTTTCAAGCGCCATGCTTATCCATTTTTACTGTTCCAGATCCATGGATTTATGATTATGATTGCTTCCTTTGTTTTGAGTTTGGAGATGTTTAAGGTATTTGGAATGAGCTTTAAGTTGAATTGACTTTTCATTTTATTTTTATTTTGATTAATATTTATGAATGTTGTAGTTGAATATGTTTATTTTTATAATGTTAAATTGATAAGTAGATCAGTTGTTTATTAAGTAAACTGTAAATTAAAAAAATTGAAACATAATGCCGATAATACGCCTTATTATTATGAGGAATATGAGTCGATGTTTATTAATTAAATAGTAAAAAAAATTATATCTATGATCTGGAACTTATGTTAGTTCCTGTGCCGACATGAACAATTCACGTTAATTATTTCCATATGGCACCACACTGATCCTGCGGATATGAACTAATGTCATGGGCATTGAATGCTTCGAGACTAAAACTTCATTTAGTGGAACCACGGATCAAATTTGAAGGGTGGGGTCCCATTTCACTCTGAAGGGTTATGAGATATTGAACCCTTCAATGTTGCCATTAGCACATCAAAATTTCAATTAAATATGTCATATAACACAACCATATTTTGCCTCGATCTAGAGGCTCGGTCTCTAGGCTACTATGCCACCTTTTCTATCTTAGCAGTTTCCCAAATTGACCTTGCCTCTTAAACTTTTAACCAGTATAATAATACAGCTAACTTGCTAACCCCATTCCAATCCAACTTTCATCCTTACAACCAAAATTAATACTCTTTTACTCTTTCATGATCTGCTTGAACATGAGGAATTTATTAGTGAAACATAACTTAGGAGACACATAGAAAATCCACTTTCCAGATGTTTAGTGTGAATTGCCATAACTAAATTTATAGATCTTTTTTTTTGCATCAGCTACAGTGAGCCTGCTAGCCCAATTCCAATCCAACTTTTAATCAGTATAATAATATTTAATACCTCTTAAAATGGGTTCCTAGGCTGCTTCAAACACTACAAGCTCGATGAAGAATTGTGTTCTTCAACTCTTCTAAAAGCAACGTGATGCTTATTCTTGGAAAAGTTCAATCTTTGTAAATCACTAGCGTTCTTCAAACTAATATAAATTCTAGCCTACATAAAATTTAGCCTACTTCACAATGGAAAAAATGATAATGTAAGAAAAAAAAGGAATAAATTGTTCATAAGCCAAAAACATTGGACGTTGAGTTTGGTTTGTATATGTTACTAAATTAATGAACAATAGAGATGTATGCAGAAAGGTACTAAAAAAGGTGAAGGGAAAGAATCTGAATGGTAACATTTTTTTACTTTGTTGAATTGAGGACAATAATTCACTTTCATGCACATCTATCAAACAACTATGTTTCCATTTGTAAACATGCTTCACGCAAGTATATTAGAGAGAACAGTTCAACAAAGAAGTTGGATTGGATTGAAAACTAATAGCAAGTTTCTTTTTCACTCTAATTGTGTACCCTACGACAGAATTGAATGCCAATGACAACAATATATGTTTTAATTTTTCATTCAACACTATGAATGCCACACGTACTTGGGATAGAATAAGTTTAAGCACTCCTTACATGTTACATGCTATGTTATGGTTTGAGCAAAGAGAACTATCCGACTCTAGGAAACTTTTGTTCTCAATAGCTGATTAAGGACCCTCGATGCTTCTTCTCTATAGCCCTCCCCCTAGATCTTGTTATACATAGTAAATCTATGGTATGATGGAGTAGAGGATGGGTTGTAACTTGTGAAGCATAAGTAAAATGTAGGTAGACCAAGTAGAGAGGAGATACATAGATGGTTAAAGTTCTTGTCATATGGTTGGAGTTCTTGTTTTATTCTAGACCAGCCGATAAGGGAAACAAAATCAAAAGGTAAAGTAACATTGTGTTTCTAAAAATCAAGATTACAAAAACATTTTTGTCCCAGTTCGTATAGTCGAACGCAATTTGTAAGTGTAGTAGCATTGGTTTACATGGTTTAAGTGTAGTGTTGGGCCCAGGTTGAGATAAAGATTTGGAAGCACCTTTTTGAGGGAAGCAGGGAAAGCTGAGCTGAGCGCAGCTCAGAAATACAATTTTGGCTAAGTATTGAGGATGCTGCAAAGTTGCGCACAACATCCAACTTTTGACCAGACTCCGGAGTTGCGCGCAGCATCGAAGTTTTGGCCGTGATGCGAAGACCAGTACTGCGCCGAAGCAATGCTGCGGAGTTAGGAGGCCACATGGAGCCAGCAAAGTGGTGTGCTGGACAAGTATCAAGTGTAGCTACTGGCTCGAACGGTAGCAGCCATTTTTGGAAAGATATTCCAGGATTGCTAAGCGGCAGAAATAGGCAAAACAGGAAGGCATCCATGCGTGGGTTGTTAAGGAAAGCAACGTTTGGCATGCTTAGAAGGTAAAACCGTTAGAGAGAAACGGTTTGGCAGAAGCAGCCTGTAGGCATGCGTGCGACAGGAAGGCCGATAGAGACAGAATGAGGACGTGGAGATCTGCCATGATCAAGCAGACGCTACTAGGAGCCAGCAAGCCGGTTTGGAAAACCGGCACAGTTTTGGAAACCCTTAAGGTTTTGGGTTTTACGTCTTCGACATTGTATAGACATGACCTTTGGGCATGATCTATTTAAGAAGACACTTTTGTATGGTATGGGGGTTGTTGTTGGGTTGCTCTATTTTGGATACTAGATGCTAGTTATTAGAGTAATCTTGAGATAACCTTTTTGTATTGTAAAATCTCTCTGAGCTGAGAATATTGTAAAGGCTCTGCAGCTGTGTGTGCAGAGACCTAACCGAGAGAAAGGAGAGTCTATAACTGAGTGCGCAGACTAAGAACGGTTGCCCCATCCCTTTTGAAAGAAATATATTACCAACCGTTCTTGTGGATGTGGCTTTCCATCCGGGGAAGTGAACCACGTTAAATCCTGTGTTATACGATGATGTTTATGAATGAATGACTGTCTGTATTTTCTGTAGAATGAATGCTTGAATGTTTCCTTGAATGTTGTAATATGAGAACTTTGATATGCATTTACCAATAGGGGAAGTTTGGGAATGATATGCTAGGTTCCACGGGAGCAGATGAATGGCAAACATTTCAATTCTATGTTAAGATCGCGAATCAATCATTTAAGTTTAAATACTTTCTTAAACACAGTGAAGGAACGCAACACAGTTAGTCATGTCTATCATTTTAGTTCACGTTGTAATAATCCAAGTTCTAGAATGAATGCTAGAAAGATAACCCGTAAGTGCCTGAATGAATAGATGAGTGATATTCATTTCAGTGCCTTAACGTTTCTGAGATCTTCCAAGTAGAGGATAAGTGTGGATAATTCACAGTTCCAGTAGAAGATTTGCAGCAGTAAGAAACCCTTAGTGAGGCCCGCAGTGTTGCCTCCACCGCGTAGTATTGCTCGCAGCGTAGATAATGCTGCGTACCGCATCGCTTTGCCCTGTATTGCACTCCTTCTGTCCTGCGCTGTGTAGCTTGTTCATATAAACAACTCATCATTTACTGTGGAAACCTCATTCCACAGTACCCCATAAGATACACCTCAGGTGAGACCTCAACCTGCTCGTAGGTTGTTGCCGAAAGGGCTGGTTCGAAGGGGTTTTGTTGGTCAAAGGGAGAACCACAAAAACCTGGGTCTAATTGGAAACCTCTGGGTCAGTTTAAGCCAAAAAATGGTTCCATTTCCGCGCTAGAATCAATGATGAGTTGAAATCACGATGTGTGAAGAAGAAGATCAGTTCCCTGAAGGATCTGACTATTGGCATCCTGAAAAGATAGAAATCCAAGCTTGGTGGGATAAGACCATAAGAGATTTTAACAGACAAGAAAATAGACATCCGCGTCTAAGTGACACAAAGTGGTTGGATAGATATCCGTTGGACAACATTCACGAGATCTTTTGGGCATTGTTTCCAAACGAGCTGCATGCGTGGATCTCGCGACTTGCAGAGAAGAAAAACTGTTTCCAAGGAGGAGTTCCTGCATAGTGGACTCCCGAGCTCATAGCACACCTCAAAGCGTTAGACAGCCCGTTGTCACGCGCAGTTGATTATTGGGTCAATCATATGCTAGAAGGATTTGTAACAGAATTTGCTGTAGACACACTCAAATCCTACAGCCAAGTAGAAGCACACTTTTTCAGAGGATTCCAAGGTAAGTTTATGAACAATCTTAGTCTATACATTAAGATGTTGTTAGCTGAGAAAGGTGTTCTAAGAATGCAGTAATGTTCTTGAAGTTTGTCATGATAAACAGTACATATATTGATTCTGATGAAGAGACACATACTCTTAGAAGTGGTAAGAGATATAAAATTAATAAGAATCTGGAAGGACCTAAACTTCATATAGATACTGAGATCCCCTGCAATCTTGAAAGTGAAGTTGCACAACCATTTACCCCTGAGAATCCACTGGCTACACAAACAACGCCACCCTTATCACAGAACCCACCCGCTATGCAACCCACCCCGCAGAAGACTCAGCCTAGTCCATCTCTCTCGATAGTCCCATTTGTATTTACTGTACAGATCCCTTTACACTAGCCGCGCACTAATCCCGGCGCTTCGCCACCTAGTAGCACAATGGCAAACACTAATATGAAACTGCCAATATTTAGAGGAACTGGCCTAGAAGACCCTGATCAGCATTGGTTCCTTTGCGAAGCCGTATGGAGTGTAAGACAAATCCAGGACGATGCCGTGAAGCAAGCACAGATCATCACCACTTTCAGGGATAGAGCGCTACATTTGTTTATGAAATACTGTATTGTACAGCCGAGAACCCTCGTAGAAATTAATGTCACGTTTGTGGCAGAGTTCAAGAAACCTAAGTCTGAGTCTCAGTGTATAACTGAGCTGAAGGAAATAAAGTAGAGACCAATTGAAATGGTCTGAAAATTTGATCAGAAATTTAAGACCTTAGTAGACCAAGTAAGTTCTGTTATACCACCAGAACAACATAAAGAATGGTTCATTGTTGCGCTGTTACCTCATATCAGATTACCATTGATGCAGCAGAAGGTTCTATCCCAGGCAGAGACCTTGGAAATTGCAATGAAGTTAGTAGCTTCGTCGATTGGTGATACTAGTTCTGGGATGTCTCAGATCCAGAACCAGCTGACCACCTTGACACTTGAACTGCAAAGTATGAAAAATGGTAAAGAACAAAGATATGAACCTAGACAGGAGGTCTGGTGTACAAGTTCTAAAGGAGAAGGTCATGACTGCGAGCATTGCCCTCTATTCCACGACTATATTAACAATGGTGCACCTAACCCATTAAATCGGAATCAGGCCCCATGGTGTGAAATTTGCAGAACCATAGGACACAGACCTGAAGACTGTTACCTCATCCAGAAATATGTGAAAACTCCTAAGAATTTATACTGCAATTTCTGTAAATCATTTGGACATGATGAATCCAACTACCGTGCATACGAATTAATGAATGAAAGAAAAAGGGATATGGATTCAATGCGAGGCGCTGGCTTGTACCACGTACAAGAAGATACCCAACCGAAACAAGAAAATGCACAATATGACCAAGGAGGATACAAAGGTTGTGGTGGTGGATACCATGGTAGAGGAAAAAATGCTGGTCCAGCACAGGGAAGAGGCTGTGGCCAAGTCATTTGTTATAACTGTGGCCAACCCGGGAACATGTCTAGATATTGTGTTAACCCATGCACTACATGCAATTATTGTAAATCATTTGAGCATGTCATTGAAGATTGCCCAGTATTAGAGGTGGAAATGCAGAAGAGAAGACGAACAGAGGCTCCGAATACAAATGTCCAGTGGATCGCAGTAGAAAATAGACCAGTGGATCCAAGCATTAATGTGGTCACGCGCAGTGGCGCTGAGACAGGTCGCGACAGAGGAGAGGAAGCTTCAACATCAGGAGAGTCACATACAAAGAAGGATCCCCTTGAAACAATATGGATAAGGAAAGCCCCAGGAAAAGCACCCCCTCTTAACTTACAAAAGAACAAGGAGATCTTCATTGATGTGCAAGATACCTTTAGAGAACCAGTAGATAAGTCATCAAGGATCCCACTGCGTAGTGAAACACCGCATGTTGAAGACATGCTGGCTCCATATGACAAAACAAGTACTGCGACATATGTCCGTACTTCTGTTGTGCAGTTCTTGCGAAGCTGCATGAAGTTACTAAAAAGCGAAAAAGCCATAGTAGAGCTCCAGAAGTTCATTAGCCAGTATGAACCTCAGATTGCAACAAAGACTCCACATAACACTGTACATCATATAAGGAAGCACAAAAGAACAGGCCGAGAGATGAGGCTTACTGCGCAAATAGGATATTTTGAAATGGATGAAGTCATCCTTGATCTAGGATCATAAGTGAATGTATTGACTAAGCAGACATGGCAGCAGATGGGTTGACCAAAGTTGCTCTGGTCACCTATCCAGTTACGAATGGCTAATCAGGAGAAGGTCATACCTTTTGGTTTCTTAGCTAATGTAGTAGTTGACATCGACGGAGTACAGAGTCATGCAGACTTTGAGGTTATTGAAATTGTGGATGATAGTCAACCTTTTCCAGGAATATTGGGAATTGATTGGGCTATGGATAACTTGGCTATCATAAACTTGAAGACAAAGAAGATGATCTTTGAAGGGAAGCATCTTAGGGTCATCGCACCATTGGATCCTAAGGATGGTGATAGATACAGTGAGCCGATTCAGGAGGAATCCCAAGCTCAAGATTTAGACTGACTATACCAGCTGACTGCGAACAAGGAAGACTACATTAATCCTACTGCGGACAATATGCTCAGCTGGCGATGTGACACTTCTTGTATCTCTAATTCAGATACAGGACTAGAGAATTGGAAAAGCCACATGCATGAAGTATCAGCAAGAAGATGTGAGTAGGTTACGAAATCACTGCACTGGATCGGAAAAGAGGTGAGCCCTATTCCCACATATGATGGTTTTGCTAATGTTTACAGTTTCATAAGGGAATATACTGTAGCCATACCAGATGAGCATAGAATTCCAGCTTTAGATATAGCATTGTGCGATACACTTGCTAGATGGTGGAATGCACATAAGAAAACATTAACCACTTGGGATCAATGCAGAACTAAGATGTAGATCCAGTTCGCCGAAAAGGTTTCTTTACCCTTTGAAAAGTATAATGGACAGACAGACCCTAGTCATCACATTGAAATCTGTTCAAAGGCATGGGTGGAAAGACCACTTACAGAATGGGTACATTTATTTGTACATACATTGGATGCGGGTATCCCAGAGAAATGGTACCTAGACCTGGAGTTGCACAGTGAACTCACTGATTGGGAGCTGCTCACTGTGAACTTCCGGAAGGAATTTAGTTTTGAAGACGAGAATCCATTAATCCATGAAGCATTACAGCTAATCAAGAAGTGCATATTCCAGGATGACTGTCCTCATCAAAACATAACATTGCAGAAGTTTTTTGGGACAGAGTGCATTCCTGCGCACCTACAGTCAAAATGGAAGGAACATGAAGAGCACTTTATCGAGTGTTACAACTTAGCTGAAGATACCAATGATACAAATGAAGATGATGAGGAGGACCCATGCAACATAGATATACAAGTGTCAGAAGGCATGCATGAGGTAGAAGGACCTCTGTTGGAAATCCTAGATATGACTGGACCAGTAAAAACACAAAAAGTGAACATTGGCACAAACAAAGAGCCGAAGTTAGCATCAATAGGAGATTATTAGGAACTGTTTCCAACAAAATTAATAGAGATGAAAGGAATTTTGGGAGACCTAGGGGTCATGAAAATACCTTTAAAGCCAGGTGCTAAGCCTATCAAGCAGATGCCATATAGATTGAATCCGCGCTACAAGGAAAAAGTCCGCGCAGAACTCGATAAGATGCTAAAAGCAGGAATCATTGAATCAGTTGAGGAATCCAAATGGATTAACCCCATGGTTGTTCAAGACAAGAAAGCAAAAGGCGAGATCAGGATTTGTGTGGATCTCAAAAAGATGAATGATGCTTCCATGCACGACCCATTTCCTACTCCATTCACAAATGAAGTGCTTGATAACGTTGGAGGAAATGAGGCATATTCTTTCACTGATGGTTTCTCTGGTTACCATCAGATCAGAATTGATCCTGCGGATAGGCATAAGATGACATTTGCTACAGAATGGGGGTCATTCCAGTACACCGTCATGCCTTTTGGGCTGAAGAACGACCTGCCATATTCTCTAGAGTCGTCGTCACAACATTTAAAGATTTTATGCACAAGTTTTTAGAAGCGTATTTTGATGATTGGACTGTATTTGGTCTATTGAAAAATAATTGCGTGAATCTCCGCATGATTCTCAAGAAGTGTCGACAGCATCAAATATCCTTGAATTTGAAAAAGTGTATTTTCTGTGTGCCCTATGGAATTTTACTTGGCCACATTGTCTGTAAGCAAGGATTGATGGTAGACCATGCGAAGATTGCAGTTATTGCAAACTTACCAACACCAAATTCAATCAGGATGTTGCGATCTACATTAGGCCATACTAGATATTACAGGAAATTTATAAAGGGTTATGCACAGATAACCACAACAATGGAGAAGCTACTAAAGAAGGACGCACCGTTCATTTGGAACACAGAATGCGGACAGGGTTTTGACACATTAAAAGAAAAGATGGTCACTGCACCTATTCTAGTCTTCCCATACTTAACGAAGCCATTCCATGTCCATGTTGACGCATCATGTATTGCCCTGGGGATCGTGTTAGCTCATCCAGGAGAGGGAGGTATTGACCACCCTATTGCATTTTCTAGCAGAAAGATTTCAACAACAGAGAAGAACTATACTACTACTGAGAGGGAAGGCCTTGCGATGGTATATGCCCTACAAAAATTTAGACACTACTTGCTGGGATTGCACTTTCTTATGTTTACTAACCATTCTGCATTGAAATATTTGGTCAACAAGCCAGTGTTAGGGGGACACATATGCCGATGGCTACTGCTATTCCAGGAATATGACTTTGAAATTATTGTCAAGCCGGGTAGATTGAACTTGGGACCTGATCACCTTTCAAGGATCAAGTCAGGAGAGGAGCCGACGAATATTGAAGATAGTTTGCCTGATGCGCAGTTATTTAGTATACAGGTTGCCAATGATTATTACAAGGATATTATTGACTTCCTAACCATAGGGCTGGAACCCCAAGAATTCTCGGTCCAACAGAAAAAACATTTAGTGGTGCACGCCGCGGACTTCACTATAATTGCAGGACAGTTATACAAACTTGGGTCGGATGAAGTCCTAAGCTGGTGCATACTCGATCATGAGAAGCCATTTATTCTAGCCAACGCACACTCAGGAATTGTGGGAGGTCACTATGCAGGAAGGGCTAATGCGCAGAAGATATTGCGTGTAGGGCTATGGTGGCCTACGCTCCATAAAGATGCCAAAGAACATTGCAGGAACTGTGATGTCTGTAAGAGGATAGGAAAACCATCACGCCGAGATGAGATGCCATTGAATCCATAGTTGACACTGCAACCATTTGAAAAATGGGCAATAGACTTTGTGGGTCCTATAAACCCATTAGGAAAAAGAACGGGTGCAAGGTATATTATTACTGCTACAGATTACCTCACCAGATGGGCATAAGCAAAACCAGTTAACGACTGTTGCGCAGTTTATTTTTGAAGAAATACTCACCAGATTTAGCTGTCCGAATATTTTGATGAGTGACCAAGGTACTCACTTTTTGAACAAGACGATTGAGGTGCTTACAGAGGAATTCCACATTCATCATCAACGCAGTACTCCATATCACCCACAGGAGAATGGTACTATAGAGGATTTCAATAAAATATTGGAGAACGCACTCACTAAGGTGTGCAATGTCAATAGAGACGATTGGGACCTGCGCGTCTCATCTGTGCTATGGGCATACAAGACCACATGCAAGAAATTGATAGGACAGACAACCCTTTCGGTTGATTTATGGGAAGGAGGCTATAATGCCTATGGAATATATTGTCCCTAGTTTGAGAATCGCTGCATTCACAGGGATGGCAGATTGTGAAGCTCTAGAAGAAAGAATACTACACTTACTGGGCTTGGAGGAAGATCACTTCATCCCAGGCTTCCACCAGCAAGCTCAGAAGGACCACGAGAAAACATGGCATGATCACCATATAAAGAACAAGTGTTTTCAGGTAGGTGATCTAGTCCTCCTGTATGATAGAAAATTCATGAAATTCCCTAGTAAATTTAAGATGCATTGGCTTGGCCCATATACTGTGATACATGTTACTAACACTAGTGCAGTCTAGTTAGCCAATTTAGCTGGTGATACCTTGCCAACTTTGATAAATGGATGCAAGCTAAAGCTATACCATGATAGCACTGCTTCGTAGAACCCTGAATAACGAACAAAGGAAGGAAGTTTTAAGTGTCAAGTACAATTGAAAGTGGACACTAGAAATGTAAAGGAGTCTGTACATGTATGATAAAAGGAAGAAGGTATGATAAGAAGAATAATCTATGCACCGCGCAACACTTTTGAAGCTGCACGGAAGGAAAAAAAAATATATATATATCTATATATATATATATATATATATATATATAGATATATATATATATATATATATAAGAAGAAAAATATATATGTATAGTGGAAGCCGTGCAGTCCGAAATTTTTGGCACTACGAAGTAGCCGCGCAAGGTTGCAGATGGCTTGCCGCACAGTTTGGCATAGCACTCAGACAAAAATAGCCATTGCATGGATTTTCAGAAAAATAGCCGTTAGATGACCGTTGCAGCAACCGCTTCAGCATTTAAAGAGAAGATAGCCGTTCTGAGCACGCTGACGACAGAAAAGACCAAAAGATCCGCTCAAATTCGCCAACAAACACCACATTAATTGCTTATCTAGCTGTTGAAGGGCGTGGGAGAGGGTCTTCTATGCCTATAAATAACACCGTTGCTAGATTCGTGGGTGTTACCGAGCACTTAGAATTTTCTTGTGATTAACCTCTCTGAGCTAGTAGCCATCTGTATTCTATCTACCTTAACCGCTACCTCATTAGTGAATGTCCAAACCTTCCTATAGAGACAAAGAAATGACCACTGAAGAAGCACTGAGGGTCTTTCAGCATGGAGCGATTCAACAGTTAATGAAAACTCCAGTTAAGAAGGTCGCTATAGAAAAAGGTGAAGGATCCCGCAGATCACCAAGAATTAATCCGACGATGCAGGAAAAAGAAAAAGATAAAGGAAAAGTCGTAACTGCACCTCGATTCAACATCATAAAGATGGGCTCCTCAGCACAAAAATTGCCAGTCTTTCAGACAGATCCCTTGAAGATGACACCCAAATATATCTCCCCCCGGGCACTGAATGCCCATGTGTTTAAATTGTCCAAAAATGTGAGATACGACATCCCGCTGTCACTTATCTCAAAGCATGAAAACGTTGCTAAGAATCTGTTGGGAAAGATAGTATATTATAAATGGGAGGATTATGACCTCTTGGGAATGAAGAAAGATGAGCCAGATGTTCCCAAATACCCAGATTTTCAACCAGACCAGTATATGTGCAGGAAAAAGGACGCTAAGGGAACTCTGAACTTGGTAGCTGATAGTTGGCTAGCACTTGTCGTTCAGTCGGGGCTACTGAACTTGCTGAGATTGCCACATTTTGACCGTTCCCCGGAACTTAATATCGTGGTTTGCACACTCATGGTGTGAATCCATCAAGGTTATCTGTGGTTGGACAGGAACATTGATATTAACATTGATTTGATCCACCGCATCACTGGGCTAAGCAAGCGTGGTAAGGATCCTAAGCAATTCTTCTAGGGGAAGAGCAAAGAAAAAGAGGCTGTTGAGAAGATGAAGAAAACCCATCCGGTGGTGAAGGAAAAAAGAGGTTTCCCGACAGAAGATATAGAGGACAGAGCAACAAGATTTGTAACGCTGTTGCTCGCAGGCATGATACTCAAAATAGCTAGGCCTCTGGAGGTGCATGCGGGTGCAATACTCCTTGGTGCCGCAGCAGCCGAAGGAAACAACTTTAATTGGTGTCAGTTTCTGCTGAATGAGTTCCTTGAAGAACTTAACGACACACAAGTGAATGGCAGCCAGTTCCATTTCACGTGGCTCATCGTCCTGATTTCTTTGTGTGGATGGAAGGAGCCGCGAGATTATGCGGGCATCATTATGCACACCAAGGATCCTAGAGGGTTTAAGTTCGTCAACCTCTGGGCAAGCACAAATACTGAGCGCCAGAAAGCGATAGCAGAAGTCTTTTACCAGTACTATATTCAGCTGCACGATGCAATCACGAAGACACCCCACATTACAAAGCAGGTCACGGCGAAGTGTATCTGCATCATTGACTTTTAGGCAGATATGAAATGTATCTTCATATAGCTGAAAGCACAAATGAAGAAACCGGAGTGGTTCCCAGGGAAGTACATCATGTATGAGCAGGATATTAAGGACCTCATGAAAGATTGGCCACCAGAGTTCCGCGTAGAGGTTATGGACGTAGAGATAGACTCAACAGAAGATGAGTCGATCCCACTCTCATGCCCAATCATTGGACAAACAGGGAAGAGAAAAGAAGTTGAGACTTTGAAGAAGCCAAAGTCGAGGAAAAAGGTGAAGGCCACAAAGATTCAATCAGAGGAAGTCCTCAATGATGATGACTACGAGATGATAGCCGAAATAGTCTCAGAGCACATGAAGGAGCTTATGGCGGCTAAAGAAAAGAAGGGCATGGTCATCCAGGATGACCTGCACAAGACGTGGCTCGCAATGCAAGGCCTAATGAAGAAAATGGACGATGTCCAGAAAAACCTTATTTTGTTGTGGGAAGCATGGGCTTAAGGGAGTTCGGTAGGGACCTCGCAGGAAGGAAGCCAATAGCTAGCAATAATGCTGCCATCGAAGACTAGAATTGTCCATCTGGACCCATTGGCTGTTGTGTTGTCAATGGCAGAACAAGTTGTGTTGGACATAAAGGGAGTCGAGAGGGTAGAGCTCGACTTAGCCAAAATCCCATTACCGGGATTGCACTTCATCCACACGCAGATCATTGAGGAGATGCATGAACGAATGGTTGAATCGATGAAGTCACAAGCAGAGCTCACTGCAACAAACAGGAAAATTCAGCTGCAGGCAGAAATACAGCTACGGAACAAATTGGACCGCCGACAAAATTTGGAGACTAACATATCCAATGTGGCGAAGGATATTAAAGGCATAGAATTCCAAGATGATCCTGCAGACACACTTCTGAGGATCAGAGATAAGCTGAGATCCTTGCAGTTGGAGATGCAGGATAAAGAGATTTATTATGAGGCCGATATTGCCACATTGAAGGATAAGCTAAATAAGCAGGCGCCATTAACTGAAAAGCAAGTCAGAGAGCAAGCAGTATGCGCCACCTCAAAAAAAATTACAAGTGAGATGGCTAAGTGCCAATTGCTCCTGGATAAGGTTTCATAGGCAATCACGACCCTCGAAGAGGATCAAGGGTTGCTAAAAGTCAAAACCGCGGTACAAGAAAAACAGACCGCGCTGGACAAGTTGAACGCAGAGGTTAAAGCTCTGCCACCCAGAGAAAGGCTGCCGAGATACAAGGAGATATACAGATTAAAGAAAGAAATTCAGGAATTACGACAAAAAGAGACTGAGATGGATAATCAGTCGCAGCAGCTCCTAGAGAATGCCATGGCGGTATCGCAGCAGATTGAAGATAAGTTAGTAGAACTGCGCGATAACCAGGAGTAGGTACAAGACGAAATTGGACAAGAAATAACTCCAACACTGCTTGAGACAATTAAACAGGTTGAGCACGATACAAGAGAAGCAGTGGTGCAGTTGTGCGGTAAATATGACGAGTTTGCGGCCAAGTTCGTTCCACCAGTCGCGGCGCAGATTGAGACAGCTGAAACAATCAGTGGCTTGGGGACGAGCCACATGTAAGTGTTAGGGGCATGTTGGGCCTAGGTTGAGATAAATTTTTGGAAGCACCTTTTTGAGGCAAGCAGGGAAAGTTGAGCTGAGCACAGCTCATAAATACAATTTTGGCTAAGTATTGAGGATGCTGTGAATTTGCGCACAGCATCCAACTTTTGGCCAGACTACGGAGTTGCGTGCAGCATCGAAGTTTTGGCCGTGATGCGAAGACCAATACTGCGCCGAAGCAGTGCTACAGAGTTAGGAGGCCATGTGGAGCCAACAAAGTGGTGTGCTAGACAAGTATCAAGTGTAGCTATTGGCTCGACCAGTAGCATCCATTTCTGGAAAGATATTCCAGGATTGTCGAGCGGCGGACATAGGAAAAATAGGAAGGCGACCACGCATGGGTTGTTAAGGAAAGCGATGTTTGGCACGCTTAGAAGGTAAAACCGTTAGAGAGAAACGGTTCTCCAGAATTAGCCTGTACGCACGCATGTGACAGGAAGGCCGATAGCGACAAAATGAGGACGTGGAGATCCTCCATGATCAACTAGACGCTATCAGGAGCCAACAAGCCGGTTTGGAAAATCGACGCAGTTTTGGAAACCCTTAGGTTTTTGGGTTTTAGGTCTTCGACATTATACAGACATGACCTTTGGGCATGATCTATTTAAGAAGACAATTTTTTACGGGATGGGGGTTGTTGTTGGGTTGCTCTATTTTGGATACTAGATGCTAGTTATTAGAGTAATCTTGAGATAACGTTTTTGTATTGAAAAATATCTCTGAGCTGAGAATATTGTAAAGGCTCTACAACTGTGTGCGCAGATACCTAGCCGAGAGAAAGGAGAGTCTGCAGCTGAGTGCGCAGGATAAGAACGGTTGCCCCATCCCTTTTGAAAGAAATATATTACCAACCATTCTTGTGGGCGTAGCTTTCCATCCGGGGAAGTGAACCATGTTAAATCCTGTGTTATACGATGATGTTTATGAATGAATGACTGTCTATATTTTATGTAGAATGAATGCTTGAATGTTTCCTTGCATGCTGTAATATGAGAACTTGGATATGAATTTACCAATAGGGGAAGTTTGGGAATTATATGCTAGGTTCCACGGGAGCAGATGAATGGAAAACATTTCAATTCTATGTTAAGATCGTTAATCAGTCATTTAAGTTTAAATACTTTCTTAAACACAGTGAAGGAACACAGCACAATTAGTCATGTCTATCATTTCAGTTCACGTTGTAATAATCCAAGTTATAGAATGAATGCTAGAAAGATAACCCGTAAGTGCCTGAATGAATGGATGAGTGATATTCATTTCAGTTCCTTAATGTTTCGGAGATCTTCCAAGTAGAGGATAAGTGTGGGTAATTCATAGTTCCAGTAGAAGATTCGCAGCAGTAAGAAACCCTTAGTGAGGCCCGCAGTGTTGCCTCCACCACGCAGTACTTCTCGCAGCGTAGATCCTGCTGCGTACTGCATCACTTTGCGCCACAGTGCACTCCTTCTGTCCTACGCTGCGTAGCTTGTTCATATAAACAACTCATCATTTACTGTGGAAACCTGATTCCGCAGTACCCCATAAGATACACCTCGGGTGAGACCTCAACTTGCTCACAGGTGTGAAGGGGTTTTGCTAGTCAAAGGGAGAACCGCAAAGAACCTGGGTTTAATTGGAAACGTCTTGGTCAGTTTAAGCCAAGAAATGTTAAGCAATATTACATGGTTTATTTTGATGGTATATCATTGTAATTTGAATTGAGAATCAACGGACTAGAGTTGCTTATCGCAAAGATTGGTTCAATAAATCAAACAAGGTATCTACCATTATTCTTTATATATAAATACCTAGTATAAGTAGGAGGCATATCAATTGTGTTTATTATTGTAGTCCTATAGAGAGGCATATTGTAGTCCTATAGAGATGTTATTATTCCTCTAAACGGAAGTGTCGTCATTTGTATTGACAAGGCATGTATAAATAGAGTGCAGGAGGCACTCTATTTGATCATCTCATTATTCACTTCTACACTACTCGGAAAGTAAAGATCCTAGAGTATGTTATACTTGATATGATATACATGTTATTCTCTCAGTAAAGATCCTAGAGTATGTTGAATTAATGCTCAAAAATTAACACGCTACCCTATGTATAAGTCATATTATGGCTAATTTCTCTTACATATATCAATAACAGTTTTATAATAAACAAGGAAGGGACATCAATCACATCTTTCCAACCCTTGGTTCTGGATGTAAGATATAAATTTCCCATGTCACAAGTTGATCTTACTAATGAATGGGTTTGCTAGAACCTTGTCTGTGGCCTTTGCTAGAAGCAACAATTCGTGCATGCAATGGAACTGAGAATGGAGTAGTCCTAGAACATCTCCATAGGTGTGATTTCTCAGGGGATGTGATTCGAACAAAAATAATGAGTCGGGGAGTATGCCAATCTATGCAATTAATGGCATGTGGAGTATGTAGCTAGGATTGAGTTAGATGTGCAGATCAAGGAAGGTGGGGACCCTTTCCCATAACTATTGCTAGAGATGGTGACAGGATTATTAGAGACCTCCAGGCAAAATCATCAAAGCATTAGATTACTCCCTTTGGATTATTATCGGTCAAACAGTTTTGCTAATCCATTTTTCATTTGCACATACTTATGGTGGATATGTCCAGAAGTAGGATAGAAAGGAGAGATTTTTTTATGTTTCTATTAGTTGTTAGAACACCAAAATGCAAATTTTATAGGAAGGGTGAATGGGATCTAGTTGTGTAGGTAAGCAAGAAAATAACAGTGTTGGTGAGGTTGTCGTGAGGTTGAAGGCTCTCTTCTAGATAATAGAACATTTATTTTTAATTTGAGAGGTTTTGTTTGGTGTTGTTAATTTTCCTTCCTCTACAAATAATACCTCTTTAGCTAGTTCAAAAGCACGTCATCACATTCCCGATTCAATTTTATCATTTTTTGTTGCCTCCTGGTTCAGTCTTATCCTTGTTTGTGACATTAGTCGAAGTTATTTGTTTGTGACAGCAGTTGAGACAATATTATTTTCATTCTTGTTTTCTTTTGAAAATAGTGGTTAATCGAAACAAGGGATTGCATTTTGTAACGTATTCTCCCGTGGACCCAATTCCAGGAAGGGAACATGATACCAATATCTAGGATTTTACATAAACCTAGCCCATAGGTTAGATTCATACAATTAAAAACAAGAGTGTGCAGATGCAAAACAATAAGTATGCACAATGGAATTAAAACAACATCCACGCATAATTCATGCTCATCTAGCATATCAAAATCATCATTAAATTAAACATTGAAGAAGTAAATACACATAGAGATTACTTATCTTCATTATGCAATTGTCCCAAGCAACTAGCTATGTTGCTGCATCGTTCCACCTAACCATAGGTCAGTTGTGTTCATCAATCTCTCAACACAACTGCCACCCCCAAGCTGGGCATGATTCTACAAGGAAAAGGGGACATTCTTATTCATACACAGCCAAATAATTATTCCTCCAAGCCAAGCCAGCCCACAGCTGAGTTTATTAGGATAATTCTGAACCCTATGGATTTATGGATGCTTGCACTCAAGCTCAAGCCAAAGCAACAGATACTCGTTACCCATACCCCAACATACTCTTTCTCCACACAACTAAAATGACCATTGGGTAGGGATACACATTTACAACAAAGGTATTTTACAAAACAGGCTCCATGGGTTTTTCCCCAAATCATGGCTCACCAAAACGGATTGTGGGAAGGGAAGTTAGTCCCCAAAGAGAAACCCAATTTCTCCCACCTGTTATGGGCATTTCAGATGGCCAAAACAACCTCATTGAAACACCAAATCGATCTGTTCTCTTCCCCATTGGTAACCAAAACAAAAACGCCCTTCCCAGCTCGAAAGATGAAGGAAAACACATGAAATCCATGGAGAAAAACGCCCAAGTAGCTCCAAACTTGTGGGAGAGAAAAGATGGTTGATGGATCATGGCTTGGGGAGAAATTCATGGCTCTTTTCTTTCCAAGGAAGCCAAACATGTTTTTCCATGAAGGGTGGCTTTCCCGTACTCGAATTTGGACAGCCATATCTCTCCATTCCCAAGGCATTAACTACCTCAACCAACTCTTGGGAGAATGAATGATTGGGTACAAAAATCAGCATGGGTAGTTGAGGGTTTGATGGGTTATCTCATTGACACTTGGCTTGACTTGATTGGCTCCAAGGGTTTGAATATTTCCCTCCCAATTCCTTGTAGAATCATGCCCCCATCTCTTGTTGCATTGCATAGCTAGTTGTGGGTATTTTATTAAAATGCATATTTACATAATATTCACAATTTCCACTATGTCTGGCTAGTACGTAAACCATATGCATCAATAAATCAATGGAGGGACCTTGGCCTTAAGCTCCTCACCACAATTTTATAATAATATTACATCATTTACAATTTTAATGCAATACGGTCAAGATGGGGACATTACATCCCCCTCCCCTTGGAATAACATCGTCCTTGGACGGTGTTCCAATACTTAGGAATAAATACCCACTTGACACACGTCCAAAAATTCACACAATGTGGCAGGTCTATCTTGCGTTCATCTCTTTACTTTGAACCTTAAGGATCTAGTCCTTTGGCTTCCACAAGTTGCTCCTATTGGCTTTGATCTTCCAGTTCTATAGGTGGGGATTGCTCCAGAGCAATCCCTTCCTTTTATTCACCTTCTAGTTGATCTACAAGTATGGAATTTTCATGACTGCCATCTTTCTTGTTGTCCTGGCAACTATTTGAGGAATATTTTCATCCAAATCAATAGTTGTTGGTCTGCTACCATGATCAATGTGCACAACTGGCTCTCACTAGCAACACTCGGCTAGTACTAGCTGCAAACAATGGCTACAATTTCTCAACTATGAGATTCATCATGACAATTCCTGTTAGGGCAAGCATAACACAATATTAAAATTCATCAATTATTTTCCCAATTGACATGGAACATACATGCTTTACTCATGAGACTTCCATGGTTTTCATGCTTTCCCAACATACACATGAACTCATCCATGTTCATAATCTCACATGGAAATATCTATTTCAGCATTCGCAATTCATTTCAAGCAATTAAACACAATCTATTTTCAACCATGACATGCACTCAACAACATTTTGTTTCTAAGATGCATCAGTCAAAAGGGAAAGAGAGAGTAAGAGTTTCCCCCTCTTAGTCTTGTTCCAATCCGGAGCCACACCATCACTTGGGGTTCTAAGCTCCTTAGCCTCTTTCACTTCAATGTGAATGCTTGACTTTCCATTTCTTGGCTATGACACTTAGTGTCTAAGGCTTGTCTAATGCTTTCAACTAGGGAACCCTTCCCCATTGTTGCTTACAGAACCTTTGGCTGCTAGGACCCACACATGCCCACTAGCACCATCTTTCATTACTGCTCATACTGAGCTCTTTTCGACGGTCACATGTCCATATGCATCCTTATGATGCCTTCATAGTCCTTGCTTCCAGCAATACCTATATTCAAACATTGAATCAATTCACATGTTTAGTTTATTTTCATAGGGTTTATCTATAAACAAGAGTTTGAGAAAAATCATAACCAAATAATATACACGCGTACATTCATAAACAAGAGGTTGGAAGGTAACCAAATACTTATCTGCATTGGTTGTATTTACTTTATTCCAGGGGATCCTTCTTTGCTTTACAAGCTTTGGATTTCCTGTGGATAGAATAACGAATGTTGGGCTAGCATGCAGGCTACTCCACAATCATTCGAATGGCAATGCCAGGCCAGTACACCGACTGGTTTATCAATTAATTAATGAATATTTGGCCATCACGTCAGCTACTCCACAACATCAAGTGGTTAATGCTCCCACTAACTATTCTCTAAATTTATCAAGCATCAATTACTCTCTGGTTTACCAAGAATTTTATAGTGCCCGACTAGTTACTCTCTGGTTTACCGAGAATTTCATACTGCCCGACCAGTTACTGTCGGGATTTACCAAGAATTTTACAGTGCTCAACCAATTACTCTCTAGATTTACCAAGCATTTTACAGTGCTCAACCAGTTACTCTCTGGATTTAACAAGCATTTTACAGTGCTCAACCAGTTACTCTCTGGCTTTACCAAGTATTTTACAACGCTCAACTAGTTACTCTCTGGATTTACCAAGCATTTTATAGTTCTTTCAGGGTCCTTGCTTCCTGCAATGACCAAGGTTTCCAACAACGAAACAACAGTGTATCACCTTAGCTATTAGAAAACTCATACTTGAAATCTTCATTATTCCAAGCAAGAAATAAATGAAAATGAATACTTATATGTATTTTGCATTTCCTCGCTACTCCACAGGTTTCCTTCTCTGCTTTACAAGCCTTGGATCACCTGTGGGCTAGCACACATGTTGCTTCCACAACATCATTCGAATAGGCAATGCCAAGTCAGTACGTCGACTGGGTTTATCATGCATCCCAAAAATCAGTATGCTAAGCCAGTACGTCGACTGGGTTTATTAACTATTTCAAAAATCAGTATGCTAAGCCAGTACGCCGATTGGGTTTATCAAGCATTTCAAAATCGGTATGCTAATCCAATACGCCGGTTGGGTTGATCAAGCATACAACGACCATTTCCAAGCCAGTTCTCTGACTAGGTTTGTCAGGAAATAACACCCTTCACCAATACCTCCACAACATGCAAATAGCCAATTCCAAGCCAGTACACCGAATGGGTTTGTTAGGCATCCAATTTAACAACATGCCAAGCCAGTACACCGACTGGGTTTATCAGGCATACAACAACCATTCACCACAATATCCACACAACCAATGCCAAGCCAATACAACGACTGGGTTTATCAGGCAATAGGAACAACATAATATGATTACGTGGCTCCTTCTCTTATGCAAACCAGTGGTTCCCCCCTAGAACTCCATAGGTGACTCACTTGACTGCAGGCCAGCAGGGCCCCCACAATACCCACTCACACTACATAAGGATGATACCCCTTTTATGCTACACAGCTCCTCGGGCCTATCCATCTCTTCTAGTGAACTTTAGTGTGAGCGTAGAAAGGTTACCACTACCCATACAGTCCTCTTGAGTACTTTCTTAACTTTTCCTCTTACGTGCAGCACCAGATTGCATCTGTGTAAGCTGATAGCACAAGAAGGATAAGTAGGCTCATCAGTATTGTTTCTCTAAAATTGTAATCATATTTCATAACATTCACTATCAAGTATTGAAACACCAAGAATGCGTCCATTCCCTTAGGGTGTATTCAATATTGACAACCCTAACATAACCCATCAACCGAAAGGTATGCATCCCTTTCCGATGTGAGCCATGTAGGCCATAATCATACTCAAGCAGTCTGGAATAATAATGAAATAATAAAACATGCTCTGCATATTAAATCTAATAACCAGACATGTATATTCTTTGTTAAGGTTACAAAATACTCATCCGTTTTACAGACATATCATTTCTTCATTGTGAAGAATGGGGGCTCCCTTCTCTGAGTCAACAGTCAGGGGGCTTGTAATTCTTTTGATTTTGCACAATCTGCCGCATAACTTTCATGGCGATTTTTTCATTTTCGGCACCTGAAATTCATCCTGGAAAACAACTCAATTTTCTCGTTTCGACGGACTTATTGGATTCTCCTCCATCCGTGTCACTACAATTTATGCTAAAATTATCGACCATCACTCTCCGGTTGGAGACTTAACTTTTCCACTGCGACCGTAGCACAGAAATTAAGACTAAAAATCCCGCCCGTGTCAAGGAATTTTAGGCTAAAAATTGCCACCGGTGTCACGAAAATTAGGCTAAAATTCGCCGCCTGCATCATAGATTTTAAGCCTAAAATCACCGCCCGCGTCATAGATTCTAAGCCTAAAATCACCGCCTTCTTTGCTGATTTTAAGCTTAAAATCACCGATCGTGTTGATGATTTTAGCGTTATTTTTGCCGCACATGTCATAGATTTCAGCATTATTTTTGTCGCGTGCGTCGCAAATTTTAGCGTTATTTTTGCTACTGTGTCGCAGAAAATTAGCATAACTTTTGCCGACAGCGTCGCAGATTTAACGCTAAACTTGCCAACTGCATGGTAGAAGTTAACGCTAAACTTGCCGACTATGTCACAGAAGTTAACGCTAAAATCGTCGACAGAGTCTTAGGCAAATTTTCAAATTTTCAAAAACAGTTAGAAATTTTTTCGAAAGTATTTCCTTCTTTTCTGATGTTTAGTGCTGGACAGAAGGCATACTTACCTCTACAACTGTGACAGGAAACCCATGAAGGCCCAATGCTGCAACCAGTAGCTCTGATACCATTTTATAATGTACCCTCCTATGGACCCAATTCCAAAAAGGGAACATGGTACCAATATCCGGGCTCTTACATAAACTCAGCCCATAGGTTAGATTCATACAATTAAAAACAAGAGTGTGCAGATGCAAAACAACAAGTATGCACAACGGAATTAAAACAACATCCACACATAATTCATGCTCACCCATCATATCAAAATAATCATTAAATTAAACATTGCAGAAGTAAATACACATAGAGATTACTTATCTTCATTGTGCAATTGTCCCAAGCAACTAGCTATGTTGCTGCAATGTTCCACCCAACCATAGGCCAGTTGTGTTCATCAAAATCTCAACACAACTGTCACCCCCCGAGTCGGGCATGATTCTACAAGGAAAAGGGGACATTCATACTCATACACAGCCAAATAATTATTCCTCCAAGCCAAGCCAACCCACAGCTGGGTTTATCAGGCTAATTATGAACCCTATGGATTTATGGATGCTTGCACTCAAGCTCAAGCCAAAGCAATAGATACCCATTACCCATATCCCAACATACTCTTTCTACACACAACAAAAATAATCATTGGGCAGGGATACACATTTACAGCAAAGGTATTTTACAAAATAGGCTCCATGGGTTTTTCCCCAAATCATGGCTCACCAAAACGGATTGTCGGAAGGGAAATTCGTCCCCAGGGAGCAACATGATTTCTCCCACCTGTTATGAGCATTTCAGATGGCCAAATTGCCTCATTGAAACCCCAAATCGATTTGTTCTCTTCACCATTGGTAACCAAAACAAAAACGCCCTTCCGAGCTCGGAAGATGAAGGAAAACACATGAAATCCATGGAGAAAAACGCCCAGGTAGCTCCAACCTCATGGGAGAGAAAAGATGGTTGATGGGTCATGGCTTGGGGAACAATTCATGGCTCTTTCCTTGCCAAGGAATCTAAACACGTTTTTCCATGAAGGGTGGCTTTCCTATACTCGAATTTGGACAGCCATACCTCTCCATTCCTAAGGCATTAACTACCTCAACCAACTCTTCGGAGAATGAATGATTGGGTACAAAAGTCAACATGGGTAGTTGAGGATTTGATGGGTTATCTCATTGACACTTGGATTGACTTGATTGGATCCAAGGGTTTGAATATTTCCCTCCCAATTCCTTGTAGAATCATTCCCCCATCTCTTATTGCATTGCATAGCGAGTTGTGGGTATTTTATTAAAATGCATATTTACATAATATTCGCAATTTCCATTGTGCCTGTCTAGCATGTAAACCATATGCATCAATAAATCGATGGCGGGGCCTTGGCCTTGAGCTCCTTGCCACGATTTGATAACAATATTACATCATCTACAATTTTAATGCAATAGGGTCAAGATGGGGATGTTACACATTTAGTCCCAAATTTCAACCAATTATTCATACCATTGGGGGAATTGAACCATGGTGGGTAGCTTGATATGCCATTGTCTTTGCTTTTGAACCACAACCCCATTGGTAGCAGTTAAGGCCTCTTTGTTTGCTACAATGGTTTTTCTTATTTCAGTATTATATTGTATCATCCTAAGTTGTCACAGTCTATGTCCTTTTCAGTATTCTACCATGTCATCCTAAGTTGTAACATTATTTTCCCTTTTTCAGTATTCAACCATCACATCCTAAGTTGTAATAGTCTCTATCCTTCTCCCATGTTGATAATTTTAGTATTATAATAAATCTCAAATAGTTGTGGGGAATGTAGTAACAAGTATGCTTTAAACCATTCCTTTTTAACTGAAGAAGGCACATTTGGAAGAGGAAATATTTGCATAAGATTAATGAAAATTTCTCAAAGATGAATTAATTACAATAAATTATAATGGTTTTGAATATTTGGGTCTTAATTATATGTCCCTCTCTTATATCCCATAAGAACACATCGAAAGGGCTAGGGGAGGTATGAGTTTATCAAACCATGTCCTTGCATGTCAATTTAATTTGTAAACAATAACTTGGTCAATGTTATTTGTTAAGAGTAACTAGTGGGGTTGATGAATAATTTTTGTGTGGATGAGCTGCTCTCGACTAGCATAAGGAAATATGAAAATGGGTGACATGGTGACTCATTCCTCAAAAGATATGTGTTTTTAAACTGTAATACTCACTTAACATGTTAAAGCACTCATTCTCTCAAATATAAAACACAATAACAAAGATTTCTTCCTTTTCTCACACTATTTCTATCGCACATTTGCAACTTGCAAACAACAAAGTACATAGAGGAGTGGACAAAGTACGACATAAGCTTAAATGGAATATACATCAAAGGAGTGGAAAATAAGTTATAATACTTAAAATAGTAGTCAGAATGAGATCCCATTAGATTTTGTTGTGAGATTAGATTCTGTTATGAGGAGGCATTGCTTGCACACTCCAAAGAAAATATGAAGAAGCAAATTGTTCTTCTTTTGAAGTAAACAAGTGGATTTCTTTCTATTTTTGTAACATATGTTGGAAAATTGAAAACAAATATTTCAATATAAAGGATTACATTTTTTCTTAGGTCTTCCTTTTAAAAACGTCTGTAGTTATTTCCCTTTTGATAGAATTCCTTAAAGCAAATAAAATATAGGCAAATGAGATGAAAGATCTTATAAACTAATCTCAATGGAGAAATGGAACTTGATAATTTTTTCATGATACGTTTTGCTTTGTGCTTGTATGTTCATGCGGAAAGATACAAGCATGTGATGAGTACATGAATGCTTAGTTGTTGTTGTGAGCTTTTAAACGTTGTATTGGCTTTGAGTTCTTTTTCAAACTCATACATCTTGGGATATGCCTTGTAATCATTTGATTATAATGGGTTTCACAAGAGTAGAACATAAATCTTTGGTACTTGCCTACAACCATCACTTTCATTGTATTAGATTTATCGGATTAAGAATGCCAATTCCCAGTCTTTTGAAATGATGCATAAAAGTAGATTTAACAAGATTTAGCATATCAATATTTGGTACCTGCTACATTTTTATGTACGTGAACTTTTGAGATGAATATTGTTTATTAACTTGCAACTTTCTTTTAGAATTATATTTTGACCAACGGATTTTTATGTAGGGCGGGTACAATCAAGATGTAAATGTTAGTGGCGGTAGGGGGCTTAAATCCCATGTAACATTTCGTTTTGGTGTAATGTGATTCTTGCTTAAAGTGAAGTTTAATATAACACCTTGTTTTAGGAGCATCTCCTTAAGTCAACTCAAACAAATTTGAGAGATAATTTTTTATATAAATTTAATTAAAAAATCCAAGTAATTGAGGAAAGAGTTAAGGAAATTGTATTGATACGATGAAACAGGGTTCGGGGACAACATAATCGAAAGTATCTTCATAATTTTGTTTGATACTCTATCTGTATCAGACACGCCTGGTTGGGTTTGGAGGGAACCGTCAATTAAGCATTGTTGCATTCAATTTACAATGATTTACTACTAGGGGAGAGTCAACCACAAGGAAATGTCAATTGGTTTGTTAAACTTTGTTTTGTAAAACCATTCAAGTCACTAATTATGAGGTTTTTGAAGATGTAGTACTATATAGAACATGCAATTATATTAATTAGGAAGCTCATGGTTCCATCTAAAGAAGTAGGGTACTCTTACAGGCTAGGGTAGGAGAGATCTATGTTGGGGAGATATCCATATCATGTCCATATCAAGTAGTTAAGCATTGTTGCATTCAATTTACAATGCTTTATTCCTAGGGGAGAGTCAACCACAAGGAAAAATCAATTGGTTTGTTAAAATTTGTTTTGTAAAACCATTCAAGTCATTGATTGTGAGGTTTTTGAAGATGTAGTACTATATAGGACATGAAATTATATTAATTAGCAAGCTCATGGTCGCATCCAAAGAAGAAAGCTAGTCTTACAGGCTAGGGTAGGGAGATATCTCTGTGGGGGAAATATCCTTATCATGTCTGGATATCAAATAGTTGAGATGTATAGTCAAATTCTCATTGTTAATCGGTTTTCCTGAAGAAGAAATCGATTTTCCCGTAATGGATTTACACTTCCATTGAGGAAGAGTTTGATTTTCCTAGAGTGAAATTGACTGCCATTAAGAAATAAATTGAATTTCTAGTCAGTCAATTTGGTGAAGAGATTAAATTCAGCTGGAAGAGGGTCGCATTTTCAAGGTGAATATTGTTGTAAGATTACAAAACATTTATTCCTGTATAAGAAAACTACCTATCCATACATGGAAGCCCTAGGTACAAGACATAATTGCCCATAGAACCCTGTTGAAATTAAATAGATATTGGTAGGATCATTGCTTTATACATGTTTCTACTTACATTGAATGGGTTTTATCAATAGAACAACCAATCACAAGCATAGATAACTAGCACTCACCCATTTTCAGAAACTTCAACTTCTTCATAACTTGACATCTTATCCACAAATTCCTGCATCTTCTTGGCATAATCCAATCAGTCTCTAGGAAAAGTACAATCAGTCTCCAGAACAAAAAAAACAAAAAAAAAAGCTTTCATTTCAATGCTCAAGTTTCCAATTTTAATCCTTTTGCACCAGAGTATAATCCCTACATTATACCAACAATAACAAAAAACTTTTCGGAGTATAATCCCTACATTATACCAACAATAACAAAAAACTTTTTAGCTTGCAAGGAATTAGTTATACATTTATCCATGTAAATGTCTTGTGCCAATGATTATATTCAAATTTTAGTGTTGAACACTTATTTAGAATAGCATTGAACCATTTCCTTTTCCGTTAAAAAAATATTCATGCTAAGTAAATAAAAATACATACTACATACTAACTTGATCCCCAGAGTGTATTGCTCGTGTTTGTATCATGAATCAACATATTTCAATTTCAACATAAAACATATTTTATTTTCTTTAAAATTTTTCCATGGAACATACTTTGATGTTTAACAAGGGAAGAAATTGTCTACTTCACATAGGTCACTATGGAAAGAAACTAAACATAACAAGAAATAGGGTTGTCTTCAAGAACCTTAGAGAATCATTATGCTTCCCTATGTCAAAGAAGTATACAAAATATCAATTGGAATAATCCATGCTCATTGAGTGTAGTTTTAATTTGAAATTGGACCTTTACAAGACTCCCGGGTAATTCAAATGCCAAATAGAATTTGATATGTATGAGCATCTTGGTAAATAATACAAGCATAAATATGAAATTGCACTCAATTAACGAATACTTAGAACCTTGTTGCAATTATATGATAGTTGTGTTTCATTAAGTTTTGAATGTATTTGGATTTTCTACTTTGTTTATACAAATAAATGTTGTCATATTTTTTAGAATGGACATAATGATTGTTTTTTATTTTGTGGGATTTACTTGGCACTATTGATCAATGTGGTTTTTCCTAGCACCATTTATGATCGATCAATAAATACAAAATCGAAGCTTCATCCATGAAAAATCAATGAAAATCATACACTTTGTCTCAATTATTCAAAGCCCATTGGATGTATAGTAGTAAATATTAGATAATGAAGTGATCCACTTATTAAAGTTTACTTTTTTGGAAATATTTAGAACCTTCCAAAGTGTTTTTCCTTCCTCGTGCACTTTTCCACTCAGCGTTCCTTTTGTCCCTACTGGGGGGGATTGCTAGTATAAAAAATAACATGTCCACTCAAATTATATTTTAAAAAATTACATTTTCAATGTCATATATATATAACTACACAAATTAGATAAATGACAACCCTTTCTCAACATTTGCACTCTAAAAAGGGGTTTTCACCTTGATATATTTAATCCCTCTTGGAGCTTGGTAGATCCCCTTTTAAGATGGATCTATTCTAGTTGTGTAGAATCTCGATTGAGGGACCCACTCTATAAAACCATTCTAAAGTCTAAAGAACAAAAAGGAGTTGTTAGAGGGGGTCTAGTTCCAAATTTTTCACCTATGAAAACTATAATATCCAAAGGGTTATTGTAGGGTTGTGATTTAAAACGCATCTAAGAAAGTATCTATAGGTGATGGTAAACAACTTTCCGTAATTGGATTTGGTATTATTAATGTTACTAATGGTCAATCGGAAGATGTTTTTCATGTTGAACACATGCCCATCAATTTGAAGCTTGGCCTAATAAATATGTTCTTAAAGATATCAATCAAAATTTTAAAGTAGTTTCTTTTGAAACTGTTGATCATATTGGTGGTTTATATATATTTGTTGGTTTTAATTTAACTAAAAGACAACCTTTCTATTCCTATGTTGCTCATGCTGATGAACTAACTAAATTATGGCATGAAATATTGGGTCATTTCAATTATGGTAAATTGAAAATATTAACTAAAATGGTACTTGGCTTGCCTAATATTTCATCTACTAACGGCACGGGGGTTTCACTTAATAAACCGATATCATAGCATGTTCGTTCATGGCATATGAAACAATACCCCTAATTTCACTAAATATTGGAAAATGCCTTCCAAAATCATTTTTTTAACCCCCTCCCAATATGCCTTCCGAATTTAAAAAAACCCTATTTTCACTAGATATTGTATGTATCAATTTTTTCATTAACATTTTTTATACCCCTTTATATTTCTACCTAGCATATTGATATGATACCCATCTTATGACCCCACATGCATTCTACAATGCACCTTGCTTATTTTGATGTATATTGTGGATGCACATTACTTCACACACAATGCAATTACTCAACCACATATCATTATGATTTGCAACATCTAATGGTCTAATGAAGAGATAGGAGATCACTTCTTATATGTCACTAGAGCCAATGCACATAGTACAACATTTAGATTGCATGTTGCAGTTCCCCAATTGTTGACTAAGCTTGTTGTGGGCTAGGCATCCAAGCCCCCAGGGCCTGTAATAAGCTCTAGGAGGCTGACTAAACCTCCCCAGGCTTGTAATAGGCATGAGTGGCTGGGTATTCAAGCCACCAAGGCCTATTGAGGGCCTATAACAGGCCCTGAAGGCTTAGAGTCTCTCAAGGCTATTGGTAACAACTAGCTGAGTGCTATTGGTAACAATTGGCTATCAATGACCACTGTCTCTCGACTATGATTGACTGGCAACCCTCTTCACCACGAAACCTCTAGCCTCAAGCGTGCCTCAATACATGATTTCCCTGCGTACTGGTAAGCCCGAGCCTTGCCTCAACCTGATTTCTCATCCGGTCGTGATCTCGCCATCTCCATTTGGTGGATATTTTTCAGCCCGCCCATATAAAAAAGACCCCAAAGTATTTTTGTATTGTTACATTAAATAAAAAAAACCTTTGGCCCTTAATATATAAGCAATATAATTTTTAGGTTTTCATGATTATTTAATACGCCAATATGAATGAACGTGATATTATATTTCCTTCTAGTGAAGCCCCCATGACTAACGGTGTTTGTGATGGTTGTGTACTTGGTAAACATCATAGAGAAATGTTTGATAAAGGTAAAGCTTGGCGTGCTAAAGAACCATTGCAATTAATTCGTAGTGAAATTTGTGGTCCTCTTTAAGTTCCTTCTATATCTGATGCAGTCTATTTTCTTACTTTTATTGATGACTTTAGTAGAAAATCATAAGTTTATTTTTTGAAAAATAAAAGTGATTTTTTTTCTAAATTTCCAATATTTAAATCCTTGGTTGAAAATGAATCTCGTAAAAGAATTAAGACTTTAAGAACTGATAATGGGGAGGAATTTGTTAAGAAATAATTTGAAGTATATTTATCTAAACATGGAATTCAAGATCAAAAGGTTGTTCCTTACACACCTCAACAACAGGGTTTTGTTGAAAGGAAAAACAGAACTTTAGTTGAAATGGCTATATGTATGCTTTATTCTAAAGGATTACACAAGAAATTTTGGGCTGGAGCCATAATTTGTGCTAACTTTCTTTTAAATAGAGTTCCTACAAAATCTGTTAACCATGTTACCCCTGAGGAAAAATGAAATGGTAGAAAACCATATATTAGTAACATGAATTTGTTTGGTTGCAAATGTTGGGTTCATATTCCCGATGAAAAATGCAAAAAAGTTAGAACCCAAGTCTCACAAGTGTATATTCATTGGTTATGCTGAGGATTCCAAGGCTTACAGGTTATTTTATCCTTCTAATCAGAGTGTCATAATCCAAAGAGATGTTCAATTTACTCAAGTCTCTCCACCACCTGATCCAGTAGAACCTCATGTTACCCTGAATATTCCATTGTCTCATGTTACTCCTATATCTGTTACTCCTTCCAGTACTGTGCCTGTTGTTGATCTTAGTTCACATTCTTCTTCAAGTGTTCCACCTGAAAGTCTCAAAGATCCTGAAGTGACTTATGTTCCTTCTAGCCTTCCTGTTTGGGCCCAAAAAAATATTGAATCTCAGAAAACTCTTGAATCTGTAGGTAGTGAGATATGTAACCCTTCTGATACTCGTAGAACTAGATCTAACTTTTCTCTTATGACCAAATTTTTGGCCACAGACGATCCTACTTCTTATGCTCAAGCTAAGGGTAATCATCATTGCTAACATGCTATGTCTATTAAGTATGATTCTCTTATGAAGAACAAGACTTGGTCTCTTGTTCCTCTTCCTCTGGGAAAGAATTTAGTTGGTTGTAAATGGATTTATAAAACTAAGTTTACTACAAAACGGACATATTGAAAAATATAAAGCTAGATTAGTTGTTAAATTTTGTAATCAAGTTGAAGGTATTGATTATAATGAAATATTTTCTTCTGTTTCTAAAATGAATACAATAATAACCCTCTCATCTCTTGTTGCATCTTATAAATGGGAAATACACCAAATGGATTTTAAAAGTGATTTTTTAAATGGTAATCTTAATGAAGACATTTATATGCAACAAACTCCTAGTTTTATTAATGTTGAATCATCAAGTTTTGTATGCAAATTAGACAAGTATTTATATGGTCTCAAACAAGCACCTAGGGCTTCATATGAAAACATTGATACATATTTCTTGAATAATGGTTTTAAGCATTGTATATTTGATCCAAATCTACATGTTAAGAACTTTGGTGATCATATCCTTATTATTGTATTATATTTGGATGATCTTATTATCACTAGAAGCCAACTTGTTTTAATTCAAAGTATAAAAAGTTATCTTCAAAAGCAGTTTGAAATGACTAATCTCGGTATATTGCACTATTTCTTGGGTCTTCAAATCTGGCATATGGAAGATGGTATTTTTCTCTCTTAGTCGAAGTATGCTACATAATTATTGGCTCATTTCCATATGAGTGATTGTAAACCTGATCCTATGCCATTTCAATTCGTTGTAAAGTTAACTGTTGAATGTACTACTCGTCTTGTTGATGCTACTCTTTATCGTTAGCTCGTGGGAAGTTTGATATATTTAACTCACAACAGACAATATCTCTCTTTTTTCATTAGTATGGTTTCTCGGTTCATGCAGCAACCTCATGAAACTCATTGGCAGGCAGCCAAGAGAATTATGAGATATTTACAGGGGACATTTCACTATGGTGTCTTTTATTCGAGCAGTGCTATAGTTTCACTTTCTAGATATACAGATTCTGACTGGGAAGGTGACAGTTATGATCGACGATCAACTACTAGTTATATATTTCAACTTGGTTCAGGTCTGATTTCTTTGTCCAACAAGAAGCTGAAGACTCTTTCTTTATCATTGTGTGAAGTAGAGTATAGAGCATCCAAAGAAGCAACTAAAGAAGCAATTTGGTTACGATATGTTCTCACTGAACTTGGTTTGGTTTCGAAATCGTCCACTATGTTGAAATGTTATAATCAGGGTGCGATTCAGCTTGCTTATAACCCGGTATATCGCGCCAAGACAAAGCATCTCGAACTTGATGCTCATTACATTTGAGTTCTCGTCGCATATGGTATTATTTCTCTTGAGTATTGTCCTACCGAGTAGCAGGCGACCGATATATTCACCAAATCCTTAACAGCAACGAAGTATGTGCATCTCTATTCTTTACTTGGGATGAGGGAAGTTGTCATCAAGGTGGAGCAGTAATGACTCCTTCCTTCCTTAGTGTCAGTGATGGATTTTCTCCTAGCCATTATTAAGGGGGAGTGTTGGAATATATTAATTATATTCCTTGGAAGGTAATAATGTCTTTGCATTATGTCAAAATTTATCCACAATCTTATGTAAAAGAGTAATACCTTATATCCCATATTAATTATGGTAAAGTATACTCTTTGTATCCATCATTATATAAAGAGATGTTATTATGGAGAATTATATTATCCCACATGCAATATCTGAGAGTAATTCCTCCACATCTCTTGGTATATAATAGGATCAAGGGAGTCACATCAGAACAACATGATGATATAGTGGTGTACACTCATAGATAGTATCAACACATGGTATTGTGATCACAAACTTTGCTATATTGTATTGGGGTTATTTTGTGATGCACCTGCAACAATTAATTAACAAGAATATGCGAAATAGCAGAAATGACAGAACTCAGAATCACTTTTATATTGATCACAGACCACTTCGAGGGGGCAACCTCCTTTGAGCAAGCTCAATACAATTAACTTCACGGTGCCTTCGTAGGTCTCAACACACACTTATATACTAACTCTAGGCGCCAATACTATGGGTCAAAACCATGGGTCGTTACAAACTATGGATCAACAATACTACGGGCAACTTCTAAAGCATATGCGCCAACAACAATAACATAAACTATTGATCAACAAATACTACAGGACGACTTACAAAGCATATGCGTCCAACAACAACATACTAACAAAGTAAAGACATGGGTTCCTAACATCCCCTCCCCCTTAAAAAAAGCTTTGTCCTCAAAACTTTAGATGTGGAAATTGTTGTTGAATCTGAAGGAGTGGTTCCCATGTAGCATCCTCTGGTTGCATGCCATGCCACTGAATTAAGACCTCTGTGATAGAGCGAGAGCGAAGCTGACGCGTGCACCGATTGAGGATGGCCTCTGGCTCCAAAAGGATGGATCCTTCATTATCCAGTTCGGGTAAAATCGTTTGTCCACTGATGTTGGTGCCAAGAACTTTCTTCAGACAAGAGACATGAAAGACTGGATGAATGCGGGAAGAAGGAGGAAGTTCTAATTTATAAGCAACGGACCCATTCTTCTAAAGAATCCGATATGGCCCATAGAACTTTGGAGCGAGCTTATGACGCCCTTTGAGTTTCAAGGATGATTGTTTGTACGGCTGGAGACGAAGAAAAACCATATCGCTGACTTGAAAAGTGCACTCAGAATGGTGCTGATCAACTTGTTGCTTCATGCGATTTCTTGCCATGTGAAGATTGTCCCGCAAAATGCGAAGAATCTGATCGCGGTTTCGAAGGACCGTGTCAACTTCCTGAACTGGTGAACTGGTGGGGGTGTATGGAAGAAGAGCTGGAGGTGCCTGACCATAGACTGCTTCATATGGGGTCATTTTAGAGGCCGTGTGGTAAGAGGTATTGTACCACCATTCAGCGAGAGGGAGCCATTTTGCCCACTGATGTTGTTGTTCCGAGGTGAAGCAACGAAGATAAGTTTCCAAGCATTTATTGACAATTTCAGTCTGACCATCTATTTGTGGGTGATACCCTGAACTCATCTTCAGTTTGGTTCCAGTGTGACGAAATAGTTCTGTCCAAAAATGACTGGTGAAAGTCGCATCACGATCCGAGACAATGGAAGAAGGGATGCCATGAATACGAAAGATCTGGTCCAAAAAAATTTGAGCGACGGAGGAGGATGTATAGGGATGGCTGAGAGCACAAAAATGACTATATTTGGAGAGGCGATCAACCACAACGAGAATCACTGTCTTCCCGCCAAATTTAGGGAGCCCTTCAATGAAATCCATAGAAATCTCTGTCCAAATCCGTGTAGGTATGGGAAAGGGTTCAAGCAATCCTGGGAGGAGTGTTGTTTTACCCTTATTGCACTGGCAGGTATCACATTCGGCCACCATCTGTTGAATTGTCCTTTTCATGCCATGCCAAAAGAAGTTACACCATGCTCGTTCATACGTTTTGAGGAACCCAGAGTGCCCTGCCGATGGAGAAGCATGGAGTTCATAGAAGACAGCCTATTGCAGATCTGTGCTCTGGGGAAGCACCAGACGACCCTTGTATCGCAGAGAAGCACCATCCCAAGAGTAAGGTGGTACAGCAGAAGGGTTGTTGGTCAAGCGTTGGATGATTTGAGATAAGGAGGAGTCATTGACATAACCCTGTTGAACAGATTGCAACCAATCTGGAACATGCATAGAAATAGCTGAAAGAGAACCTTGGGCCTCAAATGTGCGAGAAAGAGCATCTACCACAATATTGTCTTTACCCTTCTTGTAAGTGATCTCATAGTCATAACCCATGAGTTTGCTAACCCATTTATGTTGTGCCGGGGAGGAGACACGCTGCTCCAAGAAATATTTCAGACTCTGGTGATCAGTCTTGATGCAGAAATGATTCCCTAATAGGTATGGGTGCCACTTATGTACTGCATGCAAAATAGCCATCATTTCCTTCTCATAGGTAGAGGAAACTAGATTCTTACCTGAAAGGGCTTTGCTGGTGAACGCAATGGGGTGTTCATCTTGAAGGAGAACAGCACCAAGTCCATTGCCGCAAGCATCACTCTCAATAGTGAAGGGCTTGGAAAAATCGGGCACAGCTAGCACAGGTGTAGTACACATAGCTTGTTTTAGTTTGTCAAATGCACACTGAGCAGCAAGTGTCCATGTGAAGGCATCCTTTTTCAAGAGAGCAGTTAATGGAGCTGCAATCTTCCCATAATCCTTGAAAAACTTGTGGTAGTAGCCAGTCAACCCCAAAAAACCACGAAGGATCTTGAGTGTCTGAGGGTGTGGCCAATTGTTCATGGCATCGATTTTGGCAGGATCCACTTGAACCCCTTGTGCTGAGATAATGTGCCCGAGATACTCAACTTCCTTCTGTCCAAAAACACATTTAGACTGCTTGGCATGGAGATGATGGTCAGAGAAAAGTTGCATGACAAGATCCAAATGCTGGAGATGTTCATCCCATGTTTTACTGTAGATGGGGATATCATCAAAGAATACCAGAATGAATTTCCGCAAGTAGGGTCGAAATATTTTATTCATTAAGGCCTGGAATGTGGAAGGAGCATTAGTGAGGCCAAAGGGCATGACCAAAAACTCATAATGGCCATCATGTGTGCGGAAAGCTGTTTTAGGGATATCATCCTCATGAACCCAAATTTGATGATACCCAGAACGAAGATCCAACTTAAAGAAAAAATGAGCCCCATGAAGCTCATCAAGAAGCTCATCAACAACAGGAATTGGAAACTTATCCTTGATGGTGAGGTGATTAAGTGCTTGGAAGTCAATGCAGAGGTGCCATGACCCATCTTTTTTGCGGACAAGAATAACTGGAGAAGAAAAGGAACTAGTGCTTGGGCGAATAATACCTTTCTTCAATAAGTCCCGAACGAGCATTTCAATCTCCGTTTTTTGGTGAAATGGGTAGCGATAGGGCCTGATGTTGGGAGGAACGCTGCCAGGAAGGAGCTGAATAAGATGGTCTTCTGGCCTGGAAGGTGGCAATCCCACTGGTTCAGCAAAGACACCTATATATCGATCCAGAATTTGTTGTATATCCAAAGGAGTAGTGGAGACCGCTTATGGTTGCATCTGGATGGAATGGATCTGAGCGATGACACCATGTGAATTCTTCTTGAGGACTTTTTCCATGCGATGTGAACTGATGATGCTGAGAGAACCTGGTTGTAATCCTGTCAATGTGTGTTTTTCTCCATTGAGGGAAAACTGCATCCAAAGTTCAGCAAAATCCCATAAGATAGGGCCAAGTGTGCATAGCCATTGAGCGCCCAAAACCACATCACATCCGCCTAAGGGCAAGGAAAACATGTCAGAGCGCAAGGTATAATCTCCCATAGAGATACGCACATTTTGACACTTCCCTTTGCAAGGTAAGGTGCCCCCATTGGCAACCATGACTTCAAAGTTGGAGCAAGGATGGATAAAACAATCAGCTTGTTTGGCGACCGAGGGTCAATGAAATTATGAGTGCTACCAGAATCAATGAGTATTGTAAGAGGAAGCTTCTTGAAGTAACCCCTGACCCGCATTGTTTGGGGGGTTGTGATTCCAGCTAAAGCATGGAGAGATATCTCTGGCTGGTCATCCTGAGAGGGAGGGTCAATAGGCGGTTCCTGAATGTCGACCGGAGAATCCAGTGTTTCTGGATCTTTGTCACCAATTTCAGAGGCAGGCGGAGACTCCACATCCAAGAGATAGAGCTTTTGCTGAACACATCTATGTCCCCAAGTGAATTTCTCATCATAATTATAGCAAAGCTCCTTTTCTCTGCGTGCTTGCATCTCTATTTCAGACAAACGCTTGATAGGAGTCGGTCGAGGAGCCTGCGGTATAGGTGGTCGCTGAGAACCCATATTTTGGAAGGGAACAAAAGTGGGCTTGGAGCGTTGTTGGGATGCAATCTTGTCTTCTGCCAACTTAGCCAACCCTAGTGCTTCCATCATTGTGTTGGGACAGAACATTTTTACCTCAGAGCGGATGGCATCCTTTAGACCACTAATAAAATAACTCCGGTAAAATTCATCAAACAATCCTTCGGTGTGGTTGGCTAGATTCTCAAATTCGATTTGATACTCTCTCACAGTGCCAGTTTGGCGAAGTTTAGTGAGGGCTCCTGTGAAGTCATCAAAAGCACTAGGACCAAATCGTTGCAAAAGGAGTTGGCAAAAGTCTGGCCATTTGGGCTCTGGATGAGCCTTGATGTACCAATGGTACCATTAAAGAGCTTCTTGTTCCAAATGAAAGGATTCCAACGGAACTTTGTTGACATCAAAAGTACTATGCAGACTAAAATACTATTCTACACGATAGATCCATCCAGTTGGATCGGTACAATTGAAGTAAGGAAAATCAAGCTTCGGACCATGGAAATTGCTGGAAGAAGAGAACCCATTGTCTGCCGAAGACTCGGACTGCCGTTTGTTGTTCATAGCTGAATGTTCAAGATGGAGACCGAGAAATTTTTCATCCAGATCCTGGAGTTTGGCTTGAATGGCTGCAAGTGCGTCCTCCATGGTTTTTGCTCCTGCATGGGTGACAACCATAACTAGGATTGATTTTTTTATTTTTTTTATTTTTTTTCGGTTGACTGGGTAGGAAAACAAAAACAGAAACTACTTCAGTAAAGGAAAATCTGCACTTGGGAAAAAATCAGAAGGGTAATTGGGGTGTGACTAGGTTTTGGACACTGTTGGATAGACAGGGAAGCAAAAATGAGGATTTCAGAAGCGGGGTGAAAGAATGGGAAAATTTGGCAGAGGGGAACAAAGAAGCAAAATTCAGAAAGGAACTCTGTGGTAAAATTTGAAGGTGATTGGGTGAAATCTGAGGAATTTATGGCAAACCCTAAAAATAGACAAATGTGGGATTTTGGGATTTGGGAAGGGGAATTGGAGATAGGGTCCTCAGGACTGAAATATGCAGAATGGGATGACAGGGGTTCCCCGAAAATTTCAAGGGAAATAGAGTGAAAATAAGGGAGATATGGAGAAAAAATTGAATTTTATACTTTTTTTTTTTTCCAGACTGGAGTGGCTACGGCTCAAAAGGGATCTGGAACAGCGCCGAATGGATTGAAAACGGCTAAATCTTGAACGGCTTGCAAAATGGATCTGAAACGGCGCAGTAGTGATCAACAATAGTTCAGCTTAAAGTAGATATGGACCCCAAGTATGTGCGGCTTCCTAACAGTTCAGGGATTTCACTCGGCCACCAATGCTGTCTGACAGCTTGCGTATTGGGGCAGTACCCCTCACTCCACGGCTTAGGTAAAACTGATAACCGCTTTACCACAAACGACAGCTCTTGGTTTACCTCACAGGTGGGAACTAGTCAATCAGGTAGGGGTCGTTTCCCTTTTCGCTGGCAGGTCCTCTCAATGGGCCAGCTACTTTGAGGTTCCTGTGGTACTCCTCACAATGAGTTTTAGGGCTTATGCCCAAGTACTTCCCATAGTTAAGCGGATAGCGATTATTCCCAAATCCGAACCTGCAACAGATGCGAAAAAAAAAATTGGCAAAAATTTCACCCAGCGAGCCCAAGAAAGTGCTCTGATACCAGATGTGATGCACCTGCAACAATTAATTAACAAGAATATACGAAATAGCAGAAATGACAGAACTCATAATCACTTTTATATTGATCACATGCCACTTCGAGGGGGCAACCTCCTTTGAGCAAGCTCAATACAATTAACTTCACGGTACCTTCGTAGGTCTCAACACACACTTATATACTAATTCTAGGCACCAATACTATGGGTCAAAACCATGGGCCGTTACAAACTATGGATCAACAATACTATGGGCGACTTACAAAGCATATGGGGCAACAACAATAACATAAACTATTGATCAACAAATACTACGGGACGACTTACAAAGCATATGCGTCCAACAACAACATACTAACAAAGTAAAGACATGGGTTCCTAACATATTTGTAGTTTCTCTCGTGTAAGATTGAAGGATATTTCTAGAGATAATAGAAGACAACCTTCCTGTGGACGTAGCCCAATTGGGTGAACCACATATATCTAGTGTATTCTCTAGTGAACCACATACATCTGGTGTATTCTCTCCATTGTTCTCTTTTTGTTCTTATTTACTTTGATATGTTATTGATTGCTAAGATAGGTATGCTAGTTTAGCTAGATCTATAGTTCTGCCATAAAGAACACCAAGGACAGTGTTAAAAATAAGCGAAGGGGGTGTATCACCCCCAAGGAGTTATTTTTTATTTTAGTATTTTTTATTTGAGAAATATTCTCCAAGCATTTATTTGCTTAAAGAGTTATAAAACTCTATGAGGAAAAATACTCACATTATGTGGGTGAATATTATGAATAAGAAATATTATTTTATTATTAATAAAAAAAGACTCACTTGGAGGCTTCAGTTGAAAGAGGGGACACCATCATGAGACAATTAACAAGTGGACATCAAAAAATATATTTGATATCAATCAAATCCAAGCCAAAAGCTCAACAAACCGACCAAATCCACAATTATAGGGATTAAGTTAATTGCTTGAGATTTGATTGAGATGGCACAAGACCCAGGGAAAAATTATATAATGGTGCACTAAGAAGACATAGGATGTTGTGTGGTGCATTAGAGAAACTGTTTTTATGTTGAGGGAAAGTTGTTGAGTACTCTCTCTATTTGAAATTCCATCTTTTGATATGTTACAAACTCTTTGGAAGAGTGTTGCATTCAGATAATTTTGAGTTCATTTTTCTATGGTGGCGGTCTAGATCGGGGGTGATGTTGGGAAAGTACACGTGGTTGTCCTCTTCTATAGTTGGGAGGAATTGGGAAGCTTCAAGTGTTTTTACCCTTTGATTTCAAGTAGGTTTTTTTTATATTACATTCTTTTTAATGGTTCGACAAATCAAATAGTTATTTTGCAATGATGTATATAATACTTGTGTTAGATCATACATATGGCCATCCATTATAGGGTAGGTTTGTATCTTGTTTTGATTGGATTAAAAATTTAAAAATAAAAAGGATTTTTTTTTTTTTTGATGATTTTGGGCTATGTTACACCCTTATACCCTGAAGATGTTAATTTCTCATTCCACCTCTTCTAGGTCTATTATTTATTTATTGTCTTTGACTACTTTAGTAGATATTCCCTTAATTTATGTTGAAATAGTTCTTTTTTCTATTTTTTTCAAGTGGAATTGTTATTTGAAATGTGAATGTTTAAAATATGAAATGCATTGATGAAAAGCAACCTCTATGAAATCAATTCCTATAATTTGCATGTTTTACTTTATTTTCTTTCCATTTTTACAATTTAGCATCTAAAATGCATTATTGACAAGGAACATTTGTGCCATAATTTTATATAATCACATGTTTGGGTGAATACCTTGTTTTCTTGTCGTATCTTAGAATTTGTTGTACCAAGCTCCGACCTTTCACATATTTAATTTTCTATACTTTCATGTTTTATGGGAGGATGATGATATTGGGTCATAATGATATAAATTTACATGATCCAATCACAAAAAAGGATAAACAAACTAAGAACTATAATTGGGCTCAATGGATACATATTTCCTTTCTTCACTAGTGTTTCAGGGACAACTCCTCTCTTTAGAATGTTTTTTTGAAATTACTCTTTTACCTATACATAATGTGCTTGATGTTGTCTTCGTAAGGAAATAGAAACAATATAGCCAATATCCTAAATTATTAAGGATATTCCATTGAACACATGAATATTTAGAACCATGAAAATCAATTTGGCAATGTTGCTTCAAACTAATTCTTAGTAAGTATTTTACTAGAAGGGAAGTTAGATTATGCTTAATAACAATAGTCAAATTTGTAATGTACCACCAAATATACTTTTGCATAAACATAATATGACTATGGGAAAATTGGTATAGTTCACAAATGATTCCAACTTTTATATTTAACACAAACTATCAGAGCACTCCAAATGAAATATGATGCTAGGGCATCAGAGCCTAGGCAGACCAGTCGAAGTTGATCGACATGAGGAGATTGACCAGAGGGAGTGCCAACGACCACTGGTGTAGATGAGCAGGTTGGCTGTCGAAGTCAAAAAGCTAAGAAGAAGTTGTCAAAGCAATCGACACGAGGAAAGAGTTCGATAGTCGACATGTGAATGTCCATAGGCTACAAGTTGTCGCAGAGTCGTAGTAGGCTCAACATGTTATCAGACTGCCACATCAACAAGTTTGGCCATGATCCAAGCAAGGAATATGAGGCAAAATGGCGAAGCCTAAGTGCAGAGCGAAGCCGACAAGGAAGTCAAAACTAACAGACAATATGGCCGACATGACTGATTACTGTACCTTGTCAAGAGGAAGCATAGAATTCAAGGAGAGTACTTGGAAACCATTCAAGGTTGCTAAGGAAGTTAATGACAGTTATTGTAGGTGAGTGAAGACATGACAAATGTCGTCATAGGTAGGGATTGTGCAACATGGTAGGGGCGCTGACTGTTGCAGGTCTATAGGATCATGGAAGCATCGCCTAACAGAGAATGCATGTCTCGGGGATCATAGTGGTCTCAAGAACAACAATAACATAGTAGAAGGCTTGTGCGTAAGCACATAGCAGGGGACAATTCCATTGTGTTGGAGTCGCAGAGCATAGATCGGGAAGAAGCTCTATAGATTGGAGAGAACAGTCACACAGCTTCCGAACGCAGAGAGGATTGAGCCATAGATTAGAGTTCCACAGTGAACCAGGAGAGGGTGAGGTCGACACACTGAGATAGCACACCGTAGTTACTTCTGTATTGTAATGGTTGAGGCCGACAGATAGTTAGTTATTTGTATTTACAGTTATTCCACATTGTAACTGATTGGTAGAAGTAATATAAGACAACTTCTGGCATGTTGTTAGCATCTTCTCTATGTAAGCATTGTTGTTGTGTCGTGTGAATTGTTAAGCAATAACCTTGTATTCACTAAGGCGCCTTGCGTTAGTTGGTACCAGAGCCATAGTATCCTGAGAGCCGAAGGGTGACTATATCAGATCCATAGTATCCTGAGAGCAGAACCCTGACTATATCAGAGCCATAGTATATTGAGATCCAAAGGATAACTATATCAGAGCGAGAAGAGAATCCTACGTGTAGAAGAATGTCAGTGGTATTGAGCCTGCAAGTGTGTTGAACAGCTTCACCTGAGGTTGGGTAGAGTTGTACACAACTTGTTGAAGTCCGATTGCAATTGGATGAGTGGGAGTTTTAGTAGAGGTTGAAAATGGCTCACAGAGGCGTTAATGTCTGAGGACAAAGAGCGCATGGCGCTATAGTCATGGTTGATCGTGAGATGTTCGACGAGTGCGTCTGAATAATGCGAACTTTGAAAAATGAAGTCGCATTGATCAAAGAAATCCAAAGGTGTGGTTGTATTCCCGATGAGCTAGACCATAGCGATGAGGAAGTCAAAGAAGTGGAAGCTCTGTAACGCATGAGAAGAACGAGAAGAAAAACTGATCAAAATTCTGACAGAGATGAGAGGTCGGACCAAGATAGATGTCACCTACCAAAATTTCCGAAAATTATTATTTTATTTTCAAAATACTTTATGTTAAATTTAATTACAAAGTTTTGTAATTATGATCAGTTTTGACCAAGGATGAATGTAATTACTAAATATTATTATTTAAATAAATTAATTAGGAGACAAACACCCAAGAGTACTGTTAAATGTGTGATCACTGACCCACTAGGAGGAGTGGAAGTCATTGGAAGGTATGGGATAGATGGCAGCAATTTCACTTCACTACTAGCTGTTGGTTATGGGACAACTACCCCTAAAAATGTGGCATTATACCCCAGGTGGTGGGAGTGGGAAGGAAACTCATTAAATGACCCAATATCAACTGAAAAGGCCTAGGCAACCTACATAAGGCAAATTCGAATTGAGCAGGCAGCTCTTAATCAATATTTTCTACAGAATATTTTCCTCATGTGCATCAGGTGATCACTAAGAGATTCCAATAGGGAGGCTAGTTGTGAGTGCAATCTTAAGTCTGCATATTGATGAGAAGAACCAAAGATGTTGGTGCAGGTCTATTAGATTGCTAGCTATTGAAGATTCATAAGTTATTTGCTACTGCAAGAAGAAGTCCTATTTCTTGAGTTTCTTCCTCCTGGTGGTTCAGTGAATAGGCTCGGGGGTCCTAAGGCAGTTCTAGACTATTTTCAGGAATTGGTTGGGCGGAACAGTCTTCTTCGGTTGTTTGTTGCCCTACAGATTTATCCAGGTTCTTACAAATTTTCTACCTTATCTTAGCTAGTAGATTTATTCTGTATGTTTAGTAATCTCTGTTTCTTGTTTTTGAAATTGAATCTAATTCTAAATTTGTTTGAAGTCTAAATGTAAAGTTTAAAAGATGTCTTGAATTGATAAACTAGTATCTATATTTTTCCCCATGCTGTTTTGTCCATCGTACTCCAGTATAGATACGCAAATTAAGAATAGATGATAAGATAGGCAATTTTCCATTTTGAATTCGATAAATAAATATAGTAATTCATGTGTTTATCAGTTTCTGCTCTATAGTTAATAATTGTAGAAATTTCTGTATAATATTTAATATATATATAAAATGCATCCTTAGTTATATGAAAAACAAATAAAGTGTAGTTTTTGTACAGTTGCATTGCATCATTCTTATCATTATTATGTACATAGGAAATAGATAGAAATCATCTTTCTATATATCATATTAAGTTTGCATTATAATAACAGAGCCGCAATTAAATAGATGTGTTCATTATATCAAGGTTGTACATAATAGTCATCACACAGTTTATCACATTGCATATGTACATACTGTTATCATTTTTTGCTATAACTATTTCCTATAGATTTATAGCTTAAACAAATGTTAAAATTATTATAAACATTTTGTTGCTACCAGTCATTTCATTCATTAGACAATCGAACTATAAGTGTCGACTTCTAATCTGAGTTCATTTTCAACCCTAGCTACAATTATCTTTTCCATTTCCATCATTTTTACATTTTGGAACAAAAACAATCATTGCAAGCTATGAATCGAAATCCAAATTTCGGTTTCAAAGGCCTTTCCAAAAATTCTTATTCAAAACTTAAAGCATCTCTCAGAGATGAGAATCGATTTAGGGTTTGACACTGGTTTCTTTTCATTCTTAAAAATGAAAGATAAAAACCATCTCATATATTCGTATTCTACATTACGACCTACACAGGCTGTGAATCAAAGCCAAAGTTTATTTTAAAATACATTCAATATCCATTTTATACAAAACACAAACTAGGGTATTTCCAGTTCGTTCCACTATCAACGAATTAATACCATATGATCATCCTACATTACAGAACTATCATATGAGACCAGTTTCACAAAAACCTAAGGTATAGATCAAAAATCATGCTGTCAACTTATAGCATAAAATCATATAACACAGACGTTTTTACACAGAGTTAAATAACATTTTATTTCATTATCGAGAAGGAAGTGTTGAATTCACTGTAAATGAGCCTCGACTCTTCTACCTTTTATTGTACATTAAACAAAATAGGTCGTGGTTCCAGGTTTAAACCAACACAAGTTCCTTTTGTGAAAATCCTCACAGCAGATCTAAGAGATGATGTATCTCACAAGAGAATAATTATGATTAAGCAAGAAAATAGAAGAAGAGTGATACATGCAGTATAATGAGCAACAGAATAATATGGTACAGTAGAACTCAGATAGAAGCAATAATACTTCGGTCATACTAGATTATTAATCACAAATGGACATATAAATAATACAATGCATGAGGAATTCGAATGCCTAAGGTGGCAATTCGAATTAGCCTTCATGGAGTGATCAAAGGATCACTGGAGTGTCATCGGAGCACAACTAGGTGTCCTCATGATCATCGGAGTGCAACTAGAAGTCTTCATCATCATCATTGGAGTCATCAATGCTCAAGTAACTGTCAACCATCAGTCAAACTAACTCTGGTAGGTGTAACTCAGTGTAACTAAGTGTAACTGAGTGTAACTGAGTGTAACTCAATGTAACTAAGTGTAACTCAATGTAACTAAGAGTAACTGAATGTAACTGAGTGTAACTGAGTGTAACTCAATGTAACTGAGTGTAACTGACTGTAACTGAATGTAACTGAGTGTAACTGAGTGTAACTCAATGTAACTGAGTGTAACTGACTGTAACTGACTGTAACTGACTGTAACTGAACTGGTAGGTGAAGAAGGGCGAGTTGCTCCCTAAAATCAAGGAAGAAGGGCGCACTAAGCAACTGGAGGGCTAAAACTGAATAGTGAGAAGCTCCTGGGGGCTGGCTAACTGAGGGCTAGGTGCTGGACTGATGACTGGGATGCATGCAAAATGCATGCAAACCCTAGAATGCATGCAAACCCTAAAAGGTGCATGCATGACTGAAAATGTAAATGATCAAAATACTGGTGGGACTAGGATGGAGTATAGGAATATCCTAACACCCCCCCTTAATCCATCCTGGGCCCTGGTAACTAAGACCAAAGGTCACCCAATACAATGAATAATAACAATCAATAAACCAAGGAAGTGGGAAAATTTCATGGGAAACATACCCCCTCCTAAAAAATAGACTGTAAGGCACACATAAAAAAAATAAAAGCTCCAAACTCAAGCATGTGTGATGCTTGGTCATATGTCTGGAGGTATCTTCTTCTTGGGAAGAAGTGGATCATGCTCAAAAAGCATGTGCTTGTACTTGCTCTTCAGATCGAATGTGATGAGAACAAATCCAACAGTATTAGAATGATCCTTGAACCTGTGATTCGAATCAGCTGAGGTAGGATCAAATTTTTGAATGTGCATATAGTCCTTTGTCTTCTCCTTCGAACCACCATGGGTGAGATTATGCCAAAAAGAACTATTACATGTTTGCTTGAAATCAAAATCAGATTTAAGACTTTCAAAACAGTTTCTTGAGATCTCCTTTGAACCAGCAGGGGTGAGATCAAAACTATCATATGATGCATGAGAAATTATCTCAAGCGGGTGGCAATGGCCATATTCTTCAATAACCTTCTGAAAGCATGTGCTAATGATCATATAGTAGTAAATAAGAGATGTTTGCTGAAGAGGAGCGAATGCATTACCTCCAATAGCTGATGTTACCTCCGAAATAATCATGTGATCATGATGCAAACCAACAAACTCTGGTGCAAGGCAGGATTTAGGACCTTCTGCAATATCTAGAGTGTGAGCTGGCACAGAAAGAGAAGAAAGTTTGAGCATGAGCGGAGAATCTGCAAGTTCTTTGTCAACAACTTCAATATGAGATGATACTGGTTCATGATCTGAGAGATCATCAAGGGGAGCGAATGCAACATGATCTGATAGACCATCAGGAGGAGCGAATGCATCATGATCTGAGAGACCATCAAGTGGAGCGAATCCATCAACTTGCTTGCTTTTGAAGGGATTTGGACCAAAACCATCATTCTTTTTGCCGAATCTTTCATCCAGATGAGCCCATAACTCTTTTGGAGTTTCAATTTCAAAGATGGTCGGGTACAATATGTAATCAGTCATAGTAAGCTTCATTCTTCCAATGTGCATGTCACCTTTATTCAACCATTTAATCTTCTTTGTAGAGGATTCGAACTCTCTTTCAAAATAGCAATCAAAGAGATCATGGCTCTTTAAATATGCTATTATTTTTGGTTTCCATTCATCATAGTTGAATAGAGAAAGAGGAGTGATTTCTTCTAATTCAGGATACATTGAAGATGTAGAAGACCTGCAAAAACAATATAGAATAACTGCAACTGCTACTGCTGCAAAATTGCCAAAACTGATGCAACTGCTGCACTCGAAATCTTGGTAATAACCTGCAAAAAACTCTCAAGAATGGAGATAAACAATACTCTCAACATGCTCTGATACCATGTGAAAATCCTCACAGCAGATCTAAGAGATGATGTATCTCACAAGAGAATAATTATGATTAAGCAAGAAAATAGAAGAAGAGTGATACATGCAGTATAATGAGCAACAGAATAATATGGTACAGTAGAACTCAGATAGAAGCAATAATACTTCGGTCATACTAGATTATTAATCACAAATGGACATATAAATAATACAATGCATGAGGAATTCGAATGCCTAAGGTGGCAATTCGAATTAGCCTTCATGGAGTGATCAAAGGATCACTGGAGTGTCATCGGAGCACAACTAGGTGTCCTCATGATCATCGGAGTGCAACTAGAAGTCTTCATCATCATCATTGGAGTCATCAATGCTCAAGTAACTGTCAACCATCAGTCAAACTAACTCTGGTAGGTGTAACTCAGTGTAACTAAGTGTAACTCAGTGTAACTAAGTGTAACTGAGTGTAACTGAGTGTAACTCAATGTAACTAAGTGTAACTCAATGTAACTAAGAGTAACTGAATGTAACTGAGTGTAACTGAGTGTAACTCAATGTAACTGAGTGTAACTGAGTGTAACTGACTGTAACTGAATGTAACTGAGTGTAACTGAGTGTAACTCAATGTAACTGAGTGTAACTGACTGTAACTGACTGTAACTGACTGTAACTGAACTGGTAGGTGAAGAAGGGCGAGTTGCTCCCTAAAATCAAGGAAGAAGGGCGCACTAAGCAACTGGAGGGCTAAAACTGAATAGTGAGAAGCTCCTGGGGGCTGGATAACTGAGGGCTAGGTGCTGGACTGATGACTGGGATGCATGCAAAATGCATGCAAACCCTAGAATGCATGCAAACCCTAAAAGGTGCATGCATGACTGAAAATGTAAATGATCAAAATACTGGTGGGACTAGGATGGAGTATAGGAATATCCTAACACCTTTCTCATTAAAATGAACCCTATGTTCTCATAAAAACAAATTACGACATGATCTTCAAATCAAAATCATAACAGGGAGATTCCCAAGTTCAAGCATCGAAACGAGTTCTTAAAACCTCAGCTTCAATGAGCTTTCATTGCCCAGATCAACGGAGGTAAGTAACAAGGTATAAAAACCAAGTATTACATAATCAAAGGAGAATCATAGCACTAAGCACAGAGTATTTGATTATTAAATAGTACTTCAAAGTTCTTCATTTTTCAACCATGACGAGTCACGACAAGACCATCAACACAAACCTTGAAACCTCATCAACCACAGTCACTGAACACCTACAAGGGTTTTTGGAAAGACCTGGAGCTTACCAGAATGAAATCTTGCCAACTTTGCAAAACCCTGTCTCGAATTCTCTACTTTACAACCTGCAACTGACAAAAACGATGGCTTAGATTTAGATGATTGATACCTATTCAAAATGAAAGATGAAATATAATAAATGAATCACTATTTGTTACAGGAAAGCTTACCTTGCTGTAAGTGACCAAAGCATTCCACTTTAAACCAGTTAAATAACAACTCCACGCCGAAAATGAGACAGGAAACCCTCGGTCCTTTTACACCAACGCATATCTTGACTCAAACTAAAACGATAAGTTCCAGAACTATCAACCAATGACACTATAAACTAGATACACAGTCTATTAAAATGACGCCATTGCAGAAGGAAGGGACCTGTAACCTTTTCAAACCAGAGGAACGATCTCTTTTGACAACGCTATTACAATGGCTAGAACCTGTAACTCAATTCCTATCTACAGGACTTGAGGTCGAGACCTCCTGATACTTACAAACCCTAGAATTGGCAGCATGTCAGCCACAAAAACCGTAACAATAGCATAATGAACAACTTCCAAATCTATTAAATGAAAATGACGATAGAAGCTAGGGATTGTCATCTAACGGTCCATGTTCATTGCGATCAACGATCATCATAATGCCAACGATTTAGCATTGGGACATACAACCTCTGCATTTATTACCCTATCCATTAATCAAGCATGGCAACGCCATTTTGGCACCCAAAGGATCGGACAACAGAAAGCTCGGAGGAATGCACTATAAAAATTGTCACACAGAGGATGACTCAGCCAGTAATACATCGACTTTCCATTACGTGGATTGTAATAATTCCCCATATGCTGAGTGGTTAACCAAGATATTAATGCAGGATCAAGATGTGATCTTCACAATAGCTCGAGACCATGTCATATTAAAATGACTGTCAACTTGAATCCTGTCAACATTTAATTCATGTCAGTACTTGGAAATAAATGTATAACTTATTCAGGGTATGGTTTTGCTAACAAAAACCTTATGATAATATTCATATAGTGGATAATAGATTTCACACTATAGCCACGACTACGACTTAGTGTACCTAGGTTTAAGTTTAGCCATGTATATTAAATTCGATTTACATATTTTTTTTTGGTGCATTATAATATGAAATCAACATTATTAGTTTTGACATATAAGTGAATAGTTAAAGTGATGACAGGATAGAAATCTATAAGATTATTTGGTTAATATGTTATTTCTAAGTTTTTATTCTTATAGCTATTAAAAGAGATATAAGTATGGAAATGTTAATTTTCAATAAGACCATGATTTATAACTAGTATAAAATATATGCTTTGGCTATGGACTTCATGTCTTATCTCTTATCATATTGTATACGATGATTTTACAAAACAATTATTATTTTAGTAGTAAACAAGTACTTATTATTTTAAGACGACGACAGTGCTAACCATTACAACGAAGATGATACTAGCAACTATTCTACCAGTCTGATGATGTTATTAAACGACATTTGGAAATCATAGTGGAGATCTAAGACAGTGGTGGAATACCAATAAGCAATACTATACATTCATACCTGAATTTATTATTTTCACAAAAGATTCTCACAACATATCTATTTGACGTTGAAATTGAATTACACTCGTACTTTTAAACTATGCAACCATGAAACTTCTTACCTGTTGTCTGCACATTAGAACATTCAATTTGCTTTAGCATTGCAGCTAAGTAAGCTCCAGGGTACCTCTAGGACCCACTTATGCATCAAAAGTCAAACTCTCAGTGTCATTGCAAAAGAAATAGTGTCGCATAAATTCCGCTCTATTAGTACATTTGTTACCATAATCATGTCAGTTATTAATGTATTTAAATTGTCACTGCCACATTGCTACTAAACATAAATAATTTATGTTTAGTACTAACAACTATTAAATTAATTGTTGTCACAATCAACATTTATTTCCGCAATCTTAAATTATCCTAATTAATACTGCATTCAAAAATTTTAAATTTTTATGAAAATTTGGGATGTTACATGTTCGTACCTACTAGGGAAGTTTGGATCCAAAAGATTTGATCGACTGGTTCAGAGAGATGGAGAAATACTTCGACATAGAGCAAATCGAGGATCCTCAACAAACTGCATGTCTAAGGTTGAACAGTCATGCCTCATTGTGGTGGGACAATGTACAGGATGATAGATTCAAGAAGGGCAAGGAGAAAATCAAGTCTTGGGACAGGATGGTCGCCAAGTTGAAAGGAAATTTCTTGTCGAATGACTATGTAATTTCCTTGTTCAGGAAGTTGCGGAACTTTCGACAAAAAGAGATGACCATGAAGGAATACATAGAATAGTTCTATAGGTTGTCGATAAGATCGGGGCAGAACAACGAAGGAGAAGAAGTTGTCGCTATGTATATGGACACTGAAATGTGCCATTCAGGATGAATTGAGCATGTCAAGATTCAGAGTAGTAGGTGACGCCTACCAGTTAGCTCTGAAGGCATGTTAAATTTTGAGCATTAATTCACAATACTCTAGGATCTTTACTGAGAGAATAACATGTATAGTATATCAATGCATAAAAATCATAACAAGCATGACAATCATCATAAGAATCAAAAGCATGGGAGACAAGAGACACAGAGTTTCCGTGGGGAAAACCCTAAGGTGAAAAACCCCACAACTTCCTCAGAGATAGAGAGAGCAATGGCTCAACCAAAGTACAACCACAATACACTGAGATAGTCTCCTAGTAGCAGATGATCCTCCTCCTCACTAGTGCGCTACTTTCTAAGTGAAGGAAGTATGAGTTTCCGAATGATCCAAATAGAGATCTCCCGATCTCTATTTATACTTAACCTATTTGCCCAGTGACCTTATGGGGCCGACTTGTCTAGCTAGGTACATCAACCATATAATATATATTTCAGGTCCGACCCCACACATGGTGGTCTAATAACCCATTGGAAAGTACACACACTTGCGACACTTGTCAATACACATGACGACACTTCCTTATAGAGGAATAACACATCTCTTATAAGGGTACAATAAATATATATGAAATACATAGATGAAATACATTCCAAAGTTACATATACATCAACACTCCCTCTTAACTAGGAAGGTATTTCTTGACACAGATCTACTAGCACAAGTCTTCTTCTCTGGATCATCGTCATCGATGCATCAACCTCGAATCATCATCATCGTCACTACTGTTGCTATCTCAACCAATCTCTGAATCTACTCGTCACAGGAAGTTCTACAGAGCCAATCCTTTTTCATACTGGATGTAGGCCCACCACCTATAGGTCTTCGTCATCACTGGCCATACTGTCGAATCCTCAGGACTTATTACGTGCATCACAAAACCTTTAAAGACTCTCTTGCCTAGCAAGAACCCTAAAGAGCATCTGAGGCCTTTTTCATCCTGTCTAGATCTCCAGGACTTATTACATGTGACCCCACCACAAAACCTAGAAAAAGCATCCCAAGATGTTACGGGTACACAACTCCAACCTAAAATCTCCCCAGGGCACAAATTACATGTGGTCACCACAAAACCTAGCAAGAGCATCTCAGGATGTTATGGGTACACAACTCTGAACTAAAATCTCCTAAGGCACAAATTACATGCCATAGGACAAAACCTCGCAAGAGCATCTCAGGATGTTACGGGTACACAACTTTGACCTGAAATCTCCCAGGGCACAAATTACATGTCCTCCCAGAGCAATGTCTCGAAAGAGCATCCCAGGATGTTACGGGTACAAAACTCTGACCTATAGGATCTCCCAGACATGCTCATCTGCACAACCTGATCCACGACCATGAAGTATCAACCTGATACTCATCATACATCATCCTGATGTACACATGATCATCCTGATCATCATCACTGCAACATCCTGTTGCATGTCATCTGGAGCAACATCCTGAAGCTCGTCATCTATGATCATCTTGATCATACACTGCATCCACCTAATGCATACAAAGTATCTACCTGATACATATCATCATACATGATCCTCCTGATCATACAATGTATCCACCTGATACATACATAGATACATGATGCACACAATGCATCTAACTGATATATATCAACATACATGATCTACCTGATCATACACAGTATCCACCTGATACATATACAGATACATGGTCCAAGCATCCAACATGATGCGTACATACATAAATGATCCACCTGATCATATCCAACATCCAACATGATGTGTACATACATAAATGATCCACCTGATCATATCCAACATCCAACATGATGCGTACATACATATACATATAAATGATCCAATTGATCATATCCAGCATCCAACATGATGCGTACACAGAGTAGTAACTGAAGCATCATCCTGATGCTCATCATCCAGCACATACATCCATAGCCATGTGAAGGATCCTCCTTCCAACATGCTTGGAATGGCTTCCGCAAATGTGTCCATCACTTCTTCCTTGAAGTGTCATCGATCTAAAGAACACCAAGCCTCTCCCTGAAGTACTCAAACTTCACTCTGGCTAGTGGTGTCGTTAGTACATTTGCAATCTGCTCGTCCATCGCAACATATAGGAGCTTCACTGCTCCTCTCTGAACCATATCCATCATGTAGTGATATTTGATCTTTATGTGTTTCGACCTATCAGGAAAGATTGGGTTCTCATACAACTTCAAACAACTTTGGTTATCACAGAAGATACTAGTAGCATCCAACGGGAGATCAAATAGCTCAGACAGTAGCTTCCAAAGCCATACTGCCTCACAACTAGCTAAACATGCTACAACATACTCTGCCTCAGCTTTACTCAGTGCTACGTAGGACTGCTTCTTGCTAAACCAAGAGATCACACTTGATCCCATATTGAAGCATCACCTAGAAGTGCTCTTCCTATCTGTAGCACTACCTTCCCAATCTAAATCAACATAACCCTGTAGGTTAAACTTTTGATTTGCTTCATACTTGATCCCGTAATCAACTGTACCCTTCAGGTACCTTAGAATATGCTTTATAGCAATCAGGTGAACACTCCTTGGATCTGTCAAGAACTGACCCAATGTGTTCACAGCAAAGCAAATATATGGTCTCGTGTTCGTGAGGTACATCAAGGACCCAATCATCTGACGATGCATAGAGATATCAACCGGCTCAGATGAAGCATCACATAGAAGTTTCAGGTTCGATGCCATAGGTGTGGCCATGGCCTTGCAATCCAACATCTCGAATCTCTTCAGGATATCTACTGTGTACTTCCCTTGACCAAGGAAGATCCCATATGCATTCTGCCACACCTCCATACCTAGGAAATAGTGCATCATTCCCAAGTCTTTCATATCGAACTAAGCAGCAAGCTTCCTCTTTGTATCTGTAATCAATCTATCATCTCCTTTTAAAAATAAGTCATCCACATAAAGGAGTAGAATCCCAGGATTCCCTTCCTCAACCTTGTAGTAAAGGTTGGAATCCGCTTTACTCTTGATAAAGCCCAAACTAGATAGGAAACTATCCATCCTACCATACAAAGTTCTGGGAGCTTGCTTCAAGCCATATAAGGGTTTCTTCAATCTGCACACATATGACTCCCTGTCATGTGTTTCGAAACCAAGTGGATGCTCCACATATACTTCCTCATCAACTACACCATTCAAGAAAGCAGTCTTGACATCCATCTAGTGTATTTTCCATTTCATCGCTGCAGCTAGGGCAAGTATTGTTCTGATGGAAGTATACCTGGCTACAGGTGCAAAAGTTTCTTCATAAGCTATTCCCTCTTTCTGAGAGAATCCATGAGCTACGAATCTTGCCTTGTATTTCTCTACGCTGCCATCTGCAGCATGCTTGATTTTGTAGATCCATTTGGAAGTCACAATAGACTTCTCTTTAGGTCTTGGGACAACATCCCAAACATCATTATTCATTATTGATTGGTATTCCTCGACCATGGCATCCTTCCATTCTTTCTTTTCTGCTGCTTCTTCATAACTGGAAGGTTCTTTATTCATGATGTCACAGAGTAAAGCAACATAGCTGGTATGTGATCTGGTTCTCTTCTTTGCTCTGTGTTCTTCTTCTGGAATGTTGAATCTTTCTGCATCTTGAATGAGCTCTCTATCCCATGCAGGTTTCCTCTTGTGAGAGTTATCTTCACGGGGTGGATCTACAGGTTCTTGTGGATCTTCAAACTCACGAACAATATTTGGAATTGCTTCAGTCATGGTAGTGTCTTGAAATCTAGTTTCCTTAGGTTCCTCATAATCTTCAACATGTGTCTTTCTTGCTTTGATAAATGCTGAGTTTTCATCAAATGTTACATCCCTGCTGACATCAATCTTCTTGAACCCTGGAAAGTATATTCTGTAAGCCTTAGAGCTTTCACTGTAACCCACAAAGATACCATTTTTTCCTGAAGGATCTAGTTTGGTCCTCTTTTCCTTTGGGACATGAGTGTATACTCGACAACCAAATATTCTGAGATGGTTAACTTAAGGTTTCTTACTAGAAAAGACCTCTTCTAGTGTCTTGTTGTCCAATATCTTATGGGGTGTTCTGTTCTGCACATATACAACTGTTCTAGCTGCTTCTGCCCATAGATGCATAGGTAGATCTTGTTCATGCAGCATTGCCCTTGCTGCTTCCATGATTGTTATGTTCTTCCTTTCTGCAATTCCATTCTGTTGTGGATTGTAAGGAGCAGTCAACTCCCTCTTAATCCCTGAATCACTACAAAGCTTCTTGAAGTCACCTGAGGTGAATTCTCCACCATTGTCGGATCTGAATGTTTTGATCTTCTTATCAATTTGATTATCCATCAAGGTTTTGAATTCCTTAAACTTATCAAACACCTCATCTTTGTTCTTCAAGAAGTAGACCCAAGTCTTCCTGGAGAAGTCATCAATGAAAGAGACATAGTAAACATACCCACTCAGAGAACTGGATGACATAGGACCACATACATCTGAGTGGATGATTTCCAAGATGCCTTTTGCCTTGCTTTCACTGCTTGGAAATGCCTTCTTAATGTTCTTTCCTTTTGCACACCCTTTGCAAACACCTTCATGCTTGGTCTTGATTTCAGGAAGGCCTTCTACAGCCTTGCAATTGGTAATGACGTGTAGTGCATATGTGCAAGTCTTCTATGCCAAAGTTCACTTGGCTGCATGGAGTCATGCACCATCGCATGTTCAAGTTGTCCTTTCAATTTATACAAACCTCCCTCTTAATCTCTAATCACTACTACATCATCGAATGTTTTTCCCTTTAGCCATCTACAAATGCAACCCTCATACCTTTTGCATCCAATGCAGAGATGGAGAGTAGGTTCTTCCTGAGCCCAGGTACATAAAGGACTTCTTTCATCTTCAAAGATTTTCCAGAATCTAGGTTGTAGGAGCCTTCACCACTTCCTTTGATAGCGTATTGATAATCATCCCCAAGTTTCATCTTATGGGGTGACTCATGTTCAGATAGGTTTACAAAAGATTCCTTAAACCCAGTCATGTGTTTGGAGGCCCCACTGTGAATTAACCAATCATTACAACCATGGGAGATAGTACCTTTGAGCGCAGAGATTAGAACATACTCTTCTTCACTTGATGAGTCATCCTCACTTTCTACCCTAGCTTTCATCTTTGGAGGTTCATCATCTTCGGCAGCATGAGCATGGTACCTTCTTTTGCTACCCTTCTTCCTTTTGCTGAAGTTGTTGTTGTTGTTGTCCCTTTTGTTCTTGGGACAATCTGAAGCAAAGTGACCCTTCTCATTGCATGTGAAGCACCTTAGATCCTTCTTATTCTTTTGGTGATAGTGAGTGGACTTCTTGTGGTGAGAGTGCTCCTTCTTGGGCTTGCTTCCTTGGTGTGAGCTGTGAGAGCTTGATCTTCTCCTCCCATCTTTTCTTCTCGAGCTACAAGCCTAGCTTCTTCTTGATATCATTCCTCCCATAGTTTACTAAAAGACATCAATTTCTTTCTTGCATAGATTCCTTGAATAAAGGAGTCCCATGACCTAGGTAGGCCATTTAGAGTGGTCATAACAACTTCACCATTGTCCACTACTTCATCCACAGCTTCAAGTTGTTCCTTGATCTGAAAGACCTTGGAGAAGTAAGATTGAATAGTTTCTCCATTCAACATCTTGACCCCTTTCAATTGATTCCGCAGTGTCATCTTCTGATTTATGTTCTTCCCTCCAAATAGCTTGGTCAAAGAGTCAAAAATCTCCTTAGGTGTCTTCAGAGATGACACATGTTGTATGAGATGGTCTTTGATAGAATCAGCAATGATTCTCTTTGCCTTGAACAAGTTCTTCTTATGAAATATTTTAGCCTCTTCATCCTATGGGATAGGGATGTCTTCTTTTATGTATGAGTCCAACTCATTCTCTTCCAGGATTAACCCAATCCTATACTGCTAGGCTCGAAAGTTATCAACCCCTTCAAGATTATCCTCAAGATTGGTGTGGTCAGACATCTTAAAGCGTACTTCAAATGGAAATAGAAAAGATTTAGGTCTTACCACTTGAATTGCTGAAAACTGGATCTGGTCCCGGATTAGGGTTTGTCAGAGAAACCCTAAAAATTCAAAATGTGAATTTCAACTTTCTGAAAGGATAGAAAGATGCGCCTTGATGAGTTGATCAACCTGGTGTATTTAGAATTTGAGATCTGCAAAGCTACATCCTTCAAAACTGCCTTTTTTTCTTCCCAAATTCACTAAGGAGGATCGTGAATTAGGGTTTGAGTTTCCCGGAGATCTACCTAGCCAAAAATCTTGATCCAAAGCTCTAAACTTTGATTTTAGCAAGGAGCTTCCAGCTATGTCTTCAGATTCCAGAAATTCCTATTTTTGAGGAAACCCTAATATTTACGGCCAAATCTAAAAAAACTCAGAATTGAATTATGATTGGACAGATCGATTCTCCTTGATGAGTAGAGTCAATCTACTATATTTCTTTTCCAAAAACTGTGGAGAGAAACCCAATAAACAAGAAACTCTAGTTTCTGTCACTGCACAATGTCTTCTTCTCAAGTTTGCTCTGATACCATGTTAAATTTTGAGCATTAATTCACAATACTCTAGGATCTTTACTAAGAGAATAACATGTATAGTATATCAATGCATAACAATCATAACAAGCATGACAATCATCATAAGAATCAAAAGCATGAGAGATAAGAGACACATAGTTTCCGTGGGGAAAACCCTAAGGTGAAAAACCCCACAACTTCCTAAGAGATAGAGAGAGCAATGGCTCAACCAAAGTACAACCACAATACACTGAGATAGTCTCCTAGTAGTAGATGATCCTCCTCCTCACTAGTGCACTGCTTTTTGAGTGAAGGAAGTATGAGTTTCGGAATGATCCAAATAGAGATCTCCCGATCTCTATTTATACTTAACCTGTTTGCCCAGTGACCTTATGGGGCTGAATTGTCTAGCTAGGTACATCGACCATATAATATATATTTTAGGGCTGACCCTACACATGGTGGTCTAATAACCCATCGGCAAGTACACACACTTGCGACACTTGTCAATACACATGACGACACTTCCTTATAGAGGAATAACACATCTCTTATAAGGGTACAATAAATATATATGAAATACATAGATGAAATACATTCCGAAGTTACATATACATCAACAAGGTGGAAGAGAAATTGTCGAGGAAATCCATAGCGAACAAAGGTAGGATGATTCGTCAGGGTGCGAAGACTATTTCCGCAAAAGGCCAAAGTAGCAGTTACAGAAAGGAAACTGTCGAAGACAGTCAACATGCAGAAGGGACATTGGAAAGGGAGAGAGCATAAGATAATTGATGCGATGGTTGTGAGAACTGTGGTCGAGGGGGTCCATCAGATAGAAAAGGAGATAACAGACAAGCCATAATCTATTATACGTGTCGTGGAGTGGGACATAAGGCATACGAATTCCCACAGAACCTACATGCTGTAGAGGAGTCAAAACCCAGACGTAGAAGGGATGAGCAAGTTGACAAGAGGTAAGGGCAAGCATTCGACAACAGTAAAGAGGAGAAAAGAAGGAAATGAAGTCTGACGGTCAGCAGAACATTGGTTCAAGAAGACAAATGCGATGAGCAAGAGTTGGCATAGCGAAAAGTAATTTTTTGAATGAACGAAGGTGCGAATCGATGAATGGTGTTGCAATACCATAGTTGATGGTGGAATATTGTGTCGACAGAGGTGATTGACAAGATTGGGTTGAACTGTCGAGAACATCCAAACCCATACAAGATCTCATGGTTGCAGAAAGGACACCATGTGAGGTCACCAGACAATGTATGATTAACTTCAAGGTTGGGAAGTTAGAGGACATCCTACTGTGTGATGTAATCCCAATGGACGCATGTCATCTATTGTTAGGATGACCATGGAAATACGATCAGAAGATGATCTATGATGGTCGAGGCAACATAGTCACAGTGTGGAAGAATGGTGTACAGAGGACTCTTAAGCCGAAACCGAAGGAGCAAGCCGATAGTACGTAGGGCGAGAGAAAATTTTGGGGGAAATGAGTGTTGATTTGTTCAGTGAACAATTGGACTCTAGAGAGCACTACCATAAGAAAAATCACCGCCAACAATTATACTCTGGAGAGAACTACCCACACCAGAAAATATAAACCTCAACTAACAAAGAAGAACAAGAAAATAGCGCCCATGCTGCTTCAAATACCAATCCCACTGGAAAATCCCACTGGAAAATCCCACACGAATTTTCATTAATCACCATCCCCAACTCAATAACTATGCAAAATCCATGACCACCACAACTCACTAAAAAACCTTTCCCTTACAGCTCCCCGATGGCAAAAGAAATCCTCTGTCCATTGTGCTCAAGCCTTGAACGTTCACCGCAATAGGCATCACAAAGATAAAATAAAATAGGGCATAGGAATCCCCAAGACGCAATACAACCACATCATCATTCCCCACAAAATAGGTGGGAAACATGTCCGAAGCTCCCCGGCCACCATGAATTTGAGACATAAATATTCATCTTCTACCATAGCCACACTACCAATGCAATGAACCAAACCTCAATCCTATATCAGCCATAACATAATGAAATCGACCCTCACCCCATGAAGAAGGAAGTAACAAATAGTGTTGGGAATAGACTGACACAATAGGGGATAGGTTTCCAACCAAATCCCCACTCCAAATTACAAGACCGATCAACCAAACGAAAACTTTGGAAAACCCTGGAAACCTGAAAAATCAAACATGTACATACAAGATAATATATGGAAAACCACTAAATAATATCATGAACATAATAATACACTCAATCCCCTAAACCATTACGAATAGTCCATTGAACACACATGAGTATTTATAAAAATGAAAATCAATTTGGTAATGTTGCTTCAAACTAATTTCTAGGAAACATTTTACTAGTAGGGAAGTTAGACTATGCTTAATAACAATAAAGGTTTTTGTGAAGTCTGGCATGGTCAATACCGGAGTTGTGCACATTTCCTATTTAAGTTGTTCAAAATCTTGAGTTGCCTTTGGATTCCAAGAAAATGCATCTTTCTTCAATAATGTTGTTAGAGGTGCTGCTATTCTTCCGTAATTTCCAACAAACTTGCAGTAGTACCCTGTCAGACTTAAGAATCCTTGAATATTCTTGAGGTTTTTGGGAATCAGCCAGTCTATCATGGATTTAATTTTGTTAGGGTCTAGCTTGACACCTTCATGAGATACAATATGACCCAAATACTCTACCTCCTTCACCCCAAAGAAACATTTGGAAGGTTTTGCATATAGTTGTTGCTCCTGTAGTAATTGTAGTACCCTGTCAACATGTTGAACATGTTCTTCCCAAGACTTGCTATAGATTAGTATATCATCAAAGAATACGAGCACAAATTTTCTTAGAAAATGCCTGAAAATGGAACTCATCAAATCCTGAAATGTGGAAGGTGCATTCGTGACACCAAATGGCATGACTATAAATTCATAATGACCTTCATGAGCTCTTAATGTTGTTTCTGGGATGTCTTCATCTTTCATTCTAATTGGATGATACCCAAAATGAAGATCCAACTTTGTGAATACAATTTCTCCATGTAATTCATCTAGCAATTCATCAACTACAGGAATTGGAAACTTATCTTTAGTGGTGATCTTGTTAATCTCTCTATAATATGGACACATATGCCATGATCCATCTGGCTTGTGTACCATTACCAATGGTTCAGAGTAAGAACTTTGGCTAGGCCTAATTATTCCAGCATCTAGCATTTCTTCAAGCATATGCTCAATTTCACTCTTCTGTCCATAGGGGTATCTGTAAGGTCTGATGTTAGGAGGAACACTTCCTGGGATTAAGTGAATAGCATGATCGAAATATGGGACAGGTGGAAGGCCTTTTGGAATGTCTTCAAACTTGCTATCACAATTAAAACATGGGCCTTTTTCTATTTATTCCTCTATTTGTTGAGGTGTCAACCTTTGAGGTGGGTTAGAAGAAGTAACAATATTCTCTCGGTATGTGTTGAAGGTGCTCTTTCTAGTAGCCATCATCATATTTTTACTTTCAACCTTCCTTTCCATTATGAAGGCCTTCTCCAAGGGTGGTGGTTCAAAGAGACACACCTAATGTTGAATGTTATCCTTCAAGGTGCCAGTTAAGAGATCCACTAGATTATCTTTTGAAATATTCTTCACTCTAAGACTTAGCTTCTAAAATGGTTTAATGTGCTCTACAACTAGACCCTTTTGCTTGAGACTTATTAGCTGGCTAAATAAGGTATTGCTATTAATATCCCCATAATGTGCAATCAATTCTTTGGTGAATATAGAACAAGATATAATATATTCATTTTTACAGTCGCAAAGCCACTGATACCATACAAATTGATCAGGCTCTAAATATAATGATCCAATAGCTACCTTTTGCAAAGTTGGAACTTGGTGTAGATGAAAGAATTGCTCCATTTGGAATATCCATGTTATTGGATCATTGGCATCAAACGTTCTCATGTCAATATTGGGAAGTTGAGTACCCCTTGGTGACCATCCCTGATGACTTCCATTACAAAAATCATTTCCTCTTGGAATATTCTTATTCATGGAAGGTTTCTCAACATGAGAATTATCTTTATCCTCCATAGTATCGTGGAACACCACATCACCTGAAGGAGGAGTATCCCTTGAATTTTGAATGAGATGAGCAATATTGTTCAAATTCTCCTCTAAATTGAGTAAATCATTTTTTCTCACCAAACCCTTCATATTTTCCTCCATTTTATTCAACTTTATCCTCTAAATTATCCACATCCACTTTTTTCACAGACCCTTAATCATATCTTCCAACTGGGACACTCAAAAAGAGAGGTCTTCCCTTTCATCAAATGTCGAGGATGGATCCTCAGGTGGTTTGGTTGGAGTGTGAGACTTTATAATTCCTTTTGGTGGAATTTTGAACAATATAAATAGATATCAAACCTTATGTCTCCCCACAATTAGATCCTTCTACTCAAAGTTAATCAAAATTAAAAAAGGCATAGCTTTTCAAACCTTGATTGGAAGATTGTTTTAGAGCCGGCTTGAAACTAACACAAAATTCAACTTTCAGCTCCTCTGGGTATGAAACTTCATCCTATTGTATTATTATGTGTGCTCTTTATGATTCCGCAGGTATGACCTAATTCTGATATGCCAATAGAAAGATATTGTGAATCTCCCAACACTTCTTATTTTTGGTCCTTTCAGAATATCTAACTTGTACTAACTTCCATGTCTCCAATATTTTGGATCCGAGTCTAAAAATTCTACCACATACACTTTGGAGCATCTAGTTTCTGATGCACTGGGTCTCACTCAATTTTGACCTTGCATTCTTGGGATATGACCTTTTCCCCTAGAACACTTGTTTTATACTAGTTTCTAGACTAGTAAAAAATCCTAGATTTTGAGGCCATTATATCCGAACCTGTGAATTATCAGGACCTAAATTTTGGAGCATGGATAGGTTAGCCTATTTCAGAAGTGGGTTTTTAATCTCGCTTTTTGAATCCCTGTAGAAAAAACATTATAGTGAAAATTACAAGATGACTCGTTTTGAAGAACCTAGTGCCGAGGAAAGAGCTCTGATACCAAATGTTATGCAACAACTCTCCAAAAAGAGTATAAAAAGAGAATAAATGGATCGGAAAGAGTACTCCATGAGTTGATTGAAGAAAATAGTTGAATAACAAGCCTATTCGAGGGGGAAACCTCCATACACAATGTACTAAGTACAGAAGACAAGACAAGACAGGATACTCCAAATGAAAGGTCAACTTCATATATATAGGAGACTATGGGGTACTATCCCAACTAACTGACCCAAGCCGACATAATTAATATAACCATATTAATGAAAATTACCACTAATGGACCAAAGCTGACATCAAAACTAATGTAATGAACCACAATATAGGGGGAAATGTGCCCATATTTAGGGCTTAACATAAGTGAACAAATGCATGTAGGAAAAACCTAAAAAACTTTACAAAAGAAGGGGAAGGACAAGAGGTATGGGGGCGCGTGCATGAAGTTGGTTCCACATTTTAGTGCCACTTTAGAAATAAAAAACGCACGTCTGAAACGGAAATCCATAACGCATATTCGTTATTGTGGCTAGGTTCAAACAAACCCGAGCACAAAAATGAGGCTAAGCTTAGTTAGCCTAGATCACGTATGCAATATATCGGACTTTCATTTTTTAAGAGTTACAAATCGCGAGTGCAATATATTGCACTTGCGTTATATCGTAAGTGTGATTTGGAACACCAAACATTTGTTACAACAGCTACAAATTGTTTCATCGCGTTTCTTAAGACACCTAACCCAAGATAGAAAATAAAACAGGGTTCCTATTGGGATAAAGCAGGTTCCCTAGACACCTAACCCAAGATAGAAAAGAAACAAATGGTTTAAATACTTTCTCCTAGATCCAGTTTTTACACCTCATCCCTGAAGGCTATACTCGATTCTCCTTGTTGATCCAGATCCTAGCTTGAGGATCCAAGTTGATGAGCCTACAAGCAAAAGGAAAATACAAGCAACTTTCAAGAACAAGTGTATCAAACAAAATATATTCACTAACAATTAAACAAATACATGCATTCGACATGAGAAGCACTATATGGGAGAATAGGCCAAGTTCATTTATTAGAAAGCCAAAGGAAACAAGTATATGACATTATTATACCTGATCTTGCACCAACAACATCTCCTCCAAGCTCTCAATTAGAATCCCCTTGAGCTCTTTAAGACCATAAGGACCATCTCTCTAAGCTATTTTCCATGTTGAGAATCATGCAATCATAAGGATGGTATCTCTAAGTTCCAATGTTTTCATTCAAGAATTCGCCTCATTTGATAGGGTGGAGAGGCCAAACTACTTGGGAGAGAAGAGTGGATTAAAGGAGGATACTTTGGATCCAATAATATCAAGGACGCCTCGAATAGAAATGAGATCATACTCGAAAGATGCAACAAACCTCGCAAAATCATGTCCAAATCAATATTCTAGATCCAAGCTCAAATGGTGCAAACATGATTATCGCTCCCCTAAGGCATGACATGGAGTGAAAATGTTGTAATTATCACTGCCTAGTAGGCTTGCAAGGAGTGACAAAGTCGTAATTATCCCTCCCTAGTCAAGGAGCAAGGGGTAAAAATACTTATAAATTGGAAAAAATGAAGGTCCAAATGATGGGATTTCCACCTACTAATTAAGGATTTGTAGAATTCAATGTGCCCTTGTATCCCTCGTCCTTGGTCCAAGGAAATCCCTAGTCATTTATTCATTCATATATAAAGGATTAATAGTCCAAGGAATTTCCCAATCATTATTCATTCATATATAAAGGATTAATAGAGTTAAAAAACACAAGTGTAATATATCTTAAATTCGATATATCGAAAGTGTGATTTGTAATGCAAAAAAAAAATCAGAGGCCCGCGACCTCATTTTCCCAATCTACACAGTTAAGGCCGGCGATATCGGGAAGAAAAAAAAATGCACAGTCGATTTCCGTTTGAGAGAAGGAAGAGGCAAGCCAATTCACAATTCGGATAAAATGGAAGGTAGGTGGCAATATTTACTAGTTTGTTCATTCCTTTTGAAATTTTCGTTATTGTGTTTGTTAATTTACTAGTATTTGCTTTTTTTAAAACCAATTTAATAAAATTTGTTACATGTATTAAAAAAAAAACAATGAAATTTATTAATTAATTTTTGAATTTGTTGTTTTAATCTTAACAAAGAACACAAACCCAAACCAAAACCAAAATCCAAACACCGAGGAGGAACACGACTGTAATTCAGAGATTCTGGATCGTTTGGGTTCATTGAGGCGCCTTCACTCACTCTTTAGAGGGGGGGACCACTTAAGACAATCATTAGCCAAGGAATTAGACTCCATTAGAAATCAAATTTCCAATGCCCAGGGAGCACTGTACAACATTAGCTCGTATAGAGATTCCCAGAGGCAATACTATTCCAGTGGGTTGAGCTACAAAGATGTCCAAAAACTAAAGATAACCAAAGACCAATTGTTTTCATTATTCCGAGACCCTAGCACCAGATTGGTTCCACCCACCAGTCAACCGCACATTTCCATAGACTGGTGCATGGAACCAAATATTGAATCCAATTGGATGGATCGCTGGTACATGGTCTTTGATGAAGACCCTCACAAGAATAGAGACATCCCATTTTATTTCCTTAAGAAGTTGTATGTAGAATTTATCCTTGGGAAACATGTGAACTATTTTTACATTCTAGAGTTTCAAGGTGTAGTTCATGGGATTCCCCAAGATAGGGAAGGGGCTACGACCGATCCTAACCATGTGCAACACCCTCCACACACACCAAACCCCCCTCGGGTATATCCTCCAACGGGTCCCATTCTTGATGATACATAGGAGGCCTTATTAGATTTGGTTGATACATTGCTTCGACATGGGACTGTCGTCAAAGGAAATGTAGGCCAAGGGGTTGGCACTTCCGTGGCTGGCCCATCTGGGGTTGGACCATCTCACAATTAGGATCCACCTTTTAGGTCCCTAGACCAAACCAGAGCTACACATCGCATAGGTGACACAAAGTCTTCAGAGCATCGGGTTATTCCACACCATTTCACATCATGTTGAAGCATATGCTATGGGCCTGCTTCAGAGTTTCGAGGCGATGGATTACTTTGATATGTAAGTAAAATTCATTCTTTACACAGTATCTATTTTGTTTTATATCACAGTTTTCAATTGTTTCATAACTTATTTCTATTTAAACAATTTACGTGAAAAAAATATATAGCTGGTGTCCAATGACACCCCACATTCACATAATCCAGTCATTGATGTTCATGTCATTGATGCAGCGGTCAATGCTGCATATGATTTTGGTGCTTCATCATCAGCTATAAGAACTTTACTTTTTAATTTGTCATCGAGTGATTTACATATTTATAATTTTTAGATTGCAACATTCAATACATCTTAAACTTGATACAATATGTTTTATGCAGGGTGGGCACGATGAGTTTGTGGAATCCCAAGTCGGTCCCTCCCATGTAGAGGAAGATTCCCAAACTCAGGTATTCTTTTAATTATGCTTTTAATGATTTGAAACATGTATGCGTTTAATTATTATAAATTTTATAATTGTATCTCTATGTTTTGTTATGTATCATGGTTACCAGGCTATGTTTCACCATCTATTTAGGCCAACGTCATTTAGTCCATGCACCGGTGACCCTCTTCCCCCCCAGGTACATGTACATGTCTCGCTTTCTTTGAAAAAGTCATTGTCCGTCCATGTAGTATATATACAATCTTGTTCTCTCTGTATTTGTTGACATTGACATATATGTTACTTTATTCAGGCATCTAGTGATGCAGTGGTGCTTGAAGAGCACGAAATCGACATTTTTGGTGACCCACCTCTCCCCCCCTGCAGGTACATGTATGTCTCTCTTTCTTTGAAAAGGTCATTGTACATCCATACATAGTATATATACAGTCTCATTTTCTTTTCATTTGATGACATTGGTCCATATGTTACTTTATACAGGCATCTAGTGATGCAGTGGTGCTTGAAGAGCACCAAATTGACGTTGTTGGTGACCCACCTCTCCTCCCCCCCAAGCACGTGTGTACATGTCTCTCTATCTTTGAAAAGGTCATTGTACGTCCATACATAGTATATACAGTCTTATTTTCTTTGTATTTGCTGACACTGGTCCATATGTTACTTTATGTAGGCATCTAGTGATGCAATGGTGCTTGAAGAGCACCAAATTGAAATTGTTGGTGACCCACCTCTCCCCCCTATGTACGTGTGTATGTCTCTCTTTCTTGTAAAAGGTCATTGTACGTCCACACATAGTATATACAGTCTCATTTTCTTTGTATTTGCTGACATTGGTCCATATGTTACTTTATGCAGGCATCTAGTGATGCAATGGTTCCTGAAGAGCACCCAACTGAGGTTGTTGGTTACCCCTCTACCCCCCCCCTAGGTATGTGTATATCTCAATTTCTTTTAAAGAGTCATTGTCCGTCCCTGTAGTATATATGTCTTGTTTTCTTTGTATTTGTTGACATTGACATGTATGTTGCTTTATGCAGGCATCTACTGAGCTAGTTGTTCCTCAAGAGCACCCAATCGAGTTTGTTGGTGACCCGTCTCTGCCCCCCCCCCAGGTATGTGTTTGTCTTGCTTTCTTTGAAAGAGTCATTGTCCGTTCATGTAGTATATATGTATTTTTTTCTTTGTATTTGCTGACATTGACATGTATGTTACTTTATGCAGGCATCTACTGAGCTAGTGGTGCCTAAAGAGCACCCAATTGGGGCCACTGATGACCCTACACTCCCCCCCACCCAAGTACATGCAGTTTCAGTGCCGAGGACTTACACAGGCATGGTATTTAAAAATGTTATATTTGCTTGGAATTCGAACATATGTACATAGAGTTGTATTTATTTTTATAGCTTGGTAAACTAACTTACAAATTTTGGTTTGTGTTTAGTCTCCGATATTGAGAATGTGTTGTCCTACGGATCGTCAGGGAACGCCAATGAGCAACCGCAAAAGAAAGATAGACTTCTCATTATCCACTGACATTGGCAGTGAAAAGGGGGATAAATAGAATTCATGTATAGGGGGGGTACATATAGAATCCATGTATAGGGGGAATACATACATGTACCTTTTTTTTTGTATGTACACATAGATGTACAGTATGATCCACAATTATGCATTATGGCCATGGCATGCCATTTTTGAAAACATTATAAATGTACATATAATATAAAGCAATGTTCAGATTTACCTATATGGTTGACTTGATATGGGATGGAGATGTGTATTATATGCCTTGCAGATATATGCTTGAATATGATTTTATGTTTATGGCTTTGTGTTTGTTTGATGTTGTTGTTTCCTTAAATGTTTAAAAATTTGAAAAAAAATCATCCCAAGAAAGCCTTGAAAATTAAAAGAGATAAATTATGAAATGGTTAGTTACAATGAAATAGTGTAACCAATAAATTATTAAAATAAACTCATGACCATTCTCTCAATATAGCGTTTAAAAATCAGCCCTTAAAAATTGGCACATGGAATCAAAAGTGAGATGCAATCAATATTGTACATTTCAGTTGCAAATGGACAAGTTTCCTTCCAAGTACATGGCTTCGTATGGAATATTATGTGTTGATTTTTAAGCAAAATTCTTCCCGTGATGGTCGTTTGCTTCCCAACTTAATCAAGACTCTTGTAAATAGTAATAACTAATTCCATTCACCACTTAGCTTTCATTTAATGAAGAATAAACTTGGAGAGGGATCAAGCACCTTGGGGGAAGAGTTGGCATTGCAAATAATGAATGTAATGTGTTCGGCATAGAAAGGAAGGCTTTAGATGCCTTAGTTTATGGAGAAATCCTCTTTGTAAAACTATGTAATTTCATTTTTGGTAATTCTTCAACGTTGTGCTATGATTACAAATGCTTTAATGAATGAGTATAAATGTTCTAAATGAGACGAGGAATTCTTAGTTGTAAAGAATCATGTTTGATAAATGTATTTGTATACTTCAAGTTGACAATGCAGTTTTGAATGTAAGTTTGGGCATATCGTCATAAGACCTAAAAAATGCATGCATACCCCCATTTATTTATTGATGATTTTTTTTTGTAAATCTTTTTTATTCAAAGCTAGGTATGTACCTCAATTCCTATGAATAATTGATTTTTAGGAATGTTATTAACTTATTAGCTATGTGAACATGATAAGTGTTTCTTCCATAAGGGATGTAGTGATATAGTTGGAATAAGAATTGTAGTACTTCTAGAGCCATGAAATGAATTGTTTAGAATAATGCAATGTTCCAAGTGTACCCGTAGTACAATTCAATAGGGATAGGATATTTTCCAAGAGTTGTGGAATGTGATGGGTCATTAGATTGTAGGATTTCATAGCCCATATAACAATATATGAGATATGTTTTACACCTTAGAACACTAAATCCTATATCAAACTCTAAAGGTTATGACAATATTTAAAAGATATTTTAGGTTATCAAACTCAAACTCTAGCAATTTTTTCGGTCCCACGTTGGCATTGCCTATACACACTTGTAGGAGCCAATGGCATGCAATCTTGCTGCTCTATTTGGTTTTTTGCTCCTGGACTAAAAGTCACCAAGTGTTCCTGAACGGCATTTTCATGCGACTTGCAACTCGACATAACTCGGCAACCAGAGGTCAGATCGATGAACGGTTGAATCCGTTGGTCTCTTGGCATGTGATTACCTCTATGTATCCCTCTCCTTCGTGTTTTCATGGCCTAGTGACTTCATTGTGCATTCATTTCATAAATTAGGGTTTTTCTAAGTTTCCATCAATGCAATCTCTCATTGTTGGGTCAACTCCGCAAAACCCTCCACCGAGCTAGTGTTGGTACCGTTCCCATGTTGACATTGCATGTACACACTTGCAAGAGCCAACAGCACGCAATCTTGCTGCTCCATTTCTTTTTTCACTCCCGGACCGAAAGTCACCAACTGTCCCTGAACGACATTTTCATGCGACTTGCAACTCGACATAACTCGGCAACCAGAGGTCGATTCAATGAACCGTCGAATGCTTTGGTCTCCTAGCATGCAATTACCTCTAGATATCCCTCTCCCTCATGTTTTCACGGCCCAGTGACTTCATTGTGCATTCATTTTGTAAAGTAGGGTTTTGCTCAGTTTCCGTCAATGCAATCTCGCATTGTTGGGTCAACTCCGCAAAACACTCCACCAAGCCAGTGTTGGTAGTGTTACCATGTCGGAATTTCCCGTACACACTTGCAGGAGCCAACGACACACAATCTTGCTTCTCTATTTTTTTTTTGCTCCCAAACCAAAAGTCACCAAGTGTCCCTAAACGACATTTTCATGTGACTTGCAACTCAACATAACTCGGCAACCAAAGGTCGGATCGATGAACCGTCGACTTCGATGGTCTCCTAGCATGCGATTACCTCTAGGTATCCCTCTCCCTAGTGTTTTCATGGCCCAGTGACTTCATTATGAATTCATTTCGTAAACTAGGGTTTTGCTCAGTTTCCTTCAATGCAATCTCGCATTGGTGGGTCAACTCCACAAAACCCTCCACTGAGCCAATGTTGGTAGTGTTCCCATGTCAGCATTGCCATACACACTTGCTGGAGCCAACGACATGCAATCTTCTTGCTCCATTTTTTTTCTCTCCCGGACCAAAAGTCACCGAGTGTCCATGAACGACATTTTCATGCGACTTGCAACTCGACATAACTCAGAAACTGGAGGTCGAATCGACGAACTGTCGACTCCATTGGTCTCCTGGCATGCGATTACCTCTATGTATCCCTCTCCCTCATGTTTTCATGGCCTAGTGACTTCATTGTGCATTCATTTCGTAAACTAGGATTTTGCTCAGTTTCCTTCAATGCAATCTCGCATTGGTGGGTCAACTCCACAAAACCCTCCACTGAGCCACTGTTGGTAGTGTTCCCACATCAGCATTTCCGTACACACTTGCAGGATCCAATGTCATGCAATCTTGCTGCCTCGTTTATTTTTTTTCTCCCGGACCGAAAGTCACCAAGTGTCCGTGAACGACATTTTCATGCGACTTGCAACTCGACATAACTCGACAACCGGAGGTCGGATCGACGAACCGTAGACTCCATTGGTATCCTGGCATGCGATTACCTCTAGGTATCCCTCTCCCTCATGTTTTCATGGCTCAGTGACTTCATTTTGCATTCATTTCGTAAACTAGGATTTTGCTCAGTTTCCTTCAATGCAATCTCGCATTGGTGGGTCAACTCCACAAAACATGTTGCAGCATTAAGAAAAGATAAATTATATGCACATACATGAAACAAAATGCCATATACCCAAGCTATGTACATACATGAAACAAAAAGGCCATATACCTAGGCTATGCACATACATGAAAGAAAATGAATACGGTTGAACATGGATCACAAGTGGAAGTTCATACATCCTTTAGGTGAGCATATCAAGCATATTCAAGGGTTTGTTACATTATATAAGTCATAGGTTTTAAAGGTATAGAATTTGTATAATTGTAGTGTAACACATTCTACCTTACACTAGACCTTAAAACACACTAATAATTTCTCAATTGTAACTAATTGGAATGCAAAATTTCCATCCTTTTACTACAATTTCCTCAAACTTGAAAAATTAAGCTACAGGAATTTCCTATGTAAATTCCATTTTATTAAGACATGAAACCAATCGATGTAGTTCATATTATCTAAATGCAAATTATTCTCAGTTTCTAGGCCATGCATACACCATTCCATTCAATGCATGTACAAATACCACTCAAGTTTCAGCCCAAGGTATTGTATGCAACCCAACCAATTTCAACTCATGGTATATATATGCATTCCAATGCAAATACCACTCAGCTCAGGTCCTGGAATTTATAAGCAAGTTCCAACCAATTGAATGCATAAATAAATACTACTCCAAGTAAAACATGTAACCTAATTACAACACCATCTCTTTCTCTCGCAAAATTACTCATATATTAATGTATAGATTAAAAAGATGGACCTAAAAAGGAAGTTTGGAGATAACATTTATCCATTTACTCTTATTATCTATAGGTAGTCTATAGACTTGTTTTTTCAAACAGTTAAATGATAAACTCAGAAATTGGGAATTAACAAGTGCAAATGAATTCACAATATACACGCTAATCATTTAATTATCAAACAATTAGGTGAACTAATGAGGTCACATATGGGCATGTATTGGACTTTTCAACCTCAGCGTATGTTTCGTTTTCACTATAACATTTTTTCAAATACTTCTTATGCATGCTAAAGAACATTATAGTTTTAACTATGAATGGGAAACAACTTAACCCATGAATTCAGCCATTGAATAATTAATTTTAAACCTTATATCATTCTACGACCATAACAAAATGAATTCGAATGAAGGAATGAAGGAAGATTTGGAATTTACAGAAGTTCCCTTCTATGCTGAATAGGAACTTAGTTGCTTTGAGAGTTTAGGAAGCCTAGATGAAGGGGGTATGTCCTAGGTTCAGTTTAGGAAAGTGTAGGGTGTCGAAATAGGAACTTAGGGCTACCCAAAAGGGAATTTACAGTCAGTAAAAGAGGTCTGCAAAATAGTTGAGGTATTCGTTTATTTTAGGAGAAATAGTAGGTTAGTTAAGGTTTATTGATCATTCATAATCTTAGGGTTTATTGGTCATATGTAAAAATTGCCATATATATTCAAAAACTTGAAATACAAGAGAACTTTTGGCATATGAAGATGATGATGATAAACTTGACTCGAGAGCATGTTATTTTCCTATTTATAATATTTGATGGTGTCTAAAGAAACCGGTTGTTCTTGGCGCCTCCAATGTGCCATAGATAGTGTTTGTATCCTAGGAACATGAAAGTCTAAACATTAGTACTCCAATAAGAAAATAAAGAGAACCCAATGCAAATGTGCAAACATTATTTATAGATAACTCACCTAAGGTTGTAGGATCATGTTTATAGTGTTTAGTATCCTCTTAATAGTAAATTATGTCTGTGAATGGTATCCGACAATCATAGGTTAGTACACTGGGAATAAACTAAAGGTTAAATAATTGAAATTGTGCTTCAGCACACACTTTAAGGATGAAATTTAACACACCTGACAATCTAGCCACACTGGACAATCTAGTAACACTTGACAATGCACTTCACTCGAGTAGGCCATCTGGATCATCTTTACTGTCGATGGTGTCCATCAATCTCTCATGCTCTAAATGAGGTAGTAAGTATCATACATGTGACCTATTTTTGTTCGAAATTGTGCGCATATTGATGTTTATACCAACTACCAGGTTGGTGAAGTGGTATACAATAGCTCCTGGTTTATAATCCTGATATACATACCCACCCTTCCTTTTTTGTTGTGCTGCTAGTGTCAAGTACTCCCCTTTTATAACCATCGAGCCTGTTGGGAATTCAATATTTTCATCATCTGTAACAGGTTTGAGAATGGTTTGTTTCCCCTCTAAGCAACATTCCAACCAATAGTCAGAACCCCATTCATTATTTTTTGGGGCAACCACTGCATATATCTGACCCGTGAAAGGAAATCAAAACAGGTTAAAAATACATAAATATTAAATAAGGAATTGCATGTAACATAGATAAAATTTCTTTCAATGTAAAGGCTTGTAGTGATTTAGGTACTACTAATTTACTTTTTTGTACATGCTTGTATGACTTCTGATATGTGATCATAGTCTATAGAAATATACGTCTAATCATTTTCCAAATGGTCTATTTCATTAACCCCCTTGAAATCGGTGCCAAGTGTCACTTGATCCCATGTATCAACTGTATCTGTATACTCACAATCATCCCATTCATCGATGCTATAGGAACTATAAAAGAAAGCCTTCAATCTTGTCCAAATTTGTAGGGCCGAGTTGTCTGAGATTCTAAGTGAATGAAAACCTAGAGTTCCATGCATTGTGTTCACCCGATGTGTTTGGGATCGGTCCACATCTGTCACCTCCCAGAATATTCTCCGCACTAGGTGTTTCCTTGTTGCTTGTTCTCCCATCACAGATGCAAAGCATTTCACTATAGATGAAGCGTCTGGAAGGTGAGCACCTGTAAACTTCATCTCTTCCCTTCTACGGGCAATTGTTATGAATGCACCAGCACCATCGTTCTCTCCTTTTGCATGACCTGTTTCAAAGTAGTTCCATGTATGTGGCACCTTGTATTTTATGTGCAACAAACACAACCATTGAAATATACATGCATTCTTGAAGTATCCAACACAACCATCTGACCAAATCAAATGACGATAAAATGGTATACCCATAGCTATCACATGATTATAGAATAATTGAAAGCAATGTTGGACATAACAGATGTCATGGGTCCGGTCGTCACTTATGTAAAAGTGAATTTCTTTCAATATCACACGTTTCTCTTCATTTCTATCTGGCCCATGTCGATAAGTGATATGGACCATTATGCTCACCTTCTCTAACTGATAGTATTGACTTTGTATTTCATTTTGTGGTTGTAGGGTGTAATTTTCCGCAAAGTCAACCACTGATAGTATTGTTCTAAGAGGGAAGGTGTCCCGGTATATTCTGAATTGCTCATCTTTTCACCGTGCCATATCGACATGCTGAATGTACTATTGGATCTTTCCACGGAACTCTGGAATAAAATCACATACTTGCACGTGGTGGAAAAAAATAAACAATGTTATAAAACAACATAAAAATATTTCCATGAATATTAATAGACATCAATATTTAACAATGTTATAAAACAACATATAAACAATGTACACTCAGTTAAATGAACATTTTTCATGTAGATTGTCACCCGTGAAGTCACCAATTTAATCTGCTTGCTTTCTTTCCCATCATGTAGTTGATATGTCTCATACTAAAAGTTCTTCATCTCGACATTTGCATTCCCGAATGCGTGATCTTCACTCTCATGGATGAAATCGGACCATAATGATAGCCCACCACAATTGTTGCAAGAACCCTCTACACATTGTCTTAAGTAATGTGTCTGCCCATCTTGCCTCAGACAATTTATGTTATGGATGAAATATCTAAATGACATTGGCGGTACTATACTTGAGCATTCTTGCACATGGTTAGGATGCAAAAAATGAGATATATGTGCAAATGTATGATAATATAGATCAAACTCTATGTGGTATATACAACAACAAGTGTTCCGGATTCTATTGATTCTAACATACCAAGGCTTGAATTTTTCAAAAGATCTTTGCCCGAGCCTTAGCTCTACATGGGAAACTTTAAACATCTCGAACAGTTGAGTTTGTGTCATGTCAAGATAATGTTTAACATGAGGTTCATTGTTCATAGAACCCATACAGCATTTTAACACATCCTTTGTGTTAGAATAAGGCCTAGTGTTATCGTGCCAAAAAGTGTGCACTAGTCCCTTCACTGCTTCGACCAAGTTCATGTCTTTGCGGGGAAACCTACCACTCAATTCCCATAATGTTTCCATTTGTCCCTCTACATCAAGGTTGTCTCTTCTTACTAAATATTTTTTAAGTGTCTTTGGATGTAAAGGGACAATTTCTGATGTGCATTTAAGTAAATGACGTTGTCTTGTGGATCTAGATACAATTGATTAAGCCAATACGTGGCGAGCCACATTACGGTCTTTTGAATGAGTTTTTTTACCAATCGATGTGAATGCAATGGAAAGAGATTTAACAATGTGATTACTTGATTCGGTATTCTTCAATTTTCTTATGCCTAACTTTTTTCTAACAGTTGCCATACTTCTAGATTTAATCAAAGCTAAAAACAATTGGCATTTACCGGCTTCATATTTTGGTTCAAAATATTGTTTCATTATTTGAGAACAATGACGAAGGATTGTGCGTTTAGCCACCTTACCTTCCATGGAAGTTGATTCACTCTCGTCCACTTGTATGCATTTAGGAGTTCTCTTTCGTTTTGATGCGATATTTCTTATCATTTGAAATGTTGGATTGACGTTTACATCCACTGCAGGTTGACAACTTCGATTAGGAGATTGAACCACCTAGCATGGTTGTTGCAAAGCCTCGTCAGGAACATAATGATTGAACTCTTCAGAGGGTTGTTCGGTTAATAATGGACCAAGATTTTCATCTTGGTTATAACCAGCTTGCATTAAAGTTGCAATATCTTCCTCAGCCTCTTCGTCAGGTATCTGTTGAGCGGGAATGGGAAGTATTTGCTCATCCAATGAATGCCAATGATTTCTTGAATGTTCCCTCTTCTTTTCTTTTTTAATTTCAGCGTCTTCGATTGTAAGCATATTCCTCACTGACTTCTGAACTCTATTACGTGGATTCCCCATTGAAATCCACCCAAAATTGTACAAAACCTATGGATCTGTGTAATAAATGAATAAATTGCAGGTTGAACAGTACGATCTACACGAGTTTCGGAAGAATTCAGTCTTTTGTTGTACAGTAAAAATGGCCCACGGCCCACAACCCAAGATTATTTATTAAACAAATATCGCATATGCGATATAACACATCTCCATTTTAACGCATATGTGTTATATCGCATATGCGATATAACGCATCTCCGTTTTAACGAATATGAGTTATATCGCATATGCGATATGAACTCTATGCGTTTTACACTTTTTTTATGCTTTTTACTAACGGCTTGTTTGTATAACATGATCTCTAAATCAAATATGCGATATATCGCACATACGTTATATCGCATATGCGATTTAGTGCATATCAACTATTGAAACTTCAATTAACCTTATAATGCAACCCATACCCATGGTTAAGACCTCGATACCTATTGTCAATGCACATAACCTCATAATGGAACCCATACCCAACCTAGAGGCCAAATATCCCATCTAGAAGGCATGTGTAGTGATTAAAGGACTCATTTATTCATGAGCCATAAAAGCTTCATTTAGGTCCTAAGACCCTACCTTTTCTTCCATGACCATGATCAAAGTCGCAACCTTATAATGACACCGTTATCCCATTTAGACTCCATTTATAGGGCTTGTCGTAGTGTGGGACCTTGTCATTTTCCCATGAACCATAAAAACATCATTTAATCCCTAGAAGATTGGATTTATCCTTGGACCATGGTAGTGTCTTCAGAACTATGTCTTCTCTAGAAATATTCGTAATGGTTCCTATATGACCATGGTCAATGCCTCGAGAACAATCTTCAGTGCATAAAATAGTCTAATGGCACATATATCCCATATTAAGGCTAAATATCCCCTTTAAAGGGCATGTGTAGTGGTTTAAGACTTGTTTCTGTTACAGTTTTGTCCCATTACCATGGTTAAGACCCTGAGACCCATCGTTAGTGCATAACAACTCATAATGACACCCATATCCCACTAAAGGCCAAATATTCCATCTATAGTGCATGTGTGTTGATTTAGAGACTCATTGTACCATCTTTTCTTCCATGACTATGGTCAATGTCCATAGACCCATTCCTCCCATCCAAAACCCTATAATGTCACCCTTATCCCCTTATAATACAATTTAGACTCCCAAGGTTCCATCCAGATGATCTATAGGGTGGCTCATGCCCCAACATTACATTAATTAAGCTAAAAGAGTTTTGGGGGGAGTCAAAGGAGGGAGAGGAATTTGTAGAGAGAATCATGGGAGGGAGGGATGGGTAGGGGAGATATAAAGGGGGGATGAAGGGACGAGAAATATAAGAGGAAGGGAGGGATGGGTCTCTGTACATTGATATGAGGGGGGGCTGAAGGGAGGAGAAATATAAATGGAAGGGATTGGTGGGAGGGGAATAAATATAAGTGGGAGGGTGGGAGGGATGGGGGGGAGAGATATAGGGGGTATGGAAGAGGGTGATATATATAAGGGAGGGATGATTGGGTGCAAAAAATATATAGGATAATGGATGGAGGAAAGATATAGCATAATGGATGGAGGGATAAATTGGGGTGGTCGTTAAAGAGTGAGAGGGAGGAGAGGGATGGATGGAGTGGTGGTATAGATAGAGTTATAGAGTGAGTGAATTAGAGAGACAAATGGGGGGTGGTTAGAGAGAGAGAGAGAGAGAGAGAGAGAGAGAGAGAGAGAGAATGATGGATGGAGGGATGGTTAGAGGGTGAGAGAGTGGGATAATAACAATGAGAGAGTAGGTATTTAGGGAAATGAAGGATGGTCAAGGATGGTTACTCTGAGGGATAGAGATGAGGGATTGTGTGTGTGTGTGTGTGTGTGTGTGAGAGAGAGAGAGAGAGAGAGAGAAAGAGAGAGAGAGAGAGAGAGAGAGAGAGAGAGAGAGAGAGAGATCATGCATATTATGGAAAGGAGAGAAAGATGGAGAGATGAAGGAGGGATGAAGACTTGAACGTGGAGAGAGGAGGTAGGGGGAGAAAGTGAGGGATGGAGTGAGTGATAGGATGGAACACATGGAGGGAGGGAGGGAGCCCGGGGAAGAGAGAAAGAGTTTTGGAGAGAGGGAGGGGCAACAAAGGAATTTTTTTAGAGGTTGTGTGGATGTGTGTGAGAGAGAAGGGGGTGGAGAGAGAGAGAAGGAATTATGGGGGGAGAGAGAAGGGGTGGAGAGAGGAGGTAGGGGGATAAAGTGAGGTATGGAGTGAGTGAGAGGATCAATCATCAAGATTTCTAGTTAAATGATTTGTTGCAAAATTTCTAGTTAAATGATTTGGTGTTTTTGAATCAATAGTGTAATGTGATTAAACTATTAAAGATCATAAAGAAACAAATCACATTAAAATGTCATGTGTACAACCACATTACATCCCAAATTCAAAATATTTGTTACAATACCAACCTTCCTAACATTTTAACTCATCAAAACTATGGTGATTTATGTATGTTTCTCTTAAAATTTTCGAGCACATAAATAAAATTCTAAAGAAAACCAAGTGACTCCTTACCTTTTTAAAGGTTTGACAGACCAAAATTGGTCTCAATGGACGTTGATAACAACCATAATCATCATCAACTCAAGTAGAGCATTATTAAGTTATATAATAAATTTGTCATTAAATAAAAACCCTACTTGAAGGCATTTAACTACACTAATATCAAAGAAAGTTTCATTAAAAAAATAAGTGCAAATATGTGTTGGTTCTCATCAATAACATCAATCAATAGATGCATAGTGAACTATAGGTCAAAGCCACAAACTTCAACTATGTTAGTGTAGTAAGGTGAAGTTCTATACTAGGAGACTACACAATAGTGAAGATGGAATTCTCGAGATATATTTGAATCGAATTTTTTTTGGTGCCTATTAAATCTCATACCTAGGATAGGATACAAGGAAAATTATTAAAATGGCGAGGATTAAATCCCTAGCCCTTGAAAATGGATTGAAAACCAAATTATACTCACCACGATATCCCAATTACTTCATCAATAACAATCCACAATCCACCATTTGGCTTCTTAGATGTCCCCTTCAATTTGTTGTGAGATTATGCTTTATACCATACTCCCTAATATATCAAATATAACTTAGTTCAAAATAGAGATGTATTGTTTCCGAACCCATTTGTGTTAAACAATGTTATTACAACCATGATGGGATGCTATCCTACATTTCAAAAGAATAATCTTTATGCCACTCTTTTATCTAAGAATCTTTATTCTCCTTTTACTCTTTTCTACTAAAATCAAACGCATATCTGTTATATCGCATATGCAATATGAATTGCATATGCGATATGAACAAGTGTAAACCGCATATGCGTTAATTTAAAATTTAAAAACTCGGCGGCAACAAGGATTGGGATGATGTTCAGAAATAACTTCGGACTACCGAACCTATTGGCTAGAACAAAAAAACCAGGGCCATTGCATGTATTTTAGAACTCTATCAATATGCTCAGTTTCAATGGTGTGTTTTGCTATGAAAAACTCAATATTGTTTTATGAAAATATAGAATATTGTAGAGTACGATCTGACGATTCTGAATATTAAAAATGTATGTTTTATATATTTATTATTAATTTTCTAAATGACACATGTCAGTTTTCGAAAATGCATACATCGATTGGTTTTTTTATAATTTTTTATTGCCTTCACCATTTCTGAAGAAACCTATATGGTGCACTAGAGGAGACTAAGCTCTACAATCGCATATATAGAAATCAATGATTTCATTAAATTTTGCCCCTAAAGTGTTGCACCCAAACATAACGTTTTCATTTCAAGGTTTTCCGACTTCAATAATTAATAATAATAAAAATAGTTCATGAAATTTTTTGAAAAAATAGTGTTGCACTAGGCCCATATGTCCTTTATACGTTTGCAACATTTTATCCAAAATTGACATCATTTACCTCAATAAGTGTTGCACCCGCACAAACATATTTGTTATGATGTGGTGAAAATTTGAAAACCCAATTTAACATAAACTAATTTTATAATCATTTACACAAATTTTTTATAGATAAATGTTATATATTATGAAAGCTGATTCAATTACCTCTCTTTTGTCTTTTTACTGCATCTTCAAATACGTTATGGAAGTACCCCTAATTGTCACCTAAAGTCAGAGGTTCCAAGTTTTTTCTGTATTATGTGGCATCTAAAGTTTCTTTAAAGGAGTCCATGATTGTGCATCAGCCCATTGATCATTTCTCGCTAACAAGATGGTTGAATATTGTTAAAATTATAGTGATTGTTGGAGAGTTTGTGTAAGTGGTTAAGCCTGGGAGGCATAAAAGCATAAAGTTGTGACTTCTAGTCATTATGATACTGTGGTTCTTCCATTCATGTTTTGTCTTCTTAGTATATCAAAATTTGGCATCATTCGCAAACCTACATGCCTCATGATAGAAGTATAATGGGTATTTATGTTTCATTTAAATTGGTGTTAAAATTCACTTAATTCCTCCCCCAACAATATCCATAACTTGATTATGATACTCGTACTTGGGACACTTGATGTAACAACCTTCCTAGTTCGTGAATCGATCTGATCCTTAAATAACTTTTGTCCATGAATTGGTATCTCATTTTTATCATGGTGAAAACCATTTTTAAAGTGTTAAAACTTGAGAATGACCCCCTCTTAGGTCATAATAGATCTAGAGTAAAGATGAATCTATGTTAGTATTTAACAATAATAAATTCCATCCTTTCACATTATCATTTAAAATGGTAACAAAACAAAGTAAAGTAATGGAATGAATTTTGAATTAACAATTGCTATCAAAAACCTTATTTAACTAATAACTTAAATTACCAAATATTAACAATTAATTCTTTTAGTTTTAATTAATTGAAATATATATATCATTGGTTATGAAATTTAGGTTAGGGCACACGTTGTAAAAATTTAGTGAAATCCCATCTTTTAATCAACCATTTATGCATTGTCACATGATTGGGTGGTAATGGGGAAGGGTCCCAACTTGTGAATGGTATAGATTCATTCATGCATCTTTCAAATCTTAATCTCATCCAGTTGTGTACTAAGATTCGATTGAGACTTGACACAACTACCCCCGCCATCAATGGCCAAGATTTGATCTTGATGGGTGGGATCTCTAATCACAACCATTTATGTATAAGCACACTTTATGAAATAATACCTTCTCTAAAGGTTGTGGGCATAACAATTAAGAACGTGTATCTTCCTAGAAGGTCATAGGTATAAATTTGAGGGCATAGGTAGAATATGTACAACTTTGTAGACTTTAGCAGTCAAATTGTTGCACAAAGGATAGCACCTTGTCCCACAAACAAAAGAGTGTCATACACCAAACTTGTGTCTAGCTAGGTTGTAACCCTAAAAATATCATGGTGTTATTGTTAACCCACACAACTTCTCTCATACACACCTCTCACACACCCTCTCTAGGATATAGTCACATGTCTATATGTGTGCATATGCTTGAGTATATGTACATACATATGCAAAGCTAGAAATTTATGATGAGTGCACATGCTTGCATCTACAAAATTCTTTATCCGAGGTGAAGATAGGTTTATATATATATATATAATTTATTAAAATCACTTAAATCCCAAATCATATTCTTAATTAAACTCAAACCATAAATATCAAGTTTGAATTAAAAAATGGTATGCAGTCACCATTCCAATAATCACAAATAATAAAAAATAAAAATAAAAATTCGAAAATATAGTGCATTCATGGCCACAATACAGCCGACACACCTATTGAAGCATGGATTGGCCATGCAATTTTCATTATTAATTAAAATTAAGAAAAGCATGGATTGACCATACAATTTTAAGTGAGCAGAGTGTAGTGCAGTCTTCTCTTCTCGCAAAGGCATTTCCGTTTTTCGGGTATCAGTTTTGATATTAGCTTTTAGCCATCATTCCAGATTCAGTTGGTGGTCTCCGTACAGGGAGCGGCCATTCGTTTAATATACAAATGGAAGGAGAAGGACAACGATTATTAGTTGAAGTGGGGGACATTATAAGAGAAGTTCGGGCTCTCGAGGAACAATGGCGGGGTCCTGTTCCCGCTGAGATAGAGCATATGATACTCAGATTAGACCGAACTGATGAGATAGAGCACAGGAGAAGAGAAATTCTGCACCAATGGATCCTGTTCGAGAGTCGAATCCCAGATCAAAATAATGCCGAGTTAGAACGGATATTAGAGCAAATTAATGTCGAGTTAGAACGCAGATTTGAGGAACTTCAAGAACGAGAACGATTATTAGGTGAAGCACGATGGGATGCAGAAAGGGAAGCACTGGAAGTAGAAGGTCGTGCAGCATTAGGTGAACTGCAGGAGATTATAAGTGAGTTCGGGGAAATTGAGCAACGATTGCAGGCTCCTGATGCTGAACCCCCACCTCCACGCACAACAACCCAAACTCTTCTGTTACTCGACAGGATGATGCAATTTCTTACATATTTGTGCGATAGTCGTCATCGATTCTCCGATCATAATTTATTACACCGCAGAATAACAGAAGTTGGTGAACGATGGATGATGGAATTTTATACATATTTGCGCGATAGTCGTCATCGATTCTCCGAACAGAATTTATTACACGAGACAGAGCGCAGAATAATAGAACTTCGTGAACGATGGCAACGTTATCCAGATCAATTCCCCAGCTACGCACAGTTAATTCTCCAGGTACGCACAGTTAATAGAAATTGGTATCGAAGAGTATTTGGGGGGCGAGATCTCCTGTTGGACGACATGCATCAGGCAGAGGAACGTCCCCTTTTGGACGACATGAATGACGCAGAGGGAGCTAGGGATGTTGAGGCATTAGGGCCTAGCTTCATCATACTTATTTCAGGGCCAATAGACGTCATAAATGAGGCAGAGGAAGATATGGATGTTGAGGCTCGCGAGACCAAGATAAGCATTTCTCCGATTTGTATTTCCGGTGAGCATATCAGTGATAACAATAGCGTCTATTCATCCTGCCCAATTTGCCAAGACGCTTTCCATGTGGGAGAGGAGGCGGGTCAACTCGATTGCGGTCACATATACCATCAGCACTGCATTTCGCCGTGGCTCAGATCGAATAACACTTGTCCCATATGCCGTCGAGCATTACGAGCAGCATGAGTTTCGTTACGAATACACTATTTGATTATCATTGTTAGTATTACGTGCTTTGTTTTATTTTATTATTATTAAAGGTCAGATATTCATGTTTGTCATTTGTCATTTAGAGAGTAGGTATAACTAGATTATTAAAACATGTTGATATGGCATTGTGTTATTAATGCCACGTGTCTAGTGCGGATTGGTGCAACTCCACTCTCCTGCAGTTACACGCCACGATTCCTCGTCTTTGCGTCCAATAAATTAACACCACGTTCTTTTTCTCTATCTACTAGTTTTCACGCTTATCCGCTTGGCTCTAGTCTGATGTCCTCCTTGTCAACTGGTTTAGCGCTTATCCGCTTTGTTATGATGTACTCCCTGTTGTGGTTACAGTCTTACCACTCACTGGTAACCCCAGGATCGTAAAGAGACAGTGACTGGTAAATCTGGAAGTCATCCACGTTCGGATAGGCCCCCTCTTCAGGCATTTGCATCAGGCGGATAGCATTCTGAAAGTAGTGCAGCTTAGTTTCAGAACCGAGCGCGATGGAAATGAACCGAACCTGGGAGTCCAGACGGATTCATTCATTGCAGTTGCATATTGCTACAATGAAAGTTTCCTTTTATATTATTATTTTTCTGGTGAATAAAATACGTCATAATTTCGTGGAGATTTTGGTGTTTGTTATAGTTTCAAGTTCTTTGCTTATCTATTTTTAGTGTTCCTGGAATCCGAATAAGTTTGAATGTTTACAAGAGTTTGCATTAATATTTCTTTATGATTGTGAGATCCATGGATTTATGATTATGATTGCTTCCTATGTTTTGAGTTTGGAGATGTTTAAGGTATTTGGAATGAGCTTTTATTTTTTATTTTGGTTAAAAGATAAATATTTATGAATGTTGTAGTTCAATATCTTTATTCTTATAATATAATTTTTATGATGTTAAATTGATAAGTAGATCACTTGTTTATTAAATAAATTATAAAAAAAAATTATAAAAAAATTGCAACTTGATGTCTATAATACGCCTTATTATTATGAGGAATATTATTATTATGAGGAATATGAGTCAATTTTTATTAGTTAAATAATAAATAAATTATATCCATGATATGGAACTTATGTTAGTTCCTGGGCCGACATGAACAATTCACATTAATTATTTCCATATGGCAGCACACTGATCATGCCGATATGAACTAATGTCATGGGCATTGAATGCTTCGAGACTAAAACTTCATTTAGTGGAACAATATATTATATTTTAAACTGCTACAATTGATATTGAACAAATATCCTAATTTTGGACACACACGCAATGCCAATAATTTAAAAAGCTAAGTATAACAGATGGACATTCATAACGTACTACTGAAGATTTGGCACTGAAAAACTTGGCTTTATAAATCAGATGAAACCTTATGAAACCTTATGTTAGCTTTCATTGTTTTACCAAATCATCTTATGCTTAAGCAATATTACATGGTTTATTTTGATGGTAGATCATCGTAATTTGAATTGAGAATCAACAGACTAGAGTTGCTTATCACAAAGCTTGGTTCAATAATTCCAACAAGGTATCTACCATTATTCTTTATATATAAATACCTAATACAAGTAGGAGGCATGTCAATTGTGTGGCGCTACCCTGTGCAGAAGTCATATTATGGCTAACTTTTCTTACATATATCAATAATAGTTTAATAATAAACAAGGAAGGGACATCAATCACATCTTTCCAACCCTTGTTTCTGGATGTAAGCTATAAATTTCCCATGCCACAAGTTGATCTTACTAATGAACGGGTTTGCTAGAACCTTGTCTGTGGCCTTTGCTAGAAGCAGCGATTTGTGCATGCAATGGAACTGAGAATGGAGTAGTCCTAGAGCAGCTCCACAGGTGTGATTTCTCAGGGGATACGATTCGAATCAAAATAGTGAGTCGGGGAGTATGCCAATCTATGCAATTAATGGCATGTGGAGTATGCAGCTAGGAGTGCGTTAGATGTTCATATCAAGGAAGGTGGGGACCCTTTCCCGTAAGGATTGCTGGAGACGGTGACAGGATTATCGGAGACCTGCAGGCTAAATCATCAAAGCATTAGATTAATCCCTTTGGATTATGATCGGTCAAACAATTTTGCTATTCCATTTTGCATTTGCACATACTTATGGTGGATATGTCCAGAAGTAGGATAGATAGGTGAGATTTTTTTTATGTTTCTATTAATTATTTATTAGAACGCAAAAATGCAAATTTTATAGGGCGATTGAATGGGAGCTAGTTGTAGGTAAGCAAGAAAATAACAGTGTTGATGAGGTTGAGGTTGTCGTGAGGTTAAAGGCTGTCTTCTAGATAGCAGAAAATATGTTTTTAATTTGAGAGGTTTTTTTGGTGTTATTAATTTTTCTTCCTCTACAAATAATACCTCTTTAGCCGGTTCAAAAGCACGTCATCACATTCTCGATTCAGTTTTATCCTTTCTTTTGCCTCCCGGTTCAGTCTTATCCTTGTTTGTGACATCAGTTGAAGTTATTTGTTTGTGACAGCAATTGAGGCAACTTTTTTGGTTCTTGTTTTGTTTTGAAAGTGGTTAATCGAACCAAGCGCTAGCATTTAGTTCCAAGTTTCAACCAATTATTCATACCATTGGGGGAATTGAACCATGGTGGGTAGCTTTATATGCCATTGTCTTTGCTTTTGAACCACAATCCCATTGGTAGCAGTTAAGGACCCTTTGTTTGCTACAATGTTTTTTTATTTTAGTATTATATTGTATCATCCTAAGTTGTAAAAGTCTATGTCCTTTTTAGTATTCTACCATGTCATCCTAAGTTGTATCATTATTTTCCCTTTTTTTCCCTTTTTTAGTATTCAACCATCACGTCCTAAGTTGTAATAGTCTATATCCTTCTCCCATGCTGATCATCTTCTAGTATTATAATAAATCTCAATCAGCTGTGGAGAATGTAGTAACAAGTATGCTTTAAACCATTCCTTTTTAATTGAACAAGGCACATTTGGAAGAGGAAATATTTGCATAAGATTAATGAAAATTTCTCAAAGATTAATGAATTACAATAAATTTTAATGCTTTTGAATATTTGGGTCTTAATTATATGTCCCTCTCTTATATCACATAAGAACACATCGAAAGGGCTGGGGGAGGTATGAGTTAATCAAACCATGTCCTTGCATGTCAATTTTATTTATAAACAGTAACTTGGTCAATCTTATTTGTTAAGAGTAACTGGTGGTGTTGATGAATAATTTTTGTGTGGATGAGTTGCTCTCGATTAGCAAAACGAACTATGAAAATGGGTGGCACGGTGACTCATTCCTCAAAATATATGTGTTTTTAAACTCTAATACTCACTTCACATGTTAAAGCACTCATTCTCTCAAAGATAAAACACAATAAAAAATATTTCTTCCTCTTCTCACACTATTTCTATCACACATTTGCAACTTGCACACAAGAGAGTAGATAGATGAATGAAAAAGTACGACATAAGCTTAAATGGAATATACATCAAAGGAGTGGAAAATAAGTTATAATACTTAAAATAGAAGCAGAATGAGATCCCATTAGATTCTGATGTGAGATTAGATTCTGTTATAAGGAGGCATTGGTTGCACACTCCAAAGAAAACATGAAGAGGCAAATTGTTCTTCTTTTGAAGTAAACAAGTGGATTTCTTTTTATGTTTGTAACATATGTTGGAAAATTGAAAACAAATATTTCAATATAAAGGAATACATTTTTTCTTAGGTCTCCCTTTTAAAAACGTCCGTAGTTATTTCTCTTTTGATAGAATGCCTTAAAGAAAATGAAATAGAGGCAAATGAGATGAAAGATCTTATAAACTAATATCAATGGAGAAATGGAACTTGAGAATTTTATCATGATACATTTTCCTCTGTGGTTGTATGTTCATGCGCAAAGATACAAGCACATGATGAGTACATGAATGCTTAGTTGTTGTTGTGATATTTTAAATGTTGTATTGGCTTTGAGTTCCTTTTCAAACTCACGCATCTTGGGATATGCCTTGTAATAATTTGATGATAATGGGTTTCACAAGAGTAGAACATAAATATTTGGTACTTGCCTACAGCCATCACTTTCATTGTATTAGATTTATCGGATTAAGAATGTCAATTCCTGGTCTTTTGAAACAATTCATAAAAGTAGACATAACAAGATTTAGCATATCAATATTTGGCACCTGCTACATTTTTATGTCTTTTGAGATGAATATTGTTTATTAACTTGCATATTTCGTTCAGAATTATATTTTGACCAACGGATTTTTATCTAGGGAGGGTACGATCAGGATGTAAATGTTAGTGGCAGTAGGGGGCTTAAATCCCATGTAAAATTTTGTTTTGGTCCAATGTGATTCTTGCTTAAAGTGAAGTTTAATATAAAACCTTGTTTTAGGAGCATCTCCTTAAGTCAACTCAAACAAATTTGACAGATAATTTTTTTATATAAATTTAATTAAAAAATCCAAGTAATTGAGGAAAGAGTTAAGGAAATTGTATTGATACGATCAAAGAGGGTTCGGGGACAACATAATCTCAAGTATCTTCATAATTTTGTTTGACACTCTATCTGTATCAGACACGCCTGGTTGGGTTTGGAGGGAACCTCCAATTAAGCATTGTTGCATTCAATTTACAATGCTTTACTCCTAGGGGAGAGTCAACCACAAGGAAATGTCAATTGGTTTGTTAAACTTAGTTTTGTAAAACAATTCAAGTCACTAATTATGAGGCTTTTGAAGATGTAGTATTATATAGAACATGTAATTATATTAATTAGGAAGCTCATGGTTCCATCCAAAGAAATAGGGTACTCTTACAGGCTAGGGTAGGAGAGATCTATAATGGGGAGATATCCATATCAAGTAGTTAGGCATTGTTGCATTCAATTTACAATGCTTTATTCCTAGGAGAGAGTCAACCTCAAGGAAACATCAATTGGTTTGTCAAAATTTGTTTTGTAAAACCATTCAAGTCACTGAATGTGAGGTTTTTTAAGATGTAGTATTATATAGAACATGAAATTATATTAATTAGCGAGCTCATGGTTGCATCCCAAGAAGAAATATACTCTTACAAGCTAGGGTAGGGAGAGATCTCCGTGGGGGAGATCTCCTTATCATGTATGGATATCAAATAGCCCAGATGTATAGTCAAATTCTCTCTGTTAATTGGTTTTCTTGAAGAAGAAATGGATTTTCCCATAATGGTATTACACTTCCATTGAAGAAGAGTTTGATTTTCCTAGAGTGGAATTGACTGCCATTAAGAAATAAATTGAATTTATAGTCAGTAGATTTGGTGAAGAGATTAAACTCAGCTTGAAGAGGGTCGCATTTTCAAGGTGAATATTGTTGTAAGATTACAAAAAACTTATTCCTGTATAAGAAAACTACCTATCCATACATGGAAGCCATGGGTAGTAGACATAAGTTCCCATATAACAATGTTGAAATTAAATAGAAATTGGTAGGATCACTGCTTTATGCATGTTTCTACTTACATTGAATGGGTTTTATCAATAGAACAACCAATCACAAGCATAGATAACTAGAACTCACCCATTTTCAGAAACTTCAGCTTCTTCATAACTTGACATCTTATCCACAAATTCCGGCATATTCTTCGCATAATTGTTACACCTAAATCTTACCACCTTAAGACTCAGTGTAAACCTCCCTGAAGTCTCCATGACTAAGATACAAAATTGGAAGAGATATTGACCTATTTCTATTGGGTTTAGTGAGGTCGCCGTAGGTAACCTTAGTGCAGCATGCGACATCGCAGGTTGTCCTACTGTAGCCTATGGAAATGTCAGTTAAATGGATAAAAGGGCATCTTCGAGCCATTTCTCAAAGGTGTGTGATGTGGATTTCAATCCCTAACCTATAGGGGAGCTGGCATTCGGTTCCCTATCCCTTTGGGAGGATCCCTTAACCTTCTCCCACTATATCTCAACCTACCCTATCCTCTTAGTCCTATATATATATGTGAAGCTCATTCCCGTTCGAAGGAGAGGAAGTCTATAGAACTTGCATGCTGGTGAAATTAGCTTAGGAGATATCTACTCATCTCTTGGGAGACCTATACTTCCTTTGGAGGCTTTGGCATTGGCTTGTTGGAAAAGGATTGTGGCGTTAAGATTTGGTTGTAATCATCTCTCTTTTGTACTTCCCTTCTTTAATACAGTAATATAAACTCTTTCCACCAAATGTTGTTGTATTAATAACGTTTATGTAGTTTACTTGCTTAATCGTTTACTTAGATCTGTTACTGTTTAGATGCATTTTACTGCTTGTACTGTTCTGTATCACTTGACAGGTTTTGGAACTGAGATCTGAAGACCATGAAGCTTGGAGCAACATCAAGGAGAAAGCATATACGATTCTAAAAGGTAAGACATCTAATCACTTGATCTTTAACTAGATCTACAAAAGTAGTTTCATATTTTGTCTCACTTGTTCTAGATTCACGTTGATCTAGGGAGATCACAACTTAAGTCCGTCTTCGGTATATTGTCCGGTAACAAGTTTGGCGACCATATTGGGGAATTACATGCATTGTTTTAAGTTTTTAGTTTGAAAGTCATTTTTTCTTATTTCTTTGTGAGCCATTTCATTTCCCTCCTTAGCCTCTTTCGCCACCAGATCTTCTTCTTGAAGAGTCCCTGGATTTCCTTTGAGTCGGTATGTTTGATTGTCAAGCCTTTTGGTTGATCATATTTGGAGATCTAGTCATCCTTGCATAGGGATCTCGCCTGTCGCACCTGGGTAATTTATCTAGAGCGACTTTCCCCTGTCAGGCGTAGTCTGCTGCTCTGCAACCTGCAATGTTGTTGCTCCTCTCAGTGTGACATCCTGTGCCATCGGCACAGTTCACCTATGTTCTACCTGCGACGGTCGCTCTAAGTCTGACTAGAGACTGTGGCGAGTAGTCTAGCCTTGTGTTTGGGTTTTCTCCTCTCCAACCTTTGATTTGGGTTTTCCTTACATACTTCCTCTGCACTGTATGTTCTAGTCAGAGACCTTTTTGATGTTGCATTGCTAGTGTTTGGTTTTGTTTGGTTTGATTCGGAGTGGTTTTGGGTTCCATTTTGGACAAGTTTGAGTTTCGGTAGTGCTGGACACTTTTCTCTCCCCCACCTTCATTCACTTGACCTTTCTTTCCCTCCTCTCCTCACCTGATCTAATCTTTGTATTGGATCCGATCCCAGACCTCTTTTTGCACATGTTACTTAGCTTTGATTGCATTCGGTTGTTTGTTGAGTGTCTGAAATGTTTTCGGTTCATATGAGTGCTTGTCATTTTCTTCAGAATTTATGAGTGTTTAGAGTGCTGCAAATAATCTTTCTTTTTAGTTATTCACGATTAAAAACATTGTTGCTATCAAGTTATAGTCTTGGCATATCATTGGAAAAATTAAAAGTGCTTCATTTTTGTCGTTTTCAAGCGTATTTGAAAATTGTTGTAGAAGTTGGTTCATGCATTGGAAATCATTCATACGTCTTTTGGAAAGTTTGAAAGGAGAGTTAATAATTTGTGCTTCTCGGGAATTATGAGCCATTCATTTTCTTGAAAAATTCAAGTGAGATCAAGTTTCTGCAAAAGTGATTTCATGTTTGGTTTTTTATGCTTTTTGTTAGGAACCCATGTCTTTAATTTATTAGTATATTGTTGTTGGATGCATATGCTTTGTAAGTCATCCTGTAGTATTTGTTGATCCACAGTTTGTATTATTGTTGTTTGGCGCATATGCTTTGTAAGTCGCCCATAGTATTGTTGATCCATAGTTTGTATTGGCCCATGGTCTTGACCCATAGTATTGGTGCCTAAACTTAGTATATAAGTGTGTGTTGAGGCCTATGAAGGAACTGTGAAGTTATTTGTATTGAGCTTGCTCAAAGGAGGTTTCCCCCTTGAAGTGGTCTGCGATCAATATAAAAGTAATTCTGAGTTTTGTTATTTATGCTACCTCGTGTGTTTTCATTAATTAACTATTGCAGGTTCTCCACATCTGGTATCAGAGCACTTTCTTGGGCACATTGGGTGGAATTTCTGCCAATTTTTTTTCGCATTTGTTGCAAGTTTGGATCTTGGAATAATCCCTATCCACTTAACTGTGGGAAGTACTTGGGCATAACGCCTAAAACTCATTGTGAGGAGTACCACAGGAACCCCAAAGTAGCTGGCCCATTAAGAGGACCTGCCAGTGAAAATGGCAATGACCCCTACCTGATTGACTAGTTCCCACCCGTGAGGTAAACCAAGAGTTGTCGTTTGTGGCAAAGCGGTTATCAATTTTACCTGAGCCGTGGAGTTAGGGGTACTGCCCCAATACGCAAGCCGTCAGACAATATTGGTGGCCGAGTGAAACCCCTGAACTGTTACGAAGCCGCACATACCTGGGGTCCATATCTATTTTCAGCTAAACTGTAGCCGATCACTACTGCATCATTTCAGATCCAGCCGTTTAGATCCATTTTGAAAGCCGTTCCAGATCCATCCGTTTCAGATCTATTTCAGATCCAGCCATTTCGATCCATTCTGCACCATTTCAGATCCCTATGCTTCTAATCACTTCCACGACGTTGCAGATCTATTTGTTTCAAATCCCTTCCATGCCGTAGCCGCTCCATTCTAAAAATAAAAATAAAAAGAGTAAAATTCTATTTTTCTGCCATATCTCCCTTGTTTTAACTCTGATTCCCTTGAAACTTCTTTGACACCCTGCAATCCCATTCTACATATTTCATTGCTAAGGACCCTATCCCAAATTCCACTTCCTAACACCCAAAATCTCACATTTATCTATTTTTAGGGTTTTCCATAACTTCTTCGATTTTCATCCAATCGCCTTCAAATTTTACCACCGAGTTCCTTTCCTAATTCTACTTCTTTGTCCCTCTCTGCCAAATTTTCTCATTCTTTCATCCTGCTTCTAAAATCCTCCTTTTCTACTTCCTTGTCCTTTCGACAGTGTCTAAAACCTAGTCAAACCCTAATTATCCATCCGAGGTTTTCCCAAATCCAAATTTCCCTTTACTAAATAAGCTTATGTTTGTGTTTTTCTACCCATTCCCAACCAAAAAAAAAAAACCCTAGTTATGGTTGTCACCCGCACAGGACCACACACCATGGAGGAAGCACTTGCAACGATCCAAACCAAACTCCAGGATTTGGATGAAAAATTTCTTGGCCTCCATCTTGAGCATTCAGCCATGAACAACAAACGACAGTCCGCGTCTTCATCAGACAATGGGTTCTCTTCTTCCAGCAATTTTCGTGGTCCGAAGCTTGATTTTCCTCGCTTCAATGGTACTGATCCAACTGGATGGATCTATCGTGTAGATCAGTATTTCAGTCTGCAAAATACTTTTGATGTCACCAAAGTTCCACTTGCATCCTTTCATTTGGAACATGAAGTTGTTCAATGGTACCGATGGTACATCAAGGCTCATGAAGAGCCAAAATGGCCAGAATTTTGTCAGCTCCTTTTGCAATGATTTGGTCCTAGTGCTTTTGATGACTTCACCAAATCCCTCACTAAACTTCGCCAAATTGGCACTCTGAGGGAGTATCAGACAGAATTTGAGAAATTAGCCAACCACATAGAAGGATTGTCTGAGGAATTTTATAGGAGTTGTTTTATCAGTGGTCTTAAGGATGAAATCTACTTAGAGGTTAAAGTGTTCTATCCCAACACAATGATGGAATCTCTGGGGTTGGCTAAGTTGGCACAAGACAAGATTGCAGCCCAACAACGCTCCAAATCCACTTTTGTTCCCTTCCAAAATATGGGTTCTCAACGACCTCCCGTTCTCCTAGCTCCTCGACCAACTCTTATCACTCATTTGTCCGAAACAGAGATGTAGGCACGCAGATAAAAAGGGCTCTGTTATAATTATGATGAGAAATTCACTTGGGGACATAAATGTGTTCAGCAAAAGCTCTATCTCTTGGATATGGATTCTCTGCCTGCCTCTAAAATTGGTGAAGAAGATGATCAGGTCGACATTCAAGAGCCGCCTATTGACCCCCCTTCTCAGGATGACCAACAAGAGATATCTCTCAATGCTTTATCCGGCGTCACCACCACCCAAACAATGTGGGTCAGTGGTTACTTCAAAAAGTTTCCTCTTACAATACTAATTGATTCTGGCAGCACACATAACGCAGATTTGAGGAACTTCATGAACGAGAACGATTATTAGGTGAATCACAACGGGATGCAGAAAGGGAAGCACTAGAAGCAGAAGGTCATGCAACATTAGGTGAACGGCAGGAGATTACAAGTGAGTTCAGGGAAATTGAGGAACGATGGCAGGCTCCTGATGCTGAACCCCCACCCCCATGCACAACAACCCAAACTCTTATGTTACTCGACAGGATGATGCAATTTATTACATATTTGTGCGATAGTCGTCATCGATTCTCCGATGTGTGTGCATATGCTTGAGTATATGTGCATGCATATGCAAAGGTAGAAGGTGTGGATGTATGTGCCCATAAAGGTTTATGATGAGTGCACATACTTGCATCTACAAAATCCTTCATCCCCACTAGACATCTACAAAAATGTGAAGATAGGTTTATATATATATATATATATATATATATATATAATTTATTAAAATCACTTAAATCCCAAATCATATTCTTAATTAAACTCAAACCATAAATATCAAGTTTGAATAAAAAAATGGTATGCAGTCACCGTTCCAATAATCAAGAATAATAATAAAAATTAAATAAAAATTCGAAAATAGAGTGCATTCATGGCCACACTACAGCTGACACACCTATTGAATTATGGATTGGCCATGCAATTTTCATTATTAATTAAAATTAAGAAAAGCATGGATTGGCCATACAATTTTAAGTGAGCAGAGTGTAGTGCAGTCTTCTCTTCTCGCAAAGGCATTTCCGTTTTTCGGGTATCAGTTTTGATTTTAGCTTTTAGCCACCATTCCAGATTCAGTTGGTGGTCTCCGTAGAGGGAGCGGCCATTCGTTTAATATACAAATGGAAGGATAAGGACAACGATTATTAGTTGAAGCGGCGGACATTACAAGAGAAGTCTGGGCTCTCGAAGAACAATGGCGAGGTCCTGTTCCTGGTGACATAGAGCATATGATACGCACATTAGACCGAACTGATGAGATAGAGCACAGGAGAAGAGAAATTGTGCACCAATGGATCCTATTCGAGAGTCGACTCACAGATCAAAATAATGCCGAGTTCGAATGGAGATTAGAGAAAATTAATGTCGAGTTAGAACGTAGATTTGAGGAACTTCATGAACGAGAACGATTATTAGGTGAAGCACGATGGGATGCAGAAAGGGAAGCACTGGAAGCAGAAGGTCGTGCAGCATTAGGTGAACTACAGGAGATTATAAGTGAGTTTGGGGAAATTGAGGAATGATGGCAGGCTCCTGAACCCAAACTCTTTTGTTACTCAATATGATGATGCAATTTATTACATATTTGTGCGATAGTCATCGTCGATTCTTCGATCATAATTTATTACACCACAGAATAACAGAAGTTGGTGAATGATGGATGATGGAATTTTATACATATATGCGCGATAGTCGTCATCGATTCTCCGAACATAATTTATTACACGAGATAGAGTGCAGAATAATAGAACTTGGTGAACAATGGCAACGTTATCTAGATCAATTTCCCAGGTTCGCATAGTTAATTCCCCAAGTACGCATAGTTAATAGAAATTGGTATCGAAGATTATTTGGGGGGCGAGATCTGTTGTTCGACGATATGCATCAGGCAGAGGAACGTCCCCTTTTGGACAACATGAATGAGGCAGAGGGAGATAGGGATGTTGAGGCATTATGGCCTGGCCAGATCATACTTATTCCTATTTCAGGGCCAATAGACATCATAAATGAGGCAGAGGAAGATATGGATATTGAGGCTCACGAGACCAAGATAAGCATTTCCCCCATTTCTATTTCTGGTGAGCATATCAGTGATAACAATAGCGTCTATTCTACCTGCCCAATTTGCCAAGACGCTTTCCATGTGGGAGAGGAGGCGGGTCAAGTCGATTGTCTATTCTAATATCAGCCCTGCATTTTGCCGTGGCTCAAATCGAACAACACTTGTCAGTATCACGTGTTTTATTAAATTTTAACTGTTTTATTTTATTATTATTAAAGGTCAGATATTCATGTTTGCCATTTGTCATTTAGAGAGTTGGTATAACCATATTATTAAAACATGTTGATATGGGATTATGTTATTATTTATTAATGCCACGTGTCCAGTGCGGATTACTGCAAGTCCACTCTCCTGCAGTTACATGACACGATTCCTCGTCTTTGCCTCCAATAAATTAACACCACGTGCTTTTTCTCTATCTACTAGTTTTCACGCTTACCCACTTCGCTCTGGTCTGATGTCCTCTTTTTCAACTGGTTTAGTGCTTATCCGCTCTGTTATGATGTACTCCTTGTTGTGGTTCCAATCTTACCACTCACTGGTAACCCCAGGATCGTAAAGAGACAGTGACTGGTAAGTCTGGAAGTCATCCACGTTCGGATAGTACCCCTCTTCAGGCATTTGCATCAGGCGGATAACATTCTGAAAGTAGTGTAGCTTAGTTTCAGAACCGAGCGCGATGGAAATGAACCGAACCTGGGAATCGAGATTGATTCATTCATTGCAGTGGCATTGAGGGTCAGGCTTCTGCTTTGTTTCGGGCTCCGGAGTTGAGTGCTTCTCGACAACACTCTAAACTTAATGACAACGCTGGTGTCATGGTCCGTAAATAATATATTGCTACAATGAAAGTTTCCTTTTATATTATTATTTTTCCAATGAATAAATATGATACGTCATAATTTCGTAGATATTTTGGTGTTTGTTATAGTTTCAAGCTCTATGATTATCAATTTTTACTGTTCCTGGAATCTGAATAAGTTTAAAAGTTTAAAAGACTTTGCATTAATATTTCTTTATGATTGTGAGAACCATGGATTTATGATTATGATTGCTTCCTTTGTTTTGAGTGTGGAGATGTTTAAGGTATTTGGAATGAGCTTTAAGTTGAATTGATTTTTATTTTTTTATTTTGATTAAAAGATAAATACTTATGAATGTTGTACTTGAATATCTTTATCAACTAATGTCATGGGCATTGAATGCTTCGAGACTAAAACTTCATTTAGTGGAACAATATATTATATTTTAAACTGCTACAATTGATATTCCACAAATATCTTAATTTTGGACACGCGGGCAATGCCAATAATTAAAAAAGCTAAGTAAAATATATGGCCATTCATAACGTGAATCCCTTAGTAGTTACTGAAGATTTGGAACTGAAAAACTTGGCTTTATAAATCACAGGAAACCTTATTTTAGCTTTCATTGTTTTACCAAATCATCTTATGCACATTATGAAAGGACCAATCCCAATAGTCACTCCCATCTATTATATTTATAGCTATATTCTTTCACTGAATGATGCACATATGAATATTTCCTCAGTTTCCTCCTTAGTTAACTTATTATTATTTTTCAATCTAACATATACAATATCAATAAAGAAATTAGCAATTTTGTTGGGAATGAGATAACTCCTTTCATCATGAAAATGTTCTAAGAATTGAGAAGTAAACATTACTCGCTTAAGCAATATTACATAGTTTATTTTGATGGTAGATCATTGTAATTTTAATTGAGAATCAACGGACTAGAGTGGCTTATCGCAAAGCTTGGTTCAATATTTCCAACAAGGTATCTAACATTATTCTTTATATATAAATACCTAGTATAAGTAGGAGGCATATCAATTATGTGTCGCTACCCTGCGCAGAAGTCATATTATGGCTAATTTCTCTTGCATATATCAATAATAGTTTAATAATAAACAAGGAAGGGACATCAATCACATCTTTCCAACCCTTGGTTCTGGATGTAAGCTATAAATTTCCCATGCCACAAGTTGATCTTACTAATGAATGGGTTTACTAAAACCTTGTCAATGGAACTGAGAATGGAGTAGTCCTAGAGAAGCTCCACGGGTGTGATTTCTGAGGGGATGTGATTCGAACCAAAATAGTGAGTCAGGGAGTATTCCAATCTATGCAATTAATGGCATGTGGAGTATGCAGCTAGCAGTGCGTTAGATGTGCAGATCAAGGAAGGTGGGGACCCTTTCCAATAAGGATTGTTGGAGACAGTAACAGGATTAACGGAGACCTCCAGGAGAAAATCATCAAAGCATTAGATTAATCCCTTTGGATTATGCTCGGTCAAACAATTTTGCTAATCCATTTTGCATTTGCACATACTTATGGTGGATATGTCTAGAAGTAGGATAGAAAGGAGATATTTTTTTTTATGTTTCTATTAGTTATTAGAAAGGTAAAATGAAAATTTAATAGGGCGGTTGAATGGGAGATAGTTGTGTAGATAAACAAAAAAATAACAATGTTGGTGAGGTTGAAGGGTCTGTACTAGATAGCAGGAAAATATCCTTTTAATTTGAGAGGTTTTTTTGGTGTTGTTAATTTTCCTTCCTCTACAAATAATACCTCTTTAGCTGGTTGAAAAGCACATCATCACATTCCCGATTCAGTTTTATCCTTTTTTGTTGCTTCCTGGTTCAGTCTTATCCTTGTTTGTGACATAAGTTGAAGTTATTTGTTTGTGACATCAGTTGAAGTTATTTGTTTGTGACAACAGTTGAGGCAATTTTTTTGGTTCTTGTTTTGTTTTGAAAGTGGTTAATCAAACCAAGGGCTTGGATTTAGTCCCAAGTTTCAACCAATTACTCATACCATTGGGGGAATTGAACCATGGTGGGTAGCTTGATATGCCAGTGTCTTCACTTTTGAACCAGAACCCCATTGGTAGTAGTTAAAGCCCCTTAGTTTGCTACGATGTTTTTTGATTTCAGTATTATATTCTATCATGCTAAGCTGTAACAACCTATGTCATTTTCAGTATTCTACCATGTCATCCTAAGTTGTAACATTATTTTCCCTTTTTCAGTATTCAACCATCACGTCCTAAGTTGTAATAGTCTATATACTTCTCCCATGCCGATCATTTTAGTATTATAATAAATCTCAATTAGTTGTGGAGAACGTAGTAACAAGTATGCTTTATCATTCCTTTTTAACTGAAGAAGACACATTTGGAAGAAGAAATATTTGCATAAGATTAATGAAAATTTATGAAAGATGAATGAATTACAATAAATTATAATGCTTTTGAATATTTGGGTCTTAATTATATGTTCCTCTCTTATATCCCATAAGAACACATTGAAAGGGTTGGGGGAGGTATGAGTTGATCAAACCATGTCCTTGCATGTCAATTTTATTTGTAAACAGTAACTTGGTCAATGTTATTTGTTAAGAGTAACTAGTGGTGTTGATGAATAATTTTTGTGTGGATGAGCTGCTCGTGACTAACAAAAGGAAATATAAAAATGGGTGGCACGGTGACTCATTTCTCAAAAGATATGTGTTTTTAAATTGTAATACTCACTTAACATGTTAAAGCACTAATTCTCTCAAAGATAAAAAAAATAGTAACAAATATTTCTTCCTCTTCTCACACTATTTCTATCACACATTTGCAACTTGCAAACAATGGAGTAGATATATGAGTGGACAAAGTACAACATAAGCTTATATGGAATATACATCAAAGGAGTGGAAAATAAGTTATAATACTTAAAATAGAAGCCATAATAAGATCCCATTAGATTATGTTGTGAGATTAGATTATGTTATGAGGAGGCATTGGTTGCACACTCCAAAGAAAATATGAAGAAGCAAATTGTTCTTCTTTTGAAGTAAACAAGTGGATTTCTTTCTATTTTTGTAATATATGTTGGAAAATTGAAAACGAATATTTCGATATAAAGGAATACATTTTTTCTTAGGTCTCCATTTTAAAAACATCCATAGTTATTTCCCTTTTGATAGAATGCCTTAAAACAAATAAAATAGAGGTAAATGAGATGAAAGATCTTATAAACTAATCTGAATGAAGCAATGGAACTTGAGAATTTTTTCATGATACGTTTTCCTTTGTGGTTGTATGTTCATGCGCAAAGATACAAGCACATGATGACTACATGAATACTTAGTTGTTGTTGTGAGCTTTTAAACGTTGTATTCGCTTTGAGTTCCTTTTCAAACTCATGCATCTTGGGATATGCCTTGTAATCATTTGATGATAATGGGTTTCACAAGAGTAGAACATAAATATTTGGTACTTGTCTACAGCCATCACTTTCATTGTATTAGATTTATTGGATTAAGAATGTCAATTCCTAGTCTTTTGAAATGATTCATAAAAGTAGATTTAACAAGATTTAGCATATCAATATTTGGTACCTGCTACATTTTTATGTAGGTGAACTTTTGAGATGAATATTGTTTATTAACTTGCATCTTTCTTTCAGAATTATATTTTGACCAACATATTTTTATGTAGGGCGGGTACGATCAGGATGTAAATGTTAGTGGTAGTAGGGGGCTTAAATCCCATGTAACATTTTGTTTTGGTGCAATGTGATTCTTGCTTAAAGTGAAGTTTAATATAACACCTTGTTTTAGGAGCATCTCCTTAAGTCAAATCAAACAGATTTGATAGATAATTTTTTTATATAAATTTAATTAAAAAATACAAGTAATTGAGGAAAGAGTTAAGGAAATTGTATTGATACGGTCAAAGAGGGTTCGGGGACAACATAATCTGAAGTATCTTCAAAATTTTGTTTGACACTCGATCTGTATCAGACATGCCTGGTTGGGTTTGGAGGGAACCGCCAATTAAGCATTGTTGCATTCAATTTACAATGATTTACTCCTAGGCGAGAGTCAACCTAAATCTTACCACATTAAGACTCAGTGTAAAACTCCCTGAAGTATCCATGACTAAGATACCAAATTGGAAGAGATACTGACCTATTTCTATTAGGTTTAGTGAGGTTGTCGTAGGTAACCTTCGTGCAGCATGCGATGTCACAGGTTGTCCTACTGCAGCCTGCAGCGATGTTAGTTAAATGGATAAAAGGGCATATCCGATCCATTTCCTGAAAGTGTGTGATGTGGATCTCTATCCCTAACCTATAGGGGAGATGGCATTCGGTTCCCTATCCCTTTGGGAGCATCCCTTAACCTTTTCCCACTATATCTCAACCTACCCTATCCTCTTAGTCCTATATATTTGAAGCTCATTCCCATTCCAAGGAGAGGAATTCTATAGCACTTGCATGCTAGTGAAATTAGCTTAGGAGATATCTACTCATCTCTTGGGAGACCTATACTCCTTTTGGAGGCTTTGGCATTGGATTGTTGGAGGAGGATTGCGGCGTTAATATTTGGTTGTAGTCATCTCTCTTTTGTACTTCCCTTCTTTAATACAGTAATATAAACTCTTTCCACCAAATGTTGTTTTATTAATGATGTTTGTGTAGTTTACTTGCTTAATCGTTTACTTAGATCTATTACTATTTAGATGCATTTGACTGCTTGTACTGTTCTGTATGACTTGACAGGTTTTGCAGCTGAGATCTGAAGACCGTGAAGCTTGGAGCAACATCAAGGAGAAAGCATATATGATTCTAAAAGGTAAGACATCTAATCACTCGATCTTTAACTAGATCTAGGAAAGCAGTTTCCTTTTCTGTCTCACTTGTTCTAGATTCGCGTTGATCTAGGGAGATCACGCCTTAAGTCCACTTTTGGTAGATTGTCCGGTAACAAGTTTGGAGACCATACTAGGGAATCACATGCATTGTTTTAAGTTTTCCGTTTGAAAGTAATTTTCTCTGATTTCTTTGTGAGCTATTTCATTTGCCTCCTTAACCTCTTTCACCACCAGATCTTCTTCTTGAAGAGTCCCTGGACTTCCTTTGAGTCTGTATTTGATTGTCAAGCCTTTTGGTTGATCATATTTGGAGATCTATTAATCCTTGCATATGGATATCTCCCGTCTCCCCTGGGTAATATATCCAGAGCGATGTTCCCTTGTCAGGAACAATCTGCTGCTCTGCAACCTGTGATGTTGTCGCTCCTCTCAGTGTGACATCCTGCACCATCGGTGCAGTTCACCTATGTTCTACCTGCGACGGTCTCTCTGAGTCTAACCAAAGACTGCAATGAGCAATCTAGCCTTGTGTTTGGGTTTTCTCCTCTCCAACCTTTGATTTTGGTTTTCCTTGTAGAACTCCTCTGCACTGTATGTTCCAGTGAGAGACCTTTTTGATGTTTCATTGCTAGTGTTTGGTTTTGTTTGGTTTGATTCGGAGTAGTTTTGGGTTCCATTTTGGACAAGTTTGAGTTTCGGTAGTGGTGGATATTTGCTCTCCCCCACCTTCATCCACTTGCCCTTGCTTTCCCTCCTCTCCTCACCTGATCTAATCTTTGTATTGGATTCGATCCGAGACCTCTTTTTGCACATGTTACTTAGCTTTGATTGCATTCGGTTGTTTGTGGAGTGTCTTGAGTGTTTTTGGTTCATATGAGTGCTTGTCATTTTCTTGAGAATTTATGAGTGTTTAGAGTGCTGCAAATAATCTTTCTTTTCAGCTATTCACAATTAAAAAACATTGTTTCTATCAAGTTATAGCCTTGGCATATCATTGAAAAAATTAAAAGTGCTTCATTTTTGTTGTTTTCAAGTGTATTTGAAAATTCTTTTAGAAGTTGGTTCATGCATTGGAAATCATTCATAAGTATTTTGGAAAGTTTGAAAGGAGAGTTAATCATTTTTGCTTTTCAGGAATTATGAGCCATTCATTTTCCTGAAAAATTCAAGTGAGATCAGGTTTTTGCAAAAGTGATTCCATGTTTGAAAGAATTACATGCATTTTTGGTTTTTTATGCTTTTAGTCCATCATAATGAATTTTGAAAAGTTAGAGTGCTCTAGATAGAAATTCTCTCTTTTCATCGCTTAGTTGCATTTTGTTTCGAAAAGACAAAAAGAAAATGCTTAGATTTGGTTTTGATGCTTGTTGATTTTCATGTTTTGCTTGGAAAAACGAAAAAGAGTACTTTTATTGTCAAATTTGATAGAATTGAGATTTGTTGAAGCTTTGTTTATTTTGGTAAAACCCACTTGAAAAGATTTATCCCTCCCATACATAGCTTTCATCGAAAGAAAAATACATGCATATTTTCATGTAGTTAGGGATTGCATTATGCTTACATTTATGTACTCACCTCATGCATTCACCTAACCGTCCATATAAAATTAACGGTAGAACTAGAGTAAAATATTTAGTAACTTGTGTGTTAAGTTAGAGACGTGTTCCGACGTCTTAAAACATGGCAACTGTCATTATTTTCCTGCACTGCATCTCGGGGGTATTGTAGTCTTCCACGTACCAACCGGTATATCGAATCTCTTTCAGGTACCAACCAGTATATTGAAGGCTCTTTCATGTACCTTAGGGTATATCGAAAGGCACTCCATGTACTTGGCGTATATCAAAAGTTGTTTCACATACTCGGTAGTATATAGGAAGGTCTTATGCCATACGGTTGTGCATTAAACAACACCAACATGGATTTGATCTCCCATGTACCTTGTGTATATCGGGAGACACTCCTAGGATTCCTGAAACCAACTGAGTAAACCATTTGGTCGTCTTGGCAGAGCAATACACCGAGAAAAGCACGCACGGAGATTACTACACACGTGTCGTCTACGTAGTCAGGTATTTAGACAAGGGCACGGTCCCAATCCGCCTTGTTGCATTTTACTATTGGACCCTACTGTATATAGCGAGTTGCGAAGCCTTGAGAATCCTGTGAGGTTCCAGACTTTTGAATCCACACCTATCACATAAGTTTTCTTGTGGCCTTAGTTTGTGTAGATTTTTCTGGACTGCTTTTCTTTTGTTTAGAATACTTTAGGAGAAACTCTATTTCAGTCACTCTAACTGACTTTCCTTGGATAAGGTCCCGTATAATTTTGAGCTTACCACCTGAATATCCCCTTAACAAGGAGGTAATTTCGAAGGTAAGAATGGACCCACAAGTCACGGTCGTGTCACCTGAAGTAGAAAACCCTACTTTGAATATTGGGGCACACATGTTCCCTCCAGATTCACCCACCTCTAACCCCTCACGGGGTGAAGAGGTGGAAACTTCCACTTCATAAGACTTACCTCCCGTTTTACCGGGAGAGCCTCGATCGTTGGAATGGTTAAATGCTCCCCAGGACAACCCTGTATCAGCTGCGTTTGGTCCAGCTGCACCCTTTTGGGAAACCTCTCTAGGTCAACAAGTGGTTCATTTTGCCACTACATCCCCATCCCCTTAGCCCACTCCTAAAGAGATTTTTTGACCTGCTCGTGCTCGCTTGGAACAATTACGTTCCAAAGGTGATCAAATTCGAAGACAAAGTTTTTCACGAAGGCCTGAAGTCATGGAGATACCCACGTATCGACAGATCCCAATTCGGACTTTATCCTATGACTCACTGGAACCATCCACCCACAACGTGCCCACTTATGAACCTAGTCAACCCTCACTTCCTGCAAGTACACCCCTTGGACAGGAGACTAGTTCTATACCTCAAACGACTCAACCTGTTGAAGGACACACCCCTCTTATTACTACGAGAACGTTACCCACTCCTCCTCCACCCCAAAACTCGCGAGAAGGATACTCTTTACCCCCTACCTTTCTTACGAGTAATCTTAATCCTGTCGTAGATAATCAACAACCCATGTTGGGTCAACCTTTGATTAGTGGTCCACACGTTGCTGCTGGTGGGAAACCCCCATCCATTAACCATAATACCGGAGGAGGAGTTCCCATCGGTCCTTCCGTTGGAGCTTCCTTACTCATCGGACCTTCCCCCATGGGATTATCCCATGTTGGGGGACCATCCCAGTCAAACCAACCACCATGGAGCCAAGCGTATCCATGTTATCTTAACCCTGTGTCGGGACAATTCAATCTCGGAAACGCACTCTATGGGATACCTTATCCTAGAAATCCATACACTCTATGGGGGCATCAAATTTTTTTACAACATGGACCACCACCTATCGTCCCTTAGGTACCACCACCCCTGTTTGGACCACCCACACCTCTTGTCGGAGGCGGCGGGCCCCACACAATTCCGTATATGTTGGACCTCTACCTTCTAGCAGAGGACCATCTCATTCTAGAAACCATGGCCCACCCGCTCCTGGCGGCGGAGGTGGAGGCCCTCCCCCTTCAGGTGGAGGTCCATCCCATCCTGGCGATGGTGGTGGAGGACAACCCTATTATGGTGGAGGTGGAAGAGGAGGCCCACATCCTTCCAACGACGGTGGTGGGGCACCACCTCCTCCCGGCGGAGGCACTAGAGGTCATTCCTACCCCGATGGCAGTAGCGGAACCCCACCATTCAGTGGCGGTGGCAGACCACCACCTCCTCCCGGCGGAGGCGGTGGAGGTCCATCCTATCCCGGTGGCGGTGGCAGACCACCAACATTTGGAGGCATCCCACCCCCTCTCGTCGGTGGTGGCGAACCCCCACCTTATGGTAACGAACCACCTTATTATGATGGCAAACCTACATATGGTCCGGGAGGCCCACCCCCTTACGATCAATTTCCTCCGGGAACACCATACAACCATTCGATGCAAGGTCTGAATGGTCCATACATGCCATATCATTACTATCAATACTCGCAGCCGAATCAATAGGTTCCTTTTCTGGCTATGTTGGACCTACCCGACCTCTCTCGTCTGACTAAGGACCCCATCTCCCATGGATACAATTGGCCACCGATTCCGGTGAAACTACCATGAGATATTCCAAAATTTGATGGAAAACATGGTGAGGACCCAAAAAATCATGTGATGACATACCACTTATGGTGTTCATCCAACTCCTTGATGGACAACTCGATCCATCATAGGTTATTTCAACGGACTCTCATCGGCCCAGCTGCCAAGTGGTATATTGAATTACCACCCAACTCTTTTCCAAATTTCCACTCTCTTGCTATGTCATTTTTTACTCACTTCTAGTTTCTCATTCGCTATGAGACTAGTACGGACTTACTGACTTCACTCCGTCAAAACATCGCCACTCACATCTCGGATCACATCCATGAGTGGCAGAGGAGGCAACGTCTCATTAAGGCTCATATTCCATACCAACTCTTAGCTGACTGGTTCACAAAGTCTCTCTTACCTTTCGTAGCTCGAGACGTGGCCAAGGGAGGGGCCATCACCGAGGAACAGGCTATTTCCCATGCCCATTACTTAGACTTGGTCTATGCTCAATCTAGCACATTCTATGAAATTGTTCCTGATGCACCCTGCCGTATGTATCAACCTGCAAAACCCCCTCAGGGACCACCGGCTGATCGCATCATTGGTTCCCTTACCTCCCAACCTTCTGCTCAAACTGGTGGATCGCTGAACCCCCAGGGTTCTTCCCCATCACCACCATAGGCTGGAAACAATACCACCAAGTCCACCACTCCTGCCTCCACCGAAGAGGTGAATTCTGTTCAATCAGCTTCATCTCAGAAATATGGTGGTAAGAAGAAAAAAAAGGGAAATCCTATGAAATATTCTAATTAGCAGGAGCCCAAGCCCACCCCTGAAGACACCAAACAGAAGAGGAACTTGAAGTATCCTTGTTTACTGTGCGGTGGTAACCATTACTCTAAGGAATGTCCTCACCGAGAAAAAGTTGAGAAGTTTCTCAAGGGAAAATCTACTACTGCAGTTCTCAACGATCCCTTCCCCACTCAGAACAAACAACTGATCACTCACACCTCTCCTTCCCAAGGAAAGGCATCCTCCACCTCCCATCTTCTCATGATGCATAGTGAGACAGTTAACTTGAACACACGTTCACGTTCGTACGAATAAGTCCCTCATAAGGAACCCGTTGGAAGTAATACTAAAAAATCTTCCACTTCCATTCCCGACATCACCGTACCACACGCTTCTCTTACTATTGAGAAGCCTTCTATAGATCCAGTGTTGCATCCTCCCAAGAGCACGATTCGAAAAGTCGTTTTCAATCCCAATGCTCGGGAAGCTCAAAACTGCAATATTGTAGAGGACTTGGCATAAGCTCCCTATGCTATGTTGATGCTAGAGGTCTTGCAAAACTGTCCTAACCAGTGTAAGACTCTTCTCACTTCCATTGGCGCAGTTGATCCGGATTCCTCTAATACAATCATGTTTCGACTCGAGTACTTTAAAGCGAGGCTTTCCCACCAACTTGCATTCCAAGTTACTATGAACGTTTCTGGGAAGACAATCCATTGTACCGTCTTGGACGGAGGATCGTCTACCTCGGTCATGTTGATTTCGTGTTGGAGAGCCATTGGCTCTCCCGAGTTAAACCATTATCCCCCCACCTTGAAAGCATTCAACGATCATGGTTTTCAACCCCATGGGATGTTACAAGCCTTGGCAGTAGAGATGGGGGGAAAGACTGCAACCATTAACATGGAAGTATTTTCCGCCCCTTTCGATTATAATATTCTACTTAGTCGTAATTGGTTCTATTCCATGACCGCGGTCGCATCATCTGTCTTCTGCATTGCGCAATTTCCCCACCAAGGACGAATTGTCACTGTCGACCAACTGGAATTCTGTACACCAGACACCGCTACTCATCTCGGCCATAACATCTCGTTACTCGAGCAATCTTTGGAACCATATGAGAGCGTGGGGGTTGGCCTCATAAAAGACTCATCTCTTATGGTCATTTTTCCAACCTCGGATCCCCCTAACAATGTTGCCACAGTGAACATGATCAAATCTGAGATTTCATCTTTCACCAACTCTAACAATCCATGGCTCGTACCTAACGAAGCCACAATGCACTTGACTGGAGATACCATGCCTCTTTCACCCGCTGAACTCACTTATAAGGCTATCCAGTCAACAACATAGGACCACTTGGTTGTGGCCTCTACATCATGTTCTCTACAGTGGACGTTGTCCTTACCCAATCCTCTACTCTAGAAATTTCATTCCGACGAGTCCATTATGGAGATTATGAGTGGGGATGACCCTCCATGGGAAGACCTCCACCATCCATTGTCTTTCCTTCCCCCATTGGATAATATGGAGAATAGAATCACCACCATCTTTACACTAACTGTCTACCCTTTCCCTCAGTCCCCGATACTTATGTGTCAAACCGACACTAAAGGCAACTTGGCCAACACGGAACCTACCATTCCGATTGTCATGTCCCAAATTTGGCATTGGGTCACAATGGCCTAATCACATTGGCCCTATTCATTAGAGTTTGTCAAATTGATGCTAAAGGTCAAATAATTGCCAAGGAGGAAAATTACTAGTTTCCTAGGTTTGGGGTGGAAGCTTTGGGATTTGAGATAATGGGGATAATAAATGATGTTTGAACATTAGAATGGCATAAATATTTAATAAAGGAGTTAAATAAATATATACAAGTTAAATTCAAAGTGGCATTTGATCATGAAGACACATGGAGAAAGTGGGACCCACATATGGCTAGATTTCCCACTACACTTGGCATCATTCTCTCACCAATTCGAATTCAAGGTGAATGGTAACATACTTGGGGGAGTCTAAAAGGTATTATTCATGGCATGACTCATCCAAGGTTGAAATATAGAGGAAGAGTAACTCCCATGGAAGAGGAAGAGGCAATTTGGAGCTAGTGAGACACTTGGGCTAGATTCCCTAGCTCTATGACAACAATGATGAAGATGTTATGACACCTATGACACAAATCAGACCTGAAGGATGACATATGACATATATGACATGTCAGGGCTAAAAATAGACTCTAAGATGGCGATCAAGGGTGTTAGGGCAGCTAAGATGCTTCCACATGTGATTTGGTGGAAGTGGGAGACTAGGAATTGTTGTACAAGTGGCATTCTTTGGAATCTCTTCCCAACTTGAGTTGGCATGAGTCTCTTGGAAGGAATTCGACCCATGGAGGACATTAGAACTTTATACATTTCAATAACATAGAATGAAACCATCTTTTGATCATTTGTAGAATTTGCAATTGCATTTGTGAAGCGGGAGAGCTAGTGGATGACTAGTTTCTTGCCTTAGCCAATTTCGAGGGGGAAAGATTCCCATCCAAATTGGTAATTGGAAAGGCCATTGAGAAATTTAATTTGGAGATTTAATGGAGTTTTTATTTGTAGGTGTAAGCTATAGGGAAGCTCATGGTTTCTTCTATTGCAGCTCACTCCTTCAACCATTTCCATTTTTTATGGCATATTCTTGATCCTTGAGGGAGGGAGTTTTTGGTGAGCTATTGTACTCTTTGGGGGAGATTATAATGCCCCATTTATTTTGTAATATGAATTAAATACTGTGTTCTTCGTCTCCAGAAATTTTCATGTCGAAATTCCAAGTAGAAATGTATAAATCTCATTTTTAATGGAAGAACAATGCCATTTCCCCACTACCTTGTTGTGAACCAATGTATTGATGATGATTTCGAATGAATGGATGATTATCTGATGCATTTGTGATTAATGGACTTCCATGGATGTATTTTACAAGTTTCATGTACTGTACCTGAGCATTTGAAGTATTTTTACTTAGTTTAATTGCATTGGGAGAAGAAATAGTGCCATTTCCCCAAGGGTCGAATTGGTGATTTTTGCAGTTGAATGGGAGAGGGTTGGAATAGATGTAATAATCAATTAATGGTGAAAATAAGACCTTAATAACATCCTTAATACATTCCCTACCTCTGTTCAGAAATTTGAGTGGGTTTGGAGGTAATTGGGAAGCCATTTTCAGTACTTACCCCAGGGGGATTTGAACCCCAAATTACTAGTAAAATTGCATACTTGGTCCATAATATTAAGAGAGTTTGAAGAGGTCTTTTGGTGGAAATATGTCATCCCTGAACATCATATTCAATTCCTAATATCATTCATACACCTTCCTTGAATATTTGAAGGCATTTTGAGTCAATTTGAGACCTAGAGACCAATACTAGTCAAAGGGAAATCACTAGTAAAGTTACCTACATTGACCAGAATTGAAAGAGTATTTGCAGAAGTATTTTAAAGGTACAAAGGAATCCCTGAAACACATATTTATGTTCTAATATCATTCATATACCTTCTCAGAAGATTTGGGATCATTTCCACTACTTACTCAACATGTCAAGCGTGGAAGGCCCATGAAAACAATGTTTACAATGTGTGATGTTTCACATAATGACATGGTGGTGGCTAATTTGAATTCCCTGGTATATGATAGAATCATATGGGAAATTCCAAAAGTTCATATTTGATCAAATAACACAAATGTTTGGCCCTGTGTTGAATCACTGTTGTTGCAGAGAGATGGTGATTATCCTGAAGAGCACAAGAACCAAAGCAAGTAACCATCTAATGTTGGTTCAGAGGATCCCAAAGAGAGGAGGATGATGTGGACATGAATGATGTGTTGATGGATTAGGTAGCACAAAACTTATTGATTATTGCGGTTGCGACTCAGTAGCCTCCATTGCTTACTAGCTCTGGAGAAGCTGAATAGGATAAATGCAGAAGTCATATGGTGGTGGAACATATGTCTCAACACTACACTGATGGGGGTGTCAAAAGTTGAGACAATTCACTAAGAAATGTAATGCTTAAGCTCATTAATTTTATTTCTTTTTCAACTCTAAGCAGGAAACTGTATGAGGGTGTTTCTCTACAAATGGTTTCTCCACAACCAACTGGAAACTATAATCAAAGAGATGGAAAAAAAATTTGTTGGAATCTTTTGAAGTCAAACTGTTAGCATGGTGCAAATCTTTCCAACCAAGCCATTGAAAGAAAAAAGAAAGAATATTATAAAATCCAACTTGATGGAGATCTCTTGAAGGCAAGGAAGACGAAGGATGCAAATAAACATAATAGACTTTTGTTGATGGAGATCTCTCAGTAGTTAGCTTCATGAGTTGTTGGAATTGACTGGCTTTATTCAAACAAATGTATAAGATAAAATTTGAGCAATGGTTCACAATTTATATCCTTCAGTAGTTAGCTTCATGAGTTAATGGAATTTACTGGATTTAATCATATACATGTATGTTACTGTGTGTAAACTTAAATTTGAGCAATGGTCCACAGTTTATATCTACTGCCCAGTATATTTCATGATTCCAATTGCCCGTAAGTGAATATAGCACTTGAACAACTTAGGCAGATGACAGTGTTTTAAGAGAGTGATTTCCTCCTAGGCTACCAGAAACAGAAAATGGGAAATGGAACAGAAAATCATAGAATTAGAAACAGGGCCATGGGGTTTCATGGTTTGTAAAGTTGATATATAATTATGCCATTAACCAGGTGAGAAATATAACTAAATCTCTCAGACAAAATTTTAAGAAAGTGATTTCCACCTATGTTGTAAGAAAAAGAGAATGGGAAATGGAACAAAAAATGAGAATGGAATAAGAAACATGGTTAGAGCATTTCAGGGTTCTTAAGGTTGATATAAAATTATGTCATTAACCATGTGAGAAATATAAGCAAATCTCTCAATATTTAGCTTCGTAAGTTGATGGAACTGACTAGATTTAACCATACATATGTATAAGCTTAAATTTGAGCAATGGTCCACAATTTATAATTTAATATACTGCCAAGTATATATGCCATATGGCTTAGGCGGATAACAGGGTTTTGAGAAAGTAATTTCCTCCTACGCTACTAGAACAAAAAATGGGAAACGAAACAGAAAACAAGAAGAAAATGAGAAACAGTGCTAGAGATTTTTAGGGTTTGCAAGATTGATATAAAACTATACCATTAACCATATGAAAAATATAAGCAAATCTCTCAATAGCTAGCTTCATGAGTTAACAGAATTCATTGGATTTAATCGTATACATGTGTAAGCTTAAATTTGACTGATGGTCCACGATTTATATCTACTTCCAAGTATATATTAATGATTCCAACTGCCCATAAGTAAATACTAAAAAATAGCATTTGAACAATGGATGGATTAGGTAGACGACAGGGTTTTAAGAAAGTGATTTCCTCCTATGCTACCAGAAACAGAAAATGGGAAATGAAATAGAAAACAAGAACATAATGAGAAACATGGCCAGATGGTTTCAGGGTTCGTCAGGTTGATATAAAATGATGACATTAACCATGTGAGAAATATAAGCAAATCCCTCGTGACAGGAATTTAAGAAAGTCATTTCTTGCTACGCTGCCAGAACCAGAAAATGGGAAATGTAACATAAAATGAAAACGGAATGAGAATAGGGATCAGAGGGTTTTAGGGTTCTTAAGGTTGATATAAAACCTTATAATCTGATTCATCAATCCCCAATATAAAACCTTATTATGCATAAAAAAATCATGACTGTGGATTTTATAAGCCGATCAAAAACTATTTCTTGATTCTAAATTTAAACCCTACAGCTACTGATTCATTGATCTGGTCTTGACCTGGAACAAACCCTACCTCTACTTTTTTATAATTGTTCTTCTCAAAGATTTGGACCCTAGAGCGAATTGTTCTAAACCTATATCAATCAAAAAGTACCCCATTTAAATGTTATGTATAGAGAAAACCATTATTTCCCTCAATGTTATGTTATCAGTCCATATATTATACGATGTAGGTGATCGAAACTAGAGAATAGGAACTCACCCTTTGAACTTTGATTCGGCAAAAGAAGAAATCGAAATAACATCCACATCATAGCTAAATATCTGCGACCAGAAGACCCGATCCTCTCCATGAAGAAATACACAGCAAAGCTCAATCCGTGAGCTAACGTGAGGTTTGAAATCTTGAAGGGATATCTCCTGTAAGATCATTATAATAGAGTTACAATTCATACAGCTTCATAATCCTTGTGATTTCTTTTGGTATAGTTCATGTTAAATAATTATCAAAAGCCCTAGGATTCCATTCTCTACTAGATTGGAGATGTAAGGAAAAATGGGTTCTGTCAGGCTACAATGTGCTTTAAGTGGAATATCTTGGTTGGTATTAAGCCCTAATCTAGAGGGTTATCATTTAAGTTCAAGGCATATAATTAAGTCATATTTGTAACAAAAACAGAGAAATTACCAAATAAATTGTTCATCGACATGTGCAAACTTTGCAGAGAGCTAAGTGAGGAAAAATCGGGCAAAGTTCTAGCCAACGAATTGGATGTAAGGTTCAGTGTCTCCAACTGACTGCAATTATTCCAAATCCCATCTGGTATGTTTTCGTTGAGAGAATATAGCTCGGGGCTCATATGTATCTTAGGCACCCACATTTTGACTGTGGCGTGGAAGGTATGCACCAGCCGCGAAGGATTTCACCTACAGTTGACCCTATTATTTCTCCCAATATTCCAGTATTCAATTCCTAAATAACGGGCTATACATCTCCAAAGAGCAATGTAGGTGACGAGTTTACTAAAGTTTCTTCAAAAGCCATAACCATTTTTTGATTAATTTAATTTAACCTTCGACCTAATTTGTATAACTTAATCTTAACATGAACCACGGGGGGTTCACTAGTGAGGCAATATCATATCACGTCCATTCATATTGGGTGCTTGAATACTCTTAAAAACCTCAAAAATATATTGCCTCGTATTAAGGGGTCAAGGGGGGCTTTTAATTTGACATAGTAGTATAAATATTGGGGGTTATTTTATTTGGGTGGGCTGAGGAATAACCTCCAAATTGTGGGATGGATTCATACCTCCAAATCATGGGCTCAATTCATACTCACCTAAAACTTAATGACCCTCCATTTTTATTTCATATTGCTTGTGATCCTAAGTTTTGCACAAATATGATAATATTGTACCAATGATAATATCGATGGAAGTCTCTTCAGATTAATGGCCTTGATCCATAATCATTCAATAACTTATTTAGGATTAGAATTGATATATTATATTGTTTTTCATCTTTAAGTTAAGAGATGTAGCTAATTGGGAGTTTCATAGTTGAACAATTGTATTTTATTTTTGGTAGGGATTCGAGTAAAATATCTAACTCTTCATTTTCTAGGTTGGGGTTTAGGTGGGTATTGAGATTCAATCAAACCTTGCTCCATGACAACCAAGAAAAGTGAGATCAATCTTTCTTGGCTCACTCGAACCAAGAAAAGTTAGATCAATCTTTCTTGACCAATTATTTATTTCAACTTTTTGTATTCTTCTTTAACATTTTCACATTGCCAGTTATGAATAGTTGTTAGATTGAGTTATATTTGGAGCATTCATAATTGTAATTTCAGTTCTTATAATATGCAAGGAATTTGTCTTAATATTGTATTGGAACTAACATGAACATAGGTATAAATATAAATCCTTATTTACATACCCTATGTGTTATCATTACCATGAAATGGTATCATATAAATTTCTCCATCTGTGTATCTTTATAACTATTGCATGCTTGAAACCTAACAATGGAGATTTTTCCCTCTCCTGTTAAAAAAAAAAAACTAGATATAACCCAAGAAAATGTAACTAAATGTTGTTAATTTCCTTGATGTCAAGAATAAATGTAGAGGAAGTGGGGGAAATTCATTACATCTTGTGAATGATTTAAATCCAAGCTATGCACATGATCATATGGTGTTATTGGAAAAGTAAGAGGAATTTTGTTATGTTCATTTGGGTTCAAACATCAAGGATGTTTGTTTTGATAGGAAGGTAGGGGAGTCCATCCACGAAAGGGTTTCAATTTTGAATTTTTATGGAGTTTAATTTATTAAGATTATAGAAAACATGAGCTCTTTATGTCTATACTTATATTTACTTGATATAAAATTGGTATGTTGACAGACCGTGGTGTGAAACATTTGCAATTCTGCTCTTTTCTAAGCATTGCACTAACTATTAAACTATCAACCTTTTACATTCTTTGTTATGTTGATCTCTTGACTAGGTTTCCTTTTACGCATTTTCCTTCCCAATACTATTTCATTGGGTCTTCCACTATCCAACGCTACAAATTGATCAGTCACCCCTGCAATCTTGGTTGGATCATTATTAGCATTATACTTAGCATAATGTTTGCTTATTCTAATATGTGTTAGGGATCCTATTTATTACAACTTGATAATATGATATAAAGGGGGTATTAAAAATGGGTTGATAAAAATGGATACATATAATATATGGTGAAACCAGGGGTTTTCTTAATTGGAAAGGCATATTGGGAGGGGGGTTCAGTAATAAAATTTAAGGAGGAATTTTCCAATATTTAGTGAAATTAGGGATATTCTTTAATATCATGCGAACGATGGTGCTATGTAACAAATTCACTAAGTGAACCCCCCGTGACATGAACCTGCTCAGTGTCCATTTAACTTGTTACCATATTCACAAAACTCACAAATATTATACTTTATAAATTATTTAATTAATACTTTCTTTATTCCTAATATTTATAAATTATTTAATTAAAACTTCCTTTATTCCTTTTAATTAATTATTTAAAATACATTGTCACTCCAATTATATCAGATTTAGAATGACCTAAATAATTATATACCTGCATGAACATGCCAAGTTCAATCATTGCCTCTAACTAAGAAATTTATGTACCTTATGGTGTAAAAATAATGGTCTCAAATTTTTGAATTTCAACCTCCACAAAGCCCACAAGCACATAGATAATATGTGTTGTGACGTGGTGGTGGGGAGCAAGCCAAATCTTAAATGGATATGGCAACACCAATGTTTGTGCTTCCAATACTCATTGATTGTAGGTCGTGTTCTTCAATGCCTCGTTGATTATTTGTCCCAATATTCCAGTATTCAATTCCTAAACAATTGGGGATGCTTGCCATCACAAACCCCAAAGTTAAATAACTTTTGTGGAATTACCAAGAAACATAATCCATATAAAAGCAAGTGGGTATTAATGTTCCTTTCAAAACAAATCTATTCCAGTATCGACTAAGACTCTACTCAACCACATGTAGAAGAGCTCATCTATCACTTGATAAACTATATGCAAGACATGATGTATTATCTAGGTATCAACTCACCACACCCAAGGCACTAATTAGTAGAGAAACCCCTAAATGAGCATCTCAATGATTCTCCTATCATCTAACACAATAGGCATCAGGATGGCCTCAAATAAATGATCCCTTAGAAGACATGTATTGAAAAAGAATCCAAGTTGTGTACTATTAATGGTATAATTTACTAAATTTTAACACTACAGATGGATTCGAAGACCCCCTTTAGGGGGTCTCCAGATCCATCTACGGTGTTAAAATTTAGTATATTGTACAAATCCATTATCAAAATTATAATTTTCCATTGTCGGGATGACACAACTAAAAATGACCACATAAATGACCAATTGTTATGTGGTCATTTTTAGTTCAGTTCTTATCTCGTGAACAAATTGGTCATTTATCTTGGTCATTTTTAGTTTAGTTCTTATCCCGTGACCAAATTGGCCATTTATCTTGGTCATTTTTAGTCAGTTCACTTAAAATTTCTCAATTTTGGTCATTTACCCCTTGAAAAAGCTGTGGTGACAAATTTTTTTGGTCGCTTGGTCACTTATCTCTCATTTTGTACTAGTGAATCCTTCGATAGTCTCAAACATGCTATTACGCCTGCCCCTGTGCTCCAACCGCCCAATTACTACAAGGATTATATCCTTTACCTCACTTCTTCTTCCACCACGGTCGCCATGGTCTTGGTACAGGAGGCCAACAACGCCAAGGAGCATGTAATCTACTATCTAAGTAAGGGTCTTTTTTACTCCAAAACGCATTATTCACATGTCGAGAAGCTCGTGCTCGCAACAGTCATTGTCATCCAAAAGTTCCGTCACTACATACTGCTCCGCACCACCACCATTATCGCCGACTCGAACCCTATGTACCACGTCTTGACACATCAGGTACTTGGGGGAAAGTATCCATGCTGGATCATGATACTTCAGGTGTTCAATCTCCTCTTCGAGAAAGCTAAGTCTAAGAAGTCTTTGGTGTTCGTCGAGCTCATCTTTGATCTTCCCCATGTTGATTTAGGTTTTGAGCCCAATGATTCTCTTCCAGATGAATCATTGTTCCTCATCAGCACGTCTGACCCATGGTATGGGGATATTACGTTATATCTCCAAACCCAACATTTCAACCCCCAACTGTCTCGTGATGACCATCATCGTATACACTACCACACAAAGTATTACTTGATAATCAGTGATACTTTGTACCATCGCGGCATTGATTATGTTCTTCAACGCTATTTGACACATGAGGAGACTGAACACGTCTTGAATGACTGTCATGCTGGGGCTTGTGGCGGTCATCTCTCTGGGATGGCTACAGCCCAGAAGATACTGCATGCGGGATATTACTAGTTGTCCATCTTCAAAGATTGCATTGAGACCGTTAAAAAATGTCCCCCATGCCAACATTTTCAAACGAAAAAGTGCACCCATCTAGCCCCGTTACACTCGGTTATTGCCGTTGGCCCCTTCACAAAATGGGGCATTGACTTCATCCACTGTAATCCTACCTCGGCCGGGGGGCATGGTTACATCATAGTAGTCGTGGATTACTTTACAAAGTGGGCTGAGGCTATGCCTACATACACTGATGACGGAAAAACCGCCACACTCTTCATGTTCAATCATGTTATCTCACAGTTCGAAGTCCCGCAAGGCATAGTCACCGACCATGGATCTCATTTTCAGAACCATATGGTCGACGAGCTGAGCGCCAGATTGGGTTTTCGTCATGAAAACTCAACACCTTACTACCCGCAGTCCAATGGAAAAGTAGAGGCCATTAACAAGGTCTTGAAAACCATGATTCAACACATGGTGAGTACGCATAAGTCCAACTGGAACAACATGCTTTTTTCCACGCTATGGGCATACCGGACTTTCGTTAACACTGCCACCAGGTTTACACTGTTCCAGTTATTTTACGGATTGGAGGCAGCCCTACCAATAGAGTGCGAGATTCCATCGCTCTAACTCGCAGTCGAACTTCTTCCAAACACCACTACCAAGGAAGAACATTTCCTTTACCTTGCAAAGCTTAACAAGACCCATCGCGATGCTGCTCTTGCCAACGAGGCACATAAGAAGCACATCAAGGAAAAGTAAAATAGGACGGTCCAACCCCGCGTATTTAATGAAGGTGATTTGGTCCTCACATACGACCAAGGGCACAATAAGCTGGGGGCAGGTAAGTTTAAGTCCATGTGGCATGGACTGTACATAGTGAAATGTGTTCTGGAAAAAGGAGCCTACGAACTAGAGGACTACGATGGGATATCTTTAGATGAGCCCTGCAACGTACTCTACTTGAAGAAGTACTATGCCTGAGTCTTTCATGCATAGTCATCTTGTATATACTGTACATGGCGTGTGTGTTTTTTGTGGTGTGACTCTTTTATTTTAGGGTGTCTAGGTCTTGTTTTGTTTCTTATACCATGTTTTGTCTGCATGTGCAGATGGAAACTTGCTACGAATTCACGGGCGGTGCCAGCTGACATACCTGTAACCTTGCTTCGGCAGCCTGGGTACTCTATTCTCCCAACGGTGAGCTAATTAGCTCAGGAGGAATTTGCCTAGGTTTCACAACCAACAATGCTGCGGAATATCAGGCAGTCATTGGAACCCTAACCGACGCTCCTTCCTTGGGTATGGACCACGTTGTTATCTATTTGGATTTGAAAATAGTGGTCTCTCATCTTAACCAGGTCTACGCTATCCACGACCCTACACTACTTCGTCTCTACAGACGAGTCCGTCTTTTGGAAAGGTCCTTTGAATCTATTCAGTACCTGCACATTCCATGAGACATGAACACAGTTGCCAACTCGATGGCCAACTTCATTTTAGATTGGTACATTGCACACACATAACATATAAATGAAATATTAAAGCATACATAACATGTAAATCATCCATTGTATAAGAAAACATGTAAACAAGACCACATTAATCATCCATAGAACGCATAATGTATAAAACCGCTGAAAATGTATGTATATATATAAGTCAAAATGGTAGTGCTGATACAAAATCTGAAGCATACTAGCTTTCAGTGAGTCTCTACAAAAATATGAAGCTAGCAAGCATTCAGTATACATAAGTAGGACATGAGCCTAAGGCTCAAGTCGCCTAACCCTAGATCCTGAATCTCCCGGCTACTTCCCATGAAAGAAGACCACGGCCCTCGCCACTTTGGAAATCAGCGTGCCAAAATGATCAGACACCCCAACAACATACTTCTGGTAGCCCCAAGGTAGATCACGAACACCCAGCTCTGGGATATCCAGTGTCATCCTCTGGAGGTTCTCTTAAATCTCCTCTACCTCCTCAGTAGCATCTCACGCTGCGGCACCCACGACTGGCACCTCTCCTCTCCTCACAATGAGAGAGACCCCAACTAGTCACGACGGACCCACATCTGCACACAACATCAAGTTATCGGCACTACTCCAAAAAAAATCACAAAATATATAAAATGAAAAACACAAAAGTTGTTGTTCTTACCTATGTCACCCCATTGTGCTTCCTCGGGGAGCACCAGGTTGGGATCACCTCTGAAGTCTGTCCTGCTGTAAGGGTAATCCTCAATCATGAGGAGTTGTCCCTCCAACCAAGTGAAGAACCCAGTTCTATAACCTATGATGGGACCCCCGCTACCGTGGCGGGCCATCACGTCTTCCCATCGAGCCATATGTGGATCCCTGGCATCCCGATCATCCAAGTCCACCTATGGACGCAGATGAAGTACCCGCTCCAGTAGAAAAGAGATCACCACAAACCCATATAAAAACGGTTTCAACACCCCACGACAACATTTGGTAAGATGACCTCGGAGATTGGAAAGGAGTCCCTTGCACCAGTTGAATACACGAGAAGCCATGCACTCCTCCACATACATTAACTATGTCGTGCTTGCAAGGTGAGCAGACTAACTCCCCGCCACCCTCACTAGAGTGAAGAGCACGACACGCAAAGGACGGTCTCGAATCTCCTTAATGGGGATATTCCCACTAGTAGCCATAGTGCTTCCTGTGCAGTACTGAGTAATCATGTCATCTACGGTCTAGTCACCTCCTCGTGACCCGATGAGAGATACAGGTTCTCTCCTCCGGGATAATCCTGTCAGGAAATAGATGTCCTCGACATCTATACTCAATGCATGCACCCCGATCTCGAAGTACTGCTGCGCTGGATCCCAACATCGGATCATATGTGTCAATAGCTGAACTTGGGCCCTCATGCCCGTCACTCGAAAGTATTTGAGAAGTCCACAGTTCCTCAATGCAGCAACGCATTAAGGGTCATTTTCGAACTAAGCATCATCCAACTCATGTTCTCATTCTCACCACTCTATGACCATGGTTGTCACCGTGAACCTATTAAGAAGCACAAATAAGAAACATTAGAACTCACCCCCTGCATTAAAACGTTTTCTTTTGGGTTGGGAAATGAGTTGAACTTGGACGGTTCCGATGTCGCAGGATTTCCTTGTAGAAAGTGTGACATCATCGTAAACAAACATTACGGGATTTGTGACGTCGCAGTTCCCATAAGGACGGCTTGCCTTGACCCGTGGGTGCATTTCCCCCAAGAAAAACAACTCAAAACCTTGAAAAATAAGCAAAAAACCTAAAATTAATCCTCTTGAAATTTGCTAAGATGAGTTTAGGCCTACCTGCTTCTGACGGCTCGCAAAATGGTGGACTGTAGCTCCCGAAATCAACATTTGAAATTTGGCTCCAAATGGCTCTTCACACTCTCCAAACTTGGTAAAAAACAATTGTAATTTCTTTTCACTATTTCACCCATTTTATAACAAAAAATGGAATATTCCTTTTATAAATTGACCTACATGGTTAACCGTTTGGATCATTTACTACATTTAAATACCTGGTTAACCGTTTTTGACCTAGTCTTTGAGTTGCAGGACAACTTAAGTGCCTATTTAATGCCATTTTTCACTGTGACGATCATCTCGTGAGTATCATCAGGTATGAACAACTTCTTTGAGCATATTTTTGTCATTATTTCGCTCATTAAATTCAATTACTAATGACAACTGAGCGTACTCTTTATTCTTTCTTATGCTCATAAAACGATGAGAATAAGTCACTGAGTTATAGTTTATCACTTTTTCGGGCTCGTTAAACTCTTATGAAAAAGGAACCCCCCAGAGTCTTTCTTTAAGATCTTTTCAGGCTCTCTAAATACGAAAATATCGCCAAGTGAACTTGATGCATTCACGCTTGTAAAAGTATTTGAATGATCATCTCCCCGGTGATAGCTTACCCCTTTTTCGAACCAGGGGGCACTACTTACGAAAAAGGAATAATCCAACCAATCATGACTGGAAGAGTCCTCTCTCGTGTTGTTTTACCCTTTTTCGGGTGAAGAGGCTAACCTTACGAAAAAGGACCTTTGGATTCTTCTTTAGTTCGTTTCAGACTCTCTAAACATGAAATGATGCCAAGTTTACCTTCTATGGACTCATTAAAATTTAACAATGAAGGGTCCGCCATGGAACAAACCCCTCCTTTCCCAGGTTCAGAAAATATTTGGGATTGGACTCATCTATGAGATGAGCTATACCAAGCATCTAGTTACCCTCATCAAGCTCGTCAAAAACACATGAGGCACTCATTAGTCATGATGGGGAAAAAAGAAAGTTTTTATGTTACACCTTTATCAGTGGTAGTACTTAGCCATTCTTGAACATGGCACTCATTTGCATTCGCATATAGTACTTGGATCATCCGTTTGTCCTCGAGTTTTTCCTACTTCCTGAGTCTTGTTACTCCTTTGGGTCATCCAAAGAATATTTCCATCATCAATTGTATTAGGAGTTGGTGTCATTCTTTTCATGTCAATACTTCCAAGTCATGCCATGCCCATGTTCAAGAATACATTCACCGCTCATCATTTGCAGTCAGTACACCTTTCACCATGTCGATCTACTCTGAGTCAGTCTTGCATGTTACTGTACCGTCCGATCTACTCCAAACATCTATTGTCGAGTTTCATGTCGTTGATGAGGGATTCATCATGGCCCTCCTTCGACGGATTCATCCTTGTCAACCTCAACACATCATCCAAGGATTGAATCTAGAAACCAACCAAGTACCTTGGGCTTGTATGCCTCAATGGCTTGTTACCTCGCTTTCAACATGAGTTTACATCATCTACTCTTGATTGAAAGATTTCATCCGACGTTCAACTTCAACTCATTTATTCACTCTTGATGATATGTACTATGATACCTTGGGGATAATTGACATTAATGGTGATTTCCCTCGTGCTTGTTAACGGTATACATCAATGACCGGTAATCAAGTCGTTTCTACCATGTTTGAAGTCAAGACATTTGTAATCACATGGATAGATTCGTATCATTACGGGTTCGGCTTGAAGACCTTGGGAAGTCATATTTTACCCAGGTTGCGATGGAGATTGTTTTGAGTCATATTACACGGATCCACTTTTGTATTGGTCGTGGTTGTGTTATCCTCTCATCATGGATCTATGCTTGTGTCTAGTAGCCATGATTGTGTTTAGTCGGTCATTACTACCATGGATTTGCAATGTATTGGTCGGCAGCCATGTTGTGAGTCATATGAGACTGTGTTCTCAGAGTCAGTTGTACTGCAACGACATCCTCCGTCTGACAAGTCCTTGCCAATTACTTCTATCAAAGCATTTCACCTCTCAAGCTCCAACAGCTTCATGCTTTGGGGGGCATTCTATTACACCTAAACCTTACCATCTTAAGACTCAGTGTAAAACTCCTTGAAGTCTCCATGAATAAGATACTAAATTGGAAGAGATATTGAACTATTTCTATTTGGTTTAGTGAGGTCGTTGCAAGTAACCTTAGTTTAGCATGTGACGTCGTAGGTTGTCCTACTGCAACCTGCGAAGATGTAAGTTAAATGGATAAAAGGGAATCTTCGAGCCATTTCTCGAAGGTGTGTGATGTGGATCTCTATCCCTAACCTATAGGGGAGCTAGCATTCGGTTCCCTATCCATTTGGGAGGATCCCTTAACATTATCCCACTATATCTCAACCTACCCTATCCTCTTAGTCCTATACATGTGAAGCTCATTCCCGTTCCAAGGAGAGGAAGTCTATAGCACTTGCATGCTGGTGAAATTAGCTTAGGATATCTCTACTCATCTCTTGGGAGGCCTATACTTCCTTTGGAGGCTTTGGCATTGGCTTGTTGGAGGAGGATTGCAACGTTAAGCTTTGGTTGTAATCATCTCTCTTTTGTACTTCCCTTCTTTAATACAGCAATATAAACTCTTTCCACCAAATGTTGTTGTATTAATGATGTTTGTGTAGTTTACTTGCTTAAATTTTTACTTAGATATGTTACTATTTAGATGCATTTTACTACTTGTACTGTTCTGTATGACTTGACAGGTTTTGCAGCTGAGATCTGAAGAACGTGAAGCTTGAAGCAACATCAAGGAGAAAGGATCTATGATTCTAAAAGTTAAGACATCTAATCACTCAATCTTTAAATAGATATAGGAAAGCAGTTTCATATTCTGTTTCACTTGTTCTAGATTCGCGTTGAACTAGGGAGATCACACCTTAAGTCCTTTTTCGGTAGATTGTCCGGTAACAATAATCCAATTAGTCTCCATGAAAAGTACAATCAGTCTCCAGAAGAAAAAAAAAAGTAAGCTTTTCATTTCAATGCTCAAGTTTCCAATTTTAATCCTTTTGCACCAGAGCATAATCCCTAAATTATACTAACAATAACAAAAACCTTTTAGCTTGCAAGGAATTAGTTATAAATTTATCCATGTAAATGTCTTGTGCCAATGATTACATTCAAATTTTAGCATTGAACACTTTAGAACTGCATTGAATCATTTCCTTTTCCATTAAAAAAATATTCATGCTAAGTAAATAACAATACATACTACATACTAACATGATCCCTAGAGCGTATTGCTCATGTTTGTATCACGAATCAACATATTTCAATTTCAACATAAAACACATTTTATTTTCTTTAAAATTTTTCCATGGAACGTACTTTCATGTTTAACAAGGGAAGAAATTGACTACTTCACATAGGTCACTATGGCAAGAAACTAAACATAACAAGAAATAGGGTTGTCTTCGAGAACCTTAGGGAATCATTATGCTTCCCTATGTCAAATAAGTATACAAAATATCAATTGGCATAATCCATGCTGGTTGAGTGTAGTTTTAATTTGAAATTGGACCTTTACAAGTCTCCCGGCTAATTAAAATGCCAAATAGAATTTGATATGTATGAGCATATTGGTAAATAATACAAGCGTAAATATGAAATTGCACTCAATTAACTAATACTTAGAACCTTGTTGCAGTTATATGATAGTTGTGTTTCATTAAGTTTTGAATGTATTTGGGTTTTCTACTTTGTTTATACAAATAGATGTTGTCATATTTTTTAGAATGGACACAATGATTGTTTTTTATTTTGTGGAATTTCCTTGGCACTATTGATCAATGTGGTTGTTCCTAGCACCATTTATGATTGATCAATAAATACAAAATCGAAGCTTCATCCATGAAAAATCAATGAAAATCATACACTTTGTCTCAATTATTCAAATCCCATTGGATGCATAGTAGTAAATATTAGATAATGAAGTGATCCAGTTATTAAAGTTTACTTTGTTGGAAATATTTAGAACCTTCTGAAGTGCTTTTCCTTCCTCGTTCACTTTTCCACTCGGCGTTCCTTTTGCCCCTACTGGGGGAAATTGCTAGTATAAAAAATAACATGTCCGCTCAAATTAGATTTAAAACATTTACATTTTCAATGTCATATATATATATAACTACACAAATTAGATAAATGACAACCCTTTCTCAACATTTGCACTCTAAAAAGGGGTTTTCACCTTGATATATTTAATCCCTCTTGGCGCTTGGTATATCCCCTTTTAAGATGGATCTATGCTAGTGGTGTAGAATCTCGATTGAGGGACTCACTGTATAATTTAAACCATTCTAAAGTCTAAAGAACAAAAAGGAGTTATTAGAGGGGTCTAGTTCCTAATTTTTCACCTATGAAAACTATAAGATCCAAAAGGTTATTGTAGGGTGGTGATTTAAAACACATCTCAGAAAGCATCTATAGGTGATGGTAAACAACTTTCCGTAATTGGTTCTGGTATTATTAATGTTAATAATGGTCAATTGGAAGATGTTTTTCATGTTGAACACGTGCCCATCAATTTGAAGCTTGGCCTGATAAATATGTTCTTAAAGATATCAATCATAATTTTAAAGTAGTTTCTTCTGAAACTGTTGATCATATTGGTGGTTTATATATATTTGTTGGTATTAATTCAACTAAAAGTCAACCTTTCTATTCATATGTTGCTCATGCTAATGAACTAACTAAATTATGGCATGAAATATTGGGTCATTTGAATTATGGTAAAATGCAAACGTTAACCAAAATGGTACTTGGCTTGCCTAATATTTCGTCTACTAACGATGTTTGTGAAGGTTGTGTACTTGGTAAACATCATAGAGAAAATTTTTATAAAGGTAAAGCTTGGCATGCTAAAGAACCCTTGCAATTAATTCATAGTGACATTTGTGGTGCTCTTGAAGTTCCTTCTATATCTCATGTAGTCTATTTTCTTACTTTTATTGATGACTTTAGTAGAAAATCATGGGTTTATTTTTTGAAAAGTAAAAGTGACACTTTTTTGAAATTTCAAGTATTTAAATCCTTGGTTGAAAATGAATCTGGTAAAAGAATTAATACTTTAAGAACTGATAATGGGGAGGAATTTGTTAAGAAATCATTTGAGGTATTTTTATCTAAACATGGAATTCAACATCAAAAGATTGTTCCTTACACACCTCAACAAAATGGTGTTGCTAAAAGGAAAAACAGAACTTTAGTTGAAATGGCTAGATGTATGCTTTATTCTAAACGATTACACAAGAAATTTTGGGCTAAAGCGATAAGTTGTGCTAGCTTTATTTTAAATAGAGTTCCTACAAAAGATGTTAAGCATGTTACCCCTAAGGAAAAATGGAATGGTAGAAAACCAGATATTAGTAACTTTAAGGTGTTTGGTTGTGAATGTTGGGCTCATATTCCCGATGAAAAACGGAAAAAAATAGAACCCAAGTCTCACAAGTGTATATTCATTGGTTATGCTGAGGATTACAAGGCTTACAGGTTATTTGATCCTTCTAATCAGAGTGTCATAATCCAAAGAGATGTTCAATTTACTGAAGTCTCTCCACCACCTGATTCAATAGAACCTCATGTTACCCTGAATATTCCATTGTCTCATGTTACTCCTATATCTGTTACTCCTTCCAGTACTGTACCTGTTGTTGATCTTAGTTCACCCTCTTCTTCAAGTGTTCCACCTGAAAGTATCGAAGCTCCTGAAGTGACTTATGTTCCTTCTAACCTTCATGTTTGGGCCCGAAAAACTCTTGAATCCCGGAAAACTCTTGAATCTGTAGGTAGTGATATCTCTAACCCTTCCGATACTCGTAGAACTAGATCTAACTTTTCTCTTATGACCAAATTTTTGGCGACAGACGATCCTACTTCTTATGCTCAAGCTAAGGGTAATCCTCATTGGGAACACACTACGTCTGTTGAGTGTGATTCTCCTATGAAGAACAAGACTTCATCTCTTGTTCCTCTTCCTTTAGGAAAGAATTTAGTTGGTTGTAAATGGATTTATCAAACTAAGTTTACTACAGAATGGACAGATTGAAAAATATTAAGCTAGATTAGTTGCTAAAGGTTTTAATCAACTTGAAGGTATTGATTATAATGAAACATTTTCTCCTGTTTCTAAAATGAATACAATAAGAACCATCTCATCTCTTGCTGCATCTTATAAATGGGAAATACACAAAATGGATATTAAAAGTGAGTTTTTAAATGGTAATCTTAATGAAGACATTTATATGCAACAAACTCCTGGTTTTATTAATGTTGAATAATCAAGTTTTGTATGCAAATTACACAAGTATTTATATGGTCTCAAACAAGCACCTAGGGATTCGTATGAAAAAATTGATACATATTTCTTGAATAATGGTTTTAAGCGTTGTACATTTGATCCAAATCCACATGTTAAGAAATTTGGTGATCATATACTCATTATTGTATTATATGTGGATGATCTTATTATCACTGGAAGCCAACTTGTTTTAATTCAAAGTATAAAAATTTATCTTCAAAAGCAGTTTGAAATGACTGATCTCAGTATATTGCACTATTTCTTGGGTCTTCAAATTTAGCATATGGCAGATGGTATTTTTCTCTCTCAGACGAAGTATGCTACAGACTTATTGGCTCATTTCCATATGAGTGATTGTAAACCTGCTCGTATGCCATTTCAGTCCGATGTAAAGTTAATTGTTGAATGTACTACTCCTCTTGTTGATGCTACTCTTTATCGTTAACTCGTGGTAATTTTGGTATATTTAACTCACAACAGACCATATCTCTCTTTTGTCGTCATTATGGTTTCTCGGTTCATGCAGCAACCTCATGAAATTCATTGGCAGGAAGCCAAGAGAATTATGAGATATTTACAGGGTACATTGCACTATGGTGTCTTTTATTCGAGTAGTGCTACAATTTCACTTTCTAGATATACAGATTCTGACTAGGAATGTGATAGTTCTGATCGATGATCAACTACTGGTTATATATTTCAACTTGGTTTAGGTCCGATTTCTTTATCCAGCAAGAAGGTGAAGACTCTTTCTTTATCGTCGTGTGAATCAGAGTATAGAGCATCCAAAGAAGCAACTAAAGAAGCAGTTTGGTTATGGCATGTTCTCACTGAGCTTGGTTTGGTTCCAAAATCATCCACTATGTTGAAATGTGATAATCAATGTGCAATTCAGCTTGCTTATAATCCGGTATATCATGCCAAGACAAAGCATCTCGACCTTGATGCTCATTACATTTGAGTTCTTGTCGCGGATGGTATTCTTTCTCTTGTGTATTGTCCTACCGAGCAGTAGGCGGCTAATATCTTCACCAAATCCTTAACAATAGGGAAGTATGTGCATCTTCCTTCTTTACTTGGGATGCGGGAAGTTGTCATCAAGGGGGAGCAGTAATGACTCCTTCCTTCCTTAGTGTTAGTGATGGCTTTTCTCCTAGCCATTATTAAGGGGTAGTGTTGGAATATATTAATTATATTCCTTGGAAAGTAATAATGTCTTTGTATTATGTCGGAATTTATCCACAATATTATGTAAAAGATGAATACATTATATCCCATATTCATTATGGTAAAGAATACTCTTTGTATCCATCATTATATAAAGAGATGTTATTATGGAGAATTATATTATCCCACATGCAATATGTGAGAGTAATTCCTCCACATCTCTTGGTATATAATAGGGTCAAGGGAGTCACATCAGAACAACATGATGATATAGTGGTGTACACTCATAGATAGTATCAACACATGGTATTGTGATCACAAGCTCTGCTATATTGTATTGGGGTTATTTGTAGTGGTATTATGATTACAATCTCTGCTATATTGTATTGGGGTTATTTGTGGTTTCTCTCTGTAATACTGAAGGATATTTCTAGAGATAATAGAAGACAACCTTCCCATGGACGTAACCCAATTAGGTGAACCACGTCTATCTGGTGTATTCTCTAGTGAACCACATATATCTTGTGTATTCTCTCCCTTGTTCTCTTTCTGTTCTTATTTACTTTGATATGTTATTGATTGCTAAGGTAAGTAAGCTAGTTTAGCTAGATCTATAGTTATGCCATAAAGAACATCAAGGATGGTGTTAAAAATAAGGGGGGGGAATGTATTGCCCAAAGAAGTTATTTTTTATTTAAGTATTTTTTTATTTGAGAAATATTCTCCAAACATTTATTTTCTAAAAGAGTTATAAAACTCTATGAGGAAAAATACTCACATTATGTGGGTGAATATTATGAACAAGAAATATTATTTTATTATTAATAAAAAAAGACTCACTTGGAGCCATTAGTTGAAAGAGGGGACACCATCATGAGACAATTAACAAGTGGACTTTAGGAAATATATTTGATATTAATCAAATCCAAGACAAAAGCTCGGCAAACTGACCAAATCCACAATTATAGGGATTAAGTTAATTGCTTAAGATTTGATTGAGATGGCACAAGACCTAGGGAAAAATTATATAATGGTGCACTGAGAAGACATAGGATGTTGTGTGGTGAATTAGAGAAATTTTTGTTATGTTGAGGGAAAGTTGTTGAGTACTCTCTCTGTTTGAAATTCCATCTTTTGATCTGTTACAAACTCTTTGGAAGAGTGTTGCATTCAAATAATTCTGAGTTCATTTTTATATGGTGGCGGTCCAGCCGGGGGTGATGTTGGGAAAGTGAACATGGTTTTCCTCTTCTACGGTTGGGAGGAATTGGGAAGCTTCAAGTGACTTTACCCTTTGATTTCAAGTAGGTTTTTTTTATATTACATTATATTTAATGGTTCTACAAATTGAATAGTTATTTTGCAAAAAAATATGTATATAATACTTGTGTTAGCTCATACATATGGCCATCCATTATAGGGTAGGTTTGTATCTTGTTTTGATTGGATTAACACTTTAAAAATAAAAAGGAAAATTATTTTTGTTTTGATGATTTTTGGGTATGTTACACCCTTATAGCCTGAAGATCTTAATTTCTGATTTCACCTCTTTTAGGTCTATAATTTATTTATTGTCTTTTACTGCTTTAGCAGATGTTGCCTTAATTTATGTTGAAATAGATTTTTTTCTATTTCTTTCAGGTGGAATTGTTATTTGAAATGTGAATGTTTAAAATCTGAAATGCATTGTTGAAAAGAAACCTCTATGAAATCAATTCCTATAATCTGCATGTTTTACTTTATTTTCTTTCCATTTTTACAATTTAGCATCTGAAATGCATTATTGATAAGCAACATTTGTGCCATCATTTTATATAATCTGCATGTTTGGGTGAATACCTTGTTTTCTTGTTGTATCTTAGAATTTGTTGTACCAAGCTCCGACCTTTCACATATTTAATTTTTTGTTTTTCATGTTCTGTGGGAGGATAATGATATTGGGTCATAATGATATAAATTTACATGATCCAATCACAAAAAAGGATAAAGAAACCAACAACTATAATTGGCCTCAATGGATACATATTTCCTTTCTTCACTAGTGTTTCAGGGACAACTCCTCTCTTTAGAATGTTTTTTGGAAATTAGTACATGAGAAACCTAAAACACTTTATAACAGAAGGGCAAGGACATGAGCTATGAATATTTTTCCTGTGACACGATGGTTGAGGATTGATAAAATTATAGTGATTGTTGGAGATTTTGTGGGAGTGGTTAAGGTTGGGAGGCCTAAAAGCAAGAAGCTCGACTTCCAATCATTATAATATTGTGCTTCTTCCATTCAACCTTATTCCATATCGAGGGTCCCTAAGGAAGAAGAGTACCCATTGGGAATATGATGGGTGGTCAACCGATGGATACAATGATTAGCAATTCGATCGACACTACACTGAAGTGGATGGTGCATGACGAGGAGCTACGAAACTTGGCATCGATTTACATTGCAAGAAACATGTTTGTCTTTAAGTGTTGCAAATTTCATTTTGAAAATGAGTTTTTAAATAGATGTTTAGCAAAGTATGGAAATTGTTCTTTATATTTATATTATTGAGTAGGATCCCTACATGAACAATTTTACATATCATCTTCACAAATTCATGAAGAATTTGTTGTACTTGTCATACATTCACAACCATCACATCGCATTGCTCTCATTGCATTTATTTTATGTTTTTGATCTAACTACGACACTTGGCATCGATTTACATCGCAAGAAACATGTTTGTCTTTAAGTGTTGCAAATTTCATTTTGAAAATGAGTTTTTAAATAGATGTTTAGCAAAGTATGGAAATTGTTCTTTATATTTATATTATTGAGTAGGATCCCTACATGAACAATTTTAAATATCATCTTCACAAATTCATGAAGAGTTTGTTGTACTTGTCATACATTCACAACCATCACATCGCATTGCTCTCATTGCATTTATTTTATGTTTTTGATCTATCCCTAGTTCATGAAAAATTTGATGTTATTTTGAACTCAACATTTCTTTGGTAAAGTTACTATTGTTTTATTATTTTAGGTTTTGATTCAATCCTTCTACCCATGTACATCATCAGGGCTGATGATTTTCTTACCTTTTTTTCTTTAATTAACATTGGATCATATTATGCTTTATATCACCAAAGAAAGGGCTAGTATCAAATATAAATTTTACAATGCATGATTCTTTATATATATATATATTCTATTAAAATGTTTATAAAATAATAGTATAATTACCTACATACCTCATGCATAGGGGATTCATGCATAGGGGATTCACCTTATTGACCAATATCTTATTATGTTCATTCATAAAGGGGAGGGTTTAAATTGTGCAAAATAAGGTCAATATATTGTACATATAGGGGAGGATTGGGAGTAGGGTATGGGAGTCTATAAGGACTAGGGAGTAAAAAAAGGTGTATTCAGTACAAATAAGTAATATCTTGTAAAAAGAGGGTTTTTTTAATTGGAAATATGTATTGGGAGGGAGACTCGTCATAACTATTTTGGTACATATTTATCAATATCTAGTGAAATTAGGTGTGTTCTTTAATATCCTATGAACGAACGCGCTATGGCAGAGTTTCACTAAGTAAATACCCCCTCGCCTCATTATAGAAGTATAACGAGTATTCATGTTTCTCGTAAACTGGTATTCAAATTCACTTGATTCCTCCAGCAACAATATTCGTATCAAATATAATAATTGTACTTGGGACACTTGATAAAACAACCTTCCTAGTTGGTGAATCAAACTAATCCTTAAATATAAAATTTTCCATGAATTGGTCTCTCTTTTTTATCACGGTGAAAACCATTTTAGATTGTTAAAACTTAGGAAAAGGTTTGCACCTTGAGGAATTTGACCTCATATTAATGCATAATAGATCTAGAATATTTAAGATGGATCTATGCTATTATTTAATTATAATAAATTCCATCCTTTCACATTATCTTTTAAAACGGTAACAAAACAAAGTAAAGTAATCTAATGACTTTGGAATCTGTCGAACACCTTATTTAACTAATAACGTAAGTTACCATCTATTCCAATTAATTCTTTTAGTTTTAATTAATATATATATATATATATATATATATATTTGCTTGTAAAAATTAAGTTAGGGAACACATTCTATTTTTTTGTTTACATAATATTCTGACATCACTAAACACAAGATTACACTCAATAAGTTGTCACACAACATAAGATATTAAACATTTAAAACGCATCTAAGAAATTTCTCTTGAACATCTTAAATGTTTCAATATATTATATATATATGAGATATCTCTTTAAGAGATCTTAAAAAACCCCTCCAAATATGAAAGGGGTTTGCAACATTCATGGAAAGAAGCCTCAAAATCCCCATGACAATAGATGATGGACATATAGTGGAGAAATGAAGAAGAAAATAGTTGTATAGAAGGTTAAGCATTCAGAATTCGATAATACATGTTGTTGTGCAATGATACGTGGAAAAACAACATTAAATTATTATCCATTAGCTAAATTTGTTTTATGATACGTGGAAAAACAACATTAAATTATCATCCATTAGCTAAATTTGTTTTATGATACGTGGTTGAAAAATCCATTGCCGCAACACCCATTACCAAAAAATGTTTTATGATACTTGGAAAATGCCTAATATATAGGTTCTCATTATCAAAAAATCTTCAATTATAAATGGTAATGTTTAATACATGATGCGTGCTAATCCTCCAACAAGCTATGTAATGATTGTTCAAGTTATTGGTATCCCACCTCCCTAAAAGGGGAGCCTAAGTATGAGATCAATCATAAAGGGAGAAAAAAATGTCTTAGGTTGGATTGGTAGATCTGAGTCATCTATGCACAAATATGGGAGTGATTGATAATAGGGAGCCAGCCCCCCACAAAGATGGGAGTAATTGATAATAGGGAGCCAGCCCCCTACAAAGATGGGAGTGATTGATAATAGGGAGGCCTCCCACAGATGTTGTAGATCCATTGAGTTGTTCTCAACTCCTAATCCATACCATTCTCTTCATTGTTATAATATGTAATTGATTAGAAACAAGGGGGTTCCTCTATGAATGGTCTAGCTGCATCGTTCTAGTCCTCAACTTTCAATCCTTGCCATTTGCGCACCAAATGCATGGTTGAGTTGCAAGAGATGGGTCCTATGTGAATGGCCTAGACGCATAATGCTAATTCCCAACATTTAATCGTCAGCGTTTGTGGATCAATACATGCTTGAGTGGTAATAGATGCAAGCCTCCACTAATGGCGTAAGATTTAGTGTGCAAATCACAACTTTTAATCTCAACCATTTATGGATTGACACATGATTGGATGATAATGGGGAAGGATCCTTTGTAAATGGTATAGATCCATTCATGTAGCTTTCAAATTTTAATCTCAACCACTTGTCCACTAAGAATTTATCGAGACCTCACACATGTGGTCCCCCCACCAATGGCCAAGATTTGATCTTATGGGTGGAATGACTAATCACCACCATTTGTGCATAAGCACACTTTGTGGAATAATACCTTCGGTAAAAGTTGTGGGTATAACAATTGAGAACATGCATTTCTTCTTTAAAGATCATAGGTTCAAACCTTAAGGAGAAGGATATGTACAACTCTTAAAACTTTAGTAGTCAAATAGTTACATAGAGGGAAGCACCTTGTCCCACAAACAAGAGGTGTCATAGACCAAATGTGAAGTGTAAGTGTAGTCATCACCACTCGAGAGCCGACACAATTTTTGTTATTAATTAAATTTAAGCATGGATTGGACATAGAATTTTCATTATTAATTAAACAAATTTAAGCGAGCAGAGTCTATAGCAGTATTATCTTCTCGTGTAAAGGCACATGCATTCCTGGTTTTAAGGTATCAGTTTTGATTTTAGCTTTTAGCCAGCATTCCAGATTCAGTTGGTGGTCTCGGTAGAGGGAGCGGCCATTCATTTAACATACAAATGGAAGGAGAAGGACAACGATTATTAGTTGAAGCGGGGGACATTATAAGAGAAGTCCGGGCTCTCGAAGAACAATGGCGGGGTCCTGTTCCTCGTGAGATGGAGCATATGATACGCAGATTAGACCGAACTGATGAGATAGACCACAGGAGAAGAGAATTTGTGCACCAATGGATCCTGTTTGAGAGTCGAATCCCAGATCAAAATAATGTCGACTTAGAACGGAGATTAGAGCAAATTAATGTCGAGTTACAACGCAGATTTGAGGAACTCCAAGAACGAGAACGATTATTAGGTGAAGCGCGATGTGATGCAGAAAGGGAAGCAATGGAAGCAGAAGGTCGTGCAGCATTAGGTGAACTGCAAGAGATTACAAGTGAGTTTGGGGAAATTGAAGAGCGATGGCAGGCTCCTGATGCTGAACCCCCACGCACAACAACCCAAACTCTTCTGTTACACGACAGGATGATGGAATTTTATAGATATTTGCGCGATAGTCGTCATCGATTCTCCGACTATCGCGCAAATATTGTCGCTGGCGCTCTATATGAGATGCTTGCAATGCAGCGTTACAGTAGGCATGTTGCTTGTTACAGTAGGCTACAGCATGGCGGCCTTCTGCATAAAGTATGAATCCATGGAAATTGAAGTCATGATCACTGGTGGGAAAATTGCATAAAACTGATAACTTCTGATTAGCTAACTGTTGTATTATATAAGTCTATGGGTATTGAACTCACAACCATTTGTTGGTAAATTGTTAATATGATGTTATGGAAATTGAAAACGCATATAAGGCCTCCATGGGAATTGAACTCATGCTCACAAATGACATTTTCAAAGCAGCTAAAGAATTGAATGCCTGAAAAAAAAAACAGTCACAGTAAATGAAGAATAGATTTCGGCCATGGCAATGGCGACGAAGGCTGTGAAAAACGTGACCACGATTCTTCCCCAAACAAGAGGAGCTAGCTCACCATATCGAATACACGACCCATAGAGCCATAGAGAGGCGTTATCCCTATGAACAGTGTTATCGTCAAGAACGAAATCGCCAGAGCCTTGAACAACATCTGCATATAAAATTAAACATAAATCATTTCTGCAATTCACTAAAAACATTTGAACATATATCATTTCTCATCATATCTATTAAACTTAATAAAGATTTTAAAGTTCAATTGAACACCATTTTTCTTCTGAGCTCCTGCTTGTAACCGAGCTAATTCGTTGAGGCGCTGCGGAGCGGCGATCCCATTGCCTGTGGATTTGCGAAATTGGGCTGAGTTGGCCTCGGCATTACCGTTAGCAAACATGATGAAATATTGATTTCAGTGATATTTAGCGAGAAGGTTCTATAAATTAGTTGATATGAATCAACTAAGGCGTTGTGCACGCCAGCGTGATGTTCAGAAGAGAAGACCACTACAAGAATCTTTGTATGTTTGTATGACCGACACAAGCTTACCTCGCTTCCCGTGTTGTCTTTGCGTGAAAATATTTGAATGGGATCTTTAATATGCGAATCCACATTTATAGGGACTAGAAAACATGAATCGCACTCCTTAAATTAAAAACGCGACAAAGTAGAATGCAAAGGACAAAACTTAAAAAAAACAAACAAAAACCCATGGTTAAGCAGACACCTTACAAAGGAACAATGCACGCATTTCCAACATGGATAGCAACTCTGTTTGAATTGACATGTATGCTAAGACAAGCAACATTTAATGTAAGACTTTGCTAACAAAGTTAAGATTTTTTTTCTTTATTTATTCTTATTTTTAAATAAGACAACGAGAATAATATTACTTACAACAAAAATAATTATATATATATTTTTAAATAAAGCAAAAAGAATAATATTTTTTTGTAAGTTGCACACAGTAAATTAATTAATAGAGCTGAAAAAGATGGCAGAAAATACATAGAGAGCCAAAGCCTCTGTAGCAGACTCGGGAGGCCTCAAATGATGAAGCCACCATCCCAGTCGCTCAAAAATACTGAAATAACTGTCATTATACAAAATAAAGACCCCCGTGGGCAAGCTCTGTCCATAATAAAACTAAGACTTGTTCCAAAAAAAATATTACATGTTGCCTGGGAGTGCTGTAGATTAAACCATACAAAAAAATAAAAACAAAAAAGCTGAAAATCACAGAGATAACCTAGAGCAATGATAGCCCATCTAACGATTTGTAGGTGGTGCGTCTAGTTCCTCCTCAAGGATGGGATAGGCAGCATAGAAGTCTTCAAAGGTCCCCGGAGGGGGGAGAGTAGGGGAAGGAGAACCTGGAGCACCCGGACCTTCATGAGTGGTGTTGTTGGCGAGTGTTGCAGGAGCAGTACCCTTGTCTTTTCTGACCATGGATTTTTTCTTTGCAGACCCTTCTTTTGGAGCTTCTAGTGCAGTAGCGTCCGCGTTGTTATCTGGCATTGCCTGGTCAGAATTGTCGCCCAGGGAGAAGATATCCCAGGTCATGTTGGTGTCTAGGGTGTTTGAGTGATCAGAGGCCTCTTTCAAACTGGAATTGATATTCCTCACAATGTCGTTGCTAGCTCGCCAGCTTTCCTCCATTTCTTCTACCAGGGTACTCATCATGTTTTTCAACATCCAATAGTGATTGATAGCACCTCCATTGCTGCCCAAGGCTAGACGAGTTTCCACCCTACAAGCTTCCCAACCATCAATTAGACTGTGGGTCCACGCAGAGATGCGCTCAACATATCCGTCCATAACGGACCAGTCCATAGCTACCTTAGGCCATCTACCAGAGATTCATCTACCATTGCCGTGACGAGAGGTGCCTCTGTTGCATGGCGTCATGGAAACGAGGGTGACAAAGGAGGCCATAGGGAATAACGAGATTGCAATAGAGGAGGCAACAAGGAATAACCAGAACACAGTAGTGAAACTGGAATGCATGTCGACCGATGAGTTTAAAGAACCGAGTCAAGCCAATTCCCTCCCATGGAGGTAATAAATGTTGCAGGTTGTCATCCTTGTGGAGGGTGGCAGAATTAATGGCTCTTCACAACAACAGAGAGTGATCATCATTCCGAACTCGCGCGAAGGATATTGGGATCTGGAGGATCATCCTCTTACCTTAAATAATCGTCATCACCCTTGTAGGAGTGTTGTCCAGTGGAGCGAGTTGACAAGTGGGTTGCGTTCGTCATCACATGGCCTGTTGCATGCATGCGGGGACCAATTCCATGTGAGTTGTGTTCTGTGGGCTCATGTTCTGTGTGCACAAGGGTCGAGGCGATGGGAACGTGGTCACCCGCATCCGGGGAGAACAAAGAATAATATTACTTACAATAAAATATAATTATAAAATGGGACAAGATTTTAGTGATCATTTCATAAAAATATATAGAAGATGGAGGGTAGTTTTAGTTTAGTATTGATGGATGGTGGTCTTAGTTTAGTATTGAGATCTTACATAGCTAATTTGTTTAAACAACTAAAATATACAAAAGATAGAAGATGGTCCTAGTTTAGTACAGAGATCTTAAAAAACTAGTTTGTTTAAATAACTAATATGTGCATTATTTATAAATTTATTTTCTACTATAGAAGTATAAATGTACATTTAAAATAATTACTTTTAATATTTTTAATAAAGGGTATAAAAATAAAGGAAACTAAAGAGATCCACACTTTAAAATAATTATTTTCAAAAAAGTGCATCAAAACCATAGTAAAAGGAAAATGAAGAAAATATCCAGATTATGCCACAAAATCATCTATAGCTATTCGTCTTTATTATGCAACATCAATTGCATCAACGGAACCAAGCAGGGCTTGCATTGCTCCAGCATGGACATGTTGCACGAATTCAGATAAACAAACACAATACAACTCTAAGGAATATAGTTATACAACCCATTATGACGATTATTCTTAAGCCTCTGTTCACGCCAACCCCTGCCTTTATTCGGAGGGTCGAAGAACTATCTCTTAAGTTTATGCAGTTTTCTATATGATGTGAAGCTTAACTTAAGCTTTAGCATGGTGTCGGATATGGCTTTGTGCCCTTGACATTTTTTCACGTGAAACTATTTCTTAACCCTCAACAACTTGCTTTGCAGTCAACCCTGCCTCTATTTAAATTTCCGAGCATTGTTCCTTATTTGTCAAAGAACTACGTCTTAAGCCTCTGTTAACGCCAACCCCCGCCTTTATTCCGAGAACTACCTCTTAAGCCTCTGTTCAGACCAACCCCACCTTTATTCGGAGTGTGAGAGAACTATTCCTTAAGTTTATGCGCCTTGCTCTACAATGTCCCTATTAACTTAAGCTTTAGCATGCCGTTGGATATGGCTTTGTGCCCCGACATGTTGTCACATGTGGTATCCAAAACAATACTCCTTTCTTATTGGCAGGGAATTTGTTGCCTTGCAGCTTTTAATCTTGTTAGTATTACGTGTTTTATTAAATTTTAACTGTTTTATTTTTCATTAGCGTCGTCAGATATTCATGTTTCTAATTTATATAGTAGGTATAACCATATTATTAAAACATGTTGATATGACATTATGCTATTTATTAATGGCATGAGTTAGTTTTATGGTTAAAAATTTTTGTTTCTTTTATTAGGTTTCAATCATAATATGTAACAAAACTTTAAAAAATTATGAATTATTATTGTTATTTGTTATAATAAAAGTGTAAAAATAACTACTTATTATTATAATAATATAAATAATCATTACATATAGCACATAAAGTTTGGATGTTGACTCCAACCACTTCATTACAATAGGATGTCCAATTGGATCACAAATAAGAAACATGTTAATGTTACACAAATAAGAAACATGTTAATATCCAAAATATTGGAACACAAATAAGAAACATGTTAATGTTACAACTTTTTATGTATGTAAAATGACAATTCCAAATTTCATAAAATTGGAGTAATTTTTTAGTTAAAATGTTTTATAAAGTTATTGATTAAATATAAAAAATAATAATTTATATATTTATTTTACTTAATTTTTTTGTATTTAAAAAAAAAAACTTTTAAAAAACTATAAATTAATTTTCAATCAAAGATTCTACGTGTATATGATGTTGAGTAGTAGTCAAAGCATCAAATTGAATTTCGAAGGATAGTTGTAAATTAACCGCAGGTTAATGATAATTATGGTGAATGATAATATTGAAATTTTTTATAAGTAAAATTAAAAGAAAAACATATTATTATTTTTTTTGTTTTTTTTTTTGAAAACTCTTTAGATGTTAATAAGATGGTGATGATCTTAATTAAATTTTTTTTATAAGGATGAAGCGGTACATTCTACAGCCAAGTAGTGGGATGTGTAATTCCTTAGCTGCTCATCCTAAAGTTGATAGGTGTCTTGTAAAAAATAACAAAATATTATAAAAAATAACATGTCTAACTCAAATTAGATTTAAAACATTTACATTTACAATGTCATATATATAAAACTACACAAATTAGATAAATTACAACCGTTTCTCGACATTTGCACTCTAAAAAGGGGTTTGTGTCTTGAGGGACTTATCCCTCTTGCCATTGATAGATCCCCTTTTAAGATGGATCTATGGGCATGTGCAAGCTAATGAGGGTCACTTTTGGCGTGTTAGATGCAATAGAGAACTAAAAAATTAGGCATCCCTCAACTTACTTGGTTTTTTTGAGATACTTACACAAGATATCTTGTATCGAGTGAAAAAGATGAAACGTAGGAAATTGAGTCACGTTTCCGAATATATAAGTTTTAAGTATTGAAAATTTACATAACTATGTCAAATTTCATGTTTTCTAGCAGTCACTTTTTTTTTTTTTGGCAAATGATAAGGTAATGTTTTTGTGGGTGCAGCCTTTCAATGCCTAAATGACAGTTTCGAGTTACAAAAATTGGTAGACATATATAGAACCCATAGCACTAGTGCAACGCTATTTTTCCAAAATTAAATGTTTAATTTGTTTTTTTCATTATGTAAGTGATCAAACTTCGAGAACGGTACATCAAATGTGGGTGTAGACTTTGAAGGTCTTAATGCAGTTATTTCGACTTAGATTTTTTTATAGCATATAGAGGTCAGTGTCTACTAGTGCAGCATACAATTTTTTTTAAATGGTTCTAAAATGAAAAAGTTACAGAATAAACACTAACAGTATGTTTTTTGACTTAAGGAGTGATGACACAAGAAAATTAGGAAATAAATAGAAAATCTCAATATTTTTTTTTTTAATTACATATTTCGAAACTGGATAAAAAATTCTATCTATGCCTAAAATTTTGTCAATAATGGTCATGTATGTCATGCTGTAGAGAGCGGTGAAAAATAGGCATATTGAAAAAAATGGTGGAAATGTCTAATTAGCTATGGTTTAGTAAATTCCATAGCTCAGGTTTGGTAAGCCCGAACCAACCACATAAGATTGTGGCTGACACACAGGCACGGGAGGAGTGGCTGATTAGGTGCTCGAGAATGCGCGCGCGTTATGTTTAAATTCAAATAAAGTACACGCGTTTATATAAATTCAAATTTTATTGTTTTCGCGCTCAATGTTATACGAAGCACGCACGCGTTTCTTATGCACAAAAAACGCTAGCGTTGTGTATTTACATAACGCGCACACGTTATCATCTTCACAAATTTATGTTTTGAATTGTTAGATGGAGATCAAGGGGGTGAGAGGAAGATGATGAAGATGATGATGGTGGTGAAGACGATGATGATGATGATTATGATGATGATGACGAAGATGGTGATGATGATGATGATGATGATGATGATGATGAAGATGAAGATGATCATGATCATGATCATGATGAAGATAGAGATGATGACGACGACGATGAAGATGATGATGATGATGATGATGATGATGATGGTGGTGGTGGTGATGACGATGATGATGATGATGAAGATGATGATGATGAAGATGAAGATGAAGGTGATGAAGATGAGGATGATGATGACAGTGATGATGATGACGAAGATGATGATGATGATGATGATGGTTGAGATGGAGATGACGGCGATGATTATTATTATTATTATTATTATTATTGATCATCATCATCATCATCATCATCCTCTTCGTTAGCATCACGATCATCATCATCATCATCTTCATCACCATCATCTTCATCTTCATCATCCTCATCATCATATTCATCATCATATTCATCACCATCATCACCATCTTCATCATCATCATCGTCATCTCCATCTTCCTCATCATCATCATCATCATCGTTGTCATCATCATGACCATCATCTTCATCGTCATCATCATCATCATCATCATCTTCATCGTCCTCATCATCATCATCATCATCATCATCATCATCATCACCATATTCATCATCATCATCATCATCAACATATTCATCATCATCATCATCATCACCATATTCATCATCATCATCATCATCATCATCATCTGACGATGATGATAATGATGATGATGATGATGAATATCATGATGAAGATGATGATGATGATGAATATCATGATGAAGATGATGATGATGATCAAGATGGTGATGATGATGAAGATAAAGATGATGATCATGATCATGATCATGATTAGCCATATCCATACATCGGGATAGTGCTAGGGGTGCCCCTCTCCTCCGATCCCATGGCCCAGGTGTCACCTTGTAGGTCCATTTTGGAAACTAGGGTTTTGCTCAGTAAGGGAGTGTGCAATTTTTTCACACGGGGGTTGCAAAATAATCCACCGGGAACTTATGGCTGGCATTCCCTGCTGGAACCTTCCTAAACACACTTGCAAGACTCCCCGAAACCCCGTTTTGCTACATGGTCGTCATTCTATGCCCCCGGTAGGTATCCAGCAGGTGTCCCTGAAGGCCTTTTGGATGCGAGACAAAATGAGCCACACAATGACGACCGTGGCTCGGATCGACAAACCGTCGACTTCATTGGATTCAAGACATCGGGATAGTGCTACAGGTGCCCCTCTCCACCGATCCCATGGCCCAGGTGTCACCTTGTAGGTCCATTTTGGAAACTAGGGTTTTGTTGAGTAAGGGAGTGTCCAATTTTTGCACACGGGGATCAACTTTGCAAAATCATCCACCGGGAACTTATGGCTAGTGTTCCCAGCTGGAACCTTCCTAGACACACTTGCATGACTCCCCGGAACCCCATTTTGCTGCACGGTCATCATTCTATGCCCCTAGTAGGTATCCAGCAGGTGTCCTGAAGGCCTTTTGGATGCGAGACAGAACGAGCCATAGATTGACGACCGTGGCTCGGATCGAAAAACTATCAACTCCGTTGGATTTAGGACATCGGGATAGTGCTAGGGGTTCCCCTCTCCGCCGGTCCCATGGCCTAGGTGTCATATTGTAGGTCCATTTTGCAAACTAGGGTTTTCTTCAGTAAGGGAGTGTGCAATTTTTGCACACGAGGGTCAACTTTGAAATTTTTTTATTTTGATTCTAGAACTAGACATTCAAAGAGGGGCAATAAAACCTACCACACTGCACCCTTGGTATATTTCTATGTCCTTAGTGTTCCACGTCATTTAAGAACTCCTTAGTGTTCCACTATATTTGGATTTTGAGTAATTAATGTCATTTTTAAGAATTCAAAGTTTCAAATAAAAAATGGAGGCAATGTTTCATCGATGATATCCCTTTGATCCTTGCTAGCTTTGTTATATCAAAGTCACCATGAAACTTTTCCATCAAGCTATGGGGGAATACTTTCCAAATCACAATGAACAACCATTACATCATTGTTTGTATCAATCAAGAACATTCAATTTTAAATAGATTTTCATATGAGGATAATCCATCATTTTTACAAATATAGGACCATGAACATCTTATTTTCCTTCGTCAAAACAACATTATCAAGGAATATCATTAAACTAGTTGGGTATTTCATTTTCCATGGATTTTGTATGATTACTTTTTCATTAGGACAAGTGGAAAATGGACATATGAAAGACATATCATTACTTTTACATATGGACATATGATTACTTTTGCATTCTCATTAAACTCGTCTGAGAATGCCAACGATGATGCCTGAGAACTTGAATATGCTAATCATTTTCAGCATGGGAAGAAACCTTCACACACACATAGGATGATGGATGTAGGTGTTGATTGTAGCAAGATGAATAATCCAATAACATGAGGATGCACACACACATAGGCTGATAGTTGTAGGTGTTGATTGTATCAAGATGAATAATCCAAAGATGAACTCTTGGAGTTGACAAAAAACACAATTTTAAATTAGATATGAAATTAGCATGCATGTGCTAAGTTCATTGAACCGTTGAAAGATATTATTAGTTTTTCCATTAAGATAATGTTTTCATAACACAATGGTGAGATGTTACTTGATCAATGCAATAAATATAAGAGAATAAATATTGTTTAAAATGTAATTATATAAATTTCAATAGCATAATTTATCAATTTGTGGAAGAGATAAATCATCACAAGCACAAGTGGAAACTCAAGAGAAAATATGGAATATATTGTATCATGCATTGATAGTCGAATGTTTGTAATACAAAATATGGCAAAGTAGCTGGCTCTCAAATGGCTTGTCAATGTACATGTATCGCTAAGTACAACAATGTGTACATGTACATGTCAAAATACACATATACAAGACTATGCAACATCAAAAATCAATCTTTCGCTTGTTTTGCCCCGACTTTCCTCTATTGACCATCTTCCTGGAATCGCTCTGCATCTCAGGAGTTTGTAAAAAAAAATCATTATTTTTATCAAATAACTGTAGTAATACCCTACCATTAACAAACTTAAAAAATTAACTCATGGCCAAATTATTTATAACAAACACTCACCAAATCCTCATGGGGTATAGATGTGAGCGGTGTGCTCATGGAAGGCCTCTCTATAGTTGCGCTCTACAAATAAAAGATCATATCTCGATTAATTCAACAATTCAACATTGATCAACATGTTTAGGTAAATTGAATAAAAAAACTTGGTCATTAATGAACATCTCACCACAAGAGGAGACCCGATCAGAACCATGGATTGAGCAGAGGAGCCGGGCACTTCTGCCGCTAATGGCTGCAATCACCAAATGGGAAAATAGTTAGACATGCATGAATAAACAATATAGTAACATGGTTAAATACTATGCATTGTGATTGGTTAAATAGTTTCCTTTGTATGACTTGTTCATATTGTAGTTACAGCACTCACTGCAACATCAATGACCCTTGTTAGGTGAGGGGTAGATGGATCTTTCATGTGTCTGCTATGGAGGACATCCGCACCCTTTCTAGGAGTGGAGCCTCTCTTATACACTTGTGCCTTTGGCACATTTGGAGTGCGAGGAGATCCAACTGCTGACAGTCTATGAAGTATAGAGGCTGGTGGCTACAATCACCAATATTGACGTAGTTAGAAATGCATTGGTTAATGAAATACCATGTATTAACAAACTGAGAATGATGAAATACATACTGATGTACTGTATACTTCAATCAATTCTAAGAAACGGTTTGTCATTTGTTTTATCTCCATGGGCACACTATCGGTTGTATTCCCACTAGGGGGGAGCTCACTAGATGAAATCATTTCCCTCTGATGGGGATCTACAACCTACAATTTAGAAAATTATAAATATTAGATCGTGTAGCATTAATTAAGTAACATGTGATAACAAACTAACATGTATTAAAATAATGTCATGTTGAAATAGTTACCTTGGCGTGAGATGTTGTCGTTGAAGGTATGACAACATCTTGTAACTCAGAAGGTTCTGCTTGATGAGCCTCTTGCCCCTCATGCCCTTTTGGTAACAACTAGAAGTTTTAAAATAATTAAAAATATTAGCAATCTATATATGTATACATAGTAAGGAAAAATAATTTACAAATGACACTGAATTGTTAATTGGATTTACTCATGTATTAAAATAATCTCATGTTGAAATAGTTACCTTGGCGTGAGATGTGGTCGCTGAAAGTATGACAACGTCATCATCATCGGGCGGTGCTACTGCATGAGCCTCTTGCCCCTCTTTCCCCTTAGGCCCTTCTAGTGCTGGTGCATGAGCCTGTGGACTATGCTCTGCATCATCGGTGCAAAGGTATTCAACCCCGTGCCCTTCTTGTAGCAACTACAAGTTTTAAAATCATAAAAAATATTAGCAATCTATATATATGTGTATAGTAAGGAAAAATAATTTACAAATGACACTAAATTCTTAACCGCTTACTCACCTATGTAAAGTATCTAGTAGAGGTATCATATGTTTGGACAAGACCAAAGAAAGGATGGATGCATATTGTGCATGGTGCGACTCTTGGCTGTGCTCATGATGCAAAGGTCTAGGGACACTACTAGACGCTCCTCCACCAATGGAAGGTGGTGGCTCTAACCTACTGGGAGGTGGTCGATCTACCCCACCGACAGGTGGTGGCTCTACTCCACCCATAGATGGTGGCTCTGATGGCCCTGCTTGGTACGTACTTTGAAGATACATGCTATGGTGAACAACTGCCTATGCCAATAGTAGGAAGGACTCCTGTGTCTCTGGGACCATCTGATGTGCAGGTGGCACATCTGGCTTGGGTAGCTTCCTACGAGGTGGAGCTACTAGGCGATTGGGATCTATGTGCATTGCATTGGGATGTTGATGAGGCATCCCCATCCCAACGCCTTGGTACTCCAAGATATCAAAATAATTAACATGCTTCCCCATCACAAATTCCGCATACATCTTTCTCAAACAATATAGGGGCATTTCCCTTTTGTTGTGTGGTGGTGCATCAAACACCATGTACCATTGGTCGATCCAGTTATCTATGAATGGTTGATATGTACACCACTCAATAGAAATGTGCCTTTTGTTTGCATCCGGGATTTCACCCATCCGTGGATCTCTAAAGAGGGAAAATATATGTTGTTTTGAGAGTTTCAACTTCTTGACTTATTTGTAGCTAAGTCCATCCTGATATTGTTTCCTCTTTATTTCTCTGGATGTGGAAATATCTTCGAGTGCACCATCAGACCTACTAAAGGTCTCTATCATTGCATACAAATTGGATGCAAGCATAAGATGTCTATCATCAACAATAGTAATTGAGGCTCGAATTTCTCTGAGCCTCTGAATTTCTCTTTGGATGTCTGAGTGTGAATCCATGGTCATCACTGTAATCAAAAAATAAAAATAAAAAATCATTAGAAACATATACATGTTCTATAATGACATCTCTCAAAAATGAAAAATGTACAAACTTTTTGCAAGAACGAATACATTGCAAACATAAATATCATCTCAGGCATACATTACAAACATAAATATCATTTCATATGACCATTGCAGGCATACATTATGGGTCCTTGTGGGAATAAGGGTGGAGACCATGCGGGCATAAAGACCATGATTATGTGGCAAAGATATGTATTTTTATTGGTTAAGGATAACATGGAAATAAAAATACCATTTGACTTATTTGAATTAATAAAAGCAAAAAGACAAGTCGGCCTCCTAAGTACATGGAAAGGAGAAGTATAAATGAAGAACAAGATGGCTGTGTTTTTTGTGTGGTGAGTGTGGAGAATTCGGGAGATAGAGGAGAGCTCTGATCTCGGGGGTTAGGAAGATGAGGAAAATTTTTTGTGAAGGAGCAGCAGCAAGTGGAGCAATAAAAAAATCTCTCTTTCTATCTTTTATTCAGGGTTAAACTGAGGCAACCTATTGATGGAAATAATGAAGACATGTTGGTAGAATGATGAAGAGATGACTGATGATATGGGAAGAATGTTGCGACGTGCATATGGACAGTGTAAAGTGTATGAATGGAGATATGGCAGCAGATTGATATGACATGAATAATGATGACAGAATGAAGATGTTGTTTGATTGGTGATATTTGTTGATGGAAATAATGAAGTTATATTGAATAATGAGTGCTTGATGAGAATGATGAAGTTCTTTGGAAACAAACAAGGGCTTCTAGTTGATGATGTATGTAATCTGCAGACTTAAGAAGAGTCTGAAATATCATTTGTAAATATATGGTTGTTGGGGTGTTGGTACATCCCAGTCAGTTGTAGCTGACAGAATTATCTTGTGAATAGGATTGCCATTGATGACAACATTAATGAAAAATGTGTAAATCGCATGATGGCAGGCAAACAAGGTGACTTGAAAAGGACTTGGAAAAGACAAGACAAAAGACAAGGTGATGGGCATTGGCACACCTAATGAGCCAAATGACCCATACTGTGGTCATTTGGAGTTGGTCCTAATACCCTAGGCAAGGATGACTTGGAGATAACAAGTGACATGAACAAAGAAGCATGAAGTGAAAAAAGAAGCTTGAAGTTGACACTTGGCAAGGAGATTGGGGGCATCCTTTATGGCATCTGCGGGCATCTAGAAATGAAGCTGATGGACATGCGGGCATGAGGACAAGGTGACATGTGGGCATCTTGAAGATGCATATGCGGGCATGTTCGTGCAAGCTGCGGCCATCCTGGAGGCATGCCAAAGACCCCGATGCGGGAAATTGAAGAAGGTCTAACTACAGGCATGCTCAAAGGCATAAATATGGCCTTGCGGGCATGAGTTACAAGCTAGTGTGGGCATGTTGGAAGCAAAAGAAAATGGTGATGATGTGGGTATGAAGACCACGTTTAGGTGGGAAAAAGAAAGTCTAAATAAATATATACATATATATATATATAGTTTAAGAGGTGGTGTTTATGGAAATCAAATTATAATTTGATTTAATATTGACAAGTCGGCTTCCTATTTGATGAGGAAATTATGGAGACAAAATTACAAAGATTATATCTTGTGTCTCTTGTGCAATGTGTTGATGTGTTTGCTTGATGAATGACATGTGATTGGTAGATAGTTCATGGATGAATATGATATTGAGGTGAGCCATTGTGTCTAGCAGGGTGGATATAAAATTCATTTAGGGATTGATAGTTAGGAGGATTTCAGATATGTTAAATGACAAATTTTAAAATTTGTAGTATTGGTATTTAATTTACAAAGATTTATAGTTTAGGGAAACATAAAAATTTATATTTTTAATGATGAAATGAGTCAAGGATTTTGATGCTTACCTTTCCAATCCTCCTTGCAAGATGAAATATCCTTTGTTGAGCTTCCAAATATCCCTTGTTGAGCTTCTCCAATGCATTTTGGCAAGTTGAAATCGCTAGACCTTTCGGGTTTTGAGAAAACGGAGGGTAAAACAGTGCCACGGTCCGCGGACTATTTCTTTTTTTTGGTTATATTAACCAAAACGCGCACGCATTATAGTTATACATAACGCATGCACGTTATTATAACTATAACGTGTGCGCGTTTTCGAATCCTATCTTACATGTCGATTGACATGGTAGGTTCAGAGTTCGCCCATGCCTAGTTCTAAGTAACACGCACGCGTTTTGAATTTACACAATACTAGTGCATTTTACGAATTCACGATTGCACCTAAAGAATCCCTCAACTTTGTGCGAGGGCCCCTATTCTAGTGGTGTAGAATCTAGATCGAGGGACGCACTTTATAAAATCATTATGAATTCTAAAGAACAAAAGGGAGTTGTTAGAGAGAGTTGAAAACTAGAAGATCCAAAAGGTTATTGCAGGGTGGTGATTTAAAATTTAGTTCAAAAGGTAACATCTCTGGAAGTCTCAGGGCGCTTAGAGAGAATAAATCCTTTCCAATGACTAAATCATTATTACTCTGCCCCTAAATCCTATGCTACCAGAAACGAGAAATGGGCAACGAAACGAGAAAAGAGAACGGTACGAGAAACGGAGTTTGGTCCAGTTTCGCATATAAGAAACAAGGAGAGAAAAAAACAAAAAAAATGGTGAAGATCCAAAATATTACAATCACACTTAACTCTTAACATATGTTCCATAGAAAAATTTAGAGACTTGGAAAAATCCCTAAAATCTCATTGAAAACCTTTTCTTTCTTATCATATTACCATTGAATAAAAATCAAGAACTAGACTTACAAAAATCCCTAAAATCCCATTGAAAACTTTCTCTTTCTTATAATAATACCACTCAATAAACTTATACCTAGAAACATGCAAGTGAAGACTCCACAAATAGTTAAAATTGTAAAAAAAAGAAGACTCCAAAAATGGTTAAAATTGTAAAAAAAATGTATAATAATACCACTCAATAAAAATCCTTCAAATCAAAATTTGGAATGGCTCATTCAAATCAAAATGGTGCCTCAAAATTCCAGAAACATTAAAAAAACCAGCTTGATTTTATATTTCATATGTTTTAAAATTTGAAGTGCATGAAACTCAATTCAAAATTCAAGAAACAATCAAAGAAATGACCATCGTTTCCCAAGAAACCGGTCTAGCCTTCAAAAACGGGAAACGACAGTAGAAAACAGCGTTTTCTCCCGTTGCCATTTCTGGGCAGTTTTTTCAAAAAACGGTTGCCACCATCTTGTTTCTGGCAACAAAGCCTAAGCCTAAATCTACAAGGAGTGGGGGACTCCAAAATTTCTTTCCCTCTAGAGATTGTTAGATATTCTTTGAGTTAGATCATTCTGATATTTTTGTTACAAGAATATCAACCTCCCACTCATTCAGCACTTCCACAAATTTTTTCTGTCGGTTAGCCTAGCAACTACTCCAGTTAGTCAATAGTCGACTCACTTCCACTTGTCAATCCTTCCTAATACATGTACATGTCAGTATAACGAAAAAATAGTACAGAAAACCTTTCGTTTATTCAATGCTCTTAATAATATGTAGAAGCATCATGATATTACCAACACAATGGTTGTTGTGGGAAATTTAAATGGTTAAATGTATGTCGATGCACTTGGTATATACAGAGACACCGATATTGATACATTTGTTTATTCCTTGGAGCAGCAAAGATAGTGGGATATTTTGGTTAAAACTTCATGGTGTGTAGATATACATGGAGCACATTCCTAAGACATAAAAATAATATTTGAAAAGACCTCATTTTTCAACGTGTTTTAAAATATCAATAAGCATAATTTTCAATGTGTCTCAATATTAAAACCACACCTTTTAGACTATCTAAATTAAAATATCTAGTGCATTTATTAACCTTGAGAGCACTTGTAAAACATAAAATACACAAACTTCCCATTCCAGTTCTTTTATAATATCTACAAGCATTACTAACAATGATTCTTTATATTACCAATGCATCGCTTAGTGCACGAAAAGTTAATGGTTAAAAAGGGTTCATCAACGCCTTTGGGATGTATGGAGACACTTATAACAATGCACCTATACATTTTCTAAAGCATGAGAGTTATTAGGTTAATTTAAAGAAAACTTTGTGGTGCATAGATTGACATCGAGCTTATGGTAAAACGTAAAATAATTTTAAGAATTCTCAAGTTTTTGTGGTGTTTTGTAATAACGATAGGAATTATTATTGACACTGCTTTGTGATAATGTAAATGCATCGTTAAATGCCTTCATAATAAAATAATGTCTACCTATCGATGCACTATGGATGTACCATTTTGGGTTTCTTTATACATATGAAGTGCATCATTTAGGAAGATATGGATTAGAAATGTGTGAATTTAGTTTTTCAAAGTGTTAATATCAACTTTTTTAAAGTGTAAAATTGATTTCTTAAAGTGGTAATATTGGGTTTGAAAAGTGTGTTTTTCTATTCTAATAGTGTGTTTTTTCACTACTTCTAAATTCTAAAAGTGCACTTTTTTATTACGAAAATGTCAATTTCAATTTAAAAAATGTGAATTTTGATTTGAAAAGGGCATTTTCATTTCAAAATGTGCAATCTTTGAATCTAGAAAGTGCAATGTCTATAATATTAATAGAAATTAATTACAAAGGGGGGTGATGTATTCAAACATATGATAGCATTATTAGAAATTATTCTAATTCACCAAGGATTATTCACCCAAAACAAATGGTCAAGAACGTAATGGACATGAGTCGCTCTCTAGAAACTTCAATTCAAACTCCCGAGTAGTTTCCTTCTTTGAGAATATGCACATGAAGAGGGCGTGTGGTAGAACCCATGCAATGGCATGCAGTAGAATTAATGGGGGATAGGTGTGAAGTGACTCACATTATGGCCATCACATATGTATGCCCATTGACCTTGCACTTTGTTCAAGATGACACAAGTGAGGTATTGTTATTTGAAGAGGGATGCAACCATATGGAAACAATGAAGGATCCACAGAACCGGGAAAATTTGCAACAAGAGAATTATTTTGACGAGGATAATCTTTGTCAAGAGGTATCTTCATTTGGTGTGTTTGTTTCATAGTGGAACAAGTTCTCTTCCCCTTATATTTATTTTGCAGGGTGGAAAAGTGAATTTGAGGTTGCCCCTTCTAAATTTATAGTGAATTCTTCATGATCATGGTCTGGGGCCCTAGAAGTTATGCACGTTTCAAAGAGTACTTGGAATATTTCAAGAAAATGCTCTAAATCGTTCAAGAAAGGGTCGCGGGATGGTGGGGGTTCACGAGAAAATCGCCAAGCAGATTGAGAAAACGTGATACAATGGAAACAACATTGTGTGCTTGAGGTCGAGAATTGATGTTTTAGATAGCAATATGCATGGTAAGATTATCTTGATGGACAAAATAATAATGGATTTGGATTAGCTCGTAAAGATGAACGTTTTCAACCATTGTTGAAAAATTCTCCTTCAAACGATTTCAAGTTCATGAATGAAGTCTCAGTGACCTAGCCTCTTCGAGGTTGTTTTCAACATGCATGAACAATTAATTGTGGAAGTTTTTATGGTTTTGTTTGAATCTCTCTATTTTTATCTATTTTTGTGTATTTTTATGTAAATAGTTATTATGTCAAAGTATATAGTACCATGTTGTAGAATAAAATGAAAAATAGTTTTGAAAATTTTGTACACAACCGAGAATAACATAGGATAAGCTTTACAAGAAAATTTCAAAATTTTGTTGAATGTAATGTTTTGTAAAGGATGCCTGTACTCAACTATTTAATAAGAATATGTTTAAGTTTATGTTCAAAAGAAATGAGACATATGTTGATTTTAATTGCAAACTAGTAAAGATTATATTACTTCAAAAACGTGAGCATAATACATGCAGAGTATGAAATTCAAGAAGTAGGATCAATTTACGATGGATATTATCTTTCTTATCTAGTATCATAATGATAGAAGACGCAGAAAAAATGAGCCAAAAAGAGAAAACTACAATTAATCCAAGCATTGAAATTCACAAACTGTAACAATCCCAAAATACAAAATTTTTGAAAATTTAAAACTTTAATGAAAACTACCATCCTTAAGATTTATTTATTTTTCCTTTATTAAATGTTGTGCATAATATCTTATCCATATAAAATATATTACTTTGAATAAACATAGTAACTAACAAAGCTTATTTGTCATTTCCTCAATACATAAATATGCATAAAATTCCAATATACATTAATGTCTAACTGTAAGACTTCTTTTCTCTTGTCAATATATGTCATAATGTATCATTTTGACTACATTATAAATTTCAATTATTAGATATATAAATTGTGATCATAATTAACAATACAAAGACACATCTAAAATAGATTTCAAATATATCTACATATACATATTTCAACTATTTACTAATCTATTTCGTTGTTTATATAAATAGCAATGGAATCAAAATGCATATCATGTGTAAATTAAATTGTGATTTCCCATTCATATTAACCCCTTCATAGTTTCATAAATAATAACTCCATCCCTTTTAAATTGGAACAAAACCATGACTTATATCTTTTCCATACACTGAAATCAATCTATAATTAAAATAAGTTTTCCAAGGTATAAATCGACATCCGTTAATGAATATAGTACGTATATGAATTCGTTCTTTGGCCATCACACACTTGCATAACTTTTATCATAATGACATTCATATTACAATATGTTGGTTTATAACATAACAAAAATATATATATATAAAACAAGTAGATTGATAAACTTCTCAAATATATAATTTATTAATTCATTTTGTCCATAAAATTAATTGGATAACATAGAATTGTATTCATTGACACAAATTTTTTTTTTTATAACAAAATATTATTATTATATTTTTTATAATGTTAACATATTTTATTATTATTATATATATATATAACATTCGATAAGAAGTAGATTGATAAACTTCTCAAATATATAATTTATTAATTCATTTTGTCCATAAAATTAATTGGATAACATGGAGTTGTATTCATTGACACAAACTTTATTTCTCTTTAACAAAATATTATTATTATATTTTTTATAATGTTAATATATTTTATTATTATTATTAATGTTACTATTACATTTATTAATATTAACATTAATGTTAAAATTTATATTATTAATATTATAAGCATTATGTTATATAATTTATTTTATTCATTTAATTAATTAATCTTAATCATAAAATTAATGAGATAACATGAAATTGTATATATATATATATTTTGTGACATCCTCTCATAAAATAATTTTTACTTAAAGTAAAAGATTATTTTGTTTTATTATTTGAGTTATTAAAAGTCACCAACTGTAACTCACACTTTTTTTCAGTGGAAAAGTATAACTCAAACTTATGTGAGAATGATGTGTACAAAAACTATTTTATTATTATTTTTAATAAAGAAATCAACATTGAAGAGGATCAATTGAATGAGGGGCACTCACAGAGCATTCAAGGATGTTGTGCAAGGCACTACCATTATGGTGGACCATTTTTGTTGAGCCGTCTTATTTGATTTGATAAATCCATCAATTTTATTGTTACATACTCCAAGGGAGAAGTGCTGCGTTGCAATAGTGCTGGTCGAGTAGTGAAAGTGGTGATCCAGCTCGAGGTGCCCAAGTAAGTAAATTTTGTATATTCTATTGGGGTTGTTTTCTTTTCTTTATATCAGCTAATACGAACTGTAGTGTTAGGGTGAATGAAAGAGTGCTCATTCTCGCTGTGAATCTGGATCGGTTTACTTGCAAAAATAGTTTTCTGTCTTTAGATGATATATCGTATAGTACATATCGGTTCTTTCTTTATATATATAACAATCAGTGGATTATAGATCATATAGTACAGACATAGTCTTTTTATATACAACCTTTTTTGTGGATTATATATATACATAATACAGATCGGTTTATATATATATATATAATCTTTCGGGATTGTATGATCATGTTTTCCAATTTTGATTTTTCTCCTTTATATCGTTTTCGTAAACAGAAGTGCGTATAAAACCTGACATCTTCAACAATCTTTTTCATTCGGAGTTTTCGATTTGGATAACTGGTTCATACCAACTCTGAGATCTTCGATCTCAACAATATTTTGCATTCTGAGTTCGTATTATATAAACTGGTTCATGCCAACTCGAAATTAAATCTCATTGATCTTTTATTCGCAGTTTTGATTTTTTTTATAAACTGGTTCTTGTCAAACCTGAGATCTTTAGAGATCTTTTTGATTCGTAGTTTTCGATTTGTATAACTGGTCCATACCAACTCTGATAACTTCGATCTCAGCAATATTTTTCATTCTGAGTTCGTATTATATAAACTGGTTCATGCCATTGCCAACTTGGAAATCTTAAATCAAATAGATCGATTTTATTCGTAATTTCAATTTTATTTTTATAAACTGGTTCTTGTCAAACCTGAGATCTTCAGCGATATTTTTTCATTCGGAGTTTCGATTTGTATGGTTCTTGCCAAACACTGAGATCTTTCGATCTCAACGATATACCAAGTTCTGAGTTTGTTTGTATATCTCGGTGATCTCTATTCAATGTTCAAACTCAGCGATGTTGAACCTTCAGTCTTTTTTCGTGTTCATAAAGTCTAAACTCCCCGCCACTCGTCGTTGGGAAGTATGAACTACTTTGGTTTTTGTGTTTCGAATTTTTCCGGACCTGTGTATAATTTGGTTCTTATCCACATATAGGAGCATTTACTTGTGCTGGAGTATTTACCGGATTACAAATGTGTAAGTGAAGTCCAGTTAACACATGTAATATCCCCAATGTTGCCCGTTGAGTTATAACTCCGCGATAATGATAGTGAGCCAACCTACACCTTAGTTTAAATTTATTTATGTGAAATCTTTAATAATTAACATAATGTGCATCGGTAAGTTAGCAGGAGTAATCTTGATTTTGAATTTTAAAAACAATTATAAAAAGAGTAGTTAAATCCACGGCTTTAATATATGTGTATTTTGTGGAAGTCTAACACCTACACTAGGAATCAAAATGATATATATGAAATGATATGGATTTGGCCGTGGATAGCTTTTAATATGTGGATAATATATGTTGTTAGATATAATGCTTTAGAAACTAATCTTTTTATTTTATTTTATGGGAACGTTGGTACGATGTGAAGATATGAATAAAACATGTATTATTAAATAAAACATATTTGTACTTCAACAAATTTACATGAAAAAGGAGTGTGGTACTATGAAGTTTGATTAAGGCATAAAGGATATTATGATAATGCTTTCAGTGAGTTGTGATTTATTTATATAAAAACTATAGGTTGGAAAATGGTAGGATATAAGAATTTTGAATGCATTTATCTTTTGTAATATGTTAAAAACTTTGTAATGTGATAGTTGGAGAGTTGCATAGTCTTGGAATGAAGAAATTATACAAATTATTAGCTATCAATAAGTGTAGTGAAAAGTTTTTGAAAATAAAGAATTTTTTTTTTTTAACATTAGAGGTATATTAGGGTGTTGTGGCATGTGGTATCAGAGCCCTAGGTTTTTATACTAGGACTTAATGGAGCTCATTGTTTATGTTTAGTTATATTATATGAAGTTATGACCAATTGATAGTTGTGTTTTCTTTGGATAGATTGTGATAAGTTCTTGTTATTGAGAAAATGGTTGAACAAAGATCTCCCACACCCATTTATGTCGAATTAACTCAAGAAGAACAACATAATAAAATGATGAATGATAATCAAGAGGAAATTCTACAAACTGTAAGAGAGCTTCAAAACAACTTGCAAACATTTAAATTGGAACATGAACGGGTGATGCGGACCCAAGAAGATGTAAATGAAGCCCTATTACAGAAATTAGCTGAATTTTTTAAAGACACGGGTCGTGGGGATAAAAAGAAAATAAATAAATCAAAAAATGGATTCTTCTTCCGAACATTTTTTGATGATAGCTCCGCTGGCAGTGAGTTGGATGACCCTAGTAACGATGATGAGCATACACGAGGAAGGAAAAATAGGCATAGGGATGAAATATCTGGTGAATTTAAAAAGATTAAACCTCCTATCTTTGACAGGGAATCAAGAAATGAGAGGCAGCCGAAGCATGGCTATCAGGTATGAAAAAGTATTTCACCATGTATAACTACTCTAATTCAATGAAAGCAAAAATGGCTATCTTTAACTTGGTTGGGAAAGCTCAAATTTGGTGGAAAGACTTAAAGAAAGCTAAAGGGATTAATGACCGTTAAGTTACCTGGTGTTGGTTTAAAAAGATGTTTAAAAAAGAGTATATGTCTGAATATTACTATGAGGGTAAGTCTAAAGAATTTTATGAACTAAGGTTAAGGCAAATGTTGATGCATGAACTATGCACTAAATTCTTATCCTTATTAAGATATGTACCCTACCTCACTAAAGAAAAGCAAAAAATACAAAGGTTCCTTGGTTGTCTACCTAACTTCTACAAAGATAGACTAGAATTTGATAACCCTAAAACACTTTATGAAGCCATGTGGAAATCTAAGTTAGCTTATGATCAAGCTAAGCATAAACAAGATAATCCAAAAAAAATTAAGAAAAGGGAGGGACAAGATTTTAAAAGAAGAGAATTCAAGCCCTTTAATAAAAATAGAAACTTTCCCAAAAATAACTTTAACAGACCTCAACTAGCGAAACCTGATTTTAAAGATCTAACACTCGATATAAGAAAAATGAAGAAATAAGAAGAGAACCTCCAAAATGTTGGGGATGTGGAGAAAGCCATTTATACAAGGACTGTTTGCATAAGAAGGACAACCGAAGTATTCATGCAGTCAGAGAAGCTACCACAGTTGGAGAAGTTGCGAGGAACATTCCAAAGATAAGCGCAACCTTGGATAATCGTTAAGCAGAGTTTCAACCCTCCATGATAGAGGTAGAAGGTAAAATCTCTGGAAGATCTATTTCAATTTTAATTGATTTTGGTTCAACATTAAGTTATACATTTCCTAGTTTGGTAGATGCTTGTAAGATGAAGAAATATGGATTTCAAAAATCTTGGTTAGTTCAGTTAGCCATGGGAACAAAAAGAAAAGTGACAAGTTTTATTTCCACATGTGAGTTTAAGATGAATGACTATGTTACAAAAGATGATTTGAACATCTTACCCCTAGGATCATACGATATTTTGATTGGCATGGATTGGCTTGAAAGTCATAGAGTAATTTTAAATTGTTATGACAAAAGTTTTACTTGCTTTGATGAATCTGGTAATCATAGAATTGTTAGAGGCATTCCAAAGAAAGGTACAATTAGAAAAGAATCTGCGTTACAACTTAAGAAGTTTGCTAGAAAAGGTTGTAAAATTTTTGTTGTCCATATTAACGAAACCTCTAATGAAAAGAATAAACCTAATTTAGAAGATTACTCCATCCTTCAAGAATTTAAAGATGTGTTCCCTGACGAACTTCCTAGTTTAGCCCCTAGGATGGATATCGATTTCACTATCGAATTGGTACCTGGTGCGGTACCTGCCTCTAAGGCCCCTTATCGAATGAACCAACCTAAACTAATAGAACTAAAAATGCACTTACAAGAGTTAATTGATAAACACTACATTAGACCGAGTGTGTCCCCATGGGGAGCACCGGTGCTTTTTGTGAAAAAGAAAGATAGCACACTGAGGTTGTGCATTAACTATCGTCATTTAAACAAGATGACCATTAAAAATTTATACCCGTTCCCTCGCATAGATGATCTATTCGATCAAGTGCAAGGAGCGACAGTGTTTTCTAAAATTGATTTAAGAATTGGATACCATCAAATAACAATAAAAGATGAAGATGTTTATAAAACCGCTTTTAGAACACGTTATGGGCACTATGAGTTCATGGTCATAAATTTTGGGTTGACCAATGCCCCAGCAACGTTTATGTGTCTAATGACTCAGTGTGTTACACAAATTTCTGGATAAATTTGTCGTCATCTTTATAGATGACATCTTAATCTATTCTAAAAGTGAAGAAGAACACGAAGAACACCTAAGAATGGTCTGACAAACTTTAAGAGAACACAAACTCTATGCGAAGTTTAGTAAATGTGATTTTTACCAAGATAAAGTACAATATCTGGGAACATGTAATTTCGAAAGATGGAATTGCAGTAGACACTGAAAAAATCAAAGCAATCATAGATTGGTTAGTCCCACTGGATGTGACAGGCATTAGATCCTTCATGGGGATCACGGGTTACTACCGTAGATTTATCGAGGGTGTTAACACCCAAAAAGTGCTCACTAGCTCATTCCCTTATTCACATGACCCATTTGTCCACTTTTCCACCATCTGAGCCTCTGAAGCCAACAAAAGGTCACCAAAAGACCTTGGTACACCCCTTTTTCCCACTCAAAAAGATTATTTTTCCTAAAAAGCATAAAAAACCCTAAAAAAGGGTCCAAAATTCCCAAAATATTAAAAAGGGAATAAAAATATTAATTTTATTCAAAAAAGGAAAAAGGAGGGAAAAGTACCTAAACCATGTTGGTCAATACCATTTGGTTTCCACAAAACCACAAATGGTATTCCCCACCACCAAAACCTATAAAAAGTTGGTAGGGGCTCCTCATTTCAGATCCATCCATATTCCTATCCTCGTGCTGCCAAAATCTCCCTTGAGTTTTGGCTATTGTAGCAACCTTGGAGAAAGGACCCATTGGAGATTGGAGCTGCTCACCATTGGAGCCATTCAAACAACCTTCATCACTTGGAGGTATTGTTCTTGCAAGCATTTGCTTTCCCCATTGTCAATACAAAAATTATTTTTTATCTTTCTTGTTCTTGTTCTTTAATTCAAAATGCACATGCTAGTTTAGTTTAGTTTAGATTCAGTTTATTGTTATTTGTTTCTATTGAAACTGCTGCTACTAGTTAGCAAGTGCCCATAGCACTAAGCTTGGTTGCAAAACCAAGCCAACAGTTTTTGGCGACTCCGCTGGCTTTGAACAATAGATCTCAAATTTTGTTTTAAATCTTAGTTTTTTATTAGTTTTTAGCCTTTAAAACCATAGATCTGCCATCCTAGACAGCAGATCCATTGCTAATCTAGGTCTTGGCCCATTTTTTAGCCATTAACTGCCCGAAATTCTCAATTTTCGACGTCATTTTTCGGCATCTGCGTACGGCTTTCGCCTCGCGGATTTTTTCCCAACAGTCGCGTGGCTCATCGCAACTGCGCGACTTTTTTCCGCGGCTTCGCGGCCATTTATCGCGCTGAACATCGCGGCTTCGCGGACCTTTTCCGTGTTGCACATCGCGACTATGTGACAAAATCCCGCGCTGCACATCATGGCTTCGCGGTCAAAACCCGCGCTGCCCATCGCGACTGTGCGACAGAAACCCGCGCGGTCCATCGCGGCTTTTCTGTCAAAACCCGCGATGCTATTTTTTCATTCGGCCGAATCGTTTAAAAAATTCATTTCTTACTATATTTTCTACCCACATAGCACATTTTCCAGTATTAGAAATACTGCTTATTTTACAGCCATAGAAAAATTTTACTATTTAAAATGCACATGTGAAGAAATCTTTTTAAATATTTTCAGAAATTGAAAGAATGATTTAATTGCATTTTATCTAGATTAAAATTTTCGCTGTTTGCTTCTTTAATATTTTGCCCCTAGCAATTATTGAAAACGAAATCCATTTATTTCGAAAAGAAGTTATATTATTTGCTTTCCTGTTTGAAAGATCCTTTGTTTTTTGAATACTTAGCATTTACTTTTTTCGATTTCAGTTTAAAATACCACACGTGCACCCAATCAAACACTAATTTTAAATTGAGCCCTAAAACTTACCCTAATTTCAACCCACTTTTAACCCCACTTGGGGAACACTAAAAGAACTTTGTAGCTAGGTAGTATTGAGGGGATAGGTGTTCCAATAACACCCCTCAGTTATTACATCTGAGACATAATTGTTGTCCTTTAGGGAGCTAAAATCTCTTAGTATTTATTGGCACGGTCACAACCGGTTTATGGGAAGGCCTTTCCCCTAGGAGGGTTGAAGTCCCGAGGATGGTTCCGGAAGCCTGAGTGGAATACCGAAATCCATTCAGTAACCGAAGGGCTACCATTCGCAATTCTCGGGATATCCCTGTATTGGGATATTGCGATCAAGGACCAAACGACAGATTTACCTTTTCTCGGCATGTCATGAACGAAGTATCCTAGTATCCATTCTTTAGGATTGATTACCCGGTGTCCCTCTCGGTAGGGGGATATCTAGCCGTGGACTCAACACTCAATATTGTCTGACTTGGATTTCATCACCTTGTAGAGAATATAGTTTGTTGATTCACAATACTTTTAGTTAGGTGTTTGCATGATTCAACCCACCTTTGGTCTAGTTACACCTATTTTTTCTAGAAGCTGTTTGCATGTTGGTACTCTGACCATTTTTTGCATCCCTCCACTTATTGTAGCACAGCTGCTAGAATAAGTGCATTTTTTGAGGTTGATTTTTTTGGCCTGAGAGCCTTCATTTTCACTCCCCTTCTTGCACCCTTGGTTGCATTAGGGTTTTGAGTTTTTCATATTTTACCATTTTACACATACAGATTTTTTCACAAAAACTTATTTTCTCACCATAGAGAATTTTAGACGTTCTCGCCGTCTACAGGGCGAACTCCCAGAGTTCAGTCTACTTGGCTCGCCACGTCACAGACGCCGAGCCTTATCCCCTGACTCGACACATCGTCGGTCAACTAGACAGTCATCCGATTCTGACACGCCTCACTTCACTTCTGATTCTGAGGCAGAATCCGAAAACCCCACTGCGTTATTCCCAACCAACCTTATGGTTGGAACTCCATTTGACCCACTTTTTACCAGCACCATAGGAGAGACGTCCACAGACCCTTCTACGACGGTGCCATCCATGGCAACCACCACCCTCCTAGGGATGCCTAATATGGCGGACACTCCACATTTAGGAATGCCCAACACAGGGCCACCTCCTGTTATAGGAATCCCCAATACAGGGCCACCACCTGTTATGGGTATGCCGAATATAGGGGTCACACCCCCTCTCAGTTCCACAACCCAGATTCCGGGAATCACCACTACTCTTCCTAACCCAAGTGTAACCCATGTTGCACTCGGAAGCACTGGCCCATACCAGAACACACCTATTAGAGGACATATACCTTCGATACCTAGCATACCTTTAGGCGCTACTGGACCCCTACATCATACCACCATGACTAGGCATGTCCCAATCCCAGTCACTACATCTGCTAGCTTACCGTACATGGCGAGTCTGAACTTGCCAGACTTAGCCAGGCTCACCAATGACCCTATCAGACACGATCCTGTGTGGCCTCACATGCCTACCAAACTCCCCTCCGACATCCCTAAGTTTGAGGGAAAGGTAGGTGAGGACCCCCAGAACCATATCATGTCCTTCCATCTATGGTGTTCCTCCAATTCCATAATGGACGACTCTGTCCGCCTCCGTCTATTACAACGCACCTTCACTGGCTCTGCAGCCAAGTGGTATATCGAGCAGCCCCATGGGATGCATGCCACCTTTACCTCCCTTGCCTCGACCTTCCTGCAGTTCTTTCAGTTACCTGTCCGCTATGATGCGGGCGTCGAGATCCTACTGTCTTGCAGACAGAACACGGCCACCCACATCACTGACCACATTCATGAGTGGCGTCGACGCTGAAGCCTCTGGAAAATCAAGTTAGACGACCGTATCTTCCTAGATTGGTTTCTAAAATGCCTTCTCCCTCTCATTGCGAAGGATGTGGCATCCGAAAGACCCCAGTCTGAAGAAGAGGCCATCCTCAAAGCCCAACATTTTGATCTCATTTACGTCCAGTCGGGTTATCTATATACCATTATACTAGACGCCCCTCAGGGCGAGTCATCCCAACATGATGCACCGGGGGCATCCCATGCCGCTGATGGCATCATTGGTCGTATGGCCTCGCATCCCCAACCCTTTTCCATTGCACATCCTAGCCATGGTCCTGACCTTTCACGGGCTACATCTCAGTCTGGAGCAACCAGTTCATATGCTCCCATGGCACATCACCACCATACCCATGAAACTTCATGTCCACCCCAGTGTTTTGGTCATGCACCAACTGCATACACCCCCCCAGCTGCATCTCAACTAGTATACTACCCACAGCAAGCTGTGGCAGCTAACCCAACACCTCCAATAGCTCAGGGTTACCAACAACCCCAGCAGGCAACTGGATCACCTCCAGCCCCACAGGCTTATTATCCACCACAACCTGCTCCCGCACCTGCGGCAAACCAAAATCCTCCCACTGCTCAAGGGCAAGTGTACACACAGCACAACCAGCCCCAAAACAAAAACAACCAGCGCAACCAAGGTGCGCAACAGAACCGTGGTAGAGGTCGCAACCGCGATAATAACCAACAAAATCAGCAAGGTCCTCCACCTCCCAATCCTCCGCAGAATAACAATGCTGCTCCTCCCAACCGCAATCCGGATCGGAATCCTAAGCAGCCTAGAAATAATAACCTTAGAACAAACCACCCTTGTTCTATCTGCGGGGTCTATGGTCATTACACGCATTCTTTCCCACATTTGGAGCGAGCTCGGCAACTCTGGACCGACGATGCCCATCGTCAAGGGCAAGCGGCTCCTCAGCTGCCACCCAACCCTCCACCCCCTCAACATCAACCCTTGGTGCTGCAAAACCCCTTTCCAAACCAGGGTGTAGTGAACACTCAGCCGTTAGGCCCCCCTCAGGGCAACGTGCCACCACAACAGATTACTTATGCATCCCTTGATCAACCCATGTTCAATTCAGGTACTCACCATTTGTTGATGATGTCGACTGGCGATGCCAACCTCCAAACCCGTCGGAACCAATATGGCTCCACGTTTGAAGCCCCCCGCCGCCGATAAGAACACTAACGTTACTCCCACAGATCAATCGTTACGTATACCTCCGGCTCCACTTGATGGCGCTTCCAAAGCACCTCGCTTCCCACTTCGTCGTATCAACAATAATCCCAACGCTCGGGCTGCGTCGAATTACAACATCGTAGATGACTTAGCCCAGTCTCCTGTAGCCATGTCTGCTTTAGAAGTTTTGAAAAACTGTCCTTCGCAGCGCAAGACTTTACTCTCTGCCATTGGCGCCATTGACCCCAATGATTCACAGTTGATCGCATTCGATTCAGACCAGTCTGAACCACGCCTGCCTTCCTCTTTAGCTTTCCAAGTTTCCATTTCTGTTCGGAATCTTGTCATCCATCGGTGCATTATCGATGAAGGGGCCTCCACATGCGTCATGTCCACATTCATTTGGAAGAAGTTGGGATCCCCTGCTCTCCAGCAGTCCACCACTGCGTTGTGAGCCTATGACGGTCGTTCAGCACAACCCCAAGGTCTTTTAGCCAATGTCCTCGTCCAGCTGGCGAGTAAAACCGTCCTCATTGACATTGAGGTCATCAATGCCCAACTAGACTATAATCTTTTACTTGGTCGCAGCTACATGTATGCCATGCGGGCTGTTGCCTCATCCGTATTTCACACCATGCAGTTCCGCCATGAGGGACGCGTGGTCAAGGTCGACCAGCTCACCTATTACGATCCCAAGGCCCCCGCCACACCTAAAAATGTTCTCCCCATGGTTGAATAACCTTTTTGTGGTGCAACTACCTCATTCATTTCCTCAATAGGACCCGGACATTACTCCGAGGCGTCAATGACATCTACATTCCAGGCCATTCCACCACCGTCACCGGAGACCCAGGTCGCTAACCATTGCACTCTTTCACAAACACCCGGTAATCAACCCTCCTTGTTACCCAAACCACCATTAGTCCCTAGTCACATTGGGGTTACACCCATCCACACAATCCCCTTTCTATTTCCTCCTTTGGGTGTAGTAAGCGCCCCGGTTATGGCTACCCTTAGTCTCCCCAGGTTAACATTGGGATTACCCGTGTGGTATATTACGCCTCCCGTTCCTCCGTCGACACCAAATGTCATCCTGCAACCGGTGCAACCCATTGTTACTTCTACTCAACCACCTCCTGGTATCACGACTCCTTCGTCATCGACGAATCCCCCTCCACTCATCAGACCCACTGGGGGCAGAGGTCCACAACCATACACTGCGGTACCCCCACCCAAGGCAGTTAAACCTCCCCCTGTGTTTGGTGCTCCTCCCAAATGCTCATTGTGTGATAAGTTAGGCCATCCAACTCATCAGTGTCCACAGTTACCTTCATTGTAGGAACACATGCAAATGCTGGACGACGACCCCAACATCCCAGTTGTCAAACTCGATCCAAACCCCATGCCTCGTGATAAATCACTGCGTACCAACCACCCATGTGCGATATGCGGTATTTATGGCCACTACTCCCATAACTATCCTGACATCCCAGATTATAGAGTAGCTCTCTATGAGATGAACAATTTGGACCTTGAGACGGCACCCACCACCATTGAGGAGATCTTCCCTCTCATATCATCCTCATCCGGAGAGATTAACACCATTTATATGATCTCTTCGACTACCACTTTCAAACCATAACCCCTTGATTTGTGGTCTGACTACTTCAATACTGACGAGCAAATTTTGGAAACACTCACTGCACCGGACTACCCTTGGGACGATATGCATCATCGCTCCTATTTCCTCCCAGAGGCGTCTACATCCACGACATCTGATCAGCTATCCGTCGAATCGAAAGATTTCATACCCACTAAGGTCGATTGGTTAAAGGACCCCATCCCAGCACCAGATGCCTTCGAAGAAGGGAACATGTACAACATTTCCCCCACAATACAAATTGACATTTCCACCACACCTGGGAAACCTGATCTCATCTCACTGGGTGCATCTTGCACTCAAGCAGAAACTCAGGCATACAAAAAACTTTTTCAAGAATTCCGTGATGTCTTTGCCTGGTCCTATACCGAAATGCCTGGTCTTGACCCCGCCATTATAGAGCACCACATTGACACATGGCCTGATGTTCCCTCCGTTCGTCAGAAATAGCGACCCATTCATCCTTCCAAGCTCCCCGCTGTTAAAGCCGAGGTTGAGAAACTTCGCGAAGCAGGATTCATTTATCCTATTCCTTATACCACATGGGTTTCAAATCCCGTTCCCGTCAACAAAAAACAAGGCACCCTTAGAGTATGCACTCACTTCCATGATTTAAACCGCGCTTGTCCCAAAGACAATTTGCCCACGCCATTCATTGACCAGCTCATTGACGCGTGTGCGGGACATGAAGTCTTATCTTTCATGGACGGCTTTTCCGGATACAACCAGATTCAGATCCGTAAGGAGGTTCACTACAAGACTGCCTTTACTACCCCATGGGGCACCTTCGCCTATCGTGTCATGCCTTTCGGCCTCAAAAATGCTGGCGCCACCTTCCAACGGGCTATGACCTATTGTTTTCACGACTTGGTCCATATCCTGTGGGTCTATCTTGATGACCTGACAGCTCGTTCCCGGTAACGATCAGACCACCTTAACGACCTCCGGCAAGTTTTCCTGCGTTGTCGCAAATATAAAATCCGCTTGAACCCACACAAGTGTGTCTTTTGCGTTCCTGCATGCCATTTATTGGGTTTCATTGTTTCCCAGGATGGAATTACTGTTGATCTCCTAAAATTCAAAGCCATCTTAGGCCTTCCCTCTCCACGCACGCTTCGGCAACTCCAGAGTTTGCAGGGGCGGTCCAATTTCCTCTGTCGCTTCGTGCCTGATTACGCCACCAAAGTTCACGGATTCTTACGCCTACTTCTCACCCACATACCCTTTGTTTGGGATGAGCAAGCAGACACGGCATTCGAAGCCCTCAAGAAAGCTCTCACACAAGCCCCCTTGATCTCCCCTCCGGATTTCTCTCAGGACTTCACCCTTTACGTATCGGCATCTGAACATGCTGTGTCCGGAGTCTTGGTCCAAGAAGATGCCTATCACCAAGAACATGTCATTTATTACGTCAGCCAGACCTTGTCTGGCCCACCCCTACGTTACCTATACGAGGAAAGATTAGCCCTAGTTGTAGTCTTTTCCGTCCAAAAATTACGACACTACATTCTGCTCGGTCATACCACAGTCGTCGCCGACTCCAACCCTATGGTCTATCTCCTAAACCGGCGACTCCTACAAGGCCGTGTTGCTAGATGGGTCATTATCCTCCAGGAATATGACCTCACTTTCAAAACTCCCAAGAGCACCAAAGCCCTCGCATTGGCCCATCTGATCACTGACCTCCCATCCTCTTCGTTATCATCCGCTATCCAAATGGATCTGATTGACGATCACATCTTCATTATTTCGTCTGACGACCCATGGTACAGTGACATCCTAGTTTACCTCCACACGCAGAAATTTCGACCCCACATCGATCGTGACGAACGCCGTCGGATACGTCACCACGCCCCCTGATACCTCTTGTTAGGGGATGTGCTTTATCGACGCGGCGTTGATACCATCCTACGACATTGCCTATCCCATAGTGAGGTAGAACAAGTCCTCAATGATTGTCATAGCGGTGCCTGTGGAGGCCATTTCTCCGGCATGGCCACCACCCAAAAGATCATTTGTGCAGGTTACTTTTGGCCGTCATTATTCACTGATTGCATCACCGTAGTCAAACATTGCCAAAATTGTCAACTTTTTGCCCCTAAAGCAAGAACCCCACCCGCCCCCCTTCATCCAGTCGTTACTGCCGGACCATTCTGCAAATGGGCCATTGACTTCCTTGATTGCAATCCCACGTCAGCCAGCGGTCACAAACACATTATTGTGGCCGTCGATTATTTTACCAAGTGGGCGGAGGCAATGCCAACTTACAATTGCACAGCCGAAACCGCTGCATGTTTCTTTCTCAACCATGTTATCGCACGTTTTGGAGTGCCAAAGCAAATTGTATCAGACCACGGCTCTCACTTCGAAGACGCCGTCTGGAAAGAACTATCCACCTTACTGAAATTTGAACACCATTTCTCTTCTGCAAACTACCCCCAGGGAAATGGCCAAGTCGAAACGATAAACAAAATTTTGAAAACCATGCTCCAGCGCACTGTAGACAAACACAAGTCAAATTGGCACCACATGCTTTTCCCCGCACTATGGGCATACCGCACATCAACTAAAACCGCCACCAGTTTTACCCCTTTCCATTTAGTTCACGGTGTCGAATCCGTCCTCCCCATTGAGTGCCAGATTCCAACCCTACATATGGCCATTGAACTCCTACCAGACACTGCCCAGATTGAGCAACGCTTACTACTTCTAGAGCAAGCCAATGAAGATCGGTGCACAGCCCTTCAAAACATGGAAGCAACCAAGAACCGATCCAAATTGAATTATGACAAACATGTCTACCCAAGAACTTTCTCCAAAGGGGACCTTGTCCTTGCCTACGATCAGGCTCATGACAAAACCGGGAAAGGAAAATTTGTGTCCATGTGGCAAGGCCCATATATCATACACTCTTGCCTCGGACAAGGGGCATACATTCTGACTGATTCAGAAGGCAACCCCCTCCGCAATCCACGCAACGGGTTGTACCTCAAACGATTTTACCCATAATACCAGATGGACACCACTGTCCACTGAAGAACTTCATGATAGATCTTTCCTTTTCCAGTTTTCACCAGCTCCATTTTTTGACCATTCTTTGGGTGCCCTCGTTGCCTCGATTTGCGTGCCATATCGGCCCTCGTCCGTTTTTGGCATGCCTTATATCGTTGGATTCAGTTTTCCGCGCTTGTGATGATGCTTGAGATCATTTCTTGCTCACTCTCACGCCTAGATTTTTCGGGCATTTTTTCCACACCCCCCTTGTCACCTCGGTTTGCGTGCCACATCCGTCGTTCTCTGTTTTTTTTTTACAATCTTTATATCGTCGGATTCAGTTTTCCGCGCTCGTGATGATGCTTGAGATCATTTCTCGCTCTCACGCCGAGATTTTCTGGGCATTTTTTCCCATGCCCCCTTGTCACCTCGGTTTGCGTGCCACATCCACCGTCCTCCGTGGTTGACCATCTTTATATCGCTGGATTCAGTTTCCCGTGCTTGTGATGATGCTTGAGATAATTTCTCGCTCTCACGCCCATACTTTTCGGCCATTTTTTCAAAATGCCCTCTCATTGCCTCGGTTTGTGTGCCACAACGGCCGCAACCCCTTTTGTGACAATCTTTATGTCACTGGATCCAGTATCCCGCACACATGATGATGCTTGAGACCTTTTCTCGCTCCCATCTATCCATTTTTGTTCAGTATAATTTTATCCCTTTTTCGGGCCGAGCAATCCCTTTTTACGAAAAAGGCACTTAGGGAGTTTCTGTTAAGCTCTTTTCTGACTCCTAAAACAATGAAAAGATCACCGAGCAATCTTGCTTCCTTTCATGCTCGTTAAACGTATCTGAAAGGGTGTCTACTTGGTATAAGTTTACCCCTTTTCCGGACCTCGTAGACTAATTACGAAAAAGGTATACTCTAGTCACATCGGTTAGAAGAGTTCTCCATCCACATCATTTTATGCTTTTTCGGGCCTTGGAGACTAAACTTACAAAAAAGAAACACCAATAGAGTCCCCTTCCCGCTTTCAGACTCTCTAAACATGAAAGCGACCACGAGCAATCACCATCCTGGGCTCGTAAAACCAACAGGACAGTAGTCATAACCACTGCAGAGTCTTCTTATCGTTTTCAGACTCCTTAAAAATGAAAGCACCAATGAGCACGAACAGTCCTGGGCTCACGAATCCACAGGACATTACCATTTCAGAGCACACTTTTATCCCTTCTTGGAGCTCATTAAAACTACGAAGAAGGACCCAATGGTGCTTCTCGGTGCCACAACAGATCACATCTACTCATATAGTAACTTCCCCATTTTGGTCGCCTTTGTTCAGAGTATTCTGCAGTATGTCACCCTGAGAACCCCTCGACAACACCCATCAGCTTGATTTCCCCCCAGAGTCAACACATACCTTTCAGTCCTTAAAAGCAATGATTCCCACACCTACAAGTCAGTTCCCTACGCTGCCAGGTCAACCATGTCATCATGCTCTAAACAAAGGAAGTTTGAGTCTACCCACTATATGACCCCAGTTACTTCCTATCCCCACAAGTATGTCAGCCCTACCATCAGTACTAACACACTTCAGTTCTACACCTCACGCTCCTATCAAGGAAACATCATTGCCTTGTTAGTTGCTGGTCTCCCTCTGTCGACGACAACCAAATTTATTCCAGAGGATAGACCTAGAGGTCCCTGTGTCTTGGACTCATCACCATTTATGATGAGTGCCTACAAATCATTTCGAGAAGAGTCCTCAGTGCCTCTCCAAATGGTTTTTTTTCACATGCTCGACCTCAACACCTTGATCGCATCGTTGAGACTCGCACAGGGCATTGGTTCTCTCAGTTATTAGTCGAAGACCCCGGATACCTTCTGACTCCTCCACATTTGAGAGTCTACCTAGGAATACAACCAGTTACACTGTTCCTATAGATATCCGGGTTGCGTATGGCGACAGTATTCAGATGTACCCCAGTTTTATACTCCCTTGAGTATACAATTACAGATACTTCCCAGAGATGGCTCACAGTCATTACGTCCCTACAGATGTTGGCACCTTCAGTTCCAACAAGTTCATCAGTTATTCTAGTGTATCAGTTATTGAGATCAGCCATGTCATGATCATGAGTACATCCCAAAATAATGTACCCTCTGGACCATTATGATGTACCAGTATATTTTTTATGTATTAGATCCCCCTTCTTGGGACTAATTGTTATGTATATGTCTTGATACGAGCATGGGTATTCCCGCCTCGTCCATTACCAGAGATTATCCCTCATTCATATTGAGGCAATGTAATATTTGTTTATTTTTTGCAGCTTCCATGGGACGCGGATCCAGTCTCCAATCGGTCTATTCTCCTCCCTACAACCCCAGGAAAAAAATACAAAAGAACTATGATGTCTATTGGCCATACGATGAGCTCCTGCCCTCACACATCAGTGGGCAATCTGTTAACACCCAAAAAGTGCTCACTAGCTCATTCCCTTATTCACATGACCCATTTGTCCACTTTTCCACCATCTGAGCCTCTGAAGCCAACAAAAGGTCACCAAAAGACCTTGGTACACCCCTTTTTCCCACTCAAAAAGATTATTTTTCCTAAAAAGCATAAAAAACCCTAAAAAAGGGTCCAAAATTCCCAAAATATTAAAAAGGGAATAAAAATATTAATTTTATTCAAAAAAGGAAAAAGGAGAGAAAAGTACCTAAACCATGTTGGTCAATACCATTTGGTTTCCACAAAACCACAAATGGTATTCCCCACCACCAAAACCTATAAAAAGGTGGTAGGGGCTCCTCATTTCAGATCCATCCATATTCCTATCCTCACGCTACCAAAATCTCCCTTGAGTTTTGGCCATTGTAGCAACCTTGGAGAAAGGACCCATTGGAGATTGGAGCTGCTCACCATTGGAGCCATTCAAACAACCTTCATCACTTGGAGGTATTGTTCTTGCAAGCATTTGCTTGCCCCATTGTCAATACAAAAATTATTTTTTATCTTTCTTGTTCTTGTTCTTTAATTCAAAATGCACATGCTAGTTTAGTTTAGTTTAGATTTAGTTTATTGTTATTTATTTCTATTGAAACTGCTGCTACTAGTTAGCAGGTGCCCATAGAACTAAGCTTGGTTGCAAAACCAAGCCAACAGAGGGATTTTTGAAAATTGCATATCCTATAACCTCACTGCAAGGGAAAGGGATAAAATTCAACGAGGCAACTAAGTGTCAAGAAAGTTTTGAAATGTTAAAACATTTACTTACCACCACACCCATTCTAAAAATAGTTGATCCCTACAAACACTTTGTGGTTTGTACAAATGCATGTTTAGAAGGGTTAGGTGAGGTATTATTTCACGAAGATCATGTAATAAGCTACGAATCCAAAAAAATTAAACAACATGAAAAGAACTATGCGACTCACGACATAGAGTTGGCAACCATAATTCACGCTTTGAGAATGTAGCGACATTATATAATCGGGAAAATATTCATTTTAAAAACTCACAACATAAGCTTAAAATATTTCTTCAATCAACAAAACCTCAATGCTCGACAAGCAAGGTGGTTGGCCTTCTTGAGCGAGTACGACTTTGAAATTAAACACATTAAGGGAAAGAAAAATAAGATTGTTGATGCTCTGAGTAGGAATGTAAATTTCTAGATTTCTACTGCGATGAGCAGTTATAAAACGGACTTGGAGAACATAATAAATAATGCTGCGGAAAATGATCAAGATTATTTAAGAACTAAAGAAAAATGGCAAAGAAGTGTTACTGAGAAAGAACCAACCGACTTTAGTGTCAGGACTAACAACTTGCTTAAATATAAGAATCGAATATATGTACCCAATTCAGAAGAAGTAAAAAGGTTAATCTTAAATGAAACTCATAAGAAACCCTACTCCAACCATCCTGGGTACCAGAAAATGTTAACAACTTTAAAGAAGGAATATTATTGGCTTAATATGAAGAAAGAATTTGCCGACTATCTAGTCAGATGTGTAGAATGTCAGTTAAAAACCGAACATAAACATCCAGCTGGCTTGTTGCAACCTTTGCCCATTCCAGAATGGAAGTGGGAAGTAATAAGTATGGACTTCATAATCGGATTGCCTAAGAATAACAGACAATGTGATTCAATTATGGTAGTGGTTGATAAACTAAGTAAAGTTGCACATTTCATTCCAGTTAAGTCTACTTTTAAAGCTATTAATATTGCTAACATTTTTATTAAGGAAATATTTAGATTGCATGGAATTCCAAAAGTAGTGATATTAGATAGAGATTCAAAATTTACTAGCAATTTTTGGAAAGCATTATTTCTTGGGTTATAAACAAAGTTAAACTTTAGTACCGCATACCATCCACAAATGGATGGGAAGACTGAAAGAACTAACCAAATAGTTGAAGACATGTTATGGATGTACGTGATGAACCAACCAAGTAAATGGGAAGAATATCTTCCTTTAGTCGAGTTTGCATATAACAATGGTTATCAAACATTGACAAAAATGACACCCTTTGAAATACTATATGGTAGAAGATGTCGCACACCTATAACATGGGACAGCCCCTTGGATAGGATTGTGCTCGGACCTGATCTATTAAGAGACATGGAACAAATTGTTAAATATGTACAACAAAATCTAAAATGTGCACAGGATCGTCAAAAAATTTATGCAGATCTCAAAAGAACTTAGAGAGAGTTTAATGTTGGAGACCATGTCCACTTAAAGGTAAAAGCAAAAAGAAGTTCCTTAATATTGGATAAGTGTTTGATGTTATCTCCCAAGTATTGTGGACCGTTCGAGGTACTGGCCAAGGTAGGTTCGGTAACCTATGAACTGGCACTTCCTCCTTCTATTAAATTTCATAATGTTTTTCACGTATCTTTGTTGAAAAAGTATGTTCATGATGCAACTCACATACTTGATTGGGATATGATTCAGGTAGAGCCCGAGGGAGCGTTCCAAATCGTGCCTATGCGTATCCTCGAGAGTAAGGAGCTAACGCTGCAGAACCAAGCAATCGCTTGAATTAAAGTGTAGTGGAAGCACTTTATCCCAGAAGAGGCTACTTGGGAATTGGAGGATAAAATGTGAGAGGCATACCCTTCATTTTTCTAGCAAGATCAAGAGAGCTCTATTTGAATAAAATAAAATAAAGGTAACACCAAGGACGATGTTCAGAATAAGGGGGGGGAATGTGACACCCTCTCACAAAACAATTTTTACTTGAAGTAAAAGATTGTTATTTTTATTTTGTTTTTTTATTTGAGTTATTAAAACTCACAAACTGTAACTCATAGTTATGTGAGAATGATGTGCACAAAAACTATTTTATTATTATATTTAATAAAGAAATCAACATTGGAGAGGATCAATTCAATGAAGGGACACCACATACCACTATGGAAAAGAGATAGCACAATAATGAAGAAAACCAATCAATCCAAGTGGAGACCTCAACACTCCAACAAGATCCACAAAAATAGGATCTCACGATTGACTTGTGATTAAGTTGGTGATGACACAAGACCTAGGAAAATACTATAAAGAGGGGCACTGAGAGAGAACCAAGGATGTTGTGCAAGGGAGTACTGTTATGCTGGAGCATTTTTGTTGAGCCCTCTTATTTGATCAGTCCATCGATTTTACTGTTACAGACTCCAAGCGAGGAGTGTTGTATTGTAGTAGTGCTGGTCCTGCAGTGAAGGTGGTGATCCAACTCGAGGGTGAGGTCTGGTGATTTTCAGATCCTTTATGGTTGGGAGGAATTGATACCTCTCCAATGTATTTTCAGCTCAGCGTAAATTCTCTTGTTCAAGTAAGTAAATTTTGCATATTCTATTGGGTTGTTTTCTTTTCTTTATATCCGCGGCCATTGGAGTTAAGGACGGTATTATTTTAGAAATAAGAACTGTAGTGTTAGGGTGAATGAAAGAATGATAATGTGCTCATTCTCATTGTGAATCTTGATCGGTGTAATTGCAAAATAGTTTTCTATCTGTAGATGATATATCGTATAGTACAGATCGGTTCTTTCTTTATATATATAACAATCTATGGATTATAGATCATATAGTACAGACATAGTCTTTTTATATACAATCTTTTTTGTGGATTATATATATACATAATACAGATCGGTTTATATATATATATATATATATATAATCTTTCGGGATTGTATGATCATGTTTTCCAATTTTGATTTTTCTCCTTTATATCGTTTTTGTAAACAGAAGTGCGTATAAAACCTAACATCTTCAACGATATTTTTCATTCGGAGTTTTCGATTCGGATGATTGGTTCATACTTAACTCTGAGATCTTTGATCTCAACAATCTTGTTCATTCTGAGTTCGTATTATATAAACTGGTTCATCCCAACTTGAAATTAAATCTCAGTGATCTCTTTTTTCGGAGTTTTGATTTTTTTTTATAAACTGGTCCTTGTCAAACCTGAGATCTTTTTCATTTGGAGTTTTCGATTTGTATAACTGGTTCATACCAACTCTGAGATCTTCGATCCCATCAATATTTTTCATTCTGAGTTCGTATTATATAAACTGGTTCATGCCAACTCGAAATTAAATCTCAGTGATCTTTTATTCAGAGTTTTGATTTTTTTATAAATTGGTTCTTATCAAACCTGAGATCTCTAGAGATCTTTTTCATTCGGAGTTTTCGATTTGTATAACTGGTTCATACCAACTCAGAGATCTTCGATCTCAACAATATTTTTCATTTTGAGTTTGTATTATATAAACTGGTTCATGCCAACTCGGAAATCTTAAATCTCATAGATCTTTTTTATTCGTAGTTTCAATGTTAGAAATAGGATTGTAGAGCAATAATAATAAACAGAAATGAAAATGTAATCACACATACACATTACAAGAGAGACACAGATATATCATGGTTCACACAAGATGGGCTACGTCCACACTAAAGTTGTCAGTCCTTATTATTATACCGTCCAACAAAGTGAAGGGATACAACCTGCAGCACAGCCGTTGCACTTCCTTTTCACTGTCTCACAATCTTTCTTTTGATCTCATAGATCTTTACAATGCATAAAACCTAATACATCAACCCTAGTCGTATTATAATGTCTTTCTTTTATAAGGGAAATACAATGAGAAAATACCACGGGATACCCAAAACCATGGGCCCATAAACTGTTGGCGAAAACAACTCAAACAAATTTCTCAGGGGCTCTGCCCCCGGACCCCCTAGGGATCGTGCCGGGATCATAACCAAACCTGAGGTTCAAATATGGCTGAATCATCATCTATGAGACTAGAAAATCAAGCTCCACAACCAACATTCAATTGTTTTTTTATAAACTCGTCTTTGTCAAACCTGAGATCTTCAGCGATATTTTTTCATTCGGAGTTTCGATTTGTATAAACTGTTTCTTGCCAAACTCTGAGATCTTTCGATCTCAACGATATACCAAGTTCTGAGATTGTTTTTATATCTAGGTGATCTCTATTCAATGTTCAAAATCAGCGATGTTGAACCTTTTGTCTTTTTTATTGTTCATAAAGTCTAAACTCCCCGTCACTCATCATTGGGAAGTAAGAACTACTTTGGTTTTTGTGTTTCGAATTTTTCCGGACCTGTGTATAATTTGGTTCTTAGCCATATATAGGAGCATTTACTTGTGCTGGAGTATTTATCGAATGAAAAATGTGTAAGTGAAGTCCACTTAACATATGTAATCTCCCCAATGCTTCCCGTTGAGTTATGACTCTGCGGTAATGATAGTGAGCCAACCTACACCTTAGTTTAAATTTATTTATGTGAAATCTTTAATCATTAACATAATGTGCATCGGTAAGTTAGTAGGAGTAATCTTGATTTTGAATTTTAAAAACAATTATAAAAAGAGTAGTTAAATCCACGGCTTGAATATATGTGTATATTGTGGAAGTCCAACACTTACACTAGGAATTGAAATGATATCTTAATGGATTTGGCCGTGGATAGCTTTTAATATGTGGATAATATATGTGGTTAGATATAATGCTTTAGAAACTAATCTCTTTTTTTATTATATTGAAAAGTTGGTACGATGTGAAGATATGAATAAAACATGTATAAATAAAACATATTTGTACTTCAACAAATTTATATGAAAAAGGAGTGCGGTACTAGGAAGTTTGATTAAGGCATAAAGGATATTATGATAATGCTCTCATTGAGTTGTGATTTATTTATATAAAAAATATATGTTAGAAAATGGTAGGATATGAGAATTTTGAATGCATTTATCTTTGTAATATGTCAAAAAATTCTCATTGTGATAGTTGGAGAGTTGCATAGCCTAGGTTGGAATGAAGAAATCATACAAATTATTACCGATCAATAAGTCTAGCGAAAAGTTTTGAAAATAAAGAATTTTTCATTTTTAACATTAGAGTTATATTAGGGGGTGTGACACACACACACACACATATATATAAACTCAAATAAATAAAAATATTTAAATATAACAATATTAATTTTTATAAAAGAACTTAATTTGTTTTATATAATTTAGCAAAATGTCTTTCAAAACAATTTAAAACAATTTCAAAGTTACTCATTGTTACTCTACTTCTACTTCCAAGGTTGTTATGCCTCAATGCGTTCGTTCTTTTATTTTTAAATGAAAATATTTAAAGATGTTGAACTCTTTGAATTGCATTCTACTACTTTATGCTAATTAAGAAATCCAATATTGTCAACATTATTTATAATTCTGGTTTGAGCTAAAATGTAATCACAATGGTGAATATAATTTTAACTTTACCAAGAATTAATTATTAATATTAATATTGTTCATTCAAATGAATCGATCTCCCTTCAAATGAAGGCAGAGCACTTCATTTGAATGAAGAACTCTCCCTTGCACATAATATTAACAATTTTGTAGTAAGGCTAGAGCCTCATTTATTTTAAGAATTATAATCTACAAAACATGATTTAATATTGTTAAGTCATGTCACGTCTCCGTTCGCCCTGGTGCCCTTCAGAGGCAATGGGAGACCCATTGTTACATTTTTTCAAAAATTTACTCTGACTTTACACACAGCCACAATGACCTATGATCCAAAATCCACATTCTCCTTCCCACAATTCGCAATTGGAATCCAGAATTCAGATTTCCAAATGCGCCCCTCTGATGAAATCGCACTACCGAATTCCACAATACGCAATTCAGAAGTCGGAAGCCGGAGTCAATGCACAACCTCGAAATTTACTCGTCCAACTTCCGCAGTTCCGCAATCCCCATCCAAAACTCGGAAGTCAGAATCCTCCAATTGAAGTTCCGAAGAATTTACTCCTCCGTAATTCGGCAATCCGCAACTCACGTTCCGGATGTCGAAATCGGAAATCGCATCTCATATCTCGGGGAAAACCACCCTTCGAAACCCACAATTTGCAACCTGATTGCCGATGCGGAAAGGCAAAAATCCAACGTGCCAATTCCCATGGAAATCACCTTTTGATTCCCACAATCTGCAATCCACCTTGCATATTCGAAAAGTTGGAAGGCCCTCCATGCCATTCCAAAGTTCGGTCCCCAACCTCTGAAAACTACAATCCGCATTGCGGATGCGGAAGGTCAGGACCACAGACCCCTGCACCAACAACTTCACCTGCAACTTCTGAGGGTGATAACTCCTCCATCCTTGGTCCAAATTGGGCAATGCCAATACGGTTGGAAATCTCTTGGAGAGATCCATCCACTGGTATGATTCCCTACCCAATATGAGTACTCTAACCTTGTCATTTTTCCAACTGAAGTCTAGCCATAATCTCCCCTATGTGCCTTTACCCTTCTGCAAGGAATTTTGTCTTCCTTCTGACATGGCTTCTCCCTTCACCTAACCTACAGAGAGTCATTAAACATAGCAGTGGGCTATCTACTTCCTTCCCCAAGTCTAGGTGAGGTCATATAGTTCCCTTGAATGTGTATGCAATGTATAACAACTACATATGATGAATGAAGTTAAATCCAATCAATGCATCTACTACATGCAAGGTTAGAAACACATTAACACAATCAAATGATTAAACATTCAAACATGCATCTGCTTCATACTCAGGCTTATACATAACCCTCCTACTAATCCAATTCATATAACCATTCATTCAATTAATTTGAACATAAAAAATAGACATAACACATGAAATAACATCATTTAACACCACAAGGAGTACTTATCTTTGGAATGAAGTTGCCTAAGCAATTGGCTAAGTGAGAGAAACTTTCCACCCAACCTTAGGTCTTTGTTCAACGTATACTCTTTCACCTGAGAGACCACCCCTAAGTTGGGTTGTGTATCCACTAAGGAGGCTAAATAGGCTCTCTCACAGTCAAGGTTCCATCCCCATGCTAAGCCAACCTAGAGTTAGGTTTATAAAGAAGACAAGAGAATAGGGATGATGTTGCTAGGCCAGTGAGCTCAACCACAGAGCTACAGGCATCTCAAACTACTCAGCAAATAGGGAACTCACATTACCTACCTCACCCAACACAAGGAAGGCCCTTTTCTTTGCTGCACAATCCCTCAAGGCCCCTTCCCTCCAGTGCTCTTCAGGGTGGGCATAGAAAGGTCCAGACTATTTTTTTCATGAGACTTTTTCCCTCACTCGGTTTATCAAGTAGATCCAACCCTATGTTTGACCTTCTTCTCTATTATTCAAGTTGGGCTCTTCTTAGGGTTACGACCTAAGCTATGTCCCGCAGCTCGGTCCTCTAAAAATAGATATAAGTGTTCTCACAGCTTCAATAAGCTTCTCACACTCTGTAATTCATCCACATAATCATATCCAAGGATACCACCATCGTTTTGCTTCCTACAAAGTGTTTTCTAAGTGCATTCGGCTTTGTAAATGCGCTTACACAGAGTCATGTTTTTTTCTTTCTCCTTCACGGCTGGGTTCTACAATGCGTGAGAACTGAGGTTTGTTGGTCAACAATTGGATAGGGATCAGAGTGAGTGAATTCCCAGGTGTAGGGTGGCTTAAGGAACAAGTGAAACAGATCCATACCCTGCCATATGGATCTCAGGGTTGCTCCATACTCAATTGACTTCATGGACTAGTTTTCTCAACCACCTTCTTACAGTAGCATTAATGTCAGCATGGGGAGTCAAATGGGCTCATAAATGGACATGTGGTAGCGTGGGTTCCAATCCCACAACCCCCTCACCTGTCCCTAGTGGATACACATGTCCCCTTCTCATTGGTTTCCTCCTTAGCCAATTTTCTTGGTATTTCATTGCAATATTTGATAATTACATCATTTACAATCTTGCATGGCTTAATAACACATGGATTATTAGAATTTCAAATACTTACCTATGAAAATAAACATAAGCATCCACTAGTGAGGCCTTGGCCTTAAGCTCCACACTAGGGCAAGCACACATTGCATTTATACAATATTTACATTGAATCCAATAAACCCTAAGGGTCAGCATAGGGGTATTACAACTCCCTCCCCCTTAGAAAAACACCATCCTCAGTGTTCTCAAAACTGAACAAAAACAGGAATGCCTCTCCCATGGCATCCTCCAGCTCCCATGTGGCATCTTCGGGACTAAGGTGCTTCCATTTCACCTTCACCTGTCTGATGGATCTATTCCATAGCAAAGTGACCTTCTTGTCTAGGATGCACATAGGCTCCACTTGGAACTCTCCCTCTGGTTCCATCTATATCACATTCCAATCAATTATGTGATTAGCATCATGTAAATATTTCTTAGGCGAAGAGACATGGAAAACATTATGAGCTTTCATGTTAGCAGGAAATGAAATCCTATATGCAACTGGTCCTATCCTATAAAGGAATTCAAATGGCCCACAATATATTGGTGCTAACTTTGCACAACTCCCCAAATTCATGGAACCCTTCATTGGTTTCATTCTTAAATAAACATGATCCCCAATCTGAAACTCATTTTACACTCTTTTCAAATCTACATAACTTTTATGCATGTCCCGTGCTTCCTTCAAATTCTGTCTGATCTTAACAATCTCTTGCTCCATCTCTCTGATCATATCTCGTCCAAGCACTACCATGTTCACTAGGATATCCCAGTCCACTGAAGTTCTACATCCTTTTCCATACAAGACCTCAAAGGACTCATTCCCACTGATGCTTGATCTCCACTGTTGTATGCAAATTCTACCAAATGCAGATATTCTTCCCACTTGGATGGTTTATCCATCACATACATCCTAACATGTCTTCAAGAATCCGATTCTCCCTCTCAGTCTGAGCATCTATTTGAGGATGATATGTTGTACTAAACTTCGGTTGATTCCCTAATTCCTGGAATAATCCCTTCCAAAAATTGGATGTGAACTTTGTATCACGATATGAAATTATTTCCATGGGAAATCCATGCAATCTGAATATCTCATTCATGAAGATATTGGCTATGTCATTGGTCTTAAGGGTGGAATTGACTGGAATTAAGTGGGATATATTTGATATATTTTCCATGACTACCATGATTGAATCATGCTTCCTCATTGTCATTGGCAGACATGTTATAAAATCCATAGAAATTACTTCCCACTTCCATTCTGGAATGGGAAAACACTACAACAATCCTATTGGATGTTGATGTTCTGCCTTGACTTGTTGGCACTTTTGAAACCTAGCAATGTACTTTTCTATGTATTTCTCCATCCCATGCTAAAATTATTGCTTTGATTCTCATGTTATAGTTTTCTTATAACTTGGATGTCCAAAGTATGGAATTTGATGTATTTTATCCATCATAGGCCTCTTTAATTATGCACAATTTGGATTGTACAATCTGGTAGCCTGGTAAATGAGAACAACATCTTCACCAAGATGATACCCTGCACACTTTTCATTCACATTTCCCTGCTTCAATTTTTATTTAACTTGAAGGTAAGCTTCATCACCCATTTGAGCTACAATAACTCTCACCTTCAAATATGATTTACACATACTTACTACTATAACATGGAATTTTCTGCTAAGAGCATCTGCAACCTTAGTCTCCTTACCTTTTACATGCTTAATTTCAAAATAAAATTCACAAAAAAACTCCATCCATCTAGTTTGACTAGCATTCAGATTTGGATGTTCAAACAAATATTTCAAGCTCATGTGGTCTGTTTTGAGCTCAAATCTTCTTCCCAACAGATAATGTCTCCATCTCTTGAGAGCATGAACTATGGCTGCTAGCTATAATTCATGGGTGGCATAGTTCCTTTCATGTTCCTTTAACTTTCTTGACTCGTATCAAATTACAAATCATTCTTGCATGAGCACTCCACCGAGCCCTTCAAAGCAAGCATCTGTGCACACTACAAAATCTTTCTTTAGATCTACAATCTTCAGAACAGGAGCATTGGTAAGCAATTCCTTAAGTTGTTAAAAGATCTTCTCACATTTTTCAGACCATACAAACTTGGTATTCTTCCTCTACAATGATGTAATTGGATGAGCTATTTTGGAGTACCCTTTAATGAACCTTTTGTAATATCCTGCAAGACCCATAAAATATCTAACATCTGAAACATTCTTTTGAGTAGGCCAATCCATTATGGCTTCAATCTTTTCTAGATCCATTGCAATTCCTTCCTCTAAGATGACATGACCCAAATACTGTACCTTTTGCTGATAGAAATCACAGTTGCTTGGCTTTGCATACAGCTGATATTCTCTTACACAATCACAAGCTTATCCAAATACTTGTTGAAGACACTATTCATGAGACACATGAAAGTAGCAGGTGCATTGGTAAGACAAAATGGCACCACTATGAGTTCATAACAGCCATACATTGTTTTGAAAGTTGTCTTATGAATGTATTATTCTTTAATCCTCACTTGATGGTATCAAGACCTCAAGTCAATCTTTGAAAAGACTCTAGCTTCCTTCATTTGGTCAAACAAGTCATCAATTCTTGGCAATGGATACTTGTTCTTAGCTGTCATTTTATTGAGCTTCATGTGATCAATGCACATCATCAATGTCTCATCCTTCTTTTTGACAAACAACACTGATGCAGCGGCGCTCCCCAAGGAGATACACTCGGTCTGATATGTTCCTTGTCCATTAATTTTTGTAGCTGCATCTTCAACTCTATCAATTCTGGTGTGCTCATTTTGTAAGGAGCTTAGGAAATTGGTGTTTCCACTAGAACAAGGTTGACGTAAAAATAAATCTCTCTCTTGGGTGGAAGTCCTGACACTTCATCCGAAAACACATCTTGGAATTCTTGAAACAACTGAAAGTCTTATACCATTGGCCCCTTATCATCTGATGAATCTTATATGTCAATTGCATATAGTTGGAAACCTTTCTTATAAAACTTTCTTAGTTGTAGGGCTGAAATCTGCCTTAATGAAACTTGCTTGGGAACTCCTCTTACCAACCTTGGCATTCCCTCTTCATCCATGCATTCAAGTACTTTTTCATAGCAGTTTATCTTGGCTCTATGTCCTTCCAACTAGTATTCCTATTAGGGCATCATAAGATCCTAATGGTAGGACATTTAAATTTACATGTGTGAGGATTCCATTCAACTCTATGTTGCACTCCATCACTTCTTCACTTACCTTTCTCTTGGTCCATGTGGCTAATTGAACTAGCCAAGCCTTACTATGCTTTAATTTACTAAGAGAACAACCTTCAACCACCGTAGGAGACACATAACTATGTGTAGATCCTAGACAATCAAAACATTAATAGATTTCGTAGAAATCTTACCTTCAACTTCCACCACTGTTGATTGATGATCTGCTTGATGATCATTTAATGCTGCATAAGTTTTGGGTGCTTCCCTTGCCATATCTTCCACTATAGTTGCTCCTTCTATGTTGTGTAAGATTTTTGGATTCTCCATCCGATGTGGGAATTCTCTAAGCACATGGTTTCCTCCACATCCCCAACATTGAAGTGGCCCTTTTGGTGCCTTTTCTACGGCTACTACTAGCTTGAATCCTCTTTGTGTTTGCTGGCCCTATGGAAAATTTATGGGTTGATTTCTAAATGGTGGTCTGAATCCACTCTTTCTTTGTTCAAAGCTTCCTCTGGGATTTCCTTTCCATGTTGGCTCAACCTTTGTTTTACCTTTACTCTGTACATAGCAATGCATTGCCATCCTAATGGCTTCATTCATACATGGTGGATTGACAAAATCAATCCTATCTCTGAAATTTTGTGGTAGACTACCAAGGAAACATTTGATTTTCACTCTTTCATCCTTGATGTAGTCTACATACCTCAGTAGCTCCAAACAATTGTGGGCATGCTCATCCATGGAATTATGCCCCAATCTGAGTTCATTGAACTCCTTCCTTTTGTTATCATAATAACTAGCTGATAGGTATTTCTTCTTGAATTAATTTTTAAACCACTTCTAGATGATCCTTATTTCACTAGAATTTTTCACTTGCATGAGGTGTTCCCACCAAATTGAAGCTCTGCCACTTAGGTTATAAATGGAAACTCTAGCCTTTTCATTTTTTGAATAATCATGCATTCTGAAATACTTCTTCATTCCAAGAAGCCATTCCTTTGCCTCTTGATCTGTTTTGCTTTCTCCATTAAAGGTGGGTGGCCTTGCCTTCCTAAATTCTCTTTGTGGGATCCCTTTGAACCTATTTCTTCCTTCAAACTTGCTGTAAGTGTGTCTTGGATTTCTATGGGAATCCCTAGAGTCACATGACCTGCTGGAGAGAGTTCTTGGAGAGGGCGTTCTATTCCTTTTACTCATAGAATTCCTTATAGGGCTTGGAATCCTCTTCCTAGAGAGACTACCTGTGTTTTGTTCTTCTCGTCCCTCATTGGTTGGGTCAGAACCACGATCTATCCTCTTATGCATATCTGTGAGGATTTGCAGGATGGAGGCATTGAGATGGTGTTTCTCTTCCTGTGCCTTCACTAATATCTCGTTGAATCTCACCATGGTCTCGGCCAAGTTCAGGGGAGTTACTTGATCCCTTCTTCCATTAGATTTGGTTTCAGTATGTACTTCTTACACATTATCTCCTAGCACATTGTCTTCATGCTCATACAGATCCTGGGCATCGTTAATGGTTACCATTTTCCCACTTTCCTATACGTTTCCCACTGCTATATGATTCAAATACTACTGTTGCAATCACTGTCCACCATAGAGGAATTTATCAGACACCAGAACACATGTATATAAACATAAAACACCATACAAATCTGGAAATTATTCATTGGGAAACCACAACAATAACTAGGGTTCATTAAAGTCGCGCCATGCGCATTCCTTTACCTGTAAATTCATTCACTGTTCGGCCCCAAGCAACCCCATTTCTGTAATTGAATCTCTAATACCACTCTGTCACATCCCAGGTCTCCCTAGTTCCCTTTAGAGGAAATGGGAGACCCACTGTTACATTTTTTTTCAACAATTAACTTTGATTTTACACACATCCACAATGGCCTCTGATCCACAATCCCTATTCTCCTTCCCACATTCCACAGTTGCAATCTAGAAGTCGGATTTCCAAATCCACCCCTCCAACAAAATTGCACTATCGAAGTTCTACAATCCGCAATGCGGAAGCCGAAAGCAGGAGTCAACACAAAACCTCAAAATTTACTTGTCTGAATTCTGACGTAGTTCCACAATTTGCATGCGGAACTCGAAAGTCGGAATCCTCCAATCATCATTCTGAAGAATTTACTCCTTCGCAATCCTGCAATTTGCAACCTGCATTGTGGATGTTGGAAATACAAAATCTCAACTCGTATCCTAGGGAAAAACCACCCTATGCAATCCTAATCCACATCCCTCCTACGTATGTGGAAAGGTAGAAATCCAACGCACCAATCCCCGTGGAAATCACCTTTCGATTCCTGCAATCCGCAAGATTCCTTGCGGATTCAAAAAGTAGTAAGGCTAACCACACCATTCTAAAGGTCGGTCCCTGACCTCCGCAATCTGCAATCTGCAATGCGGATGCAGAAGGTCGGGACCACAGACCCCTGCACCTGCAACTTCACCTGCAACTTCTTAGGGTGATAACTCCTCCATCCTTAGGCCAAATTGGACAAGACTGGTACTGTTGGAAATATTTTTGAGAGATCTATCCATTGGTATGATTCCCTACCCAATATGAGTACTATAACCTTGTCATTTTCCAACTAAAGTCTGGCCATAAACTCCCCTATGTGCCTTTACCCTTCTGCAAGTAATTCTTCCTGCCTTCTAACATGGCTTCTCCCATAACCTGATCTACAGAGGGTCAATAAACACAACAGGGGGTTGTCTACTTCCTTCCCCAAGTTTAGGTGAGGTCATATAGTTTCCTTAAATGTGTATGCAATGTATAAAAACTACATATTATGAATGAAGTTAAATACAATAATGCATCTACTACATGCACGGTTAGCAACACATTAACACAATCAAATGATTAAACATTCGAACATGCATCTGCTTCATAATCAATATTATACATAACCCTCCTACTGATCCAATTCATATAACCATTCATTAAATTAATTTGAACATAAAAAATAGACATGTAACACATGAAATAAAATCATTTAACACCACAAGGAGAACTTATATTCGGAATGAAGCTACCCAAGCAACTAGCTAAGTGAGAGCAACTTTCCACCCAACCTTATTTCTATGTTCATCCTATACTCTTTCACCTGAGAGACCACCCCCGAGCAAGGAAATTTTTAGGGGCGAAATTTTGCCAATTGGCTATTTTGGGGGGTTTTTTTCAAAAAATAAATTCGCTATTTGGTCATTTTTAGTCTCCGATGTCGCCTATATTTACATAAAAAAAAATTTATCATAATATTTGCCAAAATTTACAAATTTCAGTAGTAAATTTTATGTTTCATATTTAATATTCGCCTACCAATCTATACATATGTTTTTTTCAATCCAAAATAATCGCCTAGAATACTATACTTAGGTATAGTTTTATAATCCTTAAAAAATACCCTGCCCCCGAGTTGGGTTGTGTATCCAGTAAGGAGGATAAATAGGCTCTCGCACACTTAAGGTTCCATCCCTATGCTAATCTAACCTACAGTTGGGTTTATCAAGAAAACAAGGGAACAAGGAGGATGTTGCTAATTCAGTGACCTCAACCACAAAGCTACATGTATTTCAGACTACTCAGCAGTGTTGATTCCTCAAATGTGCAGGTTAGATGCAAAAGATGCTAGAATGTTCCAAGACACTCAATAGAGGAAGAAAACCCAAGTTGAAAGGCTTCGAAAGACCCTGCGCAAGGGCAGTTCTATCCCCAACCTGTTTGGTGTGGTGATCCCCCATGGATATTAGGCCTCTGCTAGCACTCCAAGAGTAGATGAGTTGACCTATAAGGTTAGTTTTCCAATCAAGAAAAACAAAAGGTGTGAAAATAGTAAAGCTAAGCTAAGCCAACCTATTTCAGAAGAGGAAACTAATCTAAGTTAGTCCTATTCTAAGAAGAAAGTTTGATCTTGTGCAGATTAACCCTGAGGGGTGATGAATAAGTAAATTACAACCTTTCACAGAAATGCTTTAGGTTGTTTCACTTATTAACTTAAATCACAATCCATTAATGAAAATTAAAAGACAATAATTCAAGTACTTAAGCCTATTCAAGATAAATCTGTAACCATTTTGCTAATTGAAAAATTAACAATGATTATTGTGCTATGAATCACTTGCAGAAATCAATAAAGAAAGTATTTAAATTGAATAAACTCAATAAAACACTTTCCAGCATAAATCAATCATATAGGGAAACCAATATAATAAATCTATACACTTAAACATATGCAAAAGATATCATGCACTGTAGATGACAATCTGAAGTACTAAATCAATAATTCTCAAATAAACTTGAAAAATAACAAGAGATAGATCGAAAGATAACTTTACTGAATAAAAGAGTCTTGTACAGAAATTACAAAAACTCTGCTAAATAGAGTATCTCCAGCCCATTCTCTTTTGGCAATTCTGTCCAACATGCATCATCCATCTCAAAGTGCCGTTTCTCCTTCTTCTTCCTTGTCAAGAAGAAATTATTGCAAGAAGAATGCAGATATGAGAAGAATGATAATTCTTACATTCTTTAGAGAACTCTCTTCCTCCCACTCATAGTCTTAGGAGGTCAAATTTATAGCAGTGAAGAGCACTGGTAATGATAGGATCAAATCCCCAGATGTTTGGTTCGTTCAGTTATGCAAAAACGTCCGGAATGAATTTATGAAAGTTAACCCCTATTCAGCAATGTTTTCCTCCCAAATGATTGATAGATTTGCAAAACTATCCCCAATTAAGGGTAAATCAACCCATTTGGGAAGTGGGTTTTCAACCGTTTGAGCTGATTCCTCACGGTTTTCCTGCAATCCTCCGTGCAAAAATGTGTCTTTTACAGATTCTGTTTTTCAAATTTTATCTGCACGGCAAATTAGGGTTTAGTGAAATACTATGCATTTAACATTGTAAATAACATGATATATTAAAGTCAAATAAGATTATCAATATTGTTTTTCAAAAGTATATCGAATATAATTTAAACAATAATAATGATATTATAAACAAAGAAAGCCGATTAATCTTTGTAAAACATAATACTTTGCTTAATTAAAAATTATTGACTCTTTCCATGGTTTGAGAATATGTTATTTAGGATTTCGTTGAATTATAAAAAAATGTCATAAAATTATAGATCTTCCCATAATGACAAATTTTATCAAATATTCACTATTCAATAACTCTTTCAAAATTGAGAATTAAATGCATGGTTCCATTATATACACCCTTTCAAGTTATAAATTAAAATGATTAAAAATGAGTGTTTAATCAAATCATTATAATCCGTCAAGTTGCTCTATAAACCTATTGATTCAATGGAGCTCAATTGAATTTGTCAAGATCATCGAAACATCATATGAATTTAATTAGGAAAAACTAAAGAATGTAAATGACTCAAGCAAGTTCAAATAAGAATAAGCAGTCATTACACACAATAGTCATAATCAAATGACATGATGTTTGAAATCTCCAAAAACCAATAAAATTCAATTAGCTTATGCAAATGAAGATCAAATCTAGATAGAAAATGTGAAAGACAACATGTTAAGATAACCATCAAGATTATGGAACCAACTAAAACGCTAAAAACCAGCTCAAACTAGAGATCGTTAAGAATGAAAACAATCCAAATAATACTAGAGAAAATGGAAATCCAAATATTTACTCAAATCATGAAGCGTAACCTCATCCGCAGGATCAAGACAAATCAACAGTTGGGATTGAATCTCGCGGCTGCGGGGACAAATTATTGTTCACACTGTTTATTCATGAATCCCAAAAGCTGCAACCTAAAACTTGCGGTTTGCGGGTTTCGAGTTTGCAAATTGTCAAAATAACAAAAAAAACAAGTTTCTGAAAGCCGCAACCCGAAACTTGTGGGTTGCGGATTTCGGAAATGGAAGCAATCGCAAAAATAAAAAGCTTTTCCCGCATCCTGCAACCCGACATTGCGGGTTGTGGGTTTCAGGTGGAGCAAAACAAAAAACTAAAAAATGAATTCCCGCAACCCGCACCTGTCGGGTTGCGGGTTTCGGGATGGATATTTCCCAAATTTATTAACAACAAAACCCGCAACCCGCAACTGTCGGGTTGCGGGTTTCAGGTTTACCAAAAACCGAAAACTAAAAACAACAATCCTGCAACCCACACCTGTCGGGTTGCGGGGTTTGGGTTCCCAAAATGTCGGGTTTCGGGTTGACGAAAGCATAAAACAAAATATTCAGAATTTTAGCTTTCTCTGGACCAAAACACTTGGAAAAAATAATCAAAAGCTTGGAAAACAGGCAGACGAAAAGCATGGGTGAAGGATCTTAGAGGTAGAACCCAAAACCTGATATTTACAAGACAACTCACCCAAATAACTTTGTGTTTATTAAATGGGGCTCCCATGCTTCATCTAAGCATGGAATCTGTTGTGGCCACAACAAATGGTGACACACTGGGACGAAGCAGTTATCTCTACCTTACATTATTGAAATCCACAAAAATTAGGAACAAAGATGAAATGCCTTCTAATGCTAAATTTCAAATAATCTGAATAGTATTATCATTGAATGATATAGTATTGATCAGACTTCAAAGCTTCTAAAATATCCAAGTCATTCTCATCATTATCCAAAAGACCTTTTTTAAAGATAAACTCATTTTTCAAAATAAATTATTTACAAGATGTAAGAATTAAGAACTTTACCGGGAATTAACCTCGGGAAATCAAGCTAATCATATGAGACATAGTATTAAGAAATGACTCCAATACCACAGGAAAGACCCTACATCCAGCCGACGTCTATAGCCGTGACAGGGATGCCTTTTAACCCAATAAGTTGCTTTTATCCCATCCACTAATTAAAAATATACAAAGCTTATCAATCCTTGTTAAAGATTTGCATCCTGGGAAAGAAACTGGAAACCACTATCCTGACTTGGTGATCAAGTTGTGACAGTGTCATTCACGCCAACTTATAGATAATGAGCGGGTTGGCTCATGATGAGACCCCCCGTCTTGCAATCATTTTTGTGGCTACAAGCCAGTATCCTGGCTTGGTGACCAGATTTTGATAAAGTCATTCCATAAGAAAGCATGACCGTGAGCAGGTCGGCTTATGATAAGACCTCTTGTTTCCCATCTCACTCCCAGAGATGTTAAAGAAAAGGATTGGTCTATGTTTAATGTTAATCTCATAAGAGATTATTTAATGGATGGGGAAGCGACTATACTCCTTAAGACTAAAGATGGCGTAAGAAATATATAGATTTACTAATATTTACAGATTAAACCTTCTTTCCCGAAACTGATTCCCTTAAAAGTAACTAAATTCAAACTTTTATGTTGAGTTAAAGATAAAGGTCTAAGGATAATGATGGAAAGATTCAAATAGAATTATCAGCACAGTCTATTATTGATTTTTTCACAATCAGGGATTAACTAATCAAAACATTTGATTTCCAGCAAGCAGAAAACATTTATAAAGATTTCCTTTATAGATAAAATTTCAAGACTGCAAAAGACTGATAAACTCTTTTATTTTAAAAGTAAAAATCATTAAAAAAAACCTCAAAATAAACCAGCAAGAAAAGAAAATGTAAGAATGATAAAGTCAAACATATATACAAGTGGAATCAAAGGTAAATCAAAATCTCACAACTATATCACTTACTAAAAGAAAAATTGGTGATTAAAATTTTTGTTTTTAATAAGTCATGAGACATCAGATTCAATCAGGGTTTTTTTAATTGAAAACAAATAAAAATCAGAAGATTAAACCAATTAAAATGTAAAATAATTGTAATAAATAAGCCTTAAGAAATTTGTCTCATGCAAACAAAAGAGACATCCGTTTATCGTGTTTGTAGAATCGAAGGAATTCATTATTGTGAAGAAAGTAACTAAATCAATTCATAAATGAAAAAATGTATTGAATCTGTAAATTGAATTGATTATACTAAAACACTTAAAGTAAATTGATTCTCCTTCAATTGAATAATTACGATGAACATCGTTGCTTGGCATAAACGTTTTTAGGACAATAAGGCCTCCTTTATTAAAAATTATGTACAAACGGAAAAAAAAAAAAAAGAAAAAAAGAAAAATGATTCTAAACTAAATTATGTGCAATTTGCAACAACAAAATATGTAAAACCCCTTTTCAAATGCATACCCAGGAAAGATGAAAATTCATGTGCAATGAAGATGTTCTAATTCTAATCACTTTGTCTTATGTCAAAAGTATTGTTTCTCTTAAAACTAGGAAAAGAACCAATTCCAAAACATTCCATGACAAAATCATTATGATTTGAGACTAAAGACGTAATTCAATCATGAATGCCTATCGAGAGCATAAATAATAGAAATTGGAAAAGGATAAAAGTACTTCCCTGAATGCATCTGAAGAAGTGTCGTTTTAGACTCGGCTTGTCGTCACAAATACTTTATTGAAGAGAATCAAAAGGGCAATCTAATTATTAAAGAAATTATCAAAACTAATATGTTCTACACCTACTCCTACACTATTCTAAAATAAACAGAAACTAAGTATAATGCAATTTCCAATGGAGCCAATCAAGTAACTTTAAACCTGTAAGAAAATACAAACGATGCATCAACAATACAAATTTTAAAAATGGAAATACAAAAATTGGAAAAACTAAGCTAAGCCTCTTATTTACAAAGACATGAAAATGACATGGGAAATTGTTCAAAAATCATTGTTCCAACAATAAATAAATTGAATCATAAAAAGTGTGTTGGAAATTATTAAGATCACGATCCAAAAAAATTTCATCAAAATTGAGAGTGGAGAATATTTCCTTTAGAAACATATCATCGTTATTGTATTGAAAGGAAATATAGGAATTTGAATCTTGTGAATGATCAACTTCGTCTTTTAGATATTCGTTCTTGTCAAGTGTATCAGATTTATTTGATTTCAAAGCATTTGATCCAAATGACTTTTCATTTGAAATTTTATTTATAGAGAAAGTATATTTGGAAGAAATATTTTGAAATTCAATCTCAATTTCAGCTAACTCATCCTCTAAAGACTTATGGTTCTCATTCCGTTCATGACAATCAGGATTGAAGGACGAAGAAGAAGAATTTTCAGATTTTGTAAAATGAGTAGAATCATTATGTTCTTCAGAATCTGAAGTATAATTACCATCTTCAAAACTTTATATTCGAACATCTATCTTTTGATTAAATGAAGAAGAATGAATATCACTTATAAAAGAAGGATTTTTAAAATTATCAGAAATACATAAAAAAATCCTCTTCATAATGTTGATGTATATGTAACTTCGGAATTTATTTCATATATGTATGTTGTATGTACTCCTATAGAGATGGTATTATTCCTCTATACGGAAGTATCGTCATTTATATTGTAAATGTCGTAACTTATACTTCATGGGTTATTAGACCACCTTGTTAGGGTCAGCCCTGTATAAGTCATGTGGGTCAAAAGGTCATTAGACCACCCTATTCGGGGTCGGCCATGTGGGTCGAAGGGTTATTAGACCACCCTATTGGGGGTCGGCCCAGTCAGCATTATGTTATGTGGTTAAGTTCAAGCCTACATGATTTATGTAAAATGAAAGTCAAGTCAAGTATAAATAGAGTGCGGGAGGCACTCTATTTGACTACTCACTTCTCACTCATGCACTCAAGGAGGAGTGGCGCACTTATGGAGGAGGAGGATCTGCTACTAGGATATGTCTATCTCTTATGGTTGGGTTGTATCATTGCTCTATCTATCTCTGAGGAAGTTATTGGGGTTTTTCACCTTTATGGTTTTCCCCAAGTAAATCTTTGTGTCTCTTGTGTGCTTGCATTATTGTCTCCATGAATGATATGCTGTAGATTTGGATGTACATGTTGTTCTCTCAGTTAAGATCCTAGATCAGATTGAAGTAAATTCTGAAAATTTAACACATAATTCTCGAAATATTCATTTTTATTGATAGTTGTATATCATTATGATCAAATTGAGAGAAAGGAAAATGTTCAAAATTCATTCGAACAAATTGTTCATTACATAGATCAGAAATATTAGGATTAAGATTTTCTTCAACAGTTTCAGATTGAGATTCCAAACAATGAAGGGAAAATGTAAAACATTCATCGTACTCACATTCATTTGAAAGAGAAAAATGACTATTAGAATTTGCACCTAATTTATTTTTTGCATCTAGGGAAGATTGAAAATTAGATGCAAAAATTATTTGTTTCAAATCGTGCAAAGTATTTTGAATATTTCTCTCATTTTTAAAGGACATAACTTCATTGTACAGATTATTAATTTGTGAATTTAATTGAACAATTTGTGAAACATTTGATTCTTCATTAACAGATTCAACATCATATGAAACAAAATGATGAAAAAGATCTAAAGGATACCCCTTCAAGTCTTTCTCAAGAACTTGAGCCTCTTTGCATGCTTCATTGAAATCTATTATCCATTCATGCAAAATAAACATTGCTATAGTCTTGGGAAGAGATCTAACATACCAACAAAAAGTGAGTTCTGCTGAAGGTCTATGTTTTTTGTGTAACCTGTAATACACTTGTTGAAAACATGTGTTAAAATCTTGAATTGATTTTCCACCATGTACCTGCATTTGCATCAAATTTTGATGAATTTCAACTATATCATAATCTTCAAAAGAATCTCTAAAAACATTCTTAAATTCTAACCAGCTAGAAATTGAATTCAAAGGTAAAAAATAAAACCAAAGAGAAGCCTTACCTTCGAAGGTAAATGGGAACAATCTGCAAGCAACATATTCATGTATGACATTAAATAAATGCAAAATAGATTCATACCTTCTAATATGCTCGGTGACAGAAACATTACCTTCGCCATCGAACTTTGGCAAGATCTTAACTACCTTTTTAGGCAGTTTATGTAAAGGCCCTTGTAGGCCTAGCGCAGTATCATACTCCCATGCAGGGATTTGGGAAAGAGCCATGAAAACATAATAAATAAAAGTTAGCTTTTATTGTGGGCAATGTACCAATTCATGCCCTCCTTCTAGCGCCATTTGTTGATACCTTGGATGTGTAGGTTAGATGCAAAAGATGTTGGAATGTTACAAGAGACTCAATAGAGGAAAAAAACCCAAGTTGAAAGGCTTCGAAAGACCCTACGCAAGGGCAGTTATATCTCCAACCTGTTTGGTGTGGTGATCCCCCACATATATTAGGCCTCCGCTGGCACTCCAAGAGCAGATGAGTTGACCTATAAGGTTAGTTTTCCAATCAAGAAAAACAAAAGGTGTGAAAATAGTAAAGCTAAGCTAAGCTAACCTATTTTAGAAGAGGAAACTAATCTAAGTTAGTCCTATTCTAAGAAGAAAGCTCGATCTCGTGCAGATTAACCCTGAGGTGTGATGAATACGCAAATTACAACCTTTCACATAAATTATTTTAGTTGTTTCACTTATTAACTTAAATCACAATCCATTAATGAAAATTAAAAGACAATAATTCAAGTACTTAAGCCTATTCAAGATAAATCTGTAACCATTTTGCTAATTGAAAAATTAACAATGATTATTGTGCTATGAATCACTTGCAGAAATCGATAAAGAAAGTATTTAAATTGAATAAACTCAATAAAACACTTTCCATCATAAATCAATCATATAGGGAAACCAATATAATAGATCTATACACTTAAACATATGCAAAAGATATGCACTGTAGATGACAATCTGAAGTACAAAATCAGTAATTCTCAAATAAACTTGAAAAATAACAAGAGATAGATCAAAAGATAACTTTACTGAATAAAAGAGTCTTGTACATAAATTACAAAAACTCTGCTAAACAAAGTATCTCCAATCCATTCTCTTTTGGCAATTCTGTCCAACATGCATAATCAATCTGGAAGTACCGTTTCTCCTTCTTCTTCCCTGTCAACAAGAAATTATTGCAAGAAGAATGCAAATATGAGAAGAATGATAATTCTTCCATTCTTTAGAGAAATATCTTCCTCCCACTCAGAGTCTTGGGAGGTCAAATTTATAGCAGTGAAGAGCACTGGTAATGATAGGATCAAATCCCCATATGTCTGGTTCGTTCAGCTATGCAAAAACGTCTGGAATGAATTTTTGAAAAGTTAACCCCGGTTCGGCAACGTTTTCTTCCCAAATGGTTGATAGATTTGCAAACTGTCCGACATTAGGGGTAAATCATCCCATTTGGGAAGTGGGTTTCCAACCATTTGAGTTGATTCCTCACGGTTTACCCGCAATTCTCCGTGCAAAAATGTGTCTTTTACAGATTCCGTTTTTCAAATTTTATCTGCACGGCAAATTAGGGTTTAGTGAAATACTATGCATTTAACATTGTAAATAACATGATATATTAAAGTCAAATAAGATTATCAATATTATTTTTCAAAATTATATCGAATATAATTTAAACAATAATAATGATCTTATAAACAAACAAAGCTAATTGATCTTTGTAAAACATAATACTTTGCTTAATTTAAAATTATTGACTCTTTCCATGGTTTGAGAATATGTTATTTAGGATTTTGTTGAATTATAAAAAATTGTCATAAAATTATAGATCTTCCCATAATGACAAATTTTATCAAATAATCAATATTCAATAACCCTTTCAAAATTGAGAATTAAATGTATGGTTCCATTATATACACCATTTCAAGTCATAAATTAAAATGATTAAAAATGAGTGTTTAATCAAATTCATTATAATCCGTCAAGTTGCTCTATAAACTTATTGATTCAATGGAGCTCAATTGAATTTGTCAAGATCATCAAAACATCATATGAATTTAATTAAGAAAAACTGAAGAATGTAAATGACTCAAGCAAGTTCAAATAAGAATAAGCAGTCATTACACATAATAGTTAGAATAAAATGACATTATCTTTCAAATCTCCAAAAACCAGTAAAATTCAATTAGCTTATGCAAATAAAGACCAAATCTAGATGGAAAACGTGAAAAACAACATGTTAAGCTGACCACTGAGATTATCGAACCAATTGAAACGATAAAAACTGGCTCAAACTAGAGATCCTTAGGAATGGAAACAATCCAAATAATACTAGAGAAAATGGAAATCCAAATATTTACTCAAATCATGCAGCATAACCTCATCCACAAAATCAAAGACAAATCAACGGTTGGGATTGAATCTCGTGGCTGCGGTGACAAATTATCGTTCACACTGTTTATTCATGAATCCTGAAAGCTGCAAACCGAAACTTGCAGGTTGCGGGTTTCGGGTTTGCAAACTGTCAAAATAACAAAAAAAACAAGTTTCTGAAAGCCGCAACCAGAAACTTGCGGGTTGCGGGTTTTGGAAACAGAAGCAATCGCAAAAATAGAAATCTTTTCCCGCATCCCGCAACCCGACATTGTGGGTTACGGGTTTCGGGTGGAGAAAAACCAAAAACTGAAAAATGAATTCCCGCAACCTGCACCTGTCGGGTTGCGGGTTTCGGGATGGAGATTTCCCAAATTTTTTAACAACAAAACCCGCAACCCGCAATTATCGGGTTGCGGGTTTCGGGTTTACCAAAAACCGAAAACTAAAAACAACAATCCCATAACCCGCACCTATCGGGTTGTGGGTTTTGGGTTCCCAAAATGTCGGGTTTCGGGTTGACAAAAGTAGACAACAAAATATTCAGAATTTTAGCTTTCTCCGGACCAAAACACTTGGAAAAAATAATTAAAAGCTTGTCAAACAGGCAGACCAAAAGCATGGGACGAAACCCGACAACAAAATATTCAGAATTTTAGCTTTCTCCGGACCAAAACACTTGGAAAAAATAATTAAAAGCTTGTCAAATAGGCAGACCAAAAGCATGGGTGAAGGATCTTAGAGGTAGAACCTAAAATCTGATATTTACAAGACAACTCACCCAAACAACTTTGTGTTTATTAAATGGGGTTCCCATGCTTCATCTAAGCATGGGATCTATTGTGGCCACAAGCAGCAGACATGGCACCAACAATACTTACCTCACCAAACACAAGGAAGGCCCTTTTCTCTACTGCACAGTCTCTCAAGTCCCCTTGCCTCCAGTGCTCTTCAGGGTGGGCATAGAAAGGTCCATACTGTTGTTTTCAAAAGACCTTTTCCCTCACTAGGTTTATCAAGCAGATCCAACCCTATGTTTGACCTTATTCTCTATTATTCAATATGGGCTCTTCTCAGGGTTGCGTCCTATGATCTTCCTCACAAATTGGTCCTTTGAAAAAATATCTAAGTGTTCTCATGGCTTCACTAAGATTCTCACACTCTGTAATTCATCCATAGAATCAGATCCAAGGAGACCCCCATCGTTTTTCTTCCTATGCAGGGTTTTCTAAGTACATTCAAATTTGTAAATCCATGCTTATACAGAATCACATTTTCTTCTTTCTCCTTCACAACCGGGTTCTACAATGCGTGAGAACTGAGGTTCGTTGGTTAATAATGGGATAGGGATCAGGGTGAGCGAATTACTAGGTGTAGATTGGCTTAAGGAACAAGTAAAACAGAGCCATACCCATCCATATGGATCTCAGGGCTGCTCCATACTCAATCGACTTCATGGAATGGTTTTCTCAACCACCTTCTTACATTAACATTAATTATCAGCATGGGGAGTCAAATGGGCTCATAAATGAACATGTGGCAGCATGGGTTCCAATTCTACAACCCCCTCACCTCTCCCTAGTGGATACACATGGTCCCTTCGCATTGGTTGCCTCCTTATCCATTTTTCATGGTATTTCATTGCAATATTTATTAATTACATAATTTACAATCTTTCATGGCTTAAAAACAGATGGATTATCAGAATATCAAATACTTGCCTATGCAATAAACCTAAGCATCCACTATTGGGGCCTTGGCCTTCAGCTCCACACTAGGGAAAGCACACATTGCATTTATACGATATTTACATTGAAGCCAATAAACCCTAAGGGTCAAAATAGGGGTATTACAAATCATTTGGATGATAATTTTTATTTATTGGTAATTAGTTATTGTTTTGGGTTTAAGTTTTATGAGCTAAGCAAACATTGACATTTATATCTTCAATGATAGTATATCAATAGTTTGTTAGTTTGTTGATTATCTTGGAATAATGATTAATAAGCATAGCATTGACATAACTTTAAAATATCCCAATGAGCACAACGTTTACCAAATTGACAACCATAGTTAACCATGGTTGACTTTGGTTGACTATTGTTTACAATGGTTAACTTTGGATAACTTTTAGTTAACTTTGGTTGAGCATAGGAAACATGGTTGACTATGGTTAATCATGGTTAACTATAGCCGACTATGGTTGACTATGGCTAACCACGATTGCTAGTGGTTGAATTTGTTTTTACATAATTAACTATTAATTAACCTTGTTTGAATTTTTACTTTGGTAGACTCTAGTTAGCCATGTTTGATTATGGTTGACTATGGTTGAATTTGTTTAATGGTTGACTTTTGTTGACCATGGTTGAATATGGTTGAATTTTAGTTGACTATGGTTGACTATGGTTGACCATGGATGACTTTGGTTAAATTTTATTTACCATGGTTGAATATTAGTTAACTTTGGTTGACCACGGTTAACCATTGTTGACTATGGTTAACCATGGTTGACTATGGCCGACTATGATTAACTATGGCTAATCACGGTTGACTATGGTTGACTTTGTTTTTCCATAATTAACTATTAGTTAACCTTGTTTGAATTTTGACTTTTGTAGACTCTAGTTAGCCATGTTTGACTACGGTTGACTATGGTTGAATATGGTTTAATTTTGTTGACTATGGTTGAATTTGTTTAACTATGGTTGACTTTGGTGGATTAATTGACTTCCTAGTTGACCATGGTTGAATTTGGTTGAACATGGTTGACCTTGGTTGACGCTAGTTGACTTTGGTTATCTTTGGTTGAGTATGGTTGACTTTGGTTGAGCATGGTTTACTTTTATTGACTTTTGGTTGACTTTGGTTAACCATGGCTGACTTTTGGTTGACTATGTTTACCATGTTTGATTTTGGTTGACTTTGGTTGACCATAGCTGACTTTTGGTTGACTATGTTTACAATGTTTGATTTTGGTTGACCGTGCTTGTCTTTGGTTAATCATGGTTGAATTTTTGTTGACATTGGTTAACTTATGGTTGAACATGGTTGACTATGGTTAAGCAAGGTTGACTTTGGTTGACCATGATTAACTTTTTGTTGATTTTGGGTAACTCTTGGTTGACTTTGGTTGACCATGGTGGACGTTTGATGACCATGGTGGACTATGGATGACCATGTTTGACATTTGGTTGGATTTGGTTGACAATGGTTGACTATAGTTGATTATGGTTGACCATGGTAAATTATGGTTGTCAATGGTTGACCGTGGTTGACTTTGGTAGACCATGGTCGAGTTTCGTTGACTTACTTTGATGATTGTTGACTATGGTTGATATTGGTTGACCACAGTTGAGTTTGATTAACAATAGTTAAATTCAGTTAATCATGGTTGACTTTGGATTCCCATGGTTGACTTTGGTTGACCATGGTTGGTCATGGTTGATTTTCTGTTGGTTGTTCATGGTTGACTTTATGTTGGTTGGTCATGGTTGACTTTATGGTTGGTCATGCTTGACCTTGATTGGTCATGGTTGATTTTATGTTGGTTGGTCATGGTTGACTATGGTTGTCCATGGTTGATTATGGTTGACTTTAGTTGACCATGGTTGACTTTTTTACCTTGTCGACTTTTGGTTGATATCAATATTCTTCATGATATTCATGCTATTAATATTAACTATATTAATGATAGTATTAATTTTATTAATACTCTTTATCATAGTTGAGTTATGTCAACCATGTTTTACTTTAATGTTCTTAACTTTAATGTTATTAGTGTTATTATTAATATTATTAATACTAATATTAAAGTTGACTTTATTGTTCATGACATTAGAGTTAATGCTAATTTTAATATTACTAATAGTATTCATATGTTATACAGCCACAATTAAGAAGCAATAATGCACAAATATAACATTTAAAAATAATTACCTAGAAATAATCTTTCAATATTATGTCAAAATATAAAAGTCACGAATAATAATTTTATAAGGTTATGTTTGAGAGTAAATATAAACATGCTTATGGTAATTTTTTCTAATATTAATATTATTAATCCATTAATATTAATGTTGATGGTATAGGGATTTGGATTTGATCTATAAATTTTATGAGCAAATGTTCTATTTTTTTTAAATAGAAAAATACTGAAGAAAATTGCATCTCTATCTTTTATCCAACTTAGACATAAAGCATCATATAGAATGATCACTCGACACTTGTCATTCCTCCTTGTGGGTTAGAAAACACTCTATAACAACTACCTCTAGTTTGATTCTCTCAGTTTCTAATTATTTATTAATTAAAAATTCCTTTACATATTATTTTGACCTCACTTGGTCAAAATATCAAAAAATAAAATAATAACATAAGGTCTTTAAACAATAATTATTTGGTTTCTTGGGATATTACAGATGGTAGCTGTCCAATTATCTCCTTAAGTATACAGATCGGTGTACAAGAGAAATCGATCTAGTCTTGAGGTGATTTGGTGGTGTTTTTCTTTATGATTGTTCCAGGTATGGATGCCATTGGTTGTTTCAAGGTCTATCAATCTATTGGTATCAATAAAATGGTTGAAGTCTTCATTGTCCTTATCCAGAATTATGATGCCTCCTTTTCTTTCCTACAGGTTGGGGGTCATGTTGAAGTCTACCCCTAGAATATAGTGATCGTTCTGGTGAGAGTTTCAGATGCAGTGGAGGTGGGTGAGAATCTCAATCTATCGGTTCACTATTTGCATACCATATATGTTGGATGAGGTGATAAGAGACAAGCATGGTTCTAGGAGTAGCTTCAAAATTGGCTAAATAAATAACATTAGGATTCCAGAGAATCGTTAGGCCTTCCGAGGATCCCATGGAATCTAAATCCATAGTGGCTGAGTCTATCCAATTTTCTTGGCCAATTTTTTCCATGGATTGGGTAGAGCACTTAGTTCCTTGAAGCATAATGATAGTCGGCTTTTCCATTGCGATCTTGCTTTTAAGAAAACACTGCTTGGAGGGTTCGTTTAGCCCTTTAATGTTCTAGGATATGATCTTCATTTATAAGGAAATGAAAGGGTAGAAAAGAACTCAGTTATCTAGTTGTACTGGTATGAGTCTAGCATCAGGTTTCCTACCTCATCCAGTCGTTTCCTATTAGTTCTTCTTCATTTCTTTTTGTCATCTTGATGATGTCTTTTGAGATCCTTTTTGCCACTAGTTTTAATTCCTAACCCTGGATCTTTCATAATTTATTTTGGACTCTTGTTGGGGTCTATTATGGCTTTAATAATAGATTTCTTGAAGAGTTCTATTTGAGTTTTAGAGATAGGAATTTTATGTTTGCAAGATTCCTCAATTTTCTACAAATCCAAATCTCCACGTTCAAAGTCATCCATATCTTCTTGATAGTATTTCATGTCAGCATCATAGATACTTGCTTATGTTGTGCTGGGCTGAGTAGTGTTAGTATCCACTTCATGTTTTGAAGTAACCATGTCCTCTGGGGCAGTGGCTAGGGTTTCAAATTGATTCTCAATTCTGGTTTCTTTTTCTGTGGGAGGGGGTTATGTTCTTTTATTGTTTCTTCTTATATTGGCTACTTTAGTAAAGCCATCCTGAAATTTGTTTTTATAGGGATCTTGACTTGAAGCCATTTTTTTCATAGGGCGTTCTCGGAATAGGTGGCCATGCTCATGGCATTTTCTGTAGCGGAATGGTATGTGCTCATAGTCAATAATTTGGGTTCATTCTATATCTTCATAATCAAGACAGATGGATTCTATATCTTCATAATCAAGACAAATGGATTCTTTGAAGTCTTCTTTCTTTGGACTGAATTTTTCTTTCGAGGGTCTCATATACAGACCAGTTGCATTGAAAAAATAAGGTCTTCCTTCGAAGGTTGCAATATAGTCATCAAGATGGTTAAAGATAATAGTAAAAACCCTTTGGATCTAAGCTTGAGGTCATAATGGCCTTTAGGGATCCACTTATGATTGATCCATCTAGTGAGGGAACGTTCAAATGGCCATAATCCCATAAACTTACATATGATCACGTGATCGTGCATTTATTGGATATATTCAAATACTTTGGGAGATGTTATTCCATACCTTGGTTATTGTGGTTGATTTAGGGATGCACATGCTTGGTCCTTTTTTATCTTATATATAAGTTGTTTTCTAACTTGATGTCTTGTTCAGAATTTCTGGCGGTTCTGTAATTTTGGGTGCGTCTGACCTTGCTGGACCCTTGCCCTTTTTAGAATCACACGAGGGGTTGGAATTTACTCCCTGGTTTATCTTCTTTGAATTGGACTAAGGGATATGTCGCTGCCATCCTGGAGGGGCCATTGAGGATCAACGCAAGTCCGATGCTTTGACCCCACCAGATCTGATCAGGTGGGAAGGATCAACATAGTTACTCATTATAGGACTAGGCAGGGGTTTCGCAGCTAGAGATGCGGAGAAAATACTTGGGGTAAGATCCACCCTAGTGGGATATTCCAAATGTATTGTTACTTAACATTGGTTTGGTTGATTTTTTTAACGCAGGAACTGGAATAGGTCGGCTTCTTCACACTGTGGACTTAGCACTTCTATGAATGATCGAGGTTAACAAGCCTTCCCAAATGTGAAAAAATAGTTTCTACTCACAGATGGAAACATTTATACTATCGTCTCACCAACACCCATCTTGTTGGGTTAATTGTATGATGTAATACTTAAAAAGTCTTCATTCTCCGCAAGGATTAATGGCCTCCTCTGCCCACCCAATTTATGTTTAACAATATTGCTAAATACATTTGTTCGGTTTAAATACAACATGGTTTCTTTTTCCTTGTATGTGTTTATTTTTTATGGTAACAACAATGGCACTGTTATGTAATGCATCTACGTAGGTTGTTTATACCAGTGTTCCTCATTTTTTATATAAGTAGATTGAAATCTATGGCACTATGGACATTATTCTTATGGGAACGATTTGTTTACCTCATGTAATAAATAATTATGCTAAAATGTTTTTATTTTAAATCATATATTAACCCTGTCTCAGATATATAGGTATTAATCATGTATGTATCTCGTCTTATGTCCTTGCAGCTTCTGTAAGTGACAGGACTCGATCATTAGAATCGTAGTCACTCAAATCCCTTATAAAAAATGTAATCTTTAAAAGATTTTGCCTCAATAAAAAGAATAAAATCGACCCTATCAATCTTGTAACATGTACGGGAAGTTAATCCAATTCATATAGAATTTATAAATATCATATTGGTAACGTATTATAAACATAGTCTTTGTTTACGAGAGCTATCCTTTCGTCTTGCATTGTCGTATTCATTATAATAATTTTAGCATGTCTCTTAACCCTATATTAATCCATGGCCTGCATTTTGTTTATGTAAGACGTTGTACAGGTACTCTACGGCTCATGTAATTATTTACTATGCTATGTTCCTATTTCCCAATTCCATCTCTTCACTTAACTATTTAAACTATTTATATAATATTTATCTTCTATGAACATGTATATATACATTCTCCTTGTCAAGAGTTGTGAATGAATATCATATAGACTTAAAAGTTTAAAAATAATGGCCTACTTATTATTGAGCATAATTAACTTGGTAAATATCCAAATAGAGAAACTATATGTTCTAACTATGCTTTGCATACAACCATTTTGATAGCATATTCTCAATTTTAAATTTTATGAGACAACTTATGTGAACAAGTAGAATTTAACCATTTGTAATAAAAATACAACAATTCTATTATTATAAATAATAATCATCCAAAATAATAAATACACAACAATATATATAGATATATATATATATATATATATATATATATAATCCATACAATCCATGATGTAAATACTTTAACTAGATTAGAAACTCCAAAATCATTTGCATAGTTAAATAAACATAGTAGGTAAGTCAACTCACTTGGAATAAAACAAGAAGGGGGGAACACTTGAAGCTTCCCAATTCATCCCAGCCATAGAAGAGGATAGCTATGATTACTTCTCAACTTCACTCCCGATATGGAACACCACCATACACCAATGAACTCAGCTACGTAAATATGAACGCAGAATTTTCCCAAACATCTACAGTATATTCAAAAGATGGACTTTTTAACAAAGAGAAATAATACCCATCAACATATTATCCACATAGCATCAATTCTCTCTATGCACTAAAAAGGTTCTATGTCTCTTTAGTGCTCTCATATATATAGTTTTTTCCCAAGTCTTGTGCCATCTCAAGATGGTCTGTTGATCCCTATAATTGTGGATCTAGTCGGATTGTTGAGCTTTTGACTTGGATTTGATTGATATCAAATATTCTACTTGTTGTCCACCTGTTCATTGTGTTATGATGGTGTCCCGTATTTCAATTGGTGGCTCCAAGTGTCTATTTTTATTAATAATAAAATCATGTTTTTTCATAAATTCACCCACATGAGTGTGAGTATTTTTCCTGATAGAGTTTTATAACTCTTTCACAAAATAGTGTTTGGAGAATATTTGTCAAATAAAAATACTAAATCAAAATAATTCAAAAGTCTTAGGGATATTACATTTCCCCCCCCTTATTCTTAATATTGTCCTCGGTGTTCTTTATTCAGAGTCTTCTTGCTCCTTCTAGAACATAGAAGGATATGTTTCTCGCATACTATCCTCCATTTCCCATGTTTACTCCTCAGGTTTGAAGTGCTTCCATTGCACTTTTACTTGAGCAATATCTCAGTTCCGTAGAATAAGATCCTTCTTGTCTAGGATACACAAAGGCTCTATTTGGAACTATCCCTCCGGTTCTACCTAAATCAAACCCCAATCGATGATATGATTAGCATCATGTATATATTTTTTTCAATAACAAAACATGGAAAACATTATCAACTTTTATAGAAGGAGGAAGTGAAAGTTGATAGGCTATCGGCCCTGTCTTGGCTAGCACTTGAAAGGGTCCGCAACACCTGGGAGCTAACTTGGAACATCTTCCCAATAGTAATGTACTTCTCTTTGGATTTACTTTTAAGTATACATGATCCCCAACATTGAATTCTTTTGGAGTTCTCTTAAGATCTGCATAAAAAATTTGTCGATATTGAGAAAATTTTAAATTATGTTGTATTGATTTAACAATTTGTTCCATCTCCTTCAACATATTCGGTCCCAGAACAATCCTATCAACAAGGTTATCCCATGATATAGGAGTGTGGCATTTCTGTCCATATAACACTTCAAATGGAATCATCTTAAGAGATGCTTGATAACCATTATTATAAGAAAACTCAACTAAGTTTAAATAATATTCCCATTTATTAGGCTTGTCCATCTCATACATATGTAACATAAATTCATGAATTTGATTATTAATTTCAGTTTTCCTATCTGTCTAAGGATGGTAAGCAGTACTAGAATTTAACTGAGTGTCTAATTCTTTAAATAAATATTTCCAGAAGTTACCTGTTAACTTTGCATCCCTCTCAAATATTACAACTCTAGGAATACCATTCAACAAAAAAATGTATTTCATAAAGATATATTCTATATTTATTGCTTTAAAAGTAGACTTTACTGGTACAAAATGTGCACCCTTACTCAATTTATCGACAATCACCATAATTGAATCATGTTGTTTAGTAGTTCTAGGAAACCTAGTTATAAAATCCATGCTTATTACTTCCCATTTCCATTCTGGAATGGGTAAAGGTTGAAGCAATCCAGATGGATGTGTATGTTTAGTTTTAACTTGTTGACATTCAAGGCATTTAGCTAAATAATTAGCAGTATCATTTTTCATATTAGGCCAATAATAATATTTTCTTAACATTGTTATCATTTTATGATATCTTAGATGTCTGGAATATGGTTTATTATGTAATTCATTTAGGATTAAGTGTTTGAATTATTCATAATTAGATACATATAATAATTTTTTATATGTTAACAAGTGTAGTGTACCAATCAACTTTGATTGTACATTAACTGACTCTCCTACAAGACTTGAGGAAAAACAGTAAAACTAGTGACTTGAATGACTATAGGAAGGCCTAAAAAAATTAATTGATTGTAAAATATAAGTTTGGTTTTGCACCAGAAAGTTTGAGGAAGTTTTGAAGAGGTTTCAAAAGCAAACAATAAAAAGTGTCTCTCAGGACTGCACAACTAGTTCAACTTCAGGAGTTCCCAAACAGGGGGAGAAGGATTATAATTCTTGGTTTCTGATTGACATGTTAAGCGATATAATCAAATGAAAGAAACAAAATTGGAGTTGTATAGATTCATCTATTGATCAAACAGTAAAAACTAGCTATTTTTCATGGCAATCTAGACTAGGTGTAAGAAATTGATACGAAAATCAGACTTCTCTTTATTCAATATGAAGAATGGAATTCATAGGTTAAACATTACAGTGATTACATACATCAAAAGATGAAATACATCTCATAGAAGTATCAGGAAATAAATACATAAGAGACATAATTCTCCATCATCGAAAGCCTAAAAATCATCAGGATTTCGAATGGGATGCTTCTCAATATCTGCAAACAAGCTCTAACTTAACTGGACCAGAATTCAATACCCTCAATAAACTCAATAATAAAGACTAGATGTCATCATCCTCTCAGAATAAGCAGGGCCACATCTCCCAGCGTGGACTAGGGGCACATCTCCCAAGTCAAAGAGGCAAAATAACTCTCAATTCAATTCTCAAACTATCAAAAAGATGGGAAAGTGGTTTGCACTCTTTATTTTATAGACTTGAGGTGACTTGTTGTGAAATTCATCTAGTCTAATGCGCCCTCATGGAGTATATAACGATATCTTGCTTTCAATCTTTTATTTTTTCTTTGCTTTCGACCTTTGCTTTATCATGTTTTTTCTTTTCTATCCTCCTTTTATGTCCTATCTACTTTTATGCCTTACCCTACTTTTCCCGCTTGTATACCTTATTTTTATATTTTTTTCTGCTTTATTCTGCTTTTCCTGAGATTTACTTATTTTCTGCCTTGTGCCATCTTTTCCTTTCTTTTTCCTGCTTTCCTAGCTTTAACTACTTTCATCTTTTCTTCTTTTGAAATCTATCTCTTGGTCAAATATTATCCTCTCATGTGCCCTTGTGAATCATTATCCACTTTTTTTCATTAAAATAAATATTTATTAATGAAAAATAAGTTCCATTAAGTGCATCTTAAACTTAAGAAAATAAAATTAACACCTCGTAATTAATTAATGCCTTAACTTTCAAAATTAACCCCAAGTGTATGAAATTTTCTCCTCAACCCAAGGGAATGATTGGGTTAGGAACACAATCCAATGAACATCAATGAGAGGACATGGCATTCCTCCCCTCCCAATATTGTTTTTCCCCAAGCAATTTCAAACTTGGATGTTGTAAGATGTGTTCTCCTTCCCAAGTAGCATCCTCACTAGGCATCATTTTCCCTTGCACCAAATATTCTTTAATGATTTTGATTCTTAACTTCCTTTCTCGGACCTCCAAAATATTATTTGGAACTAACACCAAATATCCATCATCAAGTGTAGGAAATGCTTTTGAAACTTTAACTTGCTTCCCTATTGCCTTATTCAAACAAGACACATGGAAAACATTGTGAAGTTTACTTTCTGGAGGCAATTCTAGATCATATGCCACTTCACCAATCTTATTTAGGACGTTGTATGGACCATAGAAACTTGATTGTATCTTCTCATCTCCCTTAGAATTCAATGAGGATTTTCTATAGGGTTTCAACCTCAAATATACCAGATCTCCTACTTGGACGGTTCGCTCCACTCTTTGCCTATCTGCATTCACCTTTTGTCTATTATGTGCTACTAGCAAGTTGTCCTTGATATTCATGATTATGTATTGACTCTCTTGGAGCCATTCCTTTGTCTTTTGTGTCTTGCAATCATTAAATATCATATCAGCACAAGTGGGTGCATCATATCCATACGATGACATTCCAATTGATAGATGGAAAGTGGTGTTATAACAAAACTCTCCCAAGTTTAGACAAGTAGTCCATGTCTTATACTCGCCATTAACATAGTTTCTCATGTATCGTTTGAGCCACTGGTTCACTATCTCTATTTGACCATCATTTTGTGGATGCTAGCTTGTACTCTTGTTCAAACATGTCCCCACCAACTTGAACAACTCTTGCCGGAAATTGCTAGTGAACTTGCTATCTCTATTATTGATGATAGACTTGGGCATGCCATGAATTTTGAAGACATATTTGATGAAAATTTCAACCACTTTGTTGGCTGCAATAGTGGTTGTGATAGAAAATAAACGTGCATACTTGGTTAGTCTATCAACAACAACAAAAATATTGTCTTTCCCTTGGATTTTGGGGATTCCGGTGATGAAATCCATCAACACACTTTTCCATTTCCGCTCAGGGATAGGAAGAGGTTGTAGGATTCTAGTTGGATGTGTATGTTCACCTTCGTTTTGATGACATGCCCCACATTATCTAACATACACCATCACTTCCTTCTTTAAGACATTCCAAGAGAACCTTCTCTCACTTTTCTGTATGTCTTCACAAACCCCAGATGTCCTGCTAGGGGCACATCATGAGTAACCTCTAGGATCTTCTTATTTAATGAGGACTCTGGAACCAAGAAAATCATATCCTTATGATAGGAGATATCATTAAGTGTCTTGTAAGCATAATCCTGAATTAGTCAATAAAATAAATCACAAGCAAACTGATTATTTGCATACTATACTCCTAGTTGTGCCTTCCAATCATCATGAAACTTCATGAATGCAAGTACTGATCATCTAGAGAGTGCATCAACTACAATATTCATCTTACCCTTTTTGTATTCAATTTCAAAGTAGAAATCTTGGACCTTAATTACCCACTTATGTTTCTTATCATTCAACTCCTTTTGAGACAAGAAGTGTCTCAAGCTATTATGATCAGTTTTGATGATGAACTTACTCCCCAAAATATATTGTCTAAAATTGACTAGCCCATGCATGATGGCTAGAATCTCCTTGTCATAAAATGAGTATAGCCTCTCATGGGGATGAAAATCTCTACTTTCAAAGGCTATGGGATGCTTGTTTTGCATCAAGACAGCTCCAATCTCATTTCATGAGGCATCACATTCAAGAACAAAAGGTTGAGAAAAATTTGGAAGTGCAAGAACATGACAACTACTCATTACCTCTTTTTCTCTTGAATGCTTGTTCAGCTTCCTCTGAAAAACTAAAGCATCCTTTCCTAGTGAGATATTTCAATGGAGATCACAACTTTGAAAAGCCTCTGAAAAAATTCAGGTAATATGTACACAAACTAATGAACCCCCTCAATTCAGTAATATTTCTTGGGCTTGGCCAATCCAAAATTGCTTGGATCTTCTCCATGTGAACCTTAACCCCTTCTTTCCCAATCACATGACCAAGATATAAAATATTAGTCATTCCAAATTCACATTTGGATAGCTTAGCATAAAAAGATTGATCTGCCAAGATAGTTAGCACAATGTCCAAATGATGCAAATGCTCCTCCCAAGTCCTACTATAAATCAGAATATCATCAAAGAAAACAAGAACAAACTTACAGAGCTTCTTGTTAAACAATTTGTTCATGCAATAATGAAATGTTTATGGTGCATTGGTTAGGACAAAAGGCATAACTAAAAACTCAAAGTGTCCATAATGACATCGGAAGGCTATCTTCTAAATGTCCTCCTCCTGCATTGTGATTTGATGGTAACCGGAGCGAAGGTCAATATTTGAAAAGTACTTGGCTCCATGTAGTTCATCCATCAATTCATCAATCCTTGGAATATGATATATGTTCTTGATGGTATTTTTTTTAGAGCTTTGTAGTCTATACACATGCACATGGTCCCATCTTTATTTTTACAAGGACTACAAAAGATGCAAAAGGACTTGAGCTTGTTCTGATGAATCCAAATTCAAGTAGTTCTTTGATGGTTCGCTCTATCTCATCCTTGAATCTTTTTGGATGCTTGTAAAGATGGAATTTTATAGGTGATGTGCCTATCTCCAATTAAATTCTATGCTCCACTCCTCTATCAGGTGGTCTTCCATGAGAAAGGTCCCCAAACACATTCTTATGATTTTGGATCAACTTCTGAATGTCTTTTGGATATTGTACTACCTCCAAATAGGTCCCTTTAGTAGTGATTAGGGGCAATCCATCCCATTCAATGTCTCCATGCTTCAATATGGATCTCATATTATGCGTAGTCGCAGTTAGGATATTCCAATACTCCATCCTTGTCCTTGTTGGGCACAGCCCAAGTCAAGGCATTTTTTTTGAGTCAGTTCTGGGAGCTGTGAAGTTACTGGGCAGCACAGCATTGAAAAAGTAAGAACTGCGCGGCTAAGTGCTAGTGCCACAAAGTACCAGTGCCGTGAAGATCGAGTGTGGCAATAGTTTGGAAGGAAACTAGTATAGGTTCAGGTAAGATCGATCGACAATCTATTTTGGGAAATATACTCCGAGATTCCTAGCAGGTGGGTAAGGTGTGGCGAAGGACGAAAGCCATCAGTTGCATGAGAAAAGGAAACACTAAGTGGACCGGGTACATGAAGTTGTTAGAGAAGGAATAGTGGGATGAAAGTGACCCATTGCAATGCGCTCAGCAGAATGACTGAAAGCGACGTGACCATGCGCAATCAGAAGATGCCAGAAGCTAGACACGGCGCGGAAAGATGGCCACTATGATGAGTCGCTATCATAGCCTGACATAGTTGGTTAGTGGGGTAACCGCACCATTTTGGGTACCTTAGGTTTTTTATTCATCCCACCATGATTTTAAAGACGTGACCTACGGGCACGATCTATAAAAATGGCACTTTTGTAAGGGAAAGGGTTAATCTTTGTTTTGATTATTGTTGAATATTGATCTCTATTGAGAGACTACTGTAAAAATACTTTGCAGCTGCGTGCGCAGAGACCTACTGAAGAGAGAATAGCTTCTGCATCTGAGTGCACAGAACGCAACTGTTGAACCCTTCCCATTTGATAATAAACAACAGTTCCTGTGGACGTAGCTCCCATCCTGGGGGTGAACCACGTTAAATTGCTGTGTTGTGTGAGTGAATGTGTGTTTGCTTGGTAAATGGTTAATTTCTTGTTTATAAGTAAATATATATTTGCTTTCATGTGTATTCTCCAGAAGAATGAATGGTAGAAGTAATAGGCTAACTGTTGAATGCATATGAGTGAATGTTGAATGCGGGAATATTTTTGAACATAATGAATGCATAAGTTAGATGGGTAAGTGTTACAACGCAATCTTCCACCTTGTGAGCATCAACACCCTTTGGCATATAGGATCCATTTCACTGACTCAGATCCACTTTATATCCTTCAGACACACTATTTCCTCATTTTGCCCCTTGTATGTTTGCTGCATCATTACAGCGGGCATACCCGCGAGTTGCATCACTATAGCCCGCAGGTAGCATGTAAAATGGTAAAAATCACTAGTTTATTACTTTTTGCTCCCAAAAAGCGGTTATTGGGTAACCTTTGACCCTCCATCTTCCCAAGAAACACCTCGATGTGTCCTTTCACTTACCTTTGGGAGGACTATATATTGAGCACATATGGCTTATGGATGGAGAAGAAAGAAGACCAAGAGAACTCTAGTGGATTTTTGCCCTATCTTGAGTCTACACTCATTGATCCTTGTAGTTGTGAACCCCTTATGTTCACCTTCCAAACGCCTACCATAGTTTGAGTTTTCCATTCATGGAGGATTGAAGTGGTGGAGGCACAAGTGGATTGATCCAGATCTTGGTTTAGATTGGTTGCGAGCAAGAGGTCGTATCACATTGTACTTCTTCTTGTTTATTAATAGAAATACTCATATTCTCATCCATTAATGATTAATAGAAATACTCATATTCTCATCCATTAATGTTGTGAATGTTGTTTATTCTACACTGGGTTGCATTTACTTATAATATCATGGACCATTGCTATTGATGATGTTAATATCGTTTATATATTATATGTACTTGGCCGAAGCTATTTAGGGCTTGGCCAAACTAAAAATACCACCGTTGAAAACTAAAATGAATGCAATGAAATTAAAGGTATGGATGAGACTACCAACCTGCTCCGGACGGTTTGATGAACGAACGCTTGTAGTTCCCAGAATCGGTAGTTGAACTTCAAGGTAAAAACTAACCACAAAGCTCCAAATGGGTGAATAGTAAAAATGAATTGTAAATTGTAAATTTTTATTACTATTTATAATTTTCAGGACCCACTTGTCTATAGTTTTTACTGTTTGATGTCGTTATGGACTAATATAATGTCATGGAGTAGAATTTTTAATCAGATTTCTTCGACAAAAGTTGTTTTGGACCATTTCACACCTACGGCAGGTACGTTTCACACCCGGCATATAGGTTAGATGCCATTTCCACATGCAGTATGCATTTGACCTTTTGACCATTTTCACAAACCTTAGGTGTGACCCTGCTTCGTAACCAACGCAGAACCTTCACACTACTATAGAAGTGTCATTATGTGGCAGTAGGGATTTTTCTGAACATGGGCACCCTAGTTAGATCCCCTTTGTGCATTATGGCGCCCATGCCGTTGTTTGTCCTTAGGATTGGGAGTCATTTGTAGTTACGCCATGACATTGCGATAAAGACTCATACTCTACTTTGTCTTATGCTGGCCATCTCCCTTGAGGACTCCCCTCATTTATATCATATTGTGATTGCATTGCATCATCCTGCTTGCCGCTTGAGCCTTGTGCTGGCTCCTACTTACTCAGTTATTAGCTTGGTGCCTGAACACTTTTCCCTGTCGATCCTTGTAGAGCTTCCATTTGTCCTTCACAATTTGATGACCTTTTTTACCCTGAGGAAACACACCCCTGAGTGTCCACATCATGCATATGCTTCCTTGCATTGATCATAGGTATGTTCCACTGCTTGGGACTAGTCTGCTCACTATTTGACACTCGTTCCCTCACTTGTTATACTATAAGCAATTTTATTCTTTTTCAATCTTTCCCAAACATGAAAAAGACCAAAAAATCAAATATTCCAAAAAGCCAGATGGGATTATGATTACTACTTCTTGTTGGCAGCTGTTGTGTCGCCTTTGAATAGAGCATTCATTCCACTCCATACACTATGATTCGGGACTATAGTTGGACCTTAGGAGTTGTACTTGTTTCTCAGTTTCTCCACCGATTGGTTAAGCTTCCAGTCATTATGGATCCCTTTGTGATGCCTCCTGCATCGCACAGTCTATATCGATTCTATGCTGCCCACGTCTATCCATCTGCTCATGCTCTTATTCAAAGGAAGTCCTGGAACCAAAGTCGGCCACTCCTTAGATCTCTTAACTATTGCATGTCGGCCATCCTTATTGAGTCAGTCTGTTTCACCTGAGATCTTCCAAATCTTTCAGCATAGCTGGTACCTCGTGCTGGTTGATGGGGGATGCATTAGTTCCCTCCTTCCAACAAGTCTCGTTCCGTCGACTTAAACCAATTTATTCTGGGACTTGAGGCTTAGAGTTCAGTTGAGTACCTTGAGGCTTGCAATCATTAGTGGCAGGTTCTCTCGCCATCGACAGTTTTGGGAATACATCAATGTCTCCTGATCGATGGATTCATCCTAGTGTTCGACTTCAACTCATTTATTCACACTCCGATGATTGTGCTATGTGCCTTGATGCCCATTTTCATTATTGGTGGGTCATCTCGTGTTTGTTAATGGTATACATCATTAACCGTTAATCAGACGATGTCACATCAAGTTCGACCCTAACTCCTTTATTCACTTGATGGGACTTGCACTCGAAGATTTGTGTAGAAGATCCCAGGCGATAGTGGCATTCAGTATGCTAACTATGACTTTGACTTTACATCTGAGATATCACCTCTCAGATATCAGCAGTTTGTACCTCCATTTTGCACCCATTGTCTCCTTTTCAGCACGAGACCATATCTTACTGTAGAGGGATCATGGCTATGACCACTTATGACATATATCCATTATGTACTGCCTATTCATGTCCATTGTATCAGATTGTTGTACTATACCGACATGTATTCAAGGATACTATTGTATTATGACGAGCGAGCTGCTCCTTCCACTTGTGTTTCCATCACTCCAATTCTGAGTTTTATAATGTATTTCGGCCATCGTAGCATCAGTCTCTGACATCACACATTAGGTGGCATCTGTTACAACATAATCTTCCACCTTGTGAGCATCAGCACCCTTTGGCCTACAGGATCCATTTCACTGACTCAGATCCACTTTATATCCTTCAGACACACTATTTCCTCATTTTTCCCCTTGTACGCTTGCTACATCATTACAGTGGGCATACCCGTGAGTTGCATCACTATAGGCCACGTGTAGCATGTAAAATGGTAAAAATCACTAGTTTATTACTTTTTACTCCCAAAAAGCGGTTATTGGGTGACCTTTGACCCTCCATATGCCTAAGAAACGCCTCAATGTGTCCTTTCACTTACCTTTGGGAGGACTATATATTGAGCACATATGGCTTATGGACGGAGAAGAAAGAAGAGCAAGAGAACGCTAGTGGATTTTTTCCCTATCTTGAGTCTACACTCATTGATCCTTGTAGTTGTGAACCCCTTATGTTCACCTTCCAAACTCCTACCATAGTTTGAGTTTGCCATTCATGGAGGATTGAAGTGGTGGAGGCACAAGTGGATTGATCCAGATCTTGGTTTAGATTGGTTGCGAGCAAGAGGTCGTATCACATTGTACTTTTTCTTGTTTATTAATAGAAATACTCATATTCTCGTCCATTAATGTTGTGAATGTTGTTTATTCTACATTGGGTTGCATTTACTTATAATATCATGGACCATTGCTATTGATGATGTTAATGTCGTTTATATATTATATGTACTTGTTGTATATTGGCTGTCAAGACTAATTTGCAGATTCAAGTGCACAGATTGAAAGCTCCAACGGGGATCTACATCAAACGTTTGGATCGAGATTGGTTACATTCTCCATTATCTTAGCATTGTCATTTATAATAGCATAGTTCTGAGAATTGATTTAATTTCTAGTAGTCAGCTGTCTGTAGTGGTCTACCCCAAGCCATAGTGAGTTTTCTCCAATACAGTAAGACTTAAGCCAGTGAATTCTATGTAGTGTGATTCCCTTAAATGCAGCACCGGAAGTGCGCAGTTGCATTGTTGTTCATCATATTGTAGACATTTGCAAGGTTTACAGTCTACGATGCTGGTTGAATGCATAACTTACACTAAGTAGGGTCTGTCAAAGGCGTATGGTTGTTAAGAGTTAGTGTTGTATTCAGTTGCATTGTCCTGTTATCGAGTAGCCATTCTGAGCCACGCAGTCCTTGGATGCACTATTGTATAAGTAACAGTTGTGAAGTAGGTGAAATTCACACATTCCCCCATTTTTGTTGAAGCGCGCATCACCTGGTTGTGGAAACTTGATTCCATAACCTCCCCATAACTTCCCCTTGGGTGAGACCTTAGTATGCTCACAGACTATTGCCAAAAGGGTCGGTGAAAAGGGGTTTTTGTTGGTTCCCTGAAACATGCAGAACCCGAGTCTATCTTTAAAATCTAAAGAACAGTTTATGAGCCAACAAATGGTTCCATTGTTTCGCTTGAACTGGTGAGTACCAAAAATTGGCATCCATACAAAATAGAAATATGGAACTGGTTGGACAAGACAGAAAGGGAGTTTGCAAGAAAAGAGACTAGGCATCCACGTTTCTCTGACTAAGAGTGGTTGCAGAGATATCTGTGGGCAGACATTTATGAAATTTTCTTTGCATGTTTCAGTAATGATCTATACGATTGGCTGTAAAGGTTAGCAGAATGAAAAAATGGCTTCCAAGAAGGAGTACCTACCGAGTGGACCCCAAAGCTCATTCAAAGACTTAAAACAGTAGATATTCCACTCTCGCGAGTAGTCGACTTTTGGCTTGACAGTATCCTACAGGGCTACATTATAGAGTTCGTTGTGGACACCCTGAAGTCCTACAGCGCAGCAGAAGCAGAGTTCTTCAAAGGATTCAGAAGTAAGTATCTAAACAATATGAGTTTATGTATCAAAATTCTTTTAGTTGAGAAAGGTGTTTTAATAATGCAGTAAGATTCCTATAATTTTTTGAGTCTGTCATGGTCAATAACACATACAACGGCGAATAAGATACATACAATTTAAGAAGTGTAAAAAGATATAAGTATAACACTGAGAAGAATCTTACTGAACATGAACTTCGCCTAGACACTGAGATACAAGTTGAGACTGATAGCCAGACAGAACTTTCAGTATATACCTATCAACCCATCACTCTGCAAAATCTGTTGGTTGACAATACTGCTAATCTACAAAACATCAACAGTAGTAACACCACAAGAGTGAGTACTCAGAACATTCCGACTCAAAATATTTCGCGCAGTAGTATCCCTACCACAGCACCGAACACTGTGCCTCTGAGAAGAAAAATGACAGATGATATTAAACTATTGATATTCAAAGGAACGGATCTAGAAGACCCTAGGAAATACTGGTTTCTATGTGAAGCTATTTGGAATGTTAAGCAAGTCTAGGATGATGTTGTTAAGCAAGCACAACTCATCACTACATTCAGGGACAGAGCCTTGAATTGGTTTATGAAGTATTCTGCTGGATAGAATAGAACTCTAGTGGATATCAAGGTTGTCCTCTTAAGAAAATTCAAGATACCTAAGTCAGAGTCGCAAAGTATTATAGAACTAAAAGAGATTAAGCAGAAAACAACTGAGTCAGTATGGGAATTTGACCAAAAGTTTAAAGCATTGTCAGATCAGGTCAGTTTTGACATCGCACCGCAATAGCACCAAGAGTGGTTCATAGTTGCGTTATTTCCACACATTAGACTACCATTGATGCAACAAAAGGTTTCTTCATAGGCAGAATCCCTGGAGATCGCAATGAAATTAGAAGCTTCACCAATAGGAGAGACTAGCACAGGAATGGTCCAGATACAGAACCAGCTAAAAAACCTGACACTACAATTACAAGACATAAAGAAGGGAAAAGAAACCAGAGAAGAAGTCTAGTGTACAAGATGCAAGGGAGAAGGACACCCATAGGAACATTGTCCTTTGTTTCAATATTACCTTGACAGTGGAGCACCGAATCGACTGAATCAACAGCAAGGGCCATGGTGTGAGATTTGTCGAACTACAGGACACCACCCAGAAGAATGTTATTTGATCCAGAAATATGTGCGAACACCCAAGAATTTGTATTGAAATTTCTGTAAATCAAGTTGCCATGATGATTCCAACTGTTGAGCATATGAACTAATGATAGAAAGGTAGCATGATGTGTTGGTAGGCAGTTTGGTAAGTTAGCATCGCAGCATCGCGGATGCTGCGACAAGTCAGAAGATATCACAGAAGGTGGAAAGTTGGGCGCAAAGGAGAATATTTTATTCAATTTTGGGTCAAATGCACCGCGGCATGCGGGTTTTTGGGTCATTTGGACCATGTCAGTTAGATTTTGGGTCATTTGGACCGTGTCAATTACATTTTGGGTCATTTGCTCAAAGCGTTGGGTAGGAAGTCGTTAGTAAGTTGACAACCAATGTAAAGGCGAAGCCTATTTATAGTCATAGAGTTGTATGTGTTGAATCATCTGATCATGCAATATATGTCTTTTGGTTGTGTATCTGAGATCGAGAGTTATCTGTGAGATCTGTACTTTATGGAGACATTGTATCTGGATTTTGCGGGATTAATATGATTTGACAGAATTGTTTTGCGGAATCCTTGTGTCTCTTCTATTCATCTGTGGTAATGCATGTTGCGATATATGAATGATGCTATGCTTCGTTGCTGCAATTAATGTTTTATTGTCATATTTGTTGAGATGATGAATGTCTTTGTTGAAGAATGATATGAATATAAATGATGTCTAGGTTAAATGCATAGATTTACTCCTATAATGGCGCAATAAGTTAAAAAGTCAGGTGATTAAGCCGCAACCATCCTCCTTCATTCGGCGGAAACATGGTTCCATCAATTATCCCTTGAACATCGCGAGTGAGACCTCATCTGCTCCGCAGGTGTTCCTGGATGGGGTAAAACCCATCTGGGCCAGTGCTCAGGGAGATTGCGGCGCGTTGGATGTCGATAGTGAGTGGAACCCCTGTTGACTGGGTTTGAGTCAACAAATGGTTCTGTTGTCAGGACCGTGTGCAAAGTGAAAGGAGGATATGTTGTGGCATCCGACGCAACCAGAGATACAAAGTTGGTTTGATCAGAAGTTGTAGGAATTCACGAAAGAAGAAAGTCGGAACACTCGATTGACAATAGATCAGTGGGTGGAAAGATATATTCACGACGGTCCGCATGAATATTTTTTCTGCGAATTTCCAGTCATCTTGTATGAGTGGTTGGCAAAGTTGACTTTTTAGAAGAGGAACTTCCAAGGTGGTGAACCGACGACCTGGAGCCCAGAGCTGATCCAGGAGCTGTAGGAATTTGACAACAAGGTGTCGCGAGCTGTCGAAGTTGAGCTCGATAACATATTTGAAGGTTATATCACTGAATTTGCTGTTGATACCCAAAAATATTATAGTGAAGCTGAAAGATATTTCTTCCGTGAACCCCGGGGAAGGTTTCTGGTGTCGCTCCAACTGTCCATTAAGATGCTTATTTGCGAGAAGGGTATATTGAAGATGCATCTGGATCAGTAAACAGCTTGGTGGGAGGAGGTCGTGGGTATTGCGATAGCAGGGGGGCGGTACATGGAATGATAAGGGGTAGATGGGTGCAAGTCATCACAATACTATGAGCGAAGCTGAGGAAGAGAGTGGTCTTACAAGGGGAGGAGCAAGGTTTCGACAGGAGAAGAGGCAGAGGATAGGAGAAGGTCCTGCTACGATCGAACCACAAGGCCGCGAAGGAAGACCACATGGGATGAAGTGACCTCACAGTCCGGACAAGGACAACCAGGATATGCTTAGGGTAGAGGCAAGACCAAACCCCAACAGCAGCGTACCCACACCTCCGCTCACTATCTATCAACCAGTGAGAAACACAACCTCGACACCACCGTGTCAACAAAACCTTATTGCTAGTAGTTCAACAATTGTGGGAAGGAATCCCAGAATGGCAGGTAAGGATACAAATTTTCCACTATTCCATGGAAATCAGACAGATAACCCTAAACAATATTGGTTTTTATGTGAAGTGGTATGAATCGTGAAGCAGATTATTGATGATAATGCTAAGAGAGGACAGTTAGTGACAACTCTACGAGGTCGCGCATTAGATTGGTTTATGAAGTTTGTTCTAGTCCTTATAGGAGCTCCGGAGAAGATGCTAGATGATATCAAAAACGGATTGATTGCAAAATTCAAAAAACCAAGTCAGAAGCACAGTACATTACAGAGCTGAAAGAAATTAACCAATATCCCAATGAAACGGTATGGGACTTTGACCAATGATTTAAAACGCTGATGGCGAGGGTTAGTTTTGATATGAGCACTCTCCAACATAAAGAATGATTCATCACAGGACTGCTTCCGCACATTCGACTACCACTGATGCAACAGAACATTACAACGCCCAGCGAAGCTCTGGAGATTGTAATGTGGTTGGAAGCGTCGCCAATTGGTGAAAACGCAGCTGGGATGTCACAGATTCAGACGCAGCTGGCTAACTTGACCATACAACTGCAAGATCTTAAGAAGGGAAAGGAGCAGCTTGAAGAAGTATGGTGTACTCGATGTCGAGGAGAAGGACATACTAAGGATAATTGCCGGGACTTCTGCAATTATCTGGTTTCAGGAGAACCAAATCCGTTGAGTGGCATTAGCATGCCATGGTGTTGTGTTTTTCAGGTATATGGGTACCGCCATGAAAAATGCCAATACATGCAGAATATGGTCACAAAACCGATGAATCTATATTGTACATTCTGTAAATCTATGGGCCATGAAGACAAATATTATCGTGTATATGGGTTGCTACATGAGAGAACGTACGACGCATTCTATGTGAAGGACAACCAGCGTGCCATACAACAACCGTAGCCACAGGTAGTCCAGCCACTACCTTAACCTCAGGTGCAGTTTGTACCACAACAACAACCATAGCAGTTTATGCTGCAATATGCTCCAATGCAAATGGCTCCATAGAAACCACAGTATAGTCAGCAACCGCAGTATGCGCATGAAGGACAAGGCATGCAACCGAATCCTATGCAGCAACAGTACAATCAACCGCAGTACCAAAAGCAGGGCGGATTACGGGGAGGATTTCGGTGTAGATGTGCTGGAGGATTTGGTCGTGGAGGAGAACGAGGAGGTCGTGGACCTATTCTGTGTTATCACTATGCGGTGTGGGGACACTATCAGCGAGATTTCCCACTATTGCAGGCATAGTGTACATTTTTCTTTGTTACAGATCATACAGTAGAAAATTGCCCGCAGTTGATTGCGCGATGCCAGGCAGGAAACATTCCACAGTTGCAGAATCATAATCAGGCGCAGCAACTGGTAGAGAATCAGGTGCAGCTACTAGTGTAGAACCAGAATCAATGCCTGAATCAGAATGCTAATCAGAACGTGAACCAACCTGGGAATCCACCACTGAACCAGAATCAGGGTGCAAGTGTTGCAATAATTTCTGCGGAGCTCAGGCCACAAGATGCGGTTGTCACAATTATCACTCGTGGAGGTGCAACGACCGGAGGGGATAGCTCACAATCGCTCATTCAGTCAGCAGGGAAAAAGAAGGGGCCATTTGATATTGAGTCTGGGCACGATACATTCCTTCAAGCACGTTGTGCGATGGACCAAGATGGTGATAAAGCTATTATTTGCGATATGCCCCTTATTTTTTATACGACTTCAGAGGCAGGTCTGTTGACACCATCTGGAACCTTGCAGAAATTTTTTGAGAGCTGCTTATTATTGGCAAGGGATCTTGCTACTCTAGCTGAGATCGAGGGGTTGTAGCAATGATCGACCAGGGGACGGCAAGAATCCACGGTAAACTCCTTACAGTGACAGAAGACCAGTAAGGATATGCGCATGAAGATACAAATTGGGGACTATGAGGTTGATTCGGCTATTCTAGATCTTGGTGCGAATGTCAACATCTTAACCAAGCAGGCATGGCAGAAAATGGGGATCCCCCCATTGAGTTGGTCTCTTGTACAACTCTGGCTAGCTAATCACGCCAAGGTGACACCAATTGGGAGAGTCCCATGTCGCCTAGTAGTGGACATTGAGGGAATGAAGACTTATGTTGACTTTAATGTCATCGAAATAGTTGAAGGAGGGAGCTCTTATCTCGCGTTGTTGGGGATCGTATGGGCTAATGACAATGGAGCGGTAATCAACTTCAAGCGGCAGATGATGACTTTCGAAAATTGCGATCTCAGAGTCATAGCCCTGTTGGATCCAGCTGAAGGACACAGATACATTGAGCCAGTGAAGGACGAAGATACCAGTGGATGGGACCATGCATTCAACATTTTCGAAGATTATATTCATTCGACTACCAATGATGAGCTGGGATGGCGCAGTGACAACTCTGCGTCTTCTGACTCTGATGACGCGTTAGAACATTGGCAGAACCTCTTGCACGAAGTGTCACTCCGCAAGTGCAGGTTAGTCATGCAGTCATTATGCCGCGTTGCGACTGAAACCATTACACTACCAGTATACGAAGGGCTTCCTGATTTGTCTAACTTTTTGGTGGCGTTCAAGGAAAGAGTTTCTGAACCACAGCGACTGCTAGCATTGGAGGAAGTACTAAAGGCTGCTCCAGCACGCTGGTGGGCGACGCATAAGAAATCAATTGATGGATGGCCGCAATTCAGGAGATTGATAACGATTCTCTTCGGCGATACGGAGGTTTACCATATAGGGAAATATGATGGTCAACATTGTTGGGCACCATTTTGACCTCTTTTTGTCATCTAAATATCCTCCATTTTTCCTCCGTCAAACCCTCATACTGATCTATAAAGCTTTTAATTCACCACAGACTTTGGTTAAAAGGTATAAATGTCATTGCTTGTTAACAAATTGAATTTTGAGATTTTTAGAGCATTTAAACTAAGGTTTTTATTCAGGATTACAGGATGTGCTAACTTCCCGTAATGTATCCAAAGTTGACCACTTGCAGGCCAGCTAGGCATGAACTGAAAGGTGGAGAAAAGATCCTCAGTTTCCAAGGATGGATGAATTTCCAACGAATAGATGATGTGGCTCTCACAGGTGGCAAGTCAAAGTTGGTCAAAGATGACCACCTGTGCTACCACTCAGCACAAAAGCAGGGCAGTTCCGATTTTGTTGATTGTCACGGATCTGATAGAGGATCTCGAGGACTATTGTTCATTAATTAGTTTCCAAGATAATAGCATTTCTAGTTTCAAGAATTTGTATAAGTATTTTCATAAAACATTGGATCGGGGATCATGATTTTGAGAAGAACGCATATTGCTTTTGAACTGCGTGATTTTTACTGTGTAATTGATTTATGGTGAATACATTTAGAGTTTCAGTTCTGTAAATATTCAACTGTGTATGGAACGAGGCATTGGAGGTCCTCCATTGTTGAGTTCGCACACCCTTACATTGCTAGTGAATGCGATTTAGATGTTTGCAGCAATTTGATTTGATGCAGGCGATTTAGATTGTGCCATTGGTATGTGTTAATCCTTGTAGTATCTAGTTTATTATTGCAGAACGAATTGAACTAGTTTTTAATTGGTTTTATTACAGCTCTATTCTCTCATTTAATGGTTCAAGCTACGATTTCATTGTGCTACACATCACTTACCTTTTCATGAGCTCTGCCTTTTATTTTGTTAAATATTAAAATAACGGTTCAGACTGTGATTTTACTATGTTATACATTGCTGCTCATTTAAAGATAAAATGTTTAGAACAATTATAAATTACAAACACTGTCCTGTAAGAGAATTTAATGTTTAATTGTTCATTCAGCACTGGAAAATCAGGCAGAGCTTTGTAGTCTGTATCTTAGGGTTATAGTTATTGTTTAATTGCTTTTACTATCTCAGTTCTTTCACCAATAAATTGCTTTCCTAAATAGATTGTTGTGTACTTGAAAAGAAACAAATGAAGTTATCCCTTTAAAAAGTATTTTTGTATCTTTAAGTTATAGTATTTTTCATCTAACAGTAGATTCAATTCACAGATAATTAAACAGTAGATTCAATTCACAGATAATTAAATTATCCAAACAAGTCTAGCTCTAAGTCCTAAAACTTGGATATGCCTCTAAGCTTACTGACCCGGATTGATATAAATTTAAGGTTTGATCTGCATTAGTAGATTGAAGCCCAACAAGCATAACCCTGGAATTCATTTGCTGGAGTGTTAGACATTATGGGCATCGCGACCAAGAGATGAGTGGGTCCATGCATTTATCCATACTTTGGATGAAATGTCGCGATCATGGTATACTGCAGCTGAATTGCGGGGAGAAATCACTACTTGGTTGGAGTTAAAGTTTGCTTTACTCATACATACAATTTTGCCGATCCCAACCTATATGTCCATAATGCTCTGCAGATCATCCGCAATGTGGTTCTGAAGGTTGCTCCAGTAGCATATCCTATGGATCCGCACACGCTCTGCCAGATGCAATCCATGATGGAATGTTATAATATCACTAGTGGGCCCGAAGATGGTGATGATCCGCGGAATGTCAATATTTTAGAGTCTGAAGGAAGTCGCGATGTGGTACCACCTGATGCACCAAGTGACCTAATCAGCCAGCCCTTGAAGCTTCGTAAGATCAATATTGGGACGGAGACCACTCCCAAGTTCGTGAATGTTGGATATTATTGGGATGATGAGATGATGGGAAAGGTCACTGACTTGATACATGAATTTCAAAAGCTCTTTCCTACCAAGTTTTCTGAGATGAAAGGTATTTTGGGCGATTTAGGGGAGATGAAGATCCCATTGAAACCAGATGCAAAACCAATCCACCAGTGACCCTATCGGTTGAATTCACGCCATAAGGAGAGGTTCAAGGTAGAATTTGATCGCATGCTAGATTCCAGTATCATTGAACCGGTTGAAGAGTCAGAATGAATCAGTCCTATGGTGGTGCAGGATAAGAAGACTGGCAAGGTGCGCATTTGTTTCGATTTGCGGAAGTTGAATGACGCCTGCTTACATGATCCCTTTTCGACCCCATTTACTGATGAGGTACTCGAAGGAGTGGGCGACCAGGAGATGTATTCTTTCATGGACGGGTTCTCGAGCTATCATCAGATCCGCATTGCGAAGGAAGACTGCCACAAGATGACTTTTGTGATAGAATGGGGTTGTTTTCAGTACATAGTAATGTCGTTTGGGTTGAAGAATGCCCCTGCAATATTTTCGCGGTTTGTTGTTGCTGCATTCAAGGATTTTATTCAGAAGTTTTTGTAGGTATACATGAACGACTGGAGAGTCTATGGGTTGATCCGCAATCATCTGGAAAACCTGCGGTTGATGTTGGAGCGCTGTCAACAACATCAGATATCGTTGAACTTGAATAAGTGCATCTTTTGTGCACCATTTGGCATACTCCTGGGTCACATCCTGTGCAAGCAATGATTGTTAGTCAATCCAGCAAAGATTGCGCTCATTCTGAGCTTAACCCCTTCGACTAATTTTAAGCAGCTGCGAGCGACATTGGGACATATCGGGTATTATTGAAAGTTCATCAGGGGTTATGCAACGATCACCACCCCTATGGAGAAGCTATTGAAGAAATATGCGGTATTTCAATGGAGCCTCGATTCTCAAGATAGTTTTGAGATGCTGAAGGCTAAAATGGCTTCGACGTCGATACTAGTATTTTCAGATTGGAGTAAGGAATTTCATGTCCATGTCGATGCCTCATCGATTGCGTTGGGAGTGGTGCTTGCCCAGAGAGGAGAGGGGGACCTCGATCACTCCATTGCTTTCGCAAGTCGAAAGTTGTCATCAGTAGAAATAAACTATACCACTACGAAGAGGGAAGGCCTGGCGATGGTGTATGCGTTGTAGAAGTTTCAACATTACTTATTGGAAGGACATTTTAAGATGTTCACCGACCACTCTGCATTGAAATACCTGGTCAATAAGCTTGTGTTGGGGGGGAAGATATGTCGATGGCTACTTCTTTTTCAGGAGTTCGAGTTTGAAGTGATTGTGAAGCCAGGGCGGTTGAATGCTGGCCCTGATCATCTGTCGTGGATTGAAACATTTGAGGATCCAACTAACATTGAAGATGGGTTTCCTGATGCGCAACTTTTTAAGGTTGAAATAGCTAATGCCTACTTTGAAGACATCATTCAGTTTTTGGAGATAGGTACTGCACCAAAAGAGTTCACCACTAGTCAGAAGAAGCAGTTGGTAGTCAAGGCTACAGATTTCCAGCTCATTGCGGGTGAATTATACAAATTGGGCTCTGCTGAGATATTAAAGCGTTGTGTTTTGCCTCATGAGCAGGGGAAAATCTTGGCAGAAGCGCACGCCGGAGTGGCTGGGGGGCACTATGGCAGTTGTGCGACTTCCAGGAAGGTGATTCATGCAGGGCTCTGGTGGCCCACACTGCACAATGCTGCGACAGACTATGCGCGGTCCTGCGATGTTTGTCAGCGAACCAGAAATCCATCCAGGAGGGATGAGATGTCACTGATGCCTCAACTAACACTCCAGCCATTTGAAAAATGGTAGTGGATTTCGTGGGCCCAATCAACCCACCTGGGAAGCGTACTGGTGCAAGATGCATCATCACGGCAACAGATTATTTGACAAGATGGGCAGAAGTTGTACCAGGCGTTGATTGTTCTGCGGCCACGATCGCGTGGTTTTTGTTCGACAACATTGTCACTCGATTCAGCTACCCTAATATATTGTTGAGTGATCAAGGCAACCACTTTCTCAATCGCACCATCAGTGCATTGACGGAGGAACTACAGATACAGCACAAGAAGAGCACGTCGTATCATCCACAGGCCAATGGCACATTGGAAGCTTTCAACAAAATATTGGAGCATGCGCTGACAAAGGTGTGCAATGCGAACCACGATGACTGGGATCTGAAAATCCTAGCAGTTTTGTGGGCGTATCACACCACGTGTAAAAGGCTGAAGGGACATACACCATTCAAGCTAGTGTTTGGAAAAGAAGCGATTATGCCAATGGAGTACATTGTTCTAAGTCTATGCATAGCGGAAGCAACAGGTATGGATGTTGCAGCAGCATTAGAAGAACGTCTAGCACAGTTAGTACAGCTGGAGGAAGATCGCTTTATTGCAGGATTCCACCAGGGGGTGGAGAAGGGTCGCCAAAAGGATTGGCACAATTGCCACATCAAAAACAAACAGTTTCAGCAGGGTGACTTGGTACTGTTGTATGACAACAAGTTCTTGAAACACCTAGGAAAATTGCAGATGCATTGGCTTGGTCCATATCGCATCAGTAGAATCACTTCAGGAGGCATAGTACAATTGCATCAGTTGGACAAAGCGATGCACCCAAATTTGATTAATGGTAGTAGGTTAAAGCCCTATCAGTCGAGCTTGGAGCAGCGCGATGCCTGAGTCACATCGAAAAAAAAAATGCAGGTTGAACAGTGGTAGGATAGCGAACCGAAAGGCACAGGAATTCGTAGGCAGGGAAGCTTGTGTTGTAAGTTAGGAGCAGTCTGTGACAGCTGCAGGATCGCGACTGGGTCAAATCTGTAATAAATGTACGAAGTGATAGGCGATTAATTAACGATGCTTTAAGGAATGATGGGCATTAATGGTGGATACGATCGATCGGATAATAGGATCGACGATGGATTTGGGTCATTAATATAGAATTCAGTCCGAGTTAATGCATGATTTATTAATGATTACGAAGGATCGGGTTGGATGCTTTAAGAACGGGTCGAGGCTGGTCGGAAGGCACCAAGAGAATTCAATTTCTAAGTATGCAAGATTGTGCAAGGTTAGAGAGTGTCGTTGTTGACTATTGAGATAGCTTGTTAGTCGGGAAAGGATCAATTAAACTTGCGGAGTATGGTTGTTGTGCGCTGAGCTAGGATTGTGAGTGGCGTTGCACCATCCCTTGAAGTTTCGGCGAGTTGAGTTAGGTATGCCAGGGGAGCTGGAGATGATTGAAATCTCCAGCAAAGTAGAGTCTCCCCTCATTCCTATTGTTGTTCAGGAAGAGGTAGATCTTGAGGAGGAAGTTTCCAACATGCTGGTTGGAGCGTTAGTTAGCTCCAAGAAGCATTGGGGAAGTCAGCACTCTGAGTCCCCGTAGAGCAAGTGGTAGCTTAGGTCATCCACTGCGATGGTGGAAGAGGTTCAAGTGCAGGTGGGACAGTCCAGTCGAAGAATTGACAAATTCACTGCATGGGAGGGATTTTCTACTATCGACATCCCTGGTTATGTCCCCCCTAGTCAATCGGGTGCACCACTTCACAAGGTGAACAAAAATCATAGGTATACATTGAGAATTCCAACGCTCCCTACTGGAATGGAGTGCTCTGCTAATATTGTGACGGCCTTGATGCACCTGAAGTATGATGATCATGATATGGTTTCCTATCTGGAAATTACGTCGGACCCCTATGTGCCAGGTCACAACTCACCGGTAAGCCGATTCCACAAGACTAAGCACGGCGCTTGAACCAGGCTGGATTGTTGGGGCTCATTAACATGCCGCACTTCGGGTGATTAACGGAGGTTAACGCTTGCGTGAAGAAGCTGCTAGCCTGCTTCCATGGCGGTTCATTGTGGTTGGACACAGATATTCCAGTCACCTTCGATCTGATTGTGAGCATTACCGGGTTTCCCAAATATGGGGTAGACCCATCACAATACTTCCAAGGGAAAGAGAACGACATAAAGAGGGCGAAGTAGTTGGTTACGCGCTATGACTTGGAACGGGATGGTCGTGGTTATCGCACCAGCAGTATCAATGATAAGTCGATTCTCACCAGCACAAAGATATTATCCTGCAAAGTGGTCCGGGGCGGTCGACCTAATCAGTGTAATTCGGGGATCGTGGCATGTGCAGAGCAATGCGCGGTAGGAATCCAGATGAATTGGTCCTTGTTCTTGTTGAACCACTTGGCGGAGGATGCCATCACTGTCCAAGTTGGGAAGGGCTCCTTCACGTATAGCTGGATTTTAATTTTGATCGCACTTTTTTCCTGGAAGGATCCCAGCACCTACCTGGGTATGGAAGTTGCGGTCGCGAAAGAGCGTCTCGGCGCGCGATATCAAAACTTGTGGTGGGTATGTGTGCAAGAGCGAATTTGGGACTTTGCAATGCAATTCTGGTTTTATTGGGAGATGATCTATGATGAAGCAACAAAGGTGCCTCGGTTATCTGAGGAAACCACGACAAAGTATAAGCCGATTATGGTGTTTGTGATTCGGCCACATGTTATTTATGTGCAAGATAGACGTGACCCAGCCAAGCAGTGGTTGTTGACCCCTTATAAGGTGACGACGGAAGCGCTGGATGCTATTGTGAACAATTGGCCACCAAAATGGAGAGAACCCGTGGGGTTGGCAAAGATTGATGTTGGAGTACCGGCGACAGCCCCAGACAATCAACTATCAGTGCAGGACCAGCAGAGTGACCATGACTCAGAGAAGGAATCAACAAGGACACCAATGGATGATGGAATTGACTGTGACATTGACGAGGGGAGGACGAAGGCACGCCATGAGCATGGTACGATCATTGGGGCATCGCTGGCCATGGAAAATCTGTTGGGACGCCTCATTCATGCAATTACTCAGTAAACCAATACGAGTGCTCGGGCCATGACGGAGAAGGAGGATGAAGGTTTCCATCCGGTCACTACCCGCTTGGATGCCTTGTGCTATATCATCTTAAAGAAGGCACCCGAGGGCGCAGTGGTGCAGGAAATTGGCGTAATCGGCACTGAGCCATAGGTCCAGAATGTTCAAATTTCATCGACTACCATTGCGACCGATGATGCAGCTCTCAGGACAATGCTGCAGCAGTTTGAATATTTTACAATGAATATCAATGCGTTGTCCTCATCAACGTTGGTGTGCATACAAGCGGTTTCCAGTCAGGAACTGACGGATAGAGAAAGGGACGTATGGAGTCACCTAGTGCAATCACAGGAGGAAAATGCAGTGGTCCACGAGGAAGTTGAGGATCTCAAAGGGAAGGCCATGGCAGCATGGGAAGTGGTTGATGAGATGAAGGAGATGATGGAGAACCTCCGGGCCGAGAAGGCTATTGAGATCACGGAGTTGAAGAAGGAACATGATCGGTAGACCATGGAAAAAATGGCCTTGTGGACAAGTCAAGCACGGTTAGAGGAGGCCATCAATGAATCCCGTCACCACATCTTCGAGCCAATAGCAGAGTTAGATCCGATTGAGCGAGCACAAAATCTAGGGTCTGTTATCACCCAGTTGCGGGAGGACAATTCCATCTTGACCCATGCCCTGAAACCCGCCACACCACCGGAGGTAGTCGCAGAACAGAAGAGTGCCATTAAAAAACTGGGACTCAGCTGGCCGAGTTAGAGCAGTAGGCGATAAGGATCACTACGGAGACTGCATTTTTCTAGGGCATCATTGTCCAGGATGATCTACTAGAATAGTTAACTAAGCAACGACGTGAGGCAGAAGAGCAGCTGGCTACACTAAATACCTCCATGCACACCATGCCACCGGTGGCACAGGTATCTAAAAAAGGCGGAGATCAAGGACTTACAGCAATGAGTTGCCAAAGCAGAAGAATGGCTGAAGCAGCGCTCTGCACAGTTGGACTAGTTTTAGGAAATTGGTGCTGAGCTTAATGCCGCCTCTGGTTCTGCACTCTAAGCGGTGTAGGACGCGAAGCAGAGAGTCGACACACACCTGTGTGACTACCCCATGGAAACAAACCTCAATGACAGTAAGGAAATTGCTGCAACACTGCTGTGGCAGGTCAACAAAATCTGGCAGCAGTACGAGGACTTCAGAATCAAGACCAGTGAGTACACCATGTCTTGCTAACATGGCTCGAGGGCAAGCCACAAGATTGTGTTGGGGGCCTATTGGAAGGCGGTTTGGTAAGTTAGCATCGCAGCATCGCGGATGCTGCGACAAGTTAGAAGATATCGCGGAAGGTGGAAAGCTGGGGGCAAAGGAGAATATTTTATGTAGTTTTGGGTCAAATGTACTACGGTATGTGGGTTTTTAGGTCATTTGGACCATGTCAGTTAGATTTTCGGTCATTTGGACCGTTTCAGTTATATTTAGGGTCATTTGCTCAAAACGTCGGTTAGGAAGTCATTAGTAAGTGGACAAGCAATGTAAAGGCGGAAGCCTATTTATAGTCATCGAGTTGTATGTGTTGAATCATCTGATCATGGAATACATTCCTTTTGGTTGTGTATCTGAGATTGAGAGATATCTATGAGATCTGTACTTTGCGGAGACATTGTATCTGGGTTTTGCGGGATAAATATGATATGATAGAACTGTTTTTTGGAATCCCTGTGTCTCTTCTATTCATCTGTGGTAATGCATGTTGCGATATATGAATGATGTTATGCTTCCTTGCTACAATTAATGCTTTATTGTCATATTTGTTGCGATGATGAATGTCTCTATTGAATAATTCTATGAATATAAATGATGTATGGGTTAAATGCATAAATTTACTCCTGTAATGTCACAATAAGTTAAAAATTCAAGTGATTAAGCCGCAACCATCCTCCTTCATTCGACGGAAACATGGTTCCGTCAATTCTCCCTTGAACATCTCGAGTGAGACCTCATCTGCTCTGCAAGTGTTGCTGGACGGGGTAAAACCTATCCGGGTCAATGCTCAGGGAGATCGTGGCGAGTTGGATGTCGAAAGTGAGTGGAACCCTTATCGAGTGGGTTTGAGTCAACATGATGTTTACAGATTTCAAGAAGAAACACTGCAACACAATGATAACGTGCATTGTGATCAGGGCGTACAAAGGCCGTGGTGGATTCCGAGGAAGAGGAATAAACACTGGCCCATGACAAGGAAGAGGCAGAGGTAAGATAATATGCTATAACTGTGGTCAGCCTGGTCATAAATCCAGAGATTCTACCAATGTTATAACTTCAAATAATATTATATTTGTACTTTATTATTCCGGAGATGTTTCATTCCTCCGTGAAGATCTTATTGTATATCCGGAGATGTTTATTCCTCCGTCAGAATGTGGTAACTCGGGTTATTAGACTTCCCTAGTGGGGGTCGGCCCTGCATGTGTCATGTGGGTCAAAGGGTTATTAGACCACCCTAGAGGGGTCGGCCCAGTCAGTTGTAGTGGGGTATTTAACCCATTGGTTAAATACGAGCCTACGTGTACTTGTGTAAAAGATATGTCAGAGTAGTGTATAAATAGAGGAGGTGTGTTCCTCATTTGACACACTCACACACTTGAGGATAGCGCACTTGTGGAGGAGAGGTCTGCTATTATGGAGGAGGAGATCATGTCTCAGGGTTTCATCTTTGTATATTGCTGGTCATCTATATTGAGGAAGCTTTGCTGGGTTTTCTACCCCATGAGGGTTTCCCAGGATAAATCTCTGTCTCTTGTGTTTATGCTATGCTTGTTGTTTCTTCAGTGATCCTGTATATGATATTATTGTGAAATGGAATGTAATGCTGCTATTTTATGTCTTAGCATATTAAATCTTAACATGGTATTAGAGCTAACCTGAAGGAAGACAAGGTATGGCACTTACGACACTTGCTTTACTTACGACAATTTGAAGGTTAGGGTTTTACATAGCAAAAACCAGTCATCGTGGAACTTTCGCTATAAATCCATTTTGGAGAAGTTTCGGGATCTGAAAAGTTTACAGGTCGAAGACAACATCCCTAGGTACCTTGTGTCCAAAGGGAATCCTCAGATTCGTTGTACTTTATAAGTTATGATCAGTACAAGTTAGGGTTTCTGCCTCTTCCAGATCTCAGTCAAAATCAGGTGACCTTGGAAAAAAGGTCATAACTTGGGATAGGAAGCTCCAAATGAAATTTCATAAAAAGTGACAGGTAGTACACAGACTTTACTATCTCAGACAACGTTTTCAAAGGCCGAAGGTGAACCAATGACACGTGGCACACCGTACAAGTTCGCTCTCCTGTTTTATCCCATAAACAGGTCACGTTGCGACACTTGGCATAATTTGGGCTAGGAAGCTCCAAATGAAATTCCGTAAAAAGTGACAGGTAGTACACAGACTGTAATATCGCAGGAAACGTTTTCAGAGGCCGAAGGTGAACCAGTGACACGTGGCACGCCGTACAAGTTCGCTCTCCTGTTTTATCCCATAAACAGGTCACGTTGCGACACTTGGCCTAACTCTCTCTCAGAAAATCCAATTGAGGTCAGACCTGTTAGGATGGAAAGATGACAGGTCAGGATACTGCAGAAAAAGTTTTCAGACCCTGTGGAGCAAAAATTTCAGAGTTATAGCAGAAACAATCAGGTGCATATTTCTGTCAAAACAGAATTATTTTTGGAGCACCTTTATTCATGGCTTCCGGAATTTAGGGTTTCGGAGAAAGTTAGAATTTTTGGAATCGGAGTCCACGGCTGAATGCTACTCAGGAAAATCGAAATTTAGAGACCAAGATCGAATTTTTTGGTTGGGTAGAAGACCGGGCTTGATCAAACCCTAGTTCAAGATTTTGATCAGAAAGATGGAAAATTAGGGCTTCAACAAAAGTTGGAATTTTTTAAGTCTGTAACCACGGCTGGAAGCTCCTCAGAAAAATAAGAGTTTAGAGCCTTGGATATAACCTTTTGATTGGACAGAAGGGTGGGCTTCATCAAACCCTAGTTCGGGTTCCTGTCTAGAAGATCCAGAAGTTTCGAAGGCAATTTTGAGGGGTCAAATTTTGGAGATTTCAAAAGTGAAGTATGATAGTTTTATCAGCTCAGCAAGACACATCCTTCCATCCATTCAGAAGCATGAAAGTCAAATATTGAATTTTTAGGGTTTCTCTAGCAAGCCCTAATCAAGCTCCAAATCAAGTTTCAGGGGGAGTTGAGGCTAAGGCCTTACATAAGAAGACTACAAGAAGTCTCGACAGGTATGACTTAAGGAGGTTCAGGTATGTCTTGAAATATGATTCTTGATTAAGTTCATAATGTGTTTGTCTTCATATTATTTATTAGTACAATCTTGATTATTGTTAGAATTGTCTTATCACCCTAGTAACAGTATGAATGCATGTGAATGATCGAAGACATTCATTGATTAGGGCTATATGATTGTACTAATGCATTATGGTGTTGTGTGAGGTTGATGTTGTCTGCTAACAAGATACAGGTACATCACAAAAGACAAATCAAGTTCCATGACCATGACAACATGAAGACAAAGACTCATCCATAATATTTTTTCTACTTACGAGGTATGTATGACTTTGTTATATTATGCTTAACCTATGAGACATGCAGGTTCTAGCTCAGGATCTCTAAATCATTGAAGAGATTGTTTAGGTATGTTGTACATAACTAATCCAGATATGTTTTCTTATGTCAAGTTAGAATCTTACCTTGTGTTAGGATCCCTTATATAAGTATACTTGGTATGATTGGTTATGCTTATTCATAAAGTTAGTAATCAAGGGTTTATGCATATTATGTCTCTTGTCTTGATGATTTAATTAACCAGAAGAGTACTATGATCAAACAAGAATATGCATGAGTAAAAGAAGACTTCCTTGAAACCCTAAATACTAATGATCATGACTATACATATTCAAGATTATTTAGAATTAGAATGTTTGGAGAATATACTAATGAACGTATGTTTGTGTATGAGATCATGAGGATGACACTAGTGCACACTTGAGCATGCACAGTGGTACAGAATGAATACAAGTTCAAAAGACATATAGAAGATCAAGCAGGAGGCAACCACACAAACATAAAAGATAAGTATTTGAGTTGTTATTTGAAATAGTAAATGATATTGCTTGTATGCATATTTGTATTCCTAGAATATATCATACTAAGTGTAAACATTCATAGAGCATTGAACAGTATACTACTAATATGCATATGATTGGTAAGTTGGACAAACATTCCGTTGTTGCTTGTCTAGAATGAAACCTCTTTGCTGACATGCTGAGAGCTGTGCACACTCTCGATAGTATGTTCTGGTAGAGATGGAAGGCATCTAGATAGTCACTGTATGCATACAGGATATGGGAAAGTGTTGTGCCAAAGTATTGGTCAAAATAGTTGCATAACTATGTAAATGATATCTGTATGCATAATAGGTTATCATGTCAATATGATTTGATGATTATGAAGTATTACTAATCATGTACTTAATTTTGATTTGTAGGAAAGATCATGATGAATGATGAACACTGAACAAGCGATGGATGTTAAACAAAAAAAAAGATTTTCAAATCAAACACACTATAGAAGGCTTGTGGCTAGAAGATTCTCTTAGAAAGAAGAAGAGAATCATGATGAGATGTTTGCTCCAAGTGGCTAGATAAGACCATTCTCTTAATGGTGGAATTAAAGAAGAAGTGTGAATCAGGTTCTGTATGGGTTCCCAGGATCGATAGTAATTGATGAGAATACATGTGAGGATTGCATCATCCTTGAACACAAGTTCTAAAGTGAGCCGTAGACAAGTGTCTCCGAGAAAGAAGAGGGATTGTATCATCCTTGAACACTTGTTCTAAAGAGAGCCGTAGATGTATGTCTTCGAAAATGAAGTCCTTGGTGGACATGAGGGGATTGGATCATCCCTGGACTTCAGTCTGAAAGAAGAGCCGTAGACGTATGTCTTCGTGAATGAAGTTCTTGGTGAACATGTGAGGGGATTGGATCATCCCTGGACTTCAGTCCGAAAGAAGAGCCGTAGACGTATGTCTTCGTGAATGAAGTTCTTGGTGAACATGTGAGGGGATTGGATCATCCCTGGACTTCAGTCCGAAAGAAGAGCCGTAGACGTATGTCTTCGAGAATGAAGTCCTTGGTGGACGGTTGAGGATTAATTCATCCTTGGACGTAGTCCTAAATGTATGGTGGAGGATTAAGTCATCCTTGGACGTAGTCCTAAATGTACGGTGGAGGATTAAGTCATCCTTGGACATGGTCCTAAATGTACGGTTGAGGATTAAGTCATCCTTGGACGTGGTCCTAAATGTACGGTGGAGGATTAAGTCATCCTTGGACGTGGTCCTAAATGTACGGTGGAGGATTAAGTCATCCTTGGACATGGTCCTAAATGTACGGTTGAGGATTAAGTCATCCTTGGACGTGGTCCTAAATGTACGGTTGAGGATTGAGTCATCCTTGGACGTGGTCCTAAATGTACGGTTGTGGATTAAATCATCCTTGGACAGTAAATCCAGTAATTCCAAAAGGAAGGATAGTCCTAAATGAATTGAGTGGATTAAATCATCCTTGGACAGTAAATCCAGTAATTCCGAAAGGAAGGATAGTCCTAAATGAATTGAGTGGATTAAATCATCCTTGGACAGTAAATCCAGTAATTCCGAAAGGAAGGATAGTCCTAAATGAATTGAATGGATTAAATCATCCTTGGACAGTAAATCCAGTAATTCCGAAAGGAAGGATAGTCCTAAATGAATTGAGTGGATTAAATCATCCTTGGACAGTAAATCCAGTAATTCTGAAAGGAAGGATAGTCCTAAATGAATTGAGTGGATTAAATCATCCTTGGACAGTAAATCCAGTAATTCCGAAAGGAAGGATAGTCCTAAATGAATTGATTGGATTAAATCATCCTTGGACAGTAAATCCAGTAATTCCGAAAGGAAGGATAGTCCTAAATGAATTGAGCGGATTAAATCATCCTTGGACAGTAAATCCAATCATTCCGAAAGGAAGGATAGTCCTAAATGAATTGAACGGATTAAATCATCCTTGGACAGTAAATCCAGTAATTCGAAAGGAAGGATAGTCCTAAATGAGATTGAGTGGACTAATCATCCTGTAAATATATTGGGATTTCCTCATCCCTAGACATGGTGAGATGTCTTAAAGTGATAAGGACTAATCATCCTGTAAATAGATTGGGATTGCCTCATCCCTAGACATGGTGAGATGTCTTAAAGTGATAAGGACTAATCATCCTGTAAATAGATTGGGATTGCCTCGTCCCTAGACATGGTGAGATGTCTTAAAGTGATAAGGACTAATCATGCTGTAAATAGATTGGGATTGCCTCGTCCCTAGACATGGTGAGATGTCTTAAAGAGATAAAGACTAATCATCTTGTAAAGAGATTGGGATTGCCTCGTCCCTAGACATGGTGAGGTGTCTTAAAGTGATAAGGATTGATCATCCTGTAAGTTGATCTGGATTACATCATCCATAGACATGAGAGTTGTCTTAAACCAAGAGGGACTGATCATCCCGTAAGCGGATCAGGATTGTATCATCCTTGGATCTATGTCCTAAAGTGAGAGGGATTGATCATCCTGTAATTGGATCTTGTGTGTTGCAGGGTATGCTGCTATTGTGTATACTTGTATTGATGAGGATACTTGTATTGATGATATGTATACTTGTATTGATGAGGATACTTGTATTGATGATGTGTATACTTGTATTGATGAGGATACTTGTATTGATGATGTGTATACTTGTATTGATGAGGATACTTGTATTGATGATGTGTATACTTGTATTGATGAGGATACTTGTATTAATGATATTTATACTTGTATTGATGATGTTGTTGATCGTGATGATCTAGATGACAATGTTGTTGATTGTGATGATCTAGATGACGATGCTATTGATCGTGATGATCTAGATGACGATGCTGCTGATCGTGATGATCTAGATGATGATGCTGCTGATCGTGTGATGACGATGCTGATGATCGTGATGTTGATGATGATGCTGATGATCGTGATGTTGATGACGATACTGATGATCGTGTGATGAAGATGCTGATGATCGTGTGATGACGATGCTGATGATCGTGTGATGACGATGCTGATGATCGTGATGCTGATGACGATGCTGATGATCGTGATGTTGATGACGATGCTGATGATCGTGTGATGACGATGTTGATGATCATGTGATGACGATGTTGATGATCGTGTGATGACGATGCTGATGATCGTGTGATGACGATGCTGATGATCATGATGCTGATGACGATGTTGATGATCGTGTGATGACGATGCTGATGATCGTGAGATGATGATGCTGATGATCGTGAGGATCCAGATGTTGATGTTGCTGTAGTTGTTCGAGTGTTGCAGAAGATAAAGACTCAGTACTGAAGATGTTGATGTTCCAATATTGAAGATGTTCCAGTAACTGCTTGAGTTACTGATGATGTTGAGAAAGCTTCCAATGATTTATAGATGTATCATGTATGATGTTGATGACTCCTTGCTCGTGCAGATGCTGTTATAATATCCTTCTCGTTAAGGGGGAGTGTTGAGATATTGTAACTTCAAAGAATATTATATTTGTACTTTATTATTCCGGAGATGTTTCATTCCTCCGTGAAGATCTTATTGTATATCCGGAGATGTTTATTCCTCCGTCGGAATGTGGTAACTCGGGTTATTAGACTTCCCTAGTGGGGGTCGGCCCTGTATGTGTCATGTGGGTCAAAGGGTTATTAGACCACCCTAGAGGAGTCGGCCCAGTCAGTTGTAGTGGGGTATTTAACCCATTGGTTAAATACGAGCCTACGTGTACTTGTGTAAAAGATATGTCAGAGTAGTGTATAAATAGAGGAGGTGTGTTCCTCATTTGAAACACTCACACACTTGAGGATAGCGCACTTGTGGAGGAGAGGTCTGCTATTATGGAGGAGGAGATCATGTCTCAGGGTTTCATCTTTGTATATTGCTGGTCATCTATATTGAGGAAGCTTTGCTGGGTTTTCTACCCCATGAGGGTTTCCCAGGATAAATCTCTGTCTCTTGTGTTTATGCTATGCTTGTTGTTTCTTCAGTGATCCTGTATATGCTATTATTGTGAAATGGAATGTAATGCTGCTATTTTATGTCTTAGCATATTAAATCTTAACAGCTTGTACTACCTATAGATAGTGTAAATATTTTGATCATGTCATTGAGGCATGCCCAGTGCTACAAACAAAAATTCAGGAAAGAAAACAAGAAGCACCAATTCTGAACATTCAGATGATCGCAGCAGAGAAAAGAACTAGAGATCCAAACATCAATGTTGTGACGCGAAGTGGTGTTGCAACAGGAATAGATAAAGAACCAGAAGCTTCGACTTCTGAGAATTTTCAAGCTAAGCAGACTCCTGCTGAAGGGGTCTGGATTAGAAAAGAAACTGGAAAAGCACCTGCTTTCAATCTAGAAAGAAACAAATAATACTTTATAGAAGCAAGGGAGGCCTTCAAAGAGCCAGCGCCTATGACACCAAGAATCCCATTGTGAAGTGAAACAATGCATATAAAGGATATTCCAGCAGCATATGATAAAACATGTACCGCAGCAGAAACAGGCACTTCTGTTGCGCAATTCCTACGGAACTGTATGAAGTTACTGAAAAGCGAAGATGCTTTAGTGGAATTGCAGAACTTACTAAACCAATATGAACCACGCAGTGACACGAATACTGCTCAAAGCGCAGTTCACCATATAAAGATCCATAAGACAACAGGATGAGAAATGAGGCTCAGTGCGCAAATTGGAGACTATGAAATGGAAGAGATAATCCTTGACTTAGGATCATAAGTGAATGTCTTGACTAAGAAGACATGGGAACAGATGGGGAAACCAGGTTTATCATGGTCACTTATACAATTAAGACTAGCTAATCAACATAAAGTTATTCCCTTTGGAAGACTCTTGAATGTACTTGTGGACATTGATGGAGTAAGAAGTTCAGCAGACTTCGAGGTTATTGAGATCATCAACGATAGTAACCCATATCCAGCACTATTGGGGATAGACTGGGCGATGGATAACCTTGCAATCATCAACTTGAAAACCAAAAATATGATCTTCGAAGGACAGTATATTAGGGTGATTGCACCCTTGGACCCTTCACAAGGAGAACGATACAGTGAACCAATACAAGAAGAATCTAGAGCATAGGACCTTGATCACATCTACCAGATGACTACGAATCAGGTCAGTTACATCAATCCCAAAGCTAATGGAATTCTTAGTTGGTGATATGACAGTTCTTGCGTAGAAAACTCCGATGCAGGATTGGAGAATTGGAAAAGCGAAATACACGATGTATCTTCCAGGTGATGTGCGTAGATCACTGCGCTGGATTGGAACAGAGGTAAGTCCAATCCCCACTTATGATGGCTCAACTAACGTCTATACATTTTTTCAGGAGTATATTGTATCATTTTCAGCTAAACATCAGATACCGTGATTGGATATAGCACTACGCGCTACACCTGCCAGATGGTGGTCCGCGCATAAGCAGACTCTGACCACATGGTAACAGTGCAAGCACATGATGCAAGTCAGATTCATGGATAACGTTGCGCTGAAAATAGAAAAGTATAATGGACAATCAAATCCAAGGGATCACATAGAGATATGTTCAAAAGCATGGGAAAATAGACCACAAACATAATGGGTTCATCTGTTTGTGCACACATTAGAGCAAATTTCAAAGAACTGGTACATAGACACAGAGCTTAGCAGAGGAACAACAGACTAGTCTATTATGACTATGAAATTCCAGAGAATGTTTAGCTTCAAAGATGATTCTCCAAGCATAAATGAAGCTCTGCAAATTATCAAAGAAAGGATATTCAAAGACGAATTCCCAAGTATAAACGAAGCATTAAAGGTCAACAAAGAAAAGATATTTAATGACGGATCAGAAATTATGAACGAGCAACCAGAATGGGAAAAATAGAGAGAATATGCCCTTGAATGTTATAACCTCTCCGCAGATGAAGAAGAGGAGGAGGAGAGCGATGAGGAGGATCCGCACAATATCAATATACCTGAGTCAGAGGGAGCATGCGATGCAGAGGGACCTCCATTAGAAATTCCAGATATGAGTGGCCCTGTCAAGACAAGAAAAGTTAACATTGGCACAAGTGAAGAGACGAATTTCGCATCCATTGGAGATTAGTGGGATGATGAAACAGTCGCGTAGATCGCAGACCTTCTACATGAGTATAAGGATTTGTTTCCAACAAAGTTCACCAAAATAAAAGGCATTTTGGTCGACTTGGGGGTTATGAAGATACATCTCAAGCCAAACGTGAATCCCATTAAGAAGCGGCCTTATCGACTGAATCCCAGATACAAGGAAAGAGTGAAGGCAGAGATCGATAAGATGCTTGATGCAGGGATCATTGAGCCAGTGGAAGAATCAGAATGGATAAGCCCTATGGTTATCCAGGATAAAAAAGACAAAATGAGAAATCAGAATCTGCGTAGATCTGAGGAAGCTAAATGATGCTTCGCTACATGACACATTTCCTACTCCATTTACAGATGAAGTACTAGACAACGTGGGAGGAAATGAGGCCTACTCATTCACTGATGGATTCTCTCGATACCATCAGATCCGAATTGACCCAGCAGACAGACATAAAACTACATTTTCTACTGAATGGGGCTCGTATCAGTATACAGTTATGCCATTTGTGTTGAAGAATGCACCTGCTATATTTTCCAGAGTTGTTGTTGCAACATTCAAGGACTTTATCCATAAGTTCTTAGAAGTCTATTTTGATGATTGGACTGTATTTGGTTTACTAAAGAACCATTACGAAAACCTCAGAATGATGTTAGCTAAGTGTAGACAACATCAGATCTCTTTGAATTTGAAGAAATGTATTTTCTGTGTACCCTATGGAATTCTACTATGACACATTGTGTGCAAGCAAGGCCTGATGGTTGATCCTGCGAAGATCACAGTCATTGTAAATTTACCAGCATCAAATTCAGTAAAGCAACTTTGCACTATGCTGGGACATACAGGATACTACAGAAATTTCATCAAGGGTTATGTGTAGATAACCGCAGAGATGGAGAAACTTCTGAAGAAAGAAGCGCAGTTCATATGGAATGCAGAATGCGATAAAGGACTAGATACACTAAAAGAAAAAATGGTAATTGCGTCGATTCTAGTTTTTCCAGATTGGAATAAGTCGTTTCATGTACATGTTGATGCTTCATCTATAGCATTGGGCATTGTGCTTGCTCAACCAGGTGAAGGGGGAATGGACCATCCCATTTCATTTTCAAGCAGGAAGTTATCTTCAGTAGAAAAAAATTACACAATTACAGAAAGAGAAAGTTTAGCTATGGAGTACGCACTACAGAAATCCAGGCATTATTTGTTGGGTGCGCACTTCTACATGTACAGTGACCATTCACCTCTAAAGTACTTGTTCAATAAACCAGTGTTAGGGGGGAGAATATGCAGATGGTTACTACTCGGAGAATATGCAGATGGTTACTACTCGGAGAATATGCAGATGGTTACTACTCTTTCAAGTGTATGACTTTGAAATTATTGTTAGACCAGGAAGACTGAACCTAGGACCTGACCATCTCTCAAGGATTGAGTCAGGTGAAGAATCCACAAATCTCGAATACAATCAGCCTCACGCGCAGTTATTTTCCATACAGATCGCGGATGATTATTACAAAGATATTGTAGAATTCTTGACTATAGGATTGGCACCCACAGAGTTCACTACGTAGCAGAATAAATAGCTAGTAGTCAGAGTAGCAGACTTCACTATCATCGCAGGACAACTATAAAAGATAGGACCAGATGAAATGTTGCGTAGATGTGTGCTAGAACATGAAAAAGCATTCATACTAGCTGATGCGCACTCAAGAGTGGCAGGAGGTCACTATGCAGGAAGAGCTACTACGTAGAAGATATTAAGAGCAGGGCTATGGTGGCCTACAATCCATAAAGACTCAAAGGAGCATTTCTGAAATTGAGATGTGTACTAGAGAACAGGAAAGCCATCGCACAGAGATGAAATTCCATTAAGACCGCAATTGACTCTACAAGCATTTGATAAGTGGGTTATTGATTTCGTGGGACCTACTAAACCACTGGGAAAGAGCACTGGTGCGATATATATTATCACCACGACTGATTATCTCACCAGATGGGTAGAAGCTAAAAAATTGAAGGACTGTAGTGCAGTTATTGCCACGCAGAACTATCCTTTATCGCATTCTATGCAGAACTATTGAATCCCTTACTGAAGAGTTCTACATCTACCATTAGAAGAGTACACCATATCATCCACAAGCTAATGGCAATGTTGAATCCTTCAACAAGGTATTGGAAAATGAGTTGACAAAGGTATGCAATCATTGCAGGATTTCACCAGCAAGTGCAGAAAGACAGATAAAAAGCATGGCATGATCGCCACATCAAGAACAATTATTTTTCAGGTAGGAGACCTTGTCCTCCTATATGATAGTAAATTCATGAAATTTCCTAGAAAAAATTAAAATGCATTGGCTAGGGCCATTTACTATTATGCATGTTACTAGCGGTGGCACAGTTCAGTTTGCCACATTAGCTGGAGAAAACTTACCAGGTCTGATAAATGGAAGTACACTAAAACCCTATCAAGATAGTCCTACTTCGGAGAACCCTCAATAAATGAAGTTGCATAGGAATTTAAAAACAAAAAAAAGAGAAAAAGAAAAAGAAAAGAAAAGTAGAAGCGTGCAGTTGTGAAGCTCAAAATACAGTTGCAGTTGCATAGATCAAATGGAACAGGAAAGATGCAAAGCTCAGTACCAAGAAATATAGCACCGCGGAGTTAACCATGTCGGGAGTAGTGACAACTCGCCGCACAGTTTGACACAATGCTCCAAGAAACTAATTGTTAAAATGTCGGTCGGAAAAGTAGTTGTTACACAGTGATTTTGCCGATGACCGATTGAGCATTTAATTCTAAATTAGCCGTTCTAAAGCAGTTAATCAAGGAAAGGATCGAAATCCTTAGCGGATTTGGCCAACGGACATTCCATTTAATGCTTATCTAGTTTTTTTATGTGCGCGGCTAAGCTCAACTACGCCTATAAATACCGCTAAGTCTGGACTCGCGGGCGTTATCGAAAGCTTCAAATTTTCTACAGTGATTGCTAAGTACTTCCAACAGCTTACAAAGCAAGTTACAGTTGAATGTCTAAGGATTCCATAGCGGAGCAGGCTGTGAGGGTTTTTAAACAAACCAGGATTGAAGGGTTGAGGAGAACCCCTGCCAAGAAGGTTGTTACAGAAAAAGGTCAGGGTTCACTCCATTCACCACACCATTCCACAGCAATGCAACAAAAGGGAAAGGAACCTATAGCAGAGAGAGGAAAAGTGAAGGTAATGGGCTCTAAGATACTAGAAGCTCCACCAACCGACAAAGAGTTTCCCATATTCCTAACATCAAAGTATATATGTCCACGCGCACAGGATGCGCCAACCGTAAAACTTGCTATAAATGCCCAGTATGAAATACCGCTGCCGCCAATGTCCAATCATGTTCATCCACGAGAAAATATGTTGGGTAAGCTCGCAGACTGCAAGTTTGAGGATTATGACTTGCTACAACAACAAAAGGACCCGAACGAGCCAAAATACCCACAGTTTCAATCTGGCAAGTACATGTGCCGGAAGATGGATGTGAAGAACAACCTACTGCTAGTAGCGCAGAGTTGGATGTCTGAAGTGGTGGAATTGGGACTTTTTAACCTGCTGTGGCTTCCACACTTCGACAGGAGCCCTAAAATGAATGTGGTGGTGCATACATTGATATCGCGCACACACCAAGGTTACCTTTGGCTGGACAAAAATGTCAATCTCAACATCGAATTGATCCATAGGATCATAGGACTCAATAAGCGAGGTGACGACCCTAAAAATTTATTTTCCGACAAAACCAGGGATAAAGAGATCGCCGCACAGATGAAAGAAGAATATAAAATCCCCAAAGGAAAAAGGGGTTTCATCACAGATGACATAAAAGATGATGCTACTAATTTTGTAGTACAACTGCTTGAACAAAAAGTATTGCGGAAGACCATCCCAACAGATGTACCATCCAGAGCAATCCACCTCGTAGCGAACACAACGCAGGGAGTAAGGTTTAACTAGTGTCAGTATTTGCTGAATGAGTTTCGGGACAATGTCCACAACACTCAAGAAAATGGCACTGCCTTCCATTACAGCTGGTTAATGGTGTTGATCGCCTTTGTAGGCTGGAAGGAACCAAATTATTATGTTGGTCTCACTTCTAACATCAATGACTGTCGAGGACCCAGATATGCAATTCTCTGGGCCAATTTGGAACCAGATCGACAGCGCGCATCAAATGAAGTATTGTTCACATACTACGAACAGTTGTCTGATGTCATCGCTCTCACACCGTGCATCTCCAAGCAAGTAACCACCAAATATATCTGCACTTTGAATTTTAGAGTTGACATGCATTGTATTTATATTTCACCAAAGACGCAGAAGAAGAATCTAGAATGGTTCCCAGGGAAATATCATCTTGATGAAGTGGGTATTGACCTGATCATGAAAGAATGGTTAGATGAATGGAAGGTCAAAGGGTTGATGGTCATCGACTCAGACTTAGAAGAAAGTATCCTATCCATGACAATTATCATTGAAGAGTCACCAGCAAGAAAAAGAAAGGGACCAGAAAGCTCTGTACAGGAGAAAGTACAAAAAAAGAAGCAGAAAGCCACAAGGGACCCATCAGAAGCAAAGATGCATGATGATTATTATGAGATCATCACATCGAGGGTCGGTGCACATGTACAAGATATGTTGTCCCTGAAAGACAGTAAAAATGAGGAGACTCAAGCTATTCTGCAAGAGAATCTCACCACCTTACAAGGCATAGTGGCAAAGATAAAGCAAGTCCAGCGCAACTTGGCTCAAGAATCTAAGTCAGAAGGAAGATCAGGGGACACCTCTCAACCAAAGAAAATGCCCTTAGCTCTCACCATGGCACTGCGACCGCGCCTCGTCCGTATGGACCCATTAAGAATAATTTTTCCAAGTGATGAATCAGCTGAAGCCGCGAAGAACATCGCACATGTGGATATTAACATCGTGATGTTGCCACTAGAAGGCCTACATAATATGCACCTGCAAGTTGTGGAGGAAATCCATGATAGAGATATGGTCACTCTAAGCTGACATCATGACTTACAAGCAAACTATAAACAGTTTCAAGAAGAAACTGTGCAGAAGGCTAAGCAACTTGAAAATGCACATGAGCAGCACCGAAGAATAGAGGAGACTATTGCTTTGGTCTACGCAGAGATACTGGAGTGTGACGCGCAGCCAGACCTCTCGGATACCATCATTAATATCATCTCTGTAGTAAGCGATCTTAAGGCTAAAATGGATGACATGGAGATAGACTACAAAGAAAGGCTTGCCAACATGGAAGCATAGAATCTCCCTAAGACACCGCCATATCAAACAGAGATTAGAGCAGCAGAAGTGAAGGCTGCCGCAGAAAGCATATCCAACGAAATAACTAAGTGTCAAAAATTGCTGGATGAAGTAACCAAAGTCTTTACTACGCTGCAAGAGGACCCTCAACTGCTGTAGTTCTAGAACATTTTGCAGGAAAAACAAGCATAGTTAGATTCATTGAATGCGGAGATGAAGACCCTAGCAGCAAGAGACAGACTCCGCCGATTTGCGGAACTCAAGGAACTAAAAAGGGAACTTATAGTTTTAAGAGAAAGGGGGGTTGAGGCTGGAGAAAAGTCACAACCACTGCAGGAATAAGCTCATTCCATCTCGCAATAGATCAAAGAGAAGCTGCAGGAACTCCGCGACTCAGAGAAGTCAGTGCAAGAGTAGGCTCAGGAGGAACTAACACCAGATGTGTTGGAGACTGTCAAGGCAGTTGAGTAGGAATCCAAGGACACGGTTGTGAATCTAAGCACAACTTATCAAGAATTCACTGCGAAGATAGCCCAGCAAGGAGAAGTGCAACTTATGGAACCAGAAGAGGAGAGTGACTCGGGGAAGAGCCACATGTAAGTGTTAGGGGCCTATTGGACATAGCCCAAGTCAAGGAATTTTTGTCAAGTTAGTTTTGGGAGCTGCGAAGTTACTACACAGCGCAGCATTGGTAAAGTAAGAACCTCACGATGAAGTGCCAGCGCCACAAAGTACCAACGCCGCGAAGATCGAGTGTGGCAGCATTTTGGAAGGAAATCGGTACAAGTTCCGGTAAGATCGATCGGTGATCTATTTTGGGAAAGATACTCTGAGATTCTCGACAGGTGGTTAATGAGAGGCGAAGGAGGAAAGTGAACGGTTGCACAAGCAAAGGCGGCAGTAAACGGACCGGGTACATGAATCCGTTAAAGAAGGAACGGCGAGATGAAAGCGACCTATCGGCATGCGCTCAGCAGAACGGCTGAAAGCGACGTGACCACGCATAGTCAGAATATTCTAGAAGCCAAAGATAGCGCCGAAGGACGACCATGATGATGAGTCACTATCATAGCCTGACAGAGTTGGTTAGCGGGGTAACTGCACCATTTTGGGTACCTTAGGGTTTTGATTCATCCCTCCATGATTGTAAATATGTGACCTATGGGATCGATCTATAAAAAGGGAAATTTTGTAAGGGAAAGGGTTAATATTCGTTTTGATTATTGTTGAATATTGATCTCTATTGAGAGACTACTGTAAAAAGGCTATGCAGCTACGTGCGTAGAGACCTACTAAAGAGAGAAGAGGGTCTGCAGCTGACTACGGAAACTGAAACTGTTGAACCCTTCCCACTTTATAATTAAAAATAGTTCCTGTGGACATACCTCCCATCCTAGGGGTGAATCACGTTAAATTGTTGTGTTGTGTGATTGAATGTGTGTTTTCTTGGTAAATGGTTAAGTTCTTATTTATAAGTAAATGTAATTCCCTAAAGCGCAGCATCGGAAGTGCGCAGTTGCATTATAGTTCATCGTATTGTAGACGTTTGCAAGGTTTACGGTCTAATATGTTGGTTGAATGCATAACTTACACTAAGTAGGGTCTGTCGAATACGTATGGTTGTTAAGAGGTAGAGTTGTCTTCAGTTGCGTTGTCATGTTATCGATTTGCCATTCCAAGCCATGCAATCCTTAGATGTCCTATTGTATAAGTAACAGTCGTGAAGTAGGTGAACTTTGCGCAGTCCCCCATTTCTGTTGAAGCGCGCATCAACCAGTTGTGGAAACTTGATTCCGCAACCTCCCCATAACTTTGCCTCGGGTGATACCTCAGTCTACTCGCAGACTGTTTCCGAAAGGGCTGGTGAAAAGGGGGTTTTGTTGGTTCCCTGAACTGTGCATAACCTAGGTCTATCTTGAAAAGCTAAAGAACAGTTTATGAGCCAACAGTCCTGCCTAGCATTATTTATTTGTCCTAGTTGTTGATGATGTCATTTTCCCCCTAGTGGTGTGTAGATGTCATCCAGGATCCATCTACCACCTTCTAAGCCCTGCATGCATCATTTTAGGACCACTTTAGTCAGTTCTCTATTTTATAGGAACCTACTAAGTGTTCTGGTGTAGTCCAACTGAGTTATCTGACTCTAGTGGGGGATTAGAGATCTGGATGCCATTGATTGTGGCCTCATGCACCCTTTTCTAACCAGCATGCATGACAGACTCACTACTGCGCCCTCCTTAGTTAGTTAACTGATTGTGACTTCATTTAACTGGGCTTAGGTTCAATTCAGTTGACTTTGAGTCTTCTAGAACACTCCGGTGGTGATAATCCCTATGCTATACCAACTGAGATTCGAATTCTCCTGCATGATTCGAATTCTCTCCATTGTATTATAATTTTTCATTATACTGATAATTTAGTAGTGTGACATTATTCTGCTCCTATCTGAGTTCTGTTGTATCATTATTCTGCTCCATTTTACTGCATTTTTCACTCTTCTTCAATTTTTTGCTCATTCTTTCTTTGTGAGGTATCCATCATCTCATAGATCTGTTGTAACATACAATTTCACATAGTATCAGAACCTTTTGAGTGGATAGGTTTAGCAGCTTCTTTCGATAGTGCACCAGAATCCTTTGGATTTCCACAACAAATTCTGGTGCAAGTGCATTGAATTCATTGGAGAAATCCAATGAGGTCTAGCCAGGTGTGAAGGATCCAGATAAAAGTGTCTACTGTCCTAAAGCAGTCCTAACTAGTAGTCTACCTCCATTCTTGAGATTTTTTTTGCAGGTTATTTCGAAGTTTTTTATTACAGTAGCAGTTCCAGCGGTTTTCTGTAGTTGTAGCAGTAGCAGTAGCAGTAGTAGATATTTTCCATTGTTTTTGCAGGCATTCTGCAATAGCTTCCATGTATGTGAAAGGAATTCCTCCTCTCTCTTCATTCAACTATGATGAGCGGAAACCAAAGATGATAGCATATCTGAAGAGACAAGGTCTTTTTGATAAGTGTCTTGGTGATATGATATATTTTGCTTCCTATGAAGAAGAGAATGATTGTCTAAATGAATATGGCAGAGCCTTTAGAGCAATGTGTATTGCTATGTCTCCTAGTATGCACTACCTCATGGAAAGTGTTGAATATCCAAGTCATCCATGGGCCCAACTGGACAAAAAATTTGAAAAGCAGAATGAAGGGATTGGTGCAAATTATTTGGAGAACAAGCCTAGTGATACCTCAGTAAGTGTTCTCTCTAATTATGTCTCGGCCTCAATCATATCTCATGATGAAGTTGTTCAAGGTGAAGAAAAAGCTCCAGATTCAACACTTATGTTCTCAATGCCTTGTATTTCGAATTCTGAGCAAGATAAGTTAGTACATACTCTAGAATATGAAGAGGTTCTTAAATATTCTCCTTCACATGAGTCTGCTAGTGTGCAGAATGATGATCTATTGAATATTTTGGAGGTTAAAACAGAGTTTGGAGGTGATGCATTTTCCCTTCTTGATGACATGCCTTCTATGTACTTCTATTCTCATTGGCACATGTTCTCATAGTTTCATTGAATATGGAGGACATTACCATTCGCTTAGGTTCAAGTCTCAGGAAAATCCTTGTGATTTTGTTTTTTATCTCACCCATGTTGGTTCAAAGGAGATCACAAGAAACCATCTATGAATTCTTCGAGATGATTTGAAGTCCAAGCCACCACCATTACATCATGGTTCATTTGGTTTTGATCTCACCCCTGTTGGTTCAAAGGAGATCACAAGAAACCATCTATCAATTCTTGGAGCTGATTTGAGGTCCAAACCACCACCATCATGTCATAGTTCATTTGGTTATGATCTCACCTATGTTGGTTCAAAGGAGATATCAAAGAAATATCTACATGTTCATGGAGTTGATCCTACCTCAGCTGGTTTGAATCACAAGTTCCAGGATGATCTTCATATCTTTGGATTTGTTCTCACCATGTTCGATATGAAGAGCAAGCTCAGAAAGCCTCCATATTCGCTTGCATCCACTGAAGGAGAATACAAGCACATTTTTTTGGAGCATGATCCACTTCTTCCCAAGAGGAAGATACCTCCAGACATATTATCAAGCATCGCACCTACTTTGAGTTTGGAGAAATTAATTTTTTGGTGTGTTTCAGTCCAATTTGGGGGGGGGATTCCCATGAGGTTTTCCCCATTTCCTTGGTTCATGGATTGTTCTTTATTTTTATCATTTATTTGGTTGTATGGGTGACCTTTGGTCTCAGTAACGAAGGCCCAGGATGCAAAGTATGGATTAGGGGGGGGGGGTAAGGATATTTCAATGCTCCATCCTTGTCCTACCTAGAATTATTTATTTTTACTAGTTGTTGATGATGTCATTTTCCACCAAGTGGTGTGAAGATGTCATCCAGGATCCATCTACCACCTTCTAAGCCCTGCATGCATCATTTTAGGACCACTTCAGTCAGTTTTGTATTTTATAGGAACCTACTAAGTGTTCTGGTGCAGTCCACCTGAGTTATCTGACCCTTGTGGGGGCTAAGAGCTCCAAATGCCACTGATTGTGGCCTCATGTGCCCCTTTTTGAATGGCATGCATGACAAACTCACTATTGTGCCCTCCTTAGTTAGTTAATTGATTGTGACTTCAGTTAACTAGGTTTAGGTTCAATTCAGTTGACTTTGAGTCTTCTGGAACACTCCAGGGGTGATAATCCCTATGCTAGACCAACTGATATTCGAATTCTCCTGAATGATTCGAATTCTATCCATTGTATTATAATTTTTCATTATATTGATAATTTAGTAGTGTGGCATTATTTTGCTCCTATCTGAGTTATGTTGTATCATTATTCTTCTGCTCCATTTTACTGCATTTTTCACTCTTCTTTAATTTTCTGCTCATTCTTTCTTTGTGAGGTATCCATCAGCTCATAGATATGTTGTAACATATAATTTCACAGTCACTACTTGCTTTGGGTAGGTGTTGATGCCCCTCAATGCTACCTCATTTCCACCTTCATCTTTGAATCTCATATTAGGGACTTTGTAATCTATAGTGTGCTTCCCAATTGAATATAACCATTTCACTCCCAAAACCAGATTAGTATCAGCCACATTCACAACATAAAATATATATGTCATAGTGTGGTCTCCTATAGTGACTTGAAATTTAGGAATCCATCTAGAACACTCCATATAATGATTACCTGGAATTATGATAGTGAAGCCTTCGAACTTCTCAGTAGGCAGCTTCCTTCTTTCAACCAAATATGAATCAATGAATTTATGTGTTGTTCCTCCATCCATCAACATAGAGACTAATTTCCCTTGCACCACTCCTTTGAATATGAGAGTGTGGAAGGGAGGCCCTCCTAACAATACTGCAATTTTTCTCACCTCTGAACGATGCTATTCTTCAGTAGTCTCATAGGACACTTATACATCTACTGGGGCCTCTTCTTCTTCCTCCTCAGCTTCACTCTCTGAATAGACTTCAATGTAGTGTGCTTTCCCCTTAGCACACTTGTGTCCCGGAACCCATGGTTCCTGACAAGTTGTTGGAATCGATTTAATACTAAGAGGGGGGGTGAATCAGTATTAGCGCATTTATTAGCATATTTTTACCTTATTTACTTCATTAATTCTTACTTAGAATTCATCATATTTTATGCATCAATAAATAAACATTCACATGCACATGCACCACATCATCAACACGTAATAAACATAATTTTTACATGGAAACCCCAATGGGAAAAAAACACAGAATTCTTGTTTATAGTATGAAAGAATACATTCAAGGAAGCACCAACTTCCTGAGTTTACCAACACCAACTGGAAGGAGGCATTGTACCCCCTGTCTCTTTGTTTTACAGGAACCACCCTAAAGGAAGTTGTGACTCTGTGTATTCTTGTTGTTTTACAGGCACCAACCTAAATGAATCTCCAACTCTTTGCCTCCTTGCCTCGTTCGACCACCCTGATGTCTGATATATTTTGCCTTATTGTAGTTCTTCGACTCTACGCACTTATTCAAGTCTTTTGATAATGATTATGTTGTGCACAACTTTCGTATGTATATTTTTATCAATTATTGTGTTGCATACATCACTTGACTTCTCAATCTTCTCAATTCATACTTATGTTGATGACTTACTTCTTGAATAGTGTGCTCTGCTGATGTTGCAGTATGCACTTTTGGTTCAACGTTTTTATTTACATGACTACAAAGATCAATTGATACAATGCTTTATATTGATGATATGTTGTACTAAAACAAAGCACCAGTAATAGTGGTAACTACGCACCTTATTATGTGTCCATTTTGAATAAATGTTGCATTCGTTTAGATGATTTGTGACCTCCTGTCCATCTAATGATTGGTCTATTCAATATAACGCACTTGTCTTAGATCATCTGCATCACGATGTGCCTGTCTGACTATGTTGTTGTTTTTATATTGTGCATCAGATGTAATCTTCAACTTCACACACTTTCACTTCAGTTCATTTCCATCAACAAGACATCTACACAATATCTGATATTCTTCGATTATGTCTTATCACTTCTGCCTTTTCAAATTCTATGAATATTGGTGTGTTGATTTGTGATATAGTCCTTCAAGATATCCATCACTTGTGAATTCTTTAGTATTTCTTCCTTTCATCATTTTCGCAATTTGTCACAGACTTACAACATCATTCTGTGCACCATCAAATCTTCATGTTGCTGCATGTGCGCATCCGTCTCTTCACTAGATAATTTTGTTTTTTCGACGAGACCCTTGATGCAATGAAAAAAAAACTAAAACTTGTAGTCTTCTTTCGGCTTCACCACTTGCTTACTTCCTCATATTCTACTTTGAATCTCCAATTTGCATCTCTATTTATACATGTCCTACATGGATTGTATGCTTGCAAGTCGGTCATGGCTTCACGGATCGTGCATATTCCATGTGTCATCATCTGCGCTATTGATGTGTCATCTCTGATGTATCAAGCACCCTTAGGATCCACAACTTAGTGGGACTTTTAAGCTTGGTGTTGTTCCATTGCACTCTAGATGTACCATTGCATTCTCGTATGTGTGCAATCTTTCACCTTATCTTTGATGTTTCCCTGATGTTTGTTGTACCATCCCTTGTGGGTAATGCACCCTAGTGTTATCACCAATCTGCATAGTCTGCGCATTCTCCGGATTCTGCTTAGTGGGATTGTGACCCATGCTCATCATTGCATTTGGGTGATGCACTTTTATTGTATTGAAACTTTACGAAAACTGTGCACACGCATACATTTCATTTGTGGGACTTTGATATTTGCCTTATTCTTGCTTGTGGGACTTGCGCACTTGTTGTTCATCGATTGTGGTAATTTTCCATTTTGGTCTTCACCGATCGTACCCATTTAGGAACTTATGCACTTTTCACCACTGAAGGCATCTTCTGATTTCTTTTACCTGTGCGCTTTCAGGATTATTCATCCATCTGTTGTTCCTTTCCTCCAGTGCACTCACAACTGTCAACCAAGCAACACATAGAATTGCTAGCTTGCTTATTTATCTGGTCCAATAATATTCTTGGCAGCTTGGGCACTTGTACCATTTTCAAACTAACTTCTTTGCATTTGTTGTCATGATTGAGTATGACTTGGTGGACTTAATTTATGCACAAGGACTTCATGATGTAGATTACATTGCTTGTGTTCCTTTTTGAACTGTATCATAATGGAGTATCCTTTTGGATCTATATGAAGTGTCACATTATGTACTTCTTCAGATTGGTTCATGTACACTATCTCCTTGATATATTCTTCATGAGTACACCTCTTATATATACTCCAAAGTTCCATACTTAATGCATCCTTGATTCACATATTATCTTGTAAACATCTTTAGACAGAATGGATACAGTGACTAGATATACTTTTTCACACTGGCATTCTTGTCATTTCAGTCATCTTGCACATATATGCTTCTTTTCCTCTTCATATGTTTGTTCTTTTGGATATACATCAATGCTACATGTATTTCACCTTCACCCCTTGTGTTATAGCCAAAATTGGCACTTCTCCATCCATGATGACACTTACATTTTTTGTCGCATGATGACACTTCATGAGATTACTCTGAGTCACAAAAAGGGACATTTGCGGATGGAAGAGCCATATTTGGGAATTTAGATGGATGGAATTTCCTAATTCATGGCCCATTTGATAGATAGGAACCTTAGGAAAAAATTTGGGGACCAAAACTTCTCCAAAAAACCCCTAGAAACGGTTGTTTTTTACCATTTTTCCACAAAAATGGAGGTGGAAGGTTTTTCATCCGCAGGTTTTCCAAAAACACGTAGGTTGCACATGGTAAATTCGTGGATCAACAGCTAGTTGTCCATTGCAAAGTCACAGGTACCTCAGAAATACTTAAATATATATATATAATCGCGAAAAATGGTTGGCTTGGGTGGTTTTGGAACTTCCTCTTCGGTTGTAACTACTTCCTCCTTGACCCTATCTTTTTCAATTGATATATAAGAGAGGGAGAGGGACCGTGAAATAGGATCAATCCCATTATAGTGTTATGATGGAGGAATTTGGTTTCACATCCCCCTCACTTGTTCCCTGTTTTCTTGTAAACCCTAGCACATCTTATCAGAGGTTGGGATCCTTGGAGAAGAGGAGCAGGAGACCTTGAATCTTAGTTTCATGAAGTACCATGATTGGAGGAAGGTAATTTGATGTACTTGATTCATTCATTAATAAAGATCAGACATTATTCCTTTCCCAAATATGATTTTTTCATGTATGTTTCAGATCTTATTACAATTTGATGTTTTAATCTCTTATAAATATCAATATTTTATTTGTAGTCAAATTGGTTTGAGGAAGGTTTTGTTGAATTTTTTTGCAGGTTGTTGCATTGGAGAGCAAGAGGAGAAGCTTGGATCAAACTTCTGAATAAGGTACACATTCTTCTAAACCCTAATCTCATTGCTTAATAATTGTACTTGCAAAATCTTGTATGTCTATCTTTTACCCTAGTATGTTCGTAGTCTCACCCCGGCTATATGAACACTTTCCCTTACAACAGAATTGGCTACCATGTTGGAGAGAAGATTATCTGATTTCACGGGGGATTCACTAGAAGGAAATATAATATCACGTTCATTCATATTGCAGTATTAAATATTCATGAAAACCTAAAAATTATATTTCTTATATATTAATGGGAAAAGGGTTTTTTTATTTAATGTAACAATACAAAAATACTTTGGGGTCTTTTTTATATTCGCGGGATGACAAATATCTGCCAAATGGATATGGCAAGATCACGACCAGATGAGAAATCGGGTTGAGGCAAGGCTCGGGCTTACCAGCACGCAAGGAAATTGCATCTTGAGGCCTACTTGAGGCTAGGGGTTTCATGGTGAAGTGGGTTTCCAGTCGATCATAGTCGAGAGACAGTGGTCATTGACATCCAATTGTTACCAATATCCCTCAGCCAGTTGTTACCAATAGCCTTGGGAGGCTCTAAGCCTCCAGCGCCTATTATAGGCCCTCGATAGGCCTTGGGGGATTGACTACCCAAGCACTCGTGCCTATTACAGGCCTTGGGAGGTTTAGTCATCCTCCTAGAGCTTGTTACAGGCCCTGGGGGCTTGGATACTTAGCCCACAATAGGCTTATTCAATGATTGGGGAACTACAACATGCAATCTAAATGTTGTACTATGTGCATTGGCTCTAGTGACATACAAGAAGTGATCTCTTATTTCTACATTAGACCATTAGATGTTGCAAATCATAATGATATGTGGTTGAGTAATTGCATTGTGGGTGAAGTAATGTGCATCCACAATATACATCGAAAGAAGCAAGGTGCATTGTAGAATGCATGTGGGGTCATAAGAGGGGTATCATATCAATATACTAGGTAGAAATATAAAGGGGTATAAAAAATGTTAATGAAAAAATTGATACATACAATATCTATTGAAAATAGGGGTTTTTTTAAATTGGGAAGGTATTATGGGAGGGGGTTAAAAAAAACGATTTTGGAAGGTATTTTCCAATATTTAGTGAAATTAGGGGTATTGTTTCATATGCCACAAATGAACATGCTATGATAGTGGTTTAATGGGTGAAGCCCCCATGTCTAATTTGGGGTATCCAAGGCCATTTTTTCCAGTAGATTTGAAGTTCTGATTTTAATTTCATGTTAGGACCAATCATTAAGCTTTGTTATACCCTTCCTTCCTCTGTTTTGAGTTGGATTTTGCAAAAAATTTGGACGTTTATGCATACCCACGAGTTCTGGTTCTTACAGTCACGTGTTTGAGACAAATTCTTGGGTGTAAGCCTTTCCAACCACGATTCCTTCAAACTTGTACCCTTTTACCCTTTTGAGGGGTTTTGATTGCATTTTTTGGAGTCCCTACAGATCCTAGGTCCATGTAGGACCCCTTGGAAGTGGTGTCTTGTCTCTTGATTGATATTAATTTGATGTTTGGGATATTTTTTAATTAATTTGGGCTTGTTTGGGATATTTTTTAATTAATTTGGGCTTGTTTGGGAAGATTTGGGGCTTTTTGACCCAAGTTGGGGGTTTGTGAACTAGTTTGGTGTTTTGACCCTAATTTGAGTCTAATTGAATCTACATGCTCCAATTTGACTGGATTTGGAACCTTTTGAGTCTATTTGACCCTATTTGTATCTATTTGAGTGAATTTTCTCTTTAGATTTTTTTCTTGTCCTTTATTGTGCTTTTGGTCTTTCTTTTGTAGTGAAAGATCAAGTGTCTTTTCTGTGGTTTAGGATCTTGATTGCACTATTTGTGTGCAGACCTAGCTTTACCAAACCATATTTATTAGTAGTTCCTTTGCTTTGATTGAGTCTAGAAGCACTTTTTGTAGACTTTTCCCAATCTTGGAATGCTTGCATGATAAGAAGTTTAGGGTTTATGTTTGCTTTCATTTTTTAATAAGGAGATCTGAAAACTTTTGCATTTGCTTTGGTAGTGTGTTTCTTTGAGTTTCAGTTTTGTTCTTATCTTGAAAAAGGATAAAAGAGTTGGTTAATTTTATGATTTAGTGTTGGTAGAATACTTTGCGAGTGGCTTAAAGATTTAGGAGTTCTTTGCATCAAAAAACAAGAAATTTTATTTTGCATAGCTAGTTGTTTGAGTAGTTAAATACTTAGGTTTTAAGTTTGATTTTGCACATTAGGATTTAAATTTTTACTTTTTGCATTCAAAAATACCAAAATTGCATTAGATATAAAAATTTTGCATATGCATTCCAAATTATATCTTTATGACTTTCATTGGAATGAATTTAAGAGTGAGAGAGTGCATATTTGTGGTGATTAAGTGCTTCATGTTTCATTTAAAGAGTATCTTTCTTTAGTTGCACTTATTTTACTTCTTTTGAAAATATTTGAAAGTACATTTTAAGAAAGCAACCAATAACTTGCATAGGATCTTAGGTTTTCTTCTAGTTTAGAAACACACTTAATAGCATAAGTAGGATTGTGGAGGTAGGGAGTTGTGATTTAACTCCTTCACGATTATCAACAACCCTTTGATCTATTACATTCAGTGATTAAATAAGACTCCATAAACCTGTCAGAACCGATTAAGCAGTATTTGGACTCCTAAAGAAAGCAAATATATAACAACCCTATCCTCGAGTAACCTCTTGCAAGATATGAGGACATCAGTGGAAAATTCCCATTATTACAATCAACTAATCCTATCCCAAAACCAATTACAATTAAATCAACAACTAACTCTAGACTTCTAGAACAATTACAAGGAAGAAGAAAATAGCATTGGTTGCTTATTCAGAAAATATAGAACTTTGGGTTGATGCTCCTGCATCATACTCCAAGGGAGAAAAAATAATTCCTCAATAGGTCTTCAGGGTCCACATTATACTTAGAAACCTCCATTGGTATCATCTACATTGCATCTTCATATGGATCACCTTTCCACTTGACTAAATACTTAAAATAATCCATGTTCCTGGTTTTCTTTGAAATCCTCTTGTCAAGTATATCTTCAATCTATGGTTGATCCTTCTTAAGTAACTATTATTTCCAATCTACCATTTGACCATCCTTACCTGAAATTATTTCTTCTGTCTGAACACCTGAATCTTTAAAAGGATACAGATCTTAAACATTAAAAATTGGAGAAATTCCAAGGTCAGAAGGAAGTTCTATTTCATATGCATTCGCAGAAAACTACCTCAAAATGTTACAAGGCCCAATTTTCTTGAGTTTCAATTTATTGTAGGTTCCTTTAGGAAACCTATCCTTCCTAAGATATGCCATCAATAAATCTCCGACCTGAAGATTAACTTCCCTTCTCTTCAAATATTCTCTTTGTACTTTTTAGCACTTTCCTGCAATTTCTTTTTGACATTTTCCTATAACTCTTTCATACTATATGCAAATTCTTCAGCATCTTCACTCCTTATTTCTAACTTTCCCAAATTTATGATTTCATACACCCCTCTTGGATGCATCCCATACAAAATATGAAATAGTCTCACACTTGTACTCCTTTTAGGTGAATCATTGTAAGCAAACTCAGCTTGAGAAAGAGCTAAATCCATCTATTTTGGATTCTCATAAACAAGACTTCTCAATATATCTCCCAAGCTTCTATTTACCACTTCATCCTGAGGATGATAATCAAAGCTAAAACTAATATTGGTTCCCAATTCCTTCCATAAAGTTCTCCAAAAATGGACAACAAATTTATTATCTCCATTTGATACAATGCTTAAAGGCAGACCATGTAACTTAACAACTTCTAAGAAGAACAAATTAGCAATATTTGTTGCATCATTGGTCTTTTTACAAGCAATGAAATGAGCCATTTTTTAAAATCTATCCACTACTACATAAATAGAATCATTCCCCCTTTGAGTTCTAGGCAATCCCAGAACAAAATCCATATTGATGGAATCCTAAGGCCTAGTTGGAATAGGTAGGGGTTGATGTAGTCCAGTGTTTTGTCTCCTCCCTTTGGCATGTTGACGTATCCTGCATGTCTCAACAAAATTATTTACATCCTACTGCATTCCTGGCCCAAAATAAAAAGCACCCACCTGAGCAAATGTTGTGTCCTATCCAAAATGACCTGACAAACCTTCACTATGCTTCTCCTTTATCAAGTTTTCTCTCATGGAACATTTAGGAATGCACAATTTATTGTTTTTGAACAATAATCCTTCTTGTAGCATGTAGTCCATCCATTGACTTCTATTGTGGGAAATTGGATTCTCACAGGATTCATATATATCCTTGAAATCCACATCCTCCTTATACATATCAACCAAATTTTCAAATCCCAAAGTGCTTACACTAATTTCCTGCAAGACCAAATTAACCATACTTAAGGAATCAACCACCTTATTAGATTTTCCACTTGTATGCTTGATCACAAAGGTTGGCTATTTATGAATTGCAAAGCATGATTATTTGAATGTAATATAAAAATTTTGGGCATCAAGTAATGGCTCCACTTCTTAAGAGATTGCACAACAACATACAGTTCTTTGTCAAATGAGGAATAATTTTGTTTTGCTTAATTTAACCTCTCACTTAAATATGATATTGGTCTTTGTTCTTGACTTGGAACAGCTGCTATTGTTGTCCCACTAGCATCTGTCTCCAGTTGAAAAACTTTGTCAAAACTTGGTAAATCCAAAATAGGCTTCTCAATGATCTTCTTTTTCAACAAATTGAAAGTTATATCAGTTTCTTCTATCCACTTGAAAGGTTGTCTACTTTCCCTTAAGGTGTATATTATAGGTGCACGGATTTGACTAAAATTCCTGATGAATTTTCTATAAAAAGTTGCAAGACCATGAAAACTTTTGGCCTCAAAAGTACTCTTCCGGATTGGCCAATTGAGAATTGCTTGTATCTTTTTTGGATCCATCCTTAACCCTTCTTCAAAGACTACAAAACCCAAATAAATCAACTCTTTCTTCATGAAACTACACTTTTTCAAATTTATCAATAGTTTCTCCTTTTGTAGGGTATCTAAAACCAATTTGAGATGTCTCATATGTTCTTCCTTATTCTAACTAAAAATCAGAATATCATCTAGGTACACTATCACAAACTTTCCACTGTAATCCTTCAGGACCTCATTCATTAGTCTCATAAAAGTACTACGTGCATTAGTAATTCCAAAGGGCATTACTACCATTCATACAATCCATTGTTAGTCTTGAATGCAGTTTTCCATTCATACCCTTCTCTAATGCTTATTTGATGATAACCACTCTTCAAGTCTATCTTTGAAATATACTTGGACCCACTCAAACAATCCATCAAATCATCAATATAGGGTAAGGGAAATATGTACCTAATAGTGATCTTATTGATTGCTCGGGAATCAGTACACATTGTTAATTTTTTAGAATTAATTCAACATACTCTAGGATCTTTACTAAGAGAATAACATGTACAGCATATCAAGTATAACAATGCATATCAAACACACCAAGAAATTACATGAGACAATAGACACACAGAGTTTCATTGGGGAAAACCATAAAGGTGAAAAACCCCACAACTTCCTCAAAGATAGAAAGAGCAATGATACAACCCAAGTACACAGAGATAGTCCTCCTAGCAGCTGAACCTCCTCCTCCACTAGTGCACCACTTTCTGAGTAGTGTAGAAGTGAATAATGAGATGATCAAATAGAGTGCCTCCCGCACTCTATTTATACATGACCTAACCTGCCTAATAACCTAGCAGGGCCAACTTGTCTAACTCGGTCTAATAACCCATGGTTATACTAATCAGGGCCGACCCCACACTTGGTGGTCTAATAACGCATCACTTGAAAGTTGTGACACTTGCCACACTTGTCAATACAAATGACGACACTTCCGTATAGAGGAATAATAACATCTCTATAGGGGTACAATAAACATAGGTGAAACACATCCCGAAGTCACAATTACATCAACACCCCTCTTAACTAGGAAGGTATTTCTCGACACAGATCTGCTAGCACAAGTCTTCTTCTGTGGATCATCGACATCCAATCATCATCATTGTCACGGCTGCTGCTATCTCAATCAATCTCTGAATCTACTCATCATAGGAAGGTCTACAAAGTCAGTCCTTTTTCATACTGGATGTAGGCCCACCACCTGCAGGTCTTCATCACTGGCCATACTGTGGAACCCTCAGGACTTATTGCATGCATCACAAAACCTTGCAATAGAATCCCAGGCTATTACGAGCACACAACTCTACCTATCAGATCTCCCAGGGACATATTATATGTGATATCACCACAAAACCTCGCAAGAGCATCCCAGGACTTTTTACGGGCACACAGCCCAACCTATCGGATCTCCTAGGGCCATATTACATGTGGTCATGGAAAAACCTCACAAGAGCATCCCAGGACTTATTACGAGCACACAGCCCAACCTATCGGATCTCCCAGGGACATATTATATGCCATAGGACAAAACCTCGCAAGATCATCTCAGGACTTATTACGGGCACAAAGCCCAACATATCGGATCTCCCAGAGCCATATTATATGTCCTCCCAAGCAAAACCTCAAAAGAGCATTTTCCAGATATCCCAGGGCCATATTATATGCCATAGGAAAAACCTCGAAAAAGTATCTGCAAACCTTCCAGGGCCATATTGTATGCTTATCTGCACAACCTGTCCACGGCCATAGAGTATCAACCTGATACTCACCATACATCATCCTGATGTACATCATCACATGATCATCCTGATCATCATCATAGAATCATCCTGATGCATATCATCTCGAGCAACATCCTAAAGTTCATCATCCATGATCATCTTGATCATACAATGCATCCACCTAATGCATACACAGTATCTACCTGATACATATCATCATTCATGATCTACCTGATCATATAATGTATCCACCTGATACATATCATCAGACATGATCTACCTGATCATACAATGTATCCACCTAATACATATCATCATACATGATCTACCTGATCATACAATGTATCCACCTGATACATATACAAATACATGAGCCAACTGATCATAACAAGCATCCAACATGATGCATATACATATACATGATCCAACTAATCATAACAAGCATCCAACATGATGCATATACATATACATGATCCAACTGATCATAACAAGCATCCAACATGATGCATATACATATACATGATCTAACTGATCATATCCAGCATCCCACATGATGCATATACAGAGCAGTAATCGAAGCATCGTCTTGATGCTCTTCATCCAACGCTTACATCCACATCCATGGGAAGGATCCTCCTCTCACCATGCTTGGAATGGATGCTGCAAATGTGTCCATCACTTCATCCTCGAAGTGTCATCAATATGAAGAACACCAAGCCTCTCTCTGAAGTACTCAAACTTCACTCTGGCTAGTGGTTTCATCAACACATCCGCAACCTGCTCATCCATCACAACATACAGGAGCTTCACTGCTCCTCTCTGCACCATATCCCTGATATAGTGATATTTGATCTCTATGTGCTTCGACCTGTCGTGGAACACCGGATTCTCAGACAGCTTCACACAACTCTTATTGTCACAAAATATACCAGCAGCATCCAACGGGAGATCAAATAACTCAGACAGTAGCTTCCTCAGCCATACTACCTCACAACTAGACCAACAAGCTGCAACATACTCTGCTTCGGCTGTACTCAGTGCTACGCAGGACTACTTCCTGCTAAACCACAAGATCACACCTGATCCCATACTGAAGCAGCACCCATAAGTGCTCTTCCTATCTGCAGCATTGCCTGCCCAATCCGAATCAACATAACCTTGCAAGTTAAACTTTTGATTTGAATCATACTTGAGTCCATAATCAATTGTACCATTCCGGTACCTCAGAATATGCTTTATAGAAACCAGGTGAACACCTCTAGGATTCATCAGAAACTGGATCAATGTGTTCAACGCAAAGCAAATATATGGCCTCGTGTTCGTCAGGTACATCAAGGACCCAATCATCTGACGATACACAGTGACATCAACAGGATCAGATGAAGCATCACATAGAAGCTTCAGGTTCGATGCCATAGGTGTGGCCATGGCCTTGTAGTCCATCATCTCGAACCTCTTCAGGATCTCTATTGCATACTTCCCTTGTCCAAGGAATATTCCATCTACACTCTGCCACACCTCCATGCCTAGAAAATAGTGCATCATCCCCAATTCCTTCATCTCGAACTCGGCAGCAAGCTTCATCTTCATGTCGACAATCAATCTATCCTCACCCGTTACAAACAGGTCATCCACATACAAGAGTAGTATCACAGGATTGCCTTCCTCAACCTTGTAGTAAAGGTTGGAATCCGCTTTACTCTTAGTAAATACCAAACTAGATAGAAAGTTGTCTATCCTACCATACCAAGTTCTAGGACCTTGCTTCAAGCCATACAAGGCTTTCTTTAACCTGCACACATATGACTCTCTATCATGTGTCTCAAAACCAAGTGGCTGCTCCACATGCACTTCCTCCTCGACTACACCATTCAAGAAGGATGTCTTGACATCCATTTGGTGTATCTTCCATTTCATCACTGGAGCCAGAGAAAGTACTGATCTAATGGAACTGTATCTGGCAACAGGAGCAAAGGTCTCTTCATAATCAATCCCTTCTTTCTGGGAGAAGCCACGAGCTACAAATCTCGCTTTGTATTTCTCTATGCTGCCATCTGCAACATGCTTGATCTTGTAGATCCATTTGGAAGTCACCACAGAATTCCCTACAAGTCTTGGGACTACATCCCAAACATCATTCTTCACGGTCGACTGGTATTCTTTGACTATGGCATCCTTCCATTCTTTCTTTTCCGCTGTTTCTTCATAACTGGAAGGTTCTTTGTTCATAATGTCATAGAGTAAGGCAACATAACTGGTATGAGATCTAGTTCTCTTCCTTGCTATGTGTTCTTCTTCTGGAATGTCATACCTTTCTGCATCTTGAATGAGCTCTCTATCCCATGTAGGTTTCCTCTTGTGAGAGTTCTTCTTACTGGGTGAATCTACAGGTTCTTGTAGATATTCTATTTCAAGATCTACATATGGAATTGCTTCAGTCATAGTGGTGTCTTGAAATCTGGTTTCCTTTGGTTCTTCATGATCTTCAACAGGTTCCTTTCTTGACTTGATGAAAGCTGAGTAATCATCAAATGTTACATCCTTGCTAACATCAATCTTCTTGAACCCTAGAAAGTATATTCTGTAAGCCTTCGAGCTTTCACTGTACCCCACAAAGATACCCTTCTTTCCTGAAGGATCTAGCTTTATCCTCTTTTCCTTTGGAACATGAGTGTATACTGAGCAGCCAAATATTCTGAGATGGCTGACTTCAGGTTTCTTACCATAGAATACCTATTCTGGTGTCTTGTTGTCCAATATCTTGTGAGGTGTTCTGTTCTGCACATATACAGTTGTCCTACCTGCCTCTTCCCATAGATGCATAGGCAGCTCCTGGTAATGCAACATTTCCCGTGTTGCTTCCATGATTATTCTATTCTTCCTTTATGCAACTCCATTCTGTTGTGGATTGTAGGGAGCAGTAAACTCCCTCTTAATCCCTAAATCACTACATAGCTTCTTGAAATCACCTGAAGTGAATTCTCCGCCATTGTCGGATCTGAATGTCTTGATCTTCTTATCAGTTTGATTTTCCATCAAGGCTTTGAATTCCTTGAACTTATCAAACACTTCATCTTTTTTCTTCAAGAAGTAAACCCAAGTCTTCCTAGAGAAATCATCAATGAAAGAGACATAGTATACATACCCACTCAGAGAACTGGATGACATTGGACCACATACATCGGAGTGGATGATTTTCAAGATTCCTTTGGCTTTGCTTTCACTGCTTGGAAATTCCTTCTTAGTATTCTTTCCTTTTGCACATCCTTTGCAAACACCTTCATGTTTTGTCTTGATATCAAGAAGGCCCTCTACAGCTTTACTTGCAATTGGTAGTGCTCTATAATACACATGTGCAAGCCTTCTATGCCAAAGTTCACTTGGTTCCATGGATTCATGTACCATGGCATGTTCAGGTTGTCCCTTCAATTTGTACAATCCTCCCTCTTGCTCTCTAATCACTACTCCATCATCTATGGTCTTACCCTTTGGCCACACGAGTACTTGGCCATCTACAAATGCAACCCTTAGGCCTTTTGCATCCAATGCAGATATGGAGAGTAGGTTCTTCTTGAGCCCAGGTACATATAGAACCTCTTTCATCTTCAAATACTTCCCAGATTCTAGGTTGTAGGAAGATTCACCCCTTCCTTTGATAGGATATTGGTAGTCATCCCCAAGTTTCACCTTATGGGGTGACTCATGTTCAGATAGGTTTACAAAAGATTCTTTAATCCTAGTCATGTGTTTGGAAGCCCCACTGTCAATACGCCAATCATTACAACCATGAGAGATAGTACCTGTGAGAGCAGAGATTAGAACATATTCATCTTCGCTTGATGAGTCATCACTTTCTGATCTAGCCTTCTTCTTGGGAAGTTCATCATCCTCAGCAGCATGAGCATGATATCTTCTTTTGTTATTCTTCTTCTTCTTGTTGAAGTTGTTTTTGTTGTTGTCCCTTTTGTTCTTGGGACAATCTGTAGCAAAGTGTCCCTTCTCATTACATGTGAAGCATCTTAGATCCTTCTTATTCTTTTGATGGTTGTTATAGGATCTTGTAATATCCCCTCCTACCATACCAGCATGATAGAGAGGACGTGACACTAAATCCGGGCATCTAGCCCCATGAACTTTTAACCAAGCAAGAATTCACATAATATAAACGACATATGGAATGTATAACTATAAGAAATATACAGCGGAAGATAATTTCAAAGTTAACACAAGAGAATACTTATCTTAACAAGTAGTCCCAAGCAACCAGCTATGCATCTACAACGTTCCTCCCAACCATAGGCCAGTCGTGCTTATCAACCTCTTGATACAACTTCCACCCCCGAGCTGGGCATGATTACTACAAGGAACCAGGGAACAGCAGACTCACACATAGCCAAGCATACACCAAGATGAGCCAAGCCAATATACAATTGGGTTTATCAGGCTGCTAGGAAATGGAAAGGAAGAATTGCTAAGCTAGTGAGCTCAACCACAGAGCTATGGATACCCCTCCCAGATCTATTCAGCTTGGCACTCACAATGACTACACACCCAACACAGAGAAGTATTCTCTTCACTGCCACACAGTCCCTCAAGCCATACCTTCCTTTCTAGTGCTCTCAGGGTGTGCATAGAAAAGTAGCCAAAGCCCTCTTGATCTTCTTGGGAGGTTACTCCCTCCACTAGGTTTATCAAGCCAATTCTGTCCACTACCAGTCCAAGTTTCTTGCTCACTGGTTCAAATCAAAACCGGAATGTACATAACAGCAGAGCCACACTTATTGGGCATGATAAAACGTTTTTACAGTGAGATGCTCAAATATGGGGTTTTCATTAGCTTCAGAAAAACGTGAGAAACCCAAAAATGAAACTGGAAGATGGGGAACAACCCTGGGAAGCCAAATCCATTCTCAGAAAAACGTCCATGGACATTATGGGGAAAAAACGGCCTCCATAACAGTCCCAAATCGTGGCCCTTCTCTCCCAGCTACTGTCCAATGCAAAAATGAGCTCCCAGGCATGGAAAATGCAGGAAAAATGGTGAAAACGTGATGGGAAAAGGCCCAGTAGTTCAGGCTGCGTGAGAGAGGAAAAACTGTGGGTTTAGAATGGCTTTGGGCACCATTTTGTGGGTGCTTTCTTGCCCAAGGAGACAAACACATTTTTCCATAAAGGGTGGCTTTCCCATACCCGAATTTGGACAGCCATACCTCTCCATTCCCAAGGCATTAACTACCTCAACCAACTCTTGGGAGAAATCAATGGTTGGGTACAAAATTCAACATGGGTAGTTGAGGGTTTGATGGGTTCTCTCATTGACACTTGTCTTGACCTGATTGGCTCAAGGGTTTGAATGTTTTCCCTCCCAATTCCTTGTGAAATCATGCCCCCATCTCTTTGTTGCATTGCATAGCTAGTTGTGGGTATTTTTATTAAAATGCATATTACATAATATTTGAATTTCCAATGTGCATTGCTAGCACGCAAACCATATGCATCACTAAATCGATGGTGGGGCCTTGGCCTTGAGCTCCTCACCATGATTTCATAACAATATTACATCATTTATAATGTTAATGCCATGGGGTCAAACTGGGGACATTACAGATCTCTTGTAATGAGAGTGCTCCTTATTGGGCTTGCTTCTTTTGGTGTGAGCTGCGAGAGCTTGATCTTCACTTCCCATCTTTTCTTCTCGGGCTACAATCCTAGCCTCTTCTTGTGAACATTCCTCCCACGGTCTACTGAAGGAGATCAAATTCCTTCTTGCACAAATTCCTTGAATAAAGGAATCCCATGACCTAGGTAGGCCATTTAGAGTGGTCATGACAATTTCACCATTCTCCACCACTTCATCCACAACTTCAAGTTGTTCCTTGATCTGAAAGACCTTAGATAAATAGGATTGAATGGTATCTCCATTCTGAAGCTTTACCCCTTTCAATTGATTTCGCAGAGTCATCTTCCGATTTATGTTCTTCCCTTCAAATAGCTTGGTCAGGGAATCAAACATCTCCTTGAGTGTCTTTAGAGATGACACATGTGGTATGAGATGGTCTTTGATAGAATCAACAATGATCCTCTTTTCCTTGACTGAGTTCTTCTTATGCAAGGCCTTAGCCTCTTCTTCCTCTGGGATAGGGACCTCAGAACTTATGTAAGTATCCAATTCATTTTCTTCCAAGATTAACCCAATCCTATACTTCCATGCTTGGAATTTATCAGCCCCTTCAAGCTTATCCTCAAGCTTGGTGTGGTGAGACATCTTAAAGAGTACTTCAAATGGAAATAGAAAAGATTTAGGTCTTATGACTTGATTTGCAGAAATTTGGATCCGGTGTTGGATTAGGGTTTGTTAGAGAAACCCTAAAAATTCAAAATGTGAATTTCAAACTTCTGAAAGGATAGAAAGATGCACCTTGATGAGATGATCATCTTGGTATATTCAAAATTTTAAATCTGCAAAGTTTCACCCTTCAGAAATGCCTTTTAGTCTTCCTGGATTCACCAGGGAGGACCATGAATTAGGGTTTGAGTTTCTCGGAGCTTCATCCAACCAAAAAGTTCGATCCAAAGCTCTAAACTTCTATTTTTTCAAGGAGATTCCACCTATGTCCTCAGATTGCAGAAATTCCTATTTTGTGGAAACCCTAATTTTTAGGGCCAAAAATGAAAGTGCCTAGAATTGAATTCTGATTGGACAGAAATATGTGGCTTGCTGAGGAGAGTCAAAATACCCTACTACCTTTCAAGATCTGTGGAGAGAAACCCAATAAACAAGAAAACCTAGTTTCTACAACTGCACAATGTCTTCTTCTCAGGTTAGCTTTGATACCATGTTAATTTTTTAGCGTTAATTCAACATACTCTAGGATCTTTACTGATATAATAACATGTACAGCATATCAAGTATAACAATGCATATCAAACACACCAAGCAATCACATGAGACAATAGACACATGGAGTTTAACTGGGGAAAACCATAAAGGTGAAAAACCCCACAACTTCCTCAAAGATAGAAAGACCAATGATACAACCCAAGTACACAGAGATAGTCCTCCTAGCAGTTGAACCTCCTCCTCCACTAGTGCGCCACTTTCCGATTAGTGTAGAAGTGAATAATGAGATGATCAAATAAAGTGCCTCCCGCACTCTATTTATACATGACATGACCTTCCTAATAACCTATTAGGGTCGACTTGTCTAACTCAGTCTAATAACCCATGGTTATACTAATCAGGGCCGACCCCACACTTTGTGGTCTAATAACCCATCACTTGCAAGTTGCGACACTTGTGACACGTGACAATACAAATGATGACACTTTCGTATAGAGGAATAATAACATCTCTATATGAGTACAATATACATAGGTGAAATACATTCCGAAGTTACAACTACATCAACACACATACGCCATCCACCATCTTTCTTTGGGCTAAGAACTGTGGGCACTGCACAAGGACTCAAACTTTCTTTCACCAAACCTTTATCTAGTAACTCTTGTACCTGTTGTTTATTCTCTTCATTTTCTTGAGGATTTAGTCTATAAGCTGCCTTATTGGGTAAGCTTGCACCATGTAGTAAGTCAATATGATGACTAATACTTATCACAACAGGTAAAGCATTTGGTGACTATTCCACAATAATATCAGCAAAATCATCGAGCAAAATTTTAACTTCAGTAGGAAAATCATCTAAATTTGTAGAATTCAAAATTACCTTTGGTTTTCCAATGAGGGAAAAATGTAGCTCCTCTTCCTTCTTGACTTCTTGTAGCAGTTATTTCCCAGTCATCAACAAAATATTAGATCATGTATCTTCTTGAGTTGCTTCATCTTTCAAAGGTAGCAACACATGCTCCTTTCCATCCTTTTCCAGCTAATAAGTGTTTATACTCCCATCATGAACAACCTTTCTGTCATATTTCCATGGCCTTCCTAAGAGTATATGGAACACATCCATAGGCATTACATCACATAATACCACATCTTTGTAAGTACCAATTTGTAACTCCACCTTACACTTCTCATTCACCAAGAGTTGATGTCCTTTCTGCAATCAGGACACTTTATAAGGAGTGGGATGTTTCATCCTCTTCAATCCCAAGTTCTCTACCATCTCAGTGGAGACCAAATTGTATGTACTACCATTATCAATGATCACCTTGCAACACTTCCATTGTGACTTGCACTTAGTCCTGAATAAACTCTTGCTTTGTGCTAGTTCATGTACTTCTTTTTATGTCTTTACCAAAACTCTCTTCATCATAAGAGACTCTCCTTCCTCAGGAGGATATTCCATCTCTGCTCTCACATTGGACTCTTCTCGAGTCTCAACAAGGTTTGCATTCCTCTGAGCTATTGGTTTATTATTTGGGCACTCCCATGACATGTGTCCAATCTCACCACATGCAGAGCATTTCATTTCTATGTTTCTTCATCTTCCTCTAGCACCAAATATGCCTCCCCTAAATCCTCCTCTTTCGGGTATTTGGCTTCTGAAACCTTTTTCTTCATTCCTAGAAGCCTGAAATTGTTCTCCTATGTTTGAAGATCCTTTCCCTCTTGCTATACTTCTTCCTCTATTCTTCTGGATTTGTTTCCTGAGTAACTTCTCTTCTACCCTAGAGGCTTCCTGATAAGCATCTTCAACAGTTATGAAATTCAATAAGCTGATCTCATCTTGTATTGCATATCTTAGTCCCATTTATATACCTGGGCACTCTTTCTATGTCTCCTTGTATATGTCCAAATCTAATACTCATCCTATATAACTCTTATGTATATTCTTTAACATGCATACCTTTCTTTCTAAGATTCTGCAACTGTCTAATGAGAGTTAATTGATAATCCTTAGGAATAAACTGAATTTTAATTTTATTCAAAATCTTATCCCAATTTTTTATTTTGGACTTACCTTTTCTTTCCCTATGGATTTGTAGTTCATCCCACCCAATGGTTGCATACCATTTCAGTCTAGTTGTTGCATATTTCACCTTCTTTTAATCTTCAATTTGTTCAAAGTCAAAATACTTTTCTAAAGCATTGATCCCGTCCATGAGCTCTTCAACATTTAGGTTACCTTCATACATGGGGACTTCCACTTTAGGCCTTCTACTAGCCTTTACCGGCATCCTCAATACCTTTACTTCTTCAACAACCTCCTATGGTTCCTCTTCAGAAGATTCTTCTTCATCACTAACATCTGCGGTCCCTAGATTTCTTCTCTCCATAGATTCCATCCTAGCTTGAAGTTGTCTCAATTCTCTTTTCATATATGCATCTGCAACTTGTCTTCCTCGATCACCTCCAACTGGTACTTCACATGCTCGGCCTCATCTTGGTGGCATCCTTCTCCTTGCTAAAAACCTAAGCTCTGATACCAACTGATGCATAAATGGATCAGCAAAAGCAATCCAATCTGCTTTCCCTAGGTATAGACGGATTCCAAACTCAGCAGAATCACCAAACTTAGCAAAAACAACTAAGTCTTTCTTCCGCAGTGGTCGTTGAAGGGTGGATTTCAAACAAGCGGTAAAATGGATTTAATAAATCTTGTGAGTCTCATCTGAATGCGGAGCATCGAACAAATGTGCCTTCCACAATTCCTTTCTGCAATCGCCTTTTGCAATTACCTTTTGCAACTCTCTTCTACAACTACCTTCCCGCAACTACTTTCTACAATCACCCTTCCGCAATCTCCTTCCACAATCACTCATCCGCAATGATCCTTCCACAATACGTCATATCAGACGCTTTAGGGTACATTTGATCGAGATTTTGCATCTGTATTTTCTATTAACACTCGAGCTTTTTCTCTGGCGAAATCCTTTACGAGTTGTTGATCATTTCGTGGCTCCTCTCGTATCTTGATCTACGATCCAATTACGAACATTCACTTTAGATTTCAGAGATCTATCTCCCACGCAAGTTCGATCAGCAAAATGCTTCATCCGTCGTCGATATCCTTTCTTTGATCTGTATTGTCCAAACTTGGCCTCTTTTGTCAAATGGGAGCTCTTATATCTGCTCTGTTCCCTTTGGTTAAACGAGGCTACGATCTCGTAAATTGATTAGTGAAACAATCAATTTCGCACCTTGGATTCGAATGAAGATGTTATAGCCTTCGGCTTCTGGGATCTATGGAACCACACTCTCTTCACTCACACATAGGGAATTTACACATATTTCTGGTTATTGAAAGAAGACAGTGAATATGAAATTAAACGCAGAGTATGGGTGCTCTGTTATTCATTTCATCAATAACCCTTTGATCAATTACATTCAATGATTAAATAAGACTCCATAAACCTGTCAAATCCGATTAAGCAGGATATGGACTCCTAAAGAAAGCAAATACATAACAACCCTATCCTCGAGCAACCTCTTGCAAGATACAAGGACATCAGTGGCAAATTTCCATTTTTACAATCAACTAATCTTATCTCAAAACCAATTACAATTAAATCAACAACTAACCCTAGAGTTCTAGAACTATTGCAAGGAAGCAAAAAATAGCATTGGCTGCTTATTCAGAAAATATAGAACTTTGGGTCGATGCTCCTACATCACCATCTTCAAGGAATTACTTGTGATTTTTGAAAGAAAAGTAAATTCATAATAGTGAGCAATCCTGAAGATATAAAGAATGTGCACCAACACTGTGACAACTTCCATTCCAAAATTATATCTATATTTTTTATCATTCACTTTTAATACTATGTACTAAAACATAAAAAATATGAATTATTATTATTATTATCATTATTAAAGTGTGAAAATAACTACCTCTTGGAACATCTATTGGAACATGAATTAGAAACATTTTAATGTTACAAGCACATATTATGTACGTAAAATAAAAATTCCAAATTTAATAAAATTAGAGTAAAATTTTTTAGCTAAAATGTTTTGTAAAGTTATTGATTGAGCATGGAAAATGGTCATTTTAATGTTACAAGCATTTATGTATATAAAATGACAACTCCAAATTTCATAAAACTGGAGTAATTTTTTACTTAAAATTTTTTGTAAAGTTAGTGATTGAACATGGAAAATTGTCACTCAATTTGGTGAGTCATTTTTTAGTTTCTCATTACATATTGAAATTATTTCTAAGTATTTTATTATATATATATATATATATAACTTCTCAAAAAGTTGTTTACATTTAATAATTAAATTAAACTTTTTAATAATAATTTATATATTTATTTTTCTTATATTTTGAAAAACATTATAAAACTTTTAAAAAGTTATAAATTAATTTAAAATATTGTATTTAAAATAAAATATTTAATTTGTCTATCTATAACTTTAACTTAGTTTTAAAACGTTTTAAAAAATTATAAGTTAATTTGAAATTGTTTACATTTAATAATTAAATTAAACTTTTCAATAATAATTTATATATTTATTTTTCTTATATTTTGAAAAACATTATAAAACTTTTAAAAAATTATAAATTAATTAAAAATATTGTATTTTAAAAAAAAATATTTGATTTGTCTATCTATAACTTTAACTTAGTTTTAAAACGTTTTAAAAAATTATAAGTTAATTTGAAAACGTTTACCAAGATAGTAAGTGGAATGTATCAAAGATTCTACGTGTACATGATGTTGAGCAGTTGTCAAAGCATCAACTTGAATTTAGAAGGATAATTGTAAATCCACCAAATGAAGGTTAACAATAATTAAGGTTAATGATAATTAATTGAAAATTTAATAAGTAGAATTAAAAATATATATATATTATTATTTTGGTAGTATGTTTGTTTAATGGCATAATAGCATGAATTAAAAAAAATGTGTTAAATGTTAGATATATTATGTAGTTTAATAATAATCTTATTATTATTATGGATATTCCCATTATTATCAAGATCTTTGTATGGATTCAAAGGGAGATGCAGATTTGAGTAATAAAGTTGTAAGAAATCTTGGGATGATACAATAAATACTGTGTTATCGTTTTAGGATTTTGGGTTTGAGCATATTGATGATGTTATATTGATGATGTTATACTTTTGAATAGTTTGAAATAAATGGGGTTGTTGAGTGAGTATTTGGCTAATAGAGTAAATGGAAATTTTCGTGTTTCTTTTCTTGAAAAGACTCTAAAGGTTAATGAGATGGTGATGATCTTAATTCCTTGTTAAAAAGATGTCTTGAAGAATAATCCTTTGCAAGTTTATTTTTGAACTTTTCTAAAGAATTCTTCTCATGTCTTAGAGGGAGATGAGGATATAAATGTTAATGGTGTAGACTCTAGATCGAGGGATACACTGTAAAATCATTGTGGAGTGTAAAGAACAAAAAGGAGTTGTTAGAGGAGGTCTAGCTCCTAATTTTTCACTTGTGAAAACTACAAGATCCAAAAAGTTATTATAGAGTGGTGATTTAAAATTTAGTTCGAAGGGTAATATTTCTGGAGGTCCCAAGGCACTTAGAGAGCAAAAATACCTTGCAAGGACTAAATAATGATTACTTTGTCCTTGAATATGCAAGGAGTGGGGGAATCTAAAATTTCTTTCCCTCTAGAGATTGTTTGAGTTAGTTCATTATGATATTAATTTTTACAGGAACAATGGTTTGTGGCACGAAGGATCGAGAGGTTTTAGCAAAATTGTTAGTTAATTGGGAGTTTTGTACAAATGATGCGGTGGGTCATTCAGGGGATCTGTTGTCTGTTTGGAACCCTCATTTGACCAATTTTGTTCCTTTCCATCTCTTGCGGGGATTATATTGGAAGTGTACTCCAAGGACTCATGGCACATTAGTGGTAATGAAAACCTGGAAAACAACAATATGTTAACTTGGAGGGAAGATTTGAGATACTTCCACAATGAATTTGAATATGGTGTAAAAAGATAATTTAGGAAAATGAATTAATTTTCCAAATATATCATTTTTATTTATAGAAATTGTGTATAACTAAGTGAAATTTGTGTTTTCCCAACATTGGTATATTAAGTTTCATGCAAAATAGTGTATATGTGTTTGTTAGTGCAACCTTGTAGTATCTAAATGATGGGATTTTGCTACAAAAAATTGTAGAGATGTAGAGAACACATTGATCTAGTGAATGACTATTGTTTTCAAATTTTATATTTTTTTAAATTACAAAATTCATTCTATCGTTGAAATGACAAGGTATTTTGTTAGTGCGGCCTAAAGGGGCCTTAAAACTATCAAACAAATTTATTTATTTTAGATTGTAGGTCTCAGTGTGTTCTAGTGCACTCTATAATTTTGGCTAAAAATGCTTAAGGAAAAAAAGTTATAGTAGAAAAAAAGGAGGTACGTTTTTTAATATTCTGGTATATGTCAAGCGGGAAATATATTAAAAATAGTAAACAATATTATTCCTTTTTAAATTATATATATTTGCGAAGTCCTCTATATGGGCTTGTACTTTCATTGACAACAGATTTGTCGAGCCTATAGAAAAATAATATTAAAAATAGAGATATAGAAAGATATCCTAAAAATGAGAATTTTTCATGAATTTGCAGTCCGAAGCACTAGTTTTGTCAACCCGAACCTAAATTTGAACCAACCTAGTCAACTGTAACGTCCCCTCCTATCATACCAGCGTGATAGAGAGGATCGTGATGCTAAAACTAGGCATCTAGCCCCAAATCCATTAAGTAAAAACTCATTGATAAAAAGACATATACATGTGCATGTTATAGAAAACACAGCGGAATTAAAAATCATGTTTAATATCTAACATACATGCAACATTTCTGTGACAACCATTAAATAAAGACATTGCAGAGTTTATAACACAAGAGAATACTTATCTTAACAAAGTAGTCCCAAGAAACTGGCTATGCAACTGCAACGTTCCACCCAACCATAGGCCAGTTGTGCTTATCAACCTCTTGATGCAACTGCCACCCTCGAGCTAGGCATGATTTCTACAAGGAACCAGGGAACAACAGACTCACACATAGCTAAGCATACACCAAGATGAGCCAATCCAATCTACAATTGGGTTTATCGGGCTGCTAGGAAATGGAAAGGAAGAATTGCTAAGCTAGTGAGCTCAACCACAGAGCTATGGATACCTCTACAAGATCTATTTAGCTTGGCACCCACAATGCCTACAAACCCCTACTCAAGGAAGTATTCCCTTCACCAATTCACAGTCCCTCAGGCCATACCTTCCAATTCTAGAGTGTCCCAGGTGTGCATAGAAGAGTAGCCAGCCCTCTTGATCTTCTTGAGAGGTTACTCCCTTCACTAGGTTTATCAAGCCAATTATGTCCACTACCACTCCAAGTTTCTTGCTCACAGGTTCAAATCAAAACAGGGATGTACATAACAATAGAGGTCTAAGTGTTGGGCATGAAGAAACGTTTTTACAGTGAGATGCCCAAAGATGGGATTTTCATTAGCTTCAGAAAAACGTGGGAAACCCAAAAACGAAACTAGAAGATGGGGAACAACCCTGGGAAGCTAAATCCATTTTTAGAAAAATGTCCATGGACATTTTGGGGCAAAAACAGCCTCCATAACAGTCTCAAATCGTGGTCCTCCTCTCCCAGCCACTGTATAACACAAAAACGAGCTCCCAGCCATGGAGAATGCAGGGAAAAATGGTAAAAACGTGATGAGGAAAGACCCAGTAGTTCAGACTGCGTGAGAGAGGGAAGACTGTGGGTTCATAATGGCTTTGGGAACCATTTCGTGGGTGTTTTCTTGCCCAAGGAGACAAAATACGATTTCCCAGGTTGATGGCTTGCCCATGCATGAAATTGGCTGCCATACCTCTTCATTCCCAAGGCATTAACTACCTCAACCAATTTATGGAAGAATTAAATGATTAGGTCCCTAACCCAAAATGGGTAGTTGGTGGTTTATGGGTTTTCTCATTGACACATGGGTTAACACCATTGGCTCAAGGGTTTGAATAATTTCCCTCCCTATTCCTTGTAGAATCATGCCCCCATCTCTTTGTTGCATAGCATAGCCAGTTGTGGGTTTTTCATTAAAATTCGTATTTACATGATGTCTTAATTTACATTGTGCATATCTAGCACAAGAGCCATAGGCATCTATTTTTAATTGCCGATACATAAAACACTAAATCAATGGTGGGGCCTTGGCCTTGAGCCATGATCAAATAACCATATTTACATCATTTACGATTTAATACAAAGGGGGTCAAAATGGGGACATTACATTCCCCTCCCCTTACATTAGCACTGTCCTCAGTGCTCATCAAAATTAAACAAAAATGGATATGCCACCCTCATGGCATCCTCCAGCTCCCATGTAGCATCATCGGCACCGTAGTGCTTCCATTGCACCTTTACCTGTCCGATGGCTCGGTTCTAGAGCAATGCTACCTTCTTGTCTAGGATGCGCAACAGATCGGTTTGGAATTATCCCTCGGGTTCCACCTGGATCACATCCCAGTTAATCACATGGTTAGGATCATGTACATATTTCTTAAGTAAAGAGACATGGAAAACATTATGAGCTTTAGTGCTAGCAGGCAATGCAAGTCTATATGCAACTAGCCCTATTCTTTCAAGCACTTCAAATGGCCCACAATATCTAGGTGATAGCTTGGCACAACTCCCAAGCTTCAAGGAACTCTTCCTTGATTTCACTCTAAGATAGACATGATCCCCAACATTGAATTCCCTATGGATCCTATGCTTATCTGCATAGCTTTTCTATCTATCCTAGGCTGTTTTTAAATTTTGTCTGATCTTTGCAACCTCTTGTTCCATTTCCTTAAGCCATTCTGGCCCAAGTACAATTCTGTTCACTGGATTGTCCCAAGTCACTGGTGTCCTACACCTTCTGCCATACAAAGCCTCATAAGAACTCATTCCCAACGATGCTTGTTGCCCATTGTTATATGCAAATTCTACCAAGTGTAGATAATCTTCAAGCACCTGATTTACTCTTTATGTTTGCCCATCTGTTTGAGGATGGTACGCGGTGCTAAAGCTTAGCTGTGTACCCAAATCTGCAAAGAGACCTTTCCAAAAATTGGAAGTGAACTTGGTATCCCTGTCGAAAATTATTGCCTTAGGCAACCCATGTAATCTGAAAATTTCCTTCATGAAAATATTTGCAATGGCATCGGCTTTGTGTGTGGACTTAACCGGTATAAAATGTGCTGCCTTTGTTAACTTGTCCACCACAACCATGATGGAATCATGTTGTCTCACAGTTTTTGGCAATCCTGTAATAAAGTCCATGGATATTACTTCCCATTTCCATTCTGGAATTGGCACTGGAAGCAATAAACCTGCTGGATGTTGGTGTTCACTCTTCACCTGCTGACATTCCATGCACTTAGAAATGTATTTAGCGATGTCCTTCTTCATGCCTGGCCAGAAATAATATTTTCTTGCTGTAGCAATTATTTTCTGATATCCTGGGTGATCAGAGTATGGAGCTTTATGGATTTCATCCATAACAATTCTCCTCAAATCTGTCGCATTTGGAATATAGACTCTATTCTTATAAGTAAGAAGCCCGCCTTCTTCCAAATGATAGCCTTCATACTTCTTGCCAAGGTCTTGCTGCTGCAGTTTGTCCTTTATATGTACGTACACTTCATCCTCAACAATATGGTTAACAATCTGCTACTTCAAATCTGGTTGGCAAGTACTAAGTGCTGCCACATACATTTCATGTACCTTCCTACTGAGTGCATCAGCCACCTTGTTTTGTTTCCCTTTTATGTGTTTGATTTCAAAACCAAATTCACACAAAAATTCCAACCATCTAGCTTGCCTAGCATTTAAAGGTGGCTGATCAAACAAGTATTTCAGACCACAATGGTCTGTCCTTAACTCAAATTTTCTTCCTATTAAGTAATGCCTCCACATCTTTAAGGCATGTACTATGGATGCAAGTTCTATATCATGAGTAGCATAGTTCTTCTCATGCTCCTTCAACTTTCTTGACTCATAGCATATCACGTGGTTGTCTTGCATAAGAACTCCTCCAAGTCCTTGATTGCATGCATCGGTACACACCACAAAGTCTTTTTCTGGGTCTGCAATTTTCAAAATTGGTGCACTTGTAAGAAGATTCTTCAACCGTTGAAAACTTTCCTCACATCTTGGTGACCATTCAAACTTTATCCCCTTCTTTTGCAGAGAAGTGATCGGGTTTGCAACCTTGGAGAATCCTTCGATAAACCTCATGTAGTAACCAGCAAGGCCCATAAAATATCTCACATCAATCACATTCCTTGGAGTTGGCCAATTCAGAATGGCTTCAATCTTCTCAGGGTCTACTGATATTCCTTCGTCGGAGATGATGTGACCCAAATAATGAATTCTATCTTTATAAAAGTCACATTTACTCAACTTTGCACACAGCTTATGCTCCCTTAGTAATTGCATTGTCATTCTCAAATTTTCTTCATGCTCTTCTTCATTCTTGGAATAGATGAAAATGTCGTCTAGGAATACAAGAACAAACTTGTCCAAATACTTGTTAAAAACATTATTCATGAGACACATGAATGTAGCTGGTGCATTTGTGAGACCGAATGGTACCACTACAAACTCATAGTGTCCATACCTCGTTCTAAAGGCGGTCTTATGAATATCTTCTTCTTTGATTCTTACTTAATGGTAACCAGACCTCAAGTCAATTTTTAAAAATACCTTTGCTCCTCTCATTTGGTCAAAAAGGTCATCAATGTGGGGCAATGGGTATTTGTTCTTCACAGTGACTTTGTTCAACTGCCTGTAGTCAATACATAACCTGAGTGTTCCATCTTTCTTTTTCACAAATAGAATAGGTGCTCGCCACGGGGACACACTTGGCCTAATATATTTCTTTTCTAGCAACTCTTGTAATTGCATTTTCAATTCTAGCAATTCTGGTGTACTCATCCTATAGGGTGTCTTAGACATTGGTGCTGCTTCTGGCACAAGTTCAATTGTAAATTCAATGTCTCTCTTTGGAGGAAGTCCTGGAATCTCATCAGGAAAAACATCCCTGAATTCTTGCAATATGTGATAGTCCTCCAACTTAAGAGTTTCATTCTCTGCTTCCTCTAAAACGTGGGCTGCATACAATTGACATCCCTTCCTACAAAACTTCTTCCGTTGCATGGCTGAAACCTGTCTAATAGAAGTCACCTTTGGAATGCCTTTTACAACCCTCAGGTTTCCTTCTTCGTCCATGCATTCAAATGTCTTATTGTAGAAGTCAAGTTTAACCCTGTGTGCTTCTAACCAATCCATTCCAATGAGAATATCATAGGAACCCAGTGGTAAAATATTCAGATCTGCATAAATGAATAGCCCATACATCTCTAATGGACATTTCTCTACTATTTCACTAACTTTTTTCTTGGTTCCAGTGGCTAGTTGAACTAACCATGATTTACTATGCTTTAATTTCTTAAAAGCACAAATCTCAACAATTCTAGGAGTGACATAACTGTGAGTAGATCCAGGATCAATCAAAATAGAAACAGATTGCTTAGCAATATTACCTTCAACTTCAACCACAGTTGATTGATGATCTGCTTGGCGGTTGTCTAGTGCTGCATAGATTCTAGGGATTGTCCTCGCCACTTGACCCACAGTTTTAGCTCCTTGGATGTTGTGGACTTGATTTGCATTCCCATTCCAATGTGGACAGTTCCTAAGCAGGTGGTCTCCTCCACAACCCCAACATTTAAGTGGTTCTCTTGGTTCCTTTGGATCTCTTGGCTTGTCTCCCATCATCCTAGTTGGCTTAGTCACAACCTGTGATGGTTTCCTTTGCTGATTCCGGAATTGAGGAGGCTTGAACCCCTTCTTCCTTTGATCAAACTTTTCATTTTTCTTATCCTTCCATGCCTTATGGAATTTTGGTTTGCTTCTGTTTTGATCAAAGCAATACTTGGCCTTTCTTATGGCCTCCTCTAGAGTTCAAGGTTCATCAAACTCAATTCTATCTTTATATGACTGGGGCAGTCCACTTAGGAAACGTTGAATTTTCACCTTATCATCTCGAATGTACCTAACATATCTTAGCAGCTCCAAGAATTTGTTTGCATATTCTTCCATGCTCAATTGTCCCAATCTCAACTCATGGAACTCTTTGATCTTATCATCATAGTACCTGTCAGAGAGGTACTTCTGCTTGAAGTATTTCTTGACATGTTTCCACACAATCTTCCTTTCATTGATCTTCTTCACTTGCCTGATGTGTTCCCACCATATAGATGCTCTTCTATTCAAGTTGAAGATGGCTACCCTTGCCTTCATATTTCCCGAGTAGTCTTGGACTTGGAAATACTTTCTCATCCCAAGAAGCCAAGCTTTAGCTTCTTGACCGGACTTTATCTCTCCATCAAATGTAGGAGGTTTTTCCTTCTTAAATTCTCCATATGAATTGTTTTGGTAGTGCTTCTTCCTCTTACTTCTGCGAGATGAAGAGCTTGAACCCTAAATGGAATCTTTAGAGTCAGATGATTCATTAGAAGATATTTCCGGAGTATATGTTCTGTCTGTAGAAACTCTTTTTGAGCTACTGGCCCTCTTGCGGGAATTCCTCCTAGAGCTACTCCCACCCCTTTCTGGATTTGATGTCTGATGCCCAGAGTTTATTTGCCTTTGGATGTCTGTCAAACTCTGTAGCATGGCTGCATTCAACTGTGTTAGGAACCCATGTCTTTACTTTGTTAGTATGTTGTTGTTGGACACATATGCTTTGTAAGTCGTCCCGTAGTATTTGTTTATCAATAGTTTGTGTTATTGTTGTTGGCGCATATGCTTTGTAAGTCGCCCATAGTATTGTTGATCCATAGTTTGTAACGGCCCATGGTTTCGACCCATAGTATTGGCGCCTAGAATTAGTATATAAGTGTGTTTTGAGACCTATGAAGGCACCGTGAAGTTATTTGTATTGAGCTTGCTCATAGGAGGTTGCCCCCTCGAAGTGGCCTGTGATCAATATAAAAGTGATTCTGAGTTCTGTCATTTCTGGTATTTCGCATATTCGTATTAATTTATTATTGCAGGTGCCTCACATCTGGTATCAGAGCACTTTCTTGGGCTGGCTGGGTGAAATTTCTGCCAAATTTTTTTTCGCATCTATTGCAGGTTCGGATTTGGGAATAATCCCTATCTGCTTAACTGTGGGAAGTACTTGGGCATAAGCCCTAAAACTCATTGTGAGGAGTACCACAGGAACCCTGTTGGCTGCTTTTTGGACAGACCCGGGTTTTAATGAAGCGCAGCAACAAACCCCCTTGGCGCACTGGCCCTCTCGGCAATGAGCTGCGCAGCAGCTCAAGGTCTCACCCGAAGTGGCTATGGGGGGCTAAGGAATCAGATTTCCTTAACCTAGGCGACGCAAAGACTGTTCTTTCTTCCTCGACGATTCCTCAGAGCAGACTCCCTGACTTTTCCGTGGACCCCTTGGCGTAGCTGCGCTGAACTCTCACTCAACAGCCTAGCTGCGCGGCGTCTCCGTTCCGGCGCACGAGGTGACTATCCCCTGCGTCGACGCTCTATATATCTGTTCTGCCCGTGTGCCCAACGCAGTAATGCAGTCCTCTATCGCTACGGCGACAGCGTTCTATAGATTCTTTGACACTTAACGATTATAGTTACTAAGGAAGCTTCGAGAACGAACTCAACATATTCATAAAGATAACGCAATATTTATAGAAACACAGATACCAACTCAGACATGCATTCACGCGATCATTACCATAACAATAAGACGTAAGGAATGCACCTCCTCGGGAAACCACGTCCACGGGGAGTGTTTCATATATTAACTCAAAGGAGACTTATACAATAATGCTGCGCACACAGCTGCAGCCTTATATCTTTCCAGGAAACTCCACGCACACAGTTGGGAGCCCTTCTCTCGATCTGGTCTCTTTCTCTACAGAGATTACAATAGTTCAGACGTTGACTCAGACTATCTGCAACTAAGGGATTAACTTCACGGTTATCCCAGCTCTGACTCTTGTCTTCTAACAACACAGTAGAAAACAATCCTCATACAAAATAACCAACCTACCAACTAGCTAGCTTATCTCAAACAGCTAACCTGTATCTCAGCATCCAAAGGCTGGCTAACTGACTAACATCTAACTTTTGCAATTACACATATATATAGGTGGCCATGATGGTCGCACCTTTACAAAAATGTGGGCCTTTCCCAACAGTAATCCCCAAAAACCCTAACCACGCACATGGCTAGGTGTACTGTAGGCACCGCTTGCAGTCACGTCGCCGCTTCCTGCAGGTTCCGTGACTTCCGGTGCAGATTGCGGGTATGGGCGCCTTGTCCTTCACCTTCAATGCTTTGGTCCGTTGCTCCTCCTTGATCCGAGCAACCATAACTTCTGTACTTAATCTTAAATGAGGGTAGTTGAGCTTTCTATTCAGCCATATTCATTCTTCTATGACGTGCGCGCGAGCTCCGCAAGTTCCAGTCCGTAATCTGCGTCGAGCTCATCCATCTGGCACCGTACTGCGCACCGTCTTCCTTCTACCCAAAATTTGGTGTTTATTCAAAATAAGCACTTGTTGATTTTTCTGAATTTACTTCAATATGATCTAGGATCTTAACTGAGAGAACAACATGTACAGCATATCTACAGCATATCAATCATGGAGACAATAATGCAAGCACACAAGAGACACAAAGATTTACTTGGGGAAAACCATAAAGGTGAAAAACCCCAATAACTTCCTCAGAGATAGATAGAGCAATGATACAACCAACCAATAGAGATAGCCATAACCTAGCAGCAATCCTCCTCCTCCATAAGTGCGCCTCTCCTCCTTGAGAGCATGTGTGAGAAGTGAGTGAGTAAATAGAGTGCCTCCCGCACTCTATTTATACTTGACTTGACTTGCCTTTTTACCTAACTCATGTCGGCTCTAACTTAACCACATAACATAATGCTGAGTGGGCCGACCCCCAATAGGGTGGTCTAATAACCCTTTGACCCACATGGCCGACCCCCAATAGGGTGGTCTAATAACCCTTTGACCCACATGACTTATACAGGGCCGACCCCAAACAAGGTGGTCTAATAACCCATCAAGTATAAGTTACGACACTTACAATATAAATGACGACACTTCCTTATAGAGGAATAATACCATCTCTATAGGAATACAATATACATATATGTGAAATACATTCCGAAGTTACATATACATCAACACTCCCTCTTAACTAGGAAGGTATTTCTCAGCACAGTTCTTCTAGCACAAGTCATCTTCTCTGGATCATCGTCACTGGATAATCGTCATCGAGTCATCATCATCGTCACTGCTGCTGCTATCTCAATCAATCTCTGAATCTACTCGTCATAGGAAGTTCTACAGAGCCAGTCCTTTTTCATACTGGATGTAGGCCCACCACCTGCAGGTCTTCGTCATCACTGGCCATACTGTGGAATCCTCAGGACTTATTACGTGCGTCACAAAACCTCGAAAGAGCATCCCAGGATGTTACGGGTACACAACTCCGACCTGTAGGATCTCCCAGGGCGCTATTACATGTGACCCCACCACAAAACCTCGCAAGAGCATCTCAGGATGTTACGAGTACACAACTCCGACCTGAAATCTCCCAGGGCACAAATTACATGTGGTCCACCACAAAACCTCGCAAGAGCATCTCAGGATGTTACGGGTACACAACTCCGACCTGAAATCTCCCAGGGCAACGAATTACATGTGGTCATGGCAAAACCTCGCAAGAGCATCCCAGGACTGATTACGGGCACACAGCCCAACCTATCGGATCTCCCAGGGAAACGAATTACATGCCATAGGACAAAACCTCGCAAGAGCATCTGCCAGATATCCCAGGGCGCTATTATATGCCATAGGCAAAACCTCGAAAGACTATCTGCAGATCTCCCAGGGCAACGAATTACATGTCCTCCCAGAGCAAAACCTCGAAAGAGCATTTGCCAGATGTCCCAGGGCACCGAATTACATGCCATAGGCAAAACCTCGAAAGACCATCTGCAAATCTCCCAGGGCAACGAATTACATGCTCATCTGCACAACCTGATCCACGGCCATAGAGTATCAACCTGATACTCACCATACATCATCCTGATGTATCCATGATCATCCTGATCATCATCACTGCAACGTCCTGCTGCATGTCATCTGGAGCAACATCCTGAAGCTCGTCATCTATGATCATCCTGATCATCACTGCAACATCCTGCTGCATGATCCACCTGATCATCAATGCATCTACCTGATGCATACCAAGTATCATACATGATCCTCCTGATCATCAATGTATCCACCTGATACAAATACATGATACATATCATCATACATGATCCTCCTGATCATCAATGCATCTACCTGATGCATACCAAGTATCTACCTGATACATATCATCATACATGATCCTCCTGATCATCAATGTATCCACCTGATACAAATACAAATACATGATACATATCACCATACATGATCCACCTGATCATACAATGTATCCACCTGATACATATACAGATACATGGTCCAAGCATCCAACATGATGCATACATACATACATAAAATGATCCAGCTGATCATATCCAAGCAGAAACCAGAACATCATCCTGATGCTCATCATCCAGCGCTTACATCCACAGCCATGTGAAGGATCCTCCTTCCAACATGCTTGGAATGGCTTCAGCAAATGTGTCCATCACTTCTTCCTCGAAGTATCCTTGATCTGAAGCACGCCAAGCCTCTCTCTGAAGTACTCGAACTTCACCCTGGCTAGTGGCTTCATCAGCACATCTGCAATCTGCTCGTCCGTCACAACATACAGGAGCTTCACAGCTCCTCTCTGCACCATATCCCTGATATAGTGATATTTGATCTCTATGTGTTTCGACCTGTCATGAAACACTGGGTTCTCGGACAGCTTCACACAACTCTAGTTATCACAGAAGATACCAGTAGCCTCCAACGGGAGATCAAATAACTCAGATAGTAGCTTCCGTAGCCATACTGCCTCACAACTAGCTGAACAGGCTGCAACATACTCTGCCTCAGCTGTACTCAGTGCTACACAGGACTGCTTCCTGCTAAACCAAGAGATCACACCTGATCCCATACTGAAGCAGCACCCAGATGTGCTCTTCCTGTCTGCAGCACTGCCAGCCCAATCTGAATCAACATAACCTTCCAGGTTAAACTTTTGATTCGCCTCATACCTGAGCCCATAATCCACTGTACCCTTCAGGTACCTCAGAACATGCTTTACAGTAACCAGGTGAACACTTCTCGGATCTGTCAGGAACTGGCTCAATGTGTTCACAGCAAAGCAAATGTCTGGTCTCGTGTTCGTCAGGTACATCAAGGACCCAATCATCTGACGATACATAGAGACATCAACTGACTCAGATGAAGCATCACATAGAAGCTTCAGATTCGATGCCATAGGTGTGGCCATGGCCTTGCAATCCATCATCCCGAACCTCTTTGGGATCTCTACTGCATACTTCCCTTGTCCAAGGAAGATTCTATCTGCACTTTGCCACACCTCCATGCCAAAAACAAATAGTGCATCATCCCCAAGTTCTTCATCTCGAACTCGGTAGTAAGCTTCCGCTGCGTGTCGGCAATCAATCTATCTTCACCATACCAAGTTCTGGGAGCTTGCTTCAAGCCATACAAGGCTTTCTTCAATCTGCATACATATGACTCCCTGTCAGGTCTTGGGACTGCATCCCAAACATCTTCTTCATGATCTACGGATCATGGCATTCCATTTCTTCATCCCAGATCCTGGGAACTTCAATATCTTCAATAGATATCTTTCTTGCTGGAACAAATGTTGTAGTCCTTTTGTAGGAGATGGCATATGATCTTTCCTACACAACAAGTTAAATTGCATGATTAGAAAACATCTTATAGTTTTCAGAACAAATTCTTACACATAAAGAAATATGCCATACAGTCATGCAATTATCTTATCCAATGCTTCAATACAACATTTATCCATATCCTGTAACTTTCTAGATGCCTTCCAATCTCTACCAGAACATTGTTAAGAGTGTGCACAACTCCCAACATGTCAGCAAAGAGGTTTCATTCTAGATAATTAGCAATGGAATGTTGTACAGTGCCATAGGCTACTTACCCATGCATATTAGTAGTATACTGTTCATCAATGCAATTATTCTAATATGCATAATACACAACCTAATTCTAGGAACATCAGTATATACATTATTGAACAGTATTATTTAAGAAATGACAATTCAAATACTTATCTTTGTTTGTTCGTTGGGTGGACTCCCTCTGAGTCTTTGCTTCCTTGCAGGAGCTGCTGGAGTCCTAATCTGAGATAGCTTCTTCTACACCTTTCTGTTGTGAAATGTAGAGAGATGATCAACTCCCTCTGAATATCTGCATCCTTGCAGAAACTACTGAAGTGTGCTCATTTGCTTTCTTGCAGGAACAACTAGAGTGTGCTCCTTTGCTTTCTGGCAGGAGCAACTGGAGTGTGCTCCCTCTTGATCTTTGCTTCCTGAATTACCTGTTCCTGAACTCATATTCATCCTTGGTCCCTATGCATGCTTATTAGTATCATGAATGTGTTATCCTTGTGATCTCATATAAAATCATACATTCATTAGTATACTATTAAAACACAATAATCTCAAGCATGTATAGTCATGATCATTTCAAACAGAAATAATAAGCATGAGCATTCAAGGATTCTTATGGTTAGTCAAATCATAAGAAACATAACATGTCTAAACCTGTAATTACTCAAGCCTATGACTCTTCAGGTTAGTTGAATCATCAATCAAGATAAGATATAAAATGCATAAAACCTGTGATTATTCAAGCCTATACTTTCATGATTCTTCTGGTTAGTCATATCATCAATTATAATAATATACATCCAACCATGATTATTCAAACCTATGACTTCATGAATAATTATTATCAAACAACACAACAGTATAAGATCCTAACACAAGGTAGGATTCTATCTTGATATAGGAAAAACATACCTGGATTAGCATGCTAGCTATTTATACTCACATGATGTCTTCTTGTTGTTCTTCAATGACTTGTGCTAGTAACCTGTATATCTCATAGGTTAGCCATTATAAAACCAAGTTATACATACCTCGTAAATGGATCTTCTATGAGATCCATGACAATGGATGAGTCTTTATCCTCATGTCATCATGATCATATGTTCTTGAACTGGAACATGCTTTGTCTTTCTTGGTGTACCTTTCATGTTAGTAGACAACATAAACCTCATACAACACCATAATGCATTAGTACAATCATAAGTGTCAACACCCTAACCAATGAATATCTTCTATCATGCATTCATAATTTTGTTAAGGTGAAACGACAAATCTAAAATCAAAATTGTACTAACCGTAATAACATGAAGACAAACATACCATAAACTTAATCATGGACAAATATCGAAACATACCTCGATGAGTCATACCTGTCGAGATCGCTTGAAAACTTCTTATGTAAGGCCTTAGCCTCATCTCCCTCTGAAACAGGAACTTCTTCACTTATGCAAGTGATTAACCCAATCCACTTGATTTGCAAGAACTGGACCTTGAGCTGGATATGGGTTTGTCAGAGAAACCCCAAAAATTCAAACTTTGAATTTCAAACTTCTGATAGGATAGAAATATGTGCCTTGATGAGCTGATCAAGTTGGTATATTCAGAATTTGAAAACTGCAAAGTTTCACTCCTCAATTTTGCCTTTGAAACTTCTAGATTCACTGGACGTGACCCTGAACTGGGGTTTGATGAAGCCCACTCTTTTTCCCCATCAAAATGTTTGATCCAAAGCTCTAAGCTTCTATTTTTCTGAGGAGCTTCCAGCCGTGGTCACAGATTTCAAAAATTCCCATTTTTACAGAAGCCCTAATTTTCCACTTTTCTGATCAAAGTCCCGAACTAGGGTCTAATCAAGCCCGGCCTTCTGCCCAACCAAAAATTCTGATCTTGGTCTCTAAATTTCTATTTTGATGAGTAGCATCCAGCCGTGGTCTCCGATTACAAAAATTCTAACTTTCTCCAAAGCCCTAAATTCCGGAAGCCATGAATGAAGGTACCAAAAAATAATTCTGTTTTGACAGAAATATGTACCTGATTGTTTCTGGTGTAACTCCGAAATTTTTGATCCACAGGGTCTAAAAAAGTTTCCTGAGATAGCCTGACCTGTTATCTTTCCATCCTGATAGGTCTGACCTCAATTGGATTCTCTGAGAGAGAGATATGCCAAATGTCGCAACGTGACCTGTTTATGGGATAATACAGGAGAGCGAACTTGTACGGCGTGCCACGTGTCACTGGTTCGACTTCGGCCTCTGAAAAAGTTTTCTACGATAGTGCAGACTGTGTAATACCTGTCACTTTTTACGAAATTTCATTTGGAGCTTCCTAGCCCAAGATATGACCTTTTTCCCAAGGTCACCTGATTTTGACTCAGATCTGGAAGAGGCAGAAACCCTATATTGTACAGATCATAAATCACAAAGTACAACGAATTAGAGGTTGTCCTTTGGACACAAGATACCTGGAGATCTTAGCGTCGGCCTGTAACAATTTTAGATCCGAAAACTTCGCCAAAATGGATTTATAGCGAAAGTGCTACGATGACTGGTTTTTGCTATATCAAGCCCTAGCATCGTAAGTGCAACAAGTGTCATACATGCCATATCATGCCTTCTTTCAGGCTAGCTCTGATACCATGTTGATTTTTCTGAATTTACTTCAATATGATCTAGGATCTTAACTGAGAGAACAACATGTACAGCATATCTACAGCATATCAATCATGGAGACAATAATGCAAGCACACAAGAGACACAAAGATTTACTTGGGGAAAACCATAAAGGTGAAAAACCCCAATAACTTCCTCAGAGATAGATAGAGCAATGATACAACCAACCAATAGAGATAGCCATAACCTAGCAGCAATCCTCCTCCTCCATAAGTGCGCCTCTCCTCCTTGAGAGCATGTGTGAGAAGTGAGTGAGTAAATAGAGTGCCTCCCGCACTCTATTTATACTTGACTTGACTTGCCTTTTTACCTAACTCATGTCGGCTCGAACTTAACCACATAACATAATGCTGAGTGGGCCGACCCCCAATAGGGTGGTCTAATAACCCTTTGACCCACATGGCCGACCCCCAATAGGGTGGTCTAATAACCCTTTGACCCACATGACTTATACAGGGCCGACCCCAAACAAGGTGGTCTAATAACCCATCAAGTATAAGTTACGACACTTACAATATAAATGACGACACTTCCTTATAGAGGAATAATACCATCTCTATAGGAATACAATATACATATATGTGAAATACATTCCGAAGTTACATATACATCAACAGCACTTTCCTTCAATACTTGTGCTTTTTCCTCAAAATTCGCAGCTTTACCATAGTTGCGGCCTAGGCTCCAACAGGCCCCTAACACTTACTTGTGGCTCGCCCTCGAGCCACTCGCACTAGCATGTGGTCGCTTTACTTGTGCATCTGCTTTTGCTTGGGTCTCCGCGAATGTTTTCTTCCACTGCGCAATGGCGGAGTCCATTTCATCGACACATTCGACAGTTGTCTGCACCATTTCTGCAGTGGCTTCTTCTTTAGTTGTGCCATCAATCACCTGTTGAGATTCTGCAATTTCTTTGATCTTTGCCTCGATCTGGGCAGCAAGGTCAACATACTCATCCATAAATGGATGAATGCTGTTGGTGAGTTTAGCATCTTCATTTCTGAGCTTGTGCAGTTGCTGTTGGATTTTGCGCACTTCACTCATTTTCCTCATTTTTGCTAAGCCTTCTAAGGCCTTAGCTTCTTTGGTCAGAACAGTTAGGGACTGTTCTGCGACTTGTACTTGTTCAAAAAGACCAACCTTGAAAGGGAGCGTCTCAAGCTTCATCCAAGCCTCCATAGCTTGGTTCATCAGGTTCTCGGCTTCATCTGCTCTGCTCTTCAGTTGTGTAGAAGTTCTGCGCAGCGCTTCAAATTGTTCCTGGCTATCGTCTGTTAAATGCGCTGCAAAACGGGCTTCTAACTCTACGATCTGCGTTCTATGGTCTTCAGCCATAGCAACTATCTCGTGCTCTAGGGTTTTCACCCTTCCTCCAATAATTTGAACTTTCTCAACCAGAGGAAGGTCTGGTTGAATCTCGCAGGCTGGCAATTCCTGGGCAATTTCATCAACTGCGTTCCTTATGCCAATGTCTTGTGCTTTGTAAAGTGCGATCTTTTCAGAGATATTCTTGTGGCTTGCCTTCAGCTCTATCTCCTGCGATTGCAGTCTTTGATTTGCATGGAAGGTAGAGAGCTCTCTAGCTCTCAGCTCAACAGAAACTTTCTCGTGCACTAGCTGTAGAGTCTCTATAGGAATTAAAGACAAATTTATTTCAACGGGCCCAACTGCGCTTACCTGTAGTGCAGCTAGCGGATCCGGAAGTGTCATGCTTGTAGGCGGAATGTGCACGACAGTATGCCTTTCAGCAAGTACTTCAACTCGCTCGGTACTTGTAGCTACTTCTGGCGCCTGCGAAGTAGATGCTGGCACATGGGTCTGCGTAACTCTTCCTGCGAGACCTTTTAATTCCACAAACTGCAGGTCTAGAGCACTTCTGATGTGAGCGTGCGCGGTGCGCAGCTCGCGAAATTTCTCTTTCAGATACTGGTCGATCCTTGAGGGAATGGCCTCAGAGGGATGTGACACCTTTTGTTTCTTGGTTGCTGGTTCTGTCGAACCTTCATCACTTCTTTGCTCGGGGGATTCCTTGCCCTTATCCTTCTCTTGCACAGCAAGGGGTGGCATCGCGGGTGTAATTTCGGTGGCATCCCTCCATTCATCCGACCAGGACTTGATAGTTTCTTCAACATCCTCGGTGGTCATCCTGTAAAGGCCTACGGCCAATTCCTCTTGAATGCCGCAGGGGCAGAGGTAAAGTTGGTGCAGGTCGGCAGTAAAGGCCAACTTGCCTTCATATATTTTCACTGTCTCCTCACTTAGCCTCGGCATTTCCTGAATGGTATCTCTGAGGAGATGGTAGTATTCACAAAATACAGCGCGGTTCATCTTGCGCTTTGCAGGATTAGAAGACTCCCAAAGGTTAACATAGCAGATTCCGGCGGGCTCTCCTGCGCGACGCGAAAGGAACTGAGTGTTCGGGGGCTCCTTCCACCCGACGAGAGCGCATAAAATTAAAATCCAAGAAAAATGGAACAACTGACCGGGGTTGTCTTGGACATTCCGGCAGTCTTCTAAGAAAGAATTGAGAAGGAAGAGAGACCAGTTGTACTGTTCTCCCTCCGCAACTGCGATGGCGAGCTCCACGACAGCTCCAGTAACTTCCTTCGGTCTGCACTTTGTGAGAAGTATTCCTGCAAGCAGACTTCCTGTAAATCTAAGTGCTTCGTCTTCTACTATAGTGAGGTCGTAAGCCCGACCTCCTCTTGTTAAGTTGTATTTCTGCACCAGCTGTGCAGCCAATTTTATATCCTTGTCTTTTCCCACAAAATGAATATTGGGATCCTTACCAACCTTAGATAGGCCGGTGATGCGATGAATCAAATCAACGTTTAAATCAATTGGCCTCCCCAACCAAAGGTAACCTCCATGAACACAGGATAGCAGTGTCTTAACAACTGCATTGACTTCGTTGCTACGCCCGAAGTGCGGTAGCTTCAACAAGTTCAACAAACCTGGCTTCTCCAAGTTTGCTGCAAATCCCCTTGGGATAAACTCATCAACCTTTCTGGTGGGATTATGAACTACCGTCAGATATCTATCTGGCGCAAACTGAGGATACGTTTTATAGTCTCCCAGGTTGAAATCAGAGAACTTGACCAGTGGAAGGTGTCCAAGCAGGGACCCTTCTTGTCGCACCCCAGCCGGTAGTGGAGGTAACGGAATCGGATACTTTGCATTCTTCGGGATATGTACCTTTGGTGCATCATCTGGACGCGGCGGAATATAATTTACCATGGTGGCCAACGGCTCTGAAACGGGCTCTTCTGGTTGTTGCTGAGATGCTCTCGTGCCTGGAGATTGTCTGGGATCATTATAACCAGGGTGTACATAAGTCGAGGCCGTCACGGGAGTAGTCATGCCGAAATCTAAGCCTCGGCGCAGGAATTGACGAACAACTTCTTCAGTTGACAGGTTCTCTGTCATGAACCGGTATAGGCAACAAGAACTTGGTCAGACAAACGGCGGAACAGCGTAGGATATGGACGCTGAAAATAAAGGAAACACTCTGCACAACTCGGCTCTTAAAATAATTACTTAGATTCTTAAACAAGACTATGCAACTCAAGGAAAGTAACCCGAAAATATACAAGTGTGGGGTATTTATAGCCAAAGGTGATAGTAAATGCGGGCAAGTGGGGCTACTAGCTGTAGGCGCCTATGCATGAGTTGACAACCCCACTATCCCCCTCGCCTCTGCGGTGCATTTATTGTGATGGATGGGCTCTGACAGCCTTCCGGGAGAAGCTAAAGCTTTCGGCGCATAACTTAAATGCAAATCTTACGGAGATCAAGCCGAATATTTTAGAGCGGCTATACTTAAATGGCGGGCTTATCCTTCATTTATTCTCAGACGCGGCTACATAACTGCTATAATTCAAATTTTTCGGCGGGTCATTTCAGCTTAGGTAACTGTGCATATAGAGGGGTCCACACCGAGAACTCCTCAAGCGGCAAATTGACACAGGGAACTCCACAAAACCAACGGTTCAGCGGCCCGAGGAAAACTTCGCAAGAGCGCAGATATAGGCTCGCTCAATACAAATTTTATTCGACATGCGCGGATGCTTCAAGGAACTGCGCGGGAAGCCGGAAACTGAAAGTGTCTCGCAGCTTCCGTGTAGACTGTGACAATGCGATGTCTCTTTCAACTACACCGGACATCTGCACTTCTTTAGCAATATATTAAGTCGACAGGGCAGAGTGGCTATCGCGATAAAGCTTGAGCCGACTCCCGTTGATCATTGTAGGTAGCAATTCTCCATTAAGCTTCGCAAGCTGAACTGCTCCTCCTTCTGTTATCTTTGTCACCCGAAAAGGGCCTAACCAATGTACACGAAACTTGCCTGGAAACTTGATGAATTTAATATCATAGAGGAATACCAAGTCTCCTTCTTCAAAGTGTTTGTTCTTAATGTGCCTGTCATGCCAAGCTTTCTGTCTTGCCTTCTGTACCTGTTGATGAAATCCGGCTAAAAGTCTGTCTTCTTGTAAGGCAAGCAATTGTGAAAGTCTTTCACTCATGGTATCAGTATCTGCCATCTCTGTAATTTGCGCAATTCTGAGACTGGGAACAATGTATTCCATGGGAATAACTGCTTCTTGTCCATACACCAAACTGAAAGGTGTGTGACCTGTTAGTTTCTTGCATGTGGTTCTGTAAGCCCATAATACAGCTGTGACTCTAAGGTCCCAATCATCTCTTTGTTGATTACAGATCTTTGTCAGGGCATTCTCAAGGATCTTATTGAATGCCTCCACCGTACCATTAGCTTGAGGGTGGTAGGGTGTGCTCTTATGGTGACTAATTTGGAATTCTTCAGTAAGGGCCTCTATAGTCTCATTGAGGAAATGTGTACCCTGATCACTCATGAGAATCACTGGACATCCAAACCTAGTGATAATGTTCTCAAAAATGAACTGCGCGGCAGTGGCAGCGTCGCAGTTCTTAACTGGCTTCGCCTCAGCCCATCTGGTGAGGTATTCAGTAGCTGTAATGATGTATCTCGCGCCATTTCTTTTTCCTGGTGGGTTGATAGGTCCTACAAAATCAATGGCCGATTTATCAAAAGCACGTAGTGTTATCTGGGGTCTTAGAGGCATTTCATCTCTCCTTGAGGGTTTTCCTGTTCGCTGGCACACATCGCAACATTTGTAGAATTCCTTAGTATCCTTGTGCAATGTCGGCCACCAAAGACCTGCGGCTAAGATCTTCTGTGCAATCGGCTTTCCTGTGAAATGGCCTCCTGCAGTACCTGAGTGCGCTTCTGCGATGATAGAGCTTTTTTCATGCGGTAAGATACATCTGCGCAAGACTTCGTCGGGGCCCAGCTTATAGAGCTGGCCTGCTATCAAAGTGAATTCTGCGGCTTTGACAATAAGTTGCTTCTTCTGCTGGATTGTAAACTCAGCCGGCGCTTGCCTGGTAGTGAGAAATTCAATAATATCGGAATAATATTCATCTGCTGCTTGAATAAAAAACAACTGCGCATCAGGCAGATTGTCCTCCAGACTTGTAGGTTCCTCTCCTGACTCTATCCTGGATAAATGGTCAGGTCCTGCATTCAATCTGCCTGGCTTTATAATAACCTCAAAATCATACTCTTGGAAAAGCAGTAGCCATCTGCAAATTCTTCCCCCTAACACTGGCTTATTGACCAAGTATTTCAAAGCAGAATGGTCATTATACATTTTAAAATGTGTGCCCAATAAGTAGTGCCTAAATTTCTGTAGGGCATACACCATAGCTAGTCCTTCTCTTACTGTAGTGGTGTAGTTCTTCTCGGCTGTGGATAGCTTTCTGCTGGAGTAAGCAATCGGGTGGTCAATACCTCCTTCTCCCGATTGTGTAAGCACAACTCCTAATGCTATGGAAGAAGCATCGACATGAACATGAAAGGGTTTTCTCCAGTCTGGGAAAACTAGAATTGGCGCAGTCATCATCTTTTCTTTAAGTGTATCCAAGCTCTGTTGGCATTCTTCTGTCCATTGGAACTTCGAATCCTTTTTCAGCAATCTTTCCATAGGTGCTGTGATCTTTGCATATCCTTTGATAAATTTTCTGTAGTATCCTGTATGTCCCAATGTAGTGCGCAATTGTTTGACTGAGTTGGGCGCAGGTAGATTATCAATGATGGCAACCTTCGCAGGATCCATCAGGAGTCCTTGTCTGTATACAATATGACCCAACAAAATACCAAAAGGAGCACAGAAGATACATTTTTTCAAGTTAAGGGAAATTTGATGCTGTCTACATTTTTCTAACATCATGCGCAGATTCCCTATATGATTCTTTAATAAACCAAATACAGTCCAGTCATCAAAGTAGACTTCTAAAAACTTGTGAATGAATTCTTTAAAAACAGCAACAACGACTCTAGAGAAGATAGCAGGTGCGTTCTTAAGACCAAAGGGCATTACCGTGTACTGGAATGAGCCCCATTTAGTCGCAAAAGTAGTCTTATAGCGATCGTCTGGATGGATTCTGATCTGATGGTATCCTGAAAAGCCATCAGTGAAGGAGTAAGCCTCTTGTCCTCCAACATTATCAAGCACTTCATTTGTAAAAGTAGTGGGAAATGGATCATGCGCTGATGCCTCATTGAGTTTGCGCAAGTCCACACAGATTCTTATTTCTCCTTTTGTCTTTTTCTCGTGTACAACCATAGGACTAATCCAATCGCTTTCCTCTACTGGCTCAATAATACCTGCTGCGAGCATTTTATCAATTTCTTCTCTAACTTTTCTTTATATCGTGGATTCAATCTATATGGGCACTGTTTTACTGGCTTGGCGTCTGCTTTGAGAGGTATGCGCATCACTCCTAAGTCTCCTAGGATGCCTTTCATTTCCGTGAACTTGGTAGGAAAGATATCCTGGTAGTCACGTAATAAATCTGAAATATGCCCAACAGTTTCATCATCCCAGTAATCTCCTATAGAAGCAAACTTGGGTTCGGCTTCTGTACCAATGTTAATCTTTTTGAGCTTGATGTGTTCTGTAATGGCAGGGATATCAAGCTGAGGACCTTCAACATTGCGCGTCCCTTCTGATTCTGGAATATTGATGTTGCGAGGATCATCGTCCTCTTCTCCAGTGGTGAAATTATAGCATTCCAGGGCATGTTCTATCTGGACAGCCCAATCTGGTTGGGAATATTCCGGTAATGAACATTGTTCAAATACCTTCTTTTTAATACATTTTAAAGCGTGGTCAATGCTTGGATGTTCTGACTCAAAGCTGAAGGTAAGTTGAAAACTTTCTATCATAAGAGGCCAACTAATAGTGCCTCTGCGCAATTCTGTTTCAGTGTACCAGTTCCTGGGAACTGTATCCAATGTGTGGATGAATAGGTGAACCCACTCATCTTCTAGAATACCTGACCATTGCTGATTACATGCTTCAACATGTGACCTGGGGTCACTCTGTCCCTCATATTTGCGTAACACTTTTGTTGTGGTGTCCAGAAATCTGCGCAGTAGCAATCTGCGACAGTCTTGCCATGTGTGAATATTCTCTTTATGCGCACCCCACCATCTTGCGGGTGTAGCGCACAGTGCTACATCCAGTGCCTGTATGCGCTGCTGTTCTGGAAGTTGTTGTTCATATGCATGTATGAATTCGCTTACGTCAGTTAAACCATCAAAAATTGGAGTGTCAGTCAATTCTGTGCCAATCCATCGAATGGATTTAGTCATCATGGCGCAACGTCTTGCAGAAACCTCATGTAAACAATTCTGCCAGTTTTCCAATCCTGCATCTGAGTCTGATGTGCACGAGCTATCGCATCGCCAACTGATATGACCGTCTGCTGTGGGATTGACATAGTCACTCTGACTAGCAGTCATCTGATACAAACTTTCCATGTGGCGCGCTTCTTCTTCTGCCCGAATGGGTTCTATATACCTTGGTCCTTGAATAGGATCAAGCGGTGCAATGACCCTAAGCTGGTCATCCTCAAAGGTCATCTGTCTTTTCTTCAAATTAATGACAGCCAAATTATCAAATGCCCAGCTATACCTAACAGTGTTGGGTAAGGTCTACTATCATCCAGAATTTTTATTACTTCAAAGTCTGCAGAACTTCTTACTCCCTCAATATCAATAGGTACATTGGGTAATCTGCCCAATGGAGAGACTCGTTGCTGATTCGCGAGTCTTAGCTAGATGGGGGATCTTGTAAGCTGAGGGCTTCCCATCTGTTCCCATGTCTACATAGTGAGAACATTAACTTCTGAGCCCAAATCTAAAATGACCTCGTCCATTTCAAATGCTCCAATCTGCGCTGTGAGCCTCATCTCTTTTCCAGTTCTAGTATGACTCCCAATCTGGTGAACAGCACGCTGCGGTGTGTTCATCGAAGCAGATTGTTGACATTTATCCAATAGGTGTTGAAGTTCCATAGTTGCTTTTTCATTGCGCAACAACTTTAAGCAGTTTCTCAAAAACTTATGGACACTACCTAGTGCATCCTCTTCATCAGGCCTTCCAAATGTAGTGGCCTGTTCTTGTACCAGGTTGTCTTGTCTTAGCACTTGCGATCTAATATCATTATGTGGAATTGCGACAGAACTTGAAGCTCTCAGATCTGAGAAATACTCTTGAGCTTGCTTGAATGCTTCTTTTTGCTTCTGCAGATTAAGTGGGGCTGGTTTAATATTAGCGCGGTGCACCCATTGCGTCGCTTGCTTTCCAGTTCCCATCTCTGGCACACCAGTGGTTGCTCCACTGCGCGTGACTATATTAACTGTAGGGTCTGGTTCTCTTTTTTCTGTTCCAATCAACTAAATATTCTGATTGACCTGTGGCGTCTTTGCTTGCATCTTAGCCATCAACTGAGGGCATTCTTCAATGGCATGATCATAGGATTTACAGTATCTGCAGATGGTTCTAGGATTTTGGCAATCCCTTGCAAAATGACCTTGCGCTCCACAATTATAACAAGTGATTTGTCCTCTTCTGCGACCAAAATTTGTTGCGCGACCGTGACCCCTATAATTTCCTGCTCGGCTGTCGTGAGTTTGGTCATACTGTGGACCTGCTGTGGGTCCTTGTGTCTCTGATTGTACTCTATAAACATCATGCTTTCTTTCTATCATAAGATCATATGCTCTACAATTGTTCTCATCATGGCCTACTGATTTACAGAAATTACAATATAGATTCTTTGGAGTTTGTACATATTTCTGAAGTAAGTGACATTCTTGTGGTCTATGACCTCTAGTTCTACAGATTTCGCACCAAGGCCCCTGTGCCTGTGGTAAAGGATTAGGTGCTCCGGTTGCAATATACTCTATGAAAACGGGACAATGGTCCTTTGAATGACCTTGCGCTTTACATTTTGTACACCAAATCTCTTCCTTAACATCCTTGCCTTTCCTAATATCATGCACTTGCAAGGTTAAGTTTGCTAATTGGTTCTGTAACTACGCAACATCGTTGCTTGTTCCAGCAATTGGTGAAGCTTCTAGTTTCATAGCCATCTCTAGAGCTTGTTCCTGAGTATTGAGATTCTATTGCATAAGAGGAAGTCTAATGTGTGGGAGCAGCGCAGCAATGAACCATTCCTTATGCTGCTGTGGTGCAAACTGATTCTGTAGGTAACTGATTCAAAGTCCCATACTGATTCTGTAGGTAACTGTTTGATGTCTTTGAGCTCTGTTATACACTGTGATTCTGATTTAGGTTTCTTAAATTCTCTAATCATAGCATTTCTTACATCAGCAAGCATCCTATTCTGTGCTGCTGAGTATTTCATGAACCAAGTCAAGGCTCTTTCTCTTAGTGTGGTTGCTAACTGAACCAGTTTAACAGCATCATCATTAATTTGCTTAATTGTCCAAATGGCTTCACATAGGAACCAGTGCTGCTCAGGGTATTCTATCCCTATTCCTCTAAAAGTTGGTAGCTTCATGTCATCACCCATCCTTCTTGTGCTAGTTTGAGGTGGAGGTGTTGTAGCAGTGCTTCTGGGCTGGTTAAATAAAGGTGGTGCTGTGGTACTACAAGTACCGTGTGGGCTACTAGAAGGTGTTACTGCGGGGTTATACTGAGCTCCGTCTGGCTTTTGCGGTGTAAAGGGGTGATAAGGGATATGAGCACTTCCTTGTCTTTCTATATGACTTGCTCTAGGAACTTGGCTATTTTCTGGGCTAGACTCAAAAGAATGCTGGTCAAGGCCTACTTTATACCGTTTTCCACTACGAGTGCAACCAATAAGTTCAGGATCACTATCAGAATCTGCGGACATTACTTGTCTATGCTATTCATTGGAAGCTATGCATAGTTTTGCTTTTTCATACAGAAGCATTTTAATCCATAAGTTCAGAGAATTTAAGAACTTACCTCTGGGTGCTTGGAAGAAACTCCTCTCAGCTTCACTGAAACTCTTTCTTGTATCTACTGCAAACTCAGTGATGAAACCTTCCAGTAGACTATTCAACCAAAAGTCTACTGCGCGGGACACAGAATTGTCAACCCGCTTCAAAATACTGACTAGCTCAGGCGTCCAAGCGACGGGTCGATTAACATGCACAATGGGTCTAGTATCTGCTAACTTAGCTATCCAAGCATGCAACCCAAGTGCAAATGTGACAAAGAAAATTTTGTGAAGGTCAGTATAGATATACTTCTGCAACCAGTCTTCTGTCTGGAGCCTAGAGCTTTTGTTTTCTTGTTCAGCGAACTCTGTAGCCTTTAAATCAAACCAGTCTTCAATTTATTTAGCTGTAGGATTCCAGTAACACATTTTTCAACTGAGCAACGGAACCCTTTGTTGGCTTCAGCAACAATCTCAAACGTCGCGGAAATAGCAAGTCTCACAGTAACAAGTCACGAGGCAACGGAACCATTTGTTGGCTCCTTCTTTCTCTAGGTTTCACCTCAATCTCGCGCGTCGCCGAAATAACAAGTCTCACAGTAACAAGTCACGAGGCAACGGAACCATTTGTTGCCTGCTTTTTGGACAAACCCGGGTTTTAATGAAGCGCAGCAACAAACCCCCTTGGCGCACTGGCCCTCTCGGCAATGAGCTGCGCAGCAGCTCGAGGTCTCACCCGAAGTGGCTATGGGGGGCTAAGGAATCAGATTTCCTTAACCTAGGCGACGCGAAGACTGTTCTTTCTTCCTCAACGATTCCTCAGAGCGGACTGCCTGACTTTTCCGCGGACCCCTTGGCATAGCTACGCTGAACTCTCGCTCAACAGCCTAGCTGCGCGGCGTCTCCGTTCCAGCACACGAGGCGACTATCCCCTGCGTCGACGCTCTATATATCTGTTCTGCCCGTGCGCCCAACATAGTAATGCAGTCCTCTATCGCTGCGGCGACAGCGTTCTATAGATTCTTTGACACTTAACGATTATAGTTACCAAGGAAGCTTCGAGAACGAACTCAACATATTCATAAAGATAACGCAATATTCATAGAAACACAGATACCAACTTAGACATGCATTCACGCGATCATTACCATAACAATAAGACGTAAGGAATGCACCTCCTCGGGAAACCACGTCCACGGGGAATGTTTCATATATTAACTCAAAGGGGACTTATACAATAATGCTGCGCACACAGCTACAGCCTTAGATCTTTCCAGGAAACTCCACGCACACAGCTGGGAGCCCTTCTCTCGATCTGGTCTCTTCCTCTACAGAGATTACAATAGTTCAGACGTCGACTCAGACTGTTTGCAACTAAGGGATTAACTTCACGATTATCCCAGCTCTGACTCTTGTCTTCTAACAACACAGTAGAAAACAATCCTCATACAAAATAACCAACCTACCAACTAGCTAGCTTATCTCAAACAGCTAACTTGTATCTCAGCATCTAAAGGCTGGCTAACTGACTAACATCTAACTTTTGCAATTACACATATATATAGGTGGCCATGACGGTCGCACCTTTACAAAACTGTGGGCCTTTCCCAACAGTAATCCCTAAAAACCCTAACCACGCACATGGCTAGGTGTACTGTAGGCGCCGCTTGCAGTCACGTCGTCGCTTCCTGCAGGTTCCGTGACTTCCGACGCAGATTGCGGGTATGGGCGCCTTGTCCTTCGCCTTCAATGCTTTGGTCCGTTGCTCCTCCTTGATCCGAGCAACCATAACTTCTGTACTTAATCTTAAATGAGGGTAGTTGAGCCCTGTACTCCGTCGCTTCATTTATTCTGGTAGCTAAGCTTTCTATTCAGCCATATTCATTCTTCTATGACGTGCGCGCGAGCTCCGCAAGTTCCAGTCCGTAATCTGCATTGAGCTCATCCATCTGGCACCGTACTGCGCACCGTCTTCCTTCTACCCAAAATTTGGTGTTTATTCAAAATAAGCACTTTCCTTCAATACTTGTGCATTTTCCTCAAAATTCGCAGCTTTACCATAGCTGCGGCCTAGGCTCCAACAAACCCTGAAGTAGCTGGCCCATTGAGAGGACCTACCAACGAAAAGGGCAACGACCCCTACCTGATTGACTAGTTCCCACCCGTGAGGTAAACCAAGAGCTGTCGTTTTTGGCAAAGCAGTTATCAGTTTTACCTGAGCGGTGGAGTGAGGGGTATTGCCCCAATATGCAAGCCGTCAGACAGCATTGGTGGCCGAGTGAAACCCCTGAACTGTTAGGAAGCCGCACATACCTGGGGTCCATATCTACTTTCAGCTGAACTATTGTCGATCACTGCTACGCCGTTTCAGATCTATTTTGCAAGCCATTCCAGATTCAACCGTTTTCAATCCATTTGGCGCTGTTCCACATCTCTTTCGAGCCGTAGCCGCTCTAGTCTAAAAAAATAAAAAAATAAAAAATAAAAAATAAAAAATACAGGGAACCCCTGTCATTCCATTCTGCATATTTCATTCCTGAGGACCCTATCCCTTATTCCCATATATCCCTTATTTTCACTCTGTTTCCCTTGAAATTTTCGGGGAACCCCTGTCATCCCATTCTGCATATTTCAATCCTGAGGTCCCTATCCCCAATTCCCCTTCCCAAATCCTGAAATCCCACATTTGTCTATTTTTAGGGTTTGCCATAACTTCCTCAGATTTCACCCAATCACCTTCAAATTTTACCACAGAGTTCCTTTCTGAATTCTGCTTCTTTGTTCCCCTCTGCCAAATTTTCTCATTCTTTCACCCCGCTTCTGAAATCCTCATTTTTGCTTCCCTGTCTATCCAACAGTGTCCAAAACCTAGTCAAACCCCAATTACCCTTCTGATTTTTTCCCAAATCCAAATTTTCCCTTACTGAAGTAGTTCCTGTTTTTGTTTTCCTACCCAGTCAAAAAAAAAAAAAAAAAAACCTGGTTATTGTTGTCACCCGTACAGGAGCAAAAAACCATGGAGGAAGCACTTGCAGCCATCCAAGCCAAACTCCAGGATCTAGATGAAAAATTTCTCGGTCTCCATCTTGAACATTCAGCTATGAACAACAAACGGTAGTCCGAGTCTTCAGTAGACAATGGGTTCTCTTCTTCCAGCAATTTTCGTGGTCCGAAGCTTGATTTTCCTCGCTTCAATGGTATCGATCCAACTGGATGGATCTATTGTGCAGAACAGTATTTCAGTCTGCATAATACTTTTGATGTCAACAAAGTTCCATTGGCATCCTTTCATTTGGAACAGGAAGCTCTTCAATGGTACCGTTGGTACATCAAGGCTCATCTAGAGCCCAACTGGCCAGACTTTTGCCATCTCCTTTTGCAACGATTTGGTCCTAGTGATTTTGATGACTTCACAGGAGCCCTCACTAAACTTCGCCAAACTGGCACTGTGAGAGAGTATCAAACCGAATTTGAGAATCTAGCCAACCACACCGAAGGATTGTCTGATGAATTTTACCGGAGTTGTTTTATCAGTGGTCTAAAGGATGCCATTCGCTCTGAGGTCAAAATGTTCTGTCCCAACACAATGATGGAAGCACTCGTGTTGGCTAAGTTGGCAGAAGACAAGATTGCATCCCAACAACGCTCCAAGCCCACTTTTGTTCCCTTCTGAAATATGGGTTCTCAGTGACCACCTATACTGCAGGCTCCTCGACCGACTCCTATCAAGCGTTTGTCTAAAACAGAGATGCAAGCACGCAGAGAAAAGGGTCTTTGCTATAATTGTGATGAGAAATTCACTCAGGGACATAGATGTGTTCAGCAAAAGCTCTATCTCCTGGATGTGGAGTCTCTGCCTGCCTCTGAAATGGGTGATGAAGATCCAGAAACACTGGATGCTCCGGTCGACATTCAGGAACCGCCTATTGACCCTCCGTCTCAGGATGACCAGCCAGAGATATCTCTCCATGCTTTAGTTGGAATCACCACCCCCCAAACAATGCGGGTCAGGGGTTACTTCAAGAAGCTTCCTCTTACAATCCTCATTGATTCTGGTAGCACTCATAATTTCATTGACCCTCGGATCGCCAAACAAGCTGATTGTTTTATCCATCCTTGCTCCAACTTTGAAGTCATGATTGCCAATGGGGGCACCTTACCTTGTAAAGGGAAGTGTCGAAATGTGCGTATCTCTATGGGATATTATACCTTGCGCTCTGACATGTTTGCCTTGCCCTTAGGAGGATGTGATGTGGTTTTGGGCGCTCAATGGCTACGCACACTCGGCCCTATCTTATGGGATTTTGCTGAACTTTGGATATAGTTTTCCCTCAATGGACACAAACACACATTGACAGGATTACAACTAGGTTCTCTCAGCATCATCAGTTCACATCGCATAGAAAAACTCCTCAAGAAGAATTCACATGGTGTCATCGCTCAGATCCATTCCATCCAGATGCAACCATCAGCGGTCTCCACTACTCCTTTGGATCTACAACAAATTCTGGATCGATATACAGGTGTCTTTGCTGAACCAGTGGGATTACCACCTTCCAGGCCAGAAGACCATCGTATTCAGCTCCTTCCTGGCAGCGTTCCTCCCAACATCAGGCCCTATCACTACCCATTTCACCAAAAAATGGAGATTGAAATGCTCGTTCGGGGCTTATTGAAGCAAGGTATTATTCGCCCAATCACTAGTTCCTTTTCTTCTCCAGTTATTCTTGTCCACAAAAAAGATGGGTCATGGCGCCTCTGCATTGACTTCCGAGCACTTAATCACCTCACCATCAAGGATAAGTTTCCAATTCCTGTTGTTGATGAGCTTCTTGATGAGCTTCATGGGGCTCACTTTTTCTCCAAGTTGGATCTTCGTTCTGGGTATCATCAAATTCGGGTTCATGAGGATGATATTCCTAAAACAGCTTTTCGCACACATGATGGCCATTATGAGTTTTTGGTCATGCCCTTTGGCCTCACTAATGCTCCTTCCACATTCTAGGCCTTAATGAATAAAATATTCGACCCTACTTGCGGAAATTCATTCTGGTATTCTTTGATGATATCCTCATCTACAGTAAAACATGGGAAGAACATCTCCAGTATCTGGATCTTGTCATGCAACTTTTATCTGACCATCATCTCCATGCCAAGCAGTCTAAATGTGTTTTTGGACAAAAGGAAGTTGAGTATCTCGGGCACATTATCTCAGCACAAGGGGTTCGCGTGGATCTTTCCAAAATCGAGGCCATGAACAATTGGCCACATCCTCAGACACTCAAGAGCCTTCGTGGTTTTTTGGGGTTGACTGGCTACTACCGCAAGTTTGTCAAGGATTATCGGAAGATTGCAGCTCCATTAACTGCTCTATTGAAAAAAGATGCTTTTACATGGACACCTGCTGCTCAGTGTGCATTTGACAAATTAAAACAAGCTATGTGTACTACACCTGTGCTAGCTATGCCCGATTTTTCCAAGCCCTTCACTATTGAGAGTGATGCTTGCGGCAATGGACTTGGTGCTGTTCTCCTTCAAGATGAACACCCCATTGCGTTCACCAGCAAAGCCCTTTCAGGTAAGAATTTAGCTTCCTCTACCTATGAGAAGGAAATGATGGCTATTTTTCATGCAGTACAGAAGTGGCGTCCATACCTATTAGGGAATCATTTCTGCATCAAGACTGATCACCAGAGTCTGAAATATTTCTTGGACCAGCTTGTCTCCTCCCCGTCACAACAGAAATGGGTTAGCAAACTCATGGGTTATGACTATGAGATCACTTAAAAGAAGGGTAAAGACAATATTGTGGCAGATGCTCCTTCTCGCACATTTGATGCCCAAGGTTCTCTTTCAGCTATTTCTATGCCTGTTCCAAATTGGTTGCAATCTGTTCAACAGGGTTATGTCAATGACTCTTCCTTATCTCAGATCATCCAACGCTTGACCAACAATCCTTCTGCTGTCCCACATTACTCTTGGGATGGTGCTTCTCTGCGATACAAGGGTCTTCTAGTGCTTCCCCAGAGCACAGATCTTCAACAGGTTGTCTTCTATGAACTCCATGCTTCTCCATCGGCCGGGCACTCTGGGTTCCTCAAAACATATGAACGAGCACGGCGTAACTTCTTTTGGCAGGGCATGAAAAGGACAATTCAACAGATGGTGGCCGAATGTGACACCTGCCAGCGCAATAAGGGTGAAACAACACTCCTTCCAGGATTGCTTGAACCCTTGCCCATACCTACACGGATTTGGACAAATATTTCTATGGATTTCATTGAAGGTCTCCCTAAATCTGGCGGGAAGACAGTGATTCTCTTTGTGGTTGATCGTCTCTCCAAATATAGTCATTTTTGTGCTCTCAGCCATCCCTATACAGCCTCCTCCGTCGCTCAAATTTTTATGGACTAGATCTTTCGTCTTCATGGAATCCCTTCTTCCATTGTCTCGGATCGTGATGCGACTTTCACTAGTCATTTTTGGACAGAACTATTTCGCCACACTGGCACCAAACTGAAGATGAGTTCAGGGTATCATCCACAAACAGATGGTCAGACTGAAATTGTCAATAAGTGCTTGGAAACTTATCTTCATTGCTCCACCTCGGAACAACAACATCAGTGGGCAAAGTGGCTCCCTCTCGCTGAATGGTGGTACAATACCTCTTACCACACTACCTCTAAAATGACCCCATATGAAGCAGTCTATGGTCAGGCACCTCCAGCTCTTCTTCCATACACCCCCACCAATTCACCAGTTCAGGAAGTTGACACGGTCCTTCACAACCGCGATCAGATTCTTCGCATTTTGCGGGACAATCTTCACATGGCAAGAAATCGCATGAAGCAACAAGTTGATCAGCACCGTTCGGAGCGCACTTTTCAAGTCGGCGATATGGTTTTTATTCGTCTCCAGCCGTACAAACAATCCTCCTTGAAACTCAAAGGGCGTCATAAGCTCGCTCCAAAGTTCTATGGGCCATATCGGATTCTTCAGAAGATTGGGTCCGTTGCTTATAAATTGGAACTTCCTCCTTCTTTCCGCATTCATCCAGTCTTTCATGTCTCTTGTCTGAAGAAAGTTCTTGGCACCAACATCAGCGGCCAAACGATTTTACCCGAACTGGATAATGAAGGATCCATCCTTTTGGAGCCAGAGGCCATCCTCAGTCGGCGCACGCGTCAGCTTCGCTCTCGCTCTATCACAGAGGTCTTAATTCAGTGGCACGGCATGCAACCAGAGGATGCTACATGGGAACCACTCCTTCAGATTCAACAACAATTTCCACATCTAAATCTTTGAGGACAAATCTTTTTTAAGGGGGAGGGGATGTTAGGAACCCATGTCTTTACTTTGTTAGTATGTTGTTGTTGGACGCATATGCTTTGTAAGTCGTCCCGTAGTATTTGTTGATCAATAGTTTGTGTTATTGTTGTTGGCGCATATGCTTTGTAAGTCGCCCGTAGTATTGTTGATCCATAGTTTGTAACGGCCCATGGTTTCGACCCATAGTATTGGCGCCTAGAATTAGTATATAAGTGTGTGTTGAGACCTATGAAGGCATCGTGAAGTTATTTGTATTAAGCTTGCTCATAGGAGGTTGCCCCCTCGAAGTGGCCTGTGATCAATATAAAAGTGATTCTGAGTTCTGTCATTTCTGGTATTTCGCATATTCGTATTAATTTATTGTTGCAGGTGCCTCCCAAACTGATTTTGTTCTTACTGAGCTTTAATCATCCTTTAATTATCTTCCCTACAGCTTTGCAACTCCACCCTTAGGCTTCTCATGGTGGTTGCAATACCTGGAGGAGTCTCTTGATTTCTTCTCCCATTAGATTCTGTTTTAGCATTCTCAACATGTATGTTCTCCCCCATGGCATCTGTCTCAAGCTCAAAGGGATCTTGTGCATCATCCATGATGTTGATTTTCTTGGCCCAACCAAGATCCAAAACTTTTCAACTGTATTATCTAGAGTGCTACCCTGATGTAACTGTGATTCTCCACAACTATGATAGGTAGCCCCATAAAGGCCCAATGCTGCAACTAGTGGCTCTAATACCAAAATGTAACATCCCCTCCTATCATACCAGCGTGATAGAGAGGATCGTGATGCTAAAACCGGTCATCTAGCCCCATATCCATTAAATTAAAACTCATTGATAAAAAGACATATACATGTGCATGTTATAGAAAACACAGCGGAATTAAAAATCATGTTTAATATCTAACATACATGCAACATTTCTGTGACATCCATTAAATAAAGACATTGCAGAGTTTATAACACAAGAGAATACTTATCTTAACAAAGTAATCCCAAGCAACTAGCTATGCAACTGCAACGTTCCACCCAACCATAGGCCAGTTGTGCTTATCAACCTCTTGATGCAATTGCCACCCCCGAGCTAGGCATGATTTCTACAAGGAACCAGGGAACAACAGACTCACACATAGCTAAGCATACACCAAGATGATCCAAGCCAATCTACAATTGGGTTTATCGGGCTGCTAGGAAATGGAAAGGAAGAATTGCTAAGCTAGTGAGCTCAACCACAGAGCTATGGATACCTCTACAAGATCTATTTAGCTTGGCACCCACAATGCCTACACACCCCTACTCAAGGAAGTATTCCCTTCACCAATTCACAGTACCTCAGGCCATACCTTCCAATTCTAGAGTGTCCCAGGTGTGCATAGAAGAGTAGCCAGCCCTCTTGATCTTCTTGAGAGGTTACTCCCTTCACTAGGTTTATCAAGCCAATTATGTCCACTACCACTCCAAGTTTCTTGCTCACAGGTTCAAATCAAAATAGGGATGCACATAACAACAGAGGTCTAAGTGCTGGGCATGAAGAAACGTTTTTACAGTGAGATTCCCAAATATGGGGTTTTCATTAGCTTCAGAAAAACGTGGGAAACCCAAAAACGAAACTAGAAGATGGGGAACAACCCTGGGAAGCCAAATCCATTTTTAGAAAAACGTCCATGGACATTCTGGGGCAAAAACGGCCTCCATAACAGTCCCAAATCGTGGTCCTCCTCTCCCAGCCACTGTATAACACAAAAACGATCTCCCAGCCATGGAGAATGCAGGGAAAAATGGTAAAAACGTGATGAGAAAAGACCCAGTAGTTCAGACTGCGTGAGAGAGGGAAGACTGTGGGTTCATAATGGCTTTGGGCACCATTTCGTGGGTGTTTTCTTTCCCAAGGAGACAAAATACGATTTCCCAAGTTGATTTCTTGCCCATGCACGAAATTGGCTGCCATACCTCTTCATTCCCAAGGCATTAACTACCTCAACCAATTTCTGGAAGAATTAAATGATTGGGTCCCTAACCCAAAATGGGTAGTTGGTGGTTTATGGGTTTTCTCATTGACGCATGGGTTAACACCATTGGCTCAAGGGTTTGAATAATTTTCCTCCATATTCCTTGTAGAATCATGCCCCCATCTCTTTGTTGCATAGCATAGCCAGTTGTGGGTTTTTCATTAAAATTCGTATTTACATGATGTCTTAATTTACATTGTGCATATCTAGCACAAGAGTTATAGGCATCTATTTTTAATTGCCGATACATAAAACGCTAAATCAATGGTGGGGCCTTGGCCTTGAGCTCCTCACCATGATCAAATAACCATATTTACATCATTTACGATTTAATACAAAGGGGGTCAAAATGGGGACATTACATCAACAAACACCTAATTTTCTTGCTTGTGAAATGAAAATTTAAAATGACATGCATGAAATTAAAGGACGCATGTGCATTAGGAACATGTGCACACTCCTATAGCACGCACACACTATAGGAATGTGCACGCATTGTAGGAATGCACATGTGCTCCTACTACAAGGAGATACTTGTAGATGTAGAAGGAGGATGAGATTATGGGATGTGGAAATGTGATGGGAGAGGGGGGGAGAGGAGGGAAGGAGATAGGGAATATGGAGTGGGAGAGAGGGAGGGGGGGAGAGAGGGGTTGAGGTATGGGGGATAGAGAAGGAGAGAGGGGGGAGAGTAAGCGGTAGAGAGAGCATGAGAGAGTGATGATGGTAGAAAGAGTCAATGAGGGAGAGAGAGGTAGGGAGAATGAATAGGAGAGGGAGGGGGTGATAGGGGGAGATATGGTGGATGAGAGAGGGAAAGGGTGAGGGTAGAAGTAAAGAGGGGGGATAGTGGGAGAGAGAAGTTTTAGAGAGAGAGGTGGAGAGTGAACCATGGAAAGGGAACTTTAGTTAAAAATGGGGTCCAATATCAATGATGGATCCCCTAGTGGTTATAAATGTTTTGGATGCAAAGTATCCCTCATTCCCCCTCTTGCATGGTTGCCACCCTTTGACATTTCAAATCTCATAGTAACTGCATTAAAACCTCACACGTGGGAGAAGTCCCTAGAAGTTCTGTCTAGATTTCGTGTGTACTCCCTCCACTTAATATGGCGATGATGGATCATTCCATCAATGAATTTGGGATTATTTGGGAGCTTGAACCCTGGTTTGATGGGTGAAGGGATTTCTTAGGTGTTTGGAGTATTGTTATTCTTTCTAGAGATCCTTTGTTGGTGGTTCCTTTTGGTCGAGAAGTGCTTATATTTATTTTTTATGGTCTTCTCATGCTATCCCTTTACACATCTAGGAAGGTGATCTAGTGCAGCAATTGTTTGGGCAGTTCGGGTCTAAAGCAAGTATGAATGCAGAATAAGAGGTTGCGGTGTAGCTTATGGATTTGGAGGAGTGGCTGTAGGATGTGAAGGTCGACATATAGAACCTCTATTCCACTTTATGTAGGACCAATTTATAAATAGAAGACATCTTGCCTTGTATAAGAGAGGTAACAACACATGTTTCTTTGTGGATAATTGTTTTGACGGTTTGGAATACCAAGTTGTTTAAGGCGCTTAGATGGAAAAATTGACTATCATTTTGGATCTTTCCCACAATATGTTGGTCATTTTTCAATCTAGGCCCACTAAAAATGTTGGTTCAAAGACCATTGACGAAGAATTTGTCCGCAAGACAACTATCACCAATATGAAAAAAATCGAGATGATTAAATTCATATGGTGGTCTATGTTTTGGTTTTTTTATTGATCATGGTTTGTTTCTGTGTCTTTTTGTTCAGGCAGTATGTTAGGGTGTATAGTAGTCTATATTTTTATGTAACAATTGTAGTAGTCTCGAGACCACATGTTGTTGAGGTGATATAGGATATATCTCTATTGAAATGTGTCTTGGTAGATCTTCTGGAAATTTTGTAAACTTTTTGGCTATATCGACAAGTTTTTAATATAGATTTTATGCATTTGTGATAATAAAAATAAAAAATTAAACATGAATAAAATGGCTTACCAACAAACAACATATGTTTGGCCCCTCTTCAAAGTGCTCATAATCCCTACAATCTTTTTTAGTTGAATATTTTAAAATTATTCTTGGTTGCAATCCCTTACACTTTTTGCAAGGGCAACAACATTTTCTATCATCAAGTTTCTCCCTTAACCTAACAACAATCCTCAAACTTTCATTTTTTGATATAACCGGCGTTATTATCTATTTTTTCAATGATGCCCATTGAAACAATATTAGTACAATATAAATATATATTCAAAGAATTAAAAATTTGTTTTCAAATTGTTTCCCTAAAGAGAATTTAAACCACGTAGAGAATGCAAACTTAATTTGTAGGGGGCAAGGAATCGATGATGAAAGTAGATAGAAAAATAATGTTAGAGTTGTCGAAACTATGTAAAAAAATCTATTTCAGACATCAAAAGCATCACATAATTATTGCCTTGTATCTTTGGGCTTATATAGAATTTATACATATGTCAGAATTCTGACAAAAGTTGATTATGCCAACTCTAACAATAAGATTGTCGAAATTATGATATCGTAAATATGATAAGTTGTTAGTGTCGTAAATTTAATATCCATCAAGAGAAATAAGTAAAAAACATTATATTTTTCAATAATTAAAAAAAAAAACAAATAACAAACAACAAACAAACGAATCATCATTATTGAAAAACAAACACAAAAATATAAATGTAGTAATGTGAACTCTCATATGCTATAAACAATAAATAAAATGTATTGTGCAAAAAGAAATCTACTGCAACTATTGTATTGGTAATTGTACAATGTGTAAAACCAAAAACAACTATTTGAAGAAAGAAAAAAATGTCAATAAACACTATCTCCCCTCATTGAATTAAATCTAATTGGTCAAGTTAGTGGAGTTGCCTTAATGAATTATATGACACTAACCCATGTTAACAATTTGAATCTCGTGACATCTTCGAAGGCATTCAAAGCAAGAGATTTTTCCAATATCTTAGTACCAAGGTGTCATTTTTATTAGGTTTACTAATGATCAATTATAATTGTTCTTGTTTTTATAACCCATGGCACGAAGGCATTCAAAGCAAGAGATTTTTCCAATATCTTAGTACCAAGGTGTCATTTTTATTAGGTTTACTAATGATCAATTATAATTGTTCTTGTTTTTATAATCCATGGCATCTTTGAACCAACAAATTTGTGAAGTCAAAGTTATAGTCGAACAAGCCACCATGAGATTGGTAAGCAAAGGATTCGGTAAATCCACACATAGTTATGTGTTAACAATTATAAATTGATAAGAAATATAAAATCGCACTGTTTGCTGTCCAAAATGATATTTTTTGAAAAAAAATAATAAATTAAGTTTATTAACCTCCACGAAACAATAGGACGTTAAGATCATTTTTTAACAATAGGCTATGTGTGAACAATTATAAATTGATAAGAAATATAAAATCGCACTGTTTGCTGTCCAAAATGATATTTTTTGAAAAAAAAATAATAAATTAAGTTTATTAACCTCCACGAAACAATAGGATGTTAAGATCATTTTTTAACAATAGGCTTTGTATCTTAATGTAAGTATAAATTTTTTAGTTGCTCATTGTTAAGATTGAATTTAAGGGAAAATATCTTTTGTGACAACTTATGATATGTGTCAGCACTTGAAGTTAATACAATCCAGAGAATAATTATTGATGAAATTAATGAGATTTGCGGAAAAAAAATGTACAAAATTACGTTTTAGCATGTCTGTCATTGGCAGATCCAGCCTTCCCAAAAAAGAATTGCTTACTTGTTAACAGCTTAACAGAGCAGCAACCTTAAGTGGCCGATAATCCTCCCGTCACTATTTCACCCAGTAGCACAAGACTGCATCCTGCAACAGTTCCAATCTTTTTCAATTTGAATGACTTGTTGCAACCTTGAAACTGGTCTTGTTTCCAGAAACAAAGTAAAATACCCAAAGTATATGAGTCTCTTCATAACCCTGGCTTGACTTGAAGCTAGTCTCTCATCTATGACAGTCACAATTTGTTCCCAGCGTGAGAATCTTAACTCTTTCATTCTATGGCCTTGCATGCTGTAACTGGCTTAATCTTGCTTCAGTAATATGTTAATACAATCACGCTCAAAATGAATCTCATAAAATCACAAAAGGATCACTGGTGGGAATCACCCGATGTTGGCTTTACACCTGTGACTGAATAGCACATAATCAATCCATGTCTGCGTTTATCCCTCTGAAATATTTTGGCTCAATCCTTTTTAACTTGATATCTTTAATGGAATTAGCTTCTGGAATTATTAGAATTTAAGAGTACTACTTCTAGAATTATTAAAATTTAAGAGCCCGACATTTCTAGTGGACATTCTCCATCCATCTTAAAAAAATGCAAGAAAGTTCATAAGACATCTTTAAAATCGGTTTTGAAAACCATTCAATATATTCCTCCTCCTTTGGGAATAACATCCACGCGTCTGCAAAGAAGCAAGATAACCAGAAGGTTGGGTACAGTCCACCATCCCCCCAGCTTCAAAACTCTATTAATTCCCCTCTGGGAATCTGGCCAGTATTCTATGCTTCCAGCAGAAATATATCTATATGCATAATCTATTGGAAATGGGTGGTCCTCTGCATCGCCCTCCTCAATTTTGCATTCGTTGAGAGTCTCCTTTTGTTTTGCTTTGGCAAGTTAATGGGGGACTAGTCCAGAGTGGTCACAGTCTTTGTATCAACGTGTTTAACAATACCCAATGTGTAAATCCAGTTCCCCTTCCGACGTCTACAACAATCATGTTTTGTTATAAAGGTCTGCACGCTCAAGGGCATCTTCTCTCATGTCTTCTGTCCAGTGCCCGGGATTAATAACATGATCGTATATGAAGGAGAGGAATCTGTAGAACCAAAACGCGGTGTGTTTAAAGCGCGGCTGTGAGGCCGGACTGGAATACTGCACCTAGATACTCCTGGACTAGTTTTTTCTCCTGTTCTTCAATGTGGGTGTTGGTAAAACATTGGTACCAGGAGTTTCAATTGCATGGATTTGAAGGGGTTTTGGAAGAAAGTTTTAACAGCAGGGCTCCAACACTTGCAATGGCCATGGAGACCCTTGCTCTTACGCTTAAATAGTAGATTGGGAATCAAGCTTTGAAGACCCAATTTGCATGTTGATAAACAGAGCAGAGCAGCAATCTGAAGTGGCCGATAATCCTCCAGCTAATATTTCAGCCAGTTACACAAGACTTCATCCTTCAACAGTCCCAATACCAGAACATCTTTCGAAACAGTCCCAATTAATTTTAACAGCCAGAGATGGCCAATGAAAAACCTATTCTCAACAGCCAACAACAAATTAATCTAAGCAGAGAATCCGATTGCTCAGCAGTCCCAGGATCTAGCGACATTGCTCACTTGTGTAGTCCATCTAACAATACATCTTTCGAAGAGACCTGTTCTCAACAGCCAACAAGTTAAACAGAGCCTGAATTCTTGTTATTATCAGCATAGTGACCGGTGAGAGGCCGAGTCCTGTTCTTTGAGAACCTGAAGCCTTTATCTTGGTCCTACAATTTCCTGTCTCTTGGCTAATATTCCTGTAGCTTCCGGCGACCAATAGGAAATCTATTCTTAAGTTCAAAATAAGTGTTGAAGCTGTCCAGGTCAATGTATCCCAAAATACTTGCTCTAGTAGTTCAGGTCAATATAGACTGCATCATGAGGTGGCCAGTGGTCTTCTGAAGCCTATATGCTTGCTCCAGTAATATCATGTAGAAAATATTCAAACAGTCCCAGGCAAGATAACATTTCATTTAAACAGCCTAACCTGTCACTTGGCTAGTGATTCTGAAGCCCCGGGTGGTAAAAAAGAGATCTATAGCACTACTACCAACTGCACAACAAGTGGTCCTGTAACTAACAGAACATCAAACCTGTTGTCGACAACCACAAATAACAAGCATCCGAATCCTATTTGTTTTCTCAAGTAGTATCAGGTCATGAAGAAAATTCAAAATTTCAAACAGTCCAAGTCAAGTTAAGCATTCATTTTAACAGCCAAGCACTGGTTGGCATCTTGCCTTATGTCACTTCCTGCTTCAAATGCTCATAAATGATTGCAGATGAACGTCTCCTGTAGTGTTAGATGTCCTTTAAAGTCAGCCATCTTCCAAACCCTACCAGCGAGAGACAATGGAGTCATGGTGTTGACACAGAGAAAGACTAACAGCAAGATTCACTCACCATCATGTCACTTCCAATGGCGGTTTGAAAGCGAAAGGAGGCATGGTGTTGACACAGAGGAAGCAAGATTCTAACTCACAGCTTAGAGCTAATGGTAGTCCTTTGACTTCCAATGATCAAAGAAATGATCAGAAAGATAACCTGAAGCCTTTATGTCTTGCTCCATTAATAACCTGTCACAATGGTCTCGTAACCTCCGGTGATCAAAATACAATCTATTCATATGCTGAAGCCTGTATGTCCAGATCAATGTTTCCAATCCTTGCTCTAGTAGCAACAGGTCACTGTCTCTTTGCTAGTGATCCTGCAGCCTCCGGTGGTCAAAACGAAATCTATACATATGTTCAAAATAATTGTTGAATCCTATATGTCCGGAGCAGAGTATCCCAAAAGCCTTGCTCTAGTTACTTGTAAGTTTGTAACATATCAACATTTAGACTGCATCATGAAATGTCTGGTGATAATATTCCGAGCTGTCTCCATTTCGATTTTCTGTTATAATTCAGGTGCCCTTCCCCATCTTTAAGCCTGCCTTGGATAGCCCAACTGCTTCCATATTCCTTTCCTCATTTTTTAGTAAGTTGCATTAAAAATTTACCCACCAAATTAAGTGACCTCGAAAAGCATTTTAACGAAAAGATAAAGATTTCAAGTTTATGAAACTTGGAATTGTCTGTTTACATCTGTAAACTGTAGTCTGTTTACATCTGTAAACTGTAAAATGTGTTTTTTTTTCAAATGTGAGCTATTATTCTATTCCAATAGTTTGGATAATAGACATTGCTACAGCCAGAGAATTTCTGATCGGGCATGGAACTCACAACGGACTCCATCGAAATTAGAATAGACGGAAAAATCTATTGCAGGTGTAATATGTTTGTTCAAATTTAATTTAGTTAATTCACAAAATAATAGAAAGGAAGAGGTAGGTCGATTTTCAAGTTCACATCTGTGGAAAGCGGCGCATGCATTCACCAATCCCGATTTCAGAAAGAAGAATAAGGCTCAACTCTATTTTCGTGGCAATATTTCCAGCAGCGGAAAACAAAGTTTAGAAACCCCCAGGGCCTCAGTCTTCCGATATCTAGAGTAGAACCCCAAAATCCTCCAGAAGCACATCCAAATCCACGAGAGGAAAATCCTGTAAAGTTAGATCCTCGCCATTATCTACATTTTCAATAACAGAGTCCAAAAATGCTGAACTCTCTTGGCCGTCGTTGCCGCATTCCGCTTCTGAACCAGAGGATGAGAACGCTGCGTGTTCAGATGACAGTGGGAATTCTTCTTCAGCGTACTTGGCGGCGGCGGCTTGAATTTGCAGCGGCGACAGGGATGAAGCGAAAGGGCTTTCCGGCGGGGAGTGGGGAAAATTGAGCCTGGCTTTCGATCCTTTGAGGCAATAGACGGCAAAATCGTAGGCGCGGGCAGCTTTTTCCGGGGTGTCGTAGGAGCCCAGCCAAATTCTGCCCCTGGAATCGGGCATGCGAATTTCCGAAACCCATTTCCCCCATTTTCTCATTCGGATTCCCTTGAACTGCTGCGATTTTAGGGAGCGGTTTTTGTGTCTGCGGTGGCCGTTCTGGTTTCGCGAGGGTTTAGCCATGTGGGGGTTATAGCTGGGGTATTCTGAAGTCGAATTAAAGGCCTGTTGCCGAAGCTTTAAGGTTTTAAAACGAGTGTGATTGGGAGAAGGCTTGAACTCGGGGTTTACATAGATGGTTCTGCACTGTTGGGAGTAAATATCTGTGATAACGGATGAGAGTGGATGGTGTAGGGCAGCGAATATATAGAGACAGAGACCGCGTAAGGATTTGTGCTTGGTACACCTGGCCGCTTAAATATTGATATTTGCACTTTTGAATCTGGAATATAATTTCATTGGTGAATCTGATTTGATGACGTGGCTATTCATAGAATACTCTGAACACTTTCTCAAATTTACGAAGCTGATGAGCACTTTCTCAATAAATATCTCATGTTGACATGGACAGACGTTAAGTTTTATCGGACAGAGAGACGACAAGAGTACATCTGGCCATAATTGTGTTGAGTGCGTAAGAATTTGTTCCTGGTACAGCTGGCCGATTAGACATCGACATATGAAGAACGATCAGGTTGGAACACAACGTTTTGCTGAAAAAATAACATTTCAATAATGAAATTTTATTAAGAAAAACTATTTTAATAATAGAATTTAATTTTTAATTAAAAGATATGATTTAATTTCTCCAATATTATTTTTGCAACCTTTACTTCTATTCCATGTAAGGAATTGTTATCTACTATGATAAATTTACCAACTGAATTGGCCAAACTCTTAAAAATATTCTTAGTCCGAAGTTCCAGGGTAAACCAGGAGCCAACATCCATAAATGTCGTTGAGAGTGCCTTTTCCTTCACAGGGTTAAAAGCAATGTGCCAGCGTTTAAGGATAAGCGAACCTTCTTTATAGAGCCAAACTTCCTTCAAAATAGCATCTATAGAAACATTTTTGGGGAAAATGAAATGATCCAGCCAGGGTTGGAATTTCATTTCAACTCTGCCAGTCTAGCTAAATTTGTTTTACGTTTTGAACTTTTATCTTGCCCATCACACAAGGTTTTAGTGAAAAAATAACCCTTCAATAATGAAGTTTTATTAAAAAAATAACCCTTCAACAACGAAGTTTTATTAAAAAAATACCCTTTAATAATAATGATTTTATTAAAGAATTTAATTTTCAATTAAAAGATATGCTTTAATTTCCAATTAAAAGATAACAATAGACTCATTTTCTCTTGGAACAATAGACTCATTTACCCATGTTTCTGTTGATCACTTGCTTTGAAAATAAAGGGTGGAAAAAAACAACCTACTGAGAGTAAGATAAACAACTCAACATAAACAGGATCAACAATGTCAATGTGGTGTGCATAGAATAGCAATAACAGATTGTCTTATACATCAACTATGTCAATGTGTTCTTCACGAAAACATTATAGCATGAAATAGCAAAAGCAAATCATCTTATATATTAACTATGTTAATGTGTTGTCTACGAAAACATTGTAACTAGGCAAAGCATGCTATCAAATAGAGAAAGTCATGGTAACTAGAAAAGTCATTTTTTGAGAGCATTGACAATAGAAATAAAGGAAAAACTCTATTTGATTTGTATATGTCATCAACTATAGAGACATCTGTCATGGAAACATTAAAGCATTGTATGAGGGCACTGGTATAAAGGAAAAACTCTTTGATTTGTATATGTCAATGGCTATAGAGACAAATGTTATAGAAACACCACAGGAAAAATTTCCAAAAAATGTTGATCAGGTTATGTAATACATTGCAGCAAATGTTGTCTAAATATCATATACTGTGAACAAAGCAAGAAATCAAAACATGCCCTAGGCAGGAGTGTAAAGCATCAATTTATAGATGTGTTTTGGTAGCAGCAGCAAATTAAGCTTTCTATTTTGGCTATGCAAAAATGTCCTGTAACAATCTTCATATTGACTCTAAACTATATGTCACTCCAGCATTTTTTGTGAGCATTTGTTCCTGCACATTGCAGGTAGATTAGTGTCAAAGAAATGGACAAAATGGAAGGAGCAATAAGAAAATTAAGTGAAATGAAATAATGCTATTTAACTTTATATGCCAGCACTTCTGAGATTACCACAAAGATTGCATTTGCTTTAATTCATATGACTGTCTTAAGAGAGAGTCATAAATCTGCTCAATCTTCAATATGCCAAAGCACAACAACCTGTGATAGCAGTAACTAAATGGTAACAAATAACAAGTAGAATCAATGTGGATTAAATACAGATCTCTTCTAGAATCTATCGACGGTCCCTATTAATGAATTTGGTCAACTGCACAGAATCAAGTCTAGGACAACCAATGAAAAGTGTTAAGAATACATTAAATGCTAATTCAACTTAGAGATTATGTAGACAAGGGTGTTTATTCAAATCTCAAAGTTCATATTTTGTGTCATTTTGTAGCAAAACAGGATATTAAAATTTTCCAACTTATAATCTTCATTTAGATCAATTCCTAGTTTATGAAAAAATGGAACAGAGATTATGTAGACAAGGGTGTTTATTCAAATCTGAAAGTTCAGATTTTGTGTCATTTTGTAGCAAAACAGGGTATTAAAATTTTCCAACTCCTAATCTTCATTTAGATCAATTCCTAGTTTATGAACAAATGGAATAGAGATTATGTAGACAATGGTGTTTATTCAAATATGAAAGTTCAGATTTTGTGTCATTTTGTAGCAAAATAGGGTATTAAAATTTTCCAACTCCTAACATCCATTTAGATCAATTCCTAGTTTATGAACAAATGGAACAGAGATTACGTATACAAGGGTGTTTATTCAAATCTCAAAGTTCAGATTTTGTGTCATTTTGTAGCAAAACAGGGTATTAAAATTTTCCAACTCCTAATCTTCATTTAGATCAATTCCTAGTTTATGAACAAATGGAACAGAGATTGGCCATACATGTTACTATAATTAGACAAACTTCTATGTTTTACTTGTGGATCTAAACCAATGTAGAGACTGCTTTGATTAATTTCTCAAATCCTAATGCAATTACCCTTCGATCTCTCTGGTTTTCTCCTTACTCCAGTTACCCTGCCTAATATCAATGACCAAATGCAAGAGAAGAGGAAAAGGCATGGAGCATTTATGTCGTCATACCAAAAGACAATTAACCCGCAAATATGAGCAAATAATGAACACCCACATTCTAAGGCAAGAATGAAACCAAAAACCAAATAACGCCATGACTTTCTAAGTGGATAAATAACATCAATGGGTGAACTCAACAGAAACAGGATAATGTGAAACCAATTAACAGAATTATTAATCCCAATACTGTCATTTATTGCAGAACTTGAAACAATGAAAGGATGCACTAATACCATAAAGTTTCAACAAGAATCTTGGCAACAAAACCAAATAAGAGAGAGTCTGACCAATCATTATAATCAATTTTATCAGCATCATTAGTCAACATATCACTCATCTTTGTGAAAAGTCCCTATGATTTACAGCTGCAAGTTACAACTCCTGACTAAGGCAAGAAACTATCCTTCTCTTTTGTTTGCATATCCTACAACAAAGCAACCTCATCATCCTTATCCCTATTCGTATATTGTGGGTGATCTACAGACTCTGTGACCTTTTGTGCCATTCTACTTGGCTTCCCATTGCAAGCGAACACCTTGAGCTGGACGAGAAGGAATTTTATCAAAATCACTGGTGTCCATAATTCTTCTAATATCATTTAAAATGAAGATTCATCTAACGAGGCCAAAGTGATTTAAGTGCAAAATTTTCTAGAATATATGCTTCCAATGACCTATTGTGGCCATCACAACAAAATAACCCACAAAAAATAAACAAGAACTTCAACAACCTTAAAGATACACTGAAAATCACATCGTGGATTGCAAACATCATTTCATAACAACCCAAATATCCATTTGAGATAACAACGGGCTTCTTTCTCAAGACTATAAATGCTTGTAAGTTTTGATCCTATGCAAATTACCTAATAGCATGGTCAAATGACAGACTTCTGCATCAAAAGTCTTAGTTCCCTTGGATATCATAGATTTTCCTACTTCATTTGATAATTTTCTGCATCATAATTATGCCAATTTTCTGGCTATGAATTTTCACATAAGCAATCACACAGGCCTGCAACACTCATAGTCTATCATGAAACCCTATATTATATATAAATCTTCCACTCCAATCTACTTTCCCTAAATTTTTAAGAATATAGACTCATTTAATATTAGATGTAATATTATTCATTGTATCACCTCAAATTTCACAAAATGTGCCATTTTTTCCCAAATTAATAAAAGTTATATAAATTGCAAAAAATTAGGCACTTTGAAGGCTATTTTCAACTGGAAGTTAAGAATGTAGACTTCTTTAACATCAAACATAACGATGTGGATTGTTTTCACCCTCAAATTTCATAAGTTGCAATAGTTTTGAACTAGGTAATTCAAAAAGATACTTTAACTTGCACAAGTCCAGGCACTCTGACCTATATTTCACTAAGATTTAAGGATATAGACTTGTTGGGGACTATCTCCACCTCAAATTCCACAAATTGTACCAGTGAGAATTCCCTAAGGCATTTCATAGCTAGGAGATTTAACTCAACATTGTGTTTTCTTGTAGGCTCTATAGACACAAACTGCACCCAGTTTGCCTCTCTGGTGAACACCACAAGCAAAAAAATTGTTGATGAGCTGGGTATGAACACGAGAAGCCCAAAGTTTCCTTTCAACTTCCAATGCTCCCAAAAATCCCAGACCTTCCCAATTCCCATTAGTTGTATATGACTTCACACAAATTCTAAAACTACACATCAGGCACTCTTGATTTCACATCAATCAAAAGAAATTGGTATGAGCGGAATAGACCTAAAACTTCCCATTCAGAATAACCACAAAAACTATGCATAGCATGTATGTGAGCACAATGACCCAAAAACTATCAATTATCTTGGCATTTTCACATTGAAAAAACTAAAACTAATCCTCGAAAGCACAAGGCCATTACCTGTACTTGGAATTCATGGCAAGTTCTTCATTGCAACCCTGAATGGAGATTTCTTTACAATTGAAAAATATTCTATAACTACACCGGATGATCAAGATCATTGCTGCCCATAATTCTTCTAATATCATTTAAAATGAAGATTCATCTAATGAGGCCAAAGTGATTTAAGTGCAAAATTTTCTAGAATATATGCTTCCAATGACCTATTGTGGCTATCGCAACAAAATACCCCACAAAAAATAAACAAGAACTTCAACAACCTTAAAGATACACTAAGAATCACACCGTGGATTGCAAACATCATTTCATAACAACCCAAATATCCATTTGAGGTGACAACAGGCTTCTTTATCAAGACTAGAAGCACTTCTAAGTGTTGATCCTATGCAAATTACCTAATAGCATGGTCAAATAACAGACTTTTGCATCAAAAGTCTTAGTTCACCTGGATATCATAGATTTTCCTACTTCATTTGATAATTTCACAACTCTCTGTCATAATTATGCCAATTTTCTGGCTATGAATTTGCACATAAGCAATTACAGAGGCATGCAACACTCGGACTCTATCATGAAATCCTAGATTATATATAAATCTTCCACTCCGATCTACTTTCCACTAAAATTTTAAGAATATAAACTCATTTAATATTAGATGTAATGTTATGCATTGTATTCACCTTAAATTTCAGAAAATGTACCAGTTTTTCCCAGATTAATCAAAATTATATAAATCGCACAAAATTGGGCACTTTGACCTATTTTCAACTAGAAGTTAAGAATGTAGACTTCTTTAACATCAAACATAATGTTGTGGATTCTCAAATTTCATAAGCTGCAATAGTTTTGAACTAGGTAATTCAAAAAGATACTTTAACTTGCACAAGTCCAAGTACTCTGACCTATATTTCACTAAGATTTAAGGATATAGATGTGTTGGGGACTATCTCCACCTCAAATTCCACAAATTGTACTAGTGAGAATTCCCCAAGGCATTTCATAGCTGGAGATTTAACTCTACATTGTGTTTTATTGTAGGCTCTGTAGACACTAACTACACCTAGTTTTCCTGTCTAGTGAACTACAACCAAAAAAAATGTTGATGAGTTGGGTATGAACATGAGAAGCCCAAAGTTTCCTTTCAACTACCAATGCTCCCAAAAATCCCAAACCTGCCCAATGCTCATTAGTTGTATATGACTTCAAACCAATTCTAAAACTACCCATCAGGCACTCTTCATTTCACACCAATCAAAATAATTTGGTATGAGCTGAATAGACCTAAAACTTCCCATTCATAATAACCACAAAAATTATGCAAAGTAGCTTGTATATGAGCACAATGACTAAGCATAAGTTGTAAAATATGAAAATTGCAATAGTTGCAGAATGCTAAGTGAGACACTCAGTTTGTTTGTTTGGGATAATGAGCTTCAACAATGATTACCAATTTCACAAACCTCGAGAGAAAGATCCACCATATATATAATGAAAGTGTTGTAGATTTAAAAGACATTCACCACAATAATATTTGGAAAAATAAGGTTTGATATTATTTATCTCAGCGCTGGAAATTTCACAAAAATGATAAGTACTTACAGAGAACACGTGGATCACTAGTTGGTGAACGAGTGAGCACTTGGTATTGGATGGTAATTATAATATGTGAAGGTAAAACACCCTTTTGCTGTACAGACCTCCTATTATGTCTATATTGTTGGCTGCATATAAATGTCTGAGTATTTGTGCTGATTTGAAGGTTACGATGGTTGCACAATGCTACGGGAGACACTCAGAAATCTTATAGCAGCTAACCCCTCTCTCCAATATTTGTTGTAGCAACTGGGAGTGTTAGTTTAATGACCCCGGCTAAAAGATATTCCTAGATTCAAAATTAGTATTACTTCCATATAGCTTTTATTGTGCTTAGAATTTCCTCACGAATAACAGAACTAAATAATAAACACACCCACACTGGTCTATTGTCCTTGTTCCTAAAACTGAATTTCAATGATGTAAGGATGCTATAGGATCCCCCTCACTGTTGTAGCATATAGTTCCTTTACTGCTGAAAAGATCCTGCTGTAGCTCCAAAAGGTTGCTTAGCTTACTGTAGATGACTATTGATAAGGAGGAAACCCTCCCTAAATTAAATAGCAGCTGCATGACATAAGACTTACTCATCAAAATTGTTGCAATCACATGCCCAAGAGTGCATCAAGTGCCCATGATACATCTCCTATCTTTTGAACTACACCAAATCTCATAAACTTGCTGCCACTCCACCTCTGATATGTTAGGCCCTGTTAATGAAACACACATTAATGCATCAAGCGTGTCAATTGACAACCTTGTTCTTCTTATATCTTTGATCATATTTTGTTTTGAAAACCCTCGTTCACATGCAATAGTGCTTGCTGGTATGAAAAGTATTGATTGCCATAATTTTAACATATTTGGATACCTAGAGTGCCAATCTTTTATTTGATAAAATACCTTCCATGCATCTTTCATAGGGAATATTTTTCCATTTAAATGAAGCACATCAATAAATTCATACAACTTTGTTTTGCACGTTGCAATATCAAACAATGGTACATTGACACCTTCATTACATAGTGTATGCTGCAAATGTGAAAACAGACTTTCAAGCCATTGTTTTGCATTAGTTTCTCTCACGTACAGATCTGATGGATAGTGGCAAGGGCTAAACAATCTTGCTGCATTGAAGAGATGAAGATCCGGGAATCTTGAATTGAAGCGCTCAATCAATACTTGGACATAATTCCTTGTAAGTTGTATGCAACTCTCAAGGGAGCCATCAATACGTGTTTCCATCGATTGTGACATGTGCTCATCTTGGATTGGAATATACAACAAATCATGTCTATGTGTAGTCCCCTCTTTGTCAACATTTTCAAGGAATCCATCTCTAGAGTGTTCCAAGAATTTACTAAGATGTGTTGCACCATCTGCAAAAGAATCTGGCCTACAAAATTACCTCTTAAGAGTATTTAACGTATAGTCAATAGCTATCCCAAGTGTTGTGACATCTACATTATCTTCTTGAAATTTTTTGTTTAGTTTATTCAATTCTATTAAAACGTCAACAATCATATTTAGACAGAATTGAACTAAGAAAATCATTGCCTTATGATGTTAAATTTTCAGAATTTACTTCAATCTGATCTAGGATCTTAACTGAGAGAACAACATGTACAGCAAATCTACAACATATCATTCATGGACACAATAATGCAAGCACAGAAGAGACACATAGTTTACTTGGGGAAAACCATAAAGGTGAAAAACACCAATAACTTCCTCAGAGATAGCTAGAGCAATGATACAACCAGAATACAAGAGATAGTCTTCTCCTAGCAGCAGAGCCTCCTCCTCCACAAGTGCGCCACTCTCCATAGTGTGAGTTAGAGAATAGAATGTGTAAAATGAGAGAGACACACTCTCTATTTATACAGTAACTTGACTTGACCTTTACTCAACTAGGTCGGCCTCAACTTAACCACTTAACATAATGCTGACTGGGATGACCCCCACTAGGGTGGTCTAATAACCCTTTGACCCACATGGTCGACCCCCAATAGGGTGGTCTAATAACCCTTTGACCCACATGACTTATACAGGGCCGACCCCAACAAGGTGGTCTAATAACCCATCAAGTATAAGTTACGACACTTACAATATAAATGACGACACTTCCGTATAGAGGAATAATAACATCTCTATAGGAATACAATATACATATATGTGAAATACATTCCGAAGTTACATATACATCAACATATGATACCATGAGTTCTTTCTTTCCTTTTTCCACAAGCTCAAAATCCCAGGCATCAATGCAACGAGTCTTTCAACTACCTGGCCCCTAGACAACCATGTAATGTAATGGATTTGAAGAACTTGTAAAGATTCTAATTCCATTACTTCTAGTAAAGAAATGAGCTCATTATTTCTCTTAGCTGAATTTCCCACCCACGAGTACACCTTATTTGCTAATTTCTTAACAAACAAGAATTGTGGTATCTTTTTTGAAGCATCAGAATCTACAATGGAATCATGATGTGCAATGCAATGAGTGCCAATCAAATTGGGAAAATCATTCTTTAACAATATGACAAATCCATTTTCACTTCCGAGCATGGTTGAAGCACCGTCAGTAGGAGCTGCTATTAGTTTTTCATTTTTTAGCTTCCTTGTTTCTTTTAGATTGATGAATGTATCATAAATGGTTTTTCCTTTTCCATTAGGGACACTAATAAGTTTCATAAACTGAGATATTGGAGGCCCTAGGCCTCCCGAGTCTAGGTATGTAGAATAAACAACAAGATGTTGTTCCAAACTATTATCTATGCTTTCATCCAACATTACAGAAAAAAAGGGTTGTCCAACATTTTTTTTTGCTTGCACCTCTTGAAGGTAATCTGAGATACAATCAATAAATTCAGTGGCATCCTTTCTGTTTAAATAGGAACAATACTCTACTCGACTAAGGATGTTGGGTGTTTACAAATGCATCTGAAATTGACAAAGATCTTCATAAGTAGCAGTTGCAATATCCTTTTTGCAATAAAATATGCTAATTTCATTGTGGTTGTCACTTTGTCCTTGTTGGCCTCATTGATACACATAATGTGTTCTGGAATGGACTTTGCAAATCTTTGAGTTTCATACAATTTTTTTTGAACTGATGTTTGATGAGCATAAGATTTTGAATGAGTTACCACAGCATCATACTGAATTGTCTTGCATCCACTGCCAGTACCCCATGGACCATGAGCTTTGTATTTCTCACAAAGCTTGCATTTCATATGAGTAAGGCCATCAACAAAATTGATACTATAGACCCAAGGATGTTTTATTATCCACTCTTCTTGAAATTCACGTTTCAACGAGGCCTTACTTTTCCTCTCACTACTAGAGCCACCCTCTTGATGACCAAACATTTCTAAATCATCAACAAGGTCGTCATCTATGTCTTCGTTAGGTTCATCATTCAAGTCAGGTATATCATTCAAGTCATGGATATATGGAATATTTTTAGTATTAGAGGGTTTTGGCATTGTAGAATATCCATAAAATTTGTCCAAAGTTCGTTGCTCCTTTTTTGGAGGCATTTCTAGTGAAACAATATACCTATAAACAATAACAATAACAATAAAAAACAATAAAAACCATGTTTTAAGCAAGGGGAAAAAGGATAAACCACAATGACAAGTCCACATTAATATCATTATTGATGTAATTTAGTTGAATAAGCAAATAACAAACAATTATTTTACTTCAAATGGAAGATTTAATATAATATAACAGTGGCAAAAACATAGAAACAACTAGTAGCCTTAAAATTAAATGATAAATTGTTTATGTTTAACATAATTATTTAAAGTAAGATATATGTACATAAAAACACACCTGAAATACTGTTACAGCTTTATAATTGAACCTCCCTTGAAGCTTGGATCAAGGCCTTTTCAACTCTTAGGAATTGGTTCTTTCCTGGAAATTGTGATTTAAACAAACTTCATAAAACAGAAACTATTAATGGAAAATTAAATTTAAACTTCATAAAACAGAGACTAATAAGTTGAATTTGAAATTAATGATTCCAAGTGTGATCTTTAACTATAGATAATCGCCTACAATGTATTGACCCCCTGAGCACTTTTTGAAAAAAATTAATGACAAGGAGGAGAACAAAAAATTATTATGTGAATTGTATCAGCATGACCTTTTCTTGAGTGGATAAAGAAGTTGGCACCCTAACACTTTTCTAAGGGATGATAAATTGAGGGAACTCATCTCATTCATAAGCCACCAAGTCTAGTGGATTATTGCATTGTCATATTTGGACTATACTAAAGAAAATTCTAATCTATGATTTAGAGGGGAACATTTCTCCCCCAGGGTAATATTGGAACATAACAATTTTCTTAAGAAATCATGCTTTGTTTCTTGCCTTCGATGGACTCATAGGACTATTATCTTTCAGTGTGTGGAGTCGATAACACAAATGAGGTCGAAAGATTTACTTGCTTGTTGATGTCATTGAGATGGATTATCATCTAATCTTATAAGAAGAGACCCTTTGTCCTACCATAACTTCAATATAGCATTAAACATGTCTAAAAGGTATATTGATTGTTTAAAAAGAAATGGGACATAATATATGGGTTTGAGATTCCACTTTCCAGTAATTTGGTTATCCTCATCAATATATCAATATCTCTATCTACAAGATAAACCAAAAGAAGAAGTTATTTTAGAGGATATTGACCTAAGACTTGGTTACTATATAATGGATAAACATGGTCATCCCCATTATAGTTGAAGATATATTAATGACAAGTACTCATGTCCTATGTCATTTGATTCTGATAGTTAGATGAAGGATTATGGGGTTTCACAAGGATGAGCAATAATTTTAGTTGAGGGGATATGATGAGTCTACTCTTTCGTCATCTTTTGATACCCTTTTCCTTATCCAAGTTACCATTTTTCATATCATTTAACCCTTGTTACTTATCACTTTTTTAATTGAGACTAGGATAAAAACTCTAAGGTATTTTTCATTATATTTCCTAGATTTTCATTTGACTATTGTTAAACCTTAGGAGGTGATATAACATTTTTTGCTTATATTATGATTAACAATTGGATGGAAGATTGCTATAGATCCATTTTCCACACATTTTCTTGTAACATAATCAATGCCGTGGATCTAGGATTTAAAGTGCTCCCAGTAGTAGCTATGGAAGTTTTTTGATAAACTGCTAAAAATTACATGATTACTACAAATCCCATAGGCAACTATAGATCATGCATGTCATTATAGAGTGTACCTTATTTTTCCTCATGGATAGTTGAATAATTAAGAAATAGCTTTCTACACATTTTGACTTGATAGAGTCAATATCAAATCTTGAAAATCACTTGTATTTTTGGTGATTAGGTTTATGAAGATATAAAAAATAGCTTGCTACACATTCTGACTTGATGGAGTCAAGATCAAATCTTGAAAATCACTTGTATTTTTGTTGATTAGGTTTATGAAGATATAAAAAATAGCTTGCTACACATTCTGACTTGATAGAGTCGAGATCAAATCTTGAAATTCACTTGTATTTTTGGTGATTAGGTTTATGAAGATATAAAACTCTTATAACCACTTGAGAATATTTGAATCTCAAGTTGGTTAATAATTATACATTTTGTTATAGTTTCCATCTATAAAAAAAGTCTAGTACCTCTAAAGGGTTGGAATATTTTTTTTTATGAAGTTTAAATCTAAATTGTTAAACTTATTTTGATAATTCAAAGAATCCTTAATTCAATAATTTCACTTATGGTGTTTTAGAACTCATGAGTTTCTAATTCGATTATGTTGTAAGTTGCCACTAACACTCTATTATGAGGAGGCAAGACCCACTCAACATAGCATGAGTGTTGCGTGTCAAGTTCCATATACAACACAAAATAGGAATAAGCTACACATGGAGGTCAAAAGAATGAAGGAGAGAAAACACCCTATCTCAAGGGATGCCTAGAACATGACACATGGCAAAGGAAGAGCTAATGAAGGAATTCCCTAATTTTGAGCACTATGTGGACAAAGGAAACAAGCAACATTCCACCTCAAGGGATCATTTTAGTTGCTTGATCGTGAGTCCACCTCCTTGTAGGAGCGTCGTTGTGGTAAATAATCCCTTAAAATCATGATAAAGTTATTTATGGGACATTACACATTATCCAATGCATGTTTCACCATTGAGACATTTGGGAAAAGCCACTTGGTTTAAGGAATGCTCTACATATTTGTAGGAGTGTCCTTGCATAAGGAAGTACCATGCATCATGTTGGACATGGTATAAGACTATAAGAACATAAGAAAATAATTAATGCATACTCTAAAAGAGTATACTGATGACAAATTTCAAATGGACCTTTACATGATTGATCCGGTGTAGGCTAATGCTTTCTTGATAGTTTCCTTTTGGGATCTCGGCAGTTATAGCAACTTCTGCTGTTTGTTGTATATGTAATGACTGTGTAACCAGGGCTCTTAGGGTACCCCTTAAATGTATCCTTATGTTGTAACTTTGATTCCATAAGAATAAGAAGTTACTTTTTTTCGCATGGAAAAAAAAGACAAATGTCAAATGGACCTATGCAATGGTCCCAAGAAAAAATTGGCATTCAGTTAAAAACTACTTAAGTTAAATTTAATGGTTAGATTTTGGTGACAGTAAATAGAAAAATACAAAACTTAGATTCCATCATTGAAGTTAACAATGACACTCAAATAGTTATTTTTTAAAACTTTCGTCTAAATCTTAAAAACCCAAAATAAATTGAAATCATGAATATGTTACTTATATTCAAATTTTACACTGTTAGATAATTGCAAATGATTTAAATTATTGAAATTGAAACTAACAAAGCTCAAAATAAAATTTCAAAATCATATCCCAAAAAATATTGAAAGAAGACGGATATAAGTGTCTTTTATTTAAGAAAGTGTACAATACTCTGTTGTTTGAATGTTTCCAACAAATTGAGGTAAGCATATTTCAAGAAAAACTAACAAAAAGAAGACATAAAAATGAACAACATTTTCTTCCAAACACTTTAATGTAGCATTTCTTACCTATAAGGATCTATGAGTCCCTGTCGATTGTCCCAATCTCCCAGAATCCCAATATCCAAATTGCAGGCTTGCACTAGCAGCATTGTTTACCCCATTGCAGGGTGCGACTATGATGGGTAATATTGATTCAACCTGGCACATTCACGTATAGAAAATTGAAATGGTTAACCAAAAATGACCTTAACAAAGAATGAAAACCCTAGCTCCTGGAAACACAAATGGAACCTGAATCACTACTAATATTAAGCGTTACAACATCTCTGGTTTGTAAGCGCCTGCCTACTCCAGATACAATAATTATAATAAAAACATAATCTTAAAAAACATAAACAAGTTAGGAACAAGGAGTAACCAAAGATCTTCCAAAATCATGAATCATGGAAACAAAATATATACAATGCTAACTTGGTTCAAATAATTCACTCCTATAAATAGATTTCAAGGAAAAGATTCCAATCCAAAAGCATCTACCCATATAATATGGATAGAATTGAATGAAATGATTTCAATCCAAATGAATCTACCCAAAAATTATGAAAATGATGGAACCCACCTTTAACAAACTTCAAGCTATTATGTTGGAAATCAAATGGTTAAAAAATCATCAAATTTCAAATAAAAATGATTTTATTATAGACATGCTGAAAATCCTTGCTTCTGTACCAATTTCAGCTTCAAACAACAAATTTATGACACTATGCGACTGATCAATTCTTGGTTGTTAATTCACTACTGAAGAAAATGCTTTCATACAATAACAGTAATAGCAATAACGAGCGTGACGAATCAGGCAATAATATCACTATTCGTATTTTTCTGTGTCGGCTGAGTTTTTCTAGTCATAAAATTGGTGGAAGTTGCGTTATTATTTTCATTCGTATACATGACTTCAGTCAGTATTTTTCAATTCGGAAGTGGTTGTGTACAGTAAATTGCTGGTGGATCCCAACTTTGCATATAATTAGTTAGAAGAGCGTTGAGTAGATTGTAGCTGAAACAACATCTAGAAGTGGGTATTTCATTCCTTCATAATAGAATGAAAGCACATCCATCCCATCTCTCAATTGGGTTATATGTTTTCTTTGATCTTTGCTGCAACAATGACGAGAGCTGTTGATATGGACAATCCCCCAAAATCCCAGCAACGGTCTCATGGTGACAATGAATCACTGAGTATCGGAAGCATAGAAATTTCCCGTTCAAATTCAGAGCTGAAAAGGGAATTGAAGAGGCTAGCGCATTTGATAAAAGATGAGGATGACTGCATGACTGGGGTATTTGATGATATTTCCCTCATTCTCGCAGCCCTCAAGAACCGGAAACTAATATGCTAAAACAAGAACTCGAAGAATGACCCCAAATCATTCTCATAAAAGTTGGACACCATTGGTGTTCCATATTGTTTTATATGCCCCATCTCTTCAAAGCTCATCAGAGATCCTGTCGTCCTCGATACGAGATAGGTAATGTAATGGCAATGGTAGTAGTTTGAGATTACTTTTGTGAATTCATTGGTGAGGATTAGGTCCCATTTTCATCGTTCTATTTGATCAATTGATCAAATAGAGTATTGTAAAATCTATGTCTGAAAATTAAGATTTAATGTAAATCAAACAATCTATTCTAATATCTATGTTGTGTGGGATATATTGCAGACATATGACCGAGAATTTATATAGGCGTGGCATAGAATTCAACTAGAAGTCATGGTATTAACAAATAGAGTGTACAGGTGGAAGTAAGCATATGAGCTGGCTCTAGGTAGCAACCTAAAACCTTTAAAGAAATGGAGAAATGGGGTAAAATCTTACCAACAACAATATGAAGCAAATTCCAACTCTGATGGCTGCTAGCACCTGGGGATGATTTTGGAAGACCGAACATTGGCACAGTGTAGTCTGAGTGGCAGCCCGCTCCCTGTGGCTGTTGTAAATTTGTAATTCCACTTCGTCCCGACTCCCCTACATCCTCAGAGGGTTTCAAAGTGTTAAACCCTAGTTGAATTCAGGAACCAAGATTCAAAATCCCTGGTGTGACGTGCCAGTACTGGGAGGATGCAGGCTTCCCGCAACTCTCCTACAAGGCTGCAAATTGTAATTCTCCTTCAAGTTGAGGCTTGCACAAACCATATCGGATGAGGATAGTTGAACTCGGGGGTCGGTCGTGACCTACAGGCTGCCAGTGCGGAGGCATACGAATCAAACCACTTAGCACTGGACTAGGGTTTGCTTGCAAAGTTACAAGTTGTGGGCATCGAGCGGCGAATCGGAAAACTATAGGTTGCGCAATGTAGAGGGATAGACTAGGGTTTGCTCGAGAGTCGAAGACTGGACACAGAATTGTGCAGCTGCACCTCTATGGCATGTTGAAAACCTAACCAAATTACCATTGGCATTCTCGATTATTGAGTCCTCGACTAGCAATGGCATAATGAATTCAATGGATTACCTAATGCATTTAAAATTTTAATGGATTAACCTAACGCGTTATGCGGCAATGCCACCTCTCATTCATGTTGATTCCTGAATCACTGACGTGGATACATGGTTAACAAGTTACGGGTTCACAACTTCACGGTTTCACCATCTCATGGGTTGCCACTTTCCAGTTGGAACTTGGGGACATCCTGAAATCAAAATTTGAATGACCGAGCGTGAGCGGCGAGAGGGAGCCTCTCGAACTGGACCCCTAGGTGGTTGGGCCCTACTCCTAGTCTCCTAGGATACTGCCAACTGGCTATATATAATGACGTTTTCGCAAAACTATAGACCGTCAAAACAACGGTTTATAAATTTATTTAACCTTCCAACAGAACAGGTTTAAAAAAAATTGCCGTATTTGATGGGAAAAATGTTCGAAAACGGGCAAATTCCCGTCAAATTTCAACTCTAGCTCCAGCCATTCAAAAGAAGGTTAATTCGTGGAGCAGAATCCATCAACGGAAACTAGTGACTATTAACCCAATCTGTAAGCTCAAGTTTATTCAGGCGAGCATATTCCACTCTTCCAATGAGAGCTCTGGAAGCAAGCATTTCCACCCTTCCTAAATTTACATCTCCACCTAAAACATAACAATGCAAACCTTCGCAAGCCTTAACAGTATTTTTCTTTCGCCAACGCTGAGCTCTATCTCCAAATAACCCATTGAAAGAAGCCTTTTTTGAAGAGGGTTATGAAGGGAAGGGTTCCAAAGATGCATTCTTCCCCGCCAGAGGACCTTCCTCGCACAAAACCCCAATAGACTTGTTTTGGGAAGAGTGATAAGGGTTATGCAAAACCCGACTCAGTGGAGTGTTAAAAACAACCATCACATGGGCATCCAACCACGTGTACAAGAAAACAAAGGAGAAAAACTTTTTCAAAAAAGAACGACGACAATATAAAAGGAGGCAGTACTAATGACAAAGCAGTCAGAGCAATACTGAAAATGGCAGGTATAGAGGAAAAAAGAGAAAAGTGGGAGACCCCCAAAACCAAAAAGGAATGAAGGGTAAAAAACCTTAGGAATGAGTGTGATGAAACAAAAAATAAAGGAAAGAGAACCCAAGTCTAGAGATGATAAAAAAACTTCGAACGAACTTCGAAGCTTGGAAGCAAACCTGAAAAACCTAGATCAGAAATCCAAGAAGGAATGCCAAGGAGAGAAGCAACAAGAAGAAAACCTAGAAAAAACAAGATCAGATCTTGTATGGAAATCTGAAAGCCCAGGAACAAAATGCTAATGAGTGAGACAATGGGAGAAAAAAACAATTCCCACTTTTTTCTCTTGGTTGGTACTGGACTGATCCGGTGGATCAGCTTGACTCCAAGTCCCGCAGTCAACAAACCATTAGCATCCTGTCCAGGTTTTCAGAGAAACCAAAAACCCTAGCTTAGACTTCACTTGATGCTTCATGCTCCCAGCTCAACTCGTTTGGAATGATGCGTTATTTTGGTAGTCTGTTTGTTTAATGGCATAATAGCATGAATTAAAAAAATAATGTGTTAAATGTTATATATATTATGTATTTTAATAATAATCCTATTATTATTATGTATATTCCTATTATTATTATGGACATTCCCATTATTATCAAGATCTTTGTATGGATTCAAAGGGAAATGCATATTTGAGTAATAAAGCTGTAAGAAATCTTGGAGATGATACAATAACTAGTGTGTTATCGTTTTCGGATCTTGGGTTTGAGCATATTGATGATGTTATACTTTTGAATAGTTCAAAGGAAATGGGGATGTTGAGTGAGTCTTTAGCTAACAAAGTAGATGGGGATTCTGTTATTCCTTTTGTTGAAAAAACTCTAAAGTTTAATAAGATGGTGATGACCTTGATTCCTTCTTATAAAGGTGTCTTTAAAATGACTCCTTGCAAGTTTATTTTGGAACTCTTCTAAAGAATTCTTCTCATGTCTTAGAGGGAGGTGAGAATATAAATGTTAATGGTGTAGACTCTAGATCCAGGGATACACTGTAAAAACATTGTGGAGTATAAAGAACAAAAGGAGTTTGTAGAGGGGGTCTAGCTCCTAATTTTTCACCTGTGAAAACTAGAAGATCCAAGAAGTTATTGTAGGGTGGCGATTTAAAATTTAGTTCGAAGGATAACATTTCTAGCGGTCCCAGGGTACTTAGAGAGAAGAAATCCCTTGCAAGGAATAAATCGGGATAACTCTACCCCTGAATTTGCAAGGAGTGGGGGACTCCAAAATTTATTTCCCTCTAGAGATTGTTTGATTTAGTTCATTATGATATTAATTTTTACAAGAACGATGGTTTGTGGCACGAAGTCTCGAGAGGTTTTAGAAAAATTGATAGTTAATGGGGAGTTTTGTACAGACGATGTAGTGGGTCATTCAAGGTGTTTGGTGTATGCTTGGAACCCTCATTTGACTAATTTTGTTCAATTTCTATCTATTGCAAGAATTATATTGGAAGCGTACTCCAAGGACTCATGACACATTAGTGGCAATGCAAACCTAGAAAAAAAACAATCTATTAACTTGGAGGTAAGATTCGAGAAACTTCCACAATGAATTTGAATATGGTGTAAAAAGATGACATTTAGGAAAATGAATTAATTTTCCAAATATATAATTTTTGTTTAGGAGAAATTGTGTATAACTAGGTGAAATTGTTAAGTTTCATGCAAAATAGTGTATATGTGTTTGCTAGTGCAAGCTCTTCGTACCTAAATGATGGGATTTTGCTACAAAAAATTGTAGTGATGTAGAGAACACATTGATCTAGTGCACAACTATTTTTTTCAAATTTAATATTTTTTTGAATTACAAAAGTCATTATATCGTTGAAATGACAAGGCATTTTGTTAGTGCAACGTAAAGGGATCTTAACACTATCAAACAAATTTATTTATTTTAGATTGTAGGTATCATTGTGTTCTAGTGCACTATATAATTTTGGTAAAAAATGCTTAAGGAAAAAAATTTATAACAGAAAAAAGGAGGCATTTTTTAATGTTTTGGTATATGTCAAGTGGGAAATATATTAAAAATAGTAAACAATATTATTCCTTTTTAAATTATATGTGTGACTCTATATGGGTATGTAATTTCATTGACAACATATTTATCTAGCCTATAGAAAAATAATGTTAAAAATAGAGATATAGAGAGATATCTTGAAAATGAGAAGTTTTCATGAATTTGCAGTCTGAAGCACTAGGTTTATCATCTCGAACCTAGATTTGAACCAACCTAGTCAACAAACACCTAATTTTCCTGGTTATGAAATTCAAATTTAAAACATCGTACATGCACCAAAATCACGCATGTGCATTAGGAATGCGTAAACACTCATATAGCGTCCACACACTATAGGAATGTGCACGTGTTGTAGGAACACATGTATGATCCTAATGCAAGGAAAGACTTGTATATGTAGAAGGAGGATGAGATTATGGGATGGGGAAGTGTGATGAGAGAGGGGGAGAGAGGAGGGAAGGAGATAGGGAATATGGAGTGGGAGAGAGGGAGGAGGGAGAGAGGGGTAGAGGTATGGAGGGTAGAGTACGAGAGAGAGGTGGAGAGTAAGAGGTAGAGAAAGCATGAGAGAGTAATGATGGTAGAAAGATTCAATGAGGGAGAGATAGGTAGGGAGAATGAATAGGAGAGGGAGGGAGAGATAGGGGGAGATATGGGGGGTGATAGAGGGAAAAGGAGAGGGGTAGAAGTGAAGAGGGGGGATAGTGGGAGAGAGAAGGTTTAGAGAGAGAGGTGGAGAGTGAACCATGGAAAGGGCACTTTAGTTAAAAATGGGGTCCAATATCAATGATGGATCCCCAGTGATTATAATGTTTTTGGATGCAAAGTATCCCTCATTCCCCCTCTTGCATGGTTTCCACCCTATGACGTTTCAAATCTCAAAGTAACTGCATTAAAAACTCACACATGGGAGAAGTCCCTAGAATTTCTATCTAGATTTCGTGTGTTCTCCTTCCACTTAATATGGCGATTCTGGATCATTCCATCAATGAATTTGGGATTATTCAGGAGATTGAACCCTAGTTGAAGGGTGAAAGGATTTCTTAGGTGTTTGGAGTATTGTTAGTCTTTCTAGAGATCCTTTGTTGGTGGTTCCTTCTGGTCAAGAAGCGCTTGTGTTTATTTTTTTCTAGTCTTCTCATGCTATCCCTTTGCACATCTAGGAAGGTACTTTAGTGCAACAATTTTTTGGGCAATCCGGGTCTAAAGCAAGTATGAATGAAAAAGAAGAGGCTATGGTGGAGCCGATGGATTTGGAGGAGTGCCTACTGGATGTGAAGGTCGACATACAGAACCTCTAGTCCACTCTATGCAGGAACAATTTACAACTGGAAGACGTCTTGGCTTGTATAAGAGAGGTAACAACACATGTTTCTTTGTGGATAATCGTTTTGACGATTTGGAACACCAAGTTTTTTAAGGTGCTTAGCTCAAAAATTTTACTAACATTATGGATCTTTCCCACAATATGTTGGTCAATTGTCAATCTAGGCCCACTAAAAAAATTGGTTCAAAGACCATTGATGAAGAATTTGTCCACAAGACAACTATCGACAATATGAAGAAAATCAAGATGATTAAAGTCATATGGTGGTCTCTGTTTTGGTTTTTTGATTCATAATGGTTTTTTTATGTGTTTTTGGCTTAAGCAATATGTTAGGTTCTATAGTAGTCTAGATGTTTATAATAGTTGTAGCAGTCTCGAGACCACACGTTGTTGACGTGATATAGGATATATCTCTATTGAAGTGTTTCTTGGTAGATCTTCTGGAAAGTTTCTAAACTTCCTGGCTATATCAACATCTTTTTAATATAAATTGTATGCATTTGTGTTAATAAAAAAAAAATTAAACATGTATCAAATAGCGTACCAACAAACAACATAAGTTTGGCCCCTCTTCAAAGTGCTCATAATCCCTACAATCTTTTTTAGTTGAAGATTTTAAAATTCTTCTTGGTTGTAATCCCTTGCACTTTTTGCAAGGGAAACAACATTTTCTATCACCAAGTTTCTCCCTTAACCTAGCAACAATCCTCAAACTTTCATCTTTTTATATAACTGGCATTATTATCTATTTTTTCAATGATGCCCACTGAAAAAATATTAGTACAATATAAATATATATTCAAAGAATTAAAACTTTGTTTTCAAATTGTTTCCCTGAAGAGAATTTAAAGCACATAGAGAATGCAAACTTAATTTTTAGGGTGCAGGGAATCAACGTTGAAAGTAGATAGAGAAACAATGTTAGAGTTGTCGAAACTATGTAAAAAAATCTATTTCAAACATAAAAAACATCACATAATTATTACCTTATATCTTTGGACTTATAGAATTTATACATATGTCAGAATTCTGACAAAAGTTGACTATGTCAACTCTAACAACTATAAATTTTATTGACCATGTCAACAGATTGTACATTTTAAAAAAATTATGAATAAGATTGTCGGTATTATGATGTCGTAGATATGATAAGTTGTGATTGTCATAAATTTGACATCAATCAAAAGAATCAAGTAAAAAACATTATATTTTTCAATAATTAAAATATATATATAGTAATTACGACGTAGGTGTTTCACCAACGAGAAGCATAACCATCCATGTCGGCTAGATTCCTCGCTCATAGAGCGAATGGAATGTTGCCATGTGGATATGCTGAGGACACTTTGCTCCAATAAAAAATTTCCACGTGTTTGTACCTTCGGCCCTCTTAACTAGTGAAATTTGTTTTTCCGACTCTGCCATGTCTTTCTGCTTCTTGTCTTGGTCATCCACCTACGGGTTTGGGTCTGCCATGTCTTTTCGTTTCGCGTGTTGGTCATCCACCTACGCGTAGAAGCAACATCACCGAACGCCATGGAAATACTGGAAGAAATCAATAAGCAAAAAAATTAAAGCTAAAATATTGTGCCAATTTTCTCAACCTTAATCTCGTTGCAGCAGTGATCCTCCACTACCATTTTCTCCCATGCACCACCAGCCAGCTAATGCTAACCAGTTCGCTAACATGTGTTATTCAATCGCAAATATTTGCACTAAAAACGAATGAACAATAGCCATTTTCCGATGGGTGGCCTCTATTGAGTTGGTGTTGATTATTGTCCTGCGGAAATTTAAAATCTCGCCACCTAATGTCTTGCAATTCTACCTGAAATCTTGCAATTCTACGGGAAAATTTGATGCGGACAGGATCTCCCTGTAATTCCTTCACGAGAAAACATATGATTCTGGCATCCCAAGAATTATAAAGCATTGCAAAAGCAGTTTTCGGGAACCGGATTTCCTTCCCGGCCACGAATAGGAAGCTTATGGGAAATGTTATGAGTAGGGCTACGCACAGTGCAACAGACGCTAACCCTGGAGGCCGCGAGCATCTTAAATCATGCCATAGCAGAATCTTGTGGCTGTGGGAATGGCCAAACGATTCCTCTACATGTTGGTGCAACGTTGTTAGTAGCCCCTGGTAGCATCTGCGCCAAGAAAAACGAAGAGATATATATGGGAAATGATGGAAACCATAGTGGGAGGGTCAAAGAGAGGACAGTTAAATTTAATTGCACAAGAATCTTATGCATGAACTGAACGTAAAGTTGGTCACCTACCAAAGAAAGCATAGAGATTCCAGAAACTATTAGTAATCTTCCTACAAAGCTTAATAATCCTCCAGAGGCAAGGGGCAGAGTCACACCTCTCCAACTAGCGATCATAGTAAACATGTTTTGTCGTGTGTTAATATTGTTAATTTTTTAGCATTAATTCAACATACTCTAAGATCTTTACTAAGAGAATAACATGTAGAACATATCAAGTATAGCAATGCATATCAATCACACCAAGCAATCACATGAGACAATAGACACATAGAGTTTCACTGGGGAAAACCATAAAGCTGAAAAACCCCACAACTTCCTCAGAGATAGAAAGAGCAATGATACAACCAAAGTACAAGAGATAGTCTTCTACTAGCAGCTACTCCTCCTCCTCAACTAGTGCACCACTTTCTGAGTGATGTAGGAGTGAATAATGAGATGATCAAAATAGAGATCTCCCGCTCTTTATTTATACATGACCTGTCCTGCCCAATAACCTAGTAGGGCTAACTTGTCTAACTCAGTCTAATAACCCATGGTTAAACTAATCAGGGCCGACCCCATACTCGATGGTCTAATAACCCATCAAAACAAGTTACGACACTTGTGACACTTGTCAATACAAATGACGACACTTCCGTATAGAGGAATAATAACATCTCTATAGGAGTACAATATACATAGGTGAAAGACATTCTGAAGTTACATATACATCAACACTCCCTCTTAACTAGGAAGGTATTTCTCGACACAGATCTGCTAGCACAAGTCTTCTTCTCTAGATCATCATCATCGTCATCGTCACTACTGCTTCTATCTCAATCAATCTCCGATCTACTCGTCATAGGAACTTCTATAGAGCCAGTCCTTTCTCATACTGGATGTAGGCCCACCACTTGCAAGTCTTCATCACTGGCCATACTGTGGAATCCTCAAGACTTATTACGTGCATCACAAAACCTCGCAAGAGCATCCCAGGCTATTACGAGCACACAGCTCTACCTGTAGGATCTCCCAGGGACATATTATATGTGACCTCACCACAAAACCTCGCAAGAGCATCCCAGGTTGTTACGAGCACACAGCTCTACCTATAGGATCTCCCAAGGACATATTACATGTGGTCACCAAAAAACCTCGCAAGAGCATCTCAGACTGTTACGAGCACACAGCTCTACCTATAAGATATCCCAGGGCCAAATTACATGTGGTCATGGAAAAACCTCGCAAGAGCATCCTAGGACTTATTACTATTGTATATCCGGAGATGTTTATTCCTCCATCTGATTGTGGTAACTTGGGTTATTAGACCTCCCTAGTGGGGGTCGGCCCTGTATGTGTTATGTGGGTCAAAGGGTTATTAGACCACCCTAGAGGGGTCAGCCCAGTCAGTTGTAGTGGGGTGTTTAACCCAGTAATTAAGTTGGGTCCGACCTAGCTTGTGTAAAAGTTAGTCGGGAAACTAGTATAAGTAGAGGAGGATGTTCCTCACTTATATCACTCATTCATTCACTTGTGAGTGGCGCACTTGTGTGAGAGAGGTATTCTATGGAGGAGGAGGAGCTCATGTCTAGGGTTTGCATCTTTGTATTTGCTGATCATCTATATTGAGGAAGCTTTGCTGGGTTTTCTACCCCATGAGGGTTTCCCAGGATAAATCTGTGTCTCTTGTGTTTATGTTGTGCTTGTTGTTTCTTCAGTGATCCTGTAAATGCTATTATTGTGAAATGGAATGTAATGCTGATATTTTCTGTCTTAGCATATTGAATCTTAACATGGTATCGAAGCGAACCTGAAGGAAGGAAATGTATGGCACTTACGACACTTGCTTCACTTGTGACAATTTGAAGGTTTGGGTTTTATATAGAAAAAAATAGTCATCGTGGAACTTTCGCTATAAATCCATTTTGGTTAAGTTTCAGTATCTGAAAATTTTATTGGTCGTAGATAAAATACCCATGTACCTTGTGTCAAAAGGAAACCCTCAGATTCATTGTAATTTGTGAGTTATGATCAGTACAAGTTAGGGTTTCTGCCTCTTCCAGATCTCAGTCATAAGCAGGTGACCTAGGAAAAAAGGTCATAACTTGGGCTAGGAAGCTCCAAATGAAATTTCGTAAAAAGTGACAAGTAGTACACAGACCATACTATCTCAAGAAACAATTTTAGAGGCCGATGTTGAACCAGTGACATGTGGAACGCCGTACAATTTCGCTCTCCTGTTTTATCCCATAAACAGGTCACGTTGCGACACTTGGCATAACTCTCTCTCAAAAAATCCAATTGAGGTCAGACCTGTCGACATGGAAATATGATAGATCAGGATACCACAAAAAACATTTTCAGACCCTGTGGATTGAAAATTTTGGAGTTACAGTAGAAACAATCAGGTACATTTCTCTGTCAAAACAGAATTATTTTTGGAGCACCTTCATTCATGGCTTCCAAAATTTAGGGTTTTGGAGAAAGTTAGAATTTTTGGAATCAGAGTCCACGGCTGAATAATCCTCATCAAAATTGAAATTTAGATACTAAGATCAAAATTTTTGGTCGGTCAGAAGGGTGGGCTCCATCAAACCCTTGTTCGGGATCCTGTCTAGAAGATCCAGAAGTTTCAAAGGCAATTTTGAGGGGTCAAATTTTGGAGAGTTCAAAATTGAAGTATGCAAGTTTGATCAGCTCAGCAAGGCACATCTTTCCATCCATTCAGAAGTGTGAAATCCAAAGATTGAATTTTTAGGGTTTCTCTAACAAACCCTAATCAAGCTCCAGATCCAGTTTCAGGGGGAGTTGAGGCTAAGGCCTTACATAAGAAGACTACAAGAAATCTCGACAGGTATGACTTAAGGAGATGCAGGTATGTCTTGAAATATGATTCTTGATTAAGTTCATAATATGTTTGTCTTCATATTATTTAGGTTAGTACAATCTCGATTAATGTTAGAATTGTCTTATCACCCTAATAAAAGTATGAAGGCATGTGAATGATAGAAGACATTCATTGATTAGGGTTATATGATTGTACTAATGCACTGTGGTGTTGTATGAGGTTGATGTTGTCTGCTAACAAGATACAAGTACATCACGAAAGACAAATCAAGTTCTATGACCATGACAACATGGAGACAAAGACTCATCCATAATCTTTGATCACGTAGAAGGTCTACTTGCGAGGTATGTATGGAGTTTTTCTATTATGCTTAACCTATGAGATATGCAGATTCTAGCACAGGATCTCTAAATCATTGAAGAGAACAAAGAAGATATTGTTTAGGTATACTAATCCAAGTATGTTTTCCTATATCAAGTTAGAATCTTACCTTGTGTTAGGATCCCTTATATAAGTATACTTGGTATGATTGGTTATGCTTATTCATAAAGTTAGAAATGTAAGTAATCAAGGGTTTATGCATATTATGTCTCTTATCTTGATGGATGATTTAACTAACCAGAAGAGTCCTATGATCAAATAAGAATATGCATAAGTAAAAGAAGACTTCCCTGAAACCTTGAATACTAATGTTTATTGTCTATGATCATGACTATACATATTCAAGATTATTTAGAATTATAATGTTTTGATAATATTGAGATTATACTAATGAATGTATGTTTGTGTATGAGATCATGAGGATAACACTAGTGCACACTTGAGCATGCACAGTGGTACAAAATGAATAGAAGTTCAAAAGTCATATAGAAGATCAAGCAGGAGGCAACCACACAAAAATAAAAGATAAGTATTTGAGTTGTTATTTGAAATAGTAAATGATATTGCTTGTAATAGTTGTATGCATATTTGTATTCCTAGAATATATCATGCTAAGTGTAAACATTCATATAACATTGAACAGTATGCTACTAATATGCATATGATTGGTAAGTTGGACAAACATTCCATTGTTGCTTGTCTAGAATGAAACCTCTTTGCTGACATGCTGAGAGTTGTGCACACTCTCGATAGTATGTTCTGGTAGAGATGGAAGGCATCTAGATAGCCACTGTATGCATAGAGGATATGGAAAATTGTTGTGCCAAAGTATTGGTCAAAGATAGTAGCATAACTATGTAAATCATATATGTATGCATAATAAGTTATCATGTCAACATGATTTGATGATTATGAAGTATTACTAATCATGTACTTAATTTTGATTTGTAGGAAAGATCATGAAGAATGATGAACACCAAACAAGTGATGGATGTTCAACAAGAAGATTTACAAATCTAACATAATATAGAAGGCTCGTGGCTAGAAGATTCTCTTAGAAAGAGGAAGAAAATCATGACGAGATGTTTGCTCCAAGTGGCTATATAAGACAATTATCTTAATAGTGTAATTGAAGAAATCTCTGTTCGGGTACCCAGGATCGATAGTAAATTGATGAGCTTAATGATCACCATGGGTGATGTGGATCTCAACCTTTGCTACAAGGTTGAATATGGTTTCTATATACAGATGACATGGATGCAAGAAGGAACTCACCACAGAGTTCGAATGATCTAAAGGCTCATATCAGTAGACCCATATGACGGGAGATGGCACAGATAGATATGCAGAAGATCACTCAATGTAGAGTATTAATGATGTCCAGTCACAAAAGGAGATTTGACAGTTTCTTGACAATCTTGGGTTTTACCAGAAGTAAAGCTGTTCCTAACCTTTACCTTAAGGTTATGGATCATACTATTATTGTATGTAGATGATCTCTTTCTAACAGGGAATGAGAAACAAATCATGGAAAGAAAGAAGAATCTAGCTATAGAGTTCAAGATGAATGATATCAGATTGATACATTACCTCCTAGGACTCGAAGCATGAAAAGGCTCAGAAGGAATCTTTCTCAACCAAGGAAAGTATGTTGTAAAAATCTTGAGAAGAATTGATTTGTTCGAATGAACAACCATGGCCACTCTCATGGGTTCCTGCTTGAAGTTGTTAGCTGATGAATCTTCAAAGTTAGTTGATGTGACTCTGTACAGACATATTATTGGGTCATTGATGTATCTGATGAATACCATGCTAGATATATTCCTTGCTGTGAACACCTTGAGTCAGTATCTAGTGGAAACTAGATGTGTTCACCTGATAGTTGCAAATCATGTGATGAGGTACCTAAAGGGTACGATAGACTTTGATCTATGTTATCTTGGAGATCATGACTTCGGATGGCTACACAGATGCTAATTGGGCAGGAAGTGTATGAGACAGGAAGAGCACATCGAGAGGATGTTATTGTCTGGGATTGGCCATGATCTCGTGGTTTAGCAAGAAGCAGTCTAGTGTGGCTCTCATCACAAGCGGAATATATGGCTGCTTGCTCTGCTAGTTGCGAAGCGGTATGGCTTCAGGATTGTTTGACTTAGAGATAGACCCAACTATGATCCTATGTGACAAACAGAGTTGTATCAAGATGGCATAGAATCCAGTGTTTCATGATAAGTCAAAGCACATAGAGATCTGACAAGATATGGTGCAGAAAGGAACTATAAAGTTCAAATTTGTAACAAGTTACCGATGTACTAACCAAACCTCTACCTCAAGTAAAGTTTGAGTATTTTTCGAGACAAGCTTGGTAGGGCCCTCCTCAAAAGGGGGAGTGATGTGGTCACTTATGATGAGATTTCCTGCATCGACAATGAGGTCGATGATGTGGATACCCATATTGGTGATGCCGACAGAGAGGTTGGTGGATGGTCCTTAGACAGGGTCTATGTTGACGAAGGGATTGCATCATCCTTGAACACATGTTCTAAAAGGATCTATAGACATATGCCTCCAAGAAAGAAGAGGGATTGCATCATCCCTGAACACATGTTCTAAAAGGATCCGTAAACAAATGTCTTCGAGAATGAAGTCCTTAGTGGACAGGTGGGGATTGTATCGTCCCCGGAATTCGGTCCCTTGAATTGATCCGTAGACCTATGTCTTTGAGAATGAAGTTTGTAGTGGACAAGGATCCCATAATTCCGAAAGGAAGGATCGTCCAAGTGTGGTAGATCCATAAATATTGGGTCCCATAATTCCGAAAGGAAGGATCACGAGTGCTGATGGACTAGAATCCCATAATTCTGAAAGGAAGGATTGTCCATGATCTCGTAATTCTGAAAGGAAGGATCACCATTGTTGATGGACTAGAATCCCGTAATTCTGAAAGGAAGGATTGTCCATGATTCTGTAATTCCGAAAGGAAGGATCACCAGTGTTGATGGACTAGAATCCTGTAATTCCGAAAGGAAGGATTGTACATGATCCCATAATTCCGAAAGGAAGGATCACCAGAGTTGATGGACTAGAATCACGTAATTCCGAAAGGAAAAATCACCAGTGTTGATGGACTAGAATCCCGTAATTTCGAAAGGAAGGATTGTCCATAATCCCGTAATTCCAAAAGGAAGGATTGTCCATGATCCCGTAATTCTGAAAGGAAGGATCACCAGTGTTGATGGACTAAAATCCCGTAATTCCAAAAGGAAGGATCACCAGAGTTGATGGACTAGAATCCCGTAATTTCGAAAGGAAGGATTGTCCATGATCTCATAATTCCGAAAGGAAGGATCATGTGTGTTGCAGGGTATGCTACTATTGTGTATACTTGACTGATGAGGATACTTGTATTGATGATATGTATTGATGAGGACACTTGTATTAATGATGTGTATACTTGTATTGGTGTGGATACTGATCGTGATGGTCTAGATGACGATGCTGATGATCGTGTGATGACGATGTTGATGGTTGTGTGATGACGATGCTGATGATCATGTGATGACGATACTGATGATCGTGTGATAACGATGCTGATTATCGTGAGGATCCAGATGTTGATGTTGCTGTAACTATTCAAGTGTTGCAGAATATAAAGATTCAGTACTGAAGATGTTGATGTTCCAGTATTGAAGATGTTCCAGTAATTGCTTGAGTTACTGATGATGTTGAGAAAGCTTCCAATGATTTATAGATGTATCATGTATGATGTTGATGACTCCTTGCTCGTGCAGATGTTGTTATAATATCCTTCTCGTTAAGGGGGAGTGTTGAGATACTGTAACTTCTAATAATATTATATTTGTACTTTTTTATTATGGAGATGTTTCATTCCTCCGTGAAGATCTTATTGTATATCCGGAGATGTTTATTCCTTCGTCGGATTGTCGTAACTTGGTTTATTAGACCTCCCTAGTGGGGGTCGGCCCTGTATGTGTTATGTGGGCCAAAGGGTTATTAGACCAACCTAGAGGGGTCGGCCCAGTCAGTTGTAGTGGGGTGTTTAACCCAGTAATTAAGTTGGGTCCGACCTAGCTTGTGTAAAAGTCAGTCAGGAAACTAGTATAAGTAGAGGAGGATGTTCCTCACTTATATCACTCATTCATTCACTTGTGAGTGGCGCACTTCTGTGAGAGAGGTCTACTATGGAGGAGGATTAGCTCATGTCTAGGGTTTTCATCTTTGTATTTGTTTATCATCTATATTGAGGAAGCTTAGCTGGGTTTTCTACCCCATGAGGGTTTCCCAAGATAAATCTGTGTCTCTTGTGTTTATGCTGTGCTTGTTGTTTCTTCAGTGATCCTGTATATGCTATTATTGTGAAATGGAATGTAATGCTGATATTTTCTATCTTAGAATATTGAATATTAACAATTACGGGCACACAACCCAACCTATCGGATCTACCAGGGACATATTACATGCCATAGGACAAAACCTCAAAAGATCATTTTCCAGATATCCCAGGTCCATATTACATGCCATAGGCAAAACCTCGAAAGACTATCTACAAACCTCCTAGGGCCAAATTATATGTCCTCCCAAGAAAAACCTCGAAAGAGCATTTGCTAAATATCCCAGGGCCAAATTATATGCTTATTTGCACAACCTGTCCACGCCCATAGAGTATCAACCTAATACTCACCATACATCATCCGGATGTACATCGTCACATGATCATCCTGATCATCACCATAGCATCATCATCATGCATATCATCTCGAGCAACATCTTGAAGCTCATCATCCATGATCATCCTGATCATACAATGCATCCACCTGATGCTTACACAGTATCTACCTGATCATACAATGTATCCACCTGATACATATCATCATACATGATCTACCTGATCATACAATGTATCCACCTAATACATATACAAATACATGATCTACCTGATCATACAACGTATCCACCTGATACATATACATATACATGATCCAACTGATCATAACAAGCATCCAACATGATGCATATACATATACATGATCCAACTGATCATAACAAGCATCCAACATGATGCATATACATATACATGATCCAACTGATCATAACAAGCATCCAACATGATGCATATAGATATACATGATCCAACTGATCATAACAAGCATCCAACATGATGCATATATAGAGCAGTAACTGGAGCATCCTCCTGATGCTCATCATCCAGCGCTTACATCCACAGCCATGGAAGGATCCTCCTCTCACCATGCTCGGAATGGCTCTTGCAAATGTGTTCATCACTTCTTCCTCGAAGTGTCATCAATCTGAAGAACACCAAGCCTCTCTCTGAAGTACTTGAACTTCACTCTAGCTAGTGGCTTCGTCAGCACAGCTGCAACCTGCTCATCCGTCGCAACATACAGGAGCTTCACTGCTCCTCTCTGCACCATATCCCTGATATAGTGATATTTGATCTCAATTTGTTTCGACTTGTCGTGGAACACTGGGTTCTCAGACAGCTTCACACAACTTAGGTTGTCACAAAAGATACCAGTAGCATCCAACGGGAGATCAAATAACTCAAACAGTAGCTTCCGAAGCCATACTGCTTCACAACTAGCCGAACAAGATGTGACATACTCTACTTCGGCTGTACTCAGTGCTACGTAGAACTGCATCCTACTAAACCAAGAGATCACACCTAATCCCACACTGAAGCAACACCCAGATGTGCTCTTCCTATCTGCAGCACTGCCTGCCCAGTCTGAATCAACAAAAACCTGCAGGTTAAACTTTTGATTCACATCATTCTTGAGCCCATAATCAATTGTACCCTTCAGGTACCTTAGAATATGCTTTACAGCAACCAGGTGAACACCTCTGGGATCCGTCAGGAACTGGCTCAATGTGTTCACCACAAAGCAAATATCTAGTCTCGTGTTCATCAGGTACATCAAGGACCCAATCATCTAACGATACATAGTGACATCAATTGGATCAGATGAAGCATCACACAGAAGCTTCAAGTTTGATGCCATAGGTGTGGCCATGGCCTTGTAGTCCATCATCCCGAACCTTTTCAGGATCTCTATTGCATACTTTCCTTGTCCAAGGAAGATTCCATCTGCACTCTGCCACACCTCCATGCCTAGAAAATAGTGCATCATCCCCAAGTCCTTCATCTCGAACTCAGTAGCAAGCTTCCTCTTTGTGTCGGCAATCAAACTATCCTCACCTGTTACAAACAAGTCATCCACATACAAGAGTAGTATCACAGGATTGCCTTCCTCAGCCTTGTAGTAAAGGTTGGAATCTGCTTTACTCTTAGTAAATCCCAAACTGGATAGAAAGCTATCTATCCTACCATACCAAGTTCTGGGAGCTTGCTTCTAGCCATACAAGGCTTTCTTCAACCTGCACACATATGACTCCCTGTCATGTGTCTAAAAACCAAGTGGCTGCTCCACATACACTTCCTCTTCGACTACACCATTCAAGAAAGTTGTCTTGACATCCATCTGGTGTATCTTCCATTTCATCACTATAGCCAGGGAAAGTACTGATCTGATGGAAGTGTACCAGGAGCAAAAGTTTCTTCATAATCAATCCATTATTTCTGGGAAAAGCCACAAGCTACAAATCTCGCTTTGTATTTCTCTATGTTGCCATCTACAGCATGCTTGATCTTGTAGATCCAATTGGAAGTCACCACAGACTTCCCTTTAGGTCTTGGGACTACATCCCAAACATCATTCTTCATGATCGACTGGTATTCCTAGACCATGGCATCCTTCCATTCTTTCTTTTCCAGTCACCACAGACTTCCCTTTAGGTCTTGGGACTACATCCCAAACATCATTCTTCATGATCGACTGGTATTCCTCGACCATGGCATCCTTCCATTCTTTCTTTTCCATTACTTGTTCATAACTGGAAGGTTCTTTGTTCATAATGTCACAGTGTAAGGCAACATAGTTGGTATAAGATCTAGTTCTCTTTCTTTCTCTGTGTTCTTCTTCTGGAATGCCATACCTTTTTGCATCTTGAATGAGCTCTCTAGCCCATGCAGGTTTTCTCTTGTGAGAGTTATTATCACGGGGTGGATCTACAGGTCTTTGTGGATATTCAACTTCATGATTTGCTTCTGGAATTGCTTCATTCATGGTGGTGTCTTGAAATCTATTTTCCTTTGGTTCTTCATGATCTTCAACAGGTGCCTTTCTTGACTTGATGAAAGTTGATTTTTCATCAAATGTTACATCCCTACTGACATCAATCTTCTTGAACCTTGGAAAGTATATTCTGTAAGCCTTCGATCTTTCACTGTACCCCACAAAGATTCCCTTCTTTCCTGAAGGATCTAGCATTGTCCTCTTTTCCTTTGGAACATGTGTATATACTGGACAACCAAATATTCTGAGATGGATGACTTCAGGTTTCTTACCAGAGAATACCTCTTCTTGTGTCTTGTTGTCCAATATCATGTGAGGTGTTCTGTTCTGCGCATATACAGCTGTCCTAGCTACTTCTGCCCATAGATGCATTAGCAGATCCTGGTCATGCAGCATTGCTCGTGTTGCATACATGATTGTTTTGTTTTTCCTTTCTGCAACTCCATTCTATTGTGGATTGTAGGGAGCAGTCAACTCCCTCTTAATCCATGAATCACTGCATAACTTCTCGAAATCACCTGAAGTGAATACTCCACCATTATCGGATTTGAATGTCTGATCTTCTTATCAGTTTGATTTTCCATCAAGGCGTTAAATTCCTTGAACTTATCAAACACTTCATCTTTTTTCTTCAAGAAGTAAACCCAAGTCTTCCTAGAGAAATCATCAATGAAAGAGACATAGTATACATACCCACTCAGAGAACTGGATGACATCGGACCGCATACATCGGAGTGGATAATTTCCAAGATTCCTTTAGCTTTTCTTTCACTGCTTGGAAATTCCTTCTTAATGTTCTTTCCTTTTGCACATCCTTTGCAAACACCTTCATGCTATGTCTTGATTTCAGGAAGACCCTCTACAGCTTTACTTGCAATTGGTAGTGCTCTATAGTGCACATGTGCAAGCCTTCTATTCCAGAGTTCACTTGGCTCCACGGATTCATGTACCATGGCATGTTCAGGTTGTCCCTTCAATTTGTACAATCTTCCCTCTTGCTCTCCAATCACTACTGCATCATCTATGGTCTTACCCTTTGGCCATATGTGTACTTGGCCATCTACAAATGCAACCCTCATGCCTTTTGCATCCAATGCAGATATGGAGAGTAGATTCTTCTTGAGCCTAGGTACATATAGAACCTCTTTCACCTTTAAAGACTTTCTAGAGTCTAGGTTGTAAGAAGCTTCACCACTTCCTTTGATAGGATATCGGTAGTCATCCCCAAGTTTCACCTTATGGGGTGACTCATGTTCAGATAGGTTTACAAAAGATTCTTTAAACCCAGTCATGTGTTTGGAAGCCCCACTGTCAATAAGCCAATCATTACAACCATGAGAGATAGTACCTGTGAGAGCAGTGATTAGAACATATTCATCTTCGCTTGATGAGTCATCACTTTCTGATCTAGCCTTCTTCTTGGGAGGTTCATCATCCTCAGCAGCATGAGCATGATATCTCCTTTTGTTATTCTTCTTCTTCTTGTTGAAGTTGTTGTTGTTGTTGTCCCTTTTGTTCTTGGGACAATTTGCAGCAAAGTGTCCCTTCTCATTACATGTAAAGCATCTTAGATCCTTCTTATTCTTTTGATGATTGTGAGAGGATCTCTTGTAATGAGAGTGCTCCTTCTTGGGCTTGCTTCTTTTGGTGTGAGCTGCGAGAGCTTGATCTTCACTTCCCATATTTTCTTCTCGGGCTACAAGCCTAGCCTCTTCTTGTGAACATTCCTCCCACAGTCTACTGAAGGAGATCAACTTCCTTCTTGCACAATTTCCTTGAATAAAGGAATCCCATGATCTAGGTAGGCCATTCAGAGTGGTCATGACAATTTCACCATTCTCCACCACTTCATCCACAGCTTCAATTTGTTCCTTGATCTGAGAGACCTTAAAGAAATAGGATTGAATGGTCTCTCCATTCTGAAGCTTTACCCCTTTCAATTGATTCCGCAGAGTCATCTTTTGATTTATGTTATTCCCTTCAAATAGCTTGGTTAAGGTGTCAAACATCTCCTTAGGTGTCTTTAGAGATGACACATGTGGTATAAGATGGTCTTTGATAGAATCAGCAATGATCCACTTTGCCTTGACCAAGTTCTTCTTATGCAAGGCCTTAGCCTCTTCTTCCTCTGGGACAGGGACCTCAGAACTAATGTAAGTATCCAACTCATTTTCGTCCAGGATTAACCTAATCCTATACTTCCATGCTCGAAAGTTATCAGCCCCTTCAAGCTTATCCTCAAGCTTGGTGTGGTGAGACATCTTAAAGAGTACTTCAAATGGAAATAGAAAAGATTTAGGTCTTACCACTTGATTTGCAGAAATCTGGATCTGGTGTCGGATTAGGGTTTGTTAGAGAAACCCTAAAAATTCAAAATGTGAATTTCAACTTTTTGAAAGGATAGAAATATGCGCCTTGATGAGCTGATCAGTTTGGTATATTCAGAATTTGAAATCTGTAAAGTTTGACCCTTCGAAAATGCCTTTTAGTCTTCCCGGATTCACTTGGGAGGACCCTGAATTAGGGTTTGAGTTTCCCAGAGCTTCACCCAACCAAAAATATCAATCCAAAGCTCTAAAATTCGATTTTTCCAAGTAGCTTCCAGCTATGTCCTCAAATTTCATAAATTCCTTTTTTTGTGTGGAAACCCTAATTTTTAGGGCCAAAAATGAAAGTGCCCAGAATTGAATTCTGATTGGACAGAAAGATTCTCCTTGATGAGTAGAGTCAATATACCTTGCTGCTTTTCCAAAATATGTGGATAGAAACCCAATAAACAAGAAACCCTAGTTTCTGCCACTGCACAAGGTCTTCTTCTCAGGTTAGCTCTGATACCATGTTAATTTTTGAGCATTAATTCAACATACTCTAGGATCTTTACTGAGAGAATAACATGTACAACATATCAAGTATAACAATGCATATCAATCACACCAAGCAATCACATGAGACAATAGACACACAAAGTTTCACTGGGGAAAACCATAAAGGTGAAAAACCCCACAACTTCCTCAGAGATAGAAAGAGCAATGATACAACCAAAGTACAAGAGATAGTCTTATACTAGAAGCTACTCCTCCTCCTCAACTAGTGTGCCACTTTCCGAGTGATGTAGGAGTGAATAATGAGATTATCAAAATAGAGATCTCCCGCTCTCTATTTATACATGACCTGTCCTGCCCAATAACCTAGCAGGGCCGACTTGTCTAACTCAGTCTAATAACCCATGGTTAAACTAATCAGGGCCGACCCCACACTCAGTGGTCTAATAACCCATCACAACAAGTTACTTGTCTAACTCAGTCTGTCTAACTCAGTCTAATAACCCATGGTTAAACTAATCAGGGCCGACCCCACACTCAGTGGTCTAATAACCCATCACAACAAGTTACAACACTTGCGACACTTTCGTATAGAGGAATAATAACATCTCTATAGGAGTACAATATACATGGGTGAAATACATTCCGAAGTTACATATACATCAACAAATATGCAATGGAACTTGATTTGCATCGCATAACGTCCAATGGTCGGTGAACAAGGCTCCGAGTGTCTTCAATATCTAAGCACACCTCATCAACGAACAAGTCGGAGCTCGAGAATGGTTTTTGGAGACTTGTATACATGCAATGGAAGCTACGGCCAAGTGGATTGTGATCCGGATAAATCTTAGACACCAATCTTGCTGATGGACTGTTGGGAGGATCAACATTGCCATGCGGATACCATGCATCAATTTAATTTCACGGAGGGGATCAATTTTTCTGTTATAAGTTGTTTTGGTCATGATCCTTTATTTTCTTCATGCTAAAGCATGAGTCGACTCTTTGATATGCCACATGGTATGGCCTAGTCTGAAATTTCTTTTCTTTTCTCCATATCGGCCCCTTCACAAAATACCTTTGTGGCAAGAAAAATATAAAGGGGTGGCAATTTCACAGTTCACCAAAGTTCTTCCTTGAGGTTACTATGTTCACTAAAACCTGAACTTTTATGCATCTCCTCATTTTGAACTCTTCCTACTTCCTACTGTGTTGTGTTGTTCATATGAGCAACTAATTTTCTTTTGAATTTATTTTACAGGTAGACATAGTCTGTAACCTCGGGCACCATGAAGTCCAGTTGTTGTCTCACATTTTAAAGGATTTGAAGCAAGAGGCATTTTTAATGGTTTTGAATTAAAAAATTTCAAACTTTAGCATTCAGGGATTAACACTGAAGAGCTGAGAAGTTAACATAAAGAGCACGTAAATTTTTCCGTATGTAAATATCTATCTTATGATACGCGTAAACCTTTTGTGGCATCTTTGCTCCTCCTCATATGTTTGGAGAAGTTTTGGACAGACGAATGTGTGAAAATGAAGAGCATACAGGGGATGGAGCAGGGACAAAGTGTTAATGGGTCTTCTGAGTTAGAAGAGATGAGAAATACATAAACATTGACATATTTGGAGGAGTTGGGGGTAGAGGGATGTCTCAAGCTAAATAGCATACGAGAGTTGGAGCACGTGACAAACGTGGGTTTCCTGAGTTAAAAGAGATTCCAAGTATGGAAACATTGGCATCTTTGGAAGTGGTGGAGGCAGCTGGATGTGTGAAGGTGAAGAGCATATAGGGGTTGGAGCTCACGACAAAGCTTAGAATCTTAGGTTTTCATTGGTTTTCTGAGTTAGAAGAGCGGCCAAGTATGGAAACATTGACATCTTTGGAGGGGTTGGGGGTAGAGGGGTGTGTGAAGCTGAATAGCATACGGGGGTTGGAGCACGCTATAAATCTTTGGAGGAATTGTGAGCCAGTGATTTGTGAAGCTGAAGAGAATGCATGGGTTGGTGAAAGCTTCGAGACCTAAGTGTTAGTGGTTGGTCATTGGAGTTGTTGGTCATTTAGGGAGATCTCCTTCTATCATCTTGATGCAACTTTTGGTAATGGTTCTTTGCCTAGTTGATGTTGATAACCCACAAATTGCAATGGGCTACCTATACAAGGCCATGGAGAGGGCCAAAGAAGCTATTTATAAAAGAAGGGTGAACAACAATATGAAAAATAGATAATGATTTGGGATTTGACTGGTCGATAATGGAACAATATACAAATAGCAATTTAAATAAAGAAAAAAATTGTGAAAAATTGTTCAGAAGCACACTGATTCAAGCCATTCAAATGATTAACACAATAATATTGCTTGAACTCATGGATTGAATAGTGAATTTATAACATGCATGGTTGTTACATCATTCAATTCCCACTGCCCACATATGTCGTCATAGTTTACACCTTTCGTTGCACCTTAGAAAAGGGAAAAAATAATATACCAGAAGGTAGCCATGGTGGAACTGTATAGAAGCCGCTAAAAAATCAATCCTGATAATCGATCCTGGGCCAATTGTGTTAAAACTCACATAGATACTACTACTAAACTCGATCTCAATAGACTTCAATGGCGCTCTTATTTATGGACATCTAGTAATACCCAAACCCTCTATGTAGCAACCACAGTAGCAACCTGAATATCTCAACCAACATCTTCTCATTGTATTCTTTTAGCGGTCGTTGTACAAAGGGATTGATGCAACAACGTACTAAGGGCTGAACCTGCCACAAACTAAATCGTTGGAGAAAACCTTGGAACTCGCTAGATTCATCATCATTTTCACATACGCATCTCTCAGCTTAGCCAAGTAAACCAAGTTGGCTCTAAATGACTAGATAATAATCAACTATCAATTATTCATTTCAAGGATTGATGCATAACCAAAAACCGTAATTATAACAATTATTCTCAAAAATAAAAGTCAAGAAATCAATTTTGTTTAATTATTTTATTTATTTTTTAAATTCTTTGATTAAAAATTCTTTTATTATTGTTTTAATTAATAATAAATTAAAATGCTATTTGTTTTGTTTAAATGAATTTAAGTTTTTTGGGAAATCAAGATTATAGGTTAAACAAAAAACTCGTTTTTATTATTTGTCGGTAATATTCTGTCAGTGCCACATAGGTTCAAATTCCCCACGAGGTTTTTTTAACAATGTTAGAAAAGCGAGTTCTATTATAAATCCACCTCAATCCCAAGTCTTGAACCTTGTGGGTGTTTTTAATAATGATGAGAGTTCAGATATGTATTAGCTTTTTATCTTTTTGTCATTTTATTCAATTCCATTCTAAATATAGACATAACATATGGGCACTCACTTGCTTCGGTATGGGATATTGTTACTGCATTAAATATTATCCTCCAAGACAACAATCCCTAAGATAGTGGAACTGGATGCACACCATCTCTATTAGCTAAAGAACAACACAAACAAGGGTGAGGCATTGGATTAAATGGGTCTCTTCAGGCATTGGATTAACTAGGTCTCTGGAGGGTAAACAGTGAAACCCACTAATTTTAATTAACCGTCTTCTAATCCTTGTTAAGGAAAAAGAGAAACAATAGCTATGTGTATGTTGTAGTGGGTGGTCTTCTTGTGTACATAATGTGAACATGGTACACATCTCTAGCCTCGCCATATTTTTCTTGGCTTCACTTTTTGTGGTTGGTTGGGGAAGCCTATGTTTACACACCACCACTGTCAAATAAGTCTACTCTACTCCTAACTTGATGGGATGGGGAAATAATCATTCAATCCTATTAGATAAGATTAGCTCCAATTTGCATAACATCATTGACTTCACAAGTTTGTAGAACATCAAGGTTGTGAAGTTCGAGAATATTGCTTCTAGATTGAAATCATTTTTGGTGACATGTTTGAATATCCATTATTGGTTGATCAAACTCAATATATAGATTAAATTCTGTATGTATGATTTGATGACCCTGATGAAAATGAATTTGTAGTTCATTTTGGTTATATTAGAAATTATATCCCTTTAAGTGTCTCTAGGATTAATATCTACTCAAAACTATTAAAAAACCTTAATGTAAGATATGAGTAGTCTTTGAAAAACAGCTAAACCAAGCCATTCTCAGTATTCCCACACAAGAATTAGTAAAGAATACAAGTATTCTTTGAAAAAACACCTACACCAAACCATTTTCAATATTGGCATCTTTAACTCCTATTAAAATTTACATGAACCGTCTCAGAAGAAAACCTAAACCAAGCCATTCTCAAACTTCACATCTTTAATGTGTCTTCAAGTTAAGTTCCCCATTGGTTTACTTAATAATTGGTAATAATTGCTGACCTACTAGAGGTTTACTTAATAATTGATAATACTTATTAAAGGGTCATGGTTGTTCAAGTTTTGTTTCATAGTTTCTATTTCAATCTTCTTTGGCATGATTGAACTCCTTTGATTGTGATTATAAGGATGACTTTGAATTCGAGAGCCAAATTGGATTGACATTCTTTGGAATATAGGAAAAATATTGTGCTTGTTTAAAGAAATGTTGACAATTTGTTTGGTTAATGCAATGAATATTCTGATTACAATGTTAATAAAGTGTATTGTAACTTGATTCTTGTTGATTTTAGGTTTAATATTCTCCTATTTTACTCTATTGTTTATATCTTCATCATATAATTGCAATTACTCATAATATATTGATCTTGTGATAATTCCTATACATTATCCTTCATGTTAGAGGTTTTTTGTCTCCAAAAAAATGAGGAATTGCTTTCAATTTTGTATGATAACATCAACCTTAACTTCTAATGCATATATATATATTTTTTATCAACATTCTATCTTTAATTTCCTTAAAGACTTTTTTTTTTAATGTCTTATTGGTCAACATGTTTTCTACGTGACCACAACACACTAGATTACATCTTCATTAAAATAATGCCTATGTTGCAATGATGGGTATTATTGGAATTGTTTACAAGTATCTACCACGCATCCCAATATGCTTGGAGAAGGTTGTAGAGGGATATGCATGATGTCTTGCTCCTCTATATATGTGATTTAGAGTTGTTTGGTGAATGACATGACTATTTGTGAGTTATAGTTGTTTTCTCAAGGGCTATTTATGAGTTTAGTTGTTTGATCTACTAGATTGTTTTGTGAAGGACTACTTATGAGTTTAGTTTTTTTCTCTAGTAGAATGTTTTGTTTACTCAACATTTATAGAATTAAATGGAAAAAAATTCATTAAGAATATTTAAACCATCATCAATACAATGAAAACAAATATATACTTGAAATGTACATGTTTTTGTTGTATTTTATATTATAAATATTTCTTGTTAATTAAACCCACTTCAACAAATATTATTAAAGCACGTGAAAACTAAGAAATGTTCTTAAACACTATTTCAATATGGAAATTGTTTAAACCTTATATTTTGGGTATTTGTTTCAAAAATATTTTACAAATCTACTTTGTAAAGTGTTGTTTCTATATTATCAACTCTATATAAATGCAAACAACAAGAGCAAGCCACATTTACCTCAAGACCTTTCCCACTTAACCTCTTTTAATCCGTCTATTTCTGGTTGCACATATAAGTTACCCATAACCAATATCAATTTATATTTTCTTCTTCCTTGTACTTTATATTAGTTCCATAGTTTTAAAGTTGACTCTTTATGTTCTAATTAGCAAACCTCATACTTAACATAAAAAAAAGAACATAACATGTTTTATACATGTATAAGCAATTAATTAACAACATTTCAGAGCACACTATTGGATTAAGATATTGGTTATAGGAAGTTTATATGTGCATATGCTCATTTATCTAATACACCTTCCTTCTACTTTCATTTGCATATGTATTGATTTCTTTATCTGCATGTTATATCTTTTAGTATGCCAGCATAACATTATCATTACATGTATGAATGCCTTATGCAACATCACTATACATTTTCAGTTTGTAAGTAGCTTGTATACATTTTTTCCATCTCCTACCCTTTCTCTTTATAACATATGACCAATAGTTGAGTTCCTTTCTAAATATAAACCACTTCTAGAATTTAGTATTCATATCCTTGAAAGAGACATAATGAAAATGATAAGAAATTATTGGATAAGTCCAAATTAACATCTTCTTCCAAACCTAGATGTCAAATGTTGTTGTTGTTTCCATTGATCATCTTGTATATATGAAGAACTTGTAGTATCTATCTATACTTATTAAAGTTACTTATGAGTTCATACTTGCTTTTTAGTCAACATACCTTCCATACTTGCTTGACACTTTCATTTGAATGTTGTTGTTTCCATTGATCATCTTGTATATATGAAGAACCTGTAGTATCTATCTATACTCATCAAAGTTACTTATGAGTTCATACTTGTTTTTTAATCAATATATATCTTCCATACTTTCTTAACACTTTTATTTAAAGTTTAATAGACATACTTGTTTGAAACTTCTTGTTTGTTGCTCCTATCGGCAGGAAAATTGTTCAACATATTTGTGCTAGAGAGTACCTTTTGACCTTATCGGTGAAGACATAAACTTTTAATTCAAATATTTTCTCGAAGGTGCTCGTTGTCATGTCCAAAGAGGTTTCACCATCATTGGAAACAATTGACCCACTTGATGAAAGCGATAACATTGTGCTCAATAGGCGTCCAATTGTCCGCAAGCTTTGAACTTTACCTTTACATTCACTTTTTCCAAGTTTAACTGCTTTTCAGTCCCAACTTTGTTTGCATTCTTCTCATACTTAGCATCTACAATGTTTTGTATCAACATGATTACTTAAGTGGTACTTGTAACCAGCAATAAATAGTATTGAATATTATATTATTTTTGTTTTGTTGTAACATTGCGTTAACCAACAGATTTATTTTAACCTATCCTGCCACTTTCTAATATGTTTCCTTTCTCTTAGTTAGTAATTAACAGTTTAAAATTAACATTGTTTTATCAAGTCCTATTTCTAACCTTCATAAGCAATCTTATATATGCTCTTATTTTATACTTCATTTCTTTATAAACAATGTTCAGAAGCGCCTATATTTATTTCTTGCAACAACTTATCATCATTTATCCATGCTCCCCTTATCTTTTACAATCTACCTTTGTTCACTCTTCCAATGGTTAAATATATAGTATGTTTCTCTTTCGCCAAAGGCACCATCAAGATCATAACCACCGCACAATTTTTTTTGTAGGAATGTCGACAAATCTTAACATTGATCAAATCAATGCACGCAGAAGAGTTCTATATGCTCAAAAATAAAAATAAAAACAACAAGCATCAACGCCTTCTATATAGAGATACTTGTCAACTTGTTAATATCCCTTCCCCATTTCACGTTGTCCGAGATTCCCTAACACCCTCTCCACCATCCACATCTGCAGCACCCCATTCAACAAACTCTAGCCTCGATGGTGCACTGCAACGATTTTGTACACTATTGGACAAACTATCTCCCATGAATGTATGCTCTATATGCATGGAATCTTATCCTGGAATTAAAACAAACCACTTTTGTGATGCATATGCATGTTCTCGTTGTATCACGGAAAAAAAAATGTCCACCACTTTTCCTTGGAAAACAACATGGATCCTAGCATACAACCATTTGTACTTGCAAGGATTACTCAAGTTGAAGAAATGCTCATTTTTCGTGTTAACCCAATCTTACAAGTCACACATGCTCGTGGTGGACAATATACATATTCTGGCCACACTATTAGCTTCCCGTAAAAAAAATTCTAGCATTGCCACTTCCCTCCCTTGTTTACTTTCAGGCATTGACATCATTATTGTTCACAAATGCAGCCTTACAAACAAGCCTTATGAATTCTTTGTTAGTCGAGCACGTGTTCTTGCTGCTCTTGAATACAAACTATCAAATGACCCATACTACAAAGATGTTCAAGCTAACCTAATTGAATTATCTTCTTTGCATCTTGAACCAACAGACATTTCATCCCTCCTTCATCATGTCACACCTGATGAAACCCCATTTGCTAACCATATCTCATCTTCTACTGGTTAACCACCCGCTTCCTTGAACCCCATGAAGTACACTCCTCCTCCTTCATATCTACACAAACAAATTGTGGAACTGAGGTTGTCAACTGTGTACTCTCTTTTACATTCATAAAAACAAAGCATCCAAGCAAAGCGACCTCTCCTCATCTACCTCCACGTTGAATAAATACAACCTTTATATTGAGAGATACAACCACTCCTATTGTATTGTAAGTCTGCATTTTATTGTGCTTTGTTGTGAACTATCCGTTATACCTCAAAGTTACACATTGAGCCCTAGTGTTGCATATTTGTACCATGTGACCTAGCGACTCTTCTCCCTAATGCCCATCATACATTATTGGCTCCCTCATTGGTATCATCTGGACACCTAGGAGCAAAATCCATTGACTGAATGCCGAAGACATAACCTTATCTGCCATGTGTCACAACAGCTGACCCTATCTGCATAGATTTTCGCGCTCTGCACACCTATTGGGTAACAAAAATTAGGGTTTCCATGATATGCTCAGACCCTAGGGCGCGATAATATAGATTATTATCGCGTTATGCTCAGACTTGGGGGTGCGAAAATCCCTTTTTATCCTTTTTCCATGGATCATGGATCTCATCCTTCGAGAGATTTTGTTGGGATTATCAGCCTCAATTCGATCCCAACCCCCTCTCCCTGTTTAGTTTGGTTGATCCACTAAACACTCATTAGACCCACCTTACTCTCCTTTTGGTTAACCCTTCCAAGCACTATAAAGGAGAGGCCTTCCATGAGCCAAGGGGGGACTTTTGGGAGCATCAAACCTATGATCTTGAGACTTTTGCAGAGATAGCTAGAGGAGGAGCTTGGAGCTGAAAGTTGGCTTGGACATCAAGCAACCATTGTAAGCATTATCAAGTTTCCAATAAAGATAACTTGTCTTATTTCCCAATTTGTGTATGTTGATTATGATTCAATTACATGATTTGTATCTAGCTAGATTTAGATTCTAACTTGTAATTCAAGGTACTTGGAGAATTGTATATGCTTATATCTTGTCTAATCTTAACAGGTTCATCATGAGGACTTCGAGATCTGGACTATAAGCAGGACAAACATCAGAGTGAAAGGTCAGTCATCTTCTCTCATATTCTTCAATGCTGAAATCTTGAAATACTTGTTTGATCTAGGATTCAAGATAGCATTTATTTTACTTTTGTCTTAGATTAGAGTTAGTTTATCCTGCTTTAACCTAAGAGGGCTTCTTTATATCCGTAGGAAGAAATCTCTACAACACTATCTATATTGTCAGAAGACGTGTGAATCCTTGATGCAGTGAGAGTCATTGATATCCAGTTACTTTCCTTGGTTTATTAGTATTTTTCAAAAGATTAATTTATATAGTGACAGGTCTATTTGCCTTTACATGGTTGAGAAGCATGTAAATTTTTTATTGTGGACTTCAAATCCTCAATGAGAAGGAAGAAACATATATGGGTTTCCCACTGTATCTTCCATTCTTGAAGCAAGCATAACGAAGATTCACCACTCCTATTGTGTTGTAAGTCTGCATTTTTATTGTGCTTTGTTGTGAACTATCTATATTGTCAGAAGACATGTGAATCCTTTATACGGTGAGAGTCATTGATAACTAGTTACTTTCCTTGGTTTATTAGTAATTTTCAGAAGATTAGTTCATGTAGTGATAGGTCTGTTCTCCTTTACATGGTTGAGAAGGATGTAAAGTTTTTATTGTGGACTTGAAATCCTCAATGAGAAGAAAGAAACATATTTGGGTTTCCCACTGTATCTTCCATTCTTGAAGAAAGCATAACAAAGATTCATTTACAACTTAGATTGTGGCACTATCAAGAGTTGGTCCATGAAAGAGTTCTATACCTATACTTGTATATGGAGATTCCTAAATTTATTGCTATATCACATGGCATGAAAGCAAACTTTTGTTCACAAGTAGTTTGTACAGTTTAGGAGCTATTACAATCATTGTTTTCATTGATATTATTGCATAAATATTTTTGCAAATTACTTATATATTCCAGATATAGTAGTAATCTATAGTGTTGAGATTACTACTACAGAGATTATGAGAAAATAAATTGTAGTTGGCTTGTTAATTTTTGAGCATTAATTCAACATACTCTGGGATCTTTACTGAGAGAATAACATGTACAGCATATCAAGTATAACAATGCATATCAATCACACCAAGCAATCACATGAGACAATAGACACATAGAGTTTCACTGGGGAAAACCATAAAGGTGAAAAACCCCACAACTTCCTCAGAGATAGAAAGAGCAATGATACAACCCAAGTACACATAGATAGTCCTCCTAGCAGCTGAACCTCCTCCTCCACTAGTGCACCACTTTCCGAGTAGTGTAGAAGTGAATAATGAGATGATCAAATAGAGTGCCTCCCGCACTCTATTTATACATGACCTGACCTGCCTAATAAACTAGCAAGGCCAACTTGTCTAACTCCGTCTAATACCATGGTAATGCTAATCAGGGCCGACCCCACACTTGGTGGTCTAATAAACCATCACATGCAAGTTGCGACACTTGCGACACGTTCAATACAAATGATGACACTTCCATATAGAGGAATAATAACATCTCTATAGGAGTACAATATACATAGGTGAAATACATTCCGAAGTTACATATACATCAACACTCCCTCTTAACTAGGAAGGTATTTCTCGACACAGATCTGCTAGCACAAGTCTTCTTCTATGGATCATCATCATCGAATCATTGTCATCGTCACTGTTGTTGCTATCTCAATCAATCTCTTATCTACTCGTCATAGGAAGTTCTACAGAGCCAGTCCTTTTTCATACTGGATGTAGGCCTTCCACCTGCAGGTCTTCATCATCTAAAGAGCCAGCCATTTTTCATGCTGGATGTATCACAAAGCCAGCCCTTTTTCATGCTGGATGTGACCTAGAACAAATCTAGGATTTCCACCACAAAGCCAATCCTTTTTCATATTGGATGGGACCTAGAACAAATCTAGGATTTCCGCCACAGAGCCGGTCCTCTTTCATACTAGATGGGACCTCGAACAAATCTAGGATTTCCGCCACAGAGCTAGTCCTTTTTCATACTGGATGGGACCTAGAACAAATCTAGGATTTCCACCACAAAGCTAGTTCGTTTTCATACTGGATGGGACCCAGAACAAATCTAGGATTTCTGCCATACTGTGGAATCCTCAGGACTTATTACGTGCAACACAAAACCTGGCCAGAGCATCCCAGGAATCATTATGGGCACACATCCCAACCTATTGGATCTCCCAGGGAAATATTACATGTCCTCCCAGAGCAATGACTCGAAAGAGCATCCTAGGACTTATTACGGGCACACATCCCAACCTATCGAATCTCCCAGGTCAACTTACATGCTCATCTGCACAACCTGTCCACGGCCACAGAGCATCAACCTGATACTCATCATACATCATCCTGATGTACATCATCACATGATCATCCTGATCATCATCATAGCATCATCCTGATGCATATCATCTGGAGCAACATCCTGAAGCTCGTCATCCATGATCATCCTGATCATATAATGTATCCACCTGATACATATCATCTGGAGCAACATCCTGAAGCTCATCATCTATGATCATCCTGATCATACAATGTATCCACCTGATACATATACAAATACATGATCCACTTGATCATAACAAGCATCCAACATGATGCATACAAAGCAATAATTGGAGCATCATCCTGATTCTCATCATCCAGCGCTTACATCCATAGCCATGGGAAGGATCCTCCTCTCACCATGCTAGGAATGGCTCCTGCAAATGTGTCCATCACTTCTTCCTTGAAGTGTCATAAATCTGAAGAACACCAAGCCTCTCTCTGAAGTACACAAACTTCACTCTGGCTAGTGGTTTCTTCAACACATTTGCAACCTGCTCATCCGTCGCAACATACAGGAACTTCACTGCTCCTCTCTACACCATATGATTCCCTGATATAGTGATATTTGATCTCAATGTGCTTCGACCTGTCGTGGAACACTGGGTTCTTAGATAGCTTCACACTACTCTGGTTGTCACAATAGATACTAACAGCATCCAACGGGAGATCAAATAACTCAAACAGTAGCTTCCTCAGCCATATTGCCTCACAACTAGCCGAACAAGCTACAACATACTTTGCTTCTGCTGTACTTAGTGCTACGCAGGACTGCTTCCTACTAAACCAAGAGATCACACCTGATCCCATACTGAAGAAACACCTAGAAGTGCTCTTCCTATATGCAGCATTACCTGCCCAATCTGAATCAACATAACCCTGCAGGTTAAACTTTTGATTCGCATCATACTTGAGCCCATAATCAATTGTACCCTTTAGGTACCTCAGAATATGATTTACAACAACCAGGTGAACACCTCTGGGATCCGTCAGGAACTGGATCAATGTGTTCACCGCAAAGCAAATATCCGATCTCGTGTTCGTCAAGTACATCAAGGACCCAATCATCTGACGATACATAGTGACATCAACCGGATCAGATGAAGCATCACACATAAGCTTTAGGTTCAATACCATAGGTGTGGCCATGGCCTTGCAGTCCATCATCCCGAACCTCTTCGGGATTTCTACTGCATACTTCCCTTATCCAAGGAAGATTCCATCTGCACTCTGCCACACCTCCATACTTAGAAAGTAGTGCATCATCCCCAAGTCCTTCATCTCGAACTCGGCAGCAAGCTTCCTCTTCATGTCGTCAATCAATCTATCCTCACCCGTAACAAATAGGTCATCCACATACAAGAGTAGAATCACAGGATTTCCTTCCTCAACCTTATAGTAAAGGTTGGAATCCGCTTTACTCTTGGTAAAGCCCAAACTGGATAGAAAACTGTCCATCCTACCATACCAATTCCTAGGAGCTTGCTTCAATCCATACAAGGCTTTCTTCAACCTACAAACATATGACTCTCTATCATGTGTTTCAAAACCAAGTGGCTACTCCACACACACTTCCTCTTTGACTACACCATTCAAGAAAGTTGTCTTGACATCCATCTGGTGTATCTTCCATTTCATCATTGCAGCCAGAGAAAGTACTTTTCTAATGGAAGTGTATCTAGCTACAAGAGCAAAGGTCTCTTCATAGTCTATTCCCTCTTTCTGAGAGAAGCCATGAGCTACAAACCTTGCCTTGTATTTCTCTATGCTACCATCTGCAGCATGCTTGATCTTATAGATCCACTTGGAAGTCACAACAGACTTCCCTTCTAGTCTTGGGACCACATCCCAAATATCATTCTTCATGATCGATTGGTATTCCTCAACCATGGCATCTTTCCATTCTTTCTTTTTCGCTGCCTCTTCATAACTGAAAGGTTCTTTGTTCATAATGTCATAGAACAAGGCAACATAGCTAGTGTGTGACCTTGTCCTTTTCCTTTCTCTGTGTTCCTCTTCTGGAATACCATATCTTTCTGCATCTTGGATGAGCTCTCTAGCCCATGTAGGTTTCCTCTTGTGAGAGTTCTTCTCACAGGGTGGATCTATAGGTTCTTGTGGATCTTCAATTTCATGGGTTGCTTCTGGAATTGCTTCATTCATAGTGGTATCTTGAAATCCGATTTCCTTTGGTTCTTCATGATCTTCAATAGGTGTCTTCATTGATTTGATATAAGCTAAGTCCTCATCAAATGTTACATCCCTGCTGACATCAATCTTCTTGAATCCTGGAAAGTATATTCTGTAAGCCTTTGAGCTTTCACTGTACCCCACAAAGATGCCCCTATTTCCTGAAGGATCTAACTTAGTTATCTTTTCCTTTGGAACATGAGTATATACTGGACAACCAAATATTCTGAGATGGATGACTTTAGGTTTCTTACCAAAAAATACCTCTTCTAGTGTCTTGTTGTCCAATATCTTGTGAGGTGTTCTATTCTGCACATATACAGCTGTCCTAGCTACTTCTGCCCATAGATGCATAGGAAGATCTTGGTCATGAAGCATTGTCTGTGCTGCTTCCATGATAGTTCTATTCTTCCTTTCTGCAACTCCATTTTGTTGTGGATTGTAAGGAGTAGTCAACTCCCTCTTAATACCTAAATCACTGCATAGCTTCTTGAAATCACCTGAAGTGAATTATCCACCATTGGCGGATCTAAAGGTCTTAATCTTCTTATCAGTTTGATTTTCCATCAATGCTTTGAATTCCTTGAATTTATCAAATACTTCATCTTTGTTCTTTAAGAAGTAAACCCAAGTCTTCCTAGAGAAATCATCAATGAAAGAGACATAGTATACATACCCACTCAGAGAACTTGATGACATCAGACCACATACATCGGAGTGGATAATTTCCAAGATTCCTTTTGCTTTACTTTCACTGCTTGGAAATGCCTTCTTAATGTTCTTTCCTTTTGCACATCCTTTGCAAATACCTTCATGCTTTGTCTTAATTTCAGGAAGACCCTCTACTACTTTACTTGCAACTGGTAGTGCTTTGTAGTGCACATGTGCAAGCCTTCTATGCCAAAGTTCACTTGGCTCCATGGATTCATGTACCATGGCATGTTCAGGTTGTCCCTTCAATTTGTACAATCCTCCCTCTTACTCTCCAATCACTACTGCATCATCTATAGTTTTACCCTTTGGCCACATTAGGACTTGGCCATCTACAAATGCAACCCTCATGCCTTTTGCATCCAATGCAGATATGGAGAGTAGGTTCTTTTTGAGCCCAGGTACATATATAACATCTTTCATCTGCAAGGACTTCCCAGAGTCTAGGTTGTAGGAAGCTTCACCACTTCCCTTGATAGGATATTGATAGTCATCCCCAAGTTTCACTTTACGAGGTGACTCATGTTCAGATAGATTTACAAAAGATTCTTTAAACCCAGTCATGTGTTTGGAAGCCCCACTATCAATAATCCAATCATTACATCCATAAGAGATAGTACTTGTGAGAGCAGAGATTAGAACATATTCATCTTCACTTGATGAAGCATCACTTTCTGCCCTAGCCTTCTTGGCGGGGTTCATCATCCTCAGCAGCATGAGCATGGTACCTCCTTTTGTTTCCCTTCTTCTTCTTGTTGAAGTTGTTTTTGTCCTTTTTGTTCTTGGGACAATTTACAACAATATGTCCCTTCTCATTACATGTAAAACATATTCTCTTCTCTTTATGTTGATGGTGGTGAGAAGATTTCTTGAAATGAGATGGCTCTCTCTTGGGCTTTCATTTCTTGGTGTGTGCTGTGAGAGCTTGATCTTCATTCCCCATCTTTTCTTCTCGAGCCACCAGCCTTGCTTCTTCTTGTGAGCATTCCTCCCACAGTCTACTGAAGGAGATCAGTTTTCTTCTTGCACAGATTCCTTGGATAAAGGAATCCCATGACGTAGGTAGGCCATTCAAGGCGGTCATAACAATTTCACCATTCTCCACCACTTGATCCACAGCTTCAAGTTGTTCCTTGATATGAGAGACCTTAGAGAAATAGGATTGAATGGTCTCTCCATTCTGAAGCTTTACCCCTTTCAATTGATTCCACAGAGTCATCTTCCGATTTATGTTCTTTCCTTCAAATAGCTTGGTCAGGGAATCAAACATCTCCTTGGGTGTCTTTAGAGATGACACATGTGGTATGAGATGGTCTTTGATAGAATCGGCAATGATCCTCTTTTCCTTGACCAAGTTCTTCTTATGAAAGGCCTTATCCTCTTCTTCCTCTAGGACAGGGACCTCAGAACTTATGTAAGTATCCAATTCATTTTCTTCAAGGATTAACCCAATCCTATACTTCCATGCTCGAAAGTTATCAACCCCTTCAAGCTTATCCTCAAGCTTGGTGTGGTGAGACATCTTAAAGAGTACTTCAAATGGAAATAGAAAAGATTTAGGTCTTACCACTTGATTTGCAGAAATCCAGATCTGGTGCTGGATTAGGGTTTGTTAGAGAAACCCTAAAAATTCAAAATGCGAATTTCAACTTTATGAAAGGATAGAAAGATGTGCCTTGATGAGATGATCAACTTGGTATATTCAGAATTTGAAATCTGCAAAGTTTCACCCTTCAAAAATGCCTTTTAGTTTTCTTGGATTCACGAGGGAGGACCTTGAATTAGGGTTTGAGTTTCCCGGAGCTTCACCCAACCAAAAAGTTCGATCCAAAGCTCTAAACTTCGATTTTTCCAAGAATCTTCCATCTATGTCCTCAGATTTCAGAAATTCCTATTTTTGTGGAAACCCTAATTTTTAGGGCCAAAACTGAAAGTGCCCATAATTGAATTCTGATTGGACAAAAAGATGAGCCTTGATGAGGAGAGTCAAAATAACCTACTTCTTTTCAAGATCTGTGGAGAGAAACCCAATAAATAGGAAACCCTAGTTTCTGCAACTGCATAGTGTCTTCTTCTCAGGTTAGCTCTGATACCATGTTAGTTTTTGAGCTTTAATTCAACATACTCTAGGATATTTACTGAGAGAATAAGATCTACAACATATCAAGTATAACAATGCATATCAATCACAACAAGCAATCACATGAGACATTAAACACACATAGTTTCACTGGGGAAAACCATAAAGGTGAAAAACCCCACAACTTCCTCGGAGATAGAAAGAGCAATGATACAACCCAAGTACACAAAGATAGTCCTCGTAGCAGCTGAACCTCCTCCTCCACTAGTGCACCACTTTCCGAGTAGTGTAGAAGTGAATAATGAGATGATCAAATAGAGTGCCTCCCACACTCTATTTATACATGACCTGACGTGCCTAATAAACTAGCAGGGCCAACTTGTCTAACTCATTCTAATAACCCATGGTAATGCTAGTCAAGGCCGACCCCACACTTGGTGGTCTAATAACCCATCAGATGTAAGTTGCGACACTTATCAATACAAATGACGACACTTTCGTATAGAGGAATAATAACATCTCTATAGGAGTACAATATACATAGGTGAAATACATTCCAAAGTTACATATACATCAACATGGCTCACTGTGTTGATGAACTTAACATTATTTTTTGATATGGGTTCAGTGCCTATGTCTTTGTAATCTGAGATTGTTACAAACTTTGCTCTTTTACTACCAGTATCCTTCGCTACCTGTGCCTATGTTTTTGTTCCTTCTAACTTTCCTCTTTTCCTACCGGCGGTCATTTTTTCCCCTCAAGGGGCAAATGCTAGTTGTAGTAGTGTGAACTCTCATCTACTACAAACAATGAATAAAATGTATTGTGCAAAAAGAAATCTAATACAACTATTGTATTGGCAATTGTACAATGTGTGAAACCAAAAAAAACTATTTGAAAAAAAAATGGCAATGAACACTATCTCCACTCATTGAATTAAATCTAATTAGTCAAGCTAGTGGAGTTGCCTTAATGAATTATATGACACTAACTAATGTTAACAATTTGAATCTCGTGACATCTTTGAAGGCGTTCAAAGCAAGAGATTTTTCCAATATCTTAGTACCGAGGCATCAATTTTATTAGGTGTACTAATGATCAGCCTTCAAAGCAAGAGATTTTTCCAATATCTTAGTACTGAGGCATCAGTTTTATTAGGTTTACTAATGATCAATTTATAATTGTTCTTGTTTTTATAAGCCATGGCATCTTTGAACCAACAAAGTTGTGAAGTCAAAGTTATAGTCGAACAAGCAACCATGAGATTGGCAAGCAAAGGATTCGGTAAATCCACACATAGTTATGTGTGAACAATTATAAATTGATAAGAAATATAAAATCGCACAAGTTTATTAACCTCCACGAAACAATAGGATGTTACTAAGGATTTATAGTGTTATAAAACTCTCACAATAAGGGAAGCACCAAAGGAAATTAAGATGCGAGTGAGTTTGTACTATAAGATAATAAATATAATAAATGTATTGAAAATGAAAAGTGGAATATTAAAATTTTATTAGCATCCACCCAGAGAATTTTCAAAGTTCAATTATCTAGACTAAAGTTAAATGTATTGAAAATGAAAAATTAGATACTAAGATTTTATTAACATTTATGTAAAGAGATTTTAAAGTTTAATTATTCCACATTACTATTTTAATATTTACATCATATAAAATTATTAATGGATCATCATAAGAATGGGGAGGTGATGACATGTTACCATAAATAAAAAGTAATTAAAAAATTCATTTATTCATTGGTGTGAAAAAATTAACATAAAAAAGATTTACACCTCAAAAAATTGGATCCCTCTCATGCTTGATAGATCCATATTTATGATGAATCTATACTATAATAATTAGACAATTTAAATAACTCTTATTGTAAAAATCTTCATGTAACCTTTATTGTAACAATCTTCATTTTTTACAAATTTAACTTTAATAATCTGTGTTTAGGATCATAACTCATGCCAATGTTTAAAACTAATAATTTTTTTCAATATATTCATGCTCTTGCAATTTTCTTTAAATTTTAAATTTAAATTAGTATAATGATACATCATCCTACTTTATATGTCCTTATAGCCTAAGCATGTTCTACCTCTTATTATCATGTATAGTGGTAAGTTAAGTTGGAACTTGCAAGCAATCCTAGCCTCAATGATGACCTAGTTAAGAACTCAAAGTTCCAAGAAGAAATCAAATTGAAACCATCCTTGTACCGAAGGAATAAAAAATTGAAACCATCCTTGTTGTACCTGACATAAGTTTATAAATTGTTTTAATTGGTTCACTACAATTGGAATTGCTAGGATCTTGAAAATATCAATAACCTCTACTATTTCTTAAAATGTAAGAGACGTAAAGTTAGGTAAGATGCAAATGGTTTTCTTTTATTTAGAGAAAAAAGAATCCATTCATTCATGTTTAGTTTCTTATAGAATCATTTTGCATTCACAACTTTACAAAAATGACATAATTAAATGTGTAGCATAATTTGGCATATTAGTATATTATCATTATTTTAATATGTAGTCATATTATAGCCATATTTACTAACAGGCTTTGTGTCTTAATGTAAGTATAAATTTTTTGGTTGAACATTGTTAAGATTGAATTTAAGGAAAAATACCAGAACATTCATGACGACTTATGATATGTGTCAGCACTTGAAGTTAATGCAACTTAGAGATAATAATTATTGATGAAATTAATGATGCAATTTAGAGATAATAATTATTGATGAAATGAATGAGATTTGCCGAAAAAATATTGTACAAAATTACGTTTTAGCATGTCTGTCATTGGCAGATCCAGCATTCCCAAAAAAGAATTTCTTGTTAACAGCTTAACAGAGCAGCAACCTTAAGTGGACGATAATCCTCCAGTCCCTATTTCACCCAACAGCACAAGACTGCATCCTGCAACAGTCCCAATCTTTTTCAATTTGAATGACTTGTTGCAACCTTGAACTGGTCTGGTTTCCAGAAACAAAGTAAAATACCGAAAGTATAGGAGTCTCTTCGTAACCCTGGCTTGACTTAAAGCTAGTCTTTCATCTATGGCAGTCACATTTTGTTCCCAGCATGAGAATGTTAGCTCTTTCATTCTATGGCCTCGCATGCTGTGGCTCACTTGATCTTGCTGCAGTAATATGTTAATACAATCACCCTCAAAATGAATCTCATAAAATCACAAAAGGGTCACTGGTGGGAATCACCCGATGTTGGCTTTACACCTGTGACTCAACATCACACAATCAATCCATAATCAATCCATGTCTGCGTTTATCCCTCTGAAATATTTTGGCTCAATCCTTTTTAACTTGATAGCTTTATTGGAATTAGCTTCTGGAATTATTAGAATTTAAGAGTACTACTTCTAGAATTATTAAAACTTAGAATTTAAGAGTACTACTTCTAGAATTATTAAAACTTAGAATTTAAGAGTACTACTTCTAGAATTATTAAAATTTAAGAGCCCGACATTTATAGTGGACATTCTCCATCCATTTTCAAAAAAAATGCAAGAGAGTTCATAAGAAATCTTTAAAATCGGTTTTGTAAACCATTCAATATATTCCTCGTCCTTTGGGAATAACATCCACGCGTCTGCAAAGAAGCAAGATAACCAGAAGGTTGGGTACAGTCCACCATCCTCCCAACTTCAAAACTATATTAATTCCCCTCTGGGAATCTGGCTAGTATTCTATGCTTCCAGCAGAAATATATCTATCTGCATAATCTATTGGAAGTGGGTGGTCGTCTGCATCGCCCTCCTCGATTTTGCATTCGTTGAGAGTCTCCTTTTGTTTTGCTTTGGAAAGTTAATGGGGGGACTAGTCCAGAGTGGTCACAGTCTTTGCATCAACGCGTTTAACAATACCCAATGTGTAAATCCAGTGCCCCTTCCGACGTCTACAACAATCATGTTTTGTTATAAAGGTCTGCACGCTCAAGGGCATCTTCTCTCATGTCTTCTGTCCAGTGCGCAGGATTAATAACATGATCGTATATGAAGGAGAGGAATCTGTAGAACCAAAACGCGTTGTGTATAAAGCGCGGCTGTGAGGCCGGACTGGAATACTGCACCTAGATACTCCTGGACCAGTTTTTTCTCCTGTTCTTCAATGTGGGTGTTGGTAAAACATTGGTACCAGGAGTTTCAATTGCATGGATTTGAAGGGGTTTTGGAAGAAAGTTTTAAGAGCAGGGCTCCAACACTTGCAATGGCCATGGAGACCCTTGCTCTTACGCTTAAATAGTAGATTGGGGATCAAGCTTTGAAGACCCAATTTGCATGTTGATAGCTTAACAGAGCAGAGCAGCAACCTGAAGTGGCCGATAATCCTCCCGCTAATATTTCACCCAGTTGCACAAGACTGCATCCTTCAACAGTCCCAATTAATTTTAACAGCCAGAGATGGCCAATGAAAAACCTATTCTCAACAGCCAACAACAAATTAATCTAAGCAGATAATCTTATTGCTCAGCAGTCCCAGGATCTAACGACATTGCTCACTTGTGTAGTGGTCCATCTAACAATACATCTTCGAAGAGACCTGTTCTCAACAGCCAACAAGTTAAACAGAGCCTGAATTCTTGTTATCAGCATAGTGACCGGTGAGAGGCCGAGTCCTGTTCTTTGAGAACCTGAAGCCTTTATCTTGCTCCTACACTTTCTTGTCTCTTGGCTAATGGTCCCGTACCTTCCGGCGACCAATAGGAAATCTATTCTTAAGTTCAAAATAAGTGTTGAAGCTGTCCAGGTCAATGTATCCCAAAATACTTGCTCTAGTAGTTCAGGTCAATATAGACTGCATCATGAGGTGGCCAGTGGTCTTCTGAAGCCTATATTTTTGCTCCAGTAATATCATGTAGAAAATATTCAAACAGTCCCAGGCAAGATAACCTTTCATTTAAACAGCCTAACCTGTCACTTGGCTAGTGATCCTGAAGCCTCGGGTGGTTAAAAAGAGATCTATACCACTACTACCAACTGCACAACAAGTGGTCCTGTAACTAACAGAACATCAAACCTGTTGTCAACGACCACAAATAACAAGCATTTGAATCCTATTTGTTTTCTCCAGTAGTATCAGGTCAGGAAGAAAATTCAAAATTTCAAACAGTTCAAGTCAAGTTAACCATTCATTTTAACAGCCAAGTGCTGGTTGGCATCTTGTCTTATGTCACTTCCTGCTTCAAATGCTCACAAATGATTACAGATGAACGTCTCCTGTAGTGTTAAATGTCCTTTAAAGACAATGGAGTGATGGTGTTGACACAGAGAAAGACTAACAGCAAGATTCACTCACCATCATGTCACTTCCAATGGCGGTTTGAAAGCGAAAGGAGGCATGGTGTTGACACAGAGGAAGCAAGATTCTAACTCGCAGCTTAGAGCTAATGGTAGTCCTTTGACTTCCAATGATCAAAGAAATGATCAGAAAGATAACCTGAACCCTTTATGTCTTGCTCCATTAATAATTTGTCACAATGGTCCCGTAACCTCCGGTGATCAAAATACAATCTATTTATATGCTGAAGCCTGTATGTCCATGACTCCATACAGATCAATGTTTCCAATCCTTGCTCTAGTAGCAACAGGTCACTGTCTCTTTACTAGTGATCCTGCAGCCTCCGGTGGTCAAAACGAAATCTATACATATGTTCAAAATAATTGTTTGAATCCTATATGTCCGGAGCAGAGTATCCCAAAAGCCTTGCTCTAGTTACTTGTAACAGATCAACATTTAGACTGCATCATGAAATGTCTGGTGATAATATTCCGAGCTGTCTCCATTTCGATTTTCTGTTATAATTCAGGTGCCCTTCCCCATCTTTAAGCCTGTCTTGGATAGCCCATCTGCTTCCATATTCCCTTCCTCATTTTTGAGAAAGTTGCATTAAAAATTTACCCACCAAATTAAGTGACCTGGAAAAGCATTTTAACGAAAGAATAAAGATTTCAATTTTATGAAACTTGGAATTGTCTGTTTACATTTGTAAACTGTAAAATGTGTTTTTTTTCAAATGGGAGCTATTATTCTTATTCCAATGGTTTGGATAGTAGACATTGCTACAGCCAGAGAAATTCTGATCGGGCATGGAACTCACAACGGGCTCCATGGAAATTAGAATAGACGGAAAAATATATTGCAGGTGTAATATGTTTGTTCAAATTTAAGGAAGAGGTGGCCCGATTTTCAAGTTCTCATCTGTGGAAGGCGGCGCATGCATTGCCCAATCCCATCGATTTCATTTAGAAACCCCTACGGCCTCAGTCTTCCAATATCTAGAGTAGAAATCCAAATTCCTCCATAAGCACATCCAAATCCACGAGAGGAAAATCCTGTAAAGTTAGATCCTCGCCATTATCTACATTTTCAATAACAGAGTCCGAAAATGCTGAATTCTCTTGGCTGTCGTTGCCGCATTCCGCTTCTGAACCAGAGGATGAGAACGCTGCGTGTTCAGATGACAGTGGGAATTCTTCTTCGGCGTACTTGGCGGCGGTGGCTTGAATTTGCAGCGGCGACAGGGCTGAAGCGAAAGGGATTTCCGGCGGGGAGTGGGGAAAATTGAGCCTGGCTTTCGATCCTTTGAGGCAATAGACGGCAAAATCGTAGGCGCGGGCAGCCTTTTCCGGGGTGTCGTAGGAGCCCAGCCAAATTCTGCCCCTGGAATCGGGCATGCGAATTTCCGAAACCCATTTCCCCCATTTTCTCATTCGGATTCCCTTGAACTGCTGCGATTTTAGGGAGCGGTTTTCGCGTCTGCAGTGGCCGTTCTGCTTTCGCGAGGGTTTAGCCATGTGGGGTTATAGCCCGGGTATTCTGGAGTCGAATTAAAGGCCTGTTGCCGAAGCTTTAAGGTTTTAAAACGACTGTGACAGTTGGGACTTGGGAGTAAATATCTGTTGGGAGTAAATATCTGTGATAACGGATGAGAGTGTATGGTGTTGGGCAGCGAATATATAGAGACAGAAACCGCGTAAGGATTTGTGCTTGGTACACCTGGCCGCTTAAATATTGATATGTGCATTCTGCACTTTTGAATCTGATTTGATGACGTGGCTATTCATGGATTACTCTTAACACTTTCTCAAATCTACGAAGCTGATGAGCACTTTCTCAATAAATATCTCATGCTGACATGGACAGAGAGACGACAAGAGTACATCTGGATATAATTGTGTTGAGTGCCTAAGAATTTGTTCCTGGTACAGCTGGCCGTTTAGACATCGACATATGCAGAACGAGCGCGTAGGATAAACAACCAAAACGCCCCGCTTTTCCAGTGATTTTGGGATATAAACCATTAAAAAATATTGCTGGAAATTGGGATTGTTTGTCCAGATTAATTGCTCAATTTTAAAACCACCCACATGGTAGAAATTGAGATTTGAGTACTCCAAATTGTGATGTTAGACAAAAATTTCTCTGCCGGATTCCGGCAAGTCGAGAGCATTTTAGTTAGCCCTTATACAGCTCCAGGCTTGGAATTCCATTTAACTCTACCCTTCAAACTATGTTTTTTTTTTTTTTTTTTTAAGTTCTGAACTTTTAATATGGTAACCCAACGTTTTAGTGAAAAAATAACACTTTCAATAATGAAATTTTATTAAAAAAAAATCTTTAATAATTATGTTTTTGTTAAAGAATTTAATTTTTAACTAACAATTTTTTTTTTCACAAGAAAAAACTATACTCTATTGATGAGTATATGAAGTACATTAACCTGAAAGTATCCTACAATACAACCAAATCTGAGCAACCAAATAGAACCTACACCACTCCAGTCTCCCAAGACAGTTCCAAATCCTAAACATAAAGTAAACTGGATATACCAATAAGTGGGGGAAATGAAATGCCGAAAATAATTTAGTATATCTAAAATAAGAGAAAGTTGTGTGCATGTAGATTATGTAAGTTTATGTATTGAAAGCTAGTATAGTAAATCTATGGAAATTATGTTGCAAATATTAATAAGAAATAAATAGGACCCTATGCATTAAATATAAACCAATGTAATCATGGCAAGTAAAATGAAATGTCTATTAATTTGTCATAAGAGAAAATATGCATATGTAATATAAAATCGTTGATCTTCAATGCCTTAATTTTACATGACAAAATATTTGTCCTCCATCATCTCGACATAATTGGGAGCACAACGATTTCTCCAGTAAGTTTAACTTCACAAGTTAAGCACAACGAAGAATCGCATGCTAAAACAAATTAATGACACAGCATTAAGAACAAGATCATAGCTTGGGAAAAGATATGTTCATTCTCATTATTAGAAATTAAGATCTAGATATAGATTAACAAAATGTGCCTTAATGCTCTATTTTGGTTCTCACCTAACTCTCTACACTACATATCTATCTCTTGGGGTTTCTTATGGACCCTTTAACCTAACTCTAATAACAACAATCTTTTTTTTCTCTTTTCCTATTCACTCTTCAACTTCCTCAACAATTTAAGTTACTCTTATAATTTTCAATTGGCATCGCAGTACTTGAATACATTTATGTTGCTTCAACTTCCTCTAGTTCTATTTAGCTAATTTTGGGACTTTCCATCATCCCTCTACATGCTCACTACCATGCACTTTCGTTGTCATGTATCTACCATGCACCAAAGTCATACTTCATGCACTTAAACTTTGTTATGCACTCTCTTTTGATCCACAAGTCTTCCACAGTGTGCGTGTTTCTTGTCATTTCCCTTTGTGTTGTTCATGATTTTAGCATCTGACACTAATTTCTTTGAATATTTCACCCATATGCATTGTGCTCACTTATGTTATGATATATTATGAAACTCATTTAATGTGTTCACCGACTTTGTGACAATGGGATGCCCCTACATCACATCTACTCTATGAAAATTCCTTTACGCAAGCCAAAACTATGTATTAGCTTGGTGTTTCTCATGTGATCTATTTTTTTATTGTAATCTCTATTGTATGTGATTATTTCTTCATATCCTTCATAGATGCTCCCTTTCTGACTTTGGTTTTTTTTTCTTAACACACAATTTTTTTACTTGTATTTAGGACATCTTGAAACACCACAAAGCATCCACCTCTACATTCATAATTATTGTGGACTATAGACAAAACCTTTTGGAAGCATCATGGAAGTTGCGAGAATTATTTGGCGATTGGAGTGTCTGCATTTCGGTTGTTGAGATTAGTTATTCCAATCTTCATTAGACTTAAACACTTCTGTTGTAGGAGGAATAACCTTTACCAAATTGAGCAAACTCTTGCTTATCCTTGTTATTCGATTGTATCATTTAGTAGCGAGGAATACATCCAAGTATTGAGGTTTATGTTTCAGAGGTATAGATCTGCAAATCGCACTGAATTTGATTGAAGAAACTTGGATTTACAATTTATTAAGATATGGTAAGCTTTCTACCTGGTGTCTTTTCTTCAACAACAGACTTGGAATCCTATTCTAAGTAGTGGCTTCTTCAGCAGCGGACCTGGAATCCTGTCGACGCGGTGGCTTTTTTTCAACAACGACAACAACCTGAAATTCTAAGTTTCTCTACGCGGTGGTATTTCTTCAGTAACCTGGGTTGTGTTTTTGGGCACGGTTCCCTGTTTGTCGTCCCTCCATCAAATAAAAATATGACACATTCACTTCAATACAAAGCTACCACGTTCACTCTCCTCCTCTACATGGTCGCTTGTCCGCCAGGAGCATGTTCTTGAGGTTTCCTCTATCAATTTGGGAACCAGAGGCTTCAGCCAAGAGGCCCTTTCTTGTTCTCGAAGGAAAATACATCCTCGCTCTGGATCCATTACTAATCTGCCAGTGCTGGCTACATCGCCAATCTCATCTTTAATACCAGATGAAGGTTGGTGTGGGAAGACCTGGTCAAGCTTTAAACCCAGAGCCATCTATGCCGTTTTTTCTAGATTGCTTGGGCAAGTATATATTATTTTAAAAGGAGTTGCCGCTTTGGGATTCTCCGGCACTAGAATTGAATTAAACATGTGTTTATCCAACATAGACTGCATTCATGTAGGGTTGGATTCAGAGATCGAATGAACATTCTAAATATATCTATCACTGGTGTGAAATAAGTACCACGGTGTAGATTCCCCTAACGACAGAACAACTTTGCAACAACAAATATCATGAAGCAAAAGTTCCAATATGATGCAAAAATACAACAGATAAGAACACCCAAACGAAGAGACATCCTTAGCCATGTAATTCCCATTATATATTAATATGGTCTTTTAATTGCCTATATACGCATGGAATCTCCTTAGTTGTACGCGTCGGTCATGGAAGGTGTTTGTCGCGATCCTGTTTTGTGGATTTGTTTTTCTCAAGAATGCCCCATAATCTTCCTTACTCGGGGGATCTCTGTGATCACAACTGTGGCGGGACTCGCAGTATAATATTTGGGCCTTTTCTTCTATTTTTTCCCAGTATTATGATCGCTTATGCTAATACTGTAATACTCCCATTAGAAGACGAATCTGGCCCTGCTGCTAGGGCACCCGTCTTATTGGAAAACCAATAACCAACAACCTCGATACCAGGAGAAGTTGGGCATTTTGCAAGAGGGAAATGGTCTTCATGTTAAGATCCTCCCCACCACCCCATATTACTGACTCCTCCCATCTGCAATGTGAAATAACATAGAATTACCAAGAATAACATTTTGCATGGTAGGGATTTGATGTGTACGAGTTCTACTGGCTCACATGTTTACTATTGGGATTCTATGAAGGGTCCTTTCAAGATATACACCATGTCACTGAAGATAATTTCATCAGGATGCAACTTGCATGACGAGTCAGCATTTTGTGAAGGTTGATCCCACCCATCCTCTACTGAAAACTGTTGAAAACTACTTTTAGTGTAGTCTTCAAGCCATGGCCTTCACACCTGCTTGTGTGGGTTTGTTGTAAAAACATTGTTCTAGATTCTTTGGCTGTCCACCCAATACAATTCTAACACGTACAAATTCATCTAAATTCATATAGATGCCACGTTGTTTTGTTCTTGCGCATTGTTTGCCATTGAAAGTTTTTGATTAAGTGTACTACTGAAAGAAATCAAAATTGATGAGTTAATATAATTGTGCATACTATCACAATTAATAATAATTATTTAACTTCATTCTATACGTATAACACTTAAGTCTTAATAGATTTGTTTAATTAACCATGTAATCATCCCTTATTGCTTGGGATGGGAGTCGTCTTCGCTTCTGGATTCATCAGAGCTATACGCTTCTTAGAAGAGGAAATTTTGCGTGGACATCAAAACCTGCATTCTCAACAAAGAAGTGACGGATCCATCTATGAGAGAGATCGTAGGGGAGCCTCTGCATCCAAATCCAAAGTTGGATGATTTTTTTGAAAGGCAATGTTCAGCCCAGTCTTGGCAAGGAATTATAACTCACCTGTGGCCTAAGTACACTAAGTATATCGATGTGATCATGACTGGTGCAATGGATCAATATATTTCTATACCTATAGGGATTTTCTCTCACAAAGCGCAAATGGCTTCTCCCTCTAGTGGCGAGCTCGCTTATATCGATCCTACTGATTGCGCTCGGCTTGGTTCGATCCGGGGAACCCCGCCGTTCCGAGGGGTCGTCGCGTAAGCTCATATTTGAATTGGAATCTAGTTTGACGGATGAGATGTCGGTAGTGCCCAGGCTGGCATACCTGATATCAGGATCTGACGGCAATGGAAAGAGGATCAAGAGGCTTCTACGGGTGGTTTATCATCCGAGGAATAAAAATGTCAAAGTCAGTACTTGTCAAAGCATTAAATGAGTCATTTTTTGCGGATTATTATGCAGACAAGGGGTGGCTCCTAATTCGTCGTTGACATACGACGAAGGGGCGAGAGGAACCGCTCCCTTAAAATACACCTTCAGCATAATTAAAAGATATGATTTCATTTCCAATTAAAAGATAACAATAGACTCATTTATCCATGTTTTCGTTAATCATGTGCTTTGAAAATCAAGAGTAGAAAAAAAACCCTGATCCGTACTCGCCCAGGTGCACGACAGGGACAACAGTTCGACTGAATGAATCGGAACCGTTATGGCGGAAGCATGAGAATAAGCAAAGTAGGAATACACTACGCACATAAACATACACACACAGATAATATGCAGGAATGCGAACTGATCTTGATTCTTCTCTATTACTTGTTGTATATTACAATATTTTGCATGCTTAAATAGAGTGCTGAGATGTTTGTGTTGTCTTCCCATTACGTTCAGTTACAAGAGAATTTAGAACGGTTTCAGAAGTTCAACCGTTATGGTCGACTAGAAGACAGAGAGACAATATGTCGTAGTTCGTCAGTCGGAAGTATTGACGATGCATGTGGAAGTCGTTGAACTTGTCGAATTCGTTGAACTTGTCAAAGTCACTGAACTTGTTGAAGTCGAAGTCAATGTTGGCATCCAAAAATAATGCCAACTGTGGGGTGGATCATACTCCATCCTTAAGAAATAATGGTCCCCATTGTTTGCTCGTACAAATGCGGAAACTTGTCAGTCAGTTCAGTAGAAGAGTACCATTTTCCTTGTGCTGGGATCTGTCCGGCTTTGGCCACCGAAAACAAGGGAATTGTGTTCGTTCTTGTATGGAGTATTCATCGTCCCACAATGGTGTTGCAAGGAAGAGGATCCTGAACATCTGGATGGATGTCTTCGGGTTCGGCTGTCTACAAGTCGTTATGTTCCAACAGTGGTGCATGGTATGGTCGAAGTAGATCCACATTAAATACTTGATGCAGACCCAGGCATGAAGGAATGTCGAGATGTAAAGCATTTTCTCCAATCTTCTCAAGAATACTGTATGGACCATATCGCAAAGGCTTCAACTTCTTATATCGACCAGTGAAGCGTTCCTTCTTGAGATGCAACTAGACCTGATCCCCAATTTGAAATGAATGAGGGATATGATGCTTATCGTGTCAGGCCTTAGATTTCACATTAGCTTGTTGCAGCATTTCCTATGTGTGTCTCTGGATGTCATAGATTTGATCTCGAAAATTCAATGCTTTTCCAACTTCTCGTCGGTTATAGTCGGTATCGTTCGACTGTGTCGAGAAACTAATCAAGTCAATAGGCGCTGAGGGTTGAAATCCATAACATATCTCAAATGGAATCGACTGCTACTAATATCGCGTCATGCTGATGTTTGGTAGTAGAATATCCCGTCAAGTAGTCCATAGAAATAGATTCCCATGTTCGAGTTGGAACTGGCAAAGGTGTGTACACTCCCTATCGTCGATTAGGCGGTTTAGCAAAAGCACAAACCACGCATGATCGAATGTACTTGTTGACATCAATTTTAAGTGAAGTCCAAAAGAAATACTTTTGGAGAATAGCAAGGGTCTTTGCTACTCCAAAGTGTCTTGCAGTCTTGTTGTAGTGCGCGTCTTAAATGAGCTGTTGTCAATGCTCACCTGTCGGTACACAAAGTTGTCCAAGCTTGTATAGAAAAGTGTCTTTCAGGAAATAGTCGGAGGTCGATGACTTGTCAGTCTAAAGTTGTCGATAGACAGATGAAAATTCATTGTCGTCTTGATACAATTGAGGCCAAGTGGTGGTGTCATAACCCTGCATAATCATAACTATAAGAAGGAGAGTAATGGGTGGTTGACTTAGGCAATCTGCGGCGGCATTGGCTTTACCTTTCCGATACTTAATTACCAACTGAAATTGTTGCAGGTAATTAATCCACTTGATTTCTCGAGCTGTTTGTAACTTCGACTGGGACGGGGCGAACTGTAAAGGCTTGTGGCCAGTGAGAATGACCATCTCCTTGCCAAGGATATAATGTATCCATTGCTTAAGAGCTTGCACAATGGCATACAGTTCTTTTTCATACATCGAATATCTTCTAACAGTTTCGTTAAAAGTTTTGGAATGAAAAGCGATTGGGTGACCAGATTGAGTGATCACTGCGCCCAAGGCATAGTCCGATGCATCCGTCTCAATATCAAGGGCTAATGTAAATCAGGTAACAAAATTTTTGGTGCAGTATAAATCTTGTGTTTGAGATGTCCGAAAGCTTCTTGTTGTGTCGATGTCCATTTGAAGACAGTTTTCCTATTTCTTTTGGTCAACTGATTCAAAGGACAAGCTATGTGACTGAATCCGAGTATGAATCGTCAATAAAAATTTTCCAAACCAAGAAACTTCTTAGTTCATGAATTCTTTGAGGAATGGGCCAATCTTTGAGGAATGGGCCAATCTTTGAGGATTTGCACTTTTTATGGATCGACGTGAATACCTATAGAGTCAATTGCATACCCCAAATATTTGATGTTGTTCATCGCAAAGGAACATTTTTCCATGTTCAAGTAGAGGCGATGTTGTTGGAGAGTGTCGAGGACTTGTCGAAGTTGTCCAACATGTTCTTCCCATGATCAACATAGACAGTGACCCATTTTCCGATGAAAGGTCGAAGAATTCTATCCATATACCGCATGAAGGATGCAGGTGCATTGGTTAAGCCGAAAGGCGTGACTAACCATTCAAACAATCCTTCCTTGGTCTTGAAAGTAGTTTTCCATACATCTGCAGTCTTGATTGGAATCTGATGATATCCCAACTTGAGGTCGAGCTTAGTAAAGAATTTATGACCTTTCAGATAATCGATGAGCTTGTCTATCGGTGGCAAAGGATATCTGTTCTTTACCAAAATTTTGTTGAGGGCCTGATGGACGATGCACATGCGCCAAGTCCTATCTTTCTTTGGAATGAGGACGATTGGACTTCCACAAGGAGAGGAGATGGGTTGGATATGACCTTTGCCAATCAAATTTTGAATTTGTCTGCTAATCTCTTCATTTTCAATAATGGATCTTTTGTAAACAGATGCGTTAGGTAATGAAGAACCAAGAGCAAGTTCAATAGAGTGTTTTACCTGGAAATGTAGAGGTACTCCGTCTAGCTCTTGGAATAGGTTCAAGTACTCATCAAGAATATTGTTGATCTGCTGCTTCTGTCAGGAGCTACACTGGTCGGTGAGTCGACTGGTTACTACAGTATTCCTGGAATTTTGCGGCGTGATCATGATTAATGCGAACTTCTAAGCATGGTTGATGAGCTTCTTCGTCTGTTTAGCAGATATCATTGCAACCGTTGGTGTAGGTCGTTGTTATGATATGTCATACCATTGGTTCTGAATTCTGACAATCAGCTTCTGAGGTCACGAATGGTAACTTCCATTTCGATCCCATAGTTAAGGTTTCCCAAACAAGGCGTCGACTACAGAGAGTGGTGGCACGTCGCAAAGTACTTCATCTTCAAAAGGATTAATGAAGTAGGTGAGTTTGCAGTGTCGGGTGATCACACGGTGATCATTAGTTCCTGTCCATCCTTCATCCCATCGATGTTGTAAGGCTAAGGATGTGGGGTGGTAACAAGACCTAGTTTCTTCACGATATCTCTAGAAAAGAAGTTCTTCTAGCTACCAATATCCACATTCAGATGCAACGGATTGTTTTGAACCCATATCTGTGTATGGAATAAGTGCTCTCGTTCTTCCTCGTCGACGATAGTCGACGCTGCTGGAGTGGTCGATGTTGATTTCAAAAGGGTCGTTGCTTCTGGGTTAGATTCTACCATATTTTTTTCAAACAAGTCGGATGTCGACACTTTTGCCAAAAATGTCTTCTGAGCTTTGCATTCAGATGTATCATGCCATGATGAATTGTGGTAATCACACCATTTCCTGGCAGGCGATTGTTTGCTACGTTCCCTTTTGTATTTTTGAGAATGCTTTTTGCCATTATCTTGCTTTGGCGGACTTGGCTGAGAATATCTTGACTTGTCGAAGTCGGCTGGCGCCTTCTTGTCGGGTGGTCATCCTGTCGGCTTGGTCGCGAAGTGTGCTTTTCCTTTATGTTTGGATTCAAGGTTACTGGCATAGTGGAATGCATCTGCAAGCATATTTACAGTCAAAAATTCCATCTCCTATTGAATGTATGTGGACAATCTGCTGATGCACTTTAGAACAAGCAATTTATCTTCTTCTTGAACGCCAAGTCTAGCCATTGGTTGGTAGAACTCATCGACATAACTCTGTACAGACTTGTATTTCCATTTCCTTAGTTGTTTCCACTTCTTACACTGAGGTTCAATGTAATTGGGCGGGTATAACTCCTTTCGGATGTATTCGACAAATTTCTCCCATGTCTCTATGGGGTCTCCCCTTTTCTCCATCTTTTTCGATAGGTTCTCCCACCAGCAGTGCACAAATGTTGACATCTTTAAGGATGCAATGGTGATCTTTTCAGTTTCTGAGATTTGATTCACAGAGTAATAGGATTCCAATTGTTGTACCCAATTGTCGATGGATTCTGCGTCAATCTTTCCTTCTAGATTCAGTATGTCCAAATTCATTTGCACCTTGAATGGACTTATTTTGTCGGAGTTAGATCTTGTCGGAATTCCTCTTGATGTTGAAGCAAATCACGTGATAATCTCATTGAAGTGGGGGAACATTTCAGTTCGTTGTCGAGCCAGGGATTGCTCTATGAGTTGCTCTTTCTCGTCAATTGCATGTCGATTGTCTGCTTCTCCTGGCATATTTGAAGGTAGTGTCTGCTTGGATTGTTGATTTTGCGAGCGTGTTTGAACATGCATAATTCAAGTAACTTAGATGGAAGTTTTTACGCACAACTTGAGCACGAACAAAGCTAAGCTATGATACCAATGATATGTACGCACCCATGTGCACGACGGGGAAAACAACTCGACTGGATGAATCAGTATTGTTATGGTGGATGCATAAGAATAAGCAAAGAAGGAATACACTATGCGCATAAACATACACACACATATAATATGTAGGAGTGCGAACTGATCTTGATTATTCTATATTGCTTGTTGTATATTACAATATTTTACATGCTTAAATAGAGTGCTAAGATGCTTGGGTTTTTTTCCCGTTACGTTCAGTTACAAGAGAAGTTAGAACGGTTTCATAAGTTCAACCATTACGGTCGAATGGAAGACAAAGAGACAATCTATCGTAGTTCATCAGTCGAAAGTGTCGATGATGCATGTCAAAGTTAATGAACTTGTCTAAGTCGAAGTCGATGTTGGCATCCGAAAATTATGCCAACTGCGGGGTACATCAAACCTATTGAGAGTGACATAGCCAACTCATGTAGTGTCCCCAGATCACCGTGGTTTCCTTCAGAGGCGATGGGAGACCCGGATACTTTTTTTTTCTCCAAATTCGATTGAATACACACACACAGTTGAAATGACTCGGATCCGCAATCCGCAATTGCAAATGTGGAAGTGCAAAACTTCATAACCGGAAAACTTACCTTTCTGCAATCCACAACCCACATCAACAAATCTGCAATCTGCAAGCTGCAACAGTGAATCTGCAATCTGTACTATGGATATTGCAAAACTCCACAACGAAAAAATTACCTTTCCGCAATCCGCAACTTCGAATCCGCAATCTGCAATCCATACTGCGGGTGCGGAAGTGAAAAACTTCACAACGGAAAACTTACCTTTCTGCAATCCGCAATCCGCAATTGCGAATCCGCAATCCGCAACTGCGAATCCGCAATCCGCATTTGCGGATGTGGAAGTGAAAGATTTTCTCATCAACAAACTTTTCATTCCGCAATCCGCAATCTGCATTGCTGATGCGGGAATGCATAATTTCCCACCGGGAAAAATTACCTTTCCGCAAACCGTAATCCACAATTGCGGTTGCGGGCATGCGGAACCACACCCCTGCAATGGTAACTCTCCACACAACTTCTGAGGAGCATAACTTCCTCATACTTGGTCCAAATGAGACAACGTCGCTACCATTGGAAATCTCTTGGTGAACTCTATCTAGTGGTGAAATCCATGTACCATCTGAGCACTCATACCATGCTAAATTTCCCACTAAAGTTTTTTCCATAGCTCCACTTAAAAGACTTAAACGTTATTCCTGCCAGGGTTCTGCTCCACTTCTGCCAAGTCTTTTCTCCTTCATCTGGACCACAAGGTGTTTATTCTTCTGATCACAGTCCTGACTGGACTAGGTTGCACCTGTTATCCTTGAACTTATCCCTATTCATCAAGGGTAACATATGTAAGTACAGCATAAGTATAAAAGGAAATATACAGAAGTCTTCTCAATTACTCATGTAGGAGGGTCCATGCATCCATACACACAAATATATTGAAGCATTATCCACCCTTCAAAAGGGATTATACTTAGTCTATTTTCTCTAATTAGATTGAGGGATGACATGTGGACATTTATCCCTACTCCTCAAGCATGAATATATATATATGAATACCAACATAACAAGAAGATGCAAGGTGCAGGAGTAAAGCAATAACATGCCCAACAACCTAATACATAATACTTGGGCAATCATCCCTACTAACCATCTGAACCAAATCATACATTTGACATATATAATGCACACACATCTAGCATATTTGAAACCAATAATGCATTAAACTCATGGACAACAACAACCTTAAACATAGGTTCAGATGCAAAACTTAAGTATACAACCGTACTCATACATAGCTTCCTATTGCTCCACTTCTATATAAATTCATTCAATCAATAACTGGTATGTAATAAGAATAGTTATAAACACATGAGACATCCTTATTCCAAAACACCACAAGGCACTTATCTTTAATTGGAAACCGAGTATGGACTGCAATGTTCCATCCCAACCATAGATCTCTGCCTAGCCTCTATTATTTCAGCAATCAGATATCATCCCCGAGCTGGGGCTATGTATCCACTAAGGAGTATCACTTAGGCTCACTCACAACATTGGTTCACAGTCACTCAAGGCATTCAGCACACAGTGGGTTTGTTAAGAAAATGGGGAGGCAGGGACTGAGTTTACTAACTCATTGAGCTCCACCATAGAGCTACAAGTATATCCCCTTGGTTTTAGACATCCCAGGTACCCCCATCACCTCCACTCTCAACCTGAGTAAGGTCCCCTTCTCTGCTACACAGTCCCTCAGGAACCCATTCCCTCAGCACTGATCTAGGAAGGTATGACTGGTCCTGACTTCTAAACCAATGGACACTTGAGCTTTCACTGGTTCCACTCTGGAATCCAACTCTTTGATCCTTTTCCCACTTCAATCCACTTTTGGATCTTTCCCAAAATTTTCCCACGTGAATCCCCTCACAGATTTCCACTATCTACTTCTAAAACAGGGTTTTCTAGTAATACTCGGCTTTGCTATTTGTGCCTCCACGGAATTGCGACCTCTGGTTCTTCCCTCTCTATTCCGTGGGTTCCTGAATGAATGAATTCATCTTCCCTAACCACATGATAGGAAACAGGTTGCACGGAATAGTTTCATTAATGGCGTTATGGGAGGTCAAATGGGTTCATGAATGGATGAGTGGCAACATGGGTTCCCATCCCACAACCCCCTCACCACTCCCTAGTGGATATGCAACCCCTATTTCTCACATTGCCTCCATAGCCATCCCCTTAGGTGTTTTATTGAAATATTAATATTTACATAATTTACATTTCTTCATGACTTACAGCCCATGAATCATCAACTGTCAAATACTTGCCTATGCACTAAAACCTAAACATCGACTAGTGGGGCCTTGGCCTTGAGTTCCACACTAGGGTGACACACATTGCATACACTATTTACATTGAGGCCAATAACCATAAGGGTCAAAATAGGGATACTACAACTCCCCCTCCCTTAAAATAACACCGTCCTCGGTGTTCCATTACTTAGGATTACATTTACAATTTATACATATCCAAAATTTGAAAAAATGTTGTAGGTCTTCCCATGCATCGCATCCTTTTACTTGGAACTTCCAGGTCCAAGTCCTCTGGTTCCCACAAGCTATCCCTGTTGTATGTGATCTTCTAGCTCTGCGGGTGGGAATTTCTCCACAGTAATCCCTTCTTTTTCCTTTCTTCTCAACTGATCTACAAGCCTGGAATCTTCATGGCTTCTAGCTTTCTTGTTGCTACTTGTTGGGCAGTTGCGGAGGCAATGATGTCCTCCACATTTCAAACATTTCAGTGACTGCTTTATCTTCTCCTGCACAATTTCCTTTGAGTCTTCCCACCTTGAACGTTTCTTAATGGGTTGACTGAATGAATTCTTCTTCATCGATCCACTGTCCTTTCCACTGCTGAGGGCTTCCAGAATGCGTTTTCTGCAAAACCTTGTGGCTCATCTCATTTTGTTGCCTTTTCAACTTGAGCATCTCTCCAAGATTTCCTTGGGTCTTGGAATTTGTTTGGAGCATATTTTCGGCCAAAACCAACAACCTCTGGTCTGTTTCCATGGTTAATGTGCACAACAACCCACACTAGCTTGCTAGCTCCGTTGGTCTTATAATAGCTGCAACCAACTGCTTTCAATTTCTCACTTGTGAAATTCATCATTACAATTTATGTTAGGCCAAGCATAATATAAACTTTAATATTAGTCTATCAATTTCCAAATTGACATAGGGAGTTCATTCTTTATCCAAACACTTCAACACATTTCATGCTTTCTCAACATGCAAATGAACTCATTCATGTTCATCATTTCACAGGGAATTCATTAATTCAACATTCACAATTATTTCTAGCAATTAACACAATCATTTCAAGTCATGACATGCGTCAAACAATTTTCTGTTTTTATAAATGCATCAATAAAAGGAAAGAGAGAGAAGTAAGAGTTTTCCCCACTTAGTCTTGTTCCATTCTGGAACCCACATCACCACTGTGGTTTTCATGCTCTTAGCCTCTTTCACTTCAGCGTGAATTCTTGACTCGCCCTTCTTTGGCTAAGACACTTAGTGTATAAGGTTTGTCTAAGGATTTTCAAGCAGGGAACCCTTCCCCATTGTTTCCTACAGAACCTTTGGCTGCTAGGACCTACACAAGTACACTAACACCATTTTCCTCATTGCTGCTCATGCTGAGCTCTTATAGGATAGGTACATGTCCACATGCATCCTTAGGATGCCTTCATAATCCTTGCTTCCAGTAATACCCACACTCAATAATTGAATCAATTCACATGTTTAGTTTATTTTCATAGGGTTTATCCTTAAGCAAGAGTTTAAGAAATCATAATCAAATCACATACACACGTATATTCATATTAAATAAGAAAGAAGTTGCAAGATAACCAAATACTTAGCTATATTGGATGTATTCACTCTATTCCACAAGCCCCTTCTTTGTTTGACAAGCCTTGGATTTCCCGTGGGTACAATAATGAATTTTGGGCCAGCATGCAGGCTTCTCCACAACCATTCTAATAGGCAATGCCAAGCCAATACGTCGATTGGCTACTCCACACCATTAAGTAGTTAATGCCCAACCAGTTACTCTCTGGATTTACCAAGCATTTGTAGAGCCCAACCAGTTACTCTCTGTATTTACCAAGCATTTGTAGCGCCCAACTAGTTACTCTCTGGATTTACCAAGCATTTGTAGTGCCCAACAAGTTACTCTCTAGATTTACCAAGCATTTGTAGCGCCCAACCAGTTACTCTCTGGATTTACCAAGCATTTGTAGCCCTCTCAGGGTCCTTGTTTCCTACACTGACCAAGGTTTCCAACAAGAAATAATAGTGTATCAGCTTAGCTGTTAGAAGGATTATACCTGAAATCTTTATTATTCCAAACAAGAATAAATGAAATTGAATACTTATATGTATTGTGCATTTCCTCTCTGGCCCACAGGGTCCTGCTTTGCTTTTGCAAGCCTTGGGATCACCTATGGACTTGGATGTTTGGCCAGCACACATCCTTCTCCACAACATCAATTAGTTTATAGTTCCCAACCAGTACACCTTGGTGGTGCAAAACCAGTCCCATACCTGGTTGGCGCTCTCCATTGCCGAGCGAGCACATCCGTCTGGGTCTTCATCCAATGGAAGGAAACTGAACCATCGACCATATAGGTCATGGCTCTACTACTATGCCATAGGATTGCATCAGCCTTTCACACATGCCACAACCCTTCATGCACATAACACCCTTCCCTACAACCCCGCACGACAACCTTTTCACTTTGCTTCTTCAGCGCGCAACACTAATTGCATTTGTTCAAGTTATCAACACAAGATGGACAAACAAGCTCATCAGTGTTGCTGCTCCAAACATAGTTCATACAATTCACTATCGACTATTGAAATACCAGGAATGTGTCCATTCCCTTAGGGTGTAGTCAATATTGACAACCCTAACATAACTCGGTACCAGAAAGGTGTGCACCCCTCACGGATGTGAGCCATGTAGGCCCCTAATCATACTCAAACAGTCTGCCATAAGGGAATAAAATCAACACATGCTCTGCATAGTAATTCTAACAATTTGACATGCATATACACATATATCAGCCAGGGTTTACAGAACACTTATCCATTCATAGATGTAGTCTCTCTTTACTTGTGAGGAATGGGGGATCCCTTCTCTGAGTTAAAAGTCCCTCGGTTTTCCATCCCATTTCTACATTCTATAACCCACACATGTATTCCTAAAATAATCTTTACCATCTCACTCACATGGTTTACCACATGCAGTTCAATTGAGATATTATCAAGATTTACAATGGCATTTCACCTGAAACCCATTTCCAAAGCATGGGATCCTTCACATGAATTTTGGCTTCTGGAGGCCATCACACATGGTCTTTCTACAGTGTGTCTTCCTGGCACACTTATCAAATAGCCAAACAATCATTAGTAATTATCAGCAAAATCACAAATCTGAAATTTACAAATCTGTTCATGCCAAAATCAGATTTCACATTGTCCCTACAATCAGCGTAAAACTTTAAATGTAGTCATATCATTTTTTTGTAACTCTGTCCTTCCAACAGAGCACTCTGGTAGTCCTCTCCTCATGACTACCTTTGTACAACCTTCTCCTGCATTCCCAGCAGCTCATGAAATGATCTCATACTTACCACTAATTCATCATTCCATCTATTATTTATTTGCAGTGATCATACATCACAACCATGCATTCACACAATGCATCTCAACATGTGCACACACACCTATGCATGCACCTTTACAACATTTACACAAACGTTTCATGTGCATTCACTCCATGCAACCATAGGTTTACAAATCTTCCAATGCACACTTACCATTCCAAACACACATGACCCTTGCTTGCTTAGTTATTAAACTCATAACCAATCTATGGCATGATGTAGTTTCATATGAATGCATTCTAACATTTAAACAGCAACATGGTAGAAGGTCCTTTTCCCTTACTACTCCATACCTTACCATGCCATGGTGGTATGGCATTCACATCAAGTGCATTCAACCATACATGCATACCAACTTATGATTATAAAGTATGGTTCAAGGAATTATTACCCAATCCTTCAACACTTATACCATCAGCACAAACAGATCATACCTGCATGGTTCCCATCAGCATTCTTGATGTTACCTGGTCAGCTTGGCTTCAAGGATTACACAATCCTTTCACCAAACCTCGTGATCACAGGTCTACTGCACCAACCTTTCTTCATAAGTTTACTGGTCACATGCAACAACATCATCAACATTTTCAACCAGGATTCAACCACAACAATTGTCATTAGTGGTTTATTGCATATGTAAAACATCACAAGCTTTACCAATCTACAATTCTCATATTCATGTACTATGCAATATCTAGAAATATGTCTACTAGTGCATATTCATTTCAATTTATCTAATCATCTCTCATTTTCAGCATCTCTATGCTATGATTTTTTGTATATACAATCATAAAATATAACGCAAGATTAGAATGGGGTTAAGGAATTATCCCTTCCAATTCCCTTTCATAGCATCGAGTTCTTCTTCCATGTAATAACTGGTCCAATTGCATGGCTCAGTCATCCTTCCGTAGCTCTCCTGGAGAAATGCAACAACTCTCATTGAAAAAGGTTCCAATACCTGCTGCTCTCATTGCTTTCCGAATTGGTGGTCAAGTCCAACTTGGCCTCTTTTGGACTAACCTGTAAGCTCATAATTCGGACCAAACAACCCTAGTGCTGTAACTGAAGCTCTGATACCACTCTGTAGCATCCGTAGATCACCTCGGTGTCCTTCAGAGGCGATGGGAGACCCGTATACTCTTTTTTTTTCTCCAAATTCGATTGAATACACACAAATAGTTGAAATGACTCGGATCCGCAATCCGCAATCCACAACCGCAATTGCAGATGTGGAAGTGCAAAACTTCATAACTGGAAAGCTTACCTTTCTGTAATCCACAAGCCACAACAACAAATCCGCAATCCGCAAGCTGCAACAGCGAATCCGCAATGCACAATCCGTACTGCGGGTGTGGAAGTGCAAAACTTCACAACGAAAAACTTACCTTTCCGCAATCCACAATCTGCAACTGCGAATCCACAATCCATAACTGCGAATCTGCAATCCGTACTACGAGTGCGGAAGTGCAAAAATCCACAATTGAAAAGTTACCTTTCCGCAATCCACAATCCGCAACAGTGAATCTGCAATCCTCAACTGTGAATCCGCAATTTGCAATCCAAAATCCGCATTTGCGGATACGAAAGTGCAAGATTTTCCCATCGAAAAACTTACCATTCCGCAATTTGCAGATGCGGGCATGCGGAACCACACCCCTGCAATGGTAACTCTCCACACAAATTCTGAGGGGCATAACTTCCTCATCCTTGTTCCAAATGAGACAAGGTTGGTACTGTTGGAAATATCTTGGTGAGCTCTACCCAGTGGTGAAATCCCTGCACCATCTGAGCACTCATACCATGCTAAATTTCCCACTGAATTTCTATCCATAACTCCACTTAAAAGACTTAAACCTTATTCCTGCCAGGGTTCTGCTCCACTTCTGCCAAGTCTTTTCTTTTTCATCTGGACCACAAGGTGCGTATTCTCCTGATCACAGTCCTGACTGGACTAGGCTGCACCTCTTAGCCTTGAACTTAGCCCTATTCATCAAGGGTAACATATGTAAGTACAACATAAGTATAAAGGCAATATACATAAGTATGCTCTATAACTCATGTAGGAGGGTCCATGCATCCATAAACACAAAGATACTAAATCATTATCCACCCTTCAAAAGGGATTATACTTGGTCTATTTTCTCTAATCAGATTGAGGGATGACATGTGGACGTTTAGCCCTACTCCTCAAGCATGAATATATATATATGAATACCAACATAACAAGAAGATGCAAGGTGCAGGAGTAAAACAATAACATGCCCAACAACCTAATACATAATACTTGGGAAATCAACCCTACTAACCATCTGAACCAAATCATACATTTGAAATATATAATGCACACACATATAGCATATGTGAAACCAGTAATGCATTAAACTCATGCACAAAAACAACTTCAAACACAAGTTCAGATGCAAAGATTAAGTATACATCCCTACTCATACATAGCTTCCTATTGCTCCACTTCCATATAAATTCATTCAATCAATAGCTGGTATGTAATAAGCATAGTTATAAACACATGAGACATCCTTGATCCAAAACACCACAAGGCACTTATCTTTAATTGGAAACCACCAGGAAACCAGCTATGGACTGCAACATTCCATCCCAACCACCACTAGTACAAAATGAGAGATAAGTGACTAGGTGACTAAAAAAGTTAGTCACCACTGTTTTTTCAAGGGATAAACAACTAAAATTGAGCAATTTTAAATAAGCCAACAAAAAACAACTAAGATAAACGACTAATTTAGTCACGGGATAAAATATATGACTAGATAACAAGTGACTAAATAAAAATGACTAACATAGATGACTAATTTAGTCACGGGATATAAATATGACTAGCTAACAACGATTAATGTGAATTAGTTGTTTATGTTAGTCATTTTTAGTTGTGTTACACTCACAATGGAAAATTACAATATTTTACTAAATTTTAACAATGCGGATGGATGAAAAAGTCATCAATGGGGAAACAAACCAAAAAGAAAAGAGGAAAGGTATATATAACCGCTAAGTACAAAAAAATAGAAACGAGGAGAAATGTCTCCATCTATGAGCCAAAAACAAGAAATTTTTTTTGGGAAAAAGTAGACCTGACCCGCAGCACTCCTCAAAATGAATAAACCCCTCTAAGGCCACAAGACCATGTCTGGATAAAGCATCCGCATGTGTATTGAACTCCCTGAAGATATGCATGATAGAGATATCAGGAAAGGCCTTGAGCAGTCGAATATTAACATGAGCCATCCAAGATTCAGAGAGCTCCATATAAAATTTAGTAGATTGTAACACTATAAATGGATTCATGAGAGACCCCCTATGTGTCTCAGCAACATTTTTTTCATTTAAGACGTCCAATGAGGTCCCTATGGCTCCAAATGTTGGTGTATGTGTTCTCTATCCCCAATCCTCTTCTGTAAGTGCAATATTGTCGTCATCATGTGCACTCAAAATTAGAGATTCAATTCACATGAACTCAAATTATCCTGACCATGCTACATCAACCAATATTCCCATAGCCATTTTGTTTGATCATTAAAATATGTATTAAAAACTTATAATATATAAAAAATTACAGGCATAAGGAGTCAACATTTATTACCAGATGCAGGTAGAATAAATTCACTAGGGAGATGAAGAAGTGAAGCAATTGGCCCACAAATTATAGGATTGATAAACCAAAATTGGGCTATGTAGAAGGTGATTATCATCATATTCTATAAGAAGAGCCTAGGGTTGATTATCATCAATCAAGAGTAGCGAGGTGCTATACAACTCAGTATGGGGTAGATATTGTTAGATAACATGGGTAATGTTGATGTGGAAAATATAACCCACACCAAAAATGAATAGCATGTGGGCTCTCATAAAATCAAAAAATAGAAACCAACATAGATCCATCTTAAACCCATATCTATCAAGCTCTGAGAATGATCCAATTTTTGAAGGTGTAAATTGTTTTCTTAGGTGTTTAAAAAATTTACACCTCAAGAAATTAATCCCCGTCAGTGCTTCATAGATCCAGGTTTAAGATGGATCTATGCTGATCAATTTAAAAAATGAAAACAAAATCCCTTTGCAGAAAATTGCTTAACACCCTAACTCTTATTTATTATATACATTAATATTAAAAAAACATATAAAAATATTAAAAAAACACAAAAAGCCAAATATTCTTTTACAAAATTTAATGGTGTTAAAAGTATGGAAAACATATAAGAACATTTGAACGCATTAAGAATATATTATGCTGACAAAATATCATGGTGGTTTGGCTTTTAGTAATTATCAATTGGCACTTTATGTTTCCTTCCTCCATTTATTTATTCATTACCAGGCCTCCCCAAAGTTGATGTTGGTGGTTACAGTTAAGAATATATTATGCTAACAATATATCATGGTGGTTTGGATTTTAATAATTATCAATTGGCACTTTATGTTTCCTTCCTCCATTTATTTATTCATTACCAAGCCTCCCCAAAGTTGATGTTGGTGGTTATAGTTTCTTCTTTATCTTTATATGGCACCCTAGGGATTTCATTCTTTCCAAATATTAAAGACTTTGACTTTGAAAGCTTCCTATAGATACAAAAATGGGGAAGGCAGACAAATCTTCCAATGGAGGATGAATTAGGGATTTCATTCTTTCCAAATATTAATGACTGTGACTATGAAAGCTTCCTATCATATACAAAAATGGGGAAGGCAGACAATTCGTCCAAGGGAGGAGCCATCCACCAGAAGAAAATTATTGTCCATGGGATGTAGGGTGCCATGGATGTCGGAGTCTTGAAATATCCTTCTTCACTCATAGACCATGAAACCCAACACAAAACACAGGAAAAATACACAGACAAGCAACCTATGGTCGAATCTGGTGACCATGAATTTGCCGAAAAAAATCCAGGAGGAGGAATTTAAAGAGAAATATAGAGATTCCCAACGAAAGGAAACATTGGTTGAATCCACAGAACCATAGGCAACAATTGTGGTTTTATCTTCTTCCCATGTTAACAAATAAAAAAACCCTAATTATGATCTGGAAAGGAGGCAACGGAGCACATAGCATTTTTTGGTTTCTGTTTAGATGTATGAAAACGAGAAACATACAATTCGAGCTGCAAGGTACTCACCCTTTTCGTGCAAAACTTGTTTTAATGAATTTAATTTCAATTGCTTAAAGACCTTGGCTTAGATCGTTTTTTTTTTGTTTTTTTCTGTTTTGCCAATGGCTCTTACCCTTTTGTTTTGAAACATGCATCGAGGGGATGCATTGCTTAGAGCAAGTTTTCTGCATAGAAGAGTAACTAATAACTAAAATTTTTTAATATTAATAATGTTCTTGGGTATGCAAATATGAAAAGAAAACGTCATCGAATGAGCTCTAAAACAAAGGAAGAAGAACCCACCCCAGTTTCATATCTTTGCTGGTCACCAGAACTGGCTGTTGGTGAGCAAACTCTCTGTTTCCATTCCAACAAAGAACTATCAGACATGGACTCAAAAGTAAGTCCTCAAGGATTAACATTAGTTCCACCTGTGATAGGCATGATGGCTGACACCAAAGCTGATTCAGAGAACCATGCAACTGCCGAGGAAAAAGAACTAATAATAGACACAGCTAGTTCTGCATCTGAGGAGATCAAAAGCACATCTGATCCACAAGAAAATTTCACAGCTGCAAACTTTGATGGCCGAATGCATGTGGATAGTGAACTTATAGAAAACCTAGTTATGGAAGAAGCTGTACATGAAAAATAGCACAAGAACAGGCAAGTCCTATCCAACCATTTTTATTTTTACTTTTCTTTTCTTTTAATTATGTTTTCAGTTATGGTTCAAATGTATGCCATGTACTTATTAAGTTCACATGTTCTAGCATGTTTGGAGGATGCAGGTCAACATGCATATATTCATCCCAAGTATCTAGCAATCTGTTACCCGCAAAATTTTATAGATCACATATGACCAGTTTTCTAAGTGACTGTTGGATGTACTTTTGTGTTATATCAGCACTCTATATATACTAAAAACTGACTAGTCTATCAATGCGCTAAGATATCATTGAGGCCAGCATTTCTGTCTAACTATTTGTTTTGAATTGCTGACAGAGCATTAAAATTGACTCCAATGGACTGTGGTGGCTGGAGCAAAATTGATATAGATTTGATGGTATGTTTTATTTCCTTCTTTCGCTTATTTTCATTGCAGCTCTTGATTGCTATGTTTCCTTTAAAATGGCATCGATTTGTGTTCATACAGAATTGTGTATAATAAAATGATAAATGCATCTGCACTGATAAGGGCTTAAGTTTATAACTTTTAGAATCATTTAATTCTGTATATATATTTGGTTAGACAGAAATGCTGGCCCCAATGATATCTTAGACATATTTTTAGCTTCATATCCTCTATTCTTCATCTTTTTATGATTGTAATAGCTTCATATCCTTTTTATGATTGTAATTGAGTTTGTTTATAGCTTGTGCATTTCGTTTTTCTTTTTTTTATGGCAGTCACCTCCCAAAGATATTGGCAAGGCCAACAACACTCTTGATTCAAACATTCCTGATGCAAAGGAGAAAGAAAAGGTTTATCCATCTGCAATATATTTCTTAATATGCTTAACTTGAAATAGCTTAGAAATGCTTATTTCATATCAGCATCACTAAAGCATTTGCTCGTTCATTTTGTATACCTAGCTTTAACTCTTCTTGTACCATGTGCATTTGTTCTTCTCTCTCGTTTGCAGACTCTTCCAAATAGTGTAAAGGGTGATGACATTCTGGATTCCAATATGGTTTATGCCAAGGAGTTAGACAAGGTTTGTTGGTTTTCTGTTATAAAACTTTATAATATGCTATAATATTTATTCTAGGAAGCTATCTATTTTTTGTTTCAGTTTTCAATACCTTATGATCACTGCAATAGATGTTGTTCCTCCTATCAAGGTTAGATGCAGTTTTCTCAGCAGCTGTTTAATTTTATTACCTATTGTTGCTTCTTGACATTCAAACATTATATTCCAGTGCAGTTTTCTGATTGGGTAGTCAACTTATGATCTCTAATTGACTCATGCTATTGTCAAGTTGGAGTTGATGGTTCATTCTTCGGGGCTAGTATTGAATTCAGAACTATGGATATTCAAACAATGTATTTTTTGTCAGGACATCTTCATGCTAATAAACTTCTAACATTGACAAGTGCTCTCTTGGCAGATGGGCTTGGAAACCATTCCTGTAGCAGGAATTGGTTCAGCAGAGGAGACAAATAAAGTGGAAACTTCTAAGAACATGGAATATGAAAAAGAAAATAAACAACTAATTCAGAATACGGAATATGATGCTCACAATGAGTGTCCACCTGAAAAGGATAGTAGTATATTCAGAGAGAAACGCAAGAATATAAATACTTTAAAGGAGAGGGGCAAGTAGGAAATGGATAAACAAGCAGTTAAGGGAACAGGGAAAATTGTCAAAGGTGATTTAAGTATCCAGAGGATAGATAGAGCTGGCATGTCTGTTCTATCTGAAGAGTGTTTAATTTGATAGGGTGGAGGTCAGATAGGTCTAATATTTTGTAAATGATGTTTTACTTTTGCATTGTTTATTCCATTTCTTGCATTTGATGATTCAACTTTTATTAATATGGCTCTTTTGGGATCCAGATTCAAATGTTTCAGTAGTGGCCACCACAAAAAGTAATTCTCCAAGCACACAATTACATGTTTCCATGGGAATGTCTGGTTGGTCTGGAGTATTTCCTCACTTGGGGTAATGTATTTGGACTATGGTCACTTTCTACTTTCTTGAGACTAGGGCTGTAAGTATTACAAAGGCGTGTTATATTTTCTTGTTTAACATGTAACTTATCCTTCCAATTTTACTTGGCAGTTATTACTCTCATGTGGCAGCAACAACAACTGCTTCTATGGTTCCTTCATGGTTGACACCTGTCTCTATGATAGGAATGTACTCAACATAGAACCTTACAGGTGATATGAAATGCTCTAGTTTGAGATCTTGAGTAACATGAAGTTATAAACTGTTGCTTTGACATTGTTCATGTAAATTGTAAGAGAACCATGGGTTTTTTTTCCCTTCAGAGCATCCCACCAATAAATTATGTTTGTTTATTACATTATAGATTCTTATTTAAGGATTCTGGCATCAAAGTTTTAAAATTGTTTGGTGGAATGCTTTTGTTTCTGATTTTATGTGAAGAATGTTATGAACTGTTGCTTTCACATTGTTCATCTAACTTGTAATAGAACCAGGGTGGTGATTTTCATTTAGTCCATTGCACCAAGCAATGTTGCTTCGCTATTACATCATAGATTCTTATTTAAGCATTGGAACATTGGATTTTAAAAGATCTGTAAAAATTAATCTGAAGTAAGTTTGAGAGTGAGGCATGATGATCTGCAATCACAATGATGACTTGGTAAAGGAACTTTTTACTTATCATTGGATTCAAGGATCAGTTGTTTGTCTCATGTTTGTGAGAACTTTCACATGCTTTCAAAAATATAGAGATCATACCCTGAAGAAAGTCTTTAATTACAAACTTCTATATATTGGTTTACCTACATAGATAACTTTTTATAATATATATTCATTTCTGTCAAGTTTCAGCTATAGCATGGTGTGATTATTGCATACTCAAATCTTTTTTGCAGCTTCCCTCATTTCTGTGCCCCACGCGCCAATCATGGAAGCGTTGTGCAACACATGTGTATATTACCCACTTCATTGATTGCCAGTGGTAGATGAAATCTAATCCCTTGTGGGATGCTTCCTATGGAATTTCAACTGGTCTATACGGAAATGGTTTAATAGGAACATCTGCAACTACTGCTTTGGGACATGGAGGTAGGTCCCATGAATTACTGTGGACTTGTCTAAAGGATAAAGGACACGCTAATGGAAATTCTACTGCTGCCAATGTAAATGGGGAAAATAATAGGGAAGGTAATGCATGCATGGATGCACCAGAAATAAAGTCTAATTCACAACAGCAAACTCAATCAGCACAAAAAAATATCCCAATATTTTAGTGTAATGACCCTTTTTCAAAATTTTATTAGAATGCCAATTTTTCCACTTTTTCCCCAATTTCGACCTTTGACTAGTTTTACTGTTTTGACCTCCAAATCAACCCAAATGCTCCCAAATCTTCTGTAGGAGTGTATGAATGGTATTTAGACCTGAATATTAGGTTCAAGGATGTTTTATGGCCGTCAAAATACTGCTGCAAACTTGATTTGTATTATGATCAATATATGTAATTTTGAATAGTAATTTTTGCATCAAATTCCCCCGGGGTAACACTGCAAATGGCCTTCCAAATGCCTCCAAACTCCCACGAATTTATGAAAAGAGGTATGTAATGTGTTAAGTATGTGATTAAGGTCTCATATGCACCATTAATTGATTTTTACTACTGTTCTAACTCTCTCACATTCAACAACAAAAACCCCCAATTCGACCCTTGGGGAAATGGCACTATTTCACCTCTCAATACAAACAAACTGAGTAAAAATGCTTCAAATGCTCAAGTACAGTGCATTAAACTTGTAGAATATATCCATGGCAGTATATGAATCACAAATATATCAAATAATCGTCCATCCATTCGAAATAATCAACCTTATAGTGTCATACATCAAAGCGTTGGGGAAATGGACATTGTTTGCTTATTAATCAATAATTTTGCATACAGTCAATGGGTATTTCGACCTGAGAGTTTCTGAATATGAATAACAGAGGATATGAACCTATTACAATCATAAAAATATCATATGAATCTCTCCCAATGAGTGCAATATCTCACCCAAAGCGCAATCCCTCAAGGATCCCAAATATGCCTTCAAAATTGGAAATGGTGGAGAGAAAGTGCTGCACTAAACCAAACCATGAAACTTCATGTAGCTGATACCTGCAAATAAAACTCCATTAAACAACCGTGAAAGACCTGAGTGGCCTCTCCAAACACCAACTTGGATGGAAATCTTTCACCCTCGAAATTGGCTAAGGCAAGAAACTAGTCATCCACTAGTTCTCTCTTCACAAATGCAATTTTTCTCAAATCATCAAAAGCCATTCTCATACTTGATTTCTACATTTTATAACCAACATTAGCCTTCAAGGGGTCTAAATCCTCTCAATAGATTCAATAAATTTTCATTTAAAAAATATTCCTCATTTGCCACTTGTCTCCTAGTTCCAACCTTCCATCTTCTCCCAAATTCGAATTTGAGTCTCTTTAGCTTCCCCCAACTCCATGAGCACCTTCCTTGAGCCTATTTTTGGGGCTGACATGTCATAATGGTCAGGTGTAAGAAGTCAGGTCTGAATTTTGTCATAAATGTCATAGATGCTTCATTATTGTTGTCATAAAACTAGGGAATCTAGCCCAAGTGTCCACTAGTCTCCAATTTTACTCTTCCTCTCCCATGGAGGTTACTATTCCATCCCATTTCGACCTAAGATGCTCAATGCCATGTGTTATGACTTACCAACTCACCCAAGAGTGTTCACCTTCCCATGAATTCTAATTGGCAAGAGAGAGCTGCCATGTGTCATTGAAAAATCAAGCTAGTGTGGGTCCCACCACCTCCATATGTCTCCAAAACCACTTGCCACTTAGAATTTCTCTTGAATTTATTTATTCACCATATTTATTAAATGCTTGAACCCTTCTAATGTCTAAATATAATTTATTAGCTTCCTTATTACCATCTCACATGTGCCCTTCCAACCTAGGAAACTAGTAGGATTGATGGGATTTTCTTACTATGCACTTATTTGAATGGGGACATTACAGTCCTCCCCACCCAAGATTGCTTGTCCTCAAGCAATTTCAGATTTGGATGTTGCAAAATCTTCTCCTCTTCCCATGTGGCATCTTCATTTGGTAAGTCCTTCCATTGCACTAAATATTCTTTGATGATTCTACTCCTCAACCTTCTTTCTCGTGTCTTCAAAATATTTTCCGGAACAAGTGTGAGATGAACTTCATCATCCAAAGGAGGAAGTATTTATGAAGTGATGATTTGCTGACCAAGAGCTTTCTTGAGACAAGAAACATGAAATACATTGTGGATTTTACTCCCTTCTGGAAGTTCTAGTTCGTATGCTACTTCTCCAACCTTTCACACTACCTTGTATGGCCCATAGTACCTTGGTTTTAATTTTTCTGCTCCATTCTTTTTTAGAGATGTTTGTTTATAAGGCTTCAACCTTAAATATACTAAATCATTGACTTGAAAGGTTCTTTCTTCTCTATTCCTATCAGCATATTGTTTTTGCTGATTTTGAGCAACCTGCAAATTGTCTTTCAAGAGCTTTAAAATTTCTTGGCTCTCTTCCACCAACACATCACAAGCAAATTTGTCTTTGGCATATTCAACTAGTAGCATGTTTTTCCAATCCTTGGCAATATCCATGAGAGAAAAAGTAGGCCTTCTTGATAAGGCATCTTCTACTATATTATTCTTTCCTTTGACATATTCAATATCAAAATCATAATCTTAAATCTTGCTTACCCACTTTTGTTTCCTTTCATTTAGATCTTTTTGGGTGAGAAAGTGTCTTAGACTATTGTGGTCAGTTTTCACCACAAACTTGCTGCCCACCAAGTATTGTCTGAATTTGGCCAATGCATGCATAATGACCAGCATTTCTTTATCATAGATGGAGTAAATTTTTTCATGAGGCTGCAAATTTCTACTCTCAAAGGCTATGGAGTGTTGGCCTTGCTTTAGGACAGCCCCTATTCCTCCACCTGAAGCATCACATTCCACAACAAAAGGTTTAGTAAAATCAGGAAGTGCAAGTATGGGACAACTACTCATTACCTTTTTCATTTTTTGGAAGGCCTTTTCAACCTCTTCATCCCACTTGAAAGCATCCTTCTTGGTCAAATCAATGAGAGGAGAAGTCAACTTGGAGAACCCTTTCACAAATTTTCTGTAGTAGGTGCATATGCCAATAAAGCCTCTCAATTTGGTAATATTTTTGGTGATGGCCATTCCAAGATAGCCCTGATTTTTTCCATGTGTACCTTCGCTTCTTCTTGCCCAATAATGTGCCCAAGATATAGTAGTTCTTTCATCCCAAACTCACATTTTGATAACTTAGAAAATAAGGACTCTTCTTGCAATATTTTCAACATAATCTCTAACTGCTGCAAATGCTCTTCCCATGTTTTACTGTAAATGAGAATATCATAAAAGAAAACCATAACAAACCTTCTTAGTTGCTTGCAAAATAATCTATTCATACATGCTTGAAAGGTGGCTGGAGCATTAGTTAACCCAAAAGGCATGACAAGAAATTCAAAGTGGCCAAAATGACATCGAAAAGCGGTCTTTTGCACATCTTCATCTTTCATTCGAATTTGGTGATACCCTGATCTAAGGTCAATTTTTTAGAAGTATTTGGCCCCATGTAGCTCATCCATGATCTCATCAATCCTAGGAATAGGATACCTATTCTTAATAGTCTTTTTGTTCAAGGCTCTAAAATCTATGCACATTCTCAATGTTCCATCTTTTTTCTTCACTATCACTACTGAAGAAGCATAAGGGCTAGACCTTGGTGTAATGAGTCCCAAATCTAGGAGTTCTTGGATAGCTTTTCAATCTCATCTCTGAACTTTTTAGGATGTCTATAAGGTGGTATTTGAATGGGTGAAGTACCCTCCTCCAAAATAATACTGTGCTCAACCCCCCTATCCGGTGGCCTACCATGTGGAAGGTCTCTAAAAACCTTTTCATAATTTTGCAAAAGTCTCTCTATCTCCTTTGGGTGTTTGACAATATTTATAGTTGGCTTGGGATATGTAATATGACATTAAGCAGCCCATTCTATATCCCCATGCCTCAATATAGATCTCATACTATTGCAAGTTACTACTTGATTTGGATAAGTGTGTTGCCCTCTCACAATTCTTTGTACTCCTTTTGAATCTTGGAATTTCATTTCGGGAATTTGATAATTTACTGTATGCTCTCTTATTGAATACAACCATTGCACTCCCAAAACCACATTAGTATCAGCAACATCAACCACATAAAAACTATCAACAAAAGTATAGTTACCTACAGTGACTTGCAGCTTTGGAACGCATGTTTTGCATTGCATTGTGTTGTGACCGGGAATGACAACTGTGAAGCCATCAAATGGTTCAATAGGTATCTTTATTTTCTCTACCATCTCTGCATCAATGAAGTTATGAGTGGCTCCTCCATCTACCAAAACTGAAGTTCTTTTTCCTTGTACCACACCTTTGCATCGGATAGTATGATAGCGAGGTACTGCTGAAAGCACTGCCCCTCTTGCTTTGTCTGGTGAAGGCTGATTTTCTTCTTGTCTTTCCTCTTCTACTGCTGTCTCATATGCCTCTTCTTGATCTGAAATATGTCCATCTTCATCCATGCCCCCATCATACCCCTCATTATCAGAAAATACTTCTATGTATTGAGCCTTTCCTTTGGTACATTTGTGCCCCAGTGTCCACGGTTGGAAGCATGTGAAGCACAGTTTCTTTTTTCTAAGTTCATCCCTCATTTAGTCCCTCTTTTTTATTCCTCTCAAATGAATCTCTTTGCCAAGGTTTCTTTTCAAATTTGTAGCTAGGCTTAGGAGGAAATCTTGTTGTAGGAAGCACATTTTGGAGATCCCTAGTCAAGTTCATTGCATCTTTTAATGTAGTTGGCTTGTGGGATTTGACCAAACCTCTTAAGGGTTCATCCAAACCTTCAGTGAACAACAATACTAATCTTCCCATAGATACATCAGCCACCTTGACTGATAATTTTTGAAATTCCAACATATATTCGGTAGGGGACCCAGTTTGCTTCAATTGAGCTAGTTCTTTGAAAGGCAATTTTGGATCTTTTTGTTCAAATCTTTCTAGTACCCTGCCAACAAATTCTCCATATGTTTTAACCTGATTATGACCCAATGTTTTCAGCCCATGAAACCACCATTCATTGGCATCTCCTTCCAAATGCAAAATGACCATTTTTAATGCATCCTCTTCCAACATAGGATTCAGCTGAAAATATACATCCAATTTTTGCACCCAAGTGTTAGCAGAATTTTGAGAAGAACTATCAAAAGTAGGAAGTGACATTTTTCCAATAGCACTATTCAATTCTTTGTTTTGGAATGGAGTCCTATTGTCTCCCTTCCTTTTAATATTCTGCATAGCATCAATGTAGTCACTGAGTGGTACACCTCTTTTACACTCTTCATTCAAATCATTCCAATCATTTACTAGTTTCTTGTAATCCAATTCAAGATTGGGCTCTTCTTTGGGTGTGAGAAATTTAGGTGCAGTATGCCTTTGTGTGCTTTGAAATTCATCAGGTCTATTATGAGGTCCTGTACTTGAGAAAATATGCTCATTCCCTTTCATCTTTTCCCCTGAGTGTGAACCACTATTATCTCCTATCATCCCTTTGCCTGAAAGTTGGCTACCCAACAATTCGAAACCTTTCATCATTTGTTTATTCATATCTAGCATAACCATGGTAATTCCTTCAAAACATGGTTTTAAGGGTTCAATAAATTCCTCCTTATGTCTTAATTTTTCCTCCTCCTCTCTACCCATTGTTTTAGAAAAAAAACTCTTTTACTGCTACCATCTCTTCTTCAACCAAAACTTCTTCAACTACTGATTCAAAGGGTGGTGGTTTATTTGTTTGGCTTCTTCTTAATACCATCAGGTTCCAATACCATGCTCTGATACCACTTGTAATGACCCTTTTTCAAAATTTTGTTAAAATGCCAATTTTTCCACTTTTTCCCCAATTTCCACCTTTGACTAGTTTTACTGTTTTGACCTCCAAATCAACCCAAATGCTCCCAAATCTTCTGTAGGAGTGTATGACTGGTATTCAGACTTGAATATTAGGTTCAGGGATGTTTTATGGCCCTCCAAATACTGCTGCAAACTTGATTTGTATTCTGATCCATATATGTAATTTTGACTAGTAATTTGTGCATCAAATCCCCCCGGGGTAACACTGCAAATGGCCTTTCAAATGCCTCCGAACTCCCATGAATTTATGAAAAGAGGTATGTAATGTGTTAAGTATGCGATTAAGGTCTCATATGCACCATTAATTGATTTTTACTACTGTTCTAACTCTCTCACATTCAACAGCAAAAACCCCCAATTCGACCCTTGGGGAAATGGCACTATTTCACCTCTCAATACAAACAAACTGAGTAAAAATGCTTCAAATGCTCAAGTACAGTACATGAAACTTGTATAATATATCCATGGCAGTATATGAATCACAAATATATCAATGAATCATCCATCCATTCGAAATAATCAACCTTATAGTGTCATACATCAAAGCATTGGGGAAATGGACATTGTTTGCTCATTAATCAATAATTTTGCATACAGTCAATGGGTATTTCGACCTGAGAGTTTCTGAATATGAATAATAGAGGATATTAATCTATTACAATCATAAAAATATCATATGAATCTCTCCCAATGAGTGCAAGATCTCACCCAAAGCGCAATCCCTCAAGGAGTCTGAATATGCCTTCAAAATTGGAAATGGTGGAGAGAAAGTGCTGCACTAAACCAAACCATGAAAATTCCTGTAGCTGCTACATGCAAATAAAACTCCATTTAAGCACCATGAAAGACCTGAGTGGCCTCTCCAAACACCAACTTGGATGGGAATCTTTCATCCTCAAAATTGGCTAAGGCAAGAAACTAGTCATCCACTAGTTCTCTCTTCACAAATGCAATTTTTCTCAAATCATCAAAATCCATTCTCATACTTGATTTCTACATTTTATAACCAACATTAGCCTTCAAGGGGTCGAAATCCTCTCAATAGATTCAATAAATTTCCATTTAGAAAATATTCCTCATTTGCCACTTGTCTCCTAGTTCCAACCTTCCATCTTCTCCCAAATTCAAATTTGAGTCTTTTTAGCTTCCCCCAACTCCATGAGCGCCTTCCTTGAGCCTATTTTTGGGGCTGACATGTCATAATGGTCAGGTGTAAGAAGTCAGGTCTGAATTTTGTCATAAATGTCATAGATACTTCATTATTGTTGTCATAAAACTAGGGAATCTAGCCCAAGTGTCCACTAGTCTCCAATTTGACTCTTCCTCTCCCATGGAGGTTACTATTCCATCCCATTTCGACCTAAGATGCTCAATGCCATGTTTTATGACTTACCAACTCACCCAAGAGTGTTCACCTTCCCATGAATTCGAATTGGCAAGAGAGAGCTGCCATGTGTCATTGAAAAATCAAGCTAGAGTGGGTCCCACCACCTCCATATGTCTCCGAAACCACTTGCCAATTAGAATTTCTCTTGAATTTATTTATTCACCATATTAATTAAATGCTTGAACCCTTCTAATTTCTAAATATCATTTATTAGCTTCCTTATTACCATCCCACATGTGCCCATCCAACCTAGGAAACTAGTGGGATTGATGGGATTTTCTTACTATGCACTTATTTGAATGGGGACATTACATTCAGCTATGGTGGAAATTTAAGTTTACATTTTATGGACTGTTGAATTATAGTTTAAAACTTTAATCTTATGGATACACATGCTGATAACAAACTACATCAGTGTAATATTTCCTTTTCTTTTGCAGAATGGATCTGTTTTTCGGTTTTCCTTTTACTGGTGCAACTTCTGTCAGTGGTGTTAGTGCAGGAGTTTCTAACACAACAGGAGGAAATGTTCTGATAACTGCAACTATGTTTTTTGCTAGCAACACTACATCTACATGCAATTCTTTAGCCAGTGGTACTGGGAACAGCTTCTTCGATGGAAGTGTCGCAAATCCTGCAGTTTTTCAAGCTCAACTACTCAATTCTGTCATCCAGCAACCTACTTTTCCTTTCTCTATATCACCTGCTCTCTTTGGAACAACATACAGTGGGCCTCTGTTACCACAATAGGTTGATGGTTCAGTCTTGAGCAATATTTCTGACAAACAAATAATATATTATTTTTTTAATTTTCTAATCTATCAATGAGATTTCGTCTTATGGAAATCTGTTCTTATAACAATGCACAATCTTTTGCAGGTGCCTCATATTTATAATCACCCATTCTATGACTCTCATATGATGTCTCAACAATTAGCTAATACAACCTCAATAACCACTGGTCAAAATGACCCACAGAATTCTCAGGGACTTTGCAGTTTTCCTCCCTGAGAATCTTCCCAGCTGCAACATCAATAGGCATTATCATCATCACAAGCTGGATTTGTATCACAAACTTCAAATCATACGAATGAAAACATCACTCCAGCAGATATCAGATTGGCTACAAAAGTGCATCTTGAAATGGTTCAAAGTAATGCATATGGCCAAAACTTTCTTTTAGGGCAGGTCTCAAGTTTGAATTCTCAATCTACAGCAGTAGCTAGTTGCATGCATGCATTGCCGGTTCATTCTAAGGATTTTTTCTTGATGACAACCTTTGGAATAAAGCAAACATGAAAAATGAAACAACAAGTAGAATCACATTTACAGTCCCAACAACAGCTAACAACACAAGTACAGAAACCACAGAAACCATATCTCTCCACACAATATCATGCAACTACTCCTGGTTTGCAAACAAAGTCAAAAGAATTTGACTCTAAATCACAACCATCTTCAATTAATATTAATATAAATAGATGGATTAATAGTCCTGATTTGAGGCTACATGTTGTTGCACCAATAATAGCATCTCCATGATAGACAGGTCAGAGCATGGTTGATCTTGTAAGAGGGAATAGTCCATCCCAAAAGACTATCCAGAACAAAGCAATCTCTAGACAAGCTCACCAATATAGCATGCCTAGTAGTCACAATCAACAGAAGCAACAACAACAACTGGCACTAAGAGAGAGAGTGGTAAAAACTGTAGTTGTATATGGTGGGATAGCCAACAATGACAGAAGCTATGGTAATGGTGGTCATGAAGAAAACCAAAAGGCATCTATTAAAAGCAATTTGGACAAATCAAATGTATTAAGGTGTGAATGGGAGGCTTCTCAAATTATGCAAGGTTCTCAAATAAATGTTGACCCAAAAATATTAAACAATGCTACACCAATTACATTTTCAGAAGGATCAGTCCCTAAGGCTGCTACCTTTTCCAAGCTTCCTACTCAACAGGGGATCCATTTTCCAGGGCAAGATGCATGTGTCGCTAGTCAAGGGTTAAGATGTGTCCAAACTACTCAGGATTTACCTCCGATGAAAGCTACTACTATTGCATCAACAGTATCAATTTTTGCTTGAAATATATAGTAATTCACCTCGAGCTATGCAGAGGGGCACAAGTCAGGGACAAAAGTCGAGGGGTAAACAACCTACAATGAATTCAGTTCTAGTTCAAAGGATATTTCTAGGTCCATCTCTACCTTCAGCTATTTCCACTGCCACTACATTGCTTTGTGTCCCACCTATTTCAAAGTCAGGGATTGGTGTTGTTACCAAAAATTCCGTGTCTTGGAAAGATTCTCATTTATCTCAGCAAAAATTATCTATGGCATCCACTTCAGTCAACGGTTCTTCAGCAGCAAATATGATAACAATCTTGGGCTCAGGCCCACCAGGAACACCTCTACAAGGACAACAAAATCAAAATTATAACAATATACAACAACCCCAGCAATAGAAGCATCATGGGTAGATTGTACTACAAAATTATCCTCTGAATCGGAACTATTCCCACAAAATACTCAAGCAGCCTCACCACAGCAACAACATCCTCAGGTTGGGCAGCATCTTCTCATTCACCAACCTCTACAATATGAAGTTTGGACCACAGGGGCTTCACTAGAAGGATACAAAAATATTTTAGGGTCTTTTTTATATGGGTGGGCTAACAAATATCTACCAAATGGAGATGGAGGGATCACGACCGGATGAGAAATCGGGTTGAGGCAAGGCTCGGGCTTACTAGTACACAGGGAAATCGCGTCTTGAGGCATGCTTGAGGCCAAGGGTTTTGGTGGTGAAGTGGGTTTCCAGTCGATCATAGTCGAGAGACAGTGGTCATTGAAAGCCAATTGTTACCAATAGCAGTCAGCTAGTTGTTACCAATAGTCTTGGGAGGCTCTAAGCCTCCAGGGCCTGTTATAGGCCCTCGATACGCCTTGGGGGCTTGAATACCCAACCACTCATGCCTATTACAGTCCTTGGGAGGTTTAGTCATCCTCCTAGAGCTTGTTACAGGCCCTAGGGGCTTGGATACCCAGCCCACAACAGGCTAAGTCAGTGATTGGGGAACTGCAACATGCAATCTAAATGTTGTACTATGTGCATTTGCTCTAGTTACATACAAGAAGTGATCTCCTATCTCTTCATTAGACCATCAGATGTTGCAAATCATAATGATATGTGGTTGAGTAATTGCATTGTGGGTGAAGTAATGTGCATCCACAATATACATCAAAAGAAGCAAACTGCATTGTAGAATGCATGTGGGGTCATAAGAGGGGTATCATATCAATATACTAGGTAGAAATATAAAGGGGTATAAAAAATGTTAATGAAAAAATCGATACATACAATATCTAGTGAAAATAGGGGTTTTTTTAAATTAGGAAGACATATTGGGAGGGGGTTAAAAAAACGATTTTGGAAGGTATTTTCCAATATTTAGTAAAATTAGGGGTATTGTTTCATATGCCACGAACGGACGTGCTATGATAGTGCTTTATTAAGTGAATACCCCGTGGTTCGGACACAATCTCAAGTCCAATCATAGACTATACCTCAACAACCAACACTGCATCAACAACAAACATCACAACATTTGCAGCAACCATCAAGGCAAATTGTGCCCTTGTCCCAATAGATTGGGAGCATACAACAACAACACCTCAAACAAGTATAGCCAGTTATTCCAACATCTTTTGGGATCACTGCAAGTGGGGATATCTTGCATAATCTAGGGTCTGTCAATGCAGGACATGCTTCTTTTAGTGTAGTTTCTAGTAGAGTGACAACTCCAGCAAAGTCAACAGGAGAAACCAATACACCTTGTCCCAATTCCAAAATAAACAGTAGCGATGGACATGTACTTCCACATAGCCGCAATGATGCAATTTCAAGGCCGTAGCATGTTAGCAATACAAATACAGTTTCTTTACCTTATCCAATTTCAATTTCACAACCTATGCATAATTATGGAGCAGTTGAAAAGGTTAGTAAAAAAATGAAAAATTATCCATTTTTGGGGTCCTTACAGTAGGCCAACCCAACCATCCCCGTGTCATGATGTAAATTTGAGGCTCCTACCTTGGCACCAAGCTCCATTGGAGCCTCAACCACTCCTTCAAATTCTCAGCTCTGATCCTCCTCCCAATGAAGCACCCAACAATCATGATGTTTACCATGCTAAACACCTCATGCATTTTTATGACCTCTTCTAAAACTAGTTTCACAGGTGCCCCCTTTAATCTTAGATATTTCCTACACTTCGTCTCCTTCACTGTCTCTTTTTGCACTCCACTATTGTCCTTTCTGCTTATTACCTTCTCAGTTATCACCTTCTGCTTATTACCTTCTCAGTTGTTCCCCCTAGGCTCACACTTGCATCACCATAACTTTCCAGTCCCACATTTGGCGCTACAGGTTCTGTCTGTGGTTGTTCTAGATCACACAATTTTCCAATGGAAATGTGATGGCCACAAGAGGCATAGTGACCTACCAATAGGATTGGAGAACTCTGACCCTCACAACAATCATACCCTAATTGCAGTGCTGGAGACAGTTTGTGAGGGAGGATTTCTTGTGCATGAACTCAAACATTTGATGTTCCCAACACCATAGTTTCTACAACCTTCTCTGATAACCCTTCTATCACCTCAACCCTATTTAGTATTTTCGCTGACATGTAATATTCCTTTGGATCTATTCCCGATAGTTCTATTAGTGTTGTTAAACCCCTTTCCAGCTTATTCAATACCTTAATGGAGTTTTGTCCTGAGATCTCAAGTCGTGCAGTGAAACCATGGTTGAAGACAATCTTGTTCTTTGCAATTGATTGGTGGTACACTCCATTGACAACTAGAGCAGTCCAAATGTATTTCCATTCATAGGAATTTGTGGAAAATCAACCCGATCGATCTCCATTGTGAGGTTTATTTCTTATCTTATTACTAGCATCCTCATTCATTGTTAGGAGGTAGCATTGCTTATTGTTGCAGTTGAGGTTTTGGCACTTGAAACATGTGTAGGGGAGATTGAAGGACTTGACTAGGTGACGAATGACTGTTCCTCCCATGAAATATGCTCTGTAATATCCTTTCAAATATCGAATCTGAGACAAGCCTGAATAGATTGTAGGGCCTCTTTCATGTCCTGAACTGCTTAAGACAACATTTTTTTTCATAAGGTCTCAGAAGCCAACATTGACAATAGCATCTCTACCATGCCTTTCCTCCTTTCCACATTGATTGGAATGGCTGAATAGTGCCTTAAGTTTTGTATTGCCTTCCTAGCTTGAACGTGCACATTTTTGAATTTTTCATCCAACCTGTGCCATCTAAGGTGCACTGAGAGCCCAGTTTGGTATGGGGTGCAAGGAAGGAAGTCACATTGCTCCCAATATTGCTAAGAGTGCAGAAGGGTTGGTTTGGGTGTTTTCCAATAGTATAGTAGCATCAAGTTCACATCTTTTTGACCTATTGGATTGTTGCTTAGTAGGTGGTTTGAGTTTCGTTATGTTTTGCTTCTTTTGAGGTTTCCTAATACTCTTCATTTTCAGAATCATCAAAATAGGGTCTCTAATTTTCTGTAGATGCTGGTGTATGTGATGACCAACCAGTATCATCCTTACTTTATGTCCTCTTTTACTTTCCCATCTTAAGAGTTGCCGGGACTAGGGTGTTTGATATTTAACATCTTGATTCACGTGGAAAGTATAGTATATTTTCAATGGGGACATGGCCAATATGATACTTGATTTGACCCACTCCATGTCTTCCCAAACTCCTATGATATTGTCTAGAAGAAATCACCTTTGGAATGAAGCTTCACTATTCTGGATGGATGATCTTGGGAAAAATTTGCTAGACATTCATGGCCAAGGCTGTTGGCCCGGTTTTGCAACCAGGCTTAGTGCTATGGGCACCTGCTAACTAGTAGCAGCAGTTTCAAATAGAATTAAACAAGAAACTAATCTAAACAAAACTAATCATGGATCTATGCAAGAATATAAGCAAATAATGTAAACATTTAAAAAACAAGAACAAGAAAATATTAAAGAATGTATTTGTATTGAAAAATGGGGGGGCAAGCAAGTGCTTGCGATAATACCTTCAATGGTGAAGGTTGATGTTGAGCAACTCCCAAGATGAGTAGCTCCAAGCTCCAAGAGGTCTCCTTCTCCAAGGTTGCTTACAATGGCCAAAATGCTTAAGGAAGATTTCGGCAGCATGAGGATGAGATAATGGATGGATGGATAATGAGGAGCCCCTACTACCTTTTTATAGGTTTTGGTGGTGGGGAATACCATTTGTGGTTTTGTGGAAACCAAATGGTATTAACCAACATGGTTTAGGTACTTTTCCCTCCTTTTTCCTTTTTTGAATAAAAATAATATTTTAATTCCCTTTTTAATATTTTTGGGAATTTGGACCCTTTTTGAGGGTTTTTTATGCTTTTCAGGAAAAATAATCTATTTTAATGGAAAAAGGGGTGTACTAAGGTTTTTTGGTGACCTTTTGTTGGTTTCAGAGGCTCAGATGGTGGAAAAGTGGACAAATGGGTCATGTGAATAAGGGAATGAGCTAGTGAGCACTTTTTAGGTGTTAACAGATTGCCCCCTAATGTGTGAGGGCAGGAGCTCATTGTATGGCCGATAGACATCATAGTTCTTTTGTCTTTTTTTAGGGGTTTGGGAAGGAGAAGAGACCGATTAGAGACTGGAGCCACGGCCCTTGGAAGCTGCAAGAAACAAAAAATATTACATGGCCTCAATATGAATGAGGTATACTCTCTGATAATGGACGAGGCGGGCATTCCCATGCTCGTATCAAGACATATACATAACAATTAGTCCCAAGAAGGGGGATATAATACATAAAGAATCTACTGGTACATCATAATGGTCCAGGGGGAACATTATTTTGGGATATACTCTTGATCATAACTGATCTCAATAACTGATACACTGGAATAACTGAGGAACTGTTGAAACTGAAGGTGTCCAACATCTGTACGGACTCAAAGACTATGAGTCATCTCTGAGAAATAATGTAACTGTATACTCAAGGGAGTATGTAACTGAGGTACATCTGAATACTGTCGCCATGCGCAACCCGGATATCTATAGAAAAAGTGTAACTAGTGTTATCCATAGGAAGACTCTCAAATGTGGAGGAGTCAGGAGGTATCCAGGGTCTTCGACTAATAAGTGAAACGGACGAATACCCTGTGCGAGTCTCAACGATGCGATCAAGGTGTTGAAGTTGAGCATGTGAGAAACAACCATTTGGAGAGGCACTGAAGATTCCTCTCGAAATGATTCGTAGGCACTCATCATAAATGGTGATGAGTCCAAGACACAAGGACCTCTAGGTCGATCCTCTGGAATCAATGTGGTTGTCGTCGACAGAGGGAGACCAACAACTAACAAGGCAATGATGTTTCCTTGATAGGAGCACGAGGTGTAAAACTGAAGTGTTGTAGTAATGATGGTAGGACTGACATACATGTGGGGATGGGAAATAACTGGGTCAAAAGTGGGTAGACTCAAACTTCCTTTGTTCAATGCATGATGACATGGTTGACCTGGCAGCGTAGGGAACTAACTTGTAGGTGTGGGTATCATAGCTTTTAAGGACTGACGGGTATGTATTGACTCTAGGGGGGAATCAAGCTGATGGGTGCTGTCGAGGGGTTCTCAGGGTGACATACTGCAGAATACTCTGAACAAAGGCGACCAAAATGGGGAAGCTGCCATATGAGTAGACGTGATCTGTTGTGGCACTGAGAAGCACCATTGGGTCCTTCTTCGTAGTTTTAATGATCTCTAAGAAGGTATAAAAGTGTGCTCTGAAATGGTACTATCCTGTGGATTTTGTGAGCCCAGGACTGTTCATGCTCATTGGTGCTTTCATTTTTAAGGAGTCTGAAAACGATAAGAAGACTCTGCAGTGGTTATGATTACTGTCCTGTTGGTTTTACGAGCCCAGGATGGTGATTGCTCGTGGTCGCTTTCATGTTTAGAGAGTCTGAAAGCGGTAAGTGGACTCCATTGGTGTTCTTTTTCGTGAGTTTAGTCTCCAAGGCCCGAAAAAGCATAAAATGATGCGTATGGAGAACTCTTCTAGCCGATGTGACTAGAGTATACCTTTTTCGTAATTAGTCTATGAGGTCCGGAAAAGGGGTAAACTTATACCAGGTAGACACCCTTTCAGATACTTTTAACGAGCATGAAAGGAAGCAAGGTTGCTCGGCAATCTTTTCATTGTTTTAGGAGTTAGAAAAGAGCTTAACAGAAACTCCCTAAGTGCCTTTTTCGTAAAAGGGGTTGCTCGGCCCGAAAAAGGGATAAAATTATACCGAACAAAAAGGGATTGATGGGGGCGAGAAAAGGTCTCAAGCATCATCATCAGTGCGGAAAACTGGATCCAACGATATAAGGCAGGTCGAAAACGGAGAACGGCCGACGTGGCACGCAAACCGAGATGACGAGGGGGGCATGGGAAAAATGACCGAAAAATCTAAAGGTGAGAGCGAGAAATGATCTCGAGCATCATCACGAGCGCGAAAAACTGAATCCGGTGATATAAGACACGTCGAAAATGGAGAACGGTCGATGTGGCACGCAAACCGAGGCCACGAGAGAGGCCAAAAAAATGGTCAAAAATGGACCCCGTGAAAACGGAAAAAAGAAGGAACCTGCATGAAGTTCTCGCTGTGCTGATTCCAACGGTTTGAGAAATGGACCTCGTATGATACCGTAATGGTTGTTGGAAAATTGGTGGAATTTCTATAAATAGGGCGTGGGGCCCAAATGACTTGTCATTGTTACGTGCGAGTTTGATAGAGATTTCAGAGCTATTTCGCGATTTCCGGGAGATTTCACCGTTGGTTTTCGATTCAGCGAGTTGCAGGTAACTCTATTTTCCTTAGCCTTGTCAATTATGTCTTTTTTGTTTGGCGGCGGGCCCTCGAAGGCCGCGAAATTCCATGTTGACTCTCCAACATGGAATATCGCGGGTTTCGGGGCTGTTCCCGCGATGAACCGCATGGGTTTTAAGCTGACAGTCACGATGTTCATCGCAGCTGCGAGGTTGGAACCCGCGATGTTCATCGCGAGTTCATGGGGGATAGTCGCGATGTTCATCGCGACTGTCCGGCCAAGACCCGCGATGTTCATCGCGGGTTTTGCATGGATCCCGCGATGGTCATCACGGCTTTTGGTGGAAAAGCCGCGGTGGGCATCGCGGCTTTTTATGTAAAAGCCGTGATGGGAAATTTTTTTTTTTATGCTGGGGCTAAAAATTTCTTCTGTTTTCTGGCAGGATGTTGAGGAGACCACTGTCCTCGTGGCGGGAGCGAGAGATCGATGATGATCTTATGGCGAGGATTGAGACTGATCCAGGGGTGAGACAGACTCTGGCTATGAGAGGACTTTTGAAGTTCGCTCAGATCCCACCTATTCGTTCAGTGAGACGGCTCCTTAACAAGCTTGTGAGTTGGTGGGTGCCGGCGGAGGGTGCATTCATCATTGGGGGTGAGAGGTTAGAGATCACTCTCACGGATGTCTATTTTTTGACTGGGTTGCCTCGTTTGGGTGAGGTGGGCGATCTCTTACCGAGGATCCCTCCAGGTGTAGATATGGAGGACCTGTTACAGACTTTCTGTGTTGATGATGCTGTTTTGCAGAACAACTCTATTAGTCTGCGATCCCTACGTGAGTGGGATATGCGAGCCGTTGGGACATGTGTTCTACGGATATTGGGTGCGGCTGCGCCACATCGTATGTCTGGGGGACAGACGATGATGGTGGACTCCGTTCTTCAGGGTACTTATTATGCCTGGGGGCAGATGTTTCTGGCTAGTGTCCGGAGGGATCTGGACAACGCCATTAGAGAGGGAGGCGAGTTTTGTTATGCCTCATTTTTATGTTGTTTTTTCTTCGAGCGGGTGCCGACCTTGCGGCCACGGGTACCTATTCGTGTTGGTCTTCCGAGTGAGCCTCGTATGATGAGATGGGGGCAGATGATGCCTCATGGCGGCGGTGGTGTCCGCGGCTTGTTCACGGAGGATTTTTATCAGCAGTGGGAGCAGATGCCCCTGGTGATTGAGGACTATCCCTATGCCGGCATGGACTACCGAGGTGACCCAGAGATGCCTCGTGCCCCAGGACAGGCCTGGAGTTTAGACGGTATGTTTTGTGTTTTATTTGATATTATATCATATGTTGTTTGATTTATCATTGATGATTATTGTTGTATAGTATGTGATGGTTTACTTGCTTTGTGCAAATGTAGGTCCAGTGCCACCGCCTGATTATGTGGCTCATCAGGGGCGGGCAATGGTGGTCGCCCATCCACCTGCAGCAGTACCCCCTCCGTGTGGTGGAGGATTTGCGGCTCGTGGGCGAGGGGTTGGCCCTCGCGACGACGCCATAGATGGTGTCAGACAGACCTTTTCCCGGATTCTAGCTGGACTCCCCGAGGATGGTTGGAGGGACCTGGATCAGGATATTTTGGAGGGTTACTTTGGTGCGCCGCCTGAGTGGCGGTCGCTCTTGTTGAGGACGGAGGTGTTTGTGGCAGGGCACAGGGGTGGTGCTCGGGATGTCCCTGCAGAGGCGGCTCAGATGAGGATCCGTCTACGGGATGACCCAGCGGGGCCGGCAGAGCGGAGAGTTCGGGCTCGTCCTGATCCGGCGGAGCCAGTAGAGGAGGATCCGGAGGAGCCTAGGGATCCTGTTGAGTAGATGTTATTGTATCTGCCCCCAAATGCTGATGAGCATATGGGGAAGCATTTTTGTATGACAGATGTATTTTTGTATATCGGGTGCTGAGGGCACCTATGACATGTTGATTATTATGATTTATATATATATGTGGATATATATTTGGATATATTGTCGTGTATGCACGTGGATGCATCTTGTCTTTTGTATATTCCCGTGGAGGCACATGTTATGCACTTGGATGCAGTATGTTGTTTATTTATGTATGCCCGTGGAGGCACCTGTTATGCACGTGGATGCATTATTTGGTTATTTGTTTTATGTCCGTGGAGGCACCTGTTATGCACGTGGATGCATTTTGTTTATGGATATGCCCGTGGAGGCACATGTTATGCACGTGGATGCATTTTGTTTTTAGATATGCCCGTGGAGGCACATGTTATGCACATGGATGCATTTTTTTTATGGATATGACATGATGTGATTGGTGTGCCAGTCGAGGACATTGTTGGCCATATTATCTGCTACACTATTGAGGTGTCTTGGGACATGTGTGAATGAAATGGATTCAAACTGTCTAACCATTTGTTTAGTGCACAGGAATTTTCTAAAAAGACAGGGATCGCGTACCTGGTAATCATTGTTGAGCTGGGAAACTAGGAGCTGTGAGTCCAAGAAAACGTTGAGGTGACGGATGTTCATTTGGAGAGCAGCGGCCAGGAGACCGGTCACGGCATCGTATTCAGCTTGATTATTGGTAGCGGCACCTAAACATACACCGTCAATGTGAATTAACTCATGTGAAGGGGAGTATATTACCCAAGCTGCGGAGGCGCGATTGGGAGACCAACGGCTTGCACCATCAGCGAAACCGACATGGCAGAGTGGAAGAGGCTCCATCTGTGGTCATGCAGAGAAAAACGAATATTTAGGTTTTTTGAAATTTTTGTGAACAAAGAAAGTATGCCTATACTAAAATGGACGATGGTGTCCATCAGATTTTCTATGGGTAAAATATTTTAAGGTACAACCCGTTGCATGGGTTGCGTAGGGGATTGCCTTCTGAATCGGTCATAATGTATGACCCCTGCCTGAGGCAGGTGTGTATGATGTAGGGGCCTTGCCACATAGACACGAACTTTCCCTTTTCGGTTTTATCATGAGCTTGATCGTAAGCAAGGACAAGGTCTCCCTCAGAAAAGGTTCTCAGGTGGACATGTTTGTCGTAACTTAGTTTCGATCGTTGTTTAGCTGCTTCCATGTTTTGAATGGTTGTGCGCCGATCTTCATCGGCCTGCTCTAGGAGTAGTAAACGTTGCTCGATCGGGGAAGTGTCCGGTAGAAGTTCAACAGCGATATGTAAGGCTGGGATCTGGCACTCAATAGGGAGGACGGATTCGACACCGTGAACTAAATGGAAAGGGGTAAAACCGGTGGCAGTTTTGGTTGAGGTGCGGTAGGCCCATAGTGCCGGGAAAAGCATGTGGTGCCAATTGGATTTGTGCTTGTCTACAGTACGTTGGAGAATGGTCTTCAAAATTTTATTGATCGCTTCGACTTGGACGTTTCCTTGGGGATAGTAAGCGGAAGAGAAATGATGTTCAATTTCAACATGGTTGATAATTCCTTCCAGACAGCATCTTCGAAGTGAGAGCCGTGGTCAGAGACTAGTTGCTTTGGCACTCCGAAACGAGCGATAACATGGTTGAAGAAAAACCGTGCTGCAGTGTTGGCTTTGCAATTATAGGTCGGCATGGCTTCTGCCCACTTGGTGAAATAATCTATAGCCACAACGATGTGTTTGTGACCGCCGGCTGACGTGGGGTTGCAGTCGAGGAAGTCGATGGCCCATTTGCAGAATGGTCCAACAGTGATGACTGGATGAAGGGGGGCGGGGGGGGTTCTTGCTTTGGGGGCAAATAGTTGGCAGTTCTGGCAATGCTTGACTGCGGTGATGCAATCAGTAAACAGTGATGGCCAAAAATAACCGACCCGAATGATTTTCTGGGCGGTGGCCATGCCGGAGAAATGGCCTCCGCAGGCACCGCTATGACAGTCATTGAGGACTTGTTCTGCCTCACTATGGGATAGGCAGCGGCGTAAGATGGTATCAATGCCGCGTCGGTAAAGTACATCCCCTAACAAGAGGTATCGGGGGGTGTGGTGTCGTATGCGACGACGTCCATCACGATCGATGTGTGATCGAAATTTTTGCGTACGAAGGTAAGTCAAAATGTCTCCGTACCAAGGGTCGTCAGACGAAATGATGAAGATCTGCTCGTCAATCAGGTCCGTCTGGATAACGGGTGATGTTGAAGAGGATGGGAGGTCAGTGATGAGGTGAGCAAGCGCGAGGGCTTTAGTGCTTTTGGGAGTTCTGAAAGTGAGGTCATATTCCTGGAGGATAATGACCCATTTAGCAACATGACCTTGTAGGAGCCGCCGGGTGAGGAGATAGACCATAGGGTTGGAGTCGGCCACGACCGTGGTATGACTGAGTAGAATGTAGTGTCGCAATTTTTGTACGGAAAAGACTACAGCTAGGGCTAATCTTTCTTCGTATGGGTAATGCAGAGGTGGGCCAGACAAGGTCTGGCTGACGTAATAAATCACATGCTCTTGGTGGGAGGCATCTTCTTGGACCAAAACTCCGGCCACAGCATATTCAGATGCCGAGACATAAAGGGTGAAGTCTTGAGAGAAATCCGGTGGGGATATCAAGGGGGCTTGTGTGAGAACATTCTTGAGGGCTTCGAATGCCGTGTCTGCTTGCTCATCCCAAACAAAGGGTATGTGGGTACGAAGTAAGTGTAAGAAACCGTGGACTTTGGTTGCATAATCAGGAACGAAGCGCCTAAGAAAATTGGACCGCCCCTGTAGACTTTGGAGCTGCTGAAGCGTGCGAGGAGGCGGAAGTTCTAAGATGGCTTTGACTTTCAGGGGATCGACAGTGATTTCGTCTTGGGAAACAATGAAACCCAATAAGCGGCCTGCCGGGACACAAAAGACACACTTGTGTGGGTTCAAGCGGATTTTATATTTGCGACAACGCAAGAAAACTTGTCGGAGGTCGTTAAGGTGGTCTGATCGTTTTCGGGAACGAGCTGTGAGGTCATCAAGGTAGACTCGCAGGATATGGACGAGGTCGTGAAAGCAATAGGTCATGGCCCACTGGAAAGTGGCACCGGCATTTTTAAGGCCAAATGGCATGACGCGATAGGCAAAGGTGCCCCATGGGGTGGTGAAGGCAGTCTTGTACTGATCCTCTTTGTGGATGTGAATCTGGTTATATCCGGAAAACCCGTCCATGAAGGATAGGACTTCATGGCCCGCACACTCATCAATGAGTTGGTCAATGAATGGCGTGGGGAAATTGTCTTTTGGACAAGCGTGGTTTAAGTCACGGAAATCAGTGCATACTCTAAGGGTGCCTTGCTTTTTGTTGATGGGAACAGGGTTTGACACCCAGGTGGTGTACCGAATAGGATAAATGAATCCTGCTTTGCGAAGTTTCTCGACCTCAGCTTTAATGGCGGGGAGTTTAGAAGGATGAATGGGTCACTGTTTCTGGCGAAAAGGGGGTACCTCAGGCCATGTATCAATGTGGTGTTCTATGATGGCGGGGTCGAGACCAGGCATCTCGGTATCGGACCAGGAAAAGACATCACGGAACTCTTGAAAGAGCCTTTTGTATGCCTGAGTTTCTGCTTGAGTGCAAGATGCGCCCAGCGAGATGAGCTCAGGTTTCCCAGGTGTTGCGGAAATGTCTATCTGTATAGTGGGGGAAATGTTGGACATGTTCCCTTCTTCAAAGGCATCCGGTGCTGGGATGGGGTCCTTTAACCAATCGACCTTAGTGGGTATGAAATATTTCGATTCGACCAATAGCTGGTCGGATGCGGTGGATGTAGATGCTTCCGGGAGGAAGTACGAGCGATGATGCATATCATCCCAAGGGTAGTCGGGTGCAGTGAGTGTCTCCAAAATTTGCTCATCAATATTGAAGTAGTCAGACCATAAATCAAGGGGTTCTGATTTGAAAGTTGTTGAAATCATATATATTGTATTGACTTCTTCCGACGAGGATGATGGCGGGGGGTAGATCTCCTCGATGAGGGGAGGAGATATCTCCAAATCGACATTGTTTAACTCATACAATGCTGCTCTATAGTCAGGGAGATCTGGACAATGGTGAGAGTAGTGGCCGTAAACACTGCATATGGCACAAGGATGGTTGGTGCGCAGTAATCTGTCGCGAGGCTGAGGAGGTGGCTCAAGTCTAACGACTGGGATGCCGGCGTCATCGTCCAACATATTCATATGCTCTTGGAGTGCTGGTAAATGTGGGCATTGATGAGTTGGATGGCCTATCTCATCGCACAACAAGCATTTAGGGGGAGCTCGAAACGTCGGTGGGGGTTTAACTGCCTTAGGAGGTGGTATAGCAGTGTATGGTTGTGGACCTCTGCCCCCAGTGGGCTTGATAAGAGGGGGATGATTCGTTGACGATGAAGGGATATTGAGACTAGGAGGAGGTTTCGTTGACGACGAAGGGATTGCGACACCAGGAGGAGGTTGATTTGTGGTAACAATAGGTTGTACCGGTTGGAGGATGACATTTGGTATCGGCGGTGGAACGGGAGGCGAAATATACCACACGGGTAATCCCAATGTTAACCCGGGTAGACTAAGGGTAGCCATAACCGGGGCGCTTACTACACCCGAAGGAGGAAATAGAAAGGGGATGGTGTGGATGGGCGTAACACCGATGTGACTAGGGATCAATGGTGGTTGACTACCGGGGTTTTGTGTATTCTGTGAAAGAGTATAGAGGTTTGCGACATGGGTCTCTGGTGACGGTGGTGGAATGGCCTGGAATGTAGAGGTCATTGGTGTATCTGAATAAAGTCCAGGTCCCACAGAAGACACAAAGGAGGTAGTTGCACTAGAAGCGGGTTGTTCAATCATGGGAAGAACATTCTCGGGTGCTGCAGGGGCATTGGGATCATATTAGGTGAGTTGGTCAATTTTGACCACGCGTCCCTCGTGGGGGAACATCATGGTGCGAAAAACGGAGGAAGCGACCGCTTTCATGGCGTACATGTAACTGCGGCCAAGTAAAAGGTTATAATCGAGCTAGGCATTAATGACCTCTATGTCAATGAGCACAGTTTTCCCACCTTATTGGACGGGGACCTTGGGTAGTAAACCTTGAGGTTGAGCTGACTGGCCGTCGTAGGCCCGTAATGCAGTGGTGGATTAGTGGAGAGTAGGGGATCTCAACTTCTGCCAAACAAATGTGGACATGACGCATGTGGAGGCACCGTCGTCGATGATACATCAATGGATGACAAGATTCCGAATAGAAACAGAAACTTGGACTGCTATGGTGGAAGGCAGACGTGGTTCGGACTGGTCCAAATCAAAGGTCATCAATTTCGAATCATTTGGGTCAATCGCCCCAATGGCGGAAAGTAAAGTCTTGCGCTGCGTAGGACAGTTTTTCAAGACTTCTAACGCAGACATGGCTGCAGGAGATTGAGCTAGGTCATCTACGATGTTGTAATTTGACGCAGCCCGTGCATTGGGGTTGTTGTTGATACGGCGGAGTGGGAAACGAGGTGCTTTAGATGCGCCATCGAGTGGAAGAGGTGGTATCCGTAACTTCTGATCGGTGGGAAGAGCGTTAGTATCCTTATCGGCGGGAGGGGCTTCGGAGGTAGGGCCATACTGGTTCCGACGGGTTTGGATATTGATGTCGGCAGTGGACATCATCAATAAGTGGTGAGTGCCTGAATCAAACATGGGTTGATCAGGAGCGGCGTAAGTGATTTGTTGTGGTTGCACGTTGCCCTGTGGGGGGGCTAACGACTGAGTGTTCACCACTCCTTGTGTTGGAAAAGGGTTTTGTAGCACCAAAGGTTGTTGTTGAGGTGGTGGAGGGTTGGGTGGCGGCTGAGGAGCCGCCTGCCCTTGACGATGGGTGTCATCTGTCCATAGTTGTCGAGCTCGCTCCAGATGTGGGCAAGCGTGGGTATAGTGGCCATAGACACCGCAAATAGAAAAAGGATGGTTTGTTCGTAAATTAGCATTTTTGGCTTGCTTAGGTGGTCGATCAGGATTCTGATGAGCAGGCACCGCGTTATTGTTTTGCGGAGGATGGGTAGGTTGTGGAGCTTGGTCATGGTTTTGGTTGTTTCCACGGTTACGTCCTCTTCCGCGGTTTTGTTGCCCACCCTGGTTGCGTTGGTTATTTTGGTATTGGGGCTGATGTTGTTGTGCGTACACATGCCCTTGAGCATTGGGGGGATTCTGGGGAGCCGCAGGTGCAGGAGCAGGTTGCGGTGGATAATATGTTGGTGGAGCTGGAGGTGGTCCAGCTGCCTGTTGGGGTTGTTGGTACCCCTGAGCTATTGGATGTGGTGGATTAGCTGGTGCAGCTTGCTGTGGGTACTGCATCTGCTGTGGCGAGAACTGAATGGGGTTCTGTGTCACAGGTTGGATATGGTATGTAGAAGGTACATATGCTGATGACGCTTGCCCATAGCAATGTTGCAGACAAGAGGGTCCATGAATGTGATGGGTCTGGTTTGTTGGAGCGTAAGAAGTTGTCGCTCCGGAATTGGATGTAACCCTAGAGAGGTCCGGGGCGGGGGTGGTGCTCACCATGCTGAAAGGTTTAGGTTGCGGTGTGATTTGGCCAATGATGCCATCAGCGGCATGTGATGCCCCCGGTGCGTCACCACGTGAAGAGTCGCCTCGTGGGGCGTCAGGTATGATTGTGTATAGATAACCCGACTGGGCGTAAATGAGATCAAACTGTTGGGCTTTAAGGATGGCCTCTTCTTCAGACTGGGGTCTTTTAGATGCCACATCCTTTGCAATGAGAGGGAGGAGGGATTTTAGGAACCAATCTAAGAAGATACGGTCGTTTAACTTAATTTTGCAGAGGCTTCAGCGTCGATGCCACTCATGAATGTGGTCAGTGATGTGGGTGGCCGTGGTTTGTCTGCAAGACAGTAGGATCTCGACTCCCGCATCATAACGGACAGGTAACTGGAAAAACTGTAGGAAGGTCGAGGCAAGGGAGGTAAAGGTGGCATGCGTCCCATGAGGCTGCTCGATATACCACTTAGCTGCAGAGCCAGTGAAGGTGCGCTGTAAAAGCCAGAGGCGGATTGAGTCGTCCACTATGGAGTTGGAGGAACACCATAAATGGAAGGACATGATATGGTTCTGGGGGTCTTCACCTGCCTTGCCCTCAAACTTAGGGATGTCAGAGGGGAGTTTGGTGGGAATGTGAGGCCACGCAGGATAGTGTCTGATGGGGTCGTTTGTGAGCCTAGCTAAGTCTGGCAGGTTCAGACTCGCCATGTATGGTAAGCTAGCAGATGTGGTGACTGGAACTGGGACTTGCCTAGTCATTGTAGTATGATATAGGGGTCCAGTAGCGCCTAAAGGTATGCTAGGTATGGAGGGTATGTGCCCTCCAATAGGTGTAGTCTGGTATGGGCCAGCGGCTCCAAGTGCAACATGGGTTACACTTGGGTTAGGAATAGCAGTAGGGATTCCTGGGATAGGGTTTGTGGAAACCAGAGGGGGTGTGACCCCTATGTTGGGTATACCCATAACAGGTGGTGGCCCTGTGTTGGGCATTCCTAAATGTGGAGTGTTACCCATGTTGGGCATACCCAGGGGGGTGGTTGTTGCCATGGATGGCACCGCCGCAGAAGGGTCTGTGGATGTCTCACCTATGGTGCTGGTAAATAGTGGATCAAATGGTGTTCCAGCCATAATGGTGGTTGGTGGTAACTCTGTGGGGTTTTCGGATTCTACCTCCAAATCAAATGTGAAGTGAGGTGTGTCAGAATCGGATGACTGTCTAGTTGACTGACGATGTGTCGAATCAAGGGATAAGGTTCTGCGTCCGTGACGTGGAGAGCCAAGTGGACGAAACTCTGGGAGTTCGCCCTGTAGACGACGAGAGCGTCTAAAATTCTCAATGGTGAGAATTAAGTTTTTGTGTAAAAAATTTGTTTAAGTATCAGGTGATGATATATCTATAAAAGACTCGAAACCCTAATGCAACCAAGGGTGCAAGAAGGGGAGTGAAAAAGAAGGCTCTCAGGCCAAAAAATCAACCTCAAAAAAGGCACTTATTCTAGCAGCTGTGCTACAATAAGTGGAGGAATGCAACAAATGGTCAGAGTACCAACATGCAAATGGCTTCTACAAAAAATAGGTGTAACTAGACCAAAGGTGGGTTGAATCATGCAAACACCTAACTAAAAGTATTGTGACTCAAACAAACGATATCCTCTGCAAGGTGATGAAATCCAAGTCAGACAATATGATTGTTGAGACAACGGCTAGATATCCCCCTACCGGGAGGGACACCAGGTAATCAATCCTAAAGAAAGGCTACTAGGATACTCCGTTCATGATGCGTCGAGAAAAGGTAAATCTTCCGTTTGGTCCTTTGATCGCAATATCCCAATACAGGGATATCCCGAGAACTGCGAATGGTAGCCCTTCGGTTACTGAATGGATTTCGGTATTCCACTCAGGCTTCCGGAACCATCCTCGCGACTTCAAACCTCCTAGGGGAGAGGCCTTCCCACAAACCGGTTGTGACCGCGCCAAAAAGTACTAAGAGATTTTAGCTCCCTAATTGGACAACTTCTATGTCTCAGATGTAATAACTGAGGGGTGTTATTGGAACACCTATCCCCCCAATACTACCTAGCTACAAAAGTTCTTTTAGTGTTCCCCAAGTGGGGTTAAAAGTGTGTTGAAATTAGGGTACGTTTTAAGGCTCGGTTCAATTAAGTGATCGAGTGAGTGCACGTGAGGTATTGTAAACTGAACTTGAAAAAAGGTAAATGCTTTAAAGGAAATTTTCAAAAAACAAAGGAGCTTTTGAAAATAAAAGCAAATATTTATGACTTTTTCAAATAAATGGAAATTAAATGCTTTGCAAATATCAACTCAAAAAACAAAGGATCTTTTGAATTATTAAAGCAAATAATAGACTTATTTTTAAAGAAATAAATGGACTTCTTCTTTCAAGGAAATTGCTAAGGGCAATATTTTAAAGAAGTAAACAGGAAAAATTTAAATCTAGATAAAAATGCAAAATAAGTCCTTTCACTTCTTTGAAAATTTTTAAAAAGACTTCTAGATATGCATTTTAAATAGTAAAAAAAATTTCAAGGCTGTAAAATATGCAGAATTTAATACTGTAAAAAATGTGCTATGTGGGCAGAAAGTACAGTAAAAATTAATTTTTAAAATCGAAATGGCCGAATGAAAAATTCAGCAGCGCGGCTTTTAACCGAAAATCCGCGATGGACCGCGCAGGTTTCAGTCGCACAGTCGCGATGTACCGCGCGGAAAATGTCCGCGAAGCCGCGGTGTGCAGCGCGCAAATAGGCCGCGAAGTCGCGGTGAACCGCGCGGAAAAGGGGCGCGCAGTCGCGATGTACAGCACGGTAAATGACTGCGATGCCGCGATGTGCAGCGCGGAAACCGGCAGCAAAGCCGCGGTGAACCGTGCGGAAAAAAAGGCCAAAAGCCGCGATAGACCGCGCGACTGTCTGGCTAAAAACCGCGAGGCGAAAGCCATGCACGGAAACCGAAAAACGAACCCGAAAATTGAGAATTTCGGGCTGTTAATGGCAATAGATGAGGCCAAAACTTAGAACAGCAATGGATCTGCTGTCTAAGATGGCAGATCTATGGATCTAAAGGTTAAAAACTAATAAAAAACTAAGATTAAAAGTAAAACTAGAGATCTATTGTTCAAAACCCAGCAGAGTCGCCAAAAACTGTTGGCCCGGTTTTGCAACCAGGCTTACTGCTATGGGCACCTGCTAACTAGTAGCAGCAGTTTCAAATAGAATTAAACAAGAAACTAATCTAAACAAAACTAATCATGGATCTATGCAAGAATATAAGCAAATAATGTAAACATTTAAAAAACAAGAACAAGAAAATATTAAAGAATGAATTTGTATTGAAAAATGGGGGGGCAAGCAAGTGCTTGCGATAATACCTTCAATGGTGAAGGTTGATGTTGAGCAACTCCCAAGATGAGTAGCTCCAAGCTCCAAGAGGTCTCCTTCTCCAAGGTTGCTTACAATGGCCAAAATGCTTAAGGAAGATTTCGGCAGCATGAGGATGAGATAATGGATGGATGGATAATGAGGAGCCCCTACCACCTTTTTATAGGTTTTGGTGGTGGGGAATACCATTTGTGGTTTTGTGGAAACCAAATGGTATTGACCAACATGGTTTAGGTACTTTTCCCTCCTTTTTCCTTTTTTGAATAAAAATAATATTTTAATTCCCTTTTTAATATTTTTGGGAATTTGGACCCTTTTTTAGTGTTTTTTATGCTTTTCAGGAAAAATAATCTTTTTTAATGGAAAAAGGGGTGTACTAAGGTCTTTTGGTGACCTTTTGTTGGTTTCAGAGGCTCAGATGGTGGAAAAGTGGACAAATGGGTCATGTGAATAAGGGAATGAGCTAGTGAGCACTTTTTAGGTGTTAACAAGGGCCTTGGCTAAAATCTTGCAAGATAGATCGAGGAGGGTGATTGGTTTCCAACTAGTGATAAGTTCAGGGTCCTTGTATTTGGGTATGAAACGTATCACACATTTGTAACTTGTTTATATTGGCTCCCAATGATATTTTTGTAACTGCTTCTTTCTACACTAGGAGCCAGTCTAGACTAAAAGAGTCCCAAGTAACCTTGTAAAATTCACAGGAAAAATCGTTTAAGCTAGGTGACTTCTGCTCAACCATAACCGACAAGGCCACTGTTAACTCATTCAGGGTCAATGACTGCACACACACCCATTTTTGGGCTTTAGAAATTCCATGAGGGACCACATCAAGACAAGTCTGCATGGCCACCATACATTACTTAGAGAGGCCTTCCATTCAATATACTCTTGTTCAGTTGGCCTTCCATTAGGAGATTTGATCTCAGAGATATTATCCTTACCTTCTTTCAAGGTCAGTGTTCTGAAAAAATTCTTCATTGGCAGTTCTTTTATCATAGGTTTATATGGAAGTTGCTAGCTGACCTGCTCGAATGCTTCCTTGACAACTTTATTATGCTTGTGCTGGATTGAGGTGACCTTTGGACCATATCTTCTCATGAAAGAGGTGGTACAAGCAATGGCTTTTTGTCAAAATATAATCCAGCCATCTCTTGCATTTTTCCTTGGACAATTCAGGGAACTCTAATTCCTTAAGTGAGGTACATTCATAATATACTTAATGCATCTGCACCTTGGATGATACCTAGGAATAGAGAAATATATAGGCTGAAGATCTGGGAATGTGGCTTTTTCCAGAATCTTGATTGGCTAAGCTCCTCTACAGTTAAAAAAAGACACATTCTCTTCGAAAAACATAGCCTGTCAATATTTTTAAGGATTCTTTTGTTTCCCTTCGAAAGTTGACCATGTAAACCAAAGATCATATAGCCCCTTAATTTATTGGGATCATACAGCCCTAGCCTAGCTTTGAGGATGTTCTGGTTATTATATTGCCGAAGGCAGGATTGTCATAACCTCGTAGATCATTGGGATGAAATTTCATGTTCTCTTTGGGGGGACCATTATTCTCCTTATCGTGAACAACAACATTGCTGTAGATAAATCGAGTTGAATTTTGATAAAATGATCTGTCCTCAATCCCTATGTGAGCCATTAAAGGTTATTAGAGGTCCTTTGGCAGGAGATGATCCATTAAAGGCCACCACATGTGATCAAAGACTCAACTCCTATCTGGATCTGTGCGTAGACCTGCCTTCCTTTTTCTTTTCACTCACACTGAGCAGAAAGAATAGGTAGGTGAGTGGTAGGTGGTGAGAGATGGTTTATTCTTATTACTCAAAATGCAACCCTGACTTATTGATAGGCTTTTGTCTACTTTTATCATGGTTCCTTCATCCATATTAAGTTCACAAACAAAGGATCTATTTATGTACCATTATTTCTAGCACAGGTCTTGGAACTTAAATGTCAATCTTTATGAAGTTATTGCACTTCTTTGGATTGTTCCTTTAATTAGCATTGGTTGCATGCCATTTTCCAATTATTTTAATTTTTACATATTGCTCTTGTAGGTGATGTTCATGGCCAGTATGCTGATCTTCTACGCCTTTTTGAATATGGTGGTTTAACACCAAACTCAAATTACTTATTCTTGGGGGATTATGTGGACCGGGGCAAACAAAGCCTAGAGACAATATGTCTCCTCCTTGCTTACAAAATTAAATACCCAGAAATTTTTTTCCTTCTAAGGGGAAATCATGAATGTGCCTCAATCAATCGCATATATGGCTTCTATGATGAATGCAAGCACAAATTTAATGTTAGATTATGGAAACTTTTTACGGACTGTTTCAATTGTCTTCCAGTTGCTGCTGTTATAGGTGAAAAGATCCTATGCATGCATGGTGGTATTTCACTTGAACTGAGCAATTTGGAACAAATAACGAGCATATATCGACCTGCAGATGTGCCGAATACAGGGTTGTTATGTGATCTTATTTGTTCAGAACCTAGCAGAGAAATTGAAGCCTGGGGGGTGAATGATAGAGGTTTTTCTTACACATTTGGTCCTGACAGGGTGTCTGACCTTCTCTAAAATCTTGATCTGGATCTCATATGTCGTGCACATCAGGTTATCTTATAATTTGATTTTGACTTCCTTATCTGTCTTCTTATTGTTGGAAGATAAGTTCATGTGTAGTATGATGCTTTGAGCAAAATATGGTTTCAAGAAACTCAAGGTACTGTGAAAAAATATTTTGATAATTATTTGCTTAAAAAGTAAAAATAGTCACAATTAAATACCTAATGGGGTTCCTTGTTGTGCAGGTGATGGAGGATGCTTATGAATTTTTTGTTGATAGGCAGCTTGTTACAGTCTTCTTAGCTCCAAATTACTGTGGTGAATTCGACAATGCCGGTGCAATGATGAGTGTTGATGAAACATTGATGTGCTCTTTCCATATTCTTAAGCCAGCAGAGAAAAAACCAAGAACTGGTTATGGAAACCCTGAGACACAAAGAGTTGGGACTCCTCCTCATGGTAATAGGGTAAGCTCTCTTTAAACATCATTGTTCTCTATTCATATATTTTTTTGTGGGTGGATTAAAAACAAAATGATGGCAAAGTATATCATCTTTGGTTCATTCTTTGCTATCTCTTTCTTTTAAATGTGCAACTAGAATTCTTCTATTTAAGATTAATTATGTCATTGCGCTGAGAAACCAAATCTTTTATGAAAGTTTGAGGTATGCAGGTTTCTATCAAATTGTCGTTTAAATGGATTGCGTCTTATTCTTTACATGCATAATGTTTAGTGGCTTTTATTTATATTTCCATCTCTGTCTCTTGCGTCCGAGAACATCAAGTTTTTCATGATGGTGGGTTTGATGGAGGAATATTCGCTGATATTTTTTTACTTGTTTGATGAAGTAGTGTTTCTGACATTGTTTGAAGTCCTGGAAAGATCTAGAGCTCATGACATGACATTTACTAATCTTGAAGAAAGTAGTATTCACTGTTTTGAATTTGAAGGTTTGTATGCTTGCTTGACATTTTTGTTGCAAAGTAGAATAGGTTTGTTTATATTTTGAACATGTATCCCATTAAAAACTTGATCTTGTCTTGTGACAATAACCAGGTAGACTCTAGATTACTTCTAATCTCTAGACGATTTAGCTTCTGTATACATTTATGCTAGATTTAGGCTGCCAATTCATGAGTAGGATTGATTTGTTTGGTATTCATTCAACGTTTTTTTTAATCATGATTTTTGTTGACTCCTGGCTTTTGTTGTTGCTTTTATCCTATGGACATATTTAGGCTTATGGGACCTTGATGGGTCATGATGAAAGTGCGATGTGAACTAGAAAGGGAGGCTTTGTTCTATGAAGCAAACATGAAGTCTATAGCCTTTGTATTTCTCCATATTTATGAGTTTGCAAAGGTTTCAAATTCAAGGAGACAAGGTTGAAGTGTGGTATTTTTCCATTCTATCAAGTTTAGGGACTGGTTTTACCAATCAGTATTGTTTCAAGGAAACTGTGATCAAGGGAAGCTAATTGATATGCGTTGCCTTTTTCCTAATATTGTGTGGGATTGATTTCTTGACCCAGGCTGTAACAAAATTGTATTTTCCCCTTAATTCACTAAATATTTTGTTTTCATGATGTTTTTTTACCATTAAACCTAAGTTTCTTCCCTCTCTGTTCTGTGCGTTCCTGAATGAATGAATTCCTCTTCCCTAACCATGGGATAGGAAACAGGTTGCGCGGATTCCCCAGGCATGGAGTGGTTTACCGGGCACGCAAGCACAGGTCGTCCCCTACCATACGGGTCCGCAGGTCTGTTCCATACTCCATTGACTTCATGAGCCGATTTCTCAATCGCTATCTTACAATTTCATTAATGAAGTTATGGGAGGTCAAGTGGGTTCATGAATGGACGAGTGGAACATGGGTTCCCATCCCACAATCCCCTCACCACTCCCTAGTGGATACTCAACCCCTATTTCTCACGTTGCCTCCATAGCCAGTCCCTTAGGTGTTTTATTGAAATATTAATATTTACATCATTTACATTTCTTCATGGCTTACAACCCATGAATAATCAACTGTCAAATAATTTCCTATGCACTAAAACCTAAACATCCACTAGTGGGGCATTGGCCTTGAGCTCCACATTAGGGTGACACAAATTGCATACACTATTTACATTGAGGCCAATAACCATAAGGGTCAAAATAGGGGTACTACAACTCAAAAGTAACATGTGCACATTATGCATGTGAAGTACATTAAGTGATAAAATAAAGAAACAAATAAAGTGTGAAACCTAGAATACTTTCTGAAGGTTAATGTCAATGTGAGGCCATATGTAATGCAACATATAAAATTTTGCAAGGTTAACGTGTTGCATTAATGGTGTAATTCAAATTGTGAAATTTAATTTAATTAAAAGATATGTTTTATTAAGGGAGTTTAATTTCCAATTAAAAGATAACAATCAACCCATTTACCCATGTTTTTCGTTGATCATGTACTCTAAAAATCAAGGTTGGAACAAAAAAACCTACTAACAGTCACAAGACAAGTCAAAAGTAACATGTGTCAACATTATGCATCTTGTAGTACATTAAGTGATAACGTTAGGAAACAAACAAAAGATGGAACCTAGAATCCTTTCTAGAGGTTAATGTTAGGCCACATGTAATGCAACATACCAAAATTTTCAAGTTTAACATGTTGCATCAATGGTGTAATTGAATTGTGACATTTTATTCCAAAGGAATTGAGTTAAAAGGCGAGATAAATATAATATGCCCTTTCTAGAGGCAATTCATTAAAAAACACATTGAAATTGAAATTATACTATGATGTTCTCTCCTTCCTTTGTCAAAAGAAGTTTAATAAGGTTTATTTTCCAAGCTATGGACTATTTTGGATTCCTAAACTATTATTGCACGTGAACTTGCATATACCAAGCTACAACAAATCTTTCACAGAAGTGGAGTTGTCTATGTATTATCTATGATGCAAATATTATGGTAAAAACTATTTTTTGGCCACAAGTTTCGCTAATATAGAGCCAACGATGTGATAAATTTTTTCCATTCAAATTGACAACCATGGGATTCAATTTAATTCGTAATGTGTTTTTGTGGAGGAGAGTCAAAATTTGTACCAACTAGTTCATGGTTCCTCCTTTCTTCTTTGGGCCATTCACTTTCACTTGTCTATAAATGGACAAGAACAAATCACTTTCAACTTCAAACTTGTTTAGAATTTTTTTTTACCTATGAGTAAAAGTAATTATTTCAACCAATTACTAAGTCTACAAGATAATAAAACGTTATTAAGTTTTAACATATATCAAATAAGTCATTTAAAAAAAATGTGAATAGTTATGTGAAAAACTATTAGCAACAACACCTATAAATTGTAACTTGGAATTGTACAAAGTGGAATTGGGAACCCCCCATAACAAAACCTTGTTTCCATGCCTTTTTCCAGTAACAAGTGTTAACCCAACTCAATATCAAAACAACAAAAACAATTTTATGTTTAAGAAAAAACACATAATAGTTTTATTAAAATTTGTTTTAGATTATTATCAAATTTTTAAAAAAATTGAAAATAACTTCTTACCAAAATTAGTAGCTCTAAGTATGTGGCAGCGAAAGGAGAGAACTTTCAAACTGTCTAGAGAAATGGGTATCTAAATTCAGCAAGTGCTTCTAGCTTCTGAGGCCCGTAACCAAAAAAAAAACGTCTCTGAAATTCCATAGTTGATGCTTGGGAGATTCGGTACTCTGATAAATGATGATGCTTGGTAAATTCGGTAGCTAATAAATCATTGATGCTTGGTCGGTGGTTGGGTTAATTCCTTCATTAACATATTTTAAAACCGAATTCTTCTTCTAAAATGGTACACACCTGTCTCTTGGAGCTGCACTCTCGAATTTGAAAACTGACTTATTATCTAAAGGAAGGGCATAAAGGCTAGGGAGAGGCACTAAAAAGAAGGGAACAACCCCATATTGAGACAATACTAGGGCAATATAAGAAAGAAAGAACAAATGGAATGAAAAAAATCCGTCCCCATTGAAGGAAAACTCACCCACCTACTCTTCAATCAAATGGGAAAGTTTCACTCAAGTGGGGAAGTTTCAATATCCATTATTACATATATAATAACATGCCACACCACTTATCTAGGCATACACATATCTTAACAAGCTTATTAATAAAAATGATTGACGGTTTGGAAAAATAATTAACTGTCAAAAATACGTCCTAGCAATTTATTTTCCCATTCTTTCATATGGTTTGTTAGAAATTTTAACTGTATTTTGACAAGTAAAATGCCTCATGACGAAAATATTCCCGTCAAATTCCATCCTTGAGAATGACTCGTTAATAAAAAACGCGAAGATGAATATGTATGATTCCATTGGTGATTATAAGATTATATGATGAAGACCAATAGCGCTATGCAATCTGGTTTATAAGATTATTGCTAAAATTATTGCTGAAAGAATCAAACCGGTGCTATCGCGGCACATATCTAAGGAACAGTATGGCTTCCTCAACGGGAGACAGATCCATGACGCGGTGGGGGTGGCACAGGAAATTTTCCACACTATCAAGCAGAGACGAATGGATGCTCTTGTTCTACAATTGGACTTGGTGAAAGCATATGATAAGGTGGACTGGAACTTCCTGAGACTAATTCTTATCCAGATCGGCCTTCCATGGAAGGTTATGAAATGGATTATGGCATGCATTAACTCTGTCAACTATGCAATCCTTATCAATGGCATTCCTACAGATTATTTCAAGGCATCTCGGGGCTTCCGACAGGGATGTCCACTTTCTCCTCTACTGTTTCTTTTGGTCATTGAGGGGTTAATCCTGTCCATTATTAAAGCTCGCCAAGAAGATAGGCTTGTTGGCATTAAAGTAACCCGGGATATATCTGTCACTCATTCCTTGTTTGTGGACGACGTCTTGCTATTTGGCATGGGAATTCTGGCCGAATGGGTGACATATAAACAGATTCTTGATTTGTTCTGTAGGGTAACAGGCATGGTCATCAGCTATATTAAATCATTCTTCCTGAAACACTATCTGGCTGAGGACGTTCAGCAGTCGATATCCAATATTCTGCCACTAAACTTCAAAGATATCGAGGCTGGTACTAAATATTTGGGTTTTTTCATCAAACCTACAAATTACTTGATTAATGACTGGTCTTGGCTCATTAAAAGATTTGAATTGAGGCTTGAACACTGGAGCTATCGGCGTCTTTCTTTGGGGGGCAGACTTACCCTGGTTAAAGTTGTTCTACAGAATTTAGGTGTTTATTGGTTCTCACTGTGCAAAGTTCCTCGAACCATTCTGAATCTTATTAGAAGGAAGATTTTTAGTTTCCTTTGGTCAGGTGGAGGAAACCTGGAAAAAATACATCTAATGAATTGGAAGGTTTTGGCCCGTCCCTGGCATCGGGGTGGTTGGAACATAAAGGATATTGAAATGTTTGTAAAGGCCCTCCATGCAAAAAGCCTCTGGCGTGTTCTCTTTGATCAATCGACCTGGGGAAGGGTTATTCGTGCTAAATATCTGCGTAATATTCCGGTCTCAAGATGGTTTCGCTTTAACCGACCTACAACAGTGGGTATCTCAAACATCTGGAACGGTTTGCTGGGTGCTTACAGAGTGATTGTGCACTGGACTGCGTGGTTGCCTGGCAATGGGCGTGATATAAAACTGGGTCTTGATCCATTCATCGGGGGGCCTTTGAGGCACACTCTTTCGGTGGAACTGCGTACTTTCCTCTATGCTAATGGTTATTACACCTTAGCTCATGCTGCTGGTTGGGGTGGAGACGGTCACCCTCGTTGGATCTCGGCTACCCAGATGGGCCTTGGGGGTTCTTTGAGGCTCGAATGGGAGGAATATATTAAGTCTATGTATCTATCCAATCTGCGGCTCTCTGATGGTACTGACAGGCTTGTGTGGTCATGGGATGCGGCTGGTGGTAGGGTCTCTGCGGCAATGGCATATGATGCATTATTTGCGGAGGCACAGATCCTGGTATGCTGGTGGGATAAAACTATTTGGAAAATGGTCTTGCCTCTCAAGATTAAATGCTTCATTTGGCTTACGCTCCATAACCGGATTCTTACATGGGACAACATTTGCCGGCGTGGTTTTTGTGGCCCGGGCTGGTGTATCTTATGCTGCTCTGAGGGGGAGACGGTTGATCATCTTTTCTCCTCCTGCCCTTTCATAAAAGAACTCTGGTCATTTATCGCGAACAAATATGGCATTGTTTTTCCTTGGAACCATTGCTCTCTAAGCGACTGTCTTGTAGTCTGGGCCCAGCATGATTTCAGGGTTAGGGAGCTTCCTTATTTTATGATTTGGGAGGTCTGGAAGGCTCGGAACCTACTTATTTTTGAGAACCATGCCCCTTTCTTGGCTGGGATTGGCTTCAAAACTCTTGCTGCACATCAAGAATTTCTCTCTATCCATGATCGGGGTCGGGGCCGTGATAAACTGGATAGGCTTTTTCGTTTTGCCCCTCCGGTACTGACCTACCCATGTGGCTTCTTTGACGGTGCTACTGCTAGCGATCCTGGGAGGGGTGGTGCTGGGGCTGTTATACACATCTCAAATTCTGTCTCCATCCATCTCTGGCTTAATCTGGGCTGTGGGTCCAATACCAGGAGCGAGCTATGTGCTCTTTGGTTATTACTTTTCTGGGCCCACCGGCGGAATATCTCCCAACTTATGGTTTTTGGCGACTCTCTCTCCATCATCTCCTGGGTGAAAGGCAAATCCTCCCTTAATAATTTGTTACTTATGCACTGGATGGATGCGGTTCGGATGTTATTGATGGATTTTCATCACATTCACTTCGACCATGTGTACAGGGAGGTTAACACGGTGGCGGACAGGCTCTCTAAAATGGCTCTTTCCTCTGAGCTTGGGGTCATTATGTGGCAGGATTGGCGGGATGACTCTCTGTTTTCTCAGGGCTCACATCATCTTCATTGGTCTTGATCTTCTTGGCTCTTTACTTTCTTATATAGTTTTTTGATGTAGCTGTTTTGTTTTCCTTTTTGAGATGATATACTTATGTTCGCTGTTAGTTTTATATGTGCAGATATCACATAGGGGCTGTTTCCAACTCCTTGTTGGACTTTTTGTATACTCCTATGTGCGGCTATATAGTATGGGATTATCTGTTTATGTTCTGTTATTTAGCATACTGGACATATTTCTTTTTTGGTTTTTGGCAGCACTGGCTGTTGGTTACTTTGTGAACTTTGATACATTGATGAGACACTTGGTTGGCTTCTGGTGGCCGTAGAACCTGTTTCTCCTACGGGAGGGGTTCTTGCTTTTATGTATGAACATATGGAACTTATTATGGGTTAACTTTGTGGCTGTTGGCACTGTGGCCACATGTTATCACTTGACACATGCACTGCACGGCAGTGTTGAGATGTTTGATTTTGTTACTGATAGTTGGCTACATTTACTATTTCGTATATTAATAGTAAGTTATATTTTTCAGTGGAAAAAAAAATGATTCCATTGGTGAATCTGATTTGATGACATGTTTATTCATTGAATATGGTGAGCACTTTCAGCATCTGGCATTCATGTGCTTGTATGCTAGACTCTTGCCATGATATTTAGCATTCTGCCCTTATATATTTTGCCAAAGGCAGATGCATAATCCACTAATTGCTCCTCTTGAATACTAAAACCGAGCATCAACTAGGCACTGTAGATGACATTTAGATATTTAATTGAACCAAACCCCAAACACCTATGAGCCACCCGTGAATGCACTCGATGCGTTTTGCTGCTTCGTATGTGGCGCTTGATACACTTGACACTTGAACTCGGACTTTGTGTTATGTATCCCTGACATCTCCTCGACTGATTTGGAGCTCTTCTCATCGACACAATCACTGGCATTTACCTTCTGCACAATTAAGACTTAACTTGTCATTTGTCATTTGAAGGCTTCGAGTACATTAAAAATTAATGAGATTTGCAATTTAGAGATAATAATTATTAATGAAATTAATGAGATTTGCAATTTAGAGATTAGAATAGACGGAAAAATTTAGAGATTAGAATAGAGAAATTCTGATCGGGCATGGAACTCACAACGGACTCCATGGAAATTAGAATAGACGGAAAAATATATTGCAGGTGTAATATGTTTGTTCAAATTTAATTCAGTTAATTCACAGAATAATAGAAAGGAAGAGGTGGCCCGATTTTCAAGTTCACATCTGTGGAAAGCGGGGCATGCATTCACCAATACCATCGATTTCAGAAAGAAGAATAAGGCTCAACTCTATTTTCGTGGCAATATTTCCAGCAGCTGAAAACAAAGTTTAGAAAGCCCCACGGCCTGAGTCTTCCGATATCTAGAGTAGAACCCCAAAATCCTCCATAAGCACATCCAAATCCACGAGAGGAAAATCCTGTAAAGTTAGATCCTCGCCATTATCTACATTTTCAATAACAGAGTCCGAAAATGCTGAATTCTCTTGGCCGTCGTTGCCGCATTCCGCTTCTGAACCAGAGGATGAGAACGCTGCGTGTTCAGATGACAGTGGGAATTCTTCTTCGGCGTACTTGGCGGCGGCGGCTTGAATTTGCAGCGGCGACAGGGATGAAGCGAAAGGGATTTCCGGCGGGCAGTGGGGAAAATTGAGCCTGGCTTTCGATCCTTTGAGGCAATAGACGGCAGAATCGTAGGCGCGGGCAGCCTTTTCCGGGGTGTCGTAGGAGCCCAGCCAAATTCTGCCCCTGGAATCGGGCATGCGAATTTCCGAAACCCATTTCCCCCATTTTCTCATTCGGATTCCCTTGAAATGCTGCGATTTTAGGGAGCGGTTTTCGCGTCTGCAGTGGCCGTTCTGCTTTCGCGAGGGTTTAGCCATGTGGGTTTATAGCCCGGGTATTCTGGAGTCGAATTAAAGGCCTGTTGCCGAAGCTTTAAGGTTTTAAAACGAGTGTGACTGGGAGAAGTCTTGAACTCGGGGTTTAGAAAGATGGTTCTGCACTGTCGGGAGTAAATATCTGTGATAACGGACGAGAGTGTATGGTGTAGGGCAGCGAATATGACAGCGAGAGTTGCAGTTACCACAATTTGCACTGACAACTATGTGTGAGTCTGTGACGTCCCTAGAAATTAACTCCGTTTTATAAAATATTGCCGCTGTGCTCAATGTAGGGGTGACGCTGCGTAGGGTATTATCCAGATTCCAAGTTATTGATGCTCATCGTCCATCGGTGGAAGTTGGAACCGTGGAGCCTGTAGCCGGAGGCCTGGAGACCTTAAGCAGTGCATTTGTTGACTCTTCTAGTCGAAAATGAAAAAGGGCATATATTTTCATGTTGCTTGGGTCGTTAATTGAACCCATTTCCGTCCTCGTCATTGGCCGCCACTTCTTGTGGGTTTGAGAGGTCTAGGGATCCATCCCCAGCGTTGGCAAACATCATTAGAGAATTGGCAGCCAGCTCTATATCAGACTCAAAAACAACACAGCCTGGTTCATGCTCATCTGATTTGGTGACTAGCAGAAAAGAAATCGCTGCATGCCTAGAACGCTTAGACCTTTTGGAACTCATACTGCTGCTCCGAGATCGTTGAGACTTGAGACTCCATGCCTTGAGATCGAAAACGGCTGAGACTAGTAAATCTAGGTATTGCTGCTTGTTGGGGAAAACTTGTGGTGGTTACAGTGGATGAAGTTTTGGAGGGGGGATATGACTTGAAACTAAAAATAAAGAATATGAGTAGATGGCAGAGAATGCGTAACCCGTTTTGGGAACCTCCAGGCTCCTACTGCTAGAGAATTTGGCAAGTGTTACATTTATTTACTATCACGTGAATGATTGAGTGGGCAGATAAGTTCGTGTGTGGGAAATTGTTGTGCCAAGTGTAAGGAAGTTGTTATATGTTTTAGGATTGAGCATTTTTCTGCGAAAACATCAAATGACCAGATTGGACTTCACGCGAACGATAATCAAAGTTCCCATTATAGATAATCCCTCCATGAAATTTTTTAGTTAATGTATCCATATTGAATAGTTACTGGTATTTTAATTTGCGTGTTTACTATTGATACTTATTGATACTTATAGTTTTCAAAATGTTTGCAGGTTGTTGGTAACAGGGTAACCCTCCATTCATGTGTTGCAGAAATGTTCCAGGTAAGTAGTTTGTGAAATTTCATTCATGTATTACCATCCGGTGAAGTTTATATCTTATCAATCAAGATTTTAACAAGTTATATTTATCTTTTCCGGTGAATCTATATTCATATACAGTGTCTAGAAGTAAATTTGACTATTGCTTTTATTGAATGATTAAATTTCTAATGCATGGTAAGGGTTCTCGTTTTTCATTTTGAATGTGTTAAGTTGTTAACCCTCTACAGGGTTTCGGCACTTTCGAGACCGACTTAACTTGTAACATTTCTTTTATAATTTGTATTTCAATACAAATAATAACCGCAGATCGATACTAATACTCGATACTGATTATTATTTTTATATCTCTGTGTCAAGCTTATGTACTAACTTCGTCTGAATCATGCCCAAATATTTTACCCTCTGTTGGCGGGGTCGATTTGTTTTTCACCTTGTTCATGTAGCCCTGTTCACTATACATAAATTTCAATATAGGATTTCTCTTTAATTGATATAGTTCCCCTCTTCAAACAGTCAGAACCACCGGATATGGCTGTAACTTGTCCATTTACAGTGTTTTTTTCCCATGCCAACCTATCCTTTTCTGCTGAGAGCCGAATCCCTGCCATGTTTAGTTTTAGCAAATGAGAAGTTCCATTCAACTTCCCAGCAGCCTGCCAAACCAAGTCCGATGCCGTGAGCCAATAAGAGCAGTCATGGACTTGTTTACTAGTTCTTTTAAATTGATTCAACGTGAACAGGCCAAAACTTGTAAAATGATTTCGTAGATCCCTAGATAAAATATAGTCCTCATTGACACCCAGAATAGGGTCAATGCCAACAATAATATTGCATCTGTTCCCCAGAATAGGGTCAATGCCAAAAATAGAAGAGGTATTATTCAAACATCTAGTTGAACTTTCATCAAAAGAACATAAAAATAAATGTTGGAGCTAAAGTAAAGGAAGAGAATATGTTTAGAGAACAATGAATCTTTCTGGAGGATGAAAAGAAGAGCTTTATGGTTGGAGAAGGGAGATGGGAACACACAAAATATTCACTAGTTCGCCAATAATGGGAAAAATGTTAATACTATATGGAAGTTGAAGAATAACGATGGAGAGTGGATCTCAAGCTTTAAGGATATCATAATTGCATGGAAAAGCTACTTCAAAGGTATTTTCTGGGAGGAAATCAAAGCAAATTTAGGAAACATAGTAAAAATATCTCCTCTCGAGGGCTCATTTTGTTTGCTTGGGGTTTGGCTCTGCTCTGCGTAGTCATGGGTGTATAATAGAAAAAGGCCCAAATCGGTTTAACCTTAAATCTGTGCAGAGCCATCGTGCTCTTTAAACATTTTGTGTAGAGACTTATTCCATGTATTTGCATTACTTTGTTATTTAAACCTGGTCCTGATAGCTCATTTGTGTCTCACTGACGAACCTCCTATTAGCTGGAGAGTTCGTATGAAGTATTTAATTGTAGGATTTTAGCTGTCCTGAGAAATTCGCAACAAGCAGTTGATTGTCAATCTATAATTAACAAATTTTAATATTTACTCCACTTTTGCATGTGACTATGTATTGGATTTTTTTATTTGTTTTTATTCATGACAGTTGTGGCCTCGAAAGCGGTCTTGATCTTATGATCACATTTGTTTAAAGATTCTCTGTTGAGGAAACTTGTTTAATATAGTTTCGATGACTATGTCAAGTCGTTCTTCTTAAGCTGTAGTAAAGATGATCTTTATTCAAACTTCATATATAGGTGTTTCCTAGCACTAATGGTACCAATTACATTGACTGTTTAAGGGTGTATATAATATGAGAAGCGTATTTTCTAGCAAGCAATAAATGATATTCCTGTAGCAAAATATGATAAAATCTTGCACAAATTAGTTGTTGTTTCAAAACAAAAAATCTAGCGTTTGCATCAACCATTCTCGTTTTTAAATCATGTGTTTTAAATTTATTTTTAAAAATATGTTTAAGTATTTTTTTTGGTTTGGTATTAGTTTGTTTTTTTATATAGATTTGTTTTTAAATCATATGTTTTAAATTTTTTTTTTAAATATGTTTAAGTATTTTTTTTTGGTTTCGTATACTTGTGTATATAGGTAGGTTCTATATTTGTTTGTTTTTTATATAGATTTGTTTTTAAATCATGTTTTAAATATATTTTTTTAAATATATTTAAGTAATCTTTTTTTGGTTTGGCATACTTCTGTATATAGGTGAGTAGCTGTTAAAATTTACAATGTCTCAAAAAAGAAAAATCCAAGTCACTATTGGAGAAATGTATGGTTGGCAAAAAGAACAAAAATCCAAAATTCAAAATGATTCAAACATTAGTGAAGAAGCTTATAACACTGAATTGGAGCAGCAATTGGATGAAATTTTTGGAAGAGTAAGTGATGAAGATGTAGATGTAGAAAGAGATGAAGTTGAAGAAGAGGTTGATAATGAAAAGAAAATGAAAGTGCAATCAAAAAGGAAATTCCGTATGGAATGGTTAGATAAGTTTGATTGGCTAAATTATGTGAGGCAAGATGATAAAGTATATATGAAATGTAGGTATTGTGAGAAGTATAGGATGAGTGGGCCATGGGGTTTAGGGAATGGTTGTACGACATTACAACATGATGCTCTTGTTACTCATGAAAAATCATTAGTACATAAAGATGCTAAAACAAGATGGATTAATGCATTGGAGAGAAAGATGAAGTCAATTCCCGATTATGTCAAACAAGTGGAAGATGCTAATAAGCAAAGAGTTATTGCTACAATGAAAATATCATATTTTGTATGCCAAGAAGATTTGTCTTTATCAAAGTACGAAAAACTTTGCAAATTTCTCATGGATGCGAAAACACCATGTATGCCAAAGTCTCAAGAGTATTCTTCATACACAAATCGTAAATCAACAAATGATTTTATATATTGCCTATCGAGACACCTTGAAGAAGTTCAGATAAAGAATATGTTGGAAAGTCCTTTCTTCTCATTAATGGTGGATGAAAGCACAGATCAAAGCTTAGAGCAGCACCTTGTTGTTTATGCAACTTATTTAGATTCGAAGGGTCTTGGGCCACCTATTTCACAATTTATGAAGCTGAAAAATGTAATGGATGGAAAAGGGAAAACACTATATGATAGTGTCAACCAGTTAATAAATTCTAGAGGTCTTCAATATAAAGATTTGATAGTTGTTTCTACAGATGGGGCTTCAGCAATGATTGGGCATGAAAATGGCTTTGTTTCATTTTTGAAAAAAGTCACTCCAAATCTTATTACAGTCCATTGTGTAGCTCATCGTGAATCTTTAGCAGCAGCGGATGCTTCTAAAAAAATTCCTAAACTATTATTTGTTGAAAAAATTGCAAACAAAGTGTATTCGTGGATTCAAAACTCACCAAAGAGAAATAATGAACTTAATGATTTGCTTAAAGTCATGCAGATTGATGTTCTTGATGTTCTACAAATACATGCAGTGAGATGGTTATCGAGGGGAGAAGTTATTATAAGGCTTGTGAAGCTTATGCCAGCCATTTGAACATTGTGGAAAAATGAAAAAAAAACTTCATCATGCTATGATAAGACACGGATTTATTCCATTCAGTTTTGTTTGCATATGCTTGCTGATGTATTGGGTGAATTGAATGAGTTGAACAAGACTTTTCAAGAAGAAAATGTAGACATTACTACTATTGGGTTGGCTCTTGAAGTAACTATAAGTACATTGTCTAGATGGTTTTTGAGAAAAGAAACATTTGCAGAAGGTACAACTTATCTTTCAAAATTTCTATGTGAGTCACAATATGGGTATATTGAAATTAAAGATGAAGGGTTAGTCATAGATAGACATGAGTTACAATATATCTCTATTCCAACTGGGGAGATTGATTATAGTGATAGGAAACAAACTATGAAACCTCATATTGAAGGAACACAAGAGAGTTGTCAGCAACTCACAGAAGGCTATATTGAGTCTCTCATAGACTCTTTGAATGAAAGATTTCCAGATCTTTATCTTTTTAATGCAGCAAAATTGTTCAGCCCTTGTTATTATCCAGAAGAACGTCGTAGCTGTGAGAAAAATTCAGAGCATTGGCTTTCTAAACTTTTTCAACATTTGCAGCATACCATACCAAATGATGTCAGAAATGTGCATTTATTTGATGAAAAAGCTTGCAAAAGAGAGCTGCACCCTTTTGTTGATTCTTTAAATTTGGCTTGTGAGGGTTTCTCTATGAAAGAATCATGGAAGGTATTTCGTAATACAAAACAATGGCATACAAATTATCCTCATATGATGAAATTATGGCAAGCTATACTCACTATTCCTGCAAGTACAGTGGATTGTGAAAGAGGATTTTCTAAACAGAATATAATTAAGGACATTAGGAAATCAAAGCTAGGATTGGATACACTAGATGCACTAATGAGAATATCTTTGAATGGACCTGAATTATCAACTGTTGATTGGAATGCAGTCTCTGAGGTATGGAGAGATACAAAGTCAAGAAGAGTTCTTGAGCTTTGAGAGTTGGGAAGTCTTCCTAGTCCTCTCAAGTGAGTTGTGTTTATTTTCAAACCATTGTTTTAAGCACTGTGTATATGTTTTTATATTAGATTTAAGCATTTGCCTTTCATATCTTATTTTTAATTTAAGAATTGTTCTTGTAGGATTTTTTGAAAATTTTGAACTTCATATGGAATCACGAAAGTTACATCACTAAGTGCCATTTTCTTAAAAATCGACAAGTAAGTGTTTCTTTTAAATAATATGTATTCTTATTGTTTGAGTTGGAAAATTCAATGATTGTTATGTGGATAAAATGGTTATTGATTTAGGGGTTCTATTTTGAATGTAATTTATTTTGCAATAAATTATAAGGCATATTTAATGTAATAATTTTTTTTGTGTGTGTTACAGGCTGCAACTTTAGATTCTAGCAACACATTTACTTGTAACAACATCACATTTCCAGTATTACATTATTTTTGTTACAGCTTCAAATTCGGTTCCACATGAAGGGTTCTTTAATTTTCCATGCATTTTGAGAGACACCTCTTTTTGTAAAATCTGAGTCCAGCCATAACTCAAAACCAAATCATGAGAATTTTGTCCACGAAGACTTTAATTTTGGAAAGCTTGAAAAAATGTAATGTGTTAAGCATTGAGTGTATGTTTTTATATTAGATTTAATAATTTCTCTCTTATAACTTATTTTTAATTTAAGAATCTTTCTTGCAGGAATTTTGAACTTCATATGGAATCATTTGTGGTTACAAAAGTTACAGCAGTAGTGGCCATTTTTGTAAAAATGGACAAGTAAGTGTTCTTTTTTAAATAATAGGTATTATTATTATTTGAGTTGACAAATTCAATGACTGTTATGTTGTTAAAATTATTGTTGATTTTATGATTTAGGGGTTCCCTTTAGGTGTAGTTTATTTTGCAATAAATTTTAAGACATTTTTAATTTGATAAAATTGTTCTTTTATCTGTTACATGTTACAACTTTAGAATTCCAGCAACACACTATACTTTTTATAGCGTCAAATTTCCAACAATAATTACATTTCCAGATGTAATTTATTTTCTAATACATAATAAGGCATATTTAATGTGATATATTTATTCTTTTTTATGTTACAGGCTACAACTTTAGATTCCAGCAACACAGTACATTATTTTTGTTATAGTTTCACATTTGGTGTCACATTAAGGGTTCTTTGATGTTCCATGCATATTTGAGAGACACCTCTTTTTGTAAAAATCTCAGTGCATCCATAACTCAAAACCAACTTATGAGAATTTTGTCCACAAAGAATTTGATTTTGGAAAGCTTGAAAAAAAAGGTAATGTGTTAAGAATTGAGTGTATGTTTTTATATTTGATTTAAACATTTATCTCTTATAACTTATTTTTAATCCAAGCATCTTTCAAGCATCTTTCAAGCATCTTTCTTGCACAAATTTTGAAAATTTGAACTTAATATGGAATCATTTGTGGTTACAGAAGTTACTTCAATGTCTGATCTATTGTTAAAATGATTTGTGATTTTATGATTTAGGGGTTCTTTTAGCTGTAGTTTATTTTGTAATAAATTTTAAAACATTTTTAAATTGATAAAATTGTTTTTTTTTTGTTACAGGCTACAGCTTTAGATTCCAACAACACACTATCCAACAGTTACATTTGGTGCCACAAGAAGGGTTCGTTGATGTTCCATGAGAGACATTTTTTTTTGTAAAATGTGATTCTAGCCATAACTCTAAACTACATCATCTGAATTTTGTCCATATCATGTTCAAGAGTCATGATCTTTTTGTTGTTGAAATACACTTTGGTAAAAAAATATAGTTCATTATGTATTTTCTGAAATTTCACTGTTATTGTAAAACATTTTTTTTATAATACAAACTACAGTTACATTCATATATTTATTATTATGAATAATTGTTTTGGTGTATTTATTTTTTTTTGTTTTATTTTTTTTTAAAGTATAAAATTAGAATTGTTAATATGAAATGTCCTAAAAATGCAAACAAATTTGACTTTCATGAATTTAAACAAAACGTAAAGTGAAAGGCATGGAAATACCAAGACCGTCATCAAATTGCCCGGCGACAGGCAGAATAGATTTGAAATTTCAGGCCTGACTCCACCCTTCAAACAATGTATGTTTGTTTGTTTTTCTTCTTCACGTTATGAACTTTTTATATGGTAACTTCGTGAAAAAATAACATTTTCAAATGAAATTTTATTAAAAAAAATTCTTTAATAATAATGTTTTTGTTAAAGAATTTAATTTTTAATTAGCATATTTTTTTCATAAAAAAAAAAACTATATTTTATTGATGAGTTTATGAAGTACATTGACTTGAAAGTATTGTGCAATACAATCAAATCTGAGCAACCAAATAGAACCAAGACCACTCCAGATCTCTCAAGACAATTCCAAAGCCTAAGCAGAAAGTAAACGGGATATACCAATAAGTGGGGGAAATGAAATGCCGAAAATAATTCAGTATATCTAAAATGAGAGAAAGTTGTGTGTATGTAGATTATGTAAGTTTATGTATTGAAAGCTAGTATAGTAAATCTATGGAAATTGTGTTGCAAATATTAATAAGATATAAATAGGACCCTATGCATTAAATATAAACCAATATAATCGATGGCAAGTAAAATGAAATGTCCATTAATTTGTCATAAGAGAAAGTATGAATATGTAATATAAAATCTTTGATATTCAATGAGTTAATTTTACATGACAAAATATTTGTTCTCCATCATCTCGACATAATTGGGAGCACAACGATTTCTCCAGTAAGTTTAACTTCCCAAGTTAAGCACAACGAAGAAATCGCATGCTAAAACAAATTAATGACACAACATTAAGAACAAGATCATAGCTTGGGAAAAGATATGTTCATTCTCATTATTAGAAATTAAGATGTAGGTATAGATTAACAAAATGTGCCTTAATGCTCTAGTTTGGTTCTCAACTAACTCTCTACACTACATATCTATCTCTTGGGGTTTCTTATGGACCCTTTAACCTAACTCTAATAAAAACAATCTTTTTTTTCTCTTTTCCTATTCACTCTTCAACTTCCTCAACAATTTAAGTTACTCTTATAACTTTCAATTGGCATCTCAGTACTTGAACACATTTGTGTTGCTTCAACTTCCTCTAGTTCTATTTAGCTAATTTTGTGACTTTCCATCATCCCTCTACATGCTCACTACCATGCACTTTCGTTGTCATGTATCTACCATGCACTAAAGTCATACTTCGTGCACTTAAACTTTGTTATGCACTCTCTTTTGATCCACATGTCTTCCACAGTGTGCATGTTTCTTGTCATTTCCCTTTGTGTTGTTCATGATTTTAGCATCTGACATTGATTTCTTTGAATGTTTCACCCATATGCATAGTGTTCACTTATGTTATGATTTATTACGAAACTCATTTAACGTGTTCACCGACTTTGTTACTCTAGGGATTCCCCTACATCACATCTACTCTATGAAAAATCCTTTATGCAAGCCAAAACTATGTATTAGCTTGGTGTTTCTCATGTGATCTATTTTGTTAATGTAATCTCTAATCTATGTGCATTATTTCTTCATATCCTTCATAGATGCTCCCTTTCTAACTTTGGTTTTTTTTCTTAACACACAATTTTTTTACTTGTATTTAGGACATCTTGAAACACCACAAAGCATCCACCTCTACATTCATAATTATTGTGGACTATAGACAAAACCTTATGGAAGCATCATGGAAGTTGCAAGAATTATTTGGCGATTGGAGTGTCTGCATTTCGGTTGTTGAGATTAGTTATTCCAATCTTCATTAGACTTGAACACTTCTGTTGTAGGAGGAATAACCTTTACCAAATTGAACAAACTTGTGCTTATCCTTGTTATTCGGTTGTATCATTTAGTAGCGAGGAATACATCCAAGTACTGAGGTTTATGTTTCAGAGGTATAGATCTGCAAATCGCACTGAATTTGATTGAAGAAACTTGGATTTACAATTTATTAAGATATGGTAAGCTTTCTACCCGGTGTCTTTTCTTCAACAACAGACTTGGAATCCTATTCTAAGAAGTGGCTTCTTCAACAGCGGACCTGGAATCCTGTCGACGCGGTGGCTTTTTTTCAAAGACGACAACAACCTGAAATTCTAAGTTTCTCTACGTGGTGGTATTTCTTCAGCAAACCTGGATCGTGTTTTTGGGCACGGTTCCCAGTTTGTCGTCCCTCCATCAAATAAAAATAGGACAAAGCTACCACGTTCACTCTCCTCTTGTACATGTTGGTTTTGGAGCCAGATCTTCTAGTCTCATAGATGATATTGTATTAGCCGTGTTTGTACCCCAGTTCTATATGATATGTAGGTGGACTGTACACTCACCCCAGCGGGGGGGTGTGGGGGGGCATCGCCCCCGCACGGGGTTCCAGGGGGGACCATCCCCCCTGGCTGGGGGGTCCGGGGGCCAGCGAGGGTTCGGGGGCAACGCCCCCGATGAAAATTTTTGGGGCTGTTTTCGCCAGCTGTTTTGCGGGCCCATGGTTTTGGGTATCCCGTGGTATTTTCCCATTGTATTTCCCTTATAAAAGAAGGACATTGTAATACGGCTAGGGTTGATGTATTAGGTTTTATGCATTGTAAATATCTTTGAGATCTGGAGAGAGACTGTAAAACAGAGAAGAGGAAGTGCAGCGGTTGTGCTGCAGGTTGTATCCCTTCGACTTGCTGGACGGTAATAATAATAAGGACTGGAAAAATTCAGTGTGGACGTAGCCCAAGTTGGGTGAACCACGATATATCTGTGTCTCTCTTGTAATGTGTATGTGTGATTATATTTGCATTTCTGTTTATTGTTATTGCTCTGCGATCCTGTTTTTCTAACAATTGGTATCAGAGCCAAAGGTCTATTTGGCAGTTAAACCCGCAGGAAGCTAGGGTTTCTGGTTCGAGTTGGAGCAATGGAAGAAGAAGAAAAGTTTAAGGTCGAGAAGTTTAACGGCCAAAACTTCGGGTTATGGAAGATGCAAATGGAGGACTATCTGTACCAGAAGGATCTATACCTACCGTTGGGAGGAAAATCAAAGCAGCCGACGACTATGAAGGACGAAGAATGGGTGGTTCTTGACAGAAAGGCTCTGGGAACAATACGGTTGAGCTTGGCTTCATCGGTGGCTTTCAATATCTCAAAAGAAACGACAACAGAGGGTTTGATGAAAGCATTGGCTAAGCTGTATGAAAAACCCTCGGCTTCCAACAAGGTATTTCTAATGAAGCGTTTATTTAATATGAAGATGTCTGAAGGTGGATCTGTTACTGATCATTTAAATGAGTTTAATACGGTTACAAATCAGCTAAGTTCTGTAAGTGTGAACTTTGATGATGAGGTTAGGGCTCTTCTAATCTTGTGTTCATTGCCAGAAAGCTGGAATAGCTTGGTCATGGCTGTAAGTAACTCTGTCTCTGGTTCAAACACCTTGAAATTTGATGATGTTATTGGTGTTATTCTTAGTGAGGAAATGCGAAGAAAAAGCACAGGTGAGACATCAGTAATGCGTTGACCATGGAGAGCAGAGGAAGACAAAAGGAGAGAGGAAAGAGCCAAGGTAATCGTGGAAAGTCTAAAACGGGCAGATCTAAGTCCAGACTGGGAAAGATAGAGTGTTGGAACTGTGGAAAGAAAGGACATCTAAAGAAAGACTGCAAATCTCTAAAGAGGAAAGGAGATGCACAGAAGGAGACTACCCAGGAAGCAAATGTAGCAGGTGATGTGTTACAAGATGCTTTGATTCTTGCATTAGATAATACTAGTGATTATTGGGTAGTAGATTCAGGAGCTTCATGTCATGCTACACCCCATAGGAAATACTTTCATGAGTATGTTCCTGGCGATTTTGGACATGTTTTATTGGGTGATGATGAGCCATGTAAAATTGTTGGAATGGGTAAGGTATGGATAAAAGTTAAGAATGGAACTGATTGGTTGTTGAAAGATGTTAGGCATATTCCTGCTATGAAAAGAAATCTGATCTCAACAGGGCAGTTGGGAGATGGCGGCTGTCTATCTACGTTCGGAGAAAAGTGGTGGAAGATCACTAAAGGATCAATGGTGATAGCAAAAGGAGACAGAGTAGGTACGTTGTATTTATGTCCTCATAATACTGACCATTCTATCTCTTTAGCTTCCATAGGAACAGATACAGCATTGTGGCATCATAGGCTTGGCCACATGAGTGAGAAGGGGATGCAGATTCTCCACTCAAGGAAGTTGCTGCCGGATTTGAAGCAGGTAAGTTTGGAATTCTGTGAAAACTGTGTTTATGGAAAACAGAAGAGAGTCAGATTTCTCAGGGTTGGGAAACAAAAGAAGAATGAAAAATTAGAGCTTGTGCATACAGATGTATGGGGACCAGCTCAGGTACAATATCTTGGTGGCTCTCATTATTATGTTACATTTATTGATGATGCAACTAGAAAAACTTGGGTTTATTGCATTAGACAGAAATCTGATGTGTTTGTTACTTTTAAGAAGTGGAAAGCTTTGGTTGAGAATGAGACAGGAAAAAGATTGAAATGTCTCAGATCTGATAATGGAGGTGAGTACTGCGGCAAGGAGTTTGATAGTTACTGTTCATACCATGGGATTCGTAGAGAGAAGACAGTCCCAGGAACACCACAGGAAAATGGTGTGTCAGAAAGGATGAACAAAACGATCATGGAGCGTGCAAGGTGTATGCGACTGCATGCAGGGTTGCCCTTACAGTTTTGGGTGGATGCTGTAAAGACTGCTGTTTATTTAATAAACAGAGGACCTTCAAGTGCTTTGGATGGTGGTATTCCAGAGGAAGCATGGACAGATAAAAAGGTAAACTACTCATTTCTGAGAACGTTTGGTTGTGAAGCATTTGTCCATATTGATAAAGAAAATAGAACAAAGCTTGAAGCTAAATCCAAGAAATGTACCTTTATTGGATATGGGGTTGATGAATTTGGTTATTGTTTATGGGATTATGAAAATAACAAAATCATCAGGAGTAGAGATGTGATATTCAATGAAAAGGTCATGTATAAAGATCAGTTGCAGGGAAAGAAACAGGAAAAGGAAAGCACAGAGTACATAGTGCTTGATGAAGTTAAAGAAAATGAAGTTCCAAAGGTGCCAGAAAATCAAGAGCAGCAGCAAGTACCTGAAACTCCTGCAACTGTAAGAAGATCTACCAGGTTAAGTAGACTCCCTGAACGATACTCTCCTTCAATGTATTATTTATTGATGACTGATTCTGGTGAACCAGAATGTTATGAAGAAGCAATGCAGGTGGAAACTAGAAAGAAGTGGGAGCAAGGCATGAATGAGGAGATGGACTCATTGGTAGGAAACCAGACTTGGGATTTGGTTAAGTTGCCTGCTGGTAAAAGAGCATTGCAAAACAAATGGATTTACAGGTTGAAGGAAGAAGAAGGAGGTAAGAAGCGGTACAAGGCCAGACTTGTTGTAAAGGGGTTTGCACAGAAGAAAGGTATAGATTTTGATGAAATATTTTCTCCTGTTGTTAAGATGACTTCAATTAGGACTATCTTAAGTCTAGTGGTTGTAGAAGATTTACATCTTGAACAGTTAGATGTAAAAACAGCCTTCCTCCATGGGGATTTGGAGGAAGAAATATATATGCAGCAGCCACAAGGGTATGAGGTCAAAGGTAAGGAGGATATGGTATGCAGGTTGAAAAAGAGCTTGTATGGCTTGAAGCAAGCTCCAAGGCAATGGTATCTAAAGTTTGACAGGTTTATGACAGAACAAGGTTATAGTAGATGTCATTCTGACCACTGTGTTTATTTCAAGAAGCTAGACAATGGAAGATATATTATCTTGTTATTGTATGTGGATGACATGCTTGTTGCAGGGTCTGACATGCAAGATATAAATGTACTCAAAAGGAAGCTAGCTAATTCATTTGCAATGAAGGATTTGGGTGCTGCAAAGCAAATCCTTGGTATGAGAATAATGAGAGACAGGAAAAATCGCAAATTGACATTGTCTCAAAGTGAGTACATACAAAAGGTGTTGGAGAGGTTTAGAATGCAGAATGCAAAACCTGTAAGTACACCTTTGGCTAGCCATTTCAGTCTAAGTAAGGAAATGTGTCCCAAGACACAAGAAGAGATAGATTACATGTCCAAGGTTCCCTATCAATCAGCAGTTGGCAGCTTGATGTATGCCATGGTGTGCACAAGACCAGATATTGCACATGCAGTGGGAGTTGTGAGCAGATATATGAACAATCCAGGTAAAGAACATTGGAAGGCAGTACAGTGGATTCTCAGGTATTTGAGAGGTACTACCACTGAGGCATTATGTTTTGGAGGTTCAAACACTATTCTACAGGGATATGTTGATGTAGATATGGCAGGTGACAAGGATAGCAGGAGGAGTACCACAGGGTATGTGTTTACTGTAGGTGGAACAGCAGTAAGATGGATTTCGAAACTACAAAAGGTTGTTGCACTTTCAACAACAGAAGAAGAGTATGTTGCCATTACAGAGGCTAGTAAAGAGATGATTTGGTTGCAGAGGTTTATGGAGGAAGTGGGTAAGAAGCAGAAGGATAGCAGACTGTATAGTGACAGCCAGAGTGCCATTCATCTTGCAAAGAACTCAGCATTCCATTCCAGGACTAAACATATACAGCTCAAGTACCATTTCATACGCTCTGTTCTGGAAGATGAACTGTTAAAGTTGGAAAAGATACATACTAGCCAGAATCCTGCAGACATGTTCACAAAGGTAGTGACCAGAGAGAAACTGAGTTCGTGCTCGGTTTCAGTTGGCCTTCTAGCATGAAGGTGGAGAGGAGAAATTTGCCAAGTCCAAGTCCAGCAAGTGCAGCAGCGGTGGAGTTGTTGTGATCAGTCTCCAAGTGGGAGATTGTTGGTTGTGGAGCCATATCTTCTAGTCTCATAGATGATATTGTATTAGCCGTGTTTGTACCCCAGTTCTATATGATATGTAGGTGGACTGTACACTCACCCCAGCGGGGGGGTGTGGGGGGGTGTGGGGGGGCATCGCCCCCCCACGGGGTTCCAGGGGGGACCATCCCCCCTGGCTGGGGGGTCCGGGGTCCATGGTTTTGGGTATCCCGTGGTATTTTCCCATTGTATTTCCCTTATAAAAGAAGGACATTGTAATACGACTAGGGTTGATGTATTAGGTTTTATGCATTGTAAAGATCTTTGAGATCTGGAGAGAGACTGTAAAACAGAGAAGAGGAAGTGCAGCGGTTGTGCTGCAGGTTGTATCCCTTCGACTTGCTGGACGGTAATAATAATAAGGACTGGAAAAATTCAGTGTGGACGTATCCCAAGTTGGGTGAACCACGATATATCTGTGTCTCTCTTGTAATGTGTATGTGTGATTATATTTGCATTTCTGTTTATTGTTATTGCTCTGCGATCCTGTTTTTCTAACAGTACATGGTCGCTTGTCCGCCAGGAACGTGTTCTTGAGGTTTCCTCTGTCAATTTGGGAACCAGAGGCTTCAGCCGAGAGGCCCTTTATTGTTCTCGGAGGAAAATACATCCTTGCTCTAGATCCATTACTGATCTACGAGTGCTGGTTACATCGCCAATCTCATCTTTAATACCAAATGAAGGTTGGTGTGGGAAGACCTGGTCAAGCTTTAAACCCAGATCCATCTATACCATTTTTTCTAGATTGCTTGGGCAAGTATATATTATTTTAAAAGGAGCTGTCGCTTTGGGATTCTCCGGCACTAGAATCGAATTAAACATGTGTTTATCCAACATAGACTGCATTCATGTAGGGTTGGATTTAGAGATCGAATGAACATTCTAAATATATATATCACTGGTGTGAAATAAGTAGCACGGTGTAGATTCCCCCAATGACAGAATAACCTTGCAACAACAAATATCGTGAAGCAGAAGTTCCAATATGATGCAAAAATACAACAGATAAGAACACCCAAATGAAGAGACATCCTGAGCCATGTAATTCCCATTGTATATTAATATGGTCTTTTAATTGCCTATATACGCATGCAATCTCCTTAGTTGTACGCGTCGGTCATGGAAGGTGTTTGTCGCGATCCTGTTTTGTGGATTTTTTTTTCTCAAGAGTGCCCCATAATCTTCCTTACTCGGGGGATCTCTGTGATCACAAATGTGGCGGGACTCGCAGTATAAAATTTGGGCCTTTTCTTCTATTTTTTCCCAGTATTATGATTGCTTATGCTAATATTGTAATACTCCCATTAGAAGACGAATCTGGCCTTGCTGCTAGGTCACCCGTCTTATTGGAAAACCAGTGACCAACAACCTCGATACCAGGAGAGGTTGGGAATTTTTCAATAGGGAAATGGTCTTCACGTGAAGACCCTCCCCACCACCCCATATTATTGACTCCTCCCATCTGCAATGTGAAATAACATAGAATTACCAAGAATAACATTTTGCATGGTAGGGGTTTGATGTGTACGAGTTCTATTGGCTCACATGTTTACTATTGGGATTTTATGAAGGGTCCTTTCAATATATACATCATGTCGCTGAAGATAATTTCATCAGGATGCAACTTGCCCGACGAGTCAGCATTTTGTGAAGGTTGATCCCACCCATCCTCTACTGAAAACTGTTGGAAACTACTTTTAGTCTAGTCTTCAAGCCATGGCCTTCACACCCGCTTGTGTGGGTTTGTTGTAAAAACATTGTTCTAGATTCTTTGGTTGTCCACCCAATACAATTCTAACACGCACAAATTCATCTAAATTCATATAGATGCCACGTTGTTTTGTTCTTGTGCATTGTTTGCCATTGAAATTTTTCGGCTAAGTGTACTACTGAAAGAAATCAAAATTGATGAGTTAATATAATTCTGCATACTGTCACAATTAATAATAATTATTTAACTTCATTCTATACGTATAACACTTAAGTCTTAATAGATTTGTTTAATTAACCATGTAATCATCCCTTATTGATTAGGATGGGAGCCATCTTCGCTTCTGGATTCATCAGAGCTATAGGCTTCTTAAAAGAGAAAATTTTGCATGGACATCAAAACCTGCATTCTCAATGAAGAAGTGATGGATCCATCTGTGAGAGAGGTTGTCGGGGAGCCTCTGCATCCGAATCCAAAGTTGGCTGGTTTTTTTGAAAGGCAATGTTCAGCCCAATCTTGGCAAGGAACTATAACTCACCTATGGCCTAAGTACACTAAGTATATCGATGTGATTGTGACTGGTGCAATGGATCAATATATTTCTAGATCCGTAGGGATTTTCTCTCATAGAGCGCAAATGGCTTCTCCCTCTAGTGGCGAGCTCGCTTATATCGATCCTACTAATTGCGGTCGACTTGGTTCGATCCGGGGAACCCCGTCGTTCCGAGGGGTCGTCACGCAAGCTCATATTTGAATTTGAATCTAGTTTGATGGATGAGATATCGGTAGTGCCCAGGCTGGCATACCTGATATCAGGATCCGACGACGATGGAAAGAGGATCAAGAGGCTCCTGCTGGCGGTTTATCATAAAAGGAATAAAAATGTCAAAGTCGTTACTTGTCAAAGCATTAAATGAGTCATTTTTTGTGGATTATTATGCAGACAAGGGGTGGCTCCTCATTCATCGTCGACAGACGACGAAGGGGCGAGAGGAACCACTCCCTTAAAATACGCTTTCGGCGTAATTAAAAGATATGATTTCATTTCCAATTAAAATATAACAATAGACTCATTTATCCATGTTTTCGTTAATCATGTGCTTTGAAAATCAAGAGTAGCAAAAAAACCTTGATCCGTACTCGCCCAGGTGCACGATAGGGACAACAGTTCGACTGAATGAATCGGTACCGTTATGGCGGAAGCATGAGAATAAGCAAAGTAGGAATACACTATGCACATAAACGTACACACACAGATAATATGCAAGAATGCAAACTGATCTTGATTCTTTTCTATTACTTGTTGTATATTACAATATTTTGCATGCTTAAATAGAGTGTTGAGATGCTTGTGTTGTCTTCCCATTACGTTCAGTTACAAGAGAATTTAGAACGGTTTCAGAAGTTCAACCGTTACGGTCGACTAGAAGACAGAGAGACAATATGTCGTAGTTCGTTAGTCAAAAGTGTTGACGATCCATGTCGAAGTTGTTGAACTTGTCGAAGTCATTGGACTTGTCGAATTCGTTGAACTTGTCGAAGTCGAAGTCGATGTTGGCATCCGAAAATAATTCCAACTGTGGGGTGGATCATACTCCTTCCTTAAGAAACAATGGTCCCCATTCTTTGCTCGTAAAAATGCAGAAACTTGTCAGTCAGTTCAATAGAAGAGTACCATTTTCCTTGTGCTGGGATCTGTCCGACTTTGGCCACCGAAAACAAGGGAATTGTGTTCGTCCTTGTATGGAGTTCTCATTTTCCCACAATGGTGTTGCAAGGAAGAGGATCCTGAACATATGGATGGATGTCTTCGGGTTTGGCTGTCTACAAGTCGTTCTGTTCCAACAGTGGTGCATGGTATGGTCGAAGTAGATCCACATTAAATAATTGATGCAGACCCAGGCATGAAGGAATTTCGAGATGTAAAGCATTTTCCCAATCTTCTCAAGAATACTGTTTGGACCATATCGCAAAGGCTTCAACTTCTTATATGGACCAGTGAAGTGTTCCTTCTTGAGATGCAACCAGACCGGATCCCCAATTTGAAATGAATGAGGGATACGATGCTTATTGTGTCAGGCCTTAGATTTTGCATTAGCTCATTGCAACATTTCCTATGCGTGTCTCTGAATGTCGTAGATTTGATCTCGAAACTTCAATGCTTTTCCAACTTCTCGTCGGTTATAGTCGGTATCGTTCGACTGTGTCGAGAAACTAATCAAGTCAATAGGCACTAGGGGTTGAAATCTGTAACATATCTCAAATGGACTCAACTGCTACTAATATCGCATCATGATGATGTTTGGTAGTAGAATATCCCATTAAGTAGTCCATAGAAATAGATTCCAATGTTCGACTAGGAACTGGAAAAGGTGTGTACAATCCCTATCGTCAATTAGGCAGTTTAGAAAAAGCACAAACCATGCATGATCGAATGTACTTGTTGACTTCAATTTTAAGTGAAGGCCAAAAGAAATACTTTTGGAGAATAACAAGGGTCTTTGCTACTCCAAAGTGTCCTGCAGTCTTGTTGTAGTGCACGTCCCAAATGAGCTGTTGTCAATGCTCACCTGTCGGTACACAAAGCTGTCCAAGCTTGTATAGAAAGGTGTCTTTTAGGAAATAGTCGGAGGTCGATGAATTGTCAATCTGAAGTTGTCGATAGACAGATGAAAATCCGTTGTCATCTGGATACAATTGAGGCCAAGTGGTGGTGTCATAAGCCTGCATAATCATAACTATAAGAAGGAGAGTAATGGGTGGTTGACTTAGACAATCTTCAGCGGCATTGGCTTTACCTTTCTGATACTTAATTACCAACTAAAATTGTTGCAGGTAATTAATCCACTTGATTTGTCAAGCTATTTGTAACTTCGACTGGGACGGGGCGAACTGTAAAGGCTTGTGGTCAATGAGAATGGCCATCTCCTTGCCAAGGATATAATGTCTTTATTGCTTAAGATCTTGCACAATGGCATACAGTTCTTTTTCATACATCGAATATCTTCTAACAGTTTCGTTAAAAGTTTTGGAATGAAAAACGATTGGGTAACTAGATTGAGTGATCACTGTGCCCAAGGCACAGTCCGATGCATCCGTATCAATATCAAAGGGCTAATGTAAATCAGGTAACACAAGTTTATGTGCAGTATAAATCTTATGTTTGAGATGTCCGAAAGATTCTTGTTGTGTCGATGTCCATTTGAAGACAGTTTTCCTATTTCCCTTGGTCAATTGAGTCAAAGGACAGGCTATGTGATTGAATCCGAGAATGAATTGTCGATAAAAATTCGCCAAACCAAGAAAACTTCTTAGTTCATGAATGCTTTGAGGAATGGGCCAATCTTTGAGGATTTGCACTTTTTATGGATCGACGTGAATACCTATAGAGTCAATTACATACCCCAAATATTTGATGTTGTTCATCGCAAAGGAACATTTGTCCATGTTCAAGTAGAGTCGATGTTGTCGGAGAGTGTTGATGACTTGTCGAAGTTGTCCAACATGTTCTTCCCATGATCACCATAGACAATGAACCATTTTTCGATGAAAGGTCGAAGAATTTTATCCATATACTGCATGAAGGATGCAGGTGCATTGGTTAAGCCGAAAGACATGACTAACCATTCAAACAATCCTTCCTTGGTCTTGAAAGTAGTTTTTCATACATTCGCGGGCTCGATTGGAATATGATGATATCCCAACTTGAGGTCGAGCTTAGTAAAGAATTTATGACCTTTCGGATAGTCGATGAGTTTCTCTATCGGTGGCAGAGGGTATCTATTCTTTACCAAAATTTTGTTGAGGGCCTGGTAGTCGATGCACATGCGCCAAGTCCTATCTTTATTTGTAATGAGGACGACTGGACTTCCACAAGGAGAGGAGCTGGGTCGGATATGATCTTTTCCAATCAAATTTTTAATTTGTCTGCTAATCTCTTCATTTTCGATAATGGATCTTTTGTAAACAGATGCGTTAGGTAATGAAGAACCAAGAGCAAGTTCAATAGAGTGTTTTACCTGGCAATGTAGAGGTACTCCGTCTAGCTCTTGGAATAGGTTCAAGTACTCATCAAGAATATTGTTGATCTGCTACTTCTGTCGGGAGCTACACTGGTCGGTGAGTCGACTGGTTGTTGCAGTCTTCCTAGAATTTTGTGGCTTGATCATGATTAATGGAAACTTCTGAGCATGCTTGATGAGCTTCTTCATCTATTTAGTAGATATCATTGCAACCATTGGTGCAGGTCGTTGTTCTAGTATGTTGTACCATTGGTTCTGAATTCTGACAATCAGCTTCTGAGGTCATGAATGGTAACTTCCATTTCGATCCCATAGGTAAGGTTTCCCAAACAAGGCATCGACTACGGAGAGTGGTGCCACATCGCAGAGTACTTCATCTTCAAAAGGATTAATGAAGTAGGTGAGTTTGCATTATCGGGTGATCACATGGTGATCATTAGTTCCTGTCCATCCCATGGATGTTGTAAGGCTAAGGATGTGGGGTGGTAACAAGACCTAGTTTCTTCACGAGATCTCTAGAAAAAAAGTTCTTCTGGCTACCAATATCCACATTCAGATGCAATGGATTGTTTTGAACCCATATGTGTGTATGGAATAGGCGCTATCATTCTTCCTCGTTGACAATAGTCAAGGCTGCTGGAGTGGTCGATGTCGATTTCAAAAGGGTCGTTGCTTCTGGGTTAGATTCTACCATAGTTTTTTCAAACAAGTCGGATGTCGACACTTTTGCCAAAAATGTCTTTCGAGCTTTGCATTCAAACGTATCATGCCATGATGAATTGTGGTAATCACACCATTTCCTAGCAGGCGATTTTTTACTACGTTCCCTTTTGTATTTTTGAGAATGATTTTTTCCATGATCTTGCTTTGGTGGAGTTGGCTGAGAATATCTTCACTTGTTGAACTCGGCTGGTGCCTTCTCGCCGGGTGGTCATCCTGTCGGCTTGGTCTCAAAGTGTGCTTTTCATTTATGTTTGGATTCAAGCTTACTGGCATAGTGGAATGCATCTGCAAGCATATTTATAGTCAGAAATTCCATCTCCTATTGAATGTACGTGGACAATCTGCTGACGTACTTCAGAACAAGCAATTTATCTTCTTCTTGAACGCCAAGTCTAGCCATTAGTCGGTAGAACTCGTCGACGTAACTTTGTACGGACTGGTATTTCCATTTACTTAGTTGTTTCCACTTTTTATATTGATGTTCAATGTAATTGGGAGGGTATAAATCCTTTCGGATGTATTCAACAAATTTCTCCCATGTTTCTATGGGGTCTCCCCTTTTCTCCATCTTTTTCGATAGGTTCTCCCACCAGCAGTGCACAAATGTTGACATCTTTAAGGATTCTATGGTGATCTTTTTAGTTTTTGAGATTTGATTCACAGAGTAATAGGGTTCCAATTGTTGTACCCAATTGTCGATGGATTCTGTGTCAATCTTTCCTTCTAGATTCAGTATGTCCAAATTCATTTTCACCTTGAATGGACTGATTTTGTCAAAGTTAGATCTTGTCGAAATTCCTCCTGATGTTGAAGCAAATCGCGTGATAATCTCATTGAAGTGTGGGAACATTTCAGTTCATTTTCGAGCCAGGGATTGCTCTATGAGTTGCTCTTTCTCGTCAATTGCATGTCAATTGTCTGCTTCTCCTAGCATATTTGAAGGTAGTGTATGTTTGTATTGTTGAGATTGTGAGTGTGTTTGAACATGCATAATTCAAGTAACTTAGATGGAAGTGTTTACGCACAACTTGAGCATGAACAAAGCTAAGCTATGATACCAATGATATGTACGCACCCATGTGCATGACAGGGAAAATAGCACGACTGAATGAATCAGTATTGTTATGGCGGACGCATAAGAATAAGAAAAGAAGGAATACACTACGTGCATAAACATACACACATAGATAATATGCAGGAATGCGAACTGATCTTGATTATTCTATATTGCTTGTTGTATATTACAATATTTTACATGCTTAAATAGAGTGCTGAGATGCTTAGGTTTTTTCCCTGTTACATTCAGTTACAAGAGAAGTTAGAACGGTTTCATAATTTCAACCGTTACGGTCGACTAGAAGACAGAGAGACAATATCTCGTAGTTCATCAGTCGAAAGTGTCGACGATGCATGTCGAAGTTGATGAACTTGTCAAAGTCGTTGAACTTGTCGAAGTCGCTGAACTTGTCGAAGTCGAAGTCGATGTTGGCATCCGAAAATTATGCCAATTGTGGGGTATATCAAACCTATAGAGAGTGACATAGCCAACTCATGTAGTGTCCCCAGATCACCTTGGTTTCCTTCAGAGGCGATGGGAGACCCGGATGCTCTTTTTTTTCTCCAAATTTGACTGAATACACACACACAGTTGAAATGACTCGGATCCGCAATCCGCAACTGAGGATGCGGAAGTGCAAAAATTCATAACCGGAAAACTTACCTTTCTGCAATCCACAACCCGCAACAACGAATCCGCAATCTGCAAGCCGCAACGGTGAATCTGCAATCCATACTGCCGATAAGGAAGTGCAAAACTCCACAACGGAAAATTACCTTTCCGCAAACCGCAACTGCAAATCCACAATCTGCAATCCATATTGTGGGTGCGGAAGTGAAGATATTCACAACGGAAAACTTACCTTTCTGCAATCCGCAATCCGCAATTGCGAATCCGCGATCCACAACTGCGAATCCGCAATCCACAACTGCGAATCCGCAATCCGCAACTACGAATCCACAATCTGCAATCCGCATTTGCGGATGCGGAAATGCAAGATTTTCCCATCAACAAACTTTCCATTCCGTAATCCGCAATCTGCATTGCGGATGCGGGAATGCATAATTTCCCACCGGGAAAAATTACCTTTCCGCAATCCGCAATCCGCAATTGCGGTTGCGGGCATGCGGAACCACACCCCTGCAATGGTAACTCTCCACACAACTTTTGAGGGGCATAACTTCCTCATACTTGGTTCAAATGAGACAACGTCGCTACCGTTGGAAAGCTCTTGGTGAAATCTATCCAATGGTGAAATCCATGTACCATCTGAGCACTCATACCATGCTAAATTTCACACTAAATTTTTTTCCATAGATCTACTTAAAAGACTTAAATGTTATTCCTACCAAGGTTCTGCTCCACTTCTGCCAAGTCTTTTCTCCTTCATCTGGACCACAAGGCGCTTATTCTTTTGATCACAGTCCTGACTGGACTAGGCTGCACCTATTAGCCTTGAAATTATCCCTATTCATCAAGGGTAACATATGTAAGTACAACATAAGTATAAAAGGAAATATACAGAAGTATGCTCAATTACTCATGTAGGAGGGTCCATGCATCCATAAACACAAATATACTGAAGCATTATATACCCTTCAAAAGGGATTATACTTAGTCTATTTTCTCTACTTAGATTGAGGGATGACATGTGGACGTTTAGCCCTACTCCTCAAGCATGAATATATATATATGAATACCAACATAACAAGAAGATGCAAGGTGCAGGAGTAAAGCAATAACATGCCCAACAACCTAATACATAATACTTGGTCAATCATCCCTACTAACCATCTAAACTAAATCATACATTTGACATATATAATGCACACACATCTAGCATATGTGAAACCAATAATGCATTAAACTCATGCACAACAACAACTTCAAACACAAGTTCAGATGCAAATCTTAAGTATACAACTGTACTAAAAAATACTCGACTTTGTTATTTGTGCCTCCACGGAATCGCGACCTCTGGTTCTTCCCTCTCTATTCTGCGGGTTCCTGAATGAATGAATTCATCTTCCCTAACCACGGGATAGGAAACAGGTTGCGCGGATTCCCCAGGCATGGATTGGTTTACGGGGCACGCAAGCATAGGTCGTCACCTACCATATGGGTCCGCAGGTCTGTTCGATACTCCATCGACTTCATGAGCCGATTTCTCAACCACTCTCTTACAGATTCATTAATGGCGATATGGGAGGTCAGATGGGTTCATGAATGGATGAGTGGCAACATGGGTTCCCATCCCACAACCCCCTCGCCACTCCCTAGTGGATACGCAGCCCCTATTTCTCACGTTTCCTCCATAGCCATTCCCTTAGGTGTTTTATTGAAATATTAATATTTACATCATTTACATTTCTTCATGGCTTACATCCCATGAATCATCAACTGTCAAATACTTTCCTATGCACTAAAACCTAAACATCCTTTATTGGGGCCTTGGCCTTGAGTTCCACACTAGGGTGACACACATTGCATACACTATTTACATTGAGGCCAATAACCATAAGGGTCAAAATAGGGGTACTACAACTCACCCTCCCTTAAAATAACACCGTCCTCGGTGTTCCATTACTTAGGATTGCATTTACAATTTATACATATCCAAAATTTGCAAAAATGTTGTAGGTTTTCCCATGCATCGTATCCTTTTACTTGGAACTTCCAGGTCCAAGCCCTCTAGTTCCCACAAGCTGTCCCTGTTGTATGTGATCTTCTAGCTCTGTGGGTGGGCATTTCTCCACAACAATCCCTTCTTTTTCCTTTCTTCTCAACTGATCTACAAGCCTGTAATCTTCATGGTTTCTAGCTTTCTTGTTTCTACTTATTGGACAGTTGCGGAGGCAATGATCTCCTCCACATTTCCAACATTTTAGTGTCTGCTTTATCTTCTCCTGCACAATTTCCTTTGAGTCTTGCATTTGGAACGTTTCTTAATGGGAGGACTGGATGAATTCTTCTTCATCGATCCACTGTCGTTTCCACTGTTGAGGGCTTCCAGAATGCTTTTTCCCTCTGTTTGCAGGCAAACAGAGTCCTGCAAAACATTGTGGCGTCTCATCTCATTTTGTTGCCTTTGCAACTTGAGCATCTCTCCAAGATTTCCTTGGGTCTTGGAATTTGTTTGGAGCATATTTTTGGCCAAAACCAACAGCCTCTGGTCTGTTGCCATGGTTAATGTGCACAACAACCCACGCTAGCTTTCTATCTCCGTTGGTCTTATAATAGCTGCAACCAATTGCTTTCAATTTCTCACTTGTGAAATTTATCATTGCAATTTATGTTAGGCCAAGCATAATATAAACATTAATATTAGTCTATCACTTTCCAAATTGACATAGGGAGTTCATTCTTTATCCAAACACTTCCACACGTTTCATGCTTTCCCAACATGCAAATGAACTCATTCATGTTCATCATTTCGCAGGGAATTCATTAATTCAACATTCACAATTATTTCCAGCAATTAACACAATCATTTCAAGTCATGACATGCATCAAACAATTTTCTGTTTTTATAAATGCATCACTAAAAGGAAAGAGAGAGCAGTAAGAGTTTTCCCCTCTTAGTCTTGTTCCATTCTGGAACCCAATCCACCACTTTGGTTTTCATGCTCTTAGGCTCTTTCACTTCAGTGTGAATTCTTGACTCGCCCTTCTTTGGCTAAGACACTTAGTGTCTAAAGTTTGTCGTAGGCTTTTCAACTAGGGAACCCTTCCCCATTGTTTCCTACTGAACCTTTGGCTGCTAGGACCTACACAAGTACACTAGCACCATTTTCCTCATTTCTGCTCATGCTGAGCTCTTACAGGATAGGTACATGTCCACATGCATCCTTAGGATGCCTTCATAGTCCTTGCTTGCAGTAATACCCACACTCAATAATTGAATCAATTCACATGTTTAGTTTATTTTCATAGGGTTTATCCTTAAGAAAGAGTTTAGGAAATCATAATCAAATCACATACACACGTATATTCATATTAAATAAGAAAGAAGTTGCAAGATAACCAATTACTTAGCTATATTGGATGTATTTACTCTATTCTACAAGCCCCTTCTTTTTTTTACAAGCCTTGGATTTCCCGTGGGTACAATAATGAATGTTGGGCCAGCATGCAAGCTACTCCACAACCATTCGAATAGGAAATTCCAAGCCAGTACGTCGACTGTCTGCTCCACAACATTAAGTAGTTAATGCCCAACCAGTTACTCTCTGGATTTACCAAGCATTTGTAGTGCCCAACCAGTTACTCTCTGTATTTACCAAGCATTTGTAGCACCCAACCAGTTACTCTCTAGATTTACCAAGAATTTGTAGCGCCCAACAAGTTACTCTCTAGATTTACCAAGCATTTGTAGCACCCAACCAGTCACTCTCTGGATTTACCAAGCATTTGTATCCCTCTCAGGGTCCTTGTTTCCTACACTGACCAAGGTTTCCAACAAGAAATAATAGTGTATCAGCTTAGCTGTTAGTTAGAAGGATTATAGCTAAAATCTTCATTATTCCAAACAAGAATAAATGAAATTGAATACTTATATGTATTGTGCATTTCCTCTCTGGTCCACAGGGTCCTGCTTTGCTTTTGCAAGCCTTGGGATCACCTATGGACTTGGATGTTTGGCCAGCACACATGCTGCTCCACAACATCAATTAGTTTATAGTTCCCAACCAGTACACCTTGGTGGTGCAAAACCAATCCCATACCTGGTTGGCCCTCTCCGTTGTCGAGCGAGCACATCTGTCTGGGTCTTCATCCAATGGAAGGCAACTGCGCCACCGACCATACAGGTCAAGGCTCTACTACTATGCCGTAGGATTGCATTAGCCTTTCACACGTGCCACAACCCTTAATGCACATAACACCCTTCCCCACAACCCCTCACAACAACCTTTTCACTTTGCTTCTTCAGCGCGCAACACTAATTATATTTGTTCAAGTTATCAACATAAGCTGGATAAACTCATCAATGTTGCTACTCCAAAATTGTAAACATAGTTCATAACATTCACTATCAACTATTGAAATACCAGGAATGTGTCCATTCCCTTAAGGTGTAGTCAGTATTGACAACCCTAACATAACTCGGCACCAGAAAGGTGTGCACCCCTCACTCATGTGAGCCATGTAGGCCCCTAATCATACTCAAATAGTCTGCCATAACGGAATAAAATCAACACATGCTCTGCATAGTAATTCTAACAATTAGACATGCATATACACATATATCAGCCAGGGTTTATAGAACACTTATCCATTCACAGATGTAGTCTCTCTTTACATGTGAGGAATGGGGGATCCCTTCTCTGAGTTAAAAGTCCCTCAGTTTTCCATCCCATTTCTACATTATGTAACCCACACATGTATTCCTAACATAATCTTTACCATCTCACTCACATGGTTTACCACATGTAGTTCAATTGAGATATTATCAAGAATTACAATGGCGTTTCGCCTAAAACCCATTTCCAAAGCATGGGATCCTTCACATGAAGTTTGGCTTCTACAGGCCATCACACATGGTCTTTCTGCAGTGTGTCTTCCCGGCACACTTATCAAATAGCCAACCTATCATTAGTAATTATCATCAAAATCACAAATCTGAAATTTACAAATATGTTCATGCAAAAATCAGATTTCACATTGTCCCTACAATTAGCTTAAAACTTTAAATGCAGCCATATCATTTTTTTCTAACTCCGTCCTTCCAACAGAGCACTCTGGTAGTCCTCTCCTCATGACTACCTTTGTACAACCTTCTCCTGCATTCCCAACAACTCATGAAATGATCTCATAATTACCACTAATTCATCATTCTATCTATCATTTATTTGCAATGATCATACATCACAACCATGCATTCACACAATGCATCTCAACATGTGCACGCACACCTATGCATGCACCTTTACAACATTTACACAAACTTTTCATGTGCATTCACTTCATGCAACCATAGGTTTACAAATCTTCCAATGCACACTTACCATTCCAAACACATATGACCCTTGCTTGCTTAGTTATTAAACTCATAACCAATCTATGGCATGATGTAGTTTCATATGAATGCATTCTAACATTTAAACAGTAACATGGTAGAAGGTCCTTTGCCCTTACTACTCCATACCTTACCATGCCATGGTGGTATGGCATTCACATCAAGTGCATTCAACCATACATGCATACCAACTTATGATTATAAAGTATGGTTCAAGGAATTATTATCCAATCCTTCAACACGTATACCATCAGCACAAATAGATCATAACTGCATGGTTCCCATTAGCATTCTTGATGTTACCTGGTCCACTTGGCTTCAAGGATTAAACAATCCTTTCACCAATCCTCATGATCACAGGTCTACTGCACCAACCTTTCTTCATAAGTTTACTGGTCACATGCAACAACATCATCAACATTTTCAACCAGGATTCAACCACAACAATTGTCATTAGTGGTTTATTGCATATGTAAAACATCACTAGCTTTACCAATCTACAATTCTCATATTCATGTACTATGCAATATCTAGCAATATGTCTACTAGTGCATATTCATTTCAATTTGTCTAATCATCTCTCGTTTTCAGCATCTCTATGCTATGATTTTCTGTATATACAATCATAAAATATAACGCAAGATTAGAATGGGGTTAAGGAATTCTCCCTTCCAATTCCCTTTCATAGCATCGAGTTCTTCTTCCATGTAATAGCTGGTCCAATTGCATGGCCCGGTCATCCTTCCGTAGCTCTCCTGGAGAACTGCAACAACTCTCATTGAACTAGGTTCACATACCTACTGCTCTCATTGCTTTCCAATTTGGTGGTCAAGTCCAACTTGGCCTCTTTTGGACTAACCTGTAAGCTCGTAATTCAGCCCAAACAGCTCCAGTGCTGTAACTAAAGCTTTGATACCACTCTGTAGTGTCCCCAGATCACCTCGGTGTCCTTTAGAGGCGATGGGAGACCCGTATACTCTTTTTTTTCTCCAAATTCGACTGAATACACACACACATAGTTGAAATGACTTGGATCCGCAATCCGCAATCCACAATCCATAATTGCGGATGTGGAAGTGCAAAACTTCATAACCGGAAAGCTTACCTTTCCGTAATCCGCAAGCCGCAACAACGAATCCGCAATCCGCAAGTCACAACAGCAAATCCACAATCCACAATCCGTACTATCGGTGTGGAAGTGCAAAACTCCACAATGGAAACTTACCTTTCTACAATCCACAATCCGCAACTGTGAATCCACAATCCGCAACTACGAATCCGCAATCTGCAATACGCAATCTGTACTGCGGGTGTGGAAGTGCAAAAATCCACAACTGAAAAGTTACCTTTCCGCAATCTGCAATTCGCAACTGCGAATCTGCAATCCTCAACTGCGAATCCGCAATTCGCAATCTGCATTTGCGTATGCGGAAGTGCAAGATTTTCCCATAAAAAAACTTACCATTCCGCAATCTGCAGATGCGGGCATGCGGAACCACACCCCTGCAATGGTAACTCTCCACACAAATTCTGAGGGCCATAACTTCCTTATCCTTGTGCCAAATGAAACAAGGTTGGTACCGTTGGAAATCTCTTGGTGAGATCTATCCAGTGGTGAAATCCCTGCACCATCTGAGCACTCATACCATGATAAATTTTCCACTGAATTTCTATCCATAACTCCACTTAAAAGACTTAAACCTTATTCCTGCTAGGGTTCTACTCCACTTCTTCCAAGTCTTTTCTCCTTCATCTGGACCACAGGGTTCCTATTCTCTTGATCACAATCCTGACTGGACTAGGCTGCACCTCTTAGCCTTGAACTTAGCCTTATTCATCAAGGGTAACATATGTAAGTACAACATAAGTATAAAAGGCAATATACATAAGTATGCTCTATAACTCATGTAGGAGGGTCCATGCATCCATAAACACAAAGATACTGAAGCATTATCCACCCTTCAAAAGGGATTATACTTAGTCTATTTTCTCTAATCAGATTGAGGGATGACATGTGGACGTTTAGCCCTACTCCTAAAGCATGAATATATATATATATATGAATACCAACATAACAAGAAGATGCAAGGTGCAGGAGTAAAACAATAACATGCCCAACAACCTAATACATAACACTTGAGAAATCAACCCTACTAACCATCTGAACCAAATAATACATTTGAAATATATAATGCACACACATAGAGCATATGTGAAACCAGTAATGCATTAAACTCATGCACAAAAACAACTTCAAACACAAGTTCAAATGCAAAGCTTAAGTATACATCCCTACTCATACATAGCTTCCTATTGCTCCACTTCTATATAAATTCATTCAATCAATAACTGGTATGTAATAAGCATAGTTATAAACACATGAGACATCCTTGATCCAAAACACCACAAGGCACTTCTCTTTAATTGGAAACCACCAGGAAACCGACTATGGACTACAACGTTCCATCCCAACAATCACTAGTACAAAATGACAGATAAGTGACTAGGTGACTAAAAAGGTTAGTCACCACTGTTTTTTCAAGGGATAAATAACTAAAATTGAGCAATTTTAAATAAGCCCACAAAAAACAACTAAGATAAACGACTAATTTAGTCATGGGATAAAATATATGATTAGATAACAAGTGACTAAATAAAAATGACTAACATAAATGACTAATTTAGTCACGGGATATAAATATGACTAGCGAACAACGATTAATGTGAATTAGTTGTTTATGTTAGTCATTTTTAGTTGTGTTACACTCACAATGGAAAATTACAATATTTTACTAAATTTTAACAATGTGGATGGATGAAAAAGTCATCAATGGAGAAACAAACCAAAAATAAAAGAGGAAAGGTATATATAACCGCTAAGTACAAAAAAATAGAAACGAGGAGAAAGGTCTCCATCTATGAGCCAAAAACAAGAAAATTGCCTTTGGAAAAAACTAGACCCGACCCGCACCACTCCTCAAAATGAATAAACCCCTCTAAGGCCACAAGACCATGTCTGGATAAAGCATCTGCATGTGTATTGAACTCCCTGAAGATATGCATGATAGAGACATCAAGAAAGGCCTTGAGTAGTCGAATATTAACATGAGCCATCCAAGATTCATAGAGCTCCATATAAAATTTAGTAGATTGTAACACTATAAATGGATTCATGAGAGACCCTCTATGTGTCTCAGCAACATTTTCTTCGTTTAAGACATCCAGTGAGGTCCCTACAACTCCAAATGTTGGTGTATGTGTTCTCTATCCCCAATCCTCTTCTGTAAGTGCAATATTGTCATCATCATGTGCACTCAAAGTTAGAGATTCAATTCACATCAACTCAAATTATCCTAACCATGCTACATCAACCAATATTCCCATAGCCATTTTGTTTGATCATTAAAATATGTATTAAAAACTTATAATATATAAAAAATTACAAGCATAAGGAGTCAACATTTATTACTAGATGCAGGTAGAATAAATTCACTAGGGAGATGAAGAAGTGAAGGAATTGGCCCACAAATTATAGGATTGATAAACCAAAATTGGGCTATGTAGAAGGTGATTATCATCATATTCTATAAGAAGAGCCTAGGGTTGATTATCATCAATCGAGAGTAGCGAGGTGCTATACAACTCAGTATGGGGTAGATATTGTTAGATAACATGGGTAATGTTGATGTGGAAAATATAACCCACACCGAAAATGAATAGCATGTGGGCTCTCATAAAATCAAAAAATAGAAACCAACATAGATCCATCTTAAACCCATATCTATCAAGCTCTGAGAATGATCCAATTTTTGAAGGTGTAAATTGTTTTCTCAGGTGTTTAAAAAATTTACACCTCAAGAAATTAATCCCCGTCGGTGCTTCATAGATCCAGGGTTAAGATGGATCTATGCTGATTAATTTAAAAAATGAAAACAAAATCCCTCTGCACAAAATTGCTTAACACCCTAACTCTTATTTATTATATACATTAATATTAATAAAACATATAAAAATATTAGAAAAACACAAAAAGCCAAATATTCTTCTACAAAATTTAATGGTGTTAAAAGTATGGAAAACATATAAGAACATTTGAACGCATTAAGAATATATTATGCTGACAAAATATCATGGTGGTTTGGATTTTAATAATTATCAATTGGCACTTTATGTTTCCTTCCTCCATTTATTTATTCATTACTAGGCCTCCCCAAAGCTGATGTTGGTGGTTACAGTTAAGAATATATTATGCTAACAATATATCATGGTGGTTTGGATTTTAATAATTATCAATTGGCACTTTATGTTTCCTTCCTCCATTTATTTATTCATTACCAGGCCTCCCCAAAGTTGATGTTGGTGGTTATAGTTTCTTCTTTATCTTTATATGGCACCCTAGGGATTTCATTCTTTCCAAATATTAAAGACTGTGACTTTGAAAGCTTCCTATTAGATACAAAAATGGGGAAGGCAGACAATTCGTCCAATGGAGGATGAATTAGGGATTTCATTCTTTCCAAATATTAAAGACTGTGACTTTGAAAGCTTCCTATCATATACAAAAATGGGGAAGGCAGACAATTCGTCCAAGGGAGGAGCCATCCACCAGAAGAAAATTATTCTCCATGGGATGCAGGGTGCCATGGATGTCGGAGTCTTGAAATATCCTTCTTCACTCATAGACCATGAAACCCAACACAAAACACAGGAAAAATACACAGACAAGCAACCTATGGTCGAATCTGGTGACCATGAATTTGCCGAAAAAAATCCAGGAGGAGGAATTTAAAGAGAAATATAGAGATTCCCAACGAAAGGAAACGTTGGTTGAATCCACAGAACCATAGGAAACAATCGTGGTTTTATCTTCTTCCCATGTTAAAAAATAAAAAAACCCTAATTATGATCTGGAAAGGAGGCAACGGAGCACATAGCAGTTTTGGGTTTCTGTTTAGATGTATGAAAACGAGAAACATAGAATTCGAGCTGCAAGGTACTCGCCCTTTTCGTGCAAAACTTGTTTTAATGAATTTAATTTAAATTGCTTAAAGACATTGGCTTAGATCGTTTTTTTTTTTTGCCAATGGCTCTTACCCTTTTGTTTTGAAACATGCATCGAGGGGATGCACTGCTTAGAGCAGGTTTTCTGCATAGAAGAGTAACTAATAACTAAATTTTTTTAATATTAATAATGTTCTTGGGTATGCAAATATGAAAAGAAAACGTCATCGAATGAGATCTAAAACAAAGGAAGAAGAACCCATGCCAGTTTCAGATCTTTGTTGGTCACCAGAACTGGCTGTTGGTGAGAAAACTCTATGTTTCCATTCCAAAAAATTCCTATTAGACATGGAATCAAAAGTAATTCCTCAAGGATTAACATTAGTTCCACCTGTGATAGGCATGATGGTTGACACCAAAGCTGATTTAGAGAACCATGCAACTGTTGAGGAAAAAGAACTAAGAATAGACACCGCCAGTTCTACATCCAAGGAGATCAAAAGCACATTTGATCCACAAGAAAATTTCACAGCTGCAAACTTTGATGGCCCAATGCGTGTGGATAGTGAACTTATAGAAAACCTAGTTATGGAAGAAGCTGTACATGAAAAATAGCACAAGAACAGGCAAGTCCTATCCAACCATTTTTATTTTTACTTTTCTTTTCTTTTAATTATGTTTTCAATTATGGTTAAAATGTATGCCATGTACTTATTACGTTCACATGTTCTAGCATGTTTAGAGGATGCAGGTCAACATGCATATATTCAGCCCAAGTCTCTAGCAATCTGTTACCAGCAAAATTTTATAGATCACATATTACCAGTTTTCTAAGTGATTGTTGGATGTACTTTTGTGTTATATCAGCACTCTGTATATACTAAAAACTGACTAGTCTATCAGTGCGCTAAGATATCATTGAGGCCAACATTTCTGTCTAACTATTTGTTCTGAATTGCTAACAGAGCATTAAAATTGACTCCAATGGACTGTGGTGGATGGAGCAAAATTGATATAGGTTTGATGGTATGTTTTATTTCCTTCTTTCGCTTATTTTCATTGCAGGTCTTGATTGCTATGTTTCCTTTAAAATGGCATCGATTTGTGTTCATACAGAATTGTGTATAATAAATTGATAAATGCATCTGCACTGATAAGGGCTTAAGTTTATAACTTTTAGACTCATTTAATTCTGTATATATATTTGGTTGAGTTTGTTTATAGCTTGTGCATTCCGTTGTTTTTTTTATGGCAGTCACCTCCCAAAGATATTGGCAAGGCCAACAACACTCTTGATTCAAACATTCTTGATGCAAAGAAGAAAGAAAGGTTTATCCATCTGCAATATATTTCTTAATATGCTTAACTTGAAATAGCTTAGAAATGCTTATTTCATATCAGCATCACTAAAGCATTTGCTCCTTCATTCTGTATACCTAGCTTTAACTCTTCTTGTACCATGTGCATTTGTTCTTCTCTCTCGTTTGCAGACTCTTCCAAATAGTGTAAAGGGTGATGACATTCTAGATTCCAATATGGTTGATGCCAAGGAGATAGACAAGGTTTGTTGGTTTTTTGTTATACAACTTTATAATATGCTATAATATTTATTCTAGGAAGCTGTCTATTTTTTGTTTCAGTTTTCAATACCTTATGATCACTGCAATAGATGTTGTTCCTCCTATCAAGGTTAGATGCAATTTTCTCAGCAGTTGTTGAATTTTATTACCTATTGTTGCTTCTTGACATTCAAACATTATATTCCAGTGCAATTTTCTGATTGGGGTAGTCAACTTATGATCTCTAATTGACTCATGCTATTGTCAAGTTGGAGTTGATGGTTCATTCTTTGGGGCTAGTATTGAATTCAGAACTATGGATATTCAAACAGTGTTAACGAGTGTATTTTTTGTCAGGACATCTTCATGCTAATAAAATTCTAACAATTACAAGTGCTTTCTTGGCAGATGGACTTGGAAACCATTCCTATAGCAGGAATTGGTTCAGCAGAGGAGACAAATAAAGTGGAATCTTCGAAGAACATGGAATCTGAAAAAGAAAATAAACAACTAATTCAGAATACAGAATATGGTGATCACAATGAGTGTCCACCTGAAAAGGATAGTAGTATATTCAGAGAGAAAAGCAAGAATATAAATACTTTAAAGGAGAGGGGAAAGTAGGAAATGGATAAACAAGCAGTTAAGGGAACAGGGAAAATTGTCAAAGGTGATTTAAGTATCTAGAGGATAGATAGAGCTGGCATGTCTGTTCTATTTGAAGAGTGTTTAATTTGATAGGGTGGAGGTCAGATATGTCTAATATTTTGTAAATGATGTTTTACTTTTGCATTGTTTATTCCATTTCTTGCATTTGATGATTCAACTTTTATTAATATGGCTCTTTTGGGATCCAGATTCAAATGTTTCAGTAATGGCCACCACAAAAAGTAATTCTCCAAGCACACAATTACATGTTTCCATGGGAATGTCTGGTTGGTCTGGAGTATTTCCTCACTTGGGGTAATGTATTTGGACTATGGTCACTTTCTACTTTCTTGAGACTAGGGTTGTAAGTATTACAAAGGCGTGTTATATTTTCTTGTTTAACATGTAACTTATCCTTCCAATTTTACTTGGCACTTATTACTCTCATGTGGCAGCAGCAACAACTGCTTCTATGGTTGCTTCATGGCTGACACATGTCTCTATGACAGGAATGTCCTCAACAGAGAACATTACAGGTGATATGAAATGCTCTAGTTTGAGATCTTGAGTAAAGTGAAGTTATAAACTGTTGCTTTCACATTGTTCATGTAAATTGTAAGAGAACCATGGGTGTTTTCCCTTCAGAGCATCCCACCAATAAAATATGTTTGTGTATTACATTATAGATTCTTATTTAAGGATTCTGGCATCAAAGTTTTAAAATTGTTTGGTGGAATGCTTTTGTTTATGATTTTATGTGAAGAATGTTATGAACTGTTGCTTTGACATTGTTCATCTAAGTTGTAAGAGAACCATGGTGGTGCTTTTCATTTAGGCCATTGCACCAAGCAATGTTGCTTCGCTATTACATCGTAGATTCTTATTTAAGCATTGGAACATTGGATTTTAAAAGATCTGTAAAAATTAATCTGAAGTAAGTTTGAGAGTGAGGCATGATGATCTACAATCACAATGATGACTTGGTAAAGGAAATTTTTACTTATCATTGGATTCAAGGATCAGTTGTTTGTCTCATGTTTGTGAGAACTTTCACATGCTTTCAAAAATATAGAGATCATACCCTGAAGAAAGTCTTTAATTACAAACTTCTATATATTGGTTTAGCTACATAGATAAATTTCTATAATATATATTCATTTCTGTCAAGTTTCAGCTATAGCATGGTGTGCTTATTGCATACTCAAATATTTTGTGTAGCTTACCTCATTTATGTGCCCCACGCGCCAATCATGGAATCATTGTGCAACACATGTGTATATTACCCACTTCATCGATTGCCAGCGGCAGATGAAATCTAATCCCTTATGGGCTGCTTCCTATGGAATTTCAACTGGTCTATACGGAAATGGTTTAATAGGACCATCTGCAACTACTGCTTTGGGACATGGAGGTAGGTCCCACGAATTACTGTGGACTTGTCTAAAGGATAAAGGACATGCGAATGGAGATTCTAGTGCTGCCGATGTAAATGTGGAAAATAATAGGGAAGGTAATGCATGCATGGATGCACCAGAAATAAAGTCTAATTCACAACAGCAAACTCAAGCAGCACAAAAAAAGAGCCCAATATTTCAGTGTAATGATGCTTTTTCAAAATTTTATTAAAATGCCAATTTTTCCACTTTTTCCCCAATTTCGACCTTTGACTAGTTTTACTGTTTTGACCTCCAAATCAACCCAAATGCTCCCAAATATTCTGTAGGAGTGTATGAATGGTATTTAGACCTAAATATAAGGTTCAGGTATATTTTATGGCCCTACAAATACTTCTGCAAACTTGATTTGTATTCTGATCAATATATGTAATTTTGACTAGTAATTTGTGCATCAAATCCCCCCGGGGTAACACTGCAAATGGCCTTCCAAATGCCTCCAAACTCCCACGAATTTATGAACAGAGGTATGTAATGTGTTAAGTATGTAATTAAGGTCTCATATGCACCATTAATTGATTTTTACTACTGTTATAACTCTCTCACATTCAATAGCAAAAACCCCAAATTCGACCCTTGGGGAAATGAGACTATTTCACCTCTCAATACAAACAAACAGATTAAAAATGCTTCAAATGCTAAAGTACAGTACATGAAACTTGTATAATATATCCATGGTAGTATATTTATCACAAATATATCATAGAATCATCCATCCATTCGAAATAATCAACCTTATAGTGTCATACATCAAAGCATTGGGGAAATGGACATTGTTTGCTCATTAATCAATAATTTTGCATACAGTCAATGGGTATTTCAACCTGATAGTTTCTGAATATGAATAACAGAGGATATGAATCTATTACAATCATAAAAATATCATATGAAGCTCTCCCAATGAGTGCAATATCTCACCCAAAGCGCAATCCCTCGAGGAGCCCGAATATGCCTTCAAAATTGGAAATGGTGGAGAGAAAGTGCTGCACTAAACCAAACCATGAAAATTCCTGTAGCTTCTACCTGCAAATAAAATCCATTAAAGCACCATGAAATACCTGAGAGGCCTCTCCAAACACCAACTTGTATGGGAATCTTTCACCCTCGAAATTGGCTAAGGCAAGAAACTAGTCATCCACTAGTTCTCTCTTCACAAATGTAATTTTTATCAAACCATCAAAATCCATTCTCATACTTGATTTCTACATTTTATAACCAACATTAGCCTTCAAGGGGTCGAAATCCTCTCAATAAATTCAATAAATTTCCATTTAGAAAATATTCCTCATTTACCACTTGTCTCCTAGTTCCAACCTTCCATCTTCTCCCAAATTTGAATTTGAGTCTCTTTAGATTCCCCCAACTCCATGAGCGCCTTGCTTGAGCCTATTTTGGGGTGGACATGTCATAATGGTCAGGAGTAAGAAACTAGGTCTGAATGTTGTCATAAATGTCATAGATGCTTCATTATTGTTGTCATAAAACTAGGGAATCTAGCCCAAGTGTCCACTAGTTTCCAATTTGACTCTTCCTCTCCCATGGAGGTTACTATTCCATCCCATTTCGACCTAAGATACCCAATGCCATGTTTTATGACTTACCAAGTCACCCAAGAGTGTTCACCTTCCCATGAATTCGAATTGGCAAGAGAGAGCTGCCATGTGTCATTGAAAAATCAAGCTAGTGTGGGTCCCACCACCTCCATATGTCTCCAAAACCTCTTGACACTCAGAATTTCTCTTGAATTTATTTATTCACCATATTTATTAAATGCTTGAACCCTTCTAATGTCTAAATATCATTTATTAGCTTCCTTATTACCATCCCACATGTGCCCATCCAACGTAGGAAACTAGTAGGATTGATGGGATTTTCTTTCTGTGCACTTATTTGAATGGGGACATTACAGTCCTCCCCACCCAAGATTGCTTTTCCTCAAGCAATTTCGGATTTGGATGCTGCCAAATCTTCTCCTATTCCCATGTGACATCTTTATTTGGTAAGTCCTTCCATTGCACTAAATATTCTTTGATGATTCTACTCCTCAACCTTCTTTCCCGTGTCTTCAAAATCTTTTCCGGAACAAGTGTGAGCTGACCTTCATCATCCAAAGGAGGAAGTATTTCTGAAGTGATGATTTGCTGACCAAGAGATTTTTTGAGACAAGAAACATGAAATACATTGTGTATTTTACTCCCTTCCGGAAGTTCTAGTTCATATGCTACTTCTCCAACCTTCCGCACTACCTTGTATGGCCCATAGTACCTTGGTTTTAATTTTTCTGCTCCATTCTTTTTGAGAGATGTTTGTTTATAAGGCTGAACCTTAAATATACTAAATCATTGACTTGAAAGGTTCTTTCTTCTCTATTCCTATCAACATATTGTTTTTGTTGATTTTGAGCAACCTGCAAATTGTCTTTCAAGAGCTTTAAAATTTCTTGGCTCTCTTCCACCCAATCTATAGCCTTTGGGGCTCTACTATAACCAAACATAATGTCATCAAATGTAAGTGAATCATAACCATATAATGCTTTGAAAGGAGACATTCCTATTGACATATGATAAGTGGTGTTGTAGCAAAACTCACCCAAGTGTAGCCATTTTGCCTGTGCTTTTTGCTGCCCTCCCACATAGTTTCTTAGGTATCCTTCCAACCATTGGTTTACCCTCTCTGTTTGTCCATCAGTTTGTGGATGATATCTGGTACTTGGATTCAATTGAGTGCCTACCAATCTAAGAAGTTGTTTCCAAAAAACTCCCATGAATCTACTATCTCTATCACTGACAATGCTCTTGGGGAGCCCATGCAATCTGAAGATTTCTTTAAAAAACATATCAGCCACTTGTGCAGCACTAAAAGATGATGTAACACCAAATAAATGAGCAAATTTTGTCAACCTATCAACTACCACATAGATGCAATCCTTACCCAAGGATTTAGGAAATCCGATGATGAAATCCATGGAAATACTGTCCCATTTTTGCTCTCGAATGGGCAATGGTTGTAATAGGCCGGCTATACATGTAAGTTCTGATTTGTTTTGTTGACATGCTTTACATTCATTCACATACTTCTGAACATCTTCCAGCATCCCCTTCAAAAAAAATCTATGCCTCAACTGTCTATAAGTTTTGAAGATCCCCGGATGGCCCGCTAGTGGAGTATCACGTGCTTCTTGCAAAATTCGGTACTTGAGCTTGGAGTTATGACCTAAATAAATTCGTCCCTTATAATATATCATCCCATTCAAAATCCTATAATTATCATCCCCTTTGATTCCATCCAACACATCACAATCAAATTTGTCTTTGGCATATTCAACTAGTAGCATGTTTTTCCAATCCTTGGCAATATCCATGAGAGAAAAAGAAGGCCTTCTTGATAAAGCATCTGCTACTATATTATTCTTTCCTCTGACATATTCAATATCAAAATCATAATCTTGAATCTTGCTTACCCACTTTTGTTGCCTTTCATTTAGATCTTTTTGGGTGAGAAAGTGTCTTAGACTATTGTGGTTAGTTTTCACCACAAACTTGCTGCCCACCAAGTATTGTCTGAATTTGGCCAATGCATGCATAATGGCCAGCATTTCTTTATCATAGATGGAGTAAATTTTTTCATGAGTTTGCAACTTTCTGCTCTCAAAGGCTATGGGGTGTTGGCCTTGCTTTACGACAGCCCCTATTCCTCCACCTGAAGCATCACATTCCACAACAAAAGGTTTAGTAAAATCAGGAAGTGCAAGTATGGGACAACTACTCATTACCTCTTTCATTTTTTGGAAGGCCTTTTCAGCCTCTTCATCCCACTTGAAATCATCCTTCTTAGTCAAATCAGTGAGTGGAGAAGTCAACTTGGAGAACCCTTTCACAAATTTTCTGTAGTAGGTGCATATGCCAATAAAGCCTCTCAATTCGGTAATATTTTTTGGTGATGGCCATTCCAAGATAGCCCTGATTTTTTCCATGTGTACCTTCACTCCATCTTGCCCAATAATGTGCCAAAGATACAATAGTTCTTTCATCCCAAACTCACATTTTGATAACTTAGCAAATAAGGACTCTTCTTGCAAGATTTTCAACATAATCTCTAACTGCTGCAAATGCTCTTCCCATGTTTTACTGTAAATAAGAATAGCATCAAAGAAAACCAGAACAAACCTTCTTAGTTGCTTGCAAAATATCCTATTCATACATGCTTGAAAGTTGGTTGGAGCATTAGTTAAGCCAAAAGGCATGACAAGAAATTCAAAGTGGCCAAAATGACATCGAAGAGCGGTCTTTTGCACATCTTCATCTTTCAATCGAATTTGGTGATACCCTAATCTAAGGTCAATTTTTGAGAAGTATTTGGCCCCATGTAGCTCATCCATGAGCTCATCAATCCTAGGAATAGGATACATATTCTTGATAGTCTTTTTGTTCAAGGCTCTAAAATCTATGCACATTCTCAACGTTCCATCTTTTTTCTTCACTATCACTACTGAAGAAGCATAAGGGCTAGAGCTTGGTCTAATGAGTCCCAACTCTAGGAGTTCTTGGATAGATTTTTCAATCTCATATCTGAACTTTTTAGGATGTCTATAAGGTGGTATCTGAATGGGTGAAGTACCCTTCTCCAAAATAATACTGTGCTCAACCCCTAAATCCGGTGGCCTACCATGTGGAAGGTCTCTAAAAACCTTTTCATATTTTTGCAAAAGTCTCTCTATCTCCTTTGGGTGTTTGACAATATTTATAGTTGGCTTGGGAGATGTAATATGACATTCAGCAGCCCATTCTATGTCCCCATGCTTCAATATATATCTCATACTATTGCAAGTTACTACTTGATTTGGATAAGTGTGTTGCCCTCTCACAATTCTTTCTACTCCTTTTGAATCTTGGAATTTTATATCGGGAATTTGATAATTTACTGTATGCTCTCCTATTGAATACAACCATTGCACTCCCAAAACCACATTAGTATCAGCAACATCAACCACATAAAAACTATCAACAAAATTATAGTTACCTACGGTGACTTGCAGCTTTGGAACCATGTTTTGCATTGCATTGTGTTGTGACAGGGAATGACAACTGTGAAGCCATCAAATGGTTCAATAGGTATCTTTATTTTCTCTACCATCTCTACATCAATGAAGTTATGAGTGGCTCCTCCATCTACCAAAACTAAAGTTCTTTGTCCTTGTACCACACCTTTGCATCGGATAGTATGATAGTGAGGTACTGCTGAAAGCACTGCCATTCTTGCTTTGTACGGTGAAGGCTGATTTTCTTCTTGTCTTTCCTCTTCTACTGTTGTCTCATATGCCTCTTCTTGATCTGAAATATGTCCATCTTAATCCATTCCCCCATCATACCCCTCATTATCAGAAAATACTTCTATGTATTGAGCCTTTCCTTTGGTACATTTGTGCCCCGGTGTCCATGGTTGGAAGCATGTGAAGCACAGTTTCTTTTTTCTAAGTTCATCCCTGTTTAGTCCCTCTTTTTTATTCCTCTCAAATGAATCTCGTTTCCAAGGTTTCTTATCATATCCATCCCTTTGCCAAGGCTTCTTTTCAAATTTGTAGCTAGGCTTAGGAGGAAATCTCGTTGTAGGAAGCACATTTTGGAGATCCCTAGTCAAGCTCATTACATCTTTTAATGTAGTTGGCTTGTGGGATTTGACCAAACCTCTTAAGGGTTTAGCCAAACCTTCAGTGAACAAAAATACTAATCTTCCCATAGATACATCAGCCACCTTGATTGATAATTTTTGAAAGTCCAACATATATTCGGTAGGGGACCTAGTTTGCTTCAATTAAGCTGGTTCTTTGAAAGGCAATTCTAGATCTTTTTGTTCAAATCTTTCTAGTACCCTGTCAACAAATTCTCCATATGTTTTAACCTAATTATGACCCAATGTTTTCAGACCATGAAACCACCATTCATTGGCATCTCCTTCCAAATGCAAAATGGCCATTTTTAATGCATCCTCTTCCAACATAGGATTCAGCTTAAAATATACATCCAATTTTTGCACCCAAGTGTTAGCAGAATTTTGAGAAAAACCATCAAAAGTAGGAAGTGACATTTTTCCAACAGCACTATTCAATTCTTTGTTTTGTAATGGACACCTATTGTCTCCATTCCTTTTAATCTTTTTCATAGCATCAGTGTAGTCACTGAGTGGTACACCTCTTTTACACTCTTCATTCAAATCATTCCAATCATTTACTAGTTTCTTGTAATTCAATTCAAGATTGGGCTCTTCTTTGGGTGTGAGAAATTTAGGTGCAGTATGCCTTTGCGTGCTTTGAAATTCATCGGGTCTATCATGAGGTCCTGTACCTAAGAAAATATGCTCATTCCCTTTCATCTTTTCCCCTGAGTGTGAACCACTATTATCTCCTATCATCCCTTTGCCTGAAAGTTGGCTACCCAACAATTCGAATCCTTTCATCATTTGTTTATTCATATCTAGCATAAACATGGTAATTCATTCAAAACATGGTAATTCATTCAAAACATGGTTTTAAGGCTTCAATAAATTCCTCCTTATGTCTTAATTTTTCCTCCTCCTCTCTACCCATTGTTTTAGAAAAAACCTCTTTTTCTGCTACTATCTCTTCTTCAACTACTGATTAAAAGGGTGGTGGTTTATTTGTTTGGATTCTTGTTAATACCATCAGGTGCCAAGACCATGCTTTGATACCACTTGTAATGACTCTTTTTCAAAATTTTATTAAAATGCTAGTTTTTCCACTTTTTCCCCGATTTCGACCTTTTACTAGTTTTACTGTTTTGACCTCCAAATCAACCCAAATGCTCTCAGATATTCTGTGGGAGTGTATGAATGGTATTTATACTTGAATATTAGGTTCAGGGATGTTTTATGGCCCTCCAAATACTGCCACAAACTTGATTTGTATTCTGATCAATATATGTAATTTTGACTAGTAATTTGTGCATCAAATCCCCCTGGGGTAACACTGCAAATGGCCTTCCAAATGCCTCCAAAATCCCACGAATTTATGAAAAAAGATATGTAATGTGTTAAGTATGTGATCAAGGTCTCATATGCACCATTAATTTATTTTTACTACTATTCTAACTCTCTCACATTCAACAGCAAAAACCCCCAATTCGACCCTTGGGGAAATGACACTATTTCACCTCTCAATACAAACAAACTGAGTAAAAATGCTTCAAATGCTCAAGAAAAGTGCATGAAACTTGTAGAATATATCCATGGCAGTATATGTATCACAAATATATCAGAGAATCATCCATCCATTCGAAATAATCAACCTTATAGTGTCATACATCAAAGCATTGAGGAAATGGACATTGTTTGTTCATTAATGAATAATTTTGCATATAGTCAATGGGTATTTCGACGTGAGAGTTTCTGAATATGAATAACAGAGGATATGACGCTATTAAAATCATAAAAATATCATATGAATCTCTCCCAATGAGTGAAATATCTCACCCAAAGCGCAATCCCTCAAGGAGCCTGGATATGCCTTCAAAATTGGAAATGGTGGAGAGAAAGTGCTGCACTAAACCAAACCATGAAACTTCCTGTAGCTTCTACCTGCAAATAAACTCCATTAAAGCACCATGAAAGACATGATTGGCCTCTCCAAACACCAACTTGGATGGGAATCTTTCACCCTCGAAATTGGCTAAGGCAAGAAACTAGTCATCCACTAGTTCTCTCTTCACAAATGCAATTTTTCTCAAATCATCAAAATCCATTCTCATACTTGATTTCTACATTTTATAACCAACATTAACCTTCAAGGGGTCGAAATCCTCTCAATATATTCAATAAATTTCCATTTAGAAAATATTCCTCATTTGCCACTTGTCTCCTAGTTCCAACCTTCCATCTTCTCCCAAATTCGAATTTGAGTCTCTTTAGCTTCCCCCAACTCCATGAGCGCCTTCCTTGAGCCTATTTTTGGGGCTGATATGTCATAATGGTCAAGTGTAAGAAGTCATGTCTGAATTTTGTCATAAATGTCATAGATGCTTCATTATTGTTGTCATAAAACTAGGGAATCTAGCCCAAGTGTCCACTAGTTTCCAATTTGACTCTTCCTCTCCCATGGAGGTTACTATTCCATCCCATTTCGACCTAATATGCTCAATGCCATGTGTTATGACTTACCAAGTCACCCAAGAGTGTTCACCTTCCCATGAATTCGAATTAGCAAGAGAGAGCTGCCATGTGTCATTGAAAAATCAAGCTAGTGTGGGTCCCACCACCTCCATATGTCTCCAAAACCACTTGCCACTTAGAATTTCTCTTGAATTTATTTATTCACCATATTTATTAAATGCTTGAACCCTTCTAATGTCTAAATATCATTTATTAGCTTCCTTATTACCATCCCACATGCGCCCATCCAACCTAGGAAACTAGTAGGATTGATGGGATTTTCTTACTATGCACTTATTTGAATGGGGACATTACATTCAGCTATGGTGGAAATTTAAGTTTACATTTTATGGACGGTTGAATTATAGTTTAAAAATTTAATCTTATGGATACACATGCTGATAACAAACAACATCAGTGTAATATTTCCTTTTCTTTTGCAAAATGGATCTGTTTTTCGGTTTTCCTTTTACTGGTGCAACTTCTGTCAGTGGTGTTAGTGCAAGAGTTTCTAACACAACAGGAGGAAATGTTCTGATAACTGCAACTATGTTTTCTGCTAGCAACACTACATCTACATGCAATTCTTTCGCCAGTGGTACTGGGAACAGCTTCTTCGATGGAAGTGTCGCAAATGCTGTAGTTTTACAAGGTCAACTACTCAATTCTGTCATCCAACAACCTACTTTTCCTTTCTCTATATCACCTGCTCTCTTTGGAACAACATACAGTGGGCCTCTGTTACCACAACAGGTTGATGGTTCAGTCTTGAGCAATATTTCTGACAAACAAATACTATATTATTTTTTTAATTTTCTAATCTATCAATGAGATTTCGTCTTATGGAAATCTGTTCTTATAACAATGCACAATCTTTTGCAGGTGCCTCATATTTATAATCACCCATTCTATGAATCTCATATGATGTCTCAACAATTAGCTAATACAACCTCAATAACCACTGGTCAAAATGACCCAAATAATTCTTATGGACTTTGTAGTTTTCCTCCCTCAGAATCTTCCCCGCTGCAACATCCATAAGCATTATCATTATCACAAGCTGGATTTGTATCACAAAATTCAAATCATACGAATGAAAAGATCACTCTAGCAGATATCAGATTGGCTACAAAAGTGCAGCTTGAAATGGTTCAAAGTAATGCATATGGCCAAAACTTTCCTTCAGGACAGGTCTCAAGTTTGAATTCTCAATCTACAACAGTAGCTAGTTGCATGCATGCATTGCCGGTTCATTCTAAGGATTTTTTCTTGATGACAAACTTTGGAATAAAGAAAACATGAAAAATGAAACAACAAGCAGAATCACATTTACAGTCCCAACAACAGCTAACAACACAAGTACAGAAACCACAGAAAGCATATCTCTCCACACAATATCATGCAACTACTCCTGGTTTGCAAACAGAGTCAAAAGAATTTGACTCTAAATCACAACCATCTTCAATTAATATTAATATAAATAGATGGCTTAATAGTCCTGATTTGAGGCTACTTGTTGTTGCACCAATAATAGCATCTCCATGATAGACAGGTCAGAGCATGGTTGATCTTGTAAGAGGAAAGAGTCCATCCCAAAAGACTATCCAGAACAAAGCAATCTCTAGACAAGCTCGCCAATATAGCATGCCTAGTAGTCACAATCAACAGAAGCAACAACAACAACTGGCACTAAGAGAGAGAGTGGTAACAAATGTAGTTGTATATGGTGGGATAGCCAACAATGACAGAAGCTATGGTAATGGTGGTCATGAGGAAAACCAAAAGGCATCTATTAAAAGCAAATTGGACAAATCAAATGTATTAAGGTGTGAATGGGAGGCTTCTCAAATTATGCAAGGTTCTCATATAAATGTTGACCCAAAAATAGTAAACAATGCTACACCAATTACATTTTCAGAAGGATCAGTCCCTAAGGATGCTACCTTTTCCAAGCTTCCTACTCAATAGGGGATCCATTTTCCAGGGCAAGATGCATGTGTCGCTAGTCAAGGGTTAAGATGTGTCCAAACTACTTAGGATTTACCTCAGATGAAAGCTACTACTATTGCATCAACAATATCACTTTTTCCTGAAATATATAGTAATTCACCTCGAGCTATGCAGAGGGGCACAAGTCAGGGACAAAAGTCGAGGGGTGAACAACCTACAATGAATTCAGGTCCAGTTCAAAGGATATTTCTAGGTCCATCTCTACCTTCAGCTGTTGCCATTTCCACTACATAGCTTTGTGTCCCACCTATTTCAAAGTCAAGGATTGGTGTTGTTACCAAAAATTCCATTTCTTGGAAAGATTATCATTTATCTCAGCAAAAATTATGTATGGCATCCACTTTAGTCAAGGGTTCTTCAGCAGCAAATATCGTAACAATCTTGGGCTCGGGCCCACTAGGAACACCGCTACAAGAACAACGAAATCAAAATTATTACAATATACAACAACCCCAGCAATAGAAGCATCATGGGCAGATTGTACTACAAAATTATGCTCTGAATCGGAACTATTCCCACCAAATACTCAAGCAGCCTCACCACAGCAACAACATCCTTAGGTTGGGCAACATCTTCTCATTCACCAACCTCTACAATATGAAGTTCGGACCACAGGGGCTTCACTAGAAGGATACAAAAATAGTTTAGGGTATTTTTTATATGGGTGGGCTGACAAATATCTGCCAAATGGAGATGGCGGGATCACGACCGGATGAGAAATCGGGTTGAGGCAAGGCTCAGGCTTACTAGTATGTAGGGAAATCACGTCTTGAGGCATGCTTGAGGCCAGGGGTTTTCGTCATTAAGTGGATTTCCAGTCAATCATAGTCAAGAGACAGTGGTCATTGATAGCCAATTGTTACCAATAGCACTCATCTAGTTGTTACCAATAGTCTTGGGAGGCTCTAAGCCTCCAGGGCCTGTTATAGGCCCTCGATAGGCCTTGGGGGCTTGAATACCCAACCACTTGTGCCTATTACAGTCCTTGGGAGGTTTAGTCATCCTACTAGAGCTTGTTACAGGCCCTAGGGTCTTGGATACCTAGCCCACAATAGGCTAAGTCAGTGATTGGGGAACTGCAACATGCAATCTAAATGTTGTGCTATGTGCATTTTCTCTAGTTACATACAAGAAGTGATCTCCTATCTCTTCATTATACCATTAGATGTTGCAAATCATAATGATATGTGGTTGAGTAATTGCATTGTGGGTGAAGTAATGTGCATCCACAATATACATCGAAAGAAGCAAGCTGCATTGTAGAATGCATGGGGGGTCATAAGAGGGGTATCATATCAATATACTAGGTAGAAATATAAAGGTGTATAAAAAATGTTAATGAAAAAATTGATACATACAATATCTAGTGAAAATAGGGGTTTTTTTAAATTCGGAAAGGCATATTGGCAGGGGGTTAAAAAAACGATTTTGGAAGGTATTTTCCAATATTTAGTAAAATTAGGGGTATTGTTTCATATGCCACGAACGAACGTGCTATGATAGTGCTTTATTGAGTGAATCCCCCGTGGTTCGGACACAATCTCAAGTCCAATCATAGACTATACCTCAACAACCAACACTGCATCAGCAACAAACATCACAACATTTGCAGCAACTGTCAAGGCAACTTGTGTCCTTGTCCCAATAGATTGGGAGCATACAACAACAACACCTCAAACAAGTACAGCCAGTTATTCCAACATCTTTTGGGATCACTGTAAGTGGGGATCTCTTGAATAATCTAGGGTCTGTCAATGCAGGACATGCTTCTTTTAGTGTAGTTTCTAGTAGAGTGACAACTCCAGCAAAGTCAACAGGAGAAACCAATACACCTTGTCCCAATTCCAAAATAAACAGTAACGATGGACATGTACTTCCACATAGCCACAATGATGCATCTTCAAGTCTGCAACATTTTAGCAATACAAATACAGTTTCTTTACCTTATCCAAGTTCATTTTTACATCCTATGCATAATTATAGAGCAGTTGAAAAGGTTAGTAAAAAAATGAAAAATTATCCATTTTTGGGGTCCTTACAGCAGGCCAACCCAACCATCCCTGTGTCATGATGTAAATTTGAGGCTCCTACCTTGGTACCAAGCTCCATTGGAGCCTCAACCACTCCTTCAAATTCTTAGCTCTGATCCTCCTCCCAATGAAGCACCCAACAATCATGATGTTTACCATGCTGAACACCTCATGCATTTTTATGACCTATTATAAAACTAGTTTCACAGGTGCTCCCTTTAATCTTAGATATTTCCTACACTTCGTCTCCTTCACTGGCTCTTTTTGCACTCCACTATTGTCCTTTCTGCTTATTACCTTCTCAGTTATTGCCTTTTGCTTATTACCTTCTCATTTGTTCCCCCTAGGCACACACTTCCATCACCATAACTTTCCAGTCCCACATTTGGCGCTACAGGTTCTGTCTGTGGTTGTTCTAGATCACACAAGTTTCCAATGGAAATGTGATGGCCAGAAGAGGCATAGTGACCAACCAATGGGATTGGAGAACTCTGACCCTCACAACAATCATACCCTAATTCCAGTGCTGGAGACAGTTTGTGAGGGAGGATTTCTTGTGCATGAACTCAAACATTTGATGTTCCCAACACCATAGTTTCTACAACCTTCTCTGATAACCCTTCTATCACCTCAACCCTATTTAGTATTTTCGCTGACATGTAATATTCCTTTGGATCTATTCCTGATAGTTCTATTAGTGTTGTTAAACCCCTTGCCATCTTATTCAATTCCTTAATGGAGTTCTGGCCTGAGATCTCAAGTCGTGCAGTGAAACCATGGTTGAAGACAGTCTTGTTCTCTGTAATTGATTGGTGGTACACTCCATTGACAACTAGATCAGTCCAGATGTCTTGCCATTCATAGGAATTTGTGGAAAATCGACCCAATCGATCTCCATTGTGAGGTTTATTTCTTATCTTATTACTAGCATCCTCATTCATTGTTAGGAGGTAGCATTGCTTATTGTTGCAGTTGAGGTTTTGCCACTTTAAACATGTGTAGGGGCGATTGATGGACTTGACTAGGTGACGAATGATTGTTCCTCCCATGGCATATCTGTAATATCCTTTCAGATATCGAATTTGAGACAAGCCTGAATAGATTGTAGGGCCTCTTTCATGTCCTGAACTGCTTAAGACAACATTTTTTTTCATAAGTCCTCAGAAGCCAACATTGACAATAGCATCTCTACCATGCATTGCCTCCTTTCCACATTGATTGGAATGGCTGAATAGTGCCTTAAGTTTTGTATTGCCTTCCTAGCTTGAACGTGCACATTTTTGAATTTTTCATCCAACCTGTGCCATCTAAGGTGCACTGAGAGCCCAATTTGGTATGGGGTGCAAGGAAGGAAGTCACATTGCTCCCAATATTGCTGAGAGTGCAGAAAGCTTGGGTTGGGTGTTTTCCAATAGTATAGTAGCATCAAGTTCACATATTTTTGACCTATTGGATTGCTGCTTAGTAGGTGGTTTGAGTTTCGTTATGTTTTGCTTCTTTTGAGGTTTCCTAATACTCTTCATTTTCAGAATCATCAAAATAGGGTCTCTGATTTTCTGTAGATGCTGGTGTATGTGATGACCAACTAGTATCATCCTTACTTTATGTCCTCTTTTACTTTCCCATCTTAAGAGTTACCAGGACTAGGGTGTTTGATATTTGACATCTTGATTCACGTGGACAGTATAGTATATTGTCAATGGGGACATGGCCAATATGATACTTGATTTGACCCACTCCATGCCTTCCCAAACTGCTATGATATTGTCTAGAATAAATCACCTTTGGAATGAAACTTCACTATTCTGGATGGATGATCTTTGGAAAAATTTGCTAGACATTCATGGCCAGGGCCTTGGCTAAAATATTGCAAGATAGATCGAGGAGGGTGATTGGTTTCCAACTAGTGATAAGTTCAGGGTCCTTGGATTTGGGTATGAAACGTATCACACATTTGTAACTTGTTCATATTGGCTCCCAATGATATTTTTGTAAATGCTTCTTTCTACACTAGGAGCTAGTCTAGACTGAAAGAGTCCCAAGTAACCTTGTAAAATTCACAGGAAAAATCGTTTAATCCAGGTGACTTCTGCTCAACCATAACCGGCGAGGCCACTGTTAACTCATTTAGGGTCAATGACTGCACACACACACCCATTTTTGGGCTTTAGAAATTCCATGAGGGACCACATCAAGACAAGTCTGCATGGCCACCATACATTCCTTAGTGAGGCCTTGAAACTGAAACACCATTTTGTAGTGGGAGACAAATTTCCCTTCAATATCCTCTTGTTCAGTTGGCCTTCCATTAGGAGATTTGATCTCAAAGATATTATCCTTACCTTCTTTCAAGGTCAGTGTTCTAAAAAAATTCTTCATTGGCAGTTCTTTTATCATAGGGTTATATGGAAGTTGCTAGCTGACCTGCTCAAATGCTTCCTTGACAACTTTATTATGCTTGTGCTGGATTGAGGTGAACTTTGGACCATATCTTCTCATGAAAGAGGTGGTACAAGCAATGGCTTTTTGTCAAAATATAATCCATCCATCTCTTGCATTTTTCCTTGGACAATTCAGGGAACTCTAATTCCTTAAGTGAGATACATTCATAATATACTTAATGCATCTGCACCTTGGATGATACCTAGGAATAGAGAAATGTCTAGGCTGAAGATCTGGGAATGTGGATTTTTCCAAAATCTTGATTGGCTAAGCTCCTCTAACGTTAAAAAAAGACACATTCTCTTCGAAAAGCATAGCCTGTCAAGATTTTTAAGGATTCTTTTGTTTCCCTTCGAAAGTTGACCATGTAAACCAAAGATCAGATAGCTCCTTAATTTATTGGGATCATACAACCCTAGCCTAGCTTTGAGGATGTTCTGGTTATTATATTTCCAAAGGTAGGATTGTCATAACCTCATAGATCATTGGGATGAAATTTCATGTTCTCTTTGGGGGGACCATTATTCTCCTTATCGTGAACAACAACATTGCTATAGATAAATCGAGTTGAATTTTGATAAAATGATCTGTCCTCAATACCTATGTGAGCCATTAAAGGCTATTAGAGGTCCTTTGGAAAGAGATGATCCATTAAAGGCCACCACATACGATCAAAGACTCAACTCCTATCTGGATCTGTGCATAGACATGCCTGCCTTTTTCTTGTTACTCACACTGACCAGAAAGAATAGGTAGGTGAGTGGTAGGTGGTGAGAGATGGTTTATTCTTATTACTCATAATGCAGCCCTGACTTATTGATAGGCTTTTGTCTACTTTTATCATGGTTCCTTCATCCATATTAAGTTCACAAACAAAGGATCTATTTATGTACCATTCTTTCTAGCACAGGTCTTGGAACTTAAATGTCAATCTTTATGAAGTTATTGCACTTCTTTGGATTGTTCCTTTCATTAGCATTGGTTGCATGCCATTTTCCAATTATATTATTTTTTACATATTGCTCTTGTAGGTGATGTTCATGGCCAGTATGCTGATCTTCTACGCCTTTTTGAATATGGTGGTTTAACACCAAACTCAAACTACTTATTCTTGGGGGATTATGTGGACCGGGGCAAACAAAGCCTAGAGACAATGTGTCTCCTCCTTGCTTACAAAATTAAATACCCAGAAATTTTTTTTCCTTCTGAGGGGAAATCATGAATGTGCCTCAATCAATCGCATATATGGCTTCTATCATGAATGCAAGCACAGATTTAATGTTAGATTATGGAAAATTTTTACGGACTGTTTCAACTGTCTTCCAGTTGCTGCTGTTATAGGTGAAAAGATCCTATGCATGCATGGTGGTATTTCACCTGAATTGAGCAATTTGGAACAAATAGCGAGCATATATCGACCTGCAGATGTGCCGGATACAGGGTTGTTATGTGATCTTCTTTGTTCAGACCCTAGCAAAGAAATTGAAGGTTGGGGGGTGAATGATAGAGGTTTTTCTTACACATTTGGTCCCGACAGGGTGTCTGACCTTCTCCAAAAGCTTGATATGGATCTCATATGTCGTGCACATCAGGTTATCTTATAATTTCATTTTGACTTCCTTATCTGTCTTCTTATTGTTGGAAGATAAGTTCATGTGTAGTATGATGCTTTGAGAAAAATATGGTTTCAAGAAACTCAAGGTACTGTGAAAATATATTTTGATAATTATTTGCTTAAAAAGTAAAAATAGTCACGATTAAATACCTGATGGGGTTCCTTGTTGTGCAGGTGGTGGAGGATACTTATGAATTTTTTGTTGATAGACAGCTTGTTACAGTCTTCTTAGCTCCAAATTACTGTGGTGAATTCGACAATGCCAGTGCAATGATGAGTGTTGATGAAACATTGATGTGCTCTTTCCAGATTCTTAAGCCAGCAGAGAAAAAACCAAGAACTGGTTATGGAAAATCTGAGACACAAAGAGTTGGGACTCCTCCTCATGGCAATAGGGTAAGTTCTCTTTAAACATCATTGTTTTCTATTCATATATGTTTTTTGAGGGTGGATTAAAAACAAAATGATGGCAAAGTATATCATCTTTGGTTCATTCTTTGCTATCTCTTTCTTTTAAATATGCAACTAGAATTCTTCTATTTAAGATTATTTATGTCATTGTGCTGAGAAACCAACTCTTTTATGAAATTTTTGAGGTATGCAGGTTTCTATCAAATTGTGGTTTAAATGGATTGCGTCTTATTCTTTACATGCATAATGTTTAGAGGCTTTTATTTATATTTCCATCTCTATCTCTTGCGTCCGAGAACATCAAGTTTTTCATGATGGTGGGTTTGATGGAGGAATATTCGCTGATATTTTTTTACTTGTTTGATGAAGTAGTGTTTTCGACATTGTTTGAAGTCCGGGAAAGATCTAGAGCTCATGACATGACATTTGCTAATTTTGAAGAAAGTAGTATTCACTGTTTTGAATTTGAAGGTTGGTATGCTTGCTTGACATTTTTGTTGCAAAGTAGAATAGGTTTGTTTATATTTTGAACATGTATCCCGTTAAAAACTTGATCTTGTCTTGTGACAATAACCAGGTAGACTCTAGATTACTTCTAATCTCTAGACGATTTAGCTTATGTATACATTTATGCTAGATTTAGGCTGCCAATTCATGAGTAGGATTGATTTGTTTGGTATTCATTCAACATTTTTTTTACTCGTGATTTTTGTTGACTATTGGCTTTTGTTGTTGCTTTCATGCTATGGACATATTTATGCTTATGGGACCTTGATGGGTCATGATGAAAGTGCGATGTGAACTAGAAAGGGAGGCTTTGTTATATGAAGCAAACATGAAGTCTATAGCCTTGTATTTCTCCATATTTATGAGTTTGCAATGGTTTCAAATTCATGGAGACAAGGTTGAAGTGTGGTATTTTTCCATTCTATCAAGTTTAGGGACTGCTTTTACCAATCTGTATTGTTTCAAGGAAACTGTGATCAAGGGAAGCTAATTGATATGCGTTGCCTTTTCCTAATATTGTGTGGGATTGATTTCTTGACCCAGGCTGTAACAAAATTGTATTTTCCCCTTAATTCACTAAATATTTTGTTTTCATGATGTTTTTTTACCATTAAACCTAAGTTTCACATATGAAAATAGAGACAGGGATACGGTTACAGTGTGTGGAATCGATAGTCTTGAAGGACTAGTACAAGGTAATCCATTATGGATCTATAGTAACTTGGTAATCATTATTTTGTATGCTTTAATGATGCAAAATTTGTTTGAATATCATCATTGTCAAGCAATAACAACTTCTTAAAGGGTGCTAGCTCAATGGTAGAGCACCTGCCTAATTATAGGCAGGAGATTGGTGGTTCGATTCCTCTGTACGCTATCATAAATTAGTGACTAAGAAAACTACTAAATTCACATATATATGACTATTAGTAGCTAATTTCTAGTATCTTATAGTGCGACTAACGTTTAGTCGTATTTAGCTTAGTCATTAATATGTTATCATCTAGTAGTTTATTTAGTCATATATTTGGTCATTAATTGTGGCAATCATTGACTAAATCAATGACTATCAATGACTAATAAGTCAACCAATTAATGACTAGTGAAATACGACTAGCTATAATGTAGTGGAAATTCGCTACTATTAGTCATCGACTCAAAAATAGTCGTTTATAGTCAAATTTTGGTCATTAATTCCTCATTTTGTACTAGTGCATAGATCTCTGCCTAGCCTCTATTATATCAACAATGATAGATCACCCCTGAGCTGGGGATATGTTTCCACTAAGGAGTACCACTCAGGCTCACTCATAGCATTGGTTCACAGTCACACAGTGGGTTTGTCAAGCAAATGGGGAGGCAGGGATTGAGTTTACTAACTCATTGAGCTCCACCATAGAGATAAAGGTATATCCCGTTGGCTGCAAACATCACAGGAACCCCCATCACCTCCACTATTAGCTTGAGTAAGGTCCCCTTCTCTGCTACACAGTCCCTCATGCGCCCCTTCCATTAGCACTGATCTAGGCAGGCATGGTTGGTCTTAGATTCTAAACCAATGGACACTTGAGCTTTCACTGGTTCCACTCTGGAATCCAACTCTTTGATCCTTCTCCCACTTCAATCCACTCTTGGATATTTACCAAAATATGCCCACATGAATCCCCTCACAAATTTCCACTATCCGCTTCTAAAACAGGGTTTTCAGGTAATACTCGGCTATGTTATTTGTGCCTCCATAGAATCACGACCTCTGGTTCTTCCCTCTCTGTTCTGCGGGTTCCTGAATGAATGAATTCCTCTTCCCTAACCATGGTATAGGAAACAGGTTGCGTGGATTCCCCAGGCATGGAGTGGTTTACGGGGCACGCAATCACAGGTCGTCCCCTACCATACGGGTCCGCAGGTCTATTCCATACTCCATCGACTTCATGAGCCGATTTCTCAACCGCTCTCTTACAATTGCATTAATGATGTTATGGGAGGTCAGATGGGTTCATGAATGGACGAGTGGAAACATGGGTTCCCATCCCACAATCCCCTCACCACTCCCTAGTGGATACTCAACCCCTATTTCTCACATTGCCTCCATAGCCAGTCCCTTAGGTGTTTTATTGAAGTATTAATATTTACATCTTCATGGCTTACAACCCATGAATAATCAACTGTCAAATAATTTCCTATGCACTAAAACCTAAACATCCACTAGTGGGGCCTTGTCCTTGAGCTCCACATTAGGGTGACACACATTGGATACACTATTTACATTGAGGCCAATAACCATAAGGGTCAAAATAGGGGTACTACAACTCAAAAGTAACATGTGCACATTATGCATGTGAAGTACATTAAGTGATAAAATAAAGAAACAAATAAAGTGTGAAACCTAGAATACTTTCTGAAGGTTAATGTCAATGTGAGGCCATATGTAATGCAACATATAAAATTTTGCAAGGTTAACGTGTTGCATTAATGGTGTAATTCAAATTGTGAAATTTAATTTAATTAAAAGATATGTTTTATTAAGGGAGTTTAATTTCCAATTAAAAGATAACAATCAACCCATTTACCCATGTTTTTCATTGATCATGTACTCTAAAAATCAAGGGTGGAACAAAAAAACCTACTAACAGTCACAAGACAACTCAAAAGTAACATGTGTCAGCATATGCATCTTGTAGTACATTAAGTGATAACGTTAGGAAACAAACAAAAGATGGAACCTAGAATCCTTTCTAGAGGTTAATGTTAGGCCACATGTAATGCAACATACCAAAATTTTCAAGTTTAACATGTTGCATCAATGGTGTAATTGAATTGTGACATTTTATCCCAAAGGACTTGAGTTAAAAGGCGAGATAAATATAATATGCCCTTTCTAGAGACAATTCATTAAAAAACACATTGAAATTGAAATTATACTATGATGTTCTCTCCTTCCTTTGTCAAAAGAAGTTTAATAAGGTTGATTTTCCAAGTTATGGACTATTTTGGATTCCTCAACTCTTATTGCACGTGAACTTGCATATACCAAGCTACAACAAATCTTTCACAGAAGTGGAGTTGTCTATGTATTATCTATGATGCAAATATTATGGTAAAAAATATTTTTTGTGCACAAGTTTTGCTAATATAGATCCAACGATGTGATAAATTTTTTCCATTCAAATTGACAACCATGGGATTCAATTTAATTCTTAATGTGTTTTTGTGGAGGAGAGTCAAAATTTGTACCAACCAGTTCATGGTTCCTCCTTTCTTCTTTGGGCCATTCACTTTCACTTGTCTATAAATGGATAAGAACAAACCACTTTCAACTTCAAACTTGTTTAGAAGTTTTTTTTACCTATGAGTAAAAGTAATTATTTCAACCAATTACTAAATCTACAAGATAATAAAATGTTATTAAGTTTTAACATATATCAAATAAGTCATTTTAAAAAAATGTGAATAGTTATGTGAAAAACTATTAGCAACAACACCTATAAATTGTAACTTGGAATTGTACAAAGTGGAATTGGGAACCCCCCATAACAAAACCTTGTTTCCATGCCTTTTTCCAGTCACAAGTGTAAACCCAGCTCAATATCAAAACAACAAAAACAATTTTATGTTTAAGAAAAAACACATAATAGTTTCATCAAAATTTGTTTTAGATTATTATCAATTTTAAAAAAAAATTGAAAATAACTTCTTACCAAAATCAGTAGCTCTAAGTATGTGGCAGCAAAAGGAGAGAACTTTCAAACTGTCTAGAGAAATGGGTATCTAAATTCAACAAGTGCTTCTAGCTTCTGAGGCCCGTAACCAAAAAACAAATGTCTCTGAAATTCCATAGTTGATGCTTGGGAGATTCGATACTATGATAAATGATGATGCTTGGTAAATTCGGTAGCTAATAAATTGTTGATGCTTGGTGGGTGGTTGGGTTAATTCCTTCATTAACATAGTTTAAAACCAAATTCTTCTTCTAAAATGGCACACACCTGTCTCTTGGAGTTGCACTCTCGAATTTGAAAACTGACTTATTATCTAAAGGAAGGGCATAAAGGCTAGGGAGAGGCACTAAAAAGAAGGGAACAACCCCATATTGGGACAATACTAGGGCAATATAAGAAAGAAAGAACAAATGGAATGAAAAAAATCCGTCCCCATTGAAGGAAACCTCACCCACCCACTCTTCAATCAAATGGGAAAGTTTCACTCAAGTGGGGAAGTTTCAATATCCATTATTACATATATAATAAAATGCCACGCCACTTATCTAGGCATACACATATCTTAACAAGCTTATTAATAAAAATGATTGATGGTTTGGAAAAATAATTAATTGTCAAAAATAGGTCATAGCAATTTATTTTCCCATTTTTTGATACGGTTTGTTAAAAATTTTAACTGTATTTTGACAGGTAAAATGCCTTATGATGGGAGTATTCCCATCAAATTCCATCCTTGAGAATGACTCTTTAATAAAAAACACGAAGATGAATATGTATGATTCCATTGGTGAATCTGATTTGATGACATATTTATTCATTGAATATGGTGAGCACTTTCATAATTCTAGGTTGAGATGATGGAGCACATTCTCAAGTTGTATAATGTGACAATACATATCTCATTAACATGGACAGATGGTAAGCTTGACTGGAACAGTAAAAATAGGTTGTTTCTTTAAAGTGGAGGAAAGTAGGGAAGACAAGCCTTCTATTCATGGAATATGGTGAACACTTTCTCAATAAATATCTCATTGGCATGGACAAACGTTAAGTTTCATTTGGCATGGTAGCGAGAAGAGTAATAGTGGTTTGTTTCTTACACTCCGCACATTGATATTAGATGAGCATGCCTTGAGCCCAAGTTTGATGATGTAACCAGGGTCGAGGTCTCCCTTTCTGTCACATGATGCACGAGCCACTACAATGCACAAAATACTGTTACATCAAATCAAATTCGAATTTGAGTTATGTGGAATGATTTCATTGGATAGCAATATTTTAAATTTGATAGTCGTCAGACATTTTTCAGATGCCCTCAAGCTTGCTATAGCTGCACTAAGTTTTGAAGCGATGTCGTCATGATTACAATAAAGCGCGTTCGAAGCAAACTTGTTAACATCATGTGCGAATTCCTTGTAAAATAGATGTACATTCTTAATGTAGATTAGGATCAGTGTGGTCTAAATATGGTAACATGGACCAATTTGTTGTAAAGTATCATTCCACGCTTCTATCAACCTCACCTAGGCATGTATGATGTAATACAGTACAGTACATTCTCAATTTCAACCCGTCAATTTAGAAAGAGTGGTTGAATAGATAATGAGCCACACAGGATCTGAAAGGAAGATTTGAATAACAGTAATACATCATCGATTCAGAGGCTTTTCAACTATAAATGAATTTGAACTCAAGCATTAAAACAAAACTAAGATTTCATTTCACAACAGCGTTTAGATTTGGAAAACTAAATTACAATAAAACATCAAGCATTAAAACAAAACTAAGATTCCATCTCACAACAGCGTTTAGATCTGGAAAACTAAATGAAAATAGAACAGCATTCACAAGCAACATATACTTATAACATACCTGCCATTGGATATGAAGCTTGCTGGTTATGCAACGCATAACTAATTTCTATACTCAAACAGACTACTAACACCAAGACATAAAAGAGGCACAATAACTGAAAATACTCTTCAAGTATGCATGCATTAGTGTATTCAAAAATAATTTACAAATGTCCAACCCTGACTTACAGTTGTTGATGCATTTCTTAACACCCAAACGTAACAGTTTCCTTGTATCTTCAAATTTGATGTCCCTGTAATGCAAAACTTTTGCAAATGTTCACCATTCCAGGATTTGAACAAGTTGTTGTAGATAGAATAACCATGGCCTGGAATTATTGAAACCTTACAAGGTAAGCGATCTTTCACCAATTTGTAATTACTGTCAGGGTGATTTTCAGCTTTGATGCACTCATCAACCCAAAACATATGCCATTTTGACCAGTCCACGGTCTCGATATATGGGGCTTTAATTAGTTTCCCAAGTGCTTCGTTGAGAGAATCCCTTCTGGACAAAGCCACTGCAAAAGACTTGCGTTCCTTTATAGCTGCCTTCAATAGTTTCAAAACACAATCCATCCATGTCTGCGTTTATCCCTCTGAAACATTTTGGCTCAATCCTTTTTAACTTGATATCTTTATTGGAATTAGTTTCTAGAATTATTAAAATTCAAGAGTCCGACATTTCTAGTAGGCATTCTCCATCCATCTTCAAAAAAATGCAAGAAAGTTCATAAGACATCTTTAAAATCGGTTTTGTAAACCATTCAATATATATTCCTCCTTGGGGAATAACATCCACGCGTCTGCAAAGAAGCGAGATAACCAGAAGGTTGGGTACAGTCGACCATCCTCCCAGCTTCAAAACTCTATTAATTCCCCTCTGGGAATCTGGCCAGTATTCTATGCTTCCAGCAGAAATATATCTATCTGCATACTCTATTGCAAATGGGTGGTCCTCTGCATCGCCCTCCTCGATTTTGCATTCGTTGAGAGTCTCCTTTTGTTTTGCTTTGGCAAGTTAATGGGGGGACTAGTCCAGATTGGTCACAGTCTTTGCATCAACGTGTTTAACAATACCCAATGTGTAAATCCAGTGCCCCTTCCGACGTCTACAACAATCATGTTTTGTTATCAAGGTTTGCACGCTCAAGGGCATCTTCTCTCATGTCTTCTGTCCAGTGCCCAGGATTAATAACATGATCGTATATGAAGGAGAGGAAACTGTAGAACCAAAACGCGTTGTGTATAAAGCGCGGCTGTGAGGCCAGACTGGAATACTGCACCTAGATACTCCTGGACCAGTTTTTTCTCCTGTTCTTCAATGTGGGTGTTGGTAAAACATTGGTACCAGGAGTTTCAATTGCATGGATTTGAAGGGGTTTTGGAAGAAAGTTTTAAGAGCAGGGCTCCAACACTTGCAATGGCCATGGAGACCCTTGCTCTTATGCTTAAATAGTAGATTGGGGATCAAGCTTTGAAGACCCAATTTGCATGTTGATAGCTTAACAGAGCAGAGCAGCAACCTGAAGTGGCGGATAATCCTCCAGCTAATATTTCACCCAGTTGCACAAGACTGCATCCTTCAACAGTCCCAATATACCAGAACATCTTTCGAAACAGTCCCAATTGATTTTAACAGCCAGAGATGGCCAATGAAAAACCTATTCTCAACAGCCAACAACACATTAATCTAAGCAGAGAATCTGATTGCTCAGCAGTCCCAGGATCTAACGACATTGCTCACTTGTGTAGTGATCCATCTAACAATACATCTTTCGAAGAGACCTGTTCTCAACAGCCAACAAGTTAAACATAGCCTGAATTCTTGTTATGATCAGCATAGTGACCGGTGAGAGGCCGAGTCCTGTTCTTTGAGAACCTGAAGCCTTTATCTTGCTCCTACAATTTCCTGTCTCTTGGCTAATGTTCCTGAAGCCTCCGGCGACCAACAGGAAATATATTCTTATGTTCAAAATAAGTGCTGAAGCTGTCCAGGTCAATGTATCCCAAAATCCTTGATCTAGTAGTTCAGATCAATATAGACTGCACAATGAGCTGGCCAGTGGTCTTCTGAAGCCTATATGTTTGCTCCAGTAATATCATTTAGAAAATATTCAAACAGTCCCAGGCAAGATAACCTTTCATTTAAACAGCCTAACCTGTTCTTTGAGATCCTGAAGCCTCGGGTGGTCAAAAAGAGATCTATACCACTACAACCAACTGCACAACAAGTGGTCCTGTAACTAACAGAACATCAAACCTGTTGTCAACGACCACAAATAACAAGCATCTGAATCCTATTTGTTTTCTCAAGTAGGATCAGGTCATGAATAAAATTCAAAATTTCAAACAGTCCAAGTCAAGTTGACCATTCATTTTAACAGCCAAGTACTGGTTGGCATCTTGCCTTGTGTCACTTCCTGCTTCAAATGCCCACAAATGATTGCAGATGAACGTCTCCTGTAGTGTTAGATGTCCTTTAAAGTCAGCCATCTTCCAAACCCTACCAGTGAGAGACAATGGAGTCATGGTGTTGACACAGAGAAAGCACTAACAGCAAGATTCACTCACCATCATGTCACTTCCAATGGCGGTTTGAAAGCGAAAGGAGGCATGGTGTTGACACAGAGGAAGCAAGATTCTAACTCACAGCTTAGAGCTAATGGTAGTCCTTTGATTTCCAATGATCAAAGAAATGATCAGACAGATAACCTGAAGCCTTTATGTCTTGCTCCATTAATAACCTGTCACAATGATCCCGTAACCTCCGGTGATCAAAATACAATCTATTCATATGCTGAAGCCTGTATGTCCAGATCAATGTTTCCAATCCTTGCTCTAGTAGCAACAAGTCACTGTCTCTTTGCTAGTGATCCTGAAGCCTCCGGTGGTCAAAACGAAATCTATACATATGTTCAAAATCATTGTTGAATCCTATATGTCCGGAGCAGAGTATCCCAAAAGCCTTGCTCTAGTTACTTGTAACAGATCAACATTTAGACTGCATCATGAAATGGCTGGAGATAATATTCCGAGCTGTCTCCATTTCGATTTTCTGTTATAATTCAGGTGTCCTTCCCCATCTTTAAGCCTGTCTTAGATAGCCCATCTGCTTTCATATTCCCTTCCTCATTTTTGAGTAAGTTGCATTAAAAAATTACCCACCAAATTAAGTGACCTCGAAAAGCATTTTATCCAAAAGATAAAGATTTCAATTTTATGAAACATGGAATTGTCTGTTTTAACCAAAAGATAAAGATTTCAATTTTATGAAACTTGGAATTGTCTGTTTACATCTGTAAACTGTAAAATGTGTATTTTTTCAAATGTGAGCTATTATTCTTATTCCAATAGTTTGGATAAGAGAATTTCTGATCGGGCATGGAACTCACAACGGACTCCATGGAAATTAGAATAGACGGAAAAATATATTGCAGGTGTAATATGTTTGTTCAAATTTAATTCAGTTAATTCACAGAATAATAGAAAGGAAGAGGTGGCCCGATTTTCAAGTTCACATCTGTGGAAAGCGGGGCATGCATTCACCAATACCATCGATTTCAGAAAGAAGAATAAGGCTCAACTCTATTTTCGTGGCAATATTTCCAGCAGCTGAAAACAAAGTTTAGAAAGCCCCACGGCCTGAGTCTTCCGATATCTAGAGTAGAACCCCAAAATCCTCCATAAGCACATCCAAATCCACGAGAGGAAAATCCTGTAAAGTTAGATCCTCGCCATTATCTACATTTTCAATAACAGAGTCCGAAAATGCTGAATTCTCTTGGCCGTCGTTGCCGCATTCCGCTTCTGAACCAGAGGATGAGAACGCTGCGTGTTCAGATGACAGTGGGAATTCTTCTTCGGCGTACTTGGCGGCGGCGGCTTGAATTTGCAGCGGCGACAGGGATGAAGCGAAAGGGATTTCCGGCGGGGAGTGGGGAAAATTGAGCCTGGCTTTCGATCCTTTGAGGCAATAGACGGCAAAATCGTAGGCGCGGGCAGCCTTTTCCGGGGTGTCGTAGGAGCCCAGCCAAATTCTGCCCCTGGAATCGGGCATACGAATTTCCGAAACCCATTTCCCCCATTTTCTCATTCGGATTCCCTTGAACTGCTGCGATTTTAGGGAGCGGTTTTCGCGTCTGCAGTGGCCGTTCTGCTTTCGCGAGGGTTTAGCCATGTGGGGTTATAGCCCGGGTATTCTGGAGTCGAATTAAAGGCCTGTTGCCGAAGCTTTAAGGTTTTAAAACGACTGTGACTGGGAGAAGGCTTGAACTCGGGGTTTAGAAAGATGGTTCTGCACTGTCGGGAGTAAATATCTGTGATAACGGACGAGAATGTATGGTGTCGGGCAGCGAATATATAGAGACAGAAACCGCGTAAGGATTCGTGCTTGTTACACGGACACCTGGCCGCTTAAATATTGACATGTGCACTTTTGAATCTGGAATAAGATTTCATTAGTGAACCTGATTTGATGACGTGGCTATTCATGGATTACTCTGAACACTTTCTCAAATCTACGAAGCTGATGAGCACTTTCTCAATAAATATCTCTTGTTGACATGGACAGACGTTAAGTTTTATCGGACAGAGAGACGACAATAGTACATCTGGCCATAATTGTGTTCAGTGCGTAAGAATTTGTTCCTCGTACAGCTGGCCGTTTAGACATCGACATATGCAGAACGAGCAGGGTTGTAATTCCATTTAACTCCACCCTTCAAACAATGTATGTTTGTTTGTTTTTTTTCTTCACGTTATGAACTTTTTATATGGTAAGGCAACTTCGTGAAAAAATAACATTTTTAAATGAAATTTTATTAAAAAAAATTCTTTAATAATAATGTTTTTTTAAAGAATTTAATTTTTAATTAGCATATTTTTTTCATAAAAAAAAACTATATTTTATTGATGAGTATATGAAGTACATTGACTTGAAAGTATTGTGCAATACAATCAAATCTGAGCAATCAAATAGAACCAAGACCACTCCAAATCTTCCAAGACAATTCCAAAGCCTAAACAGAAAGTAAACGGGATATACCAATAAGTGGGGGAAATGAAATGCCGAAAATAATTCAGTATATCTAAAATGAGAGAAAGTTGTGTGTATGTAGATTATGTAAGTTTATGTATTGAAAGCTAGTATAGTAAATCTATGAAAATTGTGTTGCAAATATTAATAAGATATAAATAGGACCCTATGCATTAAATATAAACCAATATAATCGATGGTAAGTAAAATGAAATGTCCATTAATTTGTCATAAGCGAAAGTATGAATATGTAATATAAAATCTTTGATATTCAATGAGTTAATTTTACATGACAAAATATTTGTCCTCCATCATCTCGACATAATTGGGAGCACAACGATTTCTCCAGTAAGTTTAACTTCCCAAGTTAAGCACAACGAAGAAATCGCATGCTAAAACAAATTAATGACACAACATTAAGAACAAGATCATAGCTTGGGAAAAGATATGTTCATTCTCATTATTAGAAATTAAGATGTAGGTATAGATTAACAAAATGTGCCTTAATGTTCTAGTTTGGTTCTCAACTAACTCTCTACACTACATATCTATCTCTTGGGATTTCTTATGGACCCTTTAACCTAACTCTAATAACAACAATCTTTTTTTTCTCTTTTCCTATTCACTCTTCAACTTCCTCAACAATTTCAGTTACTCTTATAACTTTCAATTGGCATCTCAGTACTTGAACACATTTGTGTTGCTTCAACTTCCTCTAGTTCTATTTAGCTAATTTTGTGACTTTCCATCATCCCTCTACATGCTCACTACCATGCACTTTTGTTGTCATGTATCTACCATGCACTAAAGTCATACTTCGTGCACTTAAACTTTGTTATGCACTCTCTTTTGATCCACATGTCTTCCACAGTGTGCGTGTTTCTTGTCATTTCCCTTTGTGTTGTTCATGATTTTAGCATCTGACACTAATTTCTTTGAATGTTTCACCCATATGCATAGTGTTCACTTATGTTATAATTTATTACGAAACTCATTTAACGTGTTCACCGACTTTGTTACTCTAGGGATTCCCCTACATCACATCTACTCTATGAAAAATCCTTTATGCAAGCCAAAACTATGTATTAGCTTGGTGTTTCTCATGTGATCTATTTTGTTAATGTAATCTCTATTCTATGTGCATTATTTCTTCATATCCTTCATAGATGCTCCCTTTCTAACTTTGGTTTTTTTTCTTAACACACAATTTTTTTACTTGTATTTAGGACATCTTGAAACACCACAAAGCATCCACCTCTACATTCATAATTATTGTGGACTATAGATGAAACCTTTTGGAAGCATCATGGAAGTTGCGAGAATTATTTGGCGATTGGAGTGTCTGCATTTCGGTTGTTGAGATTAGTTATTCCAATCTTCATTAGACTTAAACACTTATGTTGTAGGAGGAATAACCTTTACCAAATTGAACAAACTTGTGCTTATCCTTGTTATTTGGTTGTATCATTTAGTAGTGAGGAGTACATCCAAGTATTGAGGTTTATGTTTGAGAGGTATGGATCTGCAAATCGCACTGAATTTGATTGAAGAAACTTGGATTTACAATTTATTAAGATATGGTAAGCGTTCTACCCGGTGTCTTTTCTTCAACAATAGACTTGGAATCCTATTCTAAGCAGTGGCTTCTTCAGCAGCGGACCTGGAATCCTGTCGACTCGGTGGCTTTTTTTCAACAACAACAACGACCTGAAATTCTAAGTTTCTCTACGCGGTGGTATTTCTTCAGCAACCTGGATCGTGTTTTTGGGCACGGTTCCCAGTTTGTCGTCCCTCCATCAAATAAAAATAGGACAAAGCTACCACATTCACTCTCCTCTTGTACATGGTCGCTTGTCCGCCAGGAACGTGTTCTTGAGGTTTCCTCTATCAATTTGGGAACCAGAGGCTTCAGTCGAGAGGCCCTTTCTTGTTCTCGGAGGAAAATACATCCTCGCTCTGGATCCATTACTGATCTACGAGTGCTGGCTACATCACCAATCTCATCTTTAATACCAGATGAAGGTTGGTGTGGGAATACCTGGTCAAGCTTTAAACCCAGAGCCATCTATACCATTTTTTCTAGATTGCTTGGGCAAGTATATATTATTTTAAAAGGAGCTGTCGCTTTGGGATTCTCCGGCACTAGAATCGAATTAAACATGTGATTATCCAACATAGACTGCATTCATGTAGGTTTGGATTTAGAGATCGAATGAACATTCTAAATATATCTATCACTGGTGTGAAATAAGTAGCACGGTGTAGATTCCCCCAATGACAGAACAACCTTGCAACAACAAATATCGTGAAGCAGAAGTTCCAATATAATGCAAAAATACAACAGATAAGAACACCCAAATGAAGAGACATCCTTAGCCATGTAACTCCCATTGTATATTAATATGGTCTTTTAATTGCCTATATACGCATGCAATCTCCTTAGTTGTACGCGTCGGTCATGGAAGGTGTTTGTCGCGATCCTGTTTTGTGGATTTTTTTTTCTCAAGAGTGCCCCATAATCTTCCTTACTCGGGGGATCTCTGTGATCACAACTGTGGCGGGACTCGCAGTATAAAATTTGGGACTTTTCTTCTATTTTTTCCCAGTATTATGATCGCTTATGATAATATTGTAATACTCCCATTGGAAGACGAATCTGGCCCTGTTGCTAGGTAGCCCGTCTTATTGGAAAACCAGTGACCAACAACCTCGATACTAGGAGAGGTTGGGAATTTTTCAATAGGGAAATGGTCTTCACGTGAAGACCCTCCCCACCACCCCATATTATTGACTCCTCCCATCTGCAATGTGAAATAACATAGAATTACCAAGAATAACATTTTGCATGGTAGGGGTTTGATGTGTACGAGTTCTACTGGCTCACATGTTTACTATTGGGATTTTATGAAGGGTCCTTTCAAGATATACATCATGTTGCTGAAGATAATTTCATCAGGATGCAACTTGCACGACGAGTCAGCATTTTGTGAAGGTTGATCCCACCCATCCTCTACTGAAAACTGTTGGAAACTACTTTTAGTCTAGTCTTCAAGCCATGGACTTCACACTCGCTTGTGTGGGTTTGTTGTAAAAACATTGTTCTAGATTCTTTGGCTGTCCACCCAATACAATTCTAACACGCACAAATTCATCTAAATTCATATAGATGCCACGTTGTTTTGTTCTTGTGCATTGCCTTGCCATTGAAAGTTTTCGGCTAAGTGTACTACTGAAAGAAATCAAAATTGATGAGTTAATATAATTGTGCATACTATCACAATTAATAATAATTATTTAACTTCATTCTGTACGTAAAACACTTAAGTCTTAATATATTTGTTTAATTAACCATGTAATCATCCCTTATTGATTAGGATGGGAGTCATCTTCGCTTCTGGATTCACCAGAGCTATACGCTTCTTAGAAGAGGAAATTTTGCGTGGACATCAAAACCTGCATTCTCAATGAAGAAGTGATGGATCCATCTGTGAGAGAGGTCGTCAGGTAGCCTCTGCATCCGAATCCAAAGTTGGCTGGTTTTTTTTAAAGGCAATGTTCAGCCCAATCTTGGCAAGGAATTATAACTCACCTATGGCCTAAGTACACTAAGTATATCGATGTGATTGTGACTGGTGCAATGGATCAATATATTTCTAGACCTGTAGGGATTTGCTCTCACAGAGCGCAAATGGCTTCTCCCTCTAGTGGCGAGCTCGCTTATATATTTCTCCATATTTATGAGTTTGCAATGGTCTCATATTCATGGAGACAAGATTGAAGTGTGGTATTTTTCCATTCTATCAAGTTTAGGGACTTCTTTTACCAATCTGTATTGTTTCAAGGAAACTGTGATCAAGGGAAGCTAATTGATATGCGTTGCCTTTTCCTAATATTGCGTGGGATTGATTTCTTGACCCAGGCTGTAACAAAATTGTATTTTCCCCTTAATTCACTAAATATTTTGTTTTCATGATTTTTTTTTACCATTAAACCTAAGTTTCACATATGAAAATAGAGACAGGGATACGGTTACAGTGTCTGGAATCGATAGTCTTGAAGGACTAGTACAAGGTAAGCCATTATGGATCTATAGTAACTTGGTAATCATTATTTTGTATGCTTGAATGATGCAAAATTTGTTTGAATATCATCATTGTCAAGCAATAACAACTTCTTAAAGGGTGCTAGCTCAATGGTAGAGCACCTGCCTAATTATAGGCAGGAGATTGGTGGTTCGATTCCTCTATATGTTATCATAAATTAGTGACTAAGAAAATGACTAAATTCACATATATATGACTATTAGTAGCTAATTTCCAGTATCTTATAGTGCGACTAACGTTTAGTCGTATTTAGCTTAGTCATTAATATGTTATCATCTAGTAGTTTATTTAGTCATATATTTGGTCATTAATTGTGGCAATCATTGACTAAATCAGTGAATATCAATGACTAAATCAATGACTAAAAAGTCAACCAATTAATGACTAGTGAAATACGACTAGCTATAATATAGTGGAAATTCGCTATTAGTCAACGACTCAAAAATAGTCGTTTATAGTCAAATTTTAGTCATTTTTTTAGTCATTAATTCCTCATTTTGTACTAGTGCATAGATCTCTGCCTAGCCTCTATTATTTCAGCAATCATATATCAGCCCCGAGCTGGGGCTATGTTTCCACTAAGGAGTATCACTCAGGCTCACTCATAGCATTGGTTCACAGTCACTCAAGGCATGATTCAGCACACAGTGGGTTTGTCAAGCAAATGGGGAGGCAGGGACTGAGTTTACTAACTCATTGAGCTCCACCATAGAGATACAAGTATATCCCGTTGGCTTCAAACATCACAGGAACCCCCATCACCTCCACTATCAGCTTGAGTAAGGTCCCCTTCTTTGCTACACAGTCCCTCATGCGCCCCTTCCATTAGCACTGATCTAGGCAGGCATGGTTGGTCCTGGCTTCTAAACCAATGGACATTTGAGCTTTCACTGGTTCCACTTTGGAATCCAACTCTTTGATCCTTCTCCCACTTCAATCCACTCTTGGACATTTACCAAAATATGCCCACATGAATCCCCTCACAAATTTCCACTATCCGCTTCTAAAACAAGGTTTTCTGGTAATACTCGGGTATGTTATTTGTGCCTCCATAGAATCACGACCTCTGGTTCTTCCCTCTCTGTTCTGCGGGTTCCTGAATGAATGAATTCCTCTTCCCTAACCATGGGATAGGAAATAGGTTGCGCGGATTCCCCAGGCATGGAGTGGTTTATGGGGCACACAAGCACAGGTCGTCCCCTACCATATGGGTCCGCAGGTTTGTTCCATATTCCATCGACTTCATGAGCCGATTTCTCAACCGCTCTCTTACAATTGCATTAATGACGTTATGGGAGGTCAGGTGGGTTCATGAATGGACGAGTGGAAACATGGGTTCCCATCCCACAATCCCCTCACCACTCCCTAGTGGATACCCAACCCCTATTTCTCACGTTGCCTCCATAGCCAGTCCCTTAGGTGTTTTATTGAAATATTAATATTTACATCATTTACATTTCTTCATGGCTTACAACCCATGAATAATCAACTGTCAAATAATTTCCTATACACTAAAACCTAAACATCCACTAGTGGGGCATTGACCTTGAGCTCCACATTAGGGTGACACACATTGCATACACTATTTACATTGAGGCCAATAAACATAAGGGTCAAAATAGGGGTACTACAACTCAAAAGTAACATGTGCACATTATGCATGTGAAGTACATTAAGTGATAAAATAAAGAAACAAATAAAGTGTGAAACCTAGAATACTTTATGAAGGTTAATGTCAATGTGAGGCCATATGTAATGCAACATATAAAATTTTGCAAGGTTAACGTGTTGCATTAATGGTGTAATTCAAATTGTGAAATTTAATTTAATTAAAGGATATGTTTTATTAAGGGAGTTTAATTTCCAATTAAAAGATAACAATCAACCCATTTACCCATGTTTTTCGTTGATCATGTACTCTAAAAATCAAGGGTGGAACAAAAAAACCTACTAACAGTCACAAGACAACTCAAAAGTAACATGTGTCAGCATTATGCATCTTGTAGTACATTAAGTGATAACGTTAGGAAACAAACAAAAGATGGAACCTAGAATCCTTTCTAGAGGTTAATGTTAGGCCACATGTAATGCAACATACCAAAATTTTCAAGTTTAACATGTTGCATCAATGATGTAATTGAATTGTGACATTTTATTCCAAAGGACTTGAGTTAAAAGGCAAGATAAATATAATATGCCCTTTCTAGAGACAATTCATTAAAAAACACATTGAAATTGAAATTATACTATGATGTTCTCTCCTTCCTTTGTCAAAAGAAGTTTAATAAGGTTGATTTTCCAAGCTATGGACTATTTTGGATTCCTAAACTATTATTGCACGTGAACTTGCATATACCAAGCTACAACAAATCTTTCACAGAAGTGGAGTTGTCTATGTATTATCTATGATGCAAATATTATGGTAAAAACTATTTTTTGGGCACAAGTTTTGCTAATATAGAGCCAACGATGTGATAAATTTTTTCCATTCAAATTGACAACCATGGGATTCAATTTAATTCTTAATGTGTTTTTGTGGAGGAGAGTCAAAATTTGTACCAACCAGTTCATGGTTCCTCCTTTCTTCTTTGGGCCATTCACTTTCACTTGTCTATAAATGGATAAGAACAAACCACTTTCAACTTCAAACTTGTTTAGAAGTTTTTTTTACCTATGAGTAAAAGTAATTATTTCAACCAATTACTAAGTCTACAAGATAATAAAACGTTATTAAGTTTTCACATATATCAAATAAGTCATTTTAAAAAAATGTGAATAGTTATGTGAAAAACTATTAGCAACAACACCTATAAATTGTAACTTGGAATTGTACAAAGTGGAATTGGGAACCCCCCATAACAAAACCTTGTTTCCATGCCTTTTTCCAGTCACAAGTGTTAACCCAGCTCAATATCAAAACAACAAAAACAATTTTATGTTTAAGAAAAAACACATAATAGTTTCATTAAAATTTGTTTTAGATTATTATCAAATTTTTAAAAAAATTGAAAATAACTTCTTACCAAAATTAGTAGCTCTAAGTATGTGGCAGCGAAAGGAGAGAACTTTCAAACTGCCTAGAGAAATGGGTATCTAAATTCAGCAAGTGCTTCTAGCTTCTGAGGCCCGTAACCAAAAAACAAACGTCTCTGAAATTCCATAGTTGATGCTTGGGAGATTTGGTACTCTGATAAATGATGATGCTTGGTAAATTCGGTAGCTAATAAATCATTGATGCTTGGTGGGTGGTTGGGTTAATTCCTTCATTAACATAGTTTAAAACCGAATTCTTCTTCTAAAATGGTACACACCTGTCTCTTGGAGTTGCACTCTCGAATTTGAAAACTAACTTATTATCTAAAGGAAGGGCATAAAGGCTAGGGAGAGGCACTAAAAAGAAGGGAACAACCCCATATTGGGACAATACCAGGGCAATATAAGAAAGAAAGAACAAATGGAATGAAAAAAAATCCGTCCCCATTGAAGGAAAACTCACCCACCTACTCTTCAATCAAATGGGAAAGTTTCACTCAAGTGGGGAAGTTTCAATATCCATTATTACATATATAATAACATGCCACGCCACTCTAGGCATACACATATCTTAACAAGCTTATTAATAAAAATGATTGACAGTTTGGAAAAATAAGTAATCGTCAAAAATATGTCCTAGCAATTTATTTTCCCATTCTTTGATACGGTTTCTTAAAAATTTTAACCGTATTTTGACGGGTAAAATGCCTTATGACGGGAATATTCCCGTCAAATTCCATCCTTGAGAATGACTCTTTAATAAAAAATGCGAAGATGAATATGTATGATTCCATTGGTGAATCTGATTTGATGACATGTTTATTCATTGAATATGGTGAGCACTTTCTCAAGTTGTATAACGTGACAATAAATATCTCATTAACATGGACAGATGGTAAGCTTGACTGGAACAGTAAAAATAGGTTGTTTCTTTAAAGTGGGGGAAAGTAGGGAAGAAAAGCCTTCTATTCATGGAATATGGTGAACACTTTCTCAATAAATATCTCATTGGCATGGACAAACGTTAAGTTTCATTTGACATGGTAGCGAGAAGAGTAATAGTGGTTTGTTTCTTACGCTCCGCACATTGATATTAGATGAGCATGCCTTGAGCCCAAGTTTGATGATGTAACTAGGGTCAAGGTCTCCCTTTCTGTCACATGATGCGTGAGCCACTACAACGCACAAAATACTGTTACATCAAATCAAATTCGAATTTGAGTTATGTGGAATGATTTCATTGGATAGCAGTACTATAAATTTGATAGTCGTCAGACATTTTTCAGATGCCCTCAAGCTTGCTCTAGCTGCACTAAGTTTTGAAGCGATGTTGTCATGATTACAATAAAGCGCGCTCGAAGCAAACTTGTTAATATCATGTGTGAATTCCTTGTAAAATAGATGTACATTCTTAATGTAGATTAGGAATGAGTGTGGTCTAAATATGGTAACATGGACCAATTTGTTGTAAAGTATCATTCCACGCTTCTATCAACCTCACCTAGGCATGTATGATGTAATACAGTACAGTACATTCTCAATTTCAACCCATCAATTTTGATTGGTGGAGTTAATTTGAATTTCCAAATTCACCCTTATCCTACCATAACTGGGTGGCATTAATTCAAGTCTTGCATTTTACTACTCCACATCAATACAAGCTAAAAATTGAAAGTGTAATTTAAATACGAGGTAAATACACTTCTTTCATATTTTACATGATTTTTTTGAAATTATAGTTCATTTTGAGTATGGATTTTTTTATTTGATAACTGTACAACTCTCAAAATAAAAGAATAAATTTATAAAACATCACAAATTAGATCGTAAACTAAACTTGTCCATAAGTATTGGGCTTCCATGGTCATGGTGTTGAATCCAAGAGATTCTTGTTGTTTCCTTCTTTCAAGAATTTGTTTAAACGTGTTCCATTATTGTTACTCTTGGCAACCCAATTATGCTTAATGGTAAACTGCATTCTTGAGCTCTTTGAATTTGGGTGTCTATTCCAGTTCTAATTGATTAATTTTTTCTTGAAGCTCCTTAATTTTTGAAGTCTCCTTCATTTTTCTTTTTGACTTTCATAAACAACCTCCAACATGAGAATTTTTCTTTTGTGCTTTTTTATTTGAGCTTTCAGCACAATCTATTTTGTCTGACTTGCTTTTATTTCTCTTCCATTTTTAATTTCTCAATCCTTCCTCCAAGCCTCCCATTTTCTCAAAACCTGGACCATATATTCTTAGAAATCTTTGATGTTTCTTTAACGTCGTTTAATGGCTCTTTGGAGCTCAAAATGCACACTACGACTGAAAAGGATATGACAGGCCATTTTTCTCAATTTCTCGCTAACCCAAGAGCCATGATTTGTGTTGGAAAAGCTATGCCAAGCACAAGCATTGAAAAAGCTAAAACAAGACCAAGACAAGCATACATAAGCAAACAAGAATTCCTCTGAACAAGTTTGCTACAATGCAATGGACGACTACCAAACTTCCTTTCGATCTTAGATTGAATCGCTTGAGGATCCTCCGGCCCATATAAGCCATGGGTCTTCTCCTGAGCATCTAGGTCACCCCTTGTGAATTGAGCATATTTCCTTCCTCCATGACTAAATGAAAAGCCCAATATTCCTTGTCTTGCACTGAAAATGATATGGCGGAATGGCACTAGGGTGAGATGTTAGAGGAACAAAACCACACAACTTGGTGGATCCCATCACCATGTGCTTCATTGACCCAAGTATATGTGAATTAATGGCAGGACGAGTGAACAGGAATGTCATTACCTTCTTATGCATTTAGTTGATGAGCCACTTGTCCAGGTCATTAATATAGTTCATTAAATTTTGATGACTGTTAAACATGGGGAGTAGTATATCTTGCACTCATTCTGCTCCAATACACCATAACGGTTGTGAAAATAATTATTATCCATTCTATTTGCGTATGGATTTAATCCTCGAAGGATTTGATAGAAGTTGATTTTGTCGAAGGCTTGAAAGTCATTTAAGATTCATGATGTAATTCTTTTTAACACTTGATTGTGAGGAATGGAACAGGAAACCATGTATTTGATTATGATTGAGGAATCCCCCAATACTGAAAATGTCTTAGATTCGACTTGGTTGTTTGTTGTCTTTCCTATACACATGCATAAGAAATTGCTTGATATCTTTCAAGGTCATCGTCCCACCCTTTTTATTGGGAGTAAGCTCATAAAATGATAAACTTAATCTATTTTATGTGAAAAAAATGCTTAAATTGAAGAGAAATTACATCTAAATATTATAGTTATAGTTCTATGTGGTGGGAATTTCAGTCATGAAACTTTTTTCATAGGTTTTTGTTAATTTGAAATTACTTAAATTGTTAACACACCAAAGCATCACCATACTAGTATGTGATATAAGAGAAATGAATAGCCTACAGAAGTGTTTTGAATCATGGCTAGTGTTTCACTAGTCGTCGTCCTATAGGAATTGGCGATCCCCAATAGACTACACACTCCTTTTAGGGTCGATTACTCATAATAGAAGGCACATCCCCTAGTTGAACCGTAGCGAATTAATTTGCATCAGACACAGTGGATTCAAATTGCCAAATCTTTCTTCCAATCACATAATGGGAGAGAGGGTTGATTCCAAAATTGGGTGTTTAAAACCCTTGTAAGTTCCCTCCATCCACCTAAAAGAACATAATCTCGTCATCAATGATTTGTCAAAAAACTTGAGGAAATCCCACATCTGGAGCCTTCTTTTCATGAGCTAAGAACAAAATCCTTTTTATTACCTAAAAGAGCTATGATCAAGAAGTTCCCAAATCTCCGACCCATCCCCAAAGCTGTTGAAGCACGGATAGAAGAACACTAGTTTCCCAAAATTCAAAGCCAAGTATCTATTTTTGTATCTAGCCATTCGTATTTTGTTTTTCTTTTGTAGAATAAGGAAGCTTGGGATTTGATTTTTCATTTTGCACCATACTTAATGGGTTCTAAGGTTATGTAGCTTGCCCCTTAGATTCTCGATTTTAACCTAGAACATGAGATAATTACGGTTCATGTGTGGGTTAGATTGCCTCAATTACCTATAAATTTTTTGGATGATGGCACCCTTAGGGGCATTGGGAATAAATTAGGAAGATATATTGACATGTTATAAGCAAAAGGAAACATTTTCTTCCTATGCACGAATTTGTGTGGAAGATGATTTGGAGATGGGTTTGTTGGAAGAATTGCAAATTAACTTGGACTTGGGGTGGTTCTATATGCAACCCCATCTCAACAAACCCCTACTCAATAGGTTAATCTGCATTAGGATCATAATAGTAGACATTCTCAAAAAGAAAAGTAGCTCCCTTCTAATCAACAACATGTCTTTAAGCTGGTTCAAAGAAGGTGTCACAAACCTTGACATAAGGAAGCACGTCCATAAATGACACATGTGGAAACCCCTAAACTTATCCAAAACATATTGAAGTGTTAAGAAATTTAGAGGAAGGGACAAAGGGAACCAATGATGAAAATCAAGAAGAGTTGAGTTAAGCAAAATGAAGAGTCCTTATAAACACCAAGTGGAGCCAAACAAAGAGGAGGAATTATGAGTAAAGTATGGAGAAAAAGAAGAGGAGGCAATAGCAAAGGAAGAAGGTGAATCAGAGAGTGGCTTAGAGGAAGCATAGCACATCTCAAAGGAAGTAGTGAAGGACGACAAGGAAGTGTGGGCTTCTACAAATAATTCAATATCTCATTTCTACATTGAAGTTCTAAAGACAAGACAGTAAGAAGAGAAGGAAATAATAGCCCTTATTGAACTAGTAAAGAGAACTCACAAACCATCTCCCCCTCTCACTCGAGGAAAGAGTCAAGGAAAGTATAAAAAGCAAGCTTATATGGTTTTCTAACTCTATATACAAGATCTTATGTATTGTTTTTGTGTAACTTACTTGCAATTTTTGGTCTACTTAGTATTTTCTTCTATCATTTTTTAATACAAACCTCTTCACCCCATTTCTCTTAAAAAAAGTTACTTAAATGGTTCAAATTTTAAAAATAAAACTACTCAAATTATCCAAATTTTAAATAAATGATGGTCAAGGTGAAAGTTTTCTTTCCAATAAAAAAAGGGATTCACATAAAGATAAAATATATAGTAAATAAATTTTATCGACAAAATTTTTGAGTTTGTCAACTCATTTTATTATTTATTATTACTATGTTATTATTTAAAATTAACACTAAAGGCACTAATATATCATATTGTGTATATCAACTACATGGTATCTTTAAAAGGTAAACAAAACTATTAATATGGATGATAAAATTTTACTAACTTTTTGTTAGGCATATGCAATAATTTAAATAGTAGACAAAAGAAATTACATGGGTTATCAAGTGATTTTAAAAAACTAAGTGATAGTCAAAGAACTAAGTGATAGTCATCTTTGAGTATGTAGAGTTAATTAAAAAACTAAGTGATAGTCATCTCTGACTATGTGGAGCTAATTTTTAATGCAAAGATTAATCAAATAAATGTCTTTGAAATGTCAAAGATTTTATAATCTCTTAGCGTTAGAAGTTGTCTCTTGACTGCCGCGGAGACAAGCTTAGTCCATCTTAGATCTGAGGTAGTTTTGATTGGAGTTGCAGTTTTGATTGGAGTTATTGGTTGATTTAGAAAGAGTGGTTGAATAGATAATATGGGTGATAAAATTTTACTAACTTTTTGTTAGGCACATGCAATAGTCTACAATAGTCTAAATAGTAGACAAAACAAATTACATGGGTTATCAAGTGATTTTAAAAAACTAAGTGATAGTCATCTTTGACTATGTGGAGCTATTTTTTAATGCATAGATTAATCAAATAAATGTCTTTGAAATGTTAAAGATTTTATGATCTCTTAACATTAGAAGTTATCTCTTGACTGCCAGGGAGACAAGCTTAGTCCATCTTAGATCTGAGGTAGTTTTGATTGGAGTTGTAGTTTTGATTGAAGTTATTTGTTGATTTAGAAAGAGTGGTTGAATAGATAATGAGCCACACAGGATCTGAAAGGAAGATTTAAATAACAGTAATATATCATCGATTCAAAGGCTTTTCAACTATAAATGAATTTGAACTCAAGCATTAAAACAAAACTAGGATTTCATTTCACAACAGCGTTTAGATTTGGAAAACTAAATTACAATAAAACATCAAGCATTAAAACAAAACTAAGATTCCATCTCACAACAGCGTTTAGATCTGGAAAACTAAATGAAAATAGAACAGCATTCACAAGCAACATATACTTATAACATACCTGTCATTGGATATGAAGCTTGCTGGTTATGCAACGCATAACTAATTTCTCAAACAGACTACTAACACCAAGACATAAAAGAGGCACAATTCATTCATAACTGAAAATACTCTTCAAGTATGCATGCATTAGTGTATTCAAAAATAATTTACAAATGTCCAACCCTGACTTACAGTTGTTGATGCATTTCTTAACACCCAAACGTAACAGTTTCCTTGTATCTTCAAATTTGATGTCCCTGTAATGCAAAAACTTTTGCAAATGTTCAACATTCCAGGATTTGAACAAGTTGTTGTAGATAGAATAAAATTCAAAATTTCAAACAGTCCAAGTCAAGTTGACCATTCATTTTAACAGCCAAGTACTGGTTGGCATCTTGCCTTGTGTCACTTCCTGCTTCAAATGCTCACAAATGATTGCAGATGAACGTCTCCTGTAGTGTTAGATGTCCTTTAAAGTCAGCCATCTTCCAAACCCTACCAGTGAGAGACAATGGAGTCATGGTGTTGACACAGAGAAAGCACTAACAACAAGATTCACTCACCATCATGTCACTTCCAATGGCGGTTTGAAAGCGAAAGGAGGCATGGTGTTGACACAGAGGAAGCAAGATTCTAACTCACAGCTTAGAGCTAAAGGTAGTCCTTTGATTTCCAATGATCAAAGAAATGATCAGACAGATAACCTGAAGCCTTTATGTCTTGCTCCATTAATAACCTGTCACAATGATCCCGTAACCTCCGGTGATCAAAATACAATCTATTCATATGCTGAAGCCTGTATGTCCAGATCAATGTTTCCAATCCTTGCTCTAGTAGCAACAAGTCACTGTCTCTTTGCTAGTGATCCTGAAGCCTCCGGTGGTCAAAACGAAATCTATACATATGTTCAAAATCATTGTTGAATCCTATATGTCCGGAGCAGAGTATCCCAAAAGCCTTGCTCTAGTTACTTGTAACAGATCAACATTTAGACTGCATCATGAAATGGCTGGAGATAATATTCCGAGCTGTCTCCATTTCGATTTTCTGTTATAATTCAGGTGCCCTTCCCCATCTTTAAGCCTGTCTAAGATAGCCCATCTGCTTCCATATTCCCTTCCTCATTTTTAAGTAAGTTGCATTAAAATTTTACCCACCAAATTAAGTGACCTCGAAAAGCATTTTAACCAAAAGATAAAGATTTCAATTTTATGAAACTTGGAATTGTCTGTTTTAACCAAAAGATAAAGATTTCAATTTTATGAAACTTGGAATTGTCTGTTTACATCTGTAAACTGTAAAATGTGTGTTTTTTCAAATGTGAGCTATTATTCTTATTCCAATAGTTTGGATAAGAGAATTTCTGATCGGGCATTGAACTCACAACGGACTCCATGGAAATTAGAATAGACGGAAAAATATATTGCAGGTGTAATATGTTTGTTCAAATTTAATTCAGTTAATTCACAGAATAATAGAAAGGAAGAGGTGGCCCGATTTTCAAGTTCACATCTGTGGAAAGCGGGGCATGCATTCACCAATACCATCGATTTCAGAAAGAAGAATAAGGCTCAACTCTATTTTCGTGGCAATATTTCCAGCAGCTGAAAACAAAGTTTAGAAAGCCCCACGGCCTGAGTCTTCCGATATCTAGAGTAGAACCCCAAAATCCTCCATAAGCACATCCAAATCCACGAGAGGAAAATCCTGTAAAGTTAGATCCTCGCCATTATCTACATTTTCAATAACAGAGTCCGAAAATGCTGAATTCTCTTGGCCGTCGTTGCCGCATTCCGCTTCTGAACCAGAGGATGAGAACGCTGCGTGTTCAGATGACAGTGGGAATTCTTCTTCGGCGTACTTGGCGGCGGCGGCTTGAATTTGCAGCGGCGACAGGGATGAAGCGAAAGGGATTTCCGGCGGGGAGTGGGGAAAATTGAGCCTGGCTTTCGATCCTTTGAGGCAATAGACGGCAAAATCGTAGGCGCGGGCAGCCTTTTCCGGGGTGTCGTAGGAGCCCAGCCAAATTCTGCCCCTGGAATCGGGCATACGAATTTCCGAAACCCATTTCCCCCATTTTCTCATTCGGATTCCCTTGAACTGCTGCGATTTTAGGGAGCGGTTTTCGCGTCTGCAGTGGCCGTTCTGCTTTCGCGAGGGTTTAGCCATGTGGGGTTATAGCCCGGGTATTCTGGAGTCGAATTAAAGGCCTGTTGCCGAAGCTTTAAGGTTTTAAAACGACTGTGACTGGGAGAAGGCTTGAACTCGGGGTTTAGAAAGATGGTTCTGCACTGTCGGGAGTAAATATCTGTGATAACGGACGAGAATGTATGGTGTCGGGCAGCGAATATATAGAGACAGAAACCGCGTAAGGATTCGTGCTTGTTACACGGACACCTGGCCGCTTAAATATTGACATGTGCACTTTTGAATCTGGAATAAGATTTCATTAGTGAACCTGATTTGATGACGTGGCTATTCATGGATTACTCTGAACACTTTCTCAAATCTACGAAGCTGATGAGCACTTTCTCAATAAATATCTCTTGTTGACATGGACAGACGTTAAGTTTTATCGGACAGAGAGACGACAATAGTACATCTGGCCATAATTGTGTTCAGTGCGTAAGAATTTGTTCCTCGTACAGCTGGCCGTTTAGACATCGACATATGCAGAACGAGCAGGGTTGTAATTCCATTTAACTCCACCCTTCAAACAATGTATGTTTGTTTGTTTTTTTTCTTCACGTTATGAACTTTTTATATGGTAAGGCAACTTCGTGAAAAAATAACATTTTTAAATGAAATTTTATTAAAAAAAATTCTTTAATAATAATGTTTTTTTAAAGAATTTAATTTTTAATTAGCATATTTTTTTCATAAAAAAAAACTATATTTTATTGATGAGTATATGAAGTACATTGACTTGATATGTGGGTTGTATGGACAGCAGTTTCTTTTGCTGAATGTATGGGAAAATAGACATGATGATAATATGGGAATGTTAAGATGTGACAATGTAGGGATCTAAGTGATTCTACTACATGTGCAGAATGTAATTTTGTTCATCTACTTGAAATAAAATTACGATTTTTCCGAGGAAAAAAAAGAAGTACATTGACTTGAAAGTATTGTGCAATACAATCAAATCTGAGCAATCAAATAGAACCAAGACCACTCCAAATCTCCCAAGACAATTCCAAAGCCTAAACAGAAAGTAAACGGGATATACCAATAAGTGGGGGAAATGAAATGCCGAAAATAATTCAGTATATCTAAAATGAGAGAAAGTTGTGTGTATGTAGATTATGTAAGTTTATGTATTGAAAGCTAGTATAGTAAATCTATGAAAATTGTGTTGCAAATATTAATAAGATATAAATAGGACCCTATGCATTAAATATAAACCAATATAATCGATGGTAAGTAAAATGAAATGTCCATTAATTTGTCATAAGAGAAAGTATGAATATGTAATATAAAATCTTTGATATTCAATGAGTTAATTTTACATGACAAAATATTTGTCCTCCATCATCTCGACATAATTGGGAGCACAACGATTTCTCCAGTAAGTTTAACTTCCCAAGTTAAGCACAACGAAGAAATCGCATGCTAAAACAAATTAATGACACAACATTAAGAACAAGATCATAGCTTGGGAAAAGATATGTTCATTCTCATTATTAGAAATTAAGATGTAGGTATAGATTAACAAAATGTGCCTTAATGTTCTAGTTTGGTTCTCAACTAACTCTCTACACTACATATCTATCTCTTGGGATTTCTTATGGACCCTTTAACCTAACTCTAATAACAACAATCTTTTTTTTCTCTTTTCCTATTCACTCTTCAACTTCCTCAACAATTTAAGTTACTCTTATAACTTTCAATTGGCATCTCATTACTTGAACACATTTGTGTTGCTTCAACTTCCTCTAGTTCTATTTAGCTAATTTTGTGACTTTCCATCATCCCTCTACATGCTCACTACCATGCACTTTCGTTGTCATGTATCTACCATGCACTAAAGTCATACTTCGTGCACTTAAACTTTGTTATGCAATCTCTTTTGATCCACATGTCTTCCACAGTGTGCGTGTTTCTTGTCATTTCCCTTTGTGTTGTTCATGATTTTAGCATCTGACACTAATTTCTTTGAATGTTTCACCCATATGCATAGTGTTCACTTATGTTATGATTTATTACGAAACTCATTTAACGTGTTCACCGACTTTGTTACTCTAGGGATTCCCCTACATCACATCTACTCTATGAAAAATCCTTTATGCAAGCCAAAACTATGTATTAGCTTGGTGTTTCTCATGTGATCTATTTTGTTAATGTAATCTCTATTCTATGTGCATTATTTCTTCATATCCTTCATAGATGCTCCCTTTCTAACTTTGGTTTTTTTTCTCAACACACAATTTTTTTACTTATATTTAGGACATCTTGAAACACCACAAAGCATCCACCTCTACATTCATAATTATTGTGGACTATAGATGAAACCTTTTGGAAGCATCATGGAAGTTGCGAGAATTATTTCGCGATTGGAGTGTCTGCATTTCGGTTGTTGAGATTAGTTATTCCAATCTTCATTAGACTTAAACACTTCTGTTGTAGGAGGAATAACCTTTACCAAATTGAACAAACTTGTGCTTATCCTTGTTATTCGGTTGTATCATTTAGTAGTGAGGAGTACATCCAAGTATTGAGGTTTATGTTTCAGAGGTATGGATCTGCAAATCGCACTGAATTTGATTGAAGAAACTTGGATTTACAATTTATTAAGATATGGTAAGCGTTCTACCCGATGTTTTTTCTTCAACAATAGACTTGGAATCCTATTCTAAGCAGTGGCTTCTTCAGCAACGGACCTGGAATCCTGTCGACTTGGTGGCTTTTTTTCAACAACAACAACGACCTGAAATTCTAAGTTTCTCTACGTGGTGTTATTTCTTCAGCAACCTGGATCGTGTTTTTGGGCACGGTTCCCAGTTTGTCGTCCCTCCATCAAATAAAAATAGGACAAAGCTACCACGTTCACTCTCCTCTTGTACATGTTCGCTTGTCCGCCAGGAACGTGTTCTTGAGGTTTCCTCTATCAATTTGGGAACCAGAGGCTTCAGCCGAGAGGCCCTTTCTTGTTCTCGGAGGAAAATACATCCTCGCTCTGGATCCATTACTGATCTACGAGTGCTGGCTACATCACCAATCTCATCTTTAATACGAGATGAAGGTTGGTGTGGGAATACCTGGTCAAGCTTTAAACCCAGAGCCATCTATACCATTTTTTCTAGATTGCTTGGGCAAGTATATATTATTTTAAAAGGAGCTGTCGCTTTGGGATTCTCCGGCACTAGAATCGAATTAAACATGTGTTTATCCAACATAGACTGCATTCATGTAGGTTTGGATTTAGAGATCGAATGAACATTCTAAATATATCTATCACTGGTGTGAAATAAGTAGCACGGTGTAGATTCCCCCAATGACAGAACAACCTTGCAACAACAAATATCGTGAAGCAGAAGTTCCAATATGATGCAAAAATACAACAGATAAGAACACCCAAATGAAGAGACATCCTTAGCCATGTAACTCCCATTGTATATTAATATGGTCTTTTAATTGCCTATATACGCATGCAATCTCCTTAGTTGTACGCGTCGGTCATGGAAGGTGTTTGTCGCGATCCTGTTTTGTGGATTTTTTTTTCTCAAGAGTGCCCCATAATCTTCCTTACTCGAGGGATCTCTGTGATCACAACTGTGGCGGGACTCGCAGTATAAAATTTGGGCCTTTTCTTCTATTTTTTCCCAGTATTATGATCGCTTATGATAATATTGTAATACTCCCATTGGAAGACGAATCTGGCCCTGTTGCTAGGTAGCCCGCCTTATTGGAAAACCAGTGACCAACAACCTCGATACCAGGAGAGGTTGGGAATTTTTCAATAGGGAAATGGTCTTCACGTGAAGACCCTCCCCACCACCCCATATTATTGACTCCTCCCATCTGCAATGTGAAATAACATAGAATTACCAAGAATAACATTTTGCATGGTAGGGGTTTGATGTGTACGAGTTCTACTGGCTCACATGTTTACTATTGGGATTTTATGAAGGGTCCTTTCAAGATATACATCATGTCGTTGAAGATAATTTCATCAGGATGCAACTTGCACGACGAGTCAGCATTTTGTGAAGGTTGATCCCACCCATCCTCTACTGAAAATTGTTGGAAACTACTTTTAGTCTAGTCTTCAAGCCATGGCCTTCACACTCGCTTGTGTGGGTTTGTTGTAAAAACATTGTTCTAGATTCTTTGGCTGTCCACCCAATACAATTCTAACACGCACAAATTCATCTAAATTCATATAGATGCCACGTTGTTTTGTTCTTGTGCATTGTTTGCCATTGAAAGTTTTCGGCTAAGTGTACTACTGAAAGAAATCAAAATTGATGAGTTAATATAATTGTGCATACTATCACAATTAATAATAATTATTTAACTTCATTCTATACGTATAACACTTAAGTCTTAATATATTTGTTTAATTAACCATGTAATCATCTCTTATTGATTAGGATGGGAGTCATCTTCGCTTCTGGATTCATCAGAGCTATACGCTTCTTAGAAGAGGAAATTTTGCGTGGACATCAAAACCTGCATTCTCAATGAAGAAGTGATGGATCCATCTGTGAGAGAGGTCGTTGGGTAGCCTCTGCATCTGAATCCAAAGTTGGCTGGTTTTTTTGAAAGGCAATGTTCAGCCCAATCTTGGCAAGGAATTATAACTCACCTATGGCCTAAGTACACTAAGTATATTGATGTGATTGTGACTAGTGCAATGGATCAATATATTTCTAGACCTGTAGGGATTTGCTCTCACAGAGCGCAAATGGCTTCTCCCTCTAGTGGTGAGCTCGCTTATATCGATCCTACTAATTGTGGTCGGCTTGGTTCGATTCGGGGAACCCCGCCGTTCCGAGGGGTCGTCACGCAAGCTCATATTTTAATTTGAATCTAGTTTGACAGATGAGATGTCGGTAGTGCCCAGGCTGGCATACCTGATATCAAGATCCGACGATGATGGAAAGAGGATCAAGAGGCTCCCGCGGGCGGTTTATCATCCGAGGAATAAAAATGTCAAAGTCGTTACTTGTCAAAGCATTAAATGAGTCATTTTTTGTGGATTATTATGCAGACAAGGGGTGGCTCCTCATTCATCGTCGACAAACGACGAAGGGGCAAGAGGAACCACTCCCTTAAAATACGCTTTCGGCGTAATTAAAAGATATGATTTCATTTCCAATTAAAAGATAACAATAGACTCATTTATCCATGTTTTCGTTAATCATGTGCTTTGAAAATCAAGAGTAGAAAAAAAAACCTTGATCCATACTCGCCCAGGTGCACGATAGGGACAACAGTTCGACTGAATGAATCGGTACCGTTATGGCGGAAGCATGAGAATAAGCAAAGTAGGAATACACTACGCACATAAACATACACACACAGATAATATGCAAGAATGCGAACTGATCTTGATTCTTCTCTATTGCTTGTTGTATATTACAATATTTTGCATGCTTAAAAAGAGTGCTGAGATGCTTGTGTTGTCTTCCCATTACGTTCAGTTACAAGAGAATTTAGAATGATTTCAGAAGTTCAGCTATTACGGTCAACTAGAAGACAGAGAGACAATATGTCGTAGTTCGTTAGTCGAAAGTGTTGACGAGGCATGTCGAAGTCATTGAACTTGTCGAAGTCGTTGGACTTGTCGAATTCGTTGAACTTGTCGAAGTCACTAAACTTGTCGAAGTCAAAGTCAATGTTGGCATCCGAAAATAATGCCAACTGTGGGGTGGATCATACTCCTTCCTTAAGAAACAATGGTCCCCATTCTTTGCTCGTACAAATGCAGAAACTTGTCAGTCAGTTCAGTAGAAGAGTACCATTTTCCTTGTGCTGGGATCTGTCTGACTTTGGCCACCGAAAACAAGGGAATTGTGTTCGTCCTTGTATGGAGTGCTCATCGTCCCATAATGGTGTTGCAAGGAAGAGGATCCTGAACATATGGATGGATGTTTTCGGGTTCGGCTATCTATAAGTCGTTCTGTTCCAACAGTGTTGCATGGTATGGTCGAAGTAGATCCACATTAAATACTTGATGCAGACCCAGGCATGAAGGAATGTCGAGATGTAAAGCGTTTTCCCAATCTGCTCAAGAATACTGTTTGGACCATATCGCAAAGGCTTCAACTTCTTATATGGACCAGTGAAGCGTTCCTTCTTGAGATGCAACCAGACCAGATCCCCAATTTGAAATGAATGAGGGATACGATGCTTATTGTGTCAGTCCTTAGATTTCGCATTAGCTCGTTGCAACATTTCCTATGCGTGTCTCTGGATGTCGTAGATTTGATCTCGAAACTTCAATGCTTTTCCAACTTCTCGTCGGTTATAGTCGGTATCGTTCGACTGTGTCGAGAAACTAATCAAGTCAATAGGCACTAGGGGTTGAAATCTGTAACATATCTCAAATGGACTCAACTGCTACTAATACGCGTCATGCTGATGTTTGGTAGTAGAATATCCCATTAAGTAGTCCATAGAAATAGATTCCCATGTTCGACTAGGAACTGGAAAAGGTGTGTACAATCCCTATCGTCAATTAGGCAGTTTAGCAAAAGCACAAACCATGCATGATCGAATGTACTTGTTGACGTCAATTTTAAGTGAAGGCCAAAAGAAATACTTTTGGAGAATAACAAGGTTCTTTGCTACTCCAAAGTGTCCTGCAGTCTTGTTGTAGTGCGCGTCCCAAATGAGTTGTTGTCAATGCTCACCTGTCGGTACACAAAGCTGTCCAAGCTTGTATACAAAGGTGTCTTTTAGGAAATAGTCGGAGGTCGATGAATTGTCAGTCTGAAGTTGTCGATAGACAGATGAAAATCCGTTGTCATCTTGATACAATTGAGGCCAAGTGGTGGTGTCATAATCCTGCATAATCATAACTATAAGAAGGAGAGTAATGGGTGGTTGACTTAGACAATCTTCAGCGGCATTGGCTTTACCTTTCTGATACTTAATTACCAACTGAAATTGTTGCAGGTAATTAATCCACTTGATTTGTCGAGCTATTTGTAACTTCGACTGGGACAGGGCGAACCGTAAAGGCTTGTGGTCAATGAGAATGACCATCTCCTTGCCAAGGATATAATGTCTTCATTGCTTAAGATCTTGCACAATGGCATACAGTTCTTTTTCATACATCGAATATCTTCTAACAGTTTCGTTAAAAGTTTTGGAATGAAAAGCGATTGGGTAACTAGATTGAGTGATCACTGTGCCCAAGGCACAGTCCGATGCATCCGTCTCAATATCAAAGGGCTAATGTAAATCAGGTAACACAAGTTTTGGTGCAGTATAAATCTTGTGTTTGAGATGTACGAAAGATTCTTGTTGTGTCGATGTCCATTTGGAGACAGTTTTCCTATTTCCCTTGGTCAACTGATTCAAAGGACAGGCTATGTGATTGAATCTGAGTATGAATTGTCGATAAAAATTCGCCAAACCAAGAAAACTTCTTAGTTCATGAATGCTTTGAGGAATGGGCCAATCTTTGAGGATTTGCACTTTTTATGGATCGACATGAATACCTATAGAGTCAATTACATACCCCAAATATTTGATGTTGTTCATCGCAAAGGAACATTTGTCCATGTTCAAGTAGAGTCGATGTTGTCGGAGAGTGTCAAGGACTTGTCGATGTTGTCGGAGAGTGTCGAGGACTTGTCGAAGTTGTCCAACATGTTCTTCCAATGATCAACATAGACAATGACAAATTTTCCAATGAAAGGTCGAAGAATTTTATCCATATACCGCATGAAGGATGCAGGTGCATTGGTTAAGCCGAAAGGCATGACTAACCACTCAAACAATCCTTCCTTGGTCTTGAAAGTAGTTTTTCATACATTCGCGGGCTCGATTGGAATCTGATGATATCCCAACTTGAGGTCGAGCTTAGTAAAGAATTTATGACCTTTCAAATAGTCGATGAGTTTCTCTATCGGTGGAAGAGGGTATCTATTCTTTACCAAAATTTTGTTGAGGGCCCGGTAGTCGATGCACATGCGCCAAGTCCTATCTTTCTTTGGAATGAGGACGACTGGATTTCCACAAGGAGAGGAGCTAGGTCGGATATGATATTTTCCAATCAAATTTTGAATTTGTCTGCTAATCTCTTCATTTTCGATAATGGATCTTTTGTAAACAGATGCGATAGGTAATGAAGAACCAAGAGCAAGTTCAATAGAGTGTTTTACCTGGCAATGTAGAGGTACTCCGTCTAGCTCTTGGAATAGGTTCAAGTACTCATCAAGAATATTGTTAATCTGCTGCTTCTGTCGGGAGCTACACTGGTCGGTCGGGAGCTACACTGGTCGGTGAGTCGACTGGTTGTTGCAGTCTTCCTAGAATTTTGCGGCTTGATCATGATTAATGCAAACTTCTGAGCATGGTTGATGAACTTCTTCGTCTGTTTAGTAGATATCATTGCAACCATTGGTGTAGGTCGTTGTTCTGGTATGTTGTACCATTGGTTCTGAATTCTGACAATCAGCTTCTGAGGTCATGAATGGTAACTTCCATTTCGATCCCATAGGTAAGGTTTCCCAAACAAGGCATCGACTACGGAGAGTGGTGCCACATCGCAGAGTACTTCATCTTCAAAAGGATTAATGAAGTAGGTGAGTTTTCATTATCGGGTGATCACACGGTGATCATTAGTTCCTGTCCATCCTTCATCCCACCGATGTTGTAAGGCTAAGGATGTGGGATGGTAACAAGACCTAGTTTCTTCACAAGATCTCTAGAAACAAAGTTCTTCTGGCTACCAATATCCACATTCAAATGCAATGGATTGTTTTGAACCCATATGTGTGTATGGAATGGGCACTATCGTTCTTCCTCGTTGACGATAGTCGAGGCTGCTGGAGTGGTCGATGTTGATTTCAAAAGGGTCATTGCTTCTGGGTTAGATTCTACCATAGTTTTTTCAAACAAGTCGGATGTCGACACTTTTGCCAAAAATGTCTTGCGAGCTTTGCATTCAGACGTATCATGCCATGATGAATTGTGGTAATCACACCATTTCCTAGCAGGCGGTTGTTTACTACGTTCCCTTTTGTATTTTTGAGAATGATTTTTGCCATGATCTTGCTTTGGCGGAGTTGGCTGAGAATAGCTTGACTTGTTGAAGTCGGCTGGTGCCTTCTTGTCGAGTGGTCATCTTGTCAGCTTGGTCTCAAAGTGTGCTTTTCCTTTATGTTTGGATTCAAGCTTACTGGCATAGTGGAATGCCTCCGCAAGCATATTTATAGTCAGAAATTCCATCTCCTATTGAATGTACGTGGACAATTTGCTGACGTACTTCAGAACAAGCAATTTATCTTCTTCTTGAACGCCAAGTCTAGCCATTAGTCGGTAGAACTCGTCGACGTAACTCTGTACGGACTGGTATTTCCATTTCCTTAGTTGTTTCCACTTTTTATATTGATGTTCAATGTAATTGGGCGGGTACAAATCCTTTCGGATGTATTCAACAAATTTCTTGTTAAAATTCAATATGCTAAGACAGAAAATTACATTCAATTTCACAATAATAGCATATACAGAATCACTGAAGAAACAACAAGCACAGCATAAACACAAGAGACGGAGATTTATCCTGGGAAACCCTCATGGGGTAGAAAACCCAGCAAAGCTTCCTCAATATAGATGACCAACAATATACAAAGATGAAACCCTGAGACATGATCTCCTCCTCCACAATAGCAGACCTCTCCTCCACAAGTGCGCTATCCTCAAGTGTGTGAGTGTATCAAATGAGGAACACACCTCCTCTATTTATACACTACTCTGATATGTATTTTACACAAGTACATGTAGGCTCGTATTTAACCATTAGGTTAAATACCCCATTATAACTGACTGGGCCGACCCCCACATGGTGGGTCTAATAACCCTAGTTACCACACCCAACTCGGAGGAATAAACATCTCCGGATTTATAGTATAATCACATCGGAGGTATGGAACATCTCCGGAATAAATAATATACAAATATAATATTCTTTGAAGTTACAATATTTCAACACTCCCCCTTAACGAGAAGGATATTATAACAGTATATGCACGAGCAAGGAGTCATCAACATCATACATGATACATCTATAAATCATTGGAATCTTTCTCAACATCATCAGTAACTCAAGCAGTTACTGGAACATCTTCAATACTGGAACATCAACATCTTCAGTACTGAGTCTTTATCTTCTGCAGCACTCGAACAGCTACAACAACATCAACATCTGGATCCTCATGATCATTAGTATCGTCACCTCACGATCATTAGCATCGTCATCACACGATCATCAGCATCATCATCACACGATAATCAGCATCATCATCACACGATCATCAGCATCGTCATCACACGATCATCAGCATCGTCATCTCACGATCATCAGCATCATCATCACACGATCATCAGTATCGTCATCACACGATCGTCAGCATCGTCATCAACACAGGTATCCATAACAATACAAGTATCCACATCATTAGTAGAAGTATTCATGCCAATACAAGTATACATATTATCAATGCAAGTATCCATACTGATACAAGTAATCATGTCATCAATACATGTATCCTACCGATACAAGTAACCACATCATCAATACAAGTATCCATACCGATACAAGTAACCACGTCATCAATACTAGTATCCTACCGATACAAGTAACCACATCATCAATACAAGTATCCTACCGATACAAGTAACCACATCATTAATACAAGTATCCTATCGATACAAGTAACCACAAAAAAAAATCACTTTCTCGGAGACCATTCGTCTACGGATCAATTCAGGGACCAAAGTCTAGGGATGATACAATCCCCACTTCTCGGATACCACACGTCTATGGATCAATTCAGGGACCAAAGTCCGGGGATGATACAATCCCCACTTCTCGGAGACCACACGTCTACGGATCAATTCAGGGACCGAAGTACGGGGATGATACAATCCCCACTTCTCGGAGACCACACGTCTACGGATCAATTCAGGGACCGAAGTCCGGGGATGATACAATCCCCACTTCTCGGAGACCACACGTCTACGGATCAATTCAGGGACCGAAGTCCGGGGATGATACAATCCCCACTTCTCGGAGACCACACGTCTACGGATCAATTCAGGGACCGAAGTCCGGGGATGATACAATCCCCACTTCTCGGAGACCACACGTCTACGGATCGATTCAGGGACCGAAGTCCGGGGATGATACAATCCCCACTTCTCGGAGACCACACGTCTATGGATCAATTCAGGGACCGAAGTCCGGGGATGATACAATCCCCACTTCTCGGAGACCACACGTCTACGGATCAATTCAGGGACCGAAGTCCGGGGATGATACAATCCCCACTTCTCGGAGACCACACGTCTACGGATCAATTCAGGGACCGAAGTCCGGGGATGATACAATCCCCACTTCTCGGAGACCACACGTCTACGGATCAATTCAGGGACCGAAGTCCGGGGATGATACAATCCCCACTTCTCGGAGACCATACGTCTACGACTCTCTTTAGGACTGAATGTCCAGGGATGATCCAATCCCCTCAACTGTCCACTAAGGACTTCATTCTCGGAGACCTCACGTCTACGGCTCTCTTTAGGACTGAAAGTCCAGGGATGATCCAATCCCCTCAACTATCTGCTAAGGACTTCATTCTCGGAGACCTTACGTCTACGGCTCTCTTTAGGACTGAAAGTCCAGGGATGATCCAATCCCCTCAACTGTCCACTAAGGACTTCATTCTCGGAGACCTCACGTCTACGGCTCTCTTTAGGACTGAAAGTCCAGGGATGATCCAATCCCCTCAACAGTCCACTAAGGACTTCATTCTCGGAGACCTCACGTCTATGGCTCAATTCAGGGACCAAGGTCCAGGGATGATACAATCCCTATCTGTCCACTAAGGACTTCATTTTCGGAGACCATACGTCTACGGCTCTCTTTAGGACTGAAAGTCCAGGGATGATCCAATCCCCTCAACATTCCACTAAGGACTTCATTCTCGGAGACCTCATGTCTACGGCTCAATTCAGGGACCAAGGTCCAGGGATGATACAATCCCTATCTGTCCACTAAGGACTTCATTTTCGGAGACCATACGTCTACGGATCAATTCAGGAACTGAAGTCCAGGGATGATACAATCCCTCTTCTTTCTCGGAGACACCTGTCTACGGCTCACTTTAGAACAAGTGTTCAAGGATGATACAATCCTCACATGTATTCTCATCAATACAAGTACAAGTATCCTCAACCATACAAGTACATTAATCAATACATGTATCATCAAAAGTATGTATTCTTACCAATACATCTTATCATCAAAAGCATGTATTCTCACCAATACATCTATCATCAAAAGCATGTATTCTTACTAATACATATAACATCAAAAGCATGTATAAGTAAAACTAAGTATTCTAAGTATACGAGTCCTAAATCTAAATATTTCTAAGTATCTAGGTGTAGAGAACAGGTTACCTCATCGTCGACCTTGTTGTTCGATGAGACAATCTTCATCATCAGTGACTATACTACTCCCCCTTTCGAGGAGGGTCCTTTTGAGCTACACCAAGCTTGTCTCGAAAGTATTCAAATTTCACTCGAGACAGAGGCTTGGTTAGTATGTTGGTAACTTCTTCACTTGAGGTAGAGGTTTGGTTAGTACATCGGTAACCTGTTACAAATTCAAACTTTATAGTTCCTTTCTGTGTCATATCTTGTTAGATCCCTATGATCTTTGACTTATCATGGAACACTGGATTCTATGTCATCTTGATGCAACTCTATTTGTCACATAGGATCACAGTTGGTTCTATCTCTAAGTCAAGCAATCCTGAAGCCAAACTTCTTCACAACTAGCAGAGCAAGCAGCCATATATTCTGCTTGTGCTGAGAGCCACACTAGACTGCTTCCAGTTAAACCCCGAGATCGTGGCTAATCCCAGACAATAACATCCTCTCGATGTGTTCTTCCTGTCTGATACACTTCCTGCCCAATCAGAATCTGAATAACCGTCTGAAGTCATGATCTTCAAGATAGCATAGATCAAATTCTATCGTATCCTTTAGGTGCCTCATCACATGCTTTGCAACTATCAGGTGAAAACATCTAGTTTCCACTAGATACTGACTCAAGGTATTCACAACAAAGCATATATCTAATCTAGTATATGTTAGATACATCAATGACCCAATAATTTGACTGTACAGAGTTATATCCACTAACTCTGATGAGTTATCCCCTAACAGCTTCAAGTTGGAATCCATAAGAGTGGCCATTCCAACACCTCAAGTCATATTTCTCATCATACTTTCCCTGGTTGAGAAATATTCCTTCTGAGCCTTGCCATACTTCCAGACCTAGGAAGTAAAGCGTCAATTTGAGATCTTTCATTTTCATTTCTGCATTGAATGATCTTCTACATATCTATCTGTGCCATCTCTCGTTAGATGGGTCTACTAATATGAGCCTTAATATCATTCGAACTCTGTGGTGAGTTCCTTCTTGCATCCATGTCATTTGTGTATAGAAATCATATTCAACCTTGTAGCAAAGGTTGAGATCCACATCACCCATGGTGATCATTAAGCTTATCAATTTATTATCGATCCTAGGTACCTATACAGAACCTGATTCACACTTCTTCTTTAATTACACCATACTTGGAGCAAACATCTTGTCGTGATTCTCTTCCCCTTTCTAAGAGAATCTTCTAGCCATGAGCCTTCTATATTTTGTTTGATTTGTAAATCTTCTTGTTTGAACATCCACCACTTGTACGGGGTCCATCATTCTTCATGACCTTTCCTACAAATAAAAATTAAGTACATGATTAGTAATACTTCATAATCATCAAATCATATTGACATGATAACCTATTATGCATACAGATATCATTTACATAGTGATGCAACTATTTTGACCAATACTTTGGCACAACACTTTTCCATATCCTGTATGCATACAGTGGCTATCTAGATGCCTTCCATCTCTACCAGAACATACTATCGAGAGTGTGCACAACTCTCAGCATGTCAGCAAAGAGGTTTCATTATAGACAAGCAACAATGGAATGTTTTTCCAACTTACCAATCATATGCATATTAGTAGTATACTGTTCAATGTTCTATGAATATTTACACTCAGCATGATATATTATAGGAATACAAATATGCATACAACCTATTACAGGCAATATCATTACTATTTCAAATAACAACTCAAATACTTATCTTTTATGTTTGTGTGGCTGCCTCCCGCTTGATCTTCTGTATGTCTTTTGAACTTCTATTCATTCTGTACCACTGTGCATGCTCAAGAGTCATCCTCATGATCTCGTACACAAACATACACTCATTAGTATATTCTAAATGCTATCAAAACATTATAGTACTAAATAATCTTGAAAATGTATAGTCATGATTATAGTTAATAAACATTAGTATTCAAGATTTCAGGGAAGTCTTCTTTTACTCATGCATATCATCAATCAAGATAAAAGATATAATATGCATAATCCCTTGATTACTAACTTTATGAATAAGCATAACCAATCATTCCAAGTATACTTATATAAGGGATCCTAACACAAGGTAAGATTCATGGGAAACATACCTGGATTAGTATACCTACTTGGTTATGTACAACATACCTAAACAATCTCTTCAATGATTTAGAGATCCTGAGCTAGAACCTGCATGTCTCATAGGTTAAGCATAATATAACAAAGTCATACATACCTCGTAAGTAGAACAAAGATTATGGATGAGTCTTTGTCTTCATGTTTTCATGGTCATGGAACCTGATTTTTCTTTTGTGATGTACCTGTATCTTGTTAGCAGACAACATCAACCTCACACAACATCATAATGCCTTAGTACAATCATAAGTGTCAACACCCTAACCAATGAATATCTTCTATCATGCATTCATAATTTTGTTAAGGTTATACGACAAATCTGAAATCAAAATTGTACTAACTGTAATAACCTGAAGACAAACATACCATAAACTTAATCATGGACAAGTATCGAAACATACCTCGATGAGTCATACCTGTCGAGATCGCTTGTATTCTTCTTATGTAAGGCCTTAGGAACTTCTTCACTTATGCAGGTGACCAATCCATCTTCTTCTAGGATTAACCCAATCCACTTGATTTGCAAGAACTGGACCTGGAGCTGGATATGGGTTTGTCAGAGAAACCCAAAAATTCAAACTTTGAATTTCAAACTTCCGAAAGGATAGAAATATGCGCCTTGATGAGCTGATCAAATTGGTATATTCAGAATTTGAAAACTGCAAAGTTTTACTCCTCAATTTTGCCTTTGAAACTTTCGGATTCACTGGACGTGACCCTGAACTGGGGTTTGATGAAGCCCACTCTTTTTCCCCATCAAAAGGTTTGATCCAAAGCTCTAAGCTTCTATTTTTCTGAGGAGCTTCCAGCCGTGGTCACAGATTTCAAAAATTCCCATTTTTACAGAAGCCCTAATTTTCCACTTTTCTGATCAAAGTCCCGAACTAGGGTCTAATCAAGCCCGGCCTTTTGCCCAACCAAAAATTCTGATCTTGGTCTCTAAATTTCTATTTTGATGAGTAGCATCCAGCCGTGGTCTCCGATTACAAAAATTCCAACTTTCTTCAAAGCCCTAAATTCCGGAAGCCATGAATGAAGGTACCAAAAAATAATTCTGTTTTGACAGAAATATGTACCTGATTGTTTCTGATGTAACTCTGAAATTTTTGATCCACAGGGTCTGAAAAAGTTTTCTAAGATAGCCTGATCTGTTAGCTTTCCATCCTGACAGGTCTGACCTCAATTGGATGTTCTGAGAGAGAGTTATGCCAAATGTCGCAACGTGACCTGTTTTGGGAAAATACAGGAGAGCGAACTTGTACGGCGTGCCACGTGTCACTGTTTGACCTTCGGCCTCTAAAAAAGTTTTTTGAGATAGCTCGGCCTGTTATCTTTCCATCCTGATAGGTCTGAACTCAATTGGATTCTCTGAGAGAGAGTTATGCCAAGTGTCGCAACGTGACCTGTTTATGGGATAATACAGGAGAGCGAACTTGTACGGCGTGCCACGTGTCACTGGTTCAACTTCGGCCTCTGAAAAAGTGTTCTGAGATAGTACAGTCTATGTAATACCTGTCACTTTTCACGAAATTTCATTTGGAGCTTCCTAGCCCAAGTTATGACCTTTTTCCCAAGGTCACCTGATTTTGACTCAGATCTGGAAGAGGCAGAAACCCTATATTGTACAGATCATAAATCACAAAGTACAACGAATTAGAGGTTTTCCTTTGGACACAAGGTACCTGGAGATTTTAGCTTCGTCCTGTAACAATTTCAGATCCGAAAACTTCGCCAAAACGGATTTATAGCGAAATTGCTACGATGACTGGTTTTTTCTATGTAAAACCCTAACCTTCAAATTGTCGTAAGTAAAGCAAGTGTCTTTTGTGCCATACCTTGTCTTCCTTCAGGTTAGCTCTGATACCATGTTAAAATTCAATATGCTAAGACAGAAAATTACATTCAATTTCACAATAATAGCATATACAGAATCACTGAAGAAACAACAAGCACAGCATAAACACAAGAGACAGAGATTTATCCTGGGAAACCCTCATGGGGTAGAAAACCCAGCAAAGCTTCCTCAATATAGATGACCAGCAATATACAAAGATGAAACCCTGAGACATGATCTCCTCCTCCACAATAGCAGACCTCTCCTCCACAAGTGCGCTATCCTCAAGTGTGTGAGTGTATCAAATGAGGAACACACCTCCTCTATTTATACACTACTCTGATATGTATTTTACACAAGTACATGTAGGCTAGTATTTAACCATTAGGTTAAATACCCCATTATAACTGACTGGGCCGACCCCCACATGGTGGGTCTAATAACCCTAGTTACCACACCCAACTCGGAGGAATAAACATCTCCGGATTTATAGTATAATCACATCGGAGGTATGGAACATCTCCGGAATAAATAATATACAAATATAATATTCTTTGAAGTTACAATATTTCAACATTTCTCCCATGTTTCTATGGGGTCTCCCCTTTTCTCCATCTTTTTCGATAGGTTCTCCCACCAGCAGTGCACAAATGTTGACATCTTTAAGGATGCAATGGTGATCTTTTTAGTTTTTGAGATTTGATTCACAGAGTAATAGGATTCCAATTGTTGTACCCAATTGTCGATGGATTCCGTGTCAGTCTTTCCTTCTAGATTCAGTATGTCCAAATTCATTTGCACCTTTAATGGACTGATTTTGTCAGAGTTAGATCTTGTCGGAATTCCTCCTGATGTTGAAGCAAATCGCGTGATAATCTCATTGAAGTGGGGGAACATTTCAGTTCATTTTCGAGCCATGGATTGCTCTATGAGTTGCTCTTTCTCGTCAATTGCATGTCAATTGTCTGCTTCTCCTAGCATATTTGAAGGTAGTGTCTGCTTGGATTGTTGAGTTTGTGAGTGTGTTTGAACATGCATAATTCAAGTAACTTAGATGGAAGTGTTTATGCACAACTTGAGCACGAACAAAGCTAAGATATGATACCAATGATATGTACGCACCCATGTGCATGACAGGGAAAATAACTCGACTGAATAAATCAGTATTGTTATGGCAGCCACATAAGAATAAGCAAAGAAGGAATACACTACGTGCATAAACATACACACACAGATAATATGCAGGAATGCGAACTGATCTTGATTATTCTATATTGCTTGTTGTATATTACAATATTTTACATGCTTAAATAGAGTGCTGAGACGCTTGGTTTTTTTGCCTGTTACATTCAGTTACAAGAGAAGTTAGAACGGTTTCATAATTTCAACCGTTACGGTCGACTGGAAGACAGAGAGACAATCTGTCGTAGTTCATCAGTCGAAAGTGTCGACGATGCATGTCGAAGTTGATGAACTTGTCAAAGTCGCTGAACTTGTCGAAGTCGCTGAACTTGTCGAAGTCGAAGTCGATGTTGGCATCCAAAAATTATGCCAATTGTGGGGTAGATCAAACCTATTGAGAGTGACATAGCCAACTCATGTAGTGTCCCCAGATCACCTTGGTTTCCTTCAGAGGCGATGGGAGACTCGGATACTCTTTTTTTTTCTCCAAATTTGATTGAATACACACACACAGTTGAAATGACTCGGATCCACAATCCGCAACTGAGGATGCGGAAGTGCAAAAATTCATAACCGGAAAACATACCTTTCCGCAATCCACAACCCGCAACAACAAATCCGCAATTTGCAAGCCGCAACGGTGAATCTGCAATCCATACTGCGGATAAGGAAGTGCAAAACTCCACAATGGAAAATTACCTTTCCGCAAACTGCAATTGCAAATCCATAATCTACAATCCATATTGCGGGTGCGGAAGTGAAAATATTCACAACGGAAAACTTACCTTTCTACAATCTGCAATCCACAATTGCGATCCGCAATCCACAATTGCGATCCGCAATCCACAACTGCGAATCCGCAATCCGCAACTACAAATCCACAATCCGCAATCCGCATTTGTGGATGTGGAAATGCAAGATTTTCCCATCAACAAACTTTCCATTCCGCAATCCGCAATCTGCATTGCGGATGCGGGAATGCATAATTTCCCACCAGGAAAAATTACCTTTCCGCAATCCGCAATCCGCAATTGCGGTTGCGGGCATGCGGAACCACACCCCTGCAATGGTAACTCTCCACACAACTTCTGAGGGGCATAACTTCCTCATACTTGGTCCAAATGAGACAACGTCGCTACCGTTGGAAAGCTCTTGGTGAACTCTATCCAATGGTGAAATCCATGTACCATTTGAGCACTCATAAAATGCTAAATTTCCCACTAAAGTTTTTTCCATAGCTCCACTTAAAAGACTTAAATGTTATTCCTGCCAAGGATCTGCTCCACTTCTGCCAAGTCTTTTCTCCTTCATCTGGACCACAAGGCGCTTATTCTTTTGATCACAGTCCTGACTGGACTAGGATGCACCTGTTAGCCTTGAACTTATCCCTATTCATCAAGGATAACATATGTAAGTACAACATAAGTATAAAAGGAAATATACAGAAGTATGCTCAATTACTCATGTAGGAGGGTCCATGCATCCATAAACACAAATATACTGAAGCATTATCCACCCTTCAAAAGGGATTATACTTAGTCTATTTTCTCTAATCAGATTGAGGGATGACATGTGGACGTTTATCCCTACTCCTCAAGCATGAATATATATATATGAATACCAACATAACAAGAAGATGCAAGGTGCAGGAGTAAAGCAATAACATGCCCAACAACCTAATACATAATACTTGGTCAATCATCCCTACTAACCATCTAAACCAAATCATACATTTGACATATATAATGCACACACATCTAGCATATGTGAAACCAATAATGCATTAAACTCATGCACAACAACAACTTCAAACACAGGTTCAGATGCAAAGCTTAAGTATACAACCGTACTCATAAATACTCAACTTTTCTATTTGTGCCTCCACGGAATCGCGACCTCTGGTTCTTCCCTCTCTATTCTGCGGGTTCCTGAATGAATGAATTCATCTTCCCTAACCACGGGTTAGGAAACAGGTTGCATGGATTCCCCAGGCATGGATTGGTTTACGGGGCACGCAAGCACAGGTCGTCACCTACCATACGGGTCCGCGGGTCTGTTCCATACTCCATCGACTTCATGAGCCGATTTCTCAACCACTCTCTTACAGCTTCATTAATGGCATTATGGGAGGTCAGATGGGTTCATGAATGGATGAGTGGCAACATGGGTTCCCATCCCACAACCCCCTCACCACTCCCTAGTGGATACGCAGCCCCTATTTCTCACGTTTCCTCCATAGCCATTCCCTTAGGTGTTTTATTGAAATATTAATATTTACATCATTTACATTTCTTCATGGCTTACATCCCATGAATCATCAACTGTCAAATACTTTCCTATGCACTAAAACCTAAACATCCTTTAGTGGGGCCTTGGCCTTGAGTTCCACACTAGGGTGACATACATTGCATACACTATTTACATTGAGGCCAATAACCATAAGGGTCAAAATAGGGGTACTACAACTCACCCTCCCTTAAAATAACACCGTCCTCGGTGTTCCATTACTTAGGATTGCATTTACAATTTATACATATCCAAAATTTGCAAAAATGTTGTAGGTTTTCCCATGCATCGTATCCTTTTACTTGGAACTTCCAGGTCCAAGTCCTCTGGTTCCCACAAGCTGTCCCTTTTGTATGTGATCTTCTAGCTTTGCGGGTGGGCATTTCTCCACAACAATCCCTCCTTTTTCCTTTCTTCTCAACTGATCTACAAGCCTGTAATCTTCATGGTTTCTAGCTTTCTTGTTGCTACTTGTTGGACAGTTGCGGAGGCAATGATCTCCTCCACATTTCCAACATTTTAGTGACTGCTTTATCTTCTCCTGCACAATTTCCTTTGAGTCTTCCCACCTGGAACGTTTCTTAATGGGATGACTGGATGAATTATTCTTCATCGATCCACTATCCTTTCCACTGCTGAGGGCTTCCAGAATGATTTTTCCCTCCGTTTGCAGGCAAACAGAGTCCTACAAAACCTTGTGGCGGCTCATCTCATTCTGTTGCCTTTGCAACTTGAGCATCTCTCCAAGATTTCCTTGGGTCTTGGAATTTGTTTAGAGCATATTTTTGGCCAAAACCAACAGCCTCTGGTCTGTTGCCATGGTTAATGTGCACAACAACCCACGCTAGCTTGCTATCTCCGTTGGTCTTATAATAGCTGCAACCAATTGCTTTCAATTTCTCACTTGTGAAATTTATCATTGCAATTTCTGTTAGGCCAAGCATAATATAAACATTAATGTTAGTCTATCACTTTCCAAATTGACATAGGGAGTTCATTCTTTATCCAAACACTTCCACACGTTTCATGCTTTCCCAACATGCAAATGAACTCATTCATGTTCATCATTTCGCAGGGAATTCATTAATTCAACATTCACAATTATTTCCAGCAATTAACACAATCATTTCAAGTCATGACATGCATCAAACAATTTTCTGTTTTTATAAATGCAGCAATAAAAGGAAAGAGAGAGCAGTAAGAGTTTTCCCCTCTTAGTCTTGTTCCATTCTGGAACCCACACCACCACTTTGGTTTTCATGCTCTTAGCCTCTTTCACTTCAGCGTGAATTCTTGACTCACCCTTCTTTGGCTAAGACACTTAGTGTCTAAAGTTTGTCTTAGGATTTTCAACTAGGGAACCCTTCCCCATTGTTTCCTACAGAACCTTTGGCTGCTAGGACCTACACAAGTACACTAGCACCATTTTCCTCATTGCTGCTCATGTTGAGCTCTTACAGGATAGGTACATGTCCACATCCATCCTTAGGATGCCTTCATAGTCCTTGCTTGCAGTAATACCCACACTCAATAATTGAATCAATTCACATGTTTAGTTTATTTTCATAGGGTTTATCCTTAAGAAAGAGTTTAAGAAATCATAATCAAATCACATACACACGTATATTCATATTAAATAAGAAAGAAGTTGCAAGATAACCAAATACTTAGCTATATTGGATGTATTTACTCTATTCCACAAGCCCCTTCTTTGTTTTACAAGCCTTCGATTTCCTGTGGGTACAATAATGAATGTTGGGCCAGCATGCAGGCTACTCCACAACCATTCAAATAGGCAATGCCAAGCCAGTACATCGACTACCTGCTCCACAACATTAAGTAGTTATTGCCCAACCAGTTACTCTCTGGATTTACCAAGCATTTGTAGTGCCCAACCAGTTACTCTATGTATTTACCAAGCATTTGTAGCGTCCAACCGGTTACTCTCTAGATTTACCAAGAATTTGTAGCGCCCAACAAATTACTCTCTAGATTTACCAAGCATTTGTAGCACCCAACCAGTCACTCTCTGGATTTACCAAGCATTTGTAGCACTCTCAGGGTCCTTGTTTCCTACACTGACCAAGGTTTCCAACAAGAAATAATAGTGTATCAGCTTAGCTGTTAGTTAGAAGGATTATACCTGAAATCTTCATTATTCCAAACAAGAATAAATGAAATTGAATACTTATATGTATTTTGCATTTCCTCTCTGGTCCACAGGGTCCTGCTTCGCTTTTGCAAGCCTTGGGATCACCTATGGACTTGGATGTTTGGCCAGCACACATGCTGCTCCACAACATCAATTAGTTTATAGTTCCCAACCAATACACCTTGGTGGTGCAAAACCAATCCCATACCTGGTTGGCCCTCTCCGTTGCCGAGCGAGCACATCCGTCTGGGTCTTCAGCCAATGGAAGGAAACTGTGCCACTGACCATACAGGTCAAGGCTCTACTACTATGCCGTAGGCTTGCATCATCCTTTCACACGTGCCACAACCCTTCATGCACATAACACCCTTCCCCGCAACCCCTCACAACAACCTTTTCACTTTGCTTCTTCAGCGCGCAACACTAATTACATTTGCTCAAGTTATCAACATAAGCTGGATAAACTCATCAATGTTGCTGCTCCAAAATTGTAAACATAGTTCATAACATTCACTATCAACTATTGAAATGCCAGGAATGTGTCCATTCCCTTAGGGTGTAGTCAATATTGACAACCCTAACATAACTCGGCACTAGAAAGGTGTGCACCCCTCACTCATGTGAGCCATGTAGGCCCCTAATCATACTCAAATAGTCTGCCATAACGGAATAAAATCAACACATTCTCTGCATAGTAATTCTAACAATTAGACATGCATATACACATATATCAGCCAGGGCTTACAGAACACTTATCCATTCGCAGATGTAGTCTCTCTTTACTTGTGAGGAATGGGGGATCCCTTCTCTGAGTTAAAAGTCCCTCGGTTTTCCATCCCATTTCTACATTATGTAACGCACACATGTATTCCTAACATAATCTTTACCATCTCACTCACATGGTTTACCACATGCAGTTCAATTGAGATATTATCAAGAATTACAATGGCGTTTCGCCTAAAACCCATTTCCAAAGCATGGGATCCTTCCCATGAAGTTTGGCTTCTACAGGCCATCACACATGGTCTTTCTGCAGTGTGTCTTCCTAGCACACTTATCAAATAGCCAAACTATCATTAGTAATTATCAGCAAAATCACAAATCTGAAATTTACAAATATGTTCATGCAAAAATCAGATTTCACATTGTCCCTACAATCAGCTTAAAACTTTAAATGCAGCCATATCATTTTTTTCTAACTCTGTCCTTCCAACAGAGCACTCTGGTAGTCCTCTCCTCATGACTACCTTTGTACAACCTTCTCCTGCATTCCCAACAGCTCATGAAATGATCTCATAATTACCACTAATTCATCATTCTATCTATTATTTATTTGCAATGATCATACATCACAACCATGCATTCACACAATGCATCTCAACATGTGCACGCACACCTATGCATGCACCTTTACAACATTTACACAAACTTTTCATGTGCATTCACTTCATGCAACCATAGGTTTACAAATCTTCCAATGCACACTTACCATTCCAAACACATATGACCCTTGCTTGCTTAGTTATTAAACTCATAACCAATCTATGGCATGCTGTAGTTTCATATGAATGCATTCTAACATTTAAACAGTAACATGGTAGAAGGTCCTTTGCCCTTACTACTCCATACCTTACCATGCCATGGTGGTATGGCATTCACATCAAGTGCATTCAACCATACATGCATACCAGCTTATGATTATAAAGTATGGTTCAAGGAATTATTATCCAATCCTTCAACACTTATACCATTAGCACAAATAGATCATACCTGCATGGTTCCCATTAGCATTCTTGATGTTACCTGGCCCGCTTGGCTTCAAGGATTAAACAATCCTTTCACCAATCCTCATGATCACAGGTCTACTGCACCAACCTTTCTTCATAAGTTTACTGGTCACATGCAACAACATCATCAACATTTTCAACTAGGATTCAACCACAACAATTGTCATTAGTGGTTTATTGCATATGTAAAACATCACTAGCTTTACCAATCTACAATTCTCATATTCATGTACTATGCAAGATCTAGCAATATGTCTACTAGTGCATATTCATTTCAATTTATCTAATCATCTCTCATTTTCAGCATCTCTATGCTATGATTTTCTGTATATACAATCATAAAAGATAACGCAAGATTAGAATGGGGTTAAGGAATTCTCCCTTCCAATTCCCTTTCATAGCATCGAGTTCTTCTTCCATGTAATAGCTGGTCCAATTGCATGGCCCGCTCATGCTTCTGTAGCTCTTTTGGAGAACTGCAACAACTCTCATTGAACTAGGTTCACATACCTACTACTCTCATTGCTTTCCAAATTGGTGGTCAAGTCCAACTTGGCCTCTTTTGGACTAACCTGTAAGCTCGTAATTCAACCCAAATAGCCCCAGTGCTGTAACTAAAGCTCTGATACCACTCTGTAGTGTCCCCAGATCACCTCGGTGTCCTTTAGAGGTGATGGGAGACCCGTATACTCTTTTTTTTCTCCAAATTCGACTGAATACACACACATAGTTGAAATGACTTGGATCCGCAATCCGCAATCCGCAATCCACAATCCGCAATTACGGATGTGGAAGTGCAAAACTTCATAACCGGAAAGCTTACCTTTCCGTAATCCGCAAGCCGCAACAACGAATCCGCAATCCGCAAGTCACAACAGCGAATCCACAATCCGTACTGTGGGTGTGGAAGTGCAAAACTCCACAATGGAAAACTTACCTTTCCGCAATCCACAATCCGTAACTGTGAATCCACAATCCGCAACTACAAATCCACAATCTGTACTGCGGGTGTGGAAGTGCAAAATCCCACAACTGAAAAGTTACCTTTCCGCAATCTGCAATTCGCAACTGCGAATCTTCAATCCTCAACTGCGAATCCGCAATTCGCAATCTGCATTTGCATATGCGGAAGTGCAAGATTTTCCCATAAAAAAACTTACCATTCCGCAATCTATAGATGCAGGCATGCAGAACCACACCCCTGCAATGGTAACTCTCCACACAAATTCTGAGGGGCATAACTTCCTCATCCTTGTCCCAAATGAAACAAGGTTGGTACCGTTGGAAATCTCTTGGTGAGATCTATCCAGTGGTGAAATCCCTGCACCATCTGAGCACTCATACCATGATAAATTTTCCACTGAATTTCTATCCATAACTCCACTTAAAAGACCTAAACCTTATTACTGCTAGGGTTCTACTCCACTTCTTCCAAGTCTTTTCTCCTTCATCTGGACCACATGGTGCCTATTCTCTTGGTCACAATCCTGACTGGACTAGGCTGCACATCTTAGCCTTGAACTTAGCCTTATTCATCAAGGGTAACATATGTAAGTACAACATAAGTATAAAAGGAAATATACATAAGTATGCTCTATAACTCATGTATGAGGGTCCATGCATCCATAAACACAAAGATACTGAAGCATTATCCACCCTTCAAAAGGGATTATACTTAGTCTATTTTCTCTAATCAGATTGAGGGATGACATGTGGATGTTTAGCCCTACTCCTCAAGCATGAATATATATATATATGAATACCAACATAACAAGAAGATGCAAGGTGCAGGAGTAAAACAATAACATGCCCAACAACCTAATACACAACACTTGGGAAATCAACCCTACTAACCATCTAAACCAAATAATACATTTGAAATATATAATGCACACACATATAGCATATGTGAAACTAGTAATGCATTAAACTCATGCACAAAAACAACTTCAAACACAAGTTCAGATGCAAAGCTTAAGTATACATCCCTACTCATACATAGCTTCCTATTGCTCCACTTCCATACAAATTCATTCAATCAATAACAGGTATGTAATAAGCATAGTTATAAACACATGAGACATCCTTGATCCAAAACACCACAAGGCACTTCTCTTTAATTGGAAACCACCAGGAAACCGACTATGGACTGCAACGTTCCATCCCAACCATCACTAGTACAAAATGACAAATAAGTGACTAGGTGACTAAAAAAGTTAGTCACCATTGTTTTTTCAAGGGATAAACAACTAAAATTGAGCAATTTTAAATAAGCCCACAAAAAACAACTAAGATAAACGACTAATTTAGTCATGGGATAAAATATATGATTAGATAACAAGTGACTAAATACAAATGACTAACATAAATGACTGATTTAGTCACGGGATATAAATATGACTAGCGAACAACGATTAATGTGAATTAGTTGTTTATGTTAGTCATTTTTAGTTGTGTTACACTCACAATGGAAAATTACAATATTTTACTAAATTTTAACAATGTGGATGGATGAAAAAGTCATCAATGGAGAAACAAACCAAAAATAAAAGAGGAAAGGTATATATAACCGCTAAGTACAAAAAAATATAAACAAGGAGAAAGGTCTCCATCTATGAGCCAAAAACAAGAAAATTGCCTTTGGAAAAAACTAGACCCGACCCGCACCACTCCTCAAAATGAATAAACCCCTCTAAGGCCACAAGACCATGTCTGGATAAAGCATCTGCATGTGTATTGAACTCCCTGAAGATATGCATGATAGAGACATCAAGAAAGGCCTTGAGCAGTCGAATATTAACACGAGCCATCCAAGATTCATAGAGCTCCATATAAAATTTAGTAGATTGTAACACTATAAATGGATTCATGAGAGACCCCCTATGCGTCTCAGCAACATTTTCTTCGTTTAAGACATCCAGTGAGGTCCCTATAGCTCCAAATGTTGGTGTATGTGTTCTCTTCAGAGCATCCCACCAATAAATTATGTTTGTTTATTACATTATAGATTCTTATTTAAGGATTTTGGCATCAAAGTTTTAAAATTGTTTGGTGGAATGCTTTTGTTTCTGATTTTATGTGAAGAATGTTATGAATTGTTGCTTTGACATTGTTCATCTAAGTTGTAAGAGAACCATGGTGGTGCTTTTCATTTCGGCCATTGCACCAAGCAATGTTGCTTCGCTATTACATCGTAGATTCTTATTTAAGCATTGGAACATTGGATTTTAAAATATCTGTAAAAATTAATCTGAAGTAAGTTTGAGAGTGAGGCATGATGATCTACAATCACAATGATGACTTGGTAAAGGAACTTTTTACTTATCATTGGATTCAAGGATCAGTTGTTTGTCTCATGTTTGTGAGAACTTTCACATGCTTTCAAAAATATAGAGATCATACCCTGAAGAAAGTCTTTAATTACAAACTTATATATATTGGTTTACCTATATAGATAACTTTCTATAATATATATTCATTTTTGTCAAGTTTCAGCTATAGCATGGTGTGCTTATTGCATACTCAAATCTTTTGTGCAGCTTCCCTCATTTATGTGCCCCACGCGCCAATCATGGAAGCGTTGTGCAACACATGTGTATATTACCCACTTCATTGATTGCCAGCGGCAGATGAAATATAATCCCTTGTGGGCTGCTTCCTATGGAATTTCAACTGGTCTATATGGAAATGGTTTAATAGGAACATCTGCAACTACTGCTTTGGGACATGGAGGTAGGTCCCACGAATTACTGTGGACTTGTCTAAAGGATAAAGGACATGCTAATGGAGATTCTACTACTGCCAATGTAAATGGGGAAAATAATAGGGAAGGTAATGCATGCATGGATGCACCAGAAATAAAGTCTAATTCACAACAGCAAACTCAAGCAGCACATAAAAAGAGCCCAATATTTCAGTGTAATGAGGCTTTTTCAAAATTTTATTAAAATGCCAATTTTTCCACTTCTTCCCCAATTTCGACATTTGACTAGTTTTACTGTTTTAACCTCCAAATCAACCCAAATGCTCCCAAATATTCTGTAGGAGTGTACGAATGGTATTTAGACCTAAATATAAGGTTCAGGGATATTTTATGGCCCTCCAAATACTGCTGCAAACTTGATTTGTATTCTGATCAATATATGTAATTTTGACTAGTAATTTGTGCATCAAATCCCCCCGGGGTAACACTGCAAATGGCCTTCCAAATGCCTCCAAACTCCCACGAATTTATGAACAGAGGTATGTAATGTGTTAAGTATGTGATTAAGGTCTCATATGCACCATTAATTGATTTTTACTAATGTTTTAACTCTCTCACATTCAACAGCAAAAACCCCCAATTCGACCCTTGGGGAAATGACACTATTTCACCTCTCAATACAAACAAACTGATTAAAAATGCTTCAAATGCTCAAGTACAGTACATGAAACTTGTAGAATATATCCATGGAAGTATATGAATCACAAATATATCAGAGAATCATCCATCCATTCGAAATAATCAACCTTATAGTGTCATACATCAAAGCATTGGGGAAATGGACATTGTTTGCTCATTAATCAATAATTTTGCATACAGTCAATGGGTATTTCAACCTTTTAGTTTCTGAATATGAAGAACAGAGGATATGAAGCTATTACAATCATAAAAATATCATATGAAGCTCTCCCAATGAGTGCAATATCTCACCCAAAGCGCAATCCCTCAAGGAGCCCGAATATGCCTTCAAAATTGGAAATGGTGGAGAGAAAGTGCTGCACTAAACCAAACCATGAAACTTCCTGTAGCTTCTACCTACAAATAAAATCCATTAAAGCACCATGAAAGACCTGAGTGGCCTCTCCAAACACCAACTTGGATGGGAATCTTTCACCCTCGAAATTGGCTAAGGCAAGAAACTAGTCATCCACTAGTTCTCTCTTCACAAATGCAATTTTTCTCAAACCATCAAAATCCATTCTCATACTTAATTTTTAAATTTTATAACCAACATTAGCCTTCAAGGGGTCGAAATCCTCTCAATAAATTTCCATTTAGAAAATATTCCTCTTTTGCCACTTGTCTCCTAGTTCAAACCTTCCATCTTCTCCCAAATTTGAATTTGAGTCTCTTTAGCTTCCCCCAACTCCATGAGCGCCTTGCTTGAGCCTATTTTTGGGGCGGACATGTCATAATGGTTAGGTGTAAGAAGCCAGGTCTAAATTTTGTCATAAATGTCATAGATGCTTCATTATTGTTGTCATAAAACCAGGGAATCTATCCCAAGTGTCCACTAGTTTCCAATTTGACTCTTCCTCTCCCATGGAGGTTACTATTCCATCCCATTTCAACCTAAGATGCTCAATGCCATGTGTTATGACTTACCAACTCACCCAACAGTGTTCACCTTCCCATGAATTCGAATTGGCAAGAGAGAGCTGCCATGTGTCATTGAAAAATCAAGCTAGTGTGGGTCCCACCACCTCCATATGTCTCCAAAACCACTTGCCACTCAGAATTTTTCTTGAATTTATTTATTCACCATATTTATTAAATTCTTGAACCCTTATAATGTCTAAATATCATTTATTAGCTTCCTTATTACCATCCCACATGTGCCCATCCAAACTAGGAAACTAGTAGGATTGATGGGATTTTCTTACTGTGCACTTATTTGAATGGGGACATTACAGTCCTCCCCACCCAAGATTGCTTGTCCTCAAGAAATTTTGGATTTGGATGTTGCAAAATCTTCTCCTCTTCCCATGTGGCATCTTTATTTGGTAAGTCCTTCCATTGCACTAAATATTCTTTGATGATTCTACTCCTCAACCTTCTTTCCCGTGTCTTCAAAATATTTTCTGGAACAAGTGTGAGTTGATCTTCATCATCCAAAGGAGGAAGTATTTCTGAAGTGATGATTTGCTGACCAAGAATTTTCTTGAGACAAGAAACATGAAATACATTGTGGATTTTACTCCCTTCCGGAAGTTCTAGTTCATATGCTACTTCTCCAACCTTCCGCACTACCTTGTATGGCCCATAGTACCTTGATTTTAATTTTTCTGCTCCATTCTTTTTTAGAGATGTTTGTTTATAAGGCTGCAACCTTAAATATACTAAATCATTGACTTGAAAGGTTCTTTCTTCTCTATGCCTATCAGCATATTGTTTTTGTTGATTTTGAGCAACATGCAAATTGCCTTTCAAGAGCTTTAAAATTTATTGGCTCTCTTCCACCCAATCTATAGCCTTTGGGGCTCTACTATAACCAAATATAATGTCATCAAATGTAAGTGCATCATAACCATATAATGCTTTGAAAGGAGACATTCCTATTGACATATGATAAGTGGTGTTGTAGCAAAACTCACCCAAGTGTAGCCATTTTGCCCATGCTTTTTGCTGCCCTCCCACATAGTTTCTTAGGTATCCTTCCAACCATTGGTTTACCCTCTCTGTTTGTCCATCGGTTTGTGGATGATAGCTGGTACTTGGAGTCAATTGAGTGCCTACCAATCTAAAAAGTTGTTGCCAAAAAGCACCCATGAATCTACTATCTCTATCACTGACAATGCTCTTGGGGAGCCCATGCAATCTGAAGATTTCTTTAAAAAACATATCAGCCACTTGTGCAGCACTAAAAGATGATGTAACACCAAAGAAATGAGCAAATTTTGTCAACCTATCAACTACCACATAGATGCAATCCTTACCCAAGGATTTAGGCAATCCGATGATGAAATCCATGGAAATACTGTCCCATTTTTGCTCTGGAATGGGCAATGGTTGTAATAGGCCGGCTGGACATGTAAGTTCTGATTTGTTTTGTTGACATGCTTTACATTCATTCACATACTTCTGAACATCTTCCAGCATCCCCTTCCAAAAAAAGCTTTTCCTCAATTGTCTATAAGTTTTGAAGATCCCCGAATGGCCCGCTAGTGGAGAATCACGTGCTTCTTGCAAAATTCGGTACTTGAGCTTGGAGTTATGAACTAAATAAATTCTTCCCTTATAATATATCAGCCCATTCAAAATCCTATAATTATCATCCCCTTTGATTCCATCCAACACATCACAAGAAAATTTGTCTTTGGCATATTCAACTAGTAGCATGTTTTTCCAATCCTTGGCAATATCCATGAGAGAAAAAGAAGGCCTTCTTGATAAAGCATCTGCTACTATATTATTCTTTCCTTTGACATATTCAATATCAAAATCATAAGCTTGAATCTTGCCTACCCACTTTTGTTGCCTTTCATTTAGATCTTTTTGGGTGAGAAAGTGTCTTAGACTATTGTGGTCAGTTTTCACCACAAACTTGCTGCCCACCAAGTATTGTCTGAATTTGGCCAATGCATGCATAATGGCCAGCATTTATTTATCATAGATGGAGTAAAGTTTTTCATGAGGCTGCAACTTTCTGCTCTCAAAGGCTATGGGGTGTTGGCCTTGCTTTAGGACAGCCCCTATTCCTCCACCTGAAGCATCACATTCCATAACAAAAGGTTTAGTAAAATCATGAAGTGCAAGTATGGGACAACTACTCATTACCTCTTTCATTTTTTGGAAGGCCTTTTCAGCCTCTTCATCCCACTTGAAATCATCCTTCTTAGTCAAATCAGTGAGTGGAGAAGTCAACTTGGAGAACCCTTTCACAAATTTTATGTAGTAGGTGAATATGCCAAGAAAGCCTCTCAATTCGGTAATATTTTTTGGTGATGGCCATTCCAAGATAGCTCTGATTTTTTCCATGTGTACCTTCACTCCTTATTGCCCAATAATGTGCCCAAGATACAGTAGTTCTTTCATCCCAAACTCACATTTTGATAACTTAGCAAATAAGGACTCTTTTTGCAAGATTTTCAACATAATCTCTAACTGCTGCAAATGCTCTTCCCATGTTTTACTGTAAATGAGAATATCATCAAAGAAAACCAGAACAAACCTTCCTAGTTGCTTGCAAAATATCCTATTCATACATGCTTGAAAGGTGGCTGGAGCATTAGTTAAGCCAAAAGGCATGACAAGAAATTCAAAGTGGCCAAAATGACATCGAAAAGCGGTCTTTTGCACATCTTCATCTTTCATTCGAATTTGGTGATACCCTGATCTAAGGTCAATTTTTGAGAAGTATTTGGCCCCATGTAGCTCATCCATGAGCTCATCAATCCTAGGAATAGGATACATATTCTTGATATTCTTTTTGTTCAAGGCTCTAAAATCTATGCACATTCTCAACGTTCCATGTTTTTTCTTCACTATCACTACTGAAGAAGCATAAGGGCTAGAGCTTGGTCTAATGAGTCCCAACTCTAAGAGTTCTTGGATAGATTTTTCAATCTCATCTATGAACTTTTTAGGATGCCTATAAGGTGGTATCTGAATGGGTGAAGTACCCTCCTCCAAAATAATACTGTGCTCAACCCCTATATCCGGTGGCCTGCCATGTGGAAGGTCTCTAAAAACCTTTTCATATTTTTGCAAAAGTCTCTCTATCTCCTTTGGGTGTTTGAAAATATTTATAGTTGGCTTGGGAGATGTAATATGACATTCAGCAGCCCATTCTATATCCCCATGCCTCAATATAGATCTCATACTATTGCAAGTTACTACTTGATTTGGATAAGTGTGTTGCCCTCTCACAATTCTTTGTACTCCTTTTGAATCTTGGAATTTCATTTCGGGAATTTGATAATTTACTATATGCTCTCCTATTGAATACAGCCATTACAATCCCAAAACCACATTAGTATCAGCAACATCAACCACATAAAAACTATCAACAAAAGTATAGTTACCTACGGTGACTTGCAGCTTTGGAACCCATGTTTTGCATTGCATTGTGTTGTGACCGGGAATGACAACTGTGAAGCCATCAAATGGTTCAATAGGTATCTTTCTTTTCTCTACCATCTCTGCATCAATGAAGTTATGAGTGGCTCCTCCATCTACCAAAACTAAAGTTATTTGTCCTTGTACCACACCTTTGCATCGGATAGTATGATAGCGAGGTACTGCTGAAAGCACTGCCATTCTTGCTTTGTCCGGTGAAGGCTGATTTTCTTCTTGTCTTTCCTCTTCTACTGCTGTCTCATATGCCTCTTCTTGATCTGAAATATGTCCATCTTTATCCATGCCCCCATCATACCCCTCATTATCAGAAAATACTTCTATGTATTGAGCTTTTCCTTTGGTACATTTGTGCCCCGATGTCCATGGTTGGAAGCATGTGAAGCACAGTTTCTTTTTTCTAAGTTCATCCCTGTTTAGTCCCTCTTTTTTATTCCTCTCAAATGACTCTCTTTTCCAAGGTTTCTTATCATATCCATCCCTTTGCCAAGGTTTCTTTTCAAATTTGTAGCTAGGCTTAGGAGGAAATCTCGTTGTAGGAAGCACATTTTGGAGATCCCTAGTCAAGCTCATTGCATCTTTTAATGTAGTTGGCTTGCGGGATTTGACCAAACCTCTTAAGGGTTCAGCCAAACCTTCAGTGAAAAAAAATACTAATCTTCCCATAGATACATCAGCCACCTTGACTGATAATTTTTGAAAGTCCAACATATATTCGGTAGGGGACCCAGTTTGCTTCAATTGAGCTGGTTCTTTGAAAGGCAATTCTAAATCTTTTTGTTCAAATCTTTCTAGTACCCTGTCAACAAATTCTACATATGTTTTAACCTAATTATGACCCAATGTTTTCAGCCCATGAAACCACCATTCATTGGCATCTCCTTCCAAATACAAAATGACCATTTTTAATGCATCCTCTTCCAACATAGGATTCAGCTGAAAATATACATCCAATTTTTGCACCCAAGTGTTAGCAGAATTTTGAGAAGAACCATCAAAAGTAGGAAGTGACATTTTTCCAATAGCACTATTCAATTCTTTGTTTTGGAATGGACTCCTATTGTCTCCCTTCCTTTTAATCTTTTGCATAGCATCAATGTAGTCACTGAGTGGTACACCTCTTTTACACTCTTCATTCAAATCATTCCAATCTTTTACTAGTTTCTTGTAATCCAATTCAAGATTGGGCTCTTCTTTGGGTGTGAGAAATTTAGGTGCAGTATGCCTTTGTGTGCTTTGAAATTCATCAGGTCTATCATGAGGTCCTATACCTAAGAAAATATGCTCATTCCCTTTCATCTTTTCCCCTGAGTATGAACCACTATTATCTCCTATCATCCCTTTGCCTGAAAGTTGCCTACCCAACAATTCGAATCCTTTCATCATTTGTTTATTCATATCTAGCATAACCATGGTAATTCCTTCAAAACATGGTTTTAAGGCTTCAATCAATTCCTCATGTCTTAATTTTTCCTCCTCCTCTCTACCCATTGTTTTAGAAAAAAACTCTTTTTCTGCTACTATCTCTTCTTCAACCAAAACTTCTTCAACTACTGATTCAAAGGGTGGTGGTTCATTTTTTTGGCTTCTTGTTAATACCATCAGGTTCCAAGACTATGCTTTGATACCACTTGTAATGACCATTTTTCAAAATTTTATTAAAATGCCAATTTTTTCAGTTTTTCCCCAATTTCGACCTTTTACTAGTTTTACTGTTTTGGCCTCCAAATCAACCCAAATGCTCTCAAATCTTCTGTAGGAGTGTATGAATGGTATTTAGACTTGAATATTAGGTTCAGGGATGTTTTATGGCCCTCCAAATGCTGCCACAAACTTGATTTTTATTCTGATCAATATATGTAATTTTGACTAGTAATTTGTGCATCAAATCCCCCCGGGGTAACACTGCAAATGGCCTTCCAAATGCCTCCAAAATCCCACGAATTTATGAACAGAGGTATGTAATGTGTTACGTATGTGATAAAGGTCTCATATGCACCATTAATTGATTTTTACTACTGTTCTAACTCTCTCACATTCAATAGCAAAAACCCCCAATTCGACCCTTGGGGAAATGGCACTATTTCACCTCTCAATACAAACAAACTGAGTAAAAATGCTTCAAATGCTCAAGTACAGTACATGAAACTTGTAGAATATATCCATGGCAGTATATGAATCACAAATATATCATAGAATCATCCATCCATTCGAAATAATCAACCTTATAGTGTCATACATCAAAGCATTGGGGAAATGGACATTGTTTGTTCATTAATGAATAATTTTGCATACAGTCAATGGGTATTTCGACCTGAGAGTTTTTGAATATGAATAATAGAGGATATAAAGCTATTACAATCATAAAAATATCATATGAAGCTCTCCCAATGAGTCAAAGATCTCACCCAAAGCGCAATCCCTCAAGGAGCCCGAATATGCCTTCAAAATTGGAAATGGTGGAGAGAAAGTGCTGCACTAAACCAAACCATGAAACTTTCTGTAGCTTCTACCTGCAAATAAAATCCATTAAAGCACCATGAAAGACTTGAGTGGCCTCTCTAAACACCAACATGGATGGGAATCTTTCACCCTCGAAATTGGCTAAGGTAAGAAACTAGTCATCCACTAGTTCTCTCTTCACAAATGCAATTTTTCTCAAATCATAAAAATCCATTCTCATACTTGATTTCTACATTTTATAACCAACATTAGCCTTCAAGGGGTCGAAATCCTCTCAATAGATTCAATAAATTTCCATTTAGAAAATATTCCTCATTTGCCACTTGTCTCCTAGTTCCAACCTTCCATCTTCTCCGAAATTCGAATTTGAGTCTCTTTAGCTTCCCCCAACTCCATGAGCGCCTTCCTTGAGCCTATTTTTGGGGATGACATGTCATAATGGTTAGGTGTAAGAAGTCAGGTCTGAATTTTGTCATAAATGTCATAGATGCTTCATTATTGTTGTCATAAAACTAGGGAATCTAGCCCAAGTGTCCACTAGTCTTCAATTTGACTCTTCCTCTCCCATGGAGGTTACTATTCCATCCCATTTTGACCTAATATGCTCAATGCCATGTGTTATGACTTACCAACTCACCCAAGAGTGTTCACCTTCCCATGAATTCGAATTGGCAAGAGAGAGCTGCCACATATCATTGAAAAAACCAGCTAGTGTGGGTCCCACCACCTCCATATGTCTCCAAAACCACTTGCCACTTAGAATTTCTCTTGAATTTATTTATTCACCATATTTATTAAATGCTTGAACCCTTCTAATGTCTAAATATCATTTATTAGCTTCCTTATTACCATCCCACATGTGCCCATCCAACCTAGGAAACTAGTAGGATTGATGGGATTTTCTTACTATGCACTTATTTGAATGGGGACATTACATTCAGCTATGGTGGAAATTTAAGTTTACATTTTATGGACTGTTGAATTATAGTTTAAAAATTTAATCTTATGGATACACATGCTGATAACAAACAACACCAGTGTAATATTTCCTTTTCTTTTGCAAAATGGATCTGTTTTTCGGTTTTCCTTTTACTGGTGCAACTTCTGTCAGTGGTGTTAGTGCAGGAGTTTCTAACACAACAGGAGGAAATGTTCTGATAACTGCAACTATGTTTTCTGCTAGCAACACTACATCTACATGCAATTCTTTAGCCAGTGGTACTGGGAACAACTTATTCGATGGAAGTGTCGCAGATGCTGCAGTTTTACAAGCTCAACTACTCAATTCTGTCATCCAGCAACCTACTTTTCCTTTCTCTATATCACCTGCTCTCTTTGGAACAACATACAGTGGGCCTCTGTTACCACAACAGGTTGATGGTTCAGTCTTGAGCAATATTTCTGACAAACAAATACTATATTATTTTTTTAATTTTCTAATCTATCAATGAGATTTCGTCTTATGGAAATATGTTCTTATAACAATGCACAATCTTTTGCAGGTGCCTCATATTTATAATCACCCATTCTATGAATCTCATATGATGTCTCAACAATTAGCTAATACAACCTCAATAACCACTGGTCAAAATGACCCAAAGAATTCTTAGGGACTTTGTAGTTTTCCTCCCTCAGAATCTTCCCAGCTACAACATCCATAGGCATTATCATTATCACAAGCTGGATTTGTATCACAAAATTTAAATCATACGAATGAAAAGATCACTCCAGCAGATATCAGATTCACTACAAAAGTGCAGCTTGAAATGGTTCAAAGTAATGCATATGGCCAAAACTTTCCTTCGGGGCAGGTCTCAAGTTTGAATTCTCAATCTATAGCAGTAGCTAGTTGCATGCATGCATTGCCGGTTCATTCTAAGGATTTTTTCTTGATGACAAACTTTGGAATAAAGCAAACATGAAAAATGAAACAACAAGCATAATCACATTTACAGTCCCAACAACAGCTAACAACACAAGTATAGAAACCACAGAAAGCATATCTCTCCACACAATATCATGCAACTACTCCTGGTTTGCAAATAGAGTCAAAAGAATTTGACTCTAAATCACAACCATCTTCAATTAATATTAATATAAATAGATGGCTTAATAGTCCTGATTTGAGTCTACCTGTTATTGCACCAATAATAGCATCTCCATGATAGACAGGTCAGAGCATGGTTGATCTTGTAAGAGGGAAGAGTCCATCCCAAAAGACTATCCAGAACAAAGCAATCTCTAGACAAGCTCACCAATATAGCATGCCTAGTAGTCACAATCAACAGAAGCAACAACAACAACTGGCACTAAGAGAGAGAGTGGTAACAAATGTAGTCGTATATGGTGGGATAGCCAACAATGACAGAAGCTATGGTAATGGTGGTCATGAGGAAAACCAAAAGGCATCTATTAAAAGCAATTTGGACAAATCAAATGTATTAAGGTCTGAATGGGAGGCTTCTCAAATTATGCAAGGTTCTCAAATAAATGTTGACTCAAAAATAGTAAACAATGCTACACCAATTACATTTTCAGAAGGGTCAGTCCCTAAGGCTGCTACCTTTTCCAAGCTTCCTACTCAATAGGGGATCCATTTTCCAGGGCAAGATGCATGTGTCGCTAGTCAAGGGTTAAGATGTGTCCAAACTACTCAGGATTTACCTCAGATGAAAGCTACTACTATTGCATCAACAGTATCACTTTTGCCTGAAATATATAGTAATTCACCTCGAGTTATGCAGAGGGGCACAAGTCAAGGGGTGAACAACCTATAATGAATTCAGGTCCAGTTCAAAGGATATTTCTAGGTCCATCTCTACCTTCAGCTGTTTCCATTGCCACTACATTGCTTTGTGTCCCACCTATTTCAAAGTCAAGGATTGGTGTTGTTACCACAAATTCCATGTCTCGGAAAGATTATCATTTATCTTAGCAAAAATTATCTATGGCATCCACTTCAGTCAAGGGTTCTTCAGTAGCAAATATGGTAACAATCTTGGGCTCAGGCCCACCAGGAACACCTCTACAAGGACAACGAAATCAAAATTATTACAATATACAACAATCCCAGCAATAGAAGCATCATGGGCAGATTGTACTACAAAATTATGCTCTGAATCGGAACTATTCCCACCAAATACTCAAGCAGCCTCACCACAGCAACAACATCCTTAGGTTGGGCAACATCTTCTCAGTCACCAACCTCTACAATAAGAAGTTCGGACCACAGGGGCTTCACTAGAAGGATACAAAAATAGTTTAGGGTATTTTTTATATGGGTGGGCTGACAAATATCTGCCAAATGGAGATGGCGGGATCACGACCGGATGAGAAATTGGGTTGAGGCAAGGCTCAGGCTTACTAGTATGTAGGGAAATCACATCTTAAGGCATGCTTGAGGCCAGGGGTTTTCGTCATGAAGTGGCTTTCCAGTCAATCATAATCGAGAGACAATGGTCATTGACAGCCAATTGTTACCAATAGCACTCAGCTAGTTGTTACCAATAGTCTTGGGAGGCTCTAATCCTCTAGGGCCTGTTATAGGCACTCGATAGGCCGTGGGGGCTTGAATACCCAACCACTTGTGCCTATTACAGTCCTTGGGAGGTTTATTCAGTCTACTAGAGCTTGTTACAGGCCCTAGGGGCTTGGATACCTAGCCCACAATAGGCTAAGTCAGTGATTGGGGAACTGCAACATGAAATCTAAATGTTGTGCTATGTGCATTTTCTCTAGTTACATAGAAGAAGTGATCTCCTATCTCTTCATTAGACCATTAGATGTTGCAAATCATAATGATATGTGGTTGAGTAATTGCATTGTGGGTGAAGTAATGTGCATCCACAATATACATCGAAAGAAGCAAGCTGCATTGTAGAATGCATGTGGGGTCATAAGAGGGGTATCATATCAATATACTAGGTAGAAATATAAAGGTGTATAAAAAATGTTAATGAAAAAATTGATACATACAATATCTAGTGAAAATAGGGCTTTTTTTAAATGAGGAAGGCATATTGGGAGGGGTTAAAAAAACGATTTTGGAAGGTATTTTCCAATATTTAGTAAAATTAGGGGTATTGTTTCATATGCCACGAATGAACATGCTATGATAGTGCTTTATTGAGTGAATCCCCCGTGGTTCGGACACAATCTCAAGTCCAATCATAGACTATACCTCAACAACCAACACTGCATCAGCAACAAACATCACAACATTTGCAGCAACTGTCAAGGCAAATTGTGCCCTTGTCCCAATAGATTGGGAGCATACAACAACAACACCTCAAACAAGTACAGCCAGTTATTCCAACATCTTTTGGGATCACTGTAAGTGGGGATCTCTTGAATAATCTAGGGTCTGTCAATGCAGGACATGCTTCTTTTAGTGTAGTTTCTAGTAGAGTGACAACTCCAGCAAAGTCAATAGGAGAAACCAATACACCTTGTCCCAATTCCAAAATAAACAGTAGCGATGGACATGTACTTCCACATAGCCGCAATGATGCATCTTCAAGTCCGCAGCATGTTAGCAATACATATACAGTTTCTTTACCTTATCCAAGTTCATTTTCACATCCTATGCATAATTATGGAGCAGTTGAAAAGGTTAGTAAAAAAATGAAAAATTATCCATTTTTGGGGTCCTTACAGCAGGCCAACCCAACCATCCCTGTGTCATGATGTAAATTTGAGGCTCCTACCTTGGTACCAAGCTCCATTGGAGCCTCAACCACTCCTTCAAATTCTCAGCTCTGATCCTCCTCCCAATGAAGCACCCAACAATCATGATGTTTACCATGCTGAACACCTCATGCATTTTTATGACCTATTATAAAACTAGTTTCACAGGTGCTCCCTTTAATCTTAGATATTTCCTACACTTTGTCTCCTTCACTGTCTCTTTTTGCACTCCACTATTGTCCTTTCTGCTTATTACCTTCTCAGTTATCGCCTTTTGCTTATTACCTTCTCAGTTATCGCCTTTTGCTTATTACCTTCTCAGTTGTTCCCCCTAGGCTCACACTTGCATCACCATAACTTTCCAGTCCCACATTTGGCGCTACAGGTTCTGTCTGTGGTTGTTCTAGATCACACAAGTTTCCAATGGAAATGTGATGGCCAGAAGAGGCATAGTGACCAACCAATAGGATTGGAGAACTCTGACCCTCACAACAATCATACCCTAATTCCAGTGCTAGAGACAGTTTGTGAGGGAGGATTTCTTGTGCATGAACTCAAACATTTGATGTTCCCAACACCATAGTTTCTACAACCTTCTTTGATAACCCTTCTATCACCTCAACCCTATTAAGTATTTTCGTTGACATGTAATATTCCTTTGGATCTATTCCTGATAGTTCTATTAGTGTTGTTAAACCCCTTGCCAGCTTATTCAATGCCTTAATGGAGTTCTGGCCTGAGATATCAAGTCGTGCAGTGAAACCATGGTTGAAGACAGTCTTGTTCTCTGCAATTGATTGGTGGTACACTCCATTGAAAACTAGAGCAGTCCAGATGTCTTGCCGTTCATAGGAATTTGTGGAAAATCGACCCAATCGATCTCCATTGTGAGGTTTATTTCTTATCTTATTACTAGCATCCTCATTCATTGTTAGGAGGTAGCATTGCTTATTGTTGCAGTTGAGGTTTTGCCACTTGAAACATGTGTAGGGGAGATTGATGGACTTGACTAGGTGACGAATGACTGTTCCTCCCATGACATATCTATAATATCCTTTCAGATATCGAATTTGAGACAAGCCTGAATAGATTGTAGGGCCTCTTTCATGTCCTGAACTGCTTAAGACAACATTTTTTTTCATAAGGCCTCAGAAGCCAACATTGACAATAGCATCTCCACCATGCCTTGCATCCTTTCCACATTGATTGGAATGGCTGAATAGTGCCTTAAGTTTTGTATTGCCTTCCTAGCTTGAACGTGCACATTTTTGAATTTTTCATCCAACCCGTGCCATCTAAGGTGCACTGAGAGCCCAATTTGGTATGGGGTGCAAGGAAGGAAGTCACATTGCTCCCAATATTGCTGAGAGTGCAGAAGGGTCGGGTTGGGTGTTTTCCAATAGTATAGTAGCATCAAGTTCACATATTTTTGACCTATTGGATTGCTGCTTAGTAGGTGGTTTGAGTTTCGTTATGTTTTGCTTCTTTTGAGGTTTCCTAATACTCTTCATTTTCAGAATCATCAAAATAGGGTCTCTGATTTTCTGTAGATGCTGGTGTATGTGATGACCAACTAGTATCATCCTTACTTTATGCCCTCTTTTACTTTCCCATCTTAAGAGTTGTCGGGACTAGGGTGTTTGATATTTGACATCTTGATTCACGTGGACAGTATAGCATATTGTCAATGGGGACATGGCCAATATGATACTTGATTTGACCCACTCCATGCCTTCCCAAACTACTATGATATTGTCTAGAATAAATCACCTTTGGAATGAAGCTTCACTATTCTGGATGGATGATCTTGGGAAAAATTTGCTAGACATTCATGGCCAGGGCCTTGGCTAAAATATTGCAAGATAGATCGAGGAGGGTGATTGGTTTCCAACTAGTGATAAGTTCAGGGTCCTTGGATTTGGGTATGAAACGTATCACACATTTGTAACTTGTTTATATTGGCTCCCAATGATATTTTTGTAAATGCTTCTTTCTACACTAGGAGCCAGTCTAGACTGAAAGAGTCCCAAGTAACCTTGTAAAATTCACAGGAAAAATCGTTTAAGCCAGGTGACTTCTTCTCAACCATAACCGGCGAGGCCATTGTTAACTCATTCAGGGTCAATGACTGCACACACACACCCATTTTTGGGCTTTAGAAATTCCATGAGGGACCACATCAAGACAAGTCTGCATGGCCACCATACATTCCTTAGTGAGGCCTTGAAACTGAAACACCATTTTGTAGTGGGAGACAAATTTCCCTTCAATATCCTCTTGTTCAGTTGGCCTTCCATTAGGAGATTTGATCTCAAAGATATTATCCTTACCTTCTTTCAAGGTCAGTGTTCTAAAAATATTCTTCATTGGCAGTTCTTTTATCATAGGGTTATATGGAAGTTGCTAGCTGACCTGCTCAAATGCTTCCTTGACAACTTTATTATGCTTGTGCTAGATTGAGGTGAACTTTGGACCATATCTTCTCATGAAAGAGGTGGTACAAGCAATGGCTTTTTGTCAAAATATAATCCATCCATCTCTTGCATTTTTCCTTGGACAATTCAGGGAACTCTAATTCCTTAAGTGAGATACATTCATAATATACTTAATGCATCTACAACTTGGATGATACCTAGGAATAGAGAAATGTATAGGCTGAAGATCTAGGAATGTGGATTTTTCCAAAATCTTGATTGGCTAAGCTCCTCTACAGTTAAAGAAAGACACATTCTCTTCGAAAAACATAGCCTGTCAATATTTTTAAGGATTCTTTTGTTGCCCTTCGAAAGTTGACCATGTAAACCAAAGATCAGATAGCTCCTTAATTTATTGGGATCATACAACCCTAGCCTAGCTTTGAGGATGTTCTGGTTATTATATTGCCAAAGGCAGGATTGTCATAACCTCATAGATCATTGGGACGAAATTTTATGTTCTCTTTGGGGGGACCATTATTCTCCTTATCGTGAACAACAGCATTGCTATAGATAAATCGAGTTGAATTTTGATAAAATGATATGTCCTCAATCCCTATGTGAGCCATTAAAGGCTATTAGAGGTCCTTTGGAAAGAGATGATCCATTAAAGGCCACCACATATGATCAAAGACTCAACTCCTATCTGGATCTATGCATAGACTTGCCTGTCTTTTTCTTGTTACTCACACTGACCAAAAAGAATAGGTAGGTGAGTGGTAGGTGGTGAGAGATGGTTTATTCTTATTACTCAGAATGCAGCCCCGACTTATTGATACGCTTTTGTCTACTTTTATCATGGTTCCTTCATCCATATTAAGTTCACAAACAAAGGATCTATTTATGTACCATTCTTTCTAACACGGGTCTTGGAACTTAAATGTCAATCTTTATGAAGTTATTGCACTTCTTTGGATTGTTCCTTTCATTAGCATTGGTTGCATAACATTTTCCAATTATATTAATTATTACATATTGCTCTTGTAGGTGATGTTCATGGCCAGTATGCTGATCTTCTACGCCTTTTTGAATATGGTGGTTTAACACCAAACTCAAACGACTTATTCTTGGGGGATTATGTGGACCGGGGCAAATAAATCCTAGAGACAATATGTCTCCTCCTTGCTTACAAAATTAAATACCCAGAATTTTTTTTTCCTTCTGAGGGGAAATCATGAATGTGCCTCAATTAATCGCATATATGGCTTCTATCATGAATGCAAGCATAGACTTAATGTTAGATTATGGAAAAATTTTACGGACTGTTTCAACTGTCTTCCAGTTGCTGCTATTATACGTGAAAAGATCCTATGCATGCATGGTGGTATTTCACCTGAACTGAGCAATTTGGAACAAATAACGAGCATATATCGACCTGCAGATGTGCCGGATACAGGATTGTTATGTGATCTTCTTTGTTCAGACCCTAGAAGAGAAATTGAAGGCTGGGGGGTGAATGATAGAGGTTTTTCTTACACATTTGGTCCTGACAGGGTGTCTGACCTTCTCCAAAAGCTTGATATGGATCTCATATGTCGTGCACATCAGGTTATCTTATAATTTCATTTTGACTTCCTTATCTGTCTTCTTATTGTTGGAAGATAAGTTCATGTGTAGTATGATGCTTTGAGAAAATTATGGTTTCAAGAAACTCAAGGTACTGTGAAAATATATTTTGATAATTATTTGCTTAAAAAGTAAAAAGAGTCACGATTAAATACCTGATGGGGTTCCTTGTTGTGCAGGTGGTGGAGGATACTTATGAATTTTTTGTTGAGAGGCATCTTGTTACAGTCTTCTTAGCTCCAAATTACTATGGTGAATTCGACAATGCCCGTGCAATGATGAGTGTTGATGAAACATTGATGTGCTCTTTCCAGATTCTTAAGCCAGCAGAGAAAAAACCAAGAACTGGTTATGGAAACTCTGAGACACAAAGAGTTGGGACTCCTCCTCATGGTAATAGGGTAAGTTCTCTTTAAACATCATTGTTTTCTATTCATATATGTTTTTTGAGGGTGGATTAAAAACAAAATGATGGCAAAGTATATCATCTTTGGTTCATTCTTTGCTATCTCTTTCTTTTAAATGTGCAACTAGAATTCTTCTATTTAAGATTAATTATGTCATTGTGCTGAGAAACCAACTCTTTTATGAAAGTTTTGAGGTATGCAAGTTTCTATCAAATTGTGGTTTAAATGGATTGCGTCTTATTCTTTACATGCATAATGTTTAGTGGCTTTTATTTATATTTCCATCTCTATCTCTTGCGTCCGAGAACATCAAGTTTTTCATGATGGTGGGTTTGATGGAGGAATATTCGCTGATATTTTTTTACTTGTTTGATGAAGTAGTGTTTTGACATTGTTTGAAGTCCGGGAAAGATCTAAAGCTCATGACATGACATTTGCTAATTTTGAAGAAAGTAGTATTCACTGTTTTGAATTTGAAGGTTGGTATGCTTGCTTAACATTTTTGTTGCAAAGTAGAATAGGTTTGTTTATATTTTGAACATGTATCCCATTAAAAACTTGATCTTGTCTTGTGACAATAACCAGGTAGACTCCAGATTACTTCTAATCTCTAGATGATTTAGCTTCTGTATACATTTATGCTAGATTTAGGCTGCCAATTCATGAGTAGGATTGATTTGTTTGGTATTCATTCAACATTTTTTTTACTCATGATTTTTGTTGACTGCTGGCTTTTGTTGTTGCTTTCATGCTATGGACATATTTATGCTTATGGGACCTTGATGGGTCATGATGAAAGTGCGATGTGAACTAGAAAGGGAGGCTTTGTTCTATGAAGCAAACATGAAGTCTATAGCCTTTGTATTTCTCCATATTTATGAGTTTGCAATGGTTTCAAATTCATGGAGACAAGGTTGAAGTGTGGTATTTTTCCATTCTATCAAGTTTAGGGACTGCTTTTACCAATCTGTATTATTTCAAGGAAACTATGATCAAGGGAAGCTAATTGATATGCGTTGCCTTTTCCTAATATTGTGTGGGATTGATTTCTTGACCCAGGCTGTAACAAAATTGTATTTTCCCCTTAATTCACTAAATATTTTGTTTTCATGATGTTTTTTACCATTAAACCTAAGTTTCACATATGAAAATAGAGACAGGGATATGGTTACAGTGTGTGGAATCGATAGTCTTGAAGGACTAGTACAAGGTAAGCCATTATGGATCTATAGTAACTTGGTAATCATTATTTTGTATGCTTTAATGATGCAAAATTTGTTTGAATATCATCATTGTCAAGCAATAACAACTTCTTAAAGGGTGCTAGCTCAATGGTAGAGCACCTGCCTAATTATAGGCAGGAGATTGGTGGTTCGATTCCTCTGTACGCTATCATAAATTAGTGACTAAGAAAACTACTAAATTCACATATATATGACTATTAGTAGCTAATTTCTAGTATCTTATAGTGCGACTAACATTTAGTCGTATTTAGCTTAGTCATTAATATGTTATCATCTAGTAGTTTATTTAGTCATATATTTGGTCATTAATTGTGGCAATCATTGACTAAATCAATGACTATCAATGACTAATAAGTCAACCAATTAATGACTAGTGAAATACGGCTAGCTATAATGTAGTGGAAATTCACTACTATTAGTCACCGACTCAAAAATAGTCGTTTATAGTCAAATTTTAGTCATTAATTCCTCATTTTGTACTAGTGCATAGATCTCTGCCTAGCCTCTATTATATCAGCAATCATAGATCACCCCCGAGCTGGGGCTATGTTTCCACTAAGGAGTACCACTCACGCTCACTCATAGCATTGGTTCACAGTCACACAGTGGGTTTGTCAAGCAAATGGGGAGGCAGGGATTGAGTTTACTAACTCATTGAGCTCCACCATAGAGATAAAGGTATATCCTGTTGGCTGCAAACATCACAGGAACCCCCATCACCTCCACTATTAGCTTGAGTAAGGTCCCCTTCTCTGCTACACAGTCCCTCATGCGCCCCTTCCATTAGCACTGATCTAGGCAGGCATGGTTGGTCTTGGCTTCTAAACCAATGGACACTTGAGCTTTCACTGGTTCCACTCTGGAATCCAACTCTTTGATCCTTCTCCCACTTCAATCCACTCTTGGATATTTACCAAAATATGCCCACATGAATCCCCTCACAAATTTCCACTATGCGCTTCTAAAACAGGGTTTTCTGGTAATACTAGGCTATGTTATTTGTGCCTCCATAGAATCACGACCTCTGGTTCTTCCCTCTCTGTTCTGCGGGTTCCTGAATGAATGAATTCCTCTTCCCTAACCATGGGATAGGAAACAGGTTGCGCAGATTCCCCAGGCATGGAGTGGTTTACGGGACACGCAAGCACATGTCGTCCCCTACCATACGGGTCCGCAGGTCTATTCCATACTCCATCGACTTCATGAGCTTGTTTCTCAACCGCTCTCTTACAATTGCATTAATGATGTTATGGCAGGTCAGATGGGTTCATGAATGGACGAGTGGAAACATGGGTTCCCATCCCACAATCCCCTCACCACTCCCTAGTGGATACTCAACCCCTATTTCTCACGTTTCCTCCATAGCCAGTCCCTTAGGTGTTTTATTGAAGTATTAATATTTACATCATTTACATTTCTTCATGGCTTACAACCCATGAATAATCAACTGTCAAATAATTTCCTATGCACTAAAACCTAAACATCCACTAGTGGGGCCTTGTCCTTGAGCTCCACATTAGGGTGACACACATTGCATACACTATTTACATTGAGGCCAATAACCATAAGGGTCAAAATAGGGGTACTGCAACTCAAAAGTAACATGTGCACATTATGCATGTGAAGTACATTAAGTGATAAAATAAAGAAACAAATAAAGTGTGAAACCTAGAATACTTTCTGAAGGTTAATGTCAATGTGAGGCCATATGTAATGCAACATATAAAATTTTGCAAGGTTAACGTGTTGCATTAATGGTGTAATTCAAATTGTGAAATTTAATTTAATTAAAAGATATGTTTTATTAAGGGAGTTTAATTTCCAATTAAAAGATAACAATCAACCCATTTACCCATGTTTTTCGTTGATCATGTACTCTAAAAATCAAGGGTGGAACAAAAAAACCTTCTAACAGTCACAAGACAACTCAAAAGTAACATGTGTCAGCATATGCATCTTGTAGTACATTAAGTGATAACGTTAGGAAACAAACAAAAGATGGAACTTAGAATCCTTTCTAGAGGTTAATGTTAGGCCACATGTAATGCAACATACCAAAATTTTCAAGTTTAACATGTTGCATCAATGGTGTAATTGAATTGTGACATTTTATCCCAAAGGACTTGAGTTAAAAGGCGAGATAAATATAATATGCCCTTTCTAGAGACAATTCATTAAAAAACACATTGAAATTGAAATTATACTATGATGTTCTCTCCTTTGTCAAAAGAAGTTTAATAAGGTTGATTTTCCAAGTTATGGACTATTTTGGATTCCTCAACTATTATTGCACGTGAACTTGCATATACCAAGCTACAACAAATATTTCACAGAAGTGGAGTTGTCTATGTATTATCTATGATGCAAATCTTATGGTAAAAAATATTTTTTGGGCACAAGTTTTGCTAATATAGAGCCAACGATGTGATAAATTTTTTCCATTCAAATTGACAACCATGGGATTCAATTTAATTCTTAATGTGTTTTTGTGGAGGAGAGTCAAAATTTGTACCAACCAGTTCATGGTTCCTCCTTTCTTCTTTGGGCCATTCACTTTCACTTGTCTATAAATGGATAAGAACAAACCACTTTCAACTTCAAACTTGTTTAGAATTTTTTTTTACCTATGAGTAAAAGTAATTATTTCAACCAATTACTAAATCTACAAGATAATAAAACGTTATTAAGTTTTAACATATATCAAATAAGTCATTTTAAAAAAATGTGAATAGTTATGTGAAAAACTATTAGCAACAACACCTATAAATTGTAACTTGGAATTGTACAAAGTGGAATTGGGAACCCCCCATAACAAAACCTTGTTTCCATGCCTTTTTCCAGTCACAAGTGTTAACCCGGCTCAATATCAAAACAACAAAAACAATTTTATGTTTAAGAAAAAACACATAATAGTTTCATTAAAATTTGTTTTAGATTATTATCAAAATTTTAAAAAAATTGAAAATAACTTCTTACCAAAATCAGTAGCTCTAAGTATGTGGTAGCGAAAGGAGAGAACTTTCAAACTGTCTAGAGAAATGGGTATCTAAATTCAGCAAGTGCTTCTAGCTTCTGAGGCCCGTAACCAAAAAACAAATGTCTCTGAAATTCCATAGTTGATGCTTGGGAGATTCGGTACTATGATAAATGATGATGCTTGGTAAATTCGGTAGCTAATAAATTGTTGATGCTTGGTGGGTGGTTGGGTTAATTCCTTCATTAACATAGTTTAAAACCGAATTCTTCTTCTAAAATGGCACACACCTGTCTCTTGGAGTTGCACTCCCGAATTTGAAAACTGACTTATTATCTAAAGGAAGGGCATAAAGGCTAGGGAGAGGCACTAAAAAGAAGGGAACAACCCCATATTGGGACAATACTAGGGCAATATCAGAAAGAAAGAACAAATGGAATGAAAAAAATCCGTCCCCATTGAAGGAAACCTCACCCACCTACTCTTCAATCAAATGGGAAAGTTTCACTCAAGTGGGGAAGTTTCAATATCCATTATTACATATATAATAACATGCCACGCCACTTATCTAGGCATACACATATCTTAACAAGCTTATTAATAAAAATGATTGATGGTTTGGAAAAATAATTAATTGTCAAAAATACGTCCTAGCAATTTATTTTCCCATTCTTTGATACGGTTTGTTAAAAATTTTAACCGTATTTTGACAGGTAAAATGCCTTATGATGGGAGTATTCCCATCAAATTCCATCCTTGAGAATGACTCTTTAATAAAAAACACGAAGATGAATATGTATGATTCCATTGGTGAATCTGATTTGATGACATGTTTATTCATTGAATATGGTGAGCACTTTCATAATTCTAGGTTGAGATGATGGAGCACATTGTCAAGTTGTATAACGTGACAATACATATCTCATTAACATGGATAGATGGTAAGCTTGACTGGAACAGTAAAAATAGGTTGTTTCTTTAAAGTGGAGGAAAGTAGGGAAGACAAGCCTTCTATTCATGGAATATGGTGAACACTTTCTCAATAAATATCTCATTGGCATGGACAAACGTTAAGTTTCATTTGGCATGGTAGCGAGAAGAGTAATAGTGGTTTGTTTCTTACACTCCGCACATTGATATTAGATGAGCATGCCTTGAGCCCAAGTTTGATGATGTAACCAGGGTCGAGGTCTCCCTTTCTGTCACATGATGCGCGAGCCACTACAATGCACAAAATACTGTTACATCAAATAAAATTCGAATTTGAGTTATGTGGAATGATTTCATTGGATAGCAATACTTTAAATTTGATAGTCATCAGACATTTTTCAGATGCCCTCAAGCTTGCTATAGCTGCACTAAGTTTTGAAGCGATGTCGTCATGATTACAATAAAGCGCACTCGAAGCAAACTTGTTAACATCATGTGCGAATTCCTTGTAAAATAGATGTACATTCTTAATGTAGATTAGGATCAGTGTGGTCTAAATATGGTAACATGGACCAATTTGTTGTAAAGTATCATTCCACGCTTCTATCAACCTCACCTAGGCATGTATGATGTAATACAGTACAGTACATTCTCAATTTCAACCCGTCAATTTTGACTGGTGGAGTTAATTTCAATTTCCAAATTCACCCTTATCCTACCATAACTGGGTGGCATTAATTCAAGTCTTGCATTTTACTACTCCACATCAATACAAGCTAAAAATTGAAAATGTAATTTAAATACGAGGTAAATACACTTCTTTCATATTTTACATGATTTTTTTGAAATTATAGTTCATTTTGAGTATGGATTTTTTTATTTGATAACGGTACAACTCTCAAAATAAAAGAATAAATTTATAAAACATCACAAATTAGATCGTAAACTAAACTTGTCCATAAGTATTGGGCTTCCATGGTCATGGTGTTGAATCCAAGAGATTCTTGTTGTTTCCTTCTTTCAAGAATTTGTTTAAACGTGTTCCATTATTGTTACTCTTGGCAACCCAATTATGCTTAATGGTAAACTGCATTCTTGAGCTCTTTGAATTTGGGTGTCTATTCCAGTTCTAATTGATTAATTCTTTCTTGAAGCTCCTTAAGTTTTGAAGTCTCCTTTATTTTTCTTTTTGACTTTCATAAACAACCTCCAACATGAGAATTTTTCTTTTGTGCTTTTTTATTTGAGCTTTCAGCACAATCTATTTTGTCTGACTTGCTTTTATTTCTCTTCCATTTTTAATTTCTCAATCCTTCCTCCAAGCCTCCCATTTTCTCAAAACCTGGACCATATATTCTTAGAAATCTTTGATGTTTCTTTAACGTCGTTTAATGGCTCTTTGGAGCTCAAAATGCACACTACGACTGAAAAGGATATGACAGGCCATTTTTCTCAATTTCTCGCTAACCCAAGAGCCATGATTTGTGTTGGAAAAAGCTATGCCAAGCACAAGCATTGAAAAAGCTAAAACAAGACCAAGACAAGCATACATAAGCAAACAAGAATTCCACTGAACAAGTTTTCTACAATGCAATGGACGACTACCAAACTTCCTTTCGATCTTAGATTGAATCGCTTGAGGATCCTCCGGCCTATATAAGCCATGGGTCTTCTCCTGAGCATCTAGGTCACCCCTTGTGAATTGAGCATATTTCCTTCCTCCATGACTAAATGAAAAGCCCAATTTTCCTTGTCTTGCACTGAAAATGATATGGCGGAATGGCACTAGGGTGAGATGTTAGAGGAACAAAACCACACAACTTGGTGGATCCCATCACCATGTGCTTCATTGACCCAAGTATATGTGAATTAATGGCAGGACGAGTGAACAGGAATGTCATTACCTTCTTATGCATTTAGTTGATGAGCCACTTGTCCAGGTCATTAATATAGTTCATTAAATTTTGATGACTGTTAAACATGGGGAGTAGTATATCTTGCACTCATTCTGCTCCAATACACCATAACGGTTGTGAAAATAATTATTATCCATTCTATTTGCGTATGGATTTAATCCTCGAAGGATTTGATAGAAGTTGATTTTGTCGAAGGCTTGAAAGTCATTTAAGATTCATGATGTAATTCCTTTTAACACTTGATTATGAGGAATGGAACAGGAAACCATGTATTTGATTATGATTGAGGAATCTCCCAATATTGAAAATGTCTTGGATTCGACTTGGTTGTTTGTTGTCTTTGCTATACACATGCATAAGAAATTGCTTGATATCTTTCAAGGTCATCGTCCCACCCTTTTTATTGGGAGTAAGCTCATAAAATGTTAAACTTAATCTATTTTATGTGAAAAAAATGCTTAAATTGAAGAGAAATTACATCTAAATATTATAGTTATAGTTCTATGTGGTGGGAATTTCGGTCATGAAACTTTTTTCATAGGTTTTTGTTAATTTGAAATTACTTAAATTGTTAACACACCAAAGCATCACCATACTAGTATGTGATATAAGAGAAATGAACAGCCTACAGAAGTGTTTCGACTCATGGCTAGTGTTTCACTAGTCGTCGTCCTATAGGAATTGGCGATCCCCAACAGACTACACACTCCTTTTAGGGTCGATTACTCATAATAGAAGGCACATCCCCTAGTTGAACCGTAGCGAATTAATTTGCATCAGACACAGTGGATTCAAATTGCCAGATCTTTCTTCCAATCACATAACGGGAGAGAGGGTTGATTCCAAAATTGGGTGTTTAAAACCCTTGTAAGTTCCCTCCATCCACCTAAAAGAACGTAATCTTGTCATCAATGATTTGTCAAAAAACTTGAGGAAATCCCACAAGTGGAGCCTTCTTTTCATGAGCTAAGAACAAAATCCTTTTTATTACCTAAAAGAGCTATGATCAAGAAGTTCCCAAATCTCCGACCCATCCCCAAAGCTATTGAAGCACGTATTGAAGAACACTAGTTTCCCAAAATTCAAAGCCAAGTATCTATTTTTGTATCTATCCATTCATATTTTGTTTTTCTTTTGTAGAATAAGGAAGCTTGGGATTTGATTTTTCATTTTGCACCATACTTAATGGGTTCTAAGGTTATGTAGCTTGCCCCTTAGATTCTCGATTTTAACCTAGAACATGAGATAACTACGGTTCATGTGTGGGTTAGATTGCCTCAATTACCTATACTTTTTTTGGATGACGGCACCCTTAGGGGCATTGGGAATAAATTAGGAAGATATATTGACATGTTATAAGCAAAAGGAAACATTTTCTTCCCATGCACGAATTTGTGTGGAAGCTGATTTGGAGATGGGTTTGTTGGAAGCATTGCAAATTAACTTGGACTTGGGGTGGTTCTATATGCAACCCCATCTCAGCAAACCCCTACTCAATAGGCTAATCTACATTAGGATCATAATAGTAGACATTCTCAAAAAGAAAAGTAGCTCTCTTCTAATCAACAACATGTCTTTAAGCTGGTTCAAAGAAGGTGTCAAAAACCTTGACACAAGGAAGCACGTCCATAAATGACACATGTGGAAACCCCTAAACTTATCCAAAACATATTGAAGTGTTAAGAAATTTAGAGGAAGGGACAAAGGGAACCAATGATGAAAATCAAGAAGAGTTTAGTTAAGCAAAATGAAGAGTCCTTATAAACACCAAGTGGAGCCAAACGAAGAGGAGGAAGTATTAGTAAAGTATGGAGAAAAAGAAGAGGAGGCAATAGCAGAGGAAGAAGGTGAATCAGAGAGTGGCTTAGAGGAAGCATAGCACATCTCAAAGGAAGTAGTGAAGGACGACAAGGAAGTGTGGGCTTCTACAAATAATTCAGTATCTCATTTCTACATTGAAGTTCTAAAGACAAGATAGTAAGAAGAGAAGGAAATAATAGCCTTTATTGAACTAGTAAAGAGAACTCACAAACCATCTCCCCCTCTCACTCGAGGAAAGAGTCAAGGAAAGTAGAAAAAACAACCTTATATGGTTTTCTAACTCTATATGCAAGATCTTATGTATTGTTTTTGTGTAACTTACTTGCAATCTTTGGTTTACTTAGTATTTTCTTCTATCATCTTTTAATACAAACCTCTTCACCCATTTCTCTTAAAAAAAGTTACTTAAATGGTTCAAATTTTAAAAATAAAACTACTCAAATTATCCAAATTTTAAATAAATGATGGTTAAGATGAAAGTTTTCTTTCCAATAAAAAAAGGGATTCACATAAAGATAAAATATATAGTAAATAAATTTTATTGACAAAATTTTTGAGTTTGTCAACTCATTATTATTTATTATTACTATGTTATTATTTAAAATTAACACTAAAGGCATTAATATATCATATTGTGTATATCAACTGCATGGTATCGTTTAAAAGGTAAACAAAACTATTAATATGGATGATAAAATTTTACTAACTTTTTGTTAGGCACATGCCATAATTTAAATAGTAGACAAAAACAAATTACAGTGATTTTAAAAAACTAAGTGATAGTCATCTTTGACTATGTGGAGCTAATTAAAAAACTAAGTGATAGTCATCTCTGACTATGTGGAGCTAATTTTTAATGCATAGATTAATCAAATAAATGTCTTTGAAATGTCAAAGATTTTATGATCTCTTAGCGTTAGAAGTTGTCTCTTGACTGCCACGGAGACAAGCTTAGTCCATCTTAGATCTGAGGTAGTTTTGATTGGAGTTATTGGTTGATTTAGAAAGAGTGGTTGAATAGATAATATGGGTGATAAAATTTTACTAACTTTTTGTTAGCCACATGCAATAGTCTAAATAGTAGACAAAACAAATTACATGGGTTATCAAGTGCTTTTAAAAAACTAAGTGATAGTCATCTTTGACTATGTGGAGCTAATTTTTAATGCATAGATTAATCAAATAAATGTCTTTGAAATGTTAAAGATTTTATGATCTCTTAGCATTAGAAGTTACCTCTTGACTGCTAGGGCAAGCTTAGTCCATCTTAGATCTGAGGTAGTTTTGATTGGAGTTATTTGTTGATTTAGAAAGAGTGGTTGAATAGATAATGAGCCACACAGGATCTGAAAGGAAGATTTAAATAACAGTAATACATCATCCATTCAGAGGCTTTTCAACTATAAATGAATTTGAACTCAAGCATTAAAACAAAACTAAGATTTCATTTCACAACAGCGTTTAGATTTGGAAAACTAAATTACAATAAAACATCAAGCATTAAAACAAAACTAAGATTCCATCTCACAACAGCGTTTAGATCTGGAAAACTAAATGAAAATAGAACAGCATTCACAAGCAACATATACTTATAACATACCTGCCATTGGATATGAAGCTTGCTGGTTATGCAACGCATAACTAATTTCTATACTCAAACAGACTACTAGCACCAAGACGTAAAAGAGGCACAATTCATTCATAACTGAAAATACTCTTCAAGTATGCATGCATTAGTGTATTCAAAAATAATTTACAAATGTCCAACCCTGACTTACAGTTGTTGATGCATTTCTTAACACCCAAACGTAACAGTTTCCTTGTATCTTCAAATTTGATGTCCCTGTAATGCAAAACTTTTGCAAATGTTCACCATTCCAGGATTTGAACAAGTTGTTGTAGATAGAATAACCATGGCCTGGAATTATTGAAACCTTACAAGGTAAGCGATCTTTCACCAATTTGTAATTACTGTCAGGGTGATTTTCAGCTTTGATGCACTCATCAACCCAAAACATATGCCATTTTGACCAGTCCACGGTCTCGATATATGGGGCTTTAATTAGTTTCCCAAGTGCTTCGTTGAGAGAATCCCTTCTGGACAAAGCCACTGCAAAAGACTTGCGTTCCTTTATAGCTGCCTTCAATAGTTTCAAAACACAATCCATCCATGTCTGTGTTTATCCCTCTGAAACATTTTGGCTCAATCCTTTTTAACTTGATATCTTTATTGGAATTAGTTTCTAGAATTATTAAAATTTAAGAGTCCGACATTTCTAGTAGGCATTCTCCATCCATCTTCAAAAAAATGCAAGAAAGTTCATAAGACATCTTTAAAATCGGTTTTGTAAACCATTCAATATATATTCCTCCTTGGAGATTAACATCCACGCGTCTGCAAAGAAGCGAGATAACCAGAAGGTTGGGTACAGTCGACCATCCTCCCAGCTTCAAAACTCTATTAATTCCCCTCTGGGAATCTGGCCAGTATTCTATGCTTCCAGCAGAAATATATCTATCTGCATACTCTATTGCAAATGGGTGGTCCTCTGCATCGCCCTCCTCGATTTTGCATTCGTTGAGAGTCTCCTTTTGTTTTGCTTTGGCAAGTTAATGGGGGGACTAGTCCAGAGTGGTCACAGTCTTTGCATCAACGTGTTTAACAATACCCAATGTGTAAATCCAGTGCCCCTTCCGACGTCTACAACAATCATGTTTTGTTATCAAGGTTTGCACGCTCAAGGGCATCTTCTCTCATGTCTTCTGTCCAGTGCGCAGGATTAATAACATGATCGTATATGAAGGAGAGGAAACTGTAGAACCAAAACGCGTTGTGTATAAAACGCGGCTGTGAGGCCAGACTGGAATACTGCACCTAGATACTCCTGGACCAGTTTTTTCTCCTGTTCTTCAATGTGGGTGTTGGTAAAACATTGGTACCAGGAGTTTCAATTGCATGGATTTGAAGGGGTTTTGGAAGAAAGTTTTAAGAGCAGGGCTCCAACACTTGCAATGGCCATGGAGACCCTTGCTCTTATGCTTAAATAGTAGATTGGGGATCAAGCTTTGAAGACCCAATTTGCATGTTGATAGCTTAACAGAGCAGAGCAGCAACCTGAAGTGGCCGATAATCCTCCAGCTAATATTTCACCCAGTTGGACAAGACTGCATCCTTCAACAGTCCCAATATACCAGAACATCTTTCGAAACAGTCCCAATTAATTTTAACAGCCAGAGATGGCCAATGAAAAACCTATTCTCAACAGCCAACAACAAATTAATCTAAGCAGAGAATCTGATTGCTCAGCAGTCCCAGGATCTAACGACATTGCTCACTTTTGTAGTGATCCATCTAACAATACATCTTTCGAAGAGACCTGTTCTCAACAGCCAACAAGTTAAACATAGCCTGAATTCTTGTTATGATCAGCATAGTGACCGGTGAGAGGCCGAGTCCTGTTCTTTGAGAACCTGAAGCCTTTATCTTGCTCCTACAATTTCCTGTCTCTTGGCTAATGTTCCTGAAGCCTCCGGCGACCAACAAGAAATATATTCTTATGTTCAAAATAAGTGCTGAAGCTGTCCAGGTCAATGTATCCCAAAATCCTTGATCTAGTAGTTCAGATCAATATAGACTGCATCATGAGCTGGCCAGTGGTCTTCTGAAGCCTATATGTTTGCTCCAGTAATATCATTTAGAAAATATTCAAACAGTCCCAGGCAAGATAACCTTTCATTTAAACAGCCTAACCTGTTCTTTGAGATCCTGAAACCTCGGGTGGTCAAAAAGAGATCTATACCACTACAACCAACTGCACAACAAGTAGTATCAAGTCATGAATAAAATTCAAAATTTCAAACAGTCCAAGTCAAGTTGACCATTCATTTTAACAGCCAAGTACTGGTTGGCATCTTGCCTTGTGTCACTTCCTGCTTCAAATGCTCACAAATGATTGCAGATGAACGTCTCCTGTAGTGTTAGATGTCCTTTAAAGTCAGCCATCTTCCAAACCCTACCAGTGAGAGACAATGGAGTCATGGTGTTGACACAGACAAAGCACTAACAGCAAGATTCACTCACCATCATGTCACTTCCAATGGCGGTTTGAAAGCGAAAGGAGGCATGGTGTTGACACAGAGGAAGCAAGATTCTAACTCACAGCTTAGAGCTAATGGTAGTCCTTTGATTTCCAATGATCAAAGAAATGATCAGACAGATAACCTGAAGCCTTTATGTCTTGCTCCATTAATAACCTGTCACAATGATCCCGTAACCTCCGGTGATCAAAATACAATCTATTCATATGCTGAAGCCTGTATGTCCAGATCAATGTTTCCAATCCTTGCTCTAGTAGCAACAAGTCACTGTCTCTTTGCTAGTGATCCTGAAGCCTCCGGTGGTCAAAACGAAATCTATACATATGTTCAAAATCATTGTTGAATCCTATATGTCCGGAGCAGAGTATCCCAAAAGCCTTGCTCTAGTTACTTGTAACAGATCAACATTTAGACTGCATCATGAAATGGCTGGAGATAATATTCCGAGCTGTCTCCATTTCGATTTTCTGTTATCATTCAGGTGCCCTTCCCCATCTTTAAGCCTGTCTTAGATAGCCCATCTGCTTCCATATTCCCTTCCTCATTTTTGAGTAAGTTGCATTAAAAATTTACCCACCAAATTAAGTGACCTCGAAAAGCATTTTAACCAAAAGATAAAGATTTCAATTTTATGAAACTTGGAATTGTCTGTTTTAACCAAAAGATAAAGATTTCAATTTTATGAAACTTGGAATTGTCTGTTTTAACCAAAAGATAAAGATTTCAATTTTATGAAACTTGGAATTGTCTGTTTACATCTGTAAACTGTAAAATGTGTTTTTTTTCAAATGTGAGCTATTATTCTTATTCCAATAGTTTGGATAAGAGAATTTCTGATCGGGCATTGAACTCACAACGGACTCCATGGAAATTAGAATAGACGGAAAAATATATTGCAGGTGTAATATGTTTGTTCAAATTTAATTCAGTTAATTCACAGAATAATAGAAAGGAAGAGGTGGCCCGATTTTCAAGTTCACATCTGTGGAAAGCGGGGCATGCATTCACCAATACCATCGATTTCAGAAAGAAGAATAAGGCTCAACTCTATTTTCGTGGCAATATTTCCAGCAGCTGAAAACAAAGTTTAAAAAGCCCCACGGCCTGAGTCTTCCGATATCTAGAGTAGAACCCCAAAATCCTCCATAAGCACATCCAAATCCACGAGAGGAAAATCCTGTAAAGTTAGATCCTCGCCATTATCTACATTTTCAATAACAGAGTCCGAAAATGCTGAATTCTCTTGGCGGTCGTTGCCGCATTCCGCTTCTGAACCAGAGGATGAGAACGCTGCGTGTTCAGATGACAGTGGGAATTCTTCTTCGGCGTACTTGGCGGCGGCGGCTTGAATTTGCAGCGGCGACAGGGATGAAGCGAAAGGGATTTCCGGCGGGCAGTGGGGAAAATTGAGCCTGGCTTTCGATCCTTTGAGGCAATAGACGGCAAAATCGTAGGCGCGGGCAGCCTTTTCCGGGGTGTCGTAGGAGCCCAGCCAAATTCTGCCCCTGGAATCGGGCATGCGAATTTCCGAAACCCATTTCCCCCATTTTCTCATTCGGATTCCCTTGAACTGCTGCGATTTTAGGGAGCGGTTTTCGCGTCTGCAGTGGCCGTTCTGCTTTCGCGAGGGTTTAGCCATGTGGGGTTATAGCCCGGGTATTCTGGAGTCGAATTAAAGGCCTGTTGCCGAAGCTTTAAGGTTTTAAAACGAGTGTGACTGGGAGAAGGCTTGAACTCGGGGTTTAGAAAGATGGTTCTGCACTGTCGGGAGTAAATATCTGTGATAACGGACGAGAATGTATGGTGTCGGGCAGCGAATATATAGAGACAGAAACCGCGTAAGGATTTGTGCTTGTTACACGGACACCTGGCCGCTTAAATATTGATATGTGCACTTTTGAATCTGGAATAAGATTTCATTAGTGAACCTGATTTGATGACGTGGCTATTCATGGATTACTCTGAACACTTTCTCAAATCTACGAAGCTGATGAGCACTTTCTCAATAAATATCTCTTGTTGACATGGACAGACGTTAAGTTTTATCGGACAGAGAGACGACAATAGTACATCTGGCCATAATTGTGTTCAGTGCGTAAGAATTTGTTCCTCGTACAGCTGGCCGTTTAGACATCGACATATGCAGAACGAGCAGGGTTGTAATTCCATTTAACTCCACCCTTCAAACTATGTATGTTTGTTTGTGTTTTTTCTTCACGTTATGAACTTTTTATATGGTAAGGCAACTGAGTGAAAAAATAACATTTTTAAAAGAAATTTTATTAAAAAATAATTCTTTAATAATAATGTTTTTGTTAAAGAATTTAATTTTTAATTAGCATATTTTTTCATTAAAAAAAAACTATATTTTATTGATGAGTATATGAAGTACATTGACTTGAAAGTATTGTGTAATACAATCAAATCTGAGCAACCAAATAGAACCCAGACCACTCCAGATCTCTCAAGACAATTCCAAAGCCTAAACAGAAAGTAAACGGGATATACCAATAAGTGGGGGAAATGAAATGCCGAAAATAATTCATAATATCTAAAATGAGAGAAAGTTGTGTGTATGTAGATTATGTAAGTTTATGTATTGAAAGCTAGTATAGTAAATCTATGAAAATTGTGTTGCAAATATTAATAAGATATAAATAGGACCCTATGCATTAAATATAAACCAATATAATCGATGGCAAGTAAAATGAAATGTCCATTAATTTGTCATAAGAGAAAGTATGAATATGTAATATAACGGACGAGAGTAAATATAAACCAATATAATCGATGGCAAGTAAAATGAAATGTCCATTAATTTGTCATAAGAGAAAGTATGAATATGTAATATAAAATCTTTGATATTCAATGAGTTAATTTTACATGACAAAATATTTGTCCTCCATCATCTCGACATAATTGGGAGCACAACGATTTCTCCAGTAAGTTTAACTTCCCAAGTTAAGCAGAACGAAGAAATCGCATGCTAAAACAGATTAATGACACAACATTGAGAACAAGATCATAGCTTGGGAAAAGATATGTTCATTCTCATTATTAGAAATTAAGATGTAGGTATAGATTAACAAAATGTGCCTTAATGCTCTAGTTTGGTTCTCAACTAACTCTCTACACTACATATCTATCTCTTGGGGTTTCTTATGGACCCTTTAACCTAACTCTAATAACAACAATCTTTTTTTTCTCTTTTCCTATTCACTCTTCAACTTCCTCAACAATTTAAGTTACTCTTATAACTTTCAATTCGCATCTCAGTACTTGAACACATTTGTGTTGCTTCAACTTCCTCTAGTTCTATTTAGCTAATTTTGTGACTTTCCATCATCCCTCTACATGCTCACTACCGTGCACTTTCGTTGTCATGTATCTACCATGCACTAAAGTCATACTTCGTGCACTTAAACTTTGTTATGCACTCTCTTTTGATCCACATGTCTTCCACAGTGTGCGTGTTTCTTGTCATTTCCCTTTGTGTTGTTCATGATTTTAGCATCTGACACTAATTTCTTTGAATGTTTCACCCATATGCATAGTGTTCACTTATGTTATGATTTATTACGAAACTCATTTAACGTGTTCACTGATTTGTTACTCTAGGGATTCCCCTACATCACATCTACTCTATGAAAAATCCTTTATGCAAGCCAAAACTATGTATTAGCTTGGTGTTTCTCATGTGATCTATTTTGTTAATGTAATCTCTATTCTATGTGCATTATTTCTTCATATCCTTCATAGATGCTCCCTTTCTAACTTTGGTTTTTTTTCTTAACACACAATTTTTTTACTTGTATTTAGGACATCTTGAAACACCACAAAGCATCCACCTCTACATTCATAATTATTGTGGACTATAGACGAAACCTTTTGGAAGCATCATGGAAGTTGCGAGAATTATTTGGCGATTGGAGTGTCTGCATTTCGGTTGTTGAGATTAGTTATTCCAATCTTCATTAGACTTAAACACTTCTGTTGTAGGAGGAATAACCTTTACCAAATTGAACAAACTTGTGCTTATCCTTGTTATTCGGTTGTATCATTTAGTAGTGAGGAATACATCCAAGTATTGAGGTTTATGTTTCAGAGGTATGGATCTGCAAATCGCACTGAATTTGATTGAAGAAACTTGGATTTACAATTTATTAAGATATGGTAAGCTTTCTACCCGGTGTCTTTTCTTCAACAACAGACTTGGAATCCTATTCTAAGCAGTGGCTTCTTCAGCAGTGGACCTGGAATCCTGTCGACGCGGTGGCTTTTTTTCAACAACGACAACGACCTGAAATTCTAAGTTTCTCTACGTGGTGATATTTCTTGAGCAACCTGGATCGTGTTTTTGGGCACGGTTCCCAGTTTGTCGTCCCTCCATCAAATAAAAATAGGACAAAGCTACCACGTTCACTCTCCTCTTGTACATGGTCGCTTGTCCGCCAGGAATGTGTTCTTGAGGTTTCCTCTGTCAATTTGGGAACCAGAGGCTTCAGCCGAGAGGCCCTTTCTTGTTCTCGGAGGAAAATACATCCTCGCTCTGGATCCATTACTGATCTACGAGTGCTGGCTACATCGCCAATCTCATCTTTAATACCAGATGAAGGTTGGTGTGGGAAGACCTGGTCAAGATTTAAACCCAGAGCCATCCATACCGTTTTTTCTAGATTGCTTGGGCAAGTATATATTATTTTAAAAGGAGCTGTCGCTTTGGGATTCTCCGGCACTAGAATCGAATTAAACATGTGTTTATCCAACATAGACTGCATTCATGTAGGGTTGGATTCAGAGATCGAATGAACATTCTAAATATATCTATTACTGGTGTGAAATAAGTAGCACGGTGTAGATTACCCCAATGACAGAACAACCTTGCAACAACAAATATCGTGAAGCAGAAGTTCCAATATGATGCACAAATACAACAGATAAGAACACCCAAATGAAGAGACATCCTTAGCCATGTAATTCCCATTGTATATTAATATGGTCTTTTAATTGCCTATATACGCATGCAATCTCCTTAGTTGTACGCGTCGGTCATGGAAGGTGTTTGTCGCAATCCTGTTTTGTGGATTTGTTTTTCTCAAGAGTGCCCCATAATCTTCCTTACTCGGGGGATCTCTTTGATCACAACTGTGGCGGGACTCGCATTATAAAATTTGGGCCTTTTCTTCTATTTTTTCCCAGTATTATGATCGCTTATGCAAATATTTTAATACTCCCATTGGAAGACAAATCTGGCCCTGCTGCTAGGTCACCCGTCTTATTGGAAAACCAGTGACCAACAACCTCGATACCAGGAGAGGTTGGGAATTGTTCAATAGGGAAATGGTCTTCATGTGAAGACCCTCCCCACCACCCCATATTATTGACTCCTCCCATCTGCAATGTGAAATAACATAGAATTACCAAGAATAACATTTTGCATGGTAGGGGTTTGATGTGTACGAGTTCTACTGGCTCACATGTTTACTATTGGGATTTTATGAAGGGTCCTTTCAAGATATACATCATGTCGCTGAAGATAATTTCATCAGGATGCAACTTGCACGACGAGTCAACATTTTGTGAAGGTTGATCCCACCCATCCTCTACTGAAAACTATTGGAAACTACTTTTAGTCTAGTCTTCAAGCCATGGCCTTCACACCCGCTTGTGTGGGTTTGTTGTAAAAACATTGTTCTCGATTCTTTGGCTGTCCACCCAATACAATTCTAACACGCACAAATTCATCTAAATTCATATAGATGCCACGTTGTTTTGTTCTTGTGCATTGTTTGCCATTGAAAATTTTCGGCTAAGTGTACTACTGAAAGAAATCAAAATTGATGAGTTAATATAATTGTGCATACTCACTACCATGCACTAAAGTCATAGTGTGCGTGTTTCTTGTCATTTCCCTTTGTGTTGTTCATGATTTTAGCATCTGACACTAATTTCTTTGAATGTTTCACCCATATGCATAGTGTTCACTTATGTTATGATTTATTACGAAACTCATTTAACGTGTTCACCGACTTTGTTACTCTAGGGATTCCCCTACATCACATCTACTCTATGAAAAATCCTTTATGAAAGCCAAAACTATGCATTAGCTTGGTGTTTCTCATGTGATCTATTTTTTTAATGTAATCTCTATTCTATGTGCATTATTTCTTCATATCCTTCATAGATTCTCCCTTTCTGACTTTGGTTTTTTTTCTTAACACACAATTTTTTTACTTGTATTTAGGACATCTTGAAACACCACAAAGCATCCACCTCTACATTCATAATTATTGTGGACTATAGACGAAACCTTTTGGAAGCATCATGGAAGTTGCGAGAATTATTTGGCGATTGGAGTGTCTACATTTCGGTTGTTGAGATTAGTTATTCCAATCTTCATTAGACTTAAACACTTCTGTTGTAGGAGGAATAACCTTTACCAAATTGATCAAACTTGTTCTTATCCTTGTTATTCGGTTGTATCATTTAGTAGCGAGCAATACATCCAAGTATTGAGGTTTATGTTTCAGAGGTATAGATCTGCAAATCGCACTGAATTTGATTGAAGAAACTTGGATTTACAATTTATTAAGATATGGTAAGCTTTCTACCCGGTGTCTTTTCTTCAACAACAGACTTGGAATCCTATTCTAAGCAGTGGCTTCTTCAGCAGTGGACCTGGAATCCTGTCGACAGGGTGGCTTTTTTTCAACAACGACAACAACCTGAAATTCTAAGTTTCTCTACATGGTGGTATTTCTTCAACAACCTGGGTCGTAATTTTGGGCACGGTTCCCAGTTTGTCGTCCCTCCATCAAATAAAAATAGGACACATTCACTTCAATACAAAGCTACCACGTTCACTCTCCTCCTATACATGGTTGCTTTTCCGCCAAGAACGTGTTCTTGAGGTTTCCTCTGTCAATTTGGTAACCAGAGGCTTCAGCCGAGAGGCCCTTTCATCTAAATTCATATAGATGCCACGTTGTTTTGTTCTTGCGCGTTCTTTGCCATTGAAAGTTTTCGGCTAAGTGTACTACTGAAAGAAATCAAAATTGTTGAGTTAATATAATTGTGCATACTTTCACAATTAATAATAATTATTTAACTTCATTCTATACATATAACACTTAAGTCTTAATAGATTTGTTTAATTAACCATGTAATCATCCCTTATTGATTAGGATGGGAGTCATCTTCGCTTCTGGATTCATCAGAGCTATACACTTCTTAGAAGAGGAAATTTCGCTTAGACATCAAAACCTGCATTCTCAACGAAGAAGTGATGGATCCATCTGTGAGAGAGGTCGTTGGGGAGCCTCTGCATCCCATTTCAAAGTTGGCTGATTTTTATGAAAGGCAATGTTCAGCCCAATCTCGGCAAGGAATTATAACTCTCCTGTGGCCTAAGTACACTAAGTATATCGATGTGATTGTGACTGGTGCAATGGATCAATATATTTCTAGACCTGTAGGGATTTTCTCTCATAGAGCGCAAATGGCTTCTCCCTCTAGTGGCGAGCTCGCTTATATCGATCCTACTGATTGCGGTCGGCTTGGTTCGATCCGGGGAACCCCGTCGTTCTGAGGGGTCGTCACGCAAGCTCATATTTGAATTGCAATCTAGTTTGACGGATGAGATGTCGGTAGTGCCCAGGCTGGCGTACCTGATATCAGGATCTGACGACGATGGAAAGATGATCAAGAGGCTCCTGCGGGTGGTTTATCATCCGAGGAATAAAAATGTCAAAGTCGGTACTTGTCAAAGCATTAAATGAGTAATTTTTTGTGGATTATTATGCAGACAAGGGGTGGCTCCTCATTCGTCGTCGACAGACAATGAAGGGGAAAGAGGAACCGCTCCCTTAAAATACGCCTTCGGCGTAAATAAAAGATATGATTTCATTTCGAATTAAAAGATAACAATAGACTCATTTATCCATGTTTTCGTTAATCATGTGCTTTGAAAATCAAGAGTAGATAAAAAACCTTGATCCGTACTCGCCCAGGTGCACGACAGGGACAACAGTTCGACTGAATGAATCGGTACTGTTATGGTGGAAGCATGAGAATAAGCAAAGTAGGAATACACTACGCACATAAACATACACACACAGATAATATGCAAGAATGCGAACTGATCTTGATTCTTCTCTATTACTTGTTGTATATTACAATATTTTGCATGCTTAAATAGAGTGCTGAGATGCTTGTGTTGTCTTCCCATTACGTTCAGTTACAAGAGAATTTAGAATGGTTTCAGAAGTTCAACCGTTGGTCGACTAGAAGACAGAGAGACAATATGTCGTAGTTCGTCAGTCGGAAGTGTTGACAATGCATGTCGAAGTCATTGCACTTGTCAAAGTCATTGAACTTGTCGAAGTCGTTGGACTTGTCGAATTCGTTGAACTTGTCGAAGTCGCTGAACTTGTCGAAGTCGAAGTCAATGTTGGCATCCGCAAATAATGCCAACTGTGGGGTGGATCATACTCCCTCCTTAAGAAACAATGGTCCCCATTGTTTGCTCGTACAAATGCGAAAACTTGTCAGTCAATTCAGTAGAAGAGTACCATTTTCCTTGTGCTGGGATATGTTCGACTTTGGCCACCGAAAACAAGGGAATTGTGTTCGTCCTTGTATGGAGTACTCATCGTCCCACAATGGTGTTGCAAGGAAGAGGATCCTAAACATATGGATGGATGTCTTCGGGTTCGGCTGTCTACAAGTCGTTCTGTTCCAACAGTGGTGCATGGTATGGTCGAAGTAGATCCACATTAAATACTAGATGCAGACCCAGGCATGAAGGAATGTCAAGATGTAAAGCGCTTTCCCAATCTGCTCAAGAATACTGTATGGACCATATCACAAAGGCTTCAACTTCTTATATGGACCAGTGAAGCGTTCCTTCTTGAGATGCAACCAGACCTGATCCCCAATTTGAAATGAATGAGGGATACGATGCTAATCGTGTCAGGCCTTAGATTTTACATTATCTCGTTGCAACATTTCCTATGCATGTCTCTGGATGTTGTAGATTTGATCTCGAAACTTCAATGCTTTTCCAACTTCTCGTCGATTATAGTCGGTATCGTTTGACTCTGTTGAGAAACTAATCAAGTCAATAGGCACTGGGGGTTGAAATCTGTAACATATCTCAAATGGACTCGACTGCTACTAATATCGTGTCATGTTGATGTTTGGTAGTAGAATATCCCGTCAAGTAGTCCATAGAAATAGATTCCCATGTTTGACTAGGAACTGGCAAAGGTGTGTACAATCCCTATCGTCAATTAGGCGGTTTAGCAAAAGCACAAACCACGCATGATCGAATGTACTTGTTGACGTCAATTTTAAGTGAAGGCCAAAAGAAATACTTTTGGAGAATAACAAGGGTCTTTGCTACTCCAAAGTGTCCTGTAGTCTTGTTGTAGTGCGCGTCCCAAATGAGCTGCTGTCAATGCTCACCTATCGGTACACAAAGTTGTCCAAGCTTGTATAGAAAGGTGTCTTTTAGGAAACAGTCGGAGGTCGATGAATTGTCAGTCTGAAGTTGTCGATAGATAGATGGAAATCCGTTGTCATCTTGATACAATTGAGGCCAAGTGGTGGTGTCATAAGCCTGCATAATCATAACTATAAGAAGGAGCGTAATGGGTGGTTGACTTAGACAATCTGCAGCGGCATTGGCTTTACCTTTTTGATACTTAATTACCAATTGAAATTGTTGCAGGTAATTAATCCACTTGATTTGTCGAGCTATTTGTAACTTTGATTGGGATGGGACGAACTGTAAAGGCTTGTGGTCAATGAGAATGACCATCTCCTTGCCAAGGATATAATGTCTCCATTGCTTAAGATCTTGCATAATGGCATACAGTTCTTTTTCATACATCGAATATCTTCTAACAATTTCGTTAAAAGTTTTGGAATGAAAAGCGATTGGGTAACCAGATTGAGTGATCACTGCGCCCAAGGCACAGTCCGATGCATCCGTCTCAATATCAAAGGGCTAATGTAAATCAAGTAACACAATTTTTGGTGCAGTATAAATCTTGTGTTTGAGATGTCCGAAAGCTTCTTGTTGTGTCGATGTCCATTTGAAGACAATTTTCCTATTTCCCTTGGTCAACTGATTCAAAGGACATGTTATGTGGCTGAATCCGAGTATGAATTGTCGATAAAAATTCGCCAAACCAAGAAAACTTCTTAGTTCATGAATGCTTTGAGGAATGGGCCAATCTTTGAGGATTTACACTTTTTATGGATCGATGTGAATACCTATAGAGTCAATTAAATACCCCAAATATTTGATGTTGTTCATCGCAAAGGAACATTTGTCCATGTTCAAGTAGAGTCGATGTTGTCGGAGAGTGTCGAGGACTTGTCAAAGTTGTCCAACATGTTCTTCCCATGATCAACATAGAAAATGACCCATTTTCTGATGAAAGGTCAAAGAATTTTATCCATATACCGCATGAAGGACGCAGGTGCATTGGTTAAGCCGAAAGGCATGACTAACCATTCAAACAATCCTTCCTTGGTCTTGAAAGTAGTTTTTCATACATTCGCGGGCTCGATTGGAATCTGATGATATCCCAACTTGAGGTTGAGCTTAGTAAAGAATTTATGACCTTTCAGATAGTTGATGAGCTTGTCTATCGGTGGCAGAGGGTATATATTCTTTACCAAAATTTTGTTGAGGGCCCGGTAGTCAATGCACATGCACCAAGTCCTATCTTTCTTTGGAATGAGGACGACTGGACTTCCACAAGGAGAGGAGCTGGGTCAGATATGATCTTTTCCAATCAAATTTTGAATTTGTCTATTAATCTCTTCATTTTCGATAATGGATCTTTTGTAAACAGATGCGTTAGGTAATGAATAACCAAGAGCAAGTTCAATAGAGTGTTTCACCTGGCAATGTAGAGGTACTCCATCTAGCTCTTGGAATAGGTTCAAGTACTCATCAAGAATATTGTTGATATGCTGCTTCTGTCGGGAGCTACACTGGTCAGTGAGTCGACTGGTTGTTGTAGTCTTCCTAGAATTTTGCGGCTTGATCATGATTAATGCAAACTTCTGAGCATGGTTGATGAGATTCTTCGTCTGTTTAGCATATATCATTGCAACCGTTGGTGTAGGTCGTTGTTCTAGTATGTTGTACCATTGGTTTTGAATTCTGAGGTCATGAATGGTAACTTCCATTTCGATCCCATAGGTAAGGTTTCTCAAACAAGGCGTCGACTAAGGGGAGTGGTGCCACGTCGCAGAGTACTTCATATTCAAAAGGATTAATGAAGTAGGTGAGTTTGCATTGTCGGGTGATCACACGGTGATCATTAGTTCTTGTCCATCCTTCATCCCACCAATGTTGTAAGGCTAAGGATTTGGGGTGGTAACAAGACCTAGTTTCTTCACAAGATCTCTAGAAACAAAGTTCTTTTGGCTACCAATATCCACATTCAGATGCAATGGATTGTTTTGAACCCATATCTGTGTATGGAATAGGCGCTCTCGTTCTTCCTTGTCGACGATAGTCAAGGCTGCTGGAGTGGTCGATGTCGATTTCAAAAGGGTCGTTGCTTCTGGGTTAGATTCTACCATAGTTTTTTCGAACAAGTCGGATGTTGACACTTTTTCCAAAAATGTCTTCCGAGCTTTGCATTCAGACGTATCATGGCATGATGAATTGTGGTAATCACACCATTTCCTAGCAGGCGGTTGTTTACTACGTTCCCTTTTGTATTTTTGAGAATGCTTTTTGCCATGATCTTGCTTTGGTGGAGTTGGTTGAGAATATCTTGACTTGTTGAAGTCGGCTGGTGCCTTCTTGTCGGGTGGTCATCCTGTCGGCTTGGCCTCAAAGTGTGCTTTTCCTTTATGTTTGGATTCAAGCTTGCTGGCATAGTGGAATGCATCCGCAGGCATATTTACAGTCAAAAATTCCATCTCCTATTGAATGTACGTGGACAATCTGCTGACGTACTTCAGAACAAGCAATTTATCTTCTTCTTGAACGCCAAGTCTAGCTATTAGTCGGTAGAACTCGTCGACGTAACTCTGTACGGCCATTTCCTTAGTTGTTTCCACTTCTTATATTGATGTTCAATGTAATTGGGCTGGTATAAATCCTTTCGGATGTATTCAACAAATTTCTCCCATGTCTCTATGGGGTCTCCCCTTTTCTCCATCATTTTCGATAGGTTCTCCCACCAACAGTGCACAAATGTTGACATCTTTAAGGATGAAATGGCGATCTTTTCAGTTTCTAATATTTGATTCACAGAGTAATAGGATTCTAATTGTTGTACCCAATTGTCGATGGATTCTACATCAATCTTTCCTTCTAGATTCAGTATGTCCAAATTCATTTGCACCTTGAATGGACTGATTTTGTCGGAGTTAGATCTTGTCGGAATTCCTCCTGATGTTGAAGCAAATCGCGTGATAATCCCATTGAAGTGGGGGAACATTTCAGTTCATTGTCGAGCCAGGGATTGCTCTATGAGTTGCTCTTTCTCTTCAATTGCATGTCAATTGTTTGCTTCTCCTGGCATATTTGAAGGTAGTGTTTGCTTAGATTGTTGAGTTTGTGAGCGTGTTTGAACATGCATAATTCAAGTAACTTAGATGGAAGTGTTTACGCACAACTTGAGCACGAACAAAGCTAAGCTATGATACCAATGATATGTACGCACCCATGTGCATGACAGGGAAAATAGCTCGACTGAATGAATCAGTATTGTTGTGGCGGACGCATAAGAATAAGCAAAGAAGGAATACACTACGTGCATAAACATACACACACAGATAATATGCAAGAATGTGAACTGATCTTGATTATTCTATATTGCTTGTTGTATATTACAGTATTTTACATGCTTAAATAGAGTGCTGAGATGCTTGTTTTTTTTCCTGTTACATTCAGTTACAAGTGAAGTTAGAACGGTTTCATAATTTCAACCGTTACGGTCGACTGGAAGACAGAGAGACAATCTGTCGTAGTTCATCAGTCGAAAGTGTCGACGATGCATGTCGAAGTTGATGAACTTGTCAAAGTTGCTGAACTTGTCGAAGTCGCTGAACTTTTCGAAGTCGAAGTCGATGTTGGCATCCGAAAATTATGCCAATTGCGGGGTAGATCAAACCTATTGAGAGTGACATAGCCAACTCATGTAGTGTCCCCAGATCACCTTGGTTTCCTTCAGAGGTGATGGGAGACCCGGATACTCCTTTTTTTTCTCCAAATTTGACTGAATACACACACATAGTTGAAATGACTCGGATCCGCAATCCGCAATTGAGGATGCGGAAGTGCAAAAATTAATGACCGGAAAACTTACCTTTCCGCAATCCACAACCGGAAAAAATGAATCCGCAATCTGCAAGCTGCAACAGTTAATCTGTAATCCGTACTGCGGATACGGAAGTGCAAAACTCCACAATGGAAAAATTACCTTTCCGCAAACCACAACTGCAAATCCGCAATCTGCAATCCATACTGCGGGTGCGGAAGTGTAAAACTTCACAACGGAAAACTTACCTTTCTGCAATCCACAATCCACAATTGCGAATCCGCAATCCACAACTACGAATCCGCAATCCGCAACTGTGAATCCACAATCCGCAATCCGCATTTGCGGATGCGCAAATGCAAGATTTTCCCATCAACAAACTTTCCGTTCCGCAATCCGCAATCTGCATTGCGGATGTGGGAATGCATAATTTCCCACCAGGAAAAATTACCTTTCCGCAATCCACAATTGCGGTTGCAGGCATGCGGAACCACACCCCTGCAATGGTAACTCTCCACAAAACTTCTGAGGGGCATAACTTCCTCATACTTGGTCCAAATGAGACAACGTCGCTACCGTTGGAAAGCTCTTGGTGAACTCTATCCAGTGATGAAATCCATGTACAATCTGAGCACTCATACCATGCTAAATTTACCACTAAATTTTTTTCCATAGCTCCACTTAAAAGTCTTAAATGTTATTCCTGCCAGGGTTCTACTCCACTTTTGCCAAGTCTTTTCTCCTTCATCTGGACCACAAGGTGCTTATTCTTCTGATCACAGTCCTGACTGGACTAGGCTGCACCTGTTAGCCTTGAACTTATCCCTATTCATCAAGGGTAACATATGTAAGTACAACATAAGTATAAAAGTAAATATACATAAGTATCCTCAATTACTCATGTAGGAGGGTCCATGCATCGATAAACACAAATATACTGAAGCATTATCCACCCTTCAAAAGGGATTATACTTAGTCTATTTTCTCTAATCAAATTGAGGGATGACATGTGGACATTTAGCCCTACTCCTCAAGCATGAATATATATATATGAATAACAACATAACAAGAAGATGCAAGGTGCAGGAGTAAAGCAATAACATGCCTAACCATCTGAACCAAATCTTACATTTGAAATATATAATGCACACACATATAGCATATGTGAAACCAATAATGCATTAAACTCATGCACAACAACAACTTCAAACATAGGTTCAGATGCAAAGCTTAAGTATACAACCGTACTCATACATAGCTTCCTATTGCTCCACTTCTATATAAACTCATTCAATCAATAACTGGTATGTAATAAGAATAGTTATAAACACATGAGACATCCTTATTCCAAAACACCATAAGGCACTTATCTTTAATTGGAAACCGGCTATAGACTACAATGTTCCATCCCAACCATAGATCCCTGCCTAGCATCTATTATTTCAGCAATCAGAGATCACCCCCGAGCTAGGGCTATGTATCCACTAAGGAGTATCACTCAGGCTCACTCACAACATTGGTTCACAGTCACTCAAGGCATTCAACACACAGTGGGTTTGTTAAGAAAATGGGGAGGTAGGGACTGAGTTTACTAACTCATTGAGCTCCACCATTGAGCTATAAGTATATCCCCTTGGTTTTATACATCCCAGGTACCCCCATCGCCTCCACTCTCAACCTGAGTAAGGTCCCCTTCTCTGCTACACAGTCCCTCAGGCGCCCATTCCCTCAGCACTGATCTAGGAAGGTATGGTTGGTCCTGACTTCTAAACCAATGGACACTTGAGATTTCACTGGTTCCACTCTGGAATCCAACTCTTTGATCCTTTTCCCACTTCAATCCACTCTTGGATCTTTCCCAAAATTTTCCCACGTGAATCCCCTCACAAATTTCCACTATCTGCTTCTAAAACATGGTTTTCTGGTAATACTCAGCTTTTCTATTTGTGCCTCCATGGAATCACGACCTCTGGTTCTTACCTCTCTATTCTGCGGGTTCCTGAATGAATGAATCCATCTTCCCTAACCACGGGATAGGAAACAGGTTGCGCGGATTCCTGAGGAATGGATTGGTTTACGGGGCACACAAGCACAGGTCGTCGCCTACCATACGGGTCCGCAGGTCTGTTCCATACTCCATCGACTTCATGAGCCGATTTCTCAACCACTCTCTTACAGCTTCATTAATGGCGTTATGGGAGGTCAGATGGGTTCATGAATGGATGAGTAGCAACATAGGTTCCCATCCCACAACCCCCTCACCACTCCCTAGTGGATACGCAACCCCTATTTCTCATGTTTCCTCCATAGCCATTCCCTTAGGTGTTTTATTGAAATATTAATATTTACATCATTTACATTTCTTCATGGCTTAGAGCCCATGAATCATCAACTGTCAAATACTTTCCTATGCACAAAAACCTAAACATCCTGTAGTGGGGCCTTGGCCTTAATTTCCACACTAGGGTGACACACATTGCATACACTATTTACATTGAGGCCAATAACCATAAGGGTCAAAATAGGGGTACTACAACTCACCCTCCCTTAAAATAACACCGTCCTCGATGTTCCATTACTTAGGATTGCATTTACAATTTATACATATCCAAAATTTGCAAAAATGTTGTAGGTTTGCCCATGCATTGCATCCTTTTACTTGGAACTTCTAGGTCCAAGTCCTCTAGTTCCCACAAGCTGTCCCTGTTTTATGTGATCTTCTAGCTCTGCGGGTGGGCATCTCTCCACAACAATCCCTTCTTTTTCCTTTCTTCTCAATTGATCTACAAGCCTGGAATCTTCATGGCTGCTAGCTTTCTTGTTGCTACTTGTTGGGTAGTGGCGGAGGCAATGATCTCCTCCACATTTCCAACATTTCAGTGACTTCTTTATCTTCTCTTGCACAATTTCCTTTGAGTCTTCCCACCTGGAACGTTTCTTAATGGGATGAATAGATGAATTCTTCTTCATCGATCCACTGTCCTTTCCACTGTCGAGGGATTCCAAAATGCTTTTTCCCTCCGTTTGCAGGCAAACAGAGTCCTGCAAAACCTTGTGGCTCATCTCATTCTGTTGCCTTTGCAACTTGAGCATCTCTCCAAGATTTCCTTGGGTCTTGGAATTTGTTTGGAGCATATTTTTGGCCAAAACCAACAGCCTCTGGTCTGTTTCCATGGTTAATGTGCACAACAACCCACGCTAGCTTGCTAGATCCGTTGGTCTTACAATAGCTGCAACCAATTGCTTTCAATTTCTCACTTGTGAAATTTATCATTGCAATTTCTGTTAGGCCAAGCATAATATAAACATTAATATTAGTTCATCACTTTCCAAATTGACATAGGGAGTTCATTCTTTATCCAAACACTTCCACACGTTTCATGCTTTCCCAACATGCAAATGAACTAATTCATGTTCATCATTTCACGGGGAATTCATTAATTCAACATTCACAATTATTTCCAGCAATTAACACAATCATTTCAAGTCATGACACGCATCAAACAATTTTCTATTTTTATAAATGCATCAATAAAAGGAAAGAGAGAGCAGTAAGAGTTTTCCCCTCTTAGTCTTGTTCCATTCTGGAACCCACACCACCACTTTGGTTTTCATGCTCTTAGCCTCTTTCACTTCAGCGTGAATTCTTGACTCACCCTTCTTTGGCTAAGACACTTAGTGTCTAAGGTTTGTCTAAGGCTTTTCAACCAGGGAACCCTTCCCCATTGTTTCCTACAGAACCTTTGGTTGCTAGGACCTGCACAAGTACACTAGCACCATTTTCCTCATTTATGCTCATGCTGAGCTCTTACAGGACATGTACATGTCCACATGCATCCTTAGGATGCCTTCATAGTCCTTGCTTCCAGTAATACCCACACTCAATAATTGAATCAATTCACATGTTTAGTTTATTTTCATAGGGTTTATCCTTAAGAAAGAGTTTAAGAAATCATAATCAAATCACATACACACGTATATTCATATTAATAAGAAAGAAGTTGCAAGGTAACCAAATACTTAGCTATATTGGATGTATTCACTCTATTCCACAAGCCCCTTCTTTGTTTTACAAGGCTTGGATTTCCCATGGGTACAATAATGAATGTTGGGCCAGCATGCAAGCTGCTCCACAACCATTCGAATAGGCAATGCCAAGCCAGTACGTCGATTGGCTGCTCCACAACATTAAGTAGTTAATGCCCAACTAGTTACTCTATGGATTTACCAAGCATTTGTAGCGCCCAACCAGTTACTCTCTGTATTTACCAAGCATTTGTAGTGCCCAACCAGTTACTCTCTGGATTTACCAAGCATTTGTAGCGCCCAACAAGTTACTCTCTAGATTTACCAAGCATTTGTAGCACCCAACCAGTTACTCTCTGGATTTACCAAGCATTTGTAGCCCTCTCAGGGTCCTTGTTTCCTACACTGACCAAGGTTTCCAACAAGAAATAATAGTGTATCAGTTTAGCTATTAGTTAGAAGTATTATACCTGAAATCTTCATTATGCCAAACAAGAATACATGAAATTGAATACTTATATGTATTGTGCATTTCCTCTCTGGTCCACAAGGTCCTGCTTTGCTTTTGCAAGCCTTGGGATCACCTATGGACTTGGATGTTTGGCCAGCACACATGCTGCTCCACAACATCAATTAGTTTATAGTTCCCAACTAGTACACCTTGGTGGTGCAAAACCAGTCCCATACCTGGTTGGCCCTCTCCGTTGCCGAGCGAGCACATCCGTCTGGGTCTTCAGCCAATTTAAGGAAACTATGCCACCGACCATATAGGTCAAGGCTCTACTACTATGCCGCAAGCTTGCATCAGCCTTTCACACGTGCCACAACCCTTCATGCACATAACACCCTTCCCCGCAACCCCTCACAACAACCTTTTCACTTTGCTTCTTCAGCGTGCAACACTAATTGCATTTGTTTAAGTTATCAACATAAGCTGGATAAACACGCTCATCAATGTTGCTTCTCCAAAATTGTAAACATAGTTCATAACATTCACTATCAACTATTGAAATACAAGGAATGTGTCCATTCCCTTAGGGTGTAGTCAATATTGACAACCCTAACATAACTCGGCACAAAAAAGGTGTGCAACCTTCACTCATGTGAGCCATGTAGGCCCCTAATCATACTCAAATAGTCTGCCATAACATAATAAAATCAACACATGCTCTCCATAGTAATTCTAACAATTAGACATGCATATACACATATATCAACCAGGGTTTACAGAACACTTATCCATTCGCAGATGTAGTCTCTCTTTACTTGTGAGGAATGGGGGATCCCTTCTCTGAGTTAAAAGTCCCTTGGTTTTCCATCCCATTTCTACATTATGTAACCCACACATGTATTCCTAACATAATCTTTACCATCTCACTCACATGGTTTACCACATGCAGTTCAATTGAGATATTATCAAGATTTACAATGGCGTTTCGCCTAAAACCCATTTCCAAAAAATGGGATCCTTCCCATGAAGTTTGGCTTTTGCAGGCCACCACACATGGTCTTTCTGCAGTGTGTCTTCCTGGCACACTTATCAAATAGCCAAACAATCATTAGTAATTATCAGCAAAATCACAAATCTGAAATTTACAAATATGTTCATGCCAAAATCAGATTTCACATTGTCCCTACAATCAGCTTAAAACTTTAAATGCAGCCATATCATTTTTTTGTAACTCTGTCCTTCCAATAGAGCACTCTGGTAGTCCTCTCCTCATGACTACCTTTGTACAACCTTCTCCTGCATTCCCAGCAGCTCATGAAATGATCTCATAATTACCACTAATTCATCATTCTATCTATTATTTATTTGCAATGATCATACATCACAACCATGCATTCACACAATGCATCTCAACATGTGCACACACACCTATGCATGCACCTTTACAATATTTACACAAAATTTTCATGTGCATTCACTTCATGCAACCATAGGTTTACAAATCTTCCAATGCACACTTACCATTCCAAACACATATGACCCTTGCTTGCTTAGTTATTAAACTCATAACCAATCTATGGCATGATGTAGTTTCATATGAATGCATTCTAACATTTAAACAGTAACATTGTAGAAGGTCCTTTTCCCTTACTACTCCATACCTTACCATGCCATGGTGGTATGGCATTCACATCAAGTGCATTCAACCATACATGCATACCAGCTTATGATTATAAAGTATGGTTCAAGGAATTATTACCCAATCCTTCAACACTTATACCATCAGCACAAATAGATCATACCTGCATGGTTCCCATTTACATTCTTGATGTTACCTGGTCCGCTTGGTTTCAAGGATTACACAATCCTTTCACCAATCCTAATGATCACAGGTCTACTGCACCGACCTTTCTTCATAAGTTTACTGGTCACATGCAACAACATCATCAACATTTTGAACCATGATTCAACCACAACAAATGTCATTAGTGGTTTATTGCATATGTAAAACATCACTAGCTTTACCAATCTACAATTCTCATATTCATGTACTATGCAATATCTAGCAATATGTCTACTAGTGCATATTCATTTCAATTTATCTAATCATCTCTCATTTTCAGCATCTCTATGCTATGATTTTTTGTATATACAATCATAAAATATAACGCAAGATTAGAATGGGGTTAAGGAATTCTCCCTTCCAATTCCCTTTCATAGCATCGAGTTATTCTTCCATGTAATAACTGGTCCAATTGCATGGCCCGGTCATCCTTCCGTAGCTCTCCTGGAGAACTGCAACAACTCTCATTGAACCAGGTTCACATACCTGCTGCTCTCATTGCTTTCCAAATTGGTGGTCAAGTCCAACTTGGACTCTTTTGGACTAACCTGTAAGCTCGTAATTCAGCCCAAACAACCCCAGTGCTGTAACTGAAGCTCTGATACCACTTTGTAGCGTCCCCAGATCACCTCGGTGTCCTTCAGAGGTGATGGGAGAACCGTATACTCTTTTTTTTTCTCCAAATTCGACTGAATACACACACATAGTTGAAATGACTTGATCCGCAATCCGCAATCCACAATCCACAATTGTGGATGTGGAAGTGCAAAACTTCATAACCGGAAAGCTTACCTTTCGTAATCCTCAAGCTGCAACAACGAATCCGCAATCCGTAAGTCGCAACAGTGAATCCACAATCCACAATCCGCACTATGGGTGTGGAAGTGCAAAACTCCACAATGGAAAACTTACCTTTCCGCAATCCACAATCCGCAACTGCGAATCCACAATCCGCAACTGTGAATCCACAATCTGTACTGCGGGTGTGGAAGTGCAAATATCCACAACTGAAAAGTTACCTTTCCGCAATCCGCAATTCGCAATTGCGAATCCGCAATTCACAATCTACAATCCGCATTTGCGGATGCGGAAGTGCAAGATTTTCCCTTCGAAAAACTTACCATTCCGCAATCTGTAGATGCGGGCATGTGCAACCACACCCCTGCAATGGTAACTCTCCACACAAATTCTAAGGGGCATAACTTCCTCATACTTGTTCCAAATGAGACAAGGTTGGTACCGTTGGAAATCTCTTGGTGAGATCTATCCAGTGGTGAAATACCTGCACCATCTAAGAACTCATACCATGCTAAATTTCCCACTGAATTTCTATCCATAACTCCACTTAAAAGACTTAAACCTTATTCTTGCTAGGGTTCTACTCCACTTCTTCCAAGTCTTTTCTCCTTCATCTGGACCACAGGGTGCCTATTCTCCTGATCACAATCCTGGCTGGACTAGGCTGCACCTCTTAGCCTTGAACTTATCCCTATTCATCAAGGGTAACATATGTAACTACAACATAAGTATAAAAGGCAATATACATAAGTATGCTCTATAACTCATGTAGGAGGGTCCATGCATCCATAAACACAAAGATACTGAAGCATTATCCACCCTTCAAAAGGGATTATACTTAGTCTATTTTCTCTAATCAGATTGAGGGATGACATGTGGACGTTTAGCCCTACTCCTCAAGCATGAATATATATATATATGAATACCAACATAACAAGAAGATGCAAGGTGCAAGAGTAAAACAATAACATGCCCAACAACTTGATACATAACACTTGGGAAATCAACCCTACTAACCATCTGAACCAAATCATACATTTGAAATATATAATGCACACACATATAGCATATGTGAAACCGATAATGCATTAAACTCATGCACAAAAACAACTTCAAACACAAGTTCAGATGCAAAGCTTACGTATACATCCCTACTCATACATAGCTTCATATTGCTCCACTTCCATATAAATTCATTCAATCAATAACTGGTATGTAATAAGCATAGTTATAAACACATGAGACATCCTTGATCCAAATCACCACAAGGCACTTATCTTTAATTGGAAACCACCAGGAAACCGACTATGGACTGCAACGTTCCATCTCAACCATCACTAGTACAAAATGAGAGATAAGTGACTAGGTGACTAAAAATGTTAGTCACCACTGTTTTTTCAAGGGATAAACAACTAAAATTGAGCAATTTTAAATAAGCCAACAAAAAAAACTAAGATAAATGACTAATTTAGTCACGAGATAAAATATATGACTAGATAACAAGTGACTAAATAAAAATGACTAACATAAATGACTAATTTAGTCACAGGATATAAATATGACTAGCTAACAACGATTAATGTGAATTAGTTGTTTATGTTAGTCATTTTTAGTTGTGTTACACTCACAATGGAAAATTACAATATTTTACTAAATTTTAACAATGCAAATGGATGAAAAAGTCATCAATGGGGAAACAAACCAAAAAATAAAAGAGGAAAGGTATATATAACCGCTAAGTACAAAAAAATAGAAACGAGGAGAAAGGTCTCCATCTATGAGCCAAAAACTAGAAAATTGTCTTTGGAAAAAAGTAGACCCAACCCGCACCACTCCTCAAAATGAATAAACCCCTCTAAGGCCACAAGACCATGTATGGATAAAGCATCTGCATGTGTATTGAACTCCCTGAACATATGCATGATAGAGACATCAGGAAAGGCCTTGAGCAGTCGAATATTAACATGATCCATCCAAGATTCAGAGAGCTCCATATAAAATTTAGTAGATTGTAACACTATAAATGGATTCATGAGAGACCCCCTATGTGTCTTAGCAACATTTTCTTCGTTTAAGACATCCAGTGAGGTCCCTACAGCTCCAAATGTTGGTGTATGTGTTCTCTACCCCCAATCCTCGTCTGTAAGTGCAATATTTTCGTCATCATGTGCAATCAAAATTAGAGATTCAATTCACATGAACTCAAATTATCCTGACCATGCTACATCAACCAATATTCTCATAGCCATTTTGTTTGATCATTAAAATATGTATTAAAAACTTATAATACATAAAAAATTACAGGCATAAGGAGTCAACATTTATTACCAGATGCAGGTAGAATAAATTCACTAGGGAGATGAAGAAGTGAAGGAATTGGCCCACAAATCATAGGATTGATAAACCAAAATTGGGCTATGTAGAAGGTGATTATCATCATATTCTATAAGAAGAGCCTAGGGTTGATTATCATCAATTGAGACTAGCGAGGTGCTATACAACTCAGTATGGGGTAGATATTGTTAGATAACATGGTTAATGTTGATGTGGAAAATATAACCCACACCGAAAATGAATAGCATGTGGGCTCTCATAAAATCAAAAAATAGAAACCAACATAGATCCATCTTAAACCCATATCTATCAAGCTCTGAGAATGATCCAATTTTTGAAGGTGTAAATTGTTTTCTTAGGTGTTTAAAAAAATTACACCTCAAGAAATTAATCCCCATCGTTGCTTCATAGATCCAGGTTTAAGATGGATCTATGCTGATTAATTTAAAAAATGAAAACAAAATCCCTCTGCGGAAAATTGCTTAACACCCTAACTCTTATTTATTATATACATTAATATTAAAAAAACATATAAAAATATTAAAAAAACACAAAAAGCCAAATATTCTTTTACAAAATTTAATGGTGTTAAAAGTATGGAAAACATATAAGAACATTTGAACGCATTAAGAATATATTATGCTGACAAAATATCATGGTGGTTTGGATTTTAATAATTATCAATTGGCACTTTATGTTTCCTTCCTCCATTTATTTATTCATTACCAGGCATTCCCAAATTTGATGTTGGTGGTTACAGTTTAGAATATATTATGCTAACAATATATCATGGTGGTTTGGATTTTAATAATTATCAATTGGCACTTTATGTTTCCTTCCTCCATTTATTTATTCATTACCAGGCCTCCCCAAAGTTGATGTTGGTGGTTATAGTTTCTTCTTTATCTTTATATGGCACCCTAGGGATTTCATTCTTTCCAAATATTAAAGACTGTGACTTTGAAAGCTTCCTATCAGATACAAAAATGGGGAAGGCAGACAATTCGTCCAACGGAGGATGAATTAGGGATTTCATTCTTTCCAAATATTAATGACTGTGACTTTGAAAGCTTCCTATCATATACAAAAATGGGGAAGGTAGACAATTCATCCAAGGGAGGAGCCATCCACCAGAAGAAAATTATTGTCCATGGGATGTAGGGTGCCATGGATGTCGGAGTCTTGAAATATCCTTCTTCACTCATAGACCATGAAACCCAACACAAAACACGGGAAAAATACACAGACAAGCAACCTATGGTCGAATCTGGTAACCGTGAATTTGCCAAAAAAAATCCAGGAGGAGGAATTTAAAGAGAAATATAGAGATTCCCAACGAAAGGAAACGTTGGTTGAATCCACAGAACCATAGGCAACAATTGTGGTTTTATCTTCTTCCCATGTTAAAAAATAAAATAAAAACCCTAATTATGCTCTGGAAAGGAGGCAACGGAGCACATAGCATTTTTGGGTTTCTATTTAGATGTATGAAAAGGAGAAACATAGAATTCGAGCTGCAAGGTACTCGCCCTTTTCGTGCAAAACTTGTTTTAATGAATTTAATTTCAATTGCTTAAAGACATTGGCTTAGATCGTTTTTTTTTGTTTTTTCTGTTTTGCCAATGGCTCTCACCCTTTTGTTTTGAAACATGCATCGAGGGGATGCACTGCTTAGAGCAGGTTTTCTGCATAGAAGAGTAACTAATAACTAAATTTTTTTAATATTAATAATGTTCTTGGGTATGCAAATATGAAAAGAAAACGTCATCGAATGAGCTCTAAAACAAAGGAAGAAGAACCCACGCCAGTTTCAGATCTTTGCTGGTCACCAGAACTGGCTGTTGGTGAGCAAACTCTCTGTTTCCATTCCAACAAAGTCCTATCAGAAATGGACTCAAAAGTAAGTCCTCAAGGATTAACATTAGTTCCACCTGTGATAGGCATGATGGCTGACACCAAAGCTGATTCAAAGAACCATGCAACTGCTGAGGAAAAAGAACTAAGAATAAACACCGCCAGTTCTGCATCCGAGGAGATCAAAAGCACATATGATCCACAAGAAAATTTCACAGCTGCAAACTTTGATGGCCCAATGCATGTGGATAGTGAACTTATAGAAAACCTAGTTATGGAAGAAGCTGTACATGAAAAATAGCACAAGAACAGGCAAGTCCTATCCAACCATTTTTATTTTTACTTTTCTTTTCTTTTAATTATGTTTTCAGTTATGGTTCAAATGTATGTCATGTACTTATTACGTTCACATGTTCTAGCATGTTTAGAGGATGTAGGTCAACATGCATATATTCAGCCCAAGTCTCTAGCAATCTGTTACCCGCAAAATTTTATAGATCACATATGACCAGTTTTCTAAGTGACTGTTGGATGTACTTTTGTGTTATATCAGCACTTTGTATATACTAAAAACTGACTAGTCTATCAGTGTGCTAAGATATCATTGAGGCCATCATTTCTGTCTAACTATTTGTTCTGAATTGCTGACAGAGCATTAAAATTGACTCCAATGGACTGTGGTGGCTGGAGCAAAATTGATATAGATTTGATGGTATGTTTTATTTCCCTCTTTCGCTTATTTTCATTACAGGTCTTGATTGCTATGTTTCCTTTAAAATGGAATCGATTTGTGTTCATAAAGAATTGTGTATAATAAAATGATAAATGCATCTGCACTGATAAGGGCTTAAGTTTATAACTTTTAGACTCATTTAATTCTGTATATATATTTGGTTGAGTTTGTTTATAGCTTGTACATTTCGTTGTTTTTTTTATGGCAGTCACCTCCCAAAGATATTGGCAAGGCCAACAACACTCTTGATTCAAACATTCCTGATGCAAAGGAGAAAGAAAAGGTTTATCCATCTGCAATATATTTCTTAATATGCTTAACTTGAAATAGCTTAGAAATGCTTATTTCATATCAGCATCACTAAAGCATTTGCTCGTTCATTCTGTATACCTAGCTTTAACTCATCTTGTACCATGTGCATTTGTTCTTCTCTCTCGTTTGCAGACTCTTCCAAATAGTGTAAAGGGTGATGAAATTTTGGATTCCAATATGGTTGATGCCAAGGAGATAGACAAGGTTTGTTGGTTTTTTGTTCACAACTTTATAATATGCTATAATATTTATTCTATGAAGCTATCTATTTTTTGTTTCAGTTTTCAATACCTTATGATCACTGCAATAGATGTTGTTCCTCCTATCAAGGTTAGATGCAGTTTTCTCAGCAGCTGTTTAATTTAATTACCTATTGTTGCTTCTTGACATTCAAACATTATATTCCAATGCAGTTTTCTAATTGGGGTAGTCAACTTATGATCTCTAATTGACTCATGCTATTGTCAACTTGGAGTTGATGGTTCATTCTTTGGGGCTAGTATTGAATTCAGAACTATGGATATTCAAACAGTGTTAACAAGTGTATTTTTTGTCAGGACATCTTCATGCTAATAAACTTCTAATATTGACAAGTGCTTTCTTGGCAGATGGACTTGGAAACCATTCCTGTAGCAGGAATTGGTTCAACAGAGGAGACAAATAAAGTGGAAACTTCTAAGAACATGGAATCTGAAAAAGAAAATAAACAACTAATTCAGAATACAGAATATGATGATCACAATGAGTGTCCACCTGAAAAGGATAGTAGTATATTCAGAGAGAAAAGCAAGAATATAAATACTTTAAACGAGAGGGGCAAGTAGGAAATGGATAAACAAACAGTTAAGGGAACAAGGAAAATTGTCAAAGGTGATTTAAGTATCCAGAGGATAGATAGAGCTGGCATGTCTGTTCTATCTGAAGAGTGTTTAATTTGATAGGGTGGAGGTCAGATAGGTCTAATATTTTGTAAATGATGTTTTACTTTTGCATTGTTTATTCCATTTCTTGCATTTGATGATTCAACTTTTATTAATATGGCTCTTTTGGGATCCAGATTCAAATGTTTCAGTAATGGCCACCACAAAAAGTAATTCTCCAAGCACACAATTACATGTTTCCATGGGAATTTCTGGTTGGTCTGGAGTATTTCCTCACTTGGGGTAATGTATTTGGACTATGGTCACTTTCTACTTTCTTGAGATCAGGGTTGTAAGTATTACAAAGGCATGTTATATTTTCTTGTTTAACATGTAACTTATCCTTCCAATTTTACTTGGCAATTATTACTCTCATGTGGCAGCAGCAACAACTGCTTCTATGGTTGCTTCATGGTTGACACTTGTCTCTATGATAGGAATGTCCTCAACAGAGAACATTACAGGTGATACGAAATGCTCTAGTTTGAGATCTTGAGTAACGTGAAGTTATAAACTGTTGCTTTGACATTGTTCATGTAAATTGTAAGAGAACCATGGGTGTTTTTCCATTCAGAGCATCCCACCAATAAATTATGTTTGTTTATTACATTATAGATTCTTATTTAAGGATTCTGGCATCAAAGTTTTAAAATTTTTTGGTGGAATGATTTTGTTTTATATTTTATGTGAAGAATGTTATGAACTGTTGCTTTGACATTGTTCATCTAAGTTGTAAGAGAACCATGGTGGTGCTTTTCATTTAGGCCATTGCACCAAGCAATGTTGCTTCACTATTACATCGTAGATTCTTATTTAAGCATTGGAACATTGGATTTTAAAAGATCTGTAAAAATTAATCTGAAGTAAGTTTGAGAGTGAGGCATGATGATCTGCAATCACAATGATGATTTGGTAAAGGAACTTTTTACTTATCATTGGATTCAAGGATCAGTTGTTTGTCTCATGTTTGTGAGAACTTTCACATGCTTTCAAAAATATAGAGATCATACCCTGAAGAAAGTCTTTAATTACAAACTTCTATATATTGGTTTACCTACATAGATAACTTTCTATAAAATATATTCATTTCTATCAAGTTTCAGCTATAGCATGGTGTGCTTATTGCATACTCAAATCTTTTGTGCAGCTTCCCTCATTTCTGTGTCCCACGCGCCAATCATGGAACCATTGTGCAACACATGTGTATGTTACCCACTTCATTGATTGCTAGCGGCAGATGAAATCTAATCCCTTGTGGGCTGCTTCCTATGGAATTTCAACTGGTCTATATGGAAATGGTTTAATAGGAACATCTGCAACTACTGCTTTGGGACAAGAAGGTAGGTCCCATGAATTATTGTGGACTTGTCTAAAGGATAAAGGACGTGCTAATGGAGATTCTACTGCTACTAATGTAAATGGGGAAAATAATAGGGAAGGTAATGCATGCATGGATGCACAAGAAATAAAGTCTAATTCACAACAGAAAACTCAAGCAGCACAAAAAAAATAGCCCAATATTTCAGTGTAATGACCCTTTTTCAAAATTTTATTAAAATGCCAATTTTTCCACTTTTTCCCCAATTTCGACCTTTGACTAGTTTTACTGTTTTGACCTCCAAATCAACCCAAATGCTCCCAAATCTTCTGTAGGAGTGTATTAATGGTATTTAGACCTGAATATTAGGTTTAGGGATGTTTTATGGCCCTCCAAATACTGCTGCAAACTTGATTTGTATTCTGATCAATATATGTATTTGATTAGTAATTTGTGCATCAAGTCCCCCTGGGGTAACACTGCAAATGGCCTTCCAAATGCCTCCAAAATCCCACGAATTTATGAACAAAGGTATGTAATGTGTTAATTATGTGATTAAGGTCTCATATGCACCATTAATTGATTTTTACTACTGTTCTAACTCTCTCACATTCAACAGCAAAAACCCTCAATTCGACCCTTGGGGAAATGGCACTATTTCACCTCTCAATACAAACAAACTGGGTTAAAATGATTCAAATGCTCAAGTACAGTACATGAAACTTGTATAATATATCCATGGCAGTATATGAATCACAAATATATCATAGAATCATCCATCCATTTGAAATAATCAACCTTATAGTGTCATACATCAAAGCATTGGGGAAATGGACATTGTTTGCTCATTAATCAATAATTTTGCATATAGTCAATGGGTATTTCGACCTGAGAGTTTTTCAATATGAAGAATAGAGGATATGAATCTATTACAATCATAAAAATATCATATGAAGCTCTCCCAATGAGTGCAATATCTCACCCAAAGCACAATCCCTCAAGGAGCCCGAATATGCCTTCAAAATTGGAAATGGTGGAGAGAAAGTGCTGCACTAAACCAAACCATGAAACTTCCTGTAGCTGCTACCTACAAATAAAACTCCATTAAAGCACCATGAAAGACCTGAGTGGCCTCCCCAAACACCAACTTGGATGGGAATCTTTCACTCTCGAAATTGGCTAAGGCAAGAAACTAGTCATCCACTAGTTCTCTCTTCACAAATGCAATTTTTCTCAAATCATCAAAAGCCATTCTCATACTTGATTTCTACATTTTATAACCAACATTAGCCTTCAAGGGGTCAAAATCCTCTCAATATATTCAATAAATTTCCATTTAGAAAATATTCTTCATTTGCCACTTGTCTCCTAGTTCCAACCTTCCATCTTCTCCCAAATTCGAATTTAAGTCTCTTTAGCTTCCCCCAACTCCATGAGCGCCTTCTTTGAGCCTATTTTTGGGGCTGACATGTCATAATGGTCAAGTGTAAGAAGTCAGCTCTGAATTTTGTCATAAATGTCATAGATGCTTCATTATTGTTGTCATAAAACTAGGGAATCTAGCCCAAGTGTCCACTAGTCTCCAATTTGACTCTTCCTCTCCCATGGAGGTTACTATTCCATCCCATTTCGACCTAATATTCTCAATGCCATGTGTTATGACTTACCAACTCACCCAAGAGTGTTCACCTTCCCAGGAATTCGAATTGACAAGAGAGAGCTGCCATGTGTCATTGAAAAATCAAGCTAGTGTGGGTCCCACCACCTCCATATGTCTCCAAAACCACTTGCCACTTAGAATTTATCTTGAATTTATTTATTCACCATATTTATTAAATTCTTGAACCCTTATAATGTCTAAATATCATTTATTAGCTTCCTTATTACCATCCCACATGTTCCCATCCAACCTAGGAAACTATAGGATTGATGGGATTTTCTTACTATGCACTTATTTGAATGGTTACATTACAGTCCTCCCCACCCAAGATTGCTTGTCCTCAAGCAATTTCAGACTTGGATGCTACAAAATCTTCTCCTCTTCCCATATGACATCTTCATTTGGTAAGTCCTTCCATTGCACTAAATATTCTTTGATGATTCTACTCCTCAACCTTCTTTCCCGTGTCTTCAAAATCTTTTCTGGAACAAGTGTGAGCTGACCTTCATCATCCAAAGGAGAAAGTATTTCTGAAGTTATTATTTGCTGACCAAGACCTTTCTTGAGACAAGAAACATGAAATACAATGTGGATTTTACTCCCTTCCAGAAGTTCTAGTTCATATGCTACTTCTCCAACCTTTCGCACTACCTTGTATGGCCCATAGTACCTTGGTTTTAATTTTTCTGCTCCATTCTTTTTGAGAGATGTTTGTTTATAAGGCTGCAACCTTAAATATACTAAATCATTGACTTGAAAGGTTCTTTCTTCTCTATGCCTATCAGCATATTGTTTTTACTGATTTTGAGCAACCTACAAATTGTCTTTCAAGAGCTTTAAAATTTCTTGGCTCTCTTCCACCCAATCTTTAGCATTTGGGTCTCTACTATCACCAAATATAATGTCAGCAAATGTAAGTGCATCATAACCATATAATGCTTTGAAAGGAGACATTCCTATTGACATATGATAAGTGGTGTTGTAGCAAAACTCACCCAAGTGTAGCCATTTTGCCCATGCTTTTTGCTGTCCTCCCACATAGTTTCTTAGGTATCCTTCCAACCATTGGTTTACCCTCTCTATTTTTCCATCATTTTTTGGATGATAGCTAGTACTTGGAGTCAATTGAGTGCCTACCAATCTAAAAATTTCTTGCCAAAAAGCACCCATGAATCTACTATCTCTATCACTGACAATGCTCTTGGGGAGCCCATGCAATCTGAAGATTTCTTTGAAAAAACTATCAGCCACTTGTGCAGCACTAAAAGATGATGTAACAGCAAAACAATGAGCAAATTTTGTCAACCTATCAACTACCACATAGATGCAATCCTTACCCAAGGATTTAGGCAATCCGATGATGAAATCCATGGAAATATTGTCCCATTTTTGCTCCGGAATGGGCAATGGTTGTAATAGGCCGGCTGGACATGTAAATTCTGATTTGTTTTGTTGACATGCTTCACATTCATTCACATACTTCTGAACATCTTCCTTCATCCCCTTCCAAAAACATATTTGCCTCAACTGTCTATAAGTTTTGAAGATCCCCGGATGGCCTGCTAGTGGGGAATCATGTGCTTCTTGCAAAATTCGGTACTTGAGCTTGGAGTTATGAACTAAATAAATTCTTCCCTTATAATATATCATCCCATTCAAAATCATATAATTATCATCCCCTTTGATTCCATCCAACACATCACAAGCAAATTTGTCTTTGGCATATTCAACTAGTAGCATGTTTTTCCAATCCTTGGCAATATCCATGAGAGAAAAAGAAGGCCTTATTGATAAAGCATCTGCTACTATATTATTCTTTCCTTTGACATATTCAATATCAAAATCATAAGCTTGAATCTTGCTTACCCACTTTTGTTGCCTTTCATTTAGATCTTTTTGGGTGAGAAAGTGTCTTAGACTATTGTGGTCAGTTTTCACCACAAACTTGCTTCCCACCAAGTATTGTCTAAATTTGGCCAATGCATGCATAATGGCCAGCATTTCTTTATCATAGATGGAGTAAAGTTTTTCATGAGGCCACAAATTTCTGCTCTCAAAGGCTATGGGGTGTTGGCCTTGCTTTAGGACAGCCCCTATTCCTCCACCTGAAGCATCACATTCCACAACAAAAGGTTTAGTAAAATCAGGAAGTCCAAGTATGGGACAAATACTCATTACCTCTTTCATTTTTTGGATGGCCTTTTCAGCCTCTTCATCCCACTTGAAAGCATCCTTCTTAGTCAAATCAGTGAGTGGAGAAGTCAACTTGGAGAACCCTTTCAGAAATTTTCTGTAGTAGGTGCATATGCCAATAAAGCCTCTCAATTCGGTAATATTTTTTGGTGATGGCCATTCCAAGATAGCCCTGATTTTTTCCATGTGTACCTTCACTCCTTCTTGCCCAATAATGTGCCCAAGATACAGTAGTTCTTTCATCCCAAACTCACATTTTGATAACTTAGCAAATAAGGACTCCTCTTGCAAGATTTTCAATATAATCTCTAACTACTGCAAATGCTCTTTCCATGTTTTACTGTAAATGATAATATCATCAAAGAAAACCAGAACAAACCTTCTTAGTTGCTTGCAAAATATCCTATTCATACATGCTTGAAAGGTGGCTGGAGCATTAGTTAACCCAAAAGGCATGACAAGAAATTCAAAGTGGCCAAAATGACATCGAAAAGCGGTCTTTTGCACATCTTCATCTTTCATTCGAATTTGGTGATACCCTAATCTAAGGTCAATTTTTGAGAAGTATTTGGCCCCATGTAGCTCATCCATGAGCTCATCAATCCTAGGAATAGGATACCTATTCTTGATAGTCTTTTTGTTCAAGGCTCTAAAATCTATGCACATTCTCAATGTTCCATCTTTTTTTTTCACTATCACTACTAAAGAAGCATAAGGGCTAGAGCTTGGTCTAATGAGTCCCAAATCTAGGAGTTCTTGGATAGATTTTTCAATCTCATCTCTGAACTTTTTAGGATGTCTATAAGGTGGTATCTAATGGGTGAAGTACTGTTGGCTCGGTTTTGCAACCAAGCTTAGTGCTATGGGCACCTGCTAACTAGTAGCAGCAGTTTCAATAGAAATAAAAACAATAAACTAAATAAACAATACTTTTCATGGATCTAAGCAAGAATCTAAGCAAATAATTTAAATATTTCAAAAATCAAGAACAAGAAACATAAGAAATAATTTTTGTATTGAAAAGTGGGGGGCAAGCAAGTGCTTGCGATATTACCTTCAATGGTGAAGGTTGATGTTGAGCAACTCCCAAGATGAGTAGCTCCAAACTCCAATAGGTCTCTTTCTCCAAGGTTGCTTCAATGGCTAAAAGTGCTCAGGGGAGATTTCAGCAGCATAAGGATGAGATAATGGAAGGATGTGAAATGAGGAGCCCCTACCACCTTTTTATAGGTTTTGGTGGTGAGGAATACCATTTGTGGTTTTGTGGAAACCAATGGTATTGACCAACATGGTTTAGGTAATGTTCCCTCCTTTTTCCTTTTTTGAATAAAAATAATATTTTAATTCCCTTTTTAATATTTTTGGGAATTTGGACCCTTTTTGAGGGTTTTTTATGATTTTCTTGGAAAAATAATCTTTTTTAATGGAAAAAGGGGTGTACCAAGGTCTTTTGGTGACCTTTTGTTGGTTTCAGAGGCTCAGATGGTGGAAAAGTGGACAAATGGGTCATGTGAGTAAGGGAATGAGCTAGTGAGCACTTTTTAGGTGTTAACAGATTGCCCCCTGATGTGTGAGGGCAGGAGCTCATCGTATGGCCGATAGACATCATAGTTCTTTTGTCCTTTTTCTGGGTTTTAGGGGAGAGAAGAGACCGTTTTGGAGGCTGGAGCCACGGCCCTTGGAAGCTGCAAAAACAAAAAATATTACATGGCCTCAATATGAATGAGGTATAATCTCTGATAAAGGACGAGGCGGGCATTCTCATGCTCGTATCAAGGCATATACAAAACAATTAGTCCCAAGAAGGGGGATCTAATACGTGAAGAAATATACTGGTATATCATAATGGTCCAGGGGGGACATGATGGTGGGATATACTCATGATCATGAATGATCTCAATAAGAATGATCTCAATAACTGATACACTGGATCAACTGTGGAACTGCTGAAACTGAAGGTGTCCAACATCTGTAGGGACTCAAAGACCATGAGTCAAATCTGGGAATAAATGTAACTGTATACTCAAGGGAGTATGAAACAGGTGTGAATCTGAATATTGTCGCCATGCGCAGCCCGGATAACTATAGGAAAAGTGTAACTGATATTATCCATAGGAAGACTCTCAAATGTGGAGGAGTCAGGAGGTATCCGGGGTCTTCGACTAATAACTGAACGGACCAATACCCTGTGCGAGTCTCAACGATGCGATCAAGGTGTTGAAGTCGAGCATGTGAGAAACAACCATTGGGAGAGGCACTGAAGATTCCTCTCGAAATGATTCGTAGGCACTCATCATAAATGGTAATGAGTCCAAGACACAGGGGCCTCTAGGTCTATCCTCTGGAATAAATGTGGTTGTCGTCGACAGAGGGAGACCAGCAACTAACAAGGCAATGATGTTTCCTTGCTAGGAGCGCGAGGTGTAAATGGAAGTGATGTAGTACTGCTGGTAGGACTGACATACTTGTGGGGATGGGAAATAACTGGGTCAAAAAATGGGTAGACTCAAACTTCCTTTGTTCAGAGCATGATGACATGGTTGACCTGGCAGTGTAGGGAACTGACTTGTAGGTGCAGGGATCATCTTTGACTGAATGGTATATATTGACTCTGGGGGGGGGGAGGACCAGCTGATGGTAGCTGTCTAGGGAGTTTCAGGGTGACATACTGCAGAATACTCTGAACAAAGGCGACCAAAAAATGGGGAAGCTGATATGCGAGTAGCCAAGAGGCACCATTGATTCCTTCTTCGTAGTTTTAATGAGCTCCAAGAAGGGATAACAGTGTGCTCTGAAATGGTACGGTCCTGTGGATTTTGTGAGCCCAGGACGGCTGATGCTCATGGTTGCTTTCATGTTTAGAGAGTCTGAAAACGGTAAGTGGACTCTGTCGGTGTTCTTTTTCGTAGTTTAGTCTCCAAGGCCCGAAAAAGCATAAACTGATGCGGATGGAGAACTCTTCTAGCCGATGTGACTAGAGTATACCTTTTTCGTAATTAGTCTACGAGGTCCGGAAAAGGGGTAAACTTATACCAGGTAGACGCCCTTTCAGATACGTTTATCGAGCATGAAAGGAAGCAAGATTGCTCGGCGATCTTTTCATTGTTTTAGGAGTCAGAAAAGAGCTTAACAGAAACTCCCTAAGTGCCTTTTTCGTAAAAGGGGTTGCTTGGCCCGAAAAAGGGATAAAATTATACCGAACAACAAAGGAATGACGAGTGCGAGAAAAGGTCTCAAGCATCGTCATCTGTGCGGAAAACTGGATCCGGTGACATAAGGATTGTCGAAAACGAAGAACGGCCGATGTGGCACGCAAACCGAGGTGACGAGGGGGCGTGGAAAAGATGCCCGGAAATTCTAAAGGTGAGAGCGAGAAATGGTCTCAAGTATCATCACGAGCGCGGAAAACTGAATCCGGCCATATAAGACACATCGAAAACGGAGAACGGCCGATGTGGCACGCAAACCGAGGCGACGAGGGGGCGTGGAAAAAATGCCCGGAAAATCTAAAGGTGAGAGCGAGAAATGGTCTCAAGCATCATCACGAGCGCGGAAAACTGAATCCGGCCATATAAGGCACATCGAAAACGGAGAACGGCCGATGTGGCACGCAAACCGAGGCGACGAGGGGGCGTGGAAAAAATGCCCGGAAAATCTAAAGGTGAGAGCGAGAAATGGTCTCAAGCATCATCACGAGCGCGAAAAACTGAATCCGGCCATGTAAGGCACATCGAAAACGGAGAACGGCCGATGTGGCACGCAAACCGAGGCCACGAGAGGGGCTAAAAATGGTCAAAAATGGACTCCGGAAAAATGGGAAACGGGAGGAACCTTTATGAAGTTCTCGCTGTGCTGATCCCAACGGTGCCAACGGTTTGAGAAATGGACTTCGTATGACACCGCAATGGTTGTTTGAAATTTGTGGAATTTCTATAAATAGGACGTGGGGTCCAATATGACTTGTCATTGTCACGTGCGAGTTTGATAGAGCAGTCAGAGCTTTTTCTCGATTTCTGGGAGATTTCACCGTTGGTTTTCGATTTAGCGAGTTGCAGGTAACTCTATTCGCCTTAACCTAGTCAATTATGTCTTTTTTATTTGGCGGTGGGCCCCCGAAGGCCGCGAAACTCCACGTTGACTCTCCAACGTGGAACCGCGCGGGTTTCGGGGCGGAACCCGCGATGAACCGCGCGGGTTTTAGACCCACAGTCGCGATGTTCATCGCGACTGTGAGGTCGGAACCCGCGATGTTCATCGCGTGTTCATGGGTGACAGTCGCGATGTTCATCGCGACTGTCTGGACGAAACTCGCGATGTTCATCGCGAGTTTTTTCATGGAACCCGCGATGGTCATCGCGGCTTTTGTGGAAAGTCCGCGATGGTCATCGCGGCTTTTTGTGAAAAAGCCGCGATGGGATTTTTTCTAAAAATTTTTATGCTGGGGCTAAAATTTTCTGTGTTTTCTTGGCAGGATGTTGCGGAGGGCTCAGTCCGTATGGCGGGAGAGAGATATTGATGCGGAGATTGTGGCGAGGATCGAGAATGATGGGGGGGTGAGACAGGCCCTAGCCATGAGCGGACTCTTGAAGTTCGCTCAGATACCTTATATCCGTTCAGTGAGGAGACTCCTGAACAAGCTCGTGCAGTGGTGGGTGCCGGTAGAGGGTGCCTTTATTATTGGTGGTGAGAGGTTGGAGATTACTCTCACTGATGTATATTTTTTGACGGGTTTGCCTCGCTTGGGTGAGGTGGGCGATATCTCTCCGAGGTTGCCTCCAGGCGTGGACATGGAGGACCTCTTACAGACCTTTTGTGGGGATGACGCTGTTTTGGTAAACAGCTCTATCAGTTTGAAGTTCCTACGTGAGTGGGATATGCGGGCCGTTGGTGCCTGTGTTCTGAGGGTTTTGGGTGCTGCTGCACCACATCGTATGTCTGGGGGGCAGACGGTGTTGGTGGACTCCGTTCTACGGGGTACTTACTATGCTTGGGCTCAGATGTTCTTGGCCGGTGTCCGGAGAGATCTGGACAAGGCCGTGAGAGAGGGAGGTGAGTTCTGTTACGCCTCATTTTTATGTTGTTTTTTCTTTGAGCGGGTGCCGACCCTACGGCCACACGTACCGGTTCGTGCTGGTCTTCCTAGCGAGCCTCGTATGATGAGGTGGGGGCAGATGATGCCTCGTGCTGGCGGTGGTATCCGTGGCTTCTTTACAGAGGATTTTTTCCAGCAGTGGGAGCAGATGCCACTGGTGATCGAGGACTATCCATACGCTGGTATGGACTACCGGGGAGACCCAGAGATGCCACGTGCCCCAGGACAGGCCTGGAGCTTAGATGGTATGTTTTTGTGTCTTATGTGATGTTTATACCATATGTATTATGATTGATCATGATGATGTCTGTTGTATAGTATCTGATGGTTCTACTTGCTTTGTGCAGATATTGGTCCGGTACCACCACCTGATTATGTGGCTCGGCAGGGGCGGGCGATGGTGGTTGCTCGTCCCCCAGTACCTGTACGTCCTCCTCGTGGTGGAGGATATGGAGCCCGTGGGCGAGGGGTTGGCCCTCAGGACGATGCTATAGATGGTGTTCGACGGACTTTAGCCCGGATCGTAGCTAGACTTCCGGAGGATGGCTGGAGGGACCTTGATCGGGAGATTTTGCAGGGATGTCTCGGTGCACCGCCTGAGTGGCAGTCACTGTTGTTGAGGGCAGCGGTGCTTGCTGCGAGACACGGGGGTGGTGGAGGAGATGCTCCGGCAGAGCCGGCACCGGGGAGGATACGTCTGAGGGACGACCCAGCAGGGCCAGCCGAGCGGCGAGTTCGGGGTCGTCTTGACCCGGCTGGTCCAGCGGAGGAGGAGCCGGAGGAGGAGCCTGAGGATCCGGAGGATCCTGATGTTTAGACGTCATTGTTCTTGCCCCCAAATGCTCATGAGCATATGGGGAAGCATTTTTTGTATGACAGATGTATTTTGTGTATATCGAGTGCTGAGGGCACTTATGACATGTGGACTATTTGGTTCGTATATATATGTGGATATATATTTTGTATATTTTGTCGTGTATGCACGTGGATGCACTTTGTCTTTTGTATATGCCAATGGAGGCACATGTTATGCACGTGGATGCAGTGTGTTTGTAGATTTATATATGCCCGTGGAGGCACATGCTATGCACATGGTTCATCATTTTGGTTTGTTTGTTTTTATGCCCGTGGAGGCACATGTTATGCACGTGGATGCAATATTGGTTTTTTGTATATGCCCGTGGAGGCACATGTTTTGCACCTGGATGCATGTTTGTTTATGGATATGACATGATGTGATTGGTGTGCCAGTTGAGGACACTGTTGGCCATATTATCTGCTACACTATTGAGGTGTCTTGGGACATGTGTGAATGTAATGGATTCAAACTGTCTAACCATTTGTTTAGTGCGCAGGAATTTTCTGAACAGACAGGGATCGCGTACCTGGTAATCATTGTTGAGCTGGGAAACTAGGAGCTGTGAGTCCAAGAAAACGTTGAGGTGACGTATGCTCATCTGGAGAGCAGCGGCCAGGAGACCGGTCACGGCATCGTACTCAGCTTGATTATTGGTGGCGGCACCTAAACATACTCCATCAATGTGAATTAACTCGTGTGAAGGGGAGTATATTACCCAAGCTGCGGAGGCGAGATTGGGAGACCAACGGCTTGCACCATCAGCGAAACCGATATGGCAGAGTGGAAGAGGCTCCATCTGTGATCATGCAGGGAAAACAAATATTTAGGTTTTTTGAAAATTTTTTGTGAACGAAAAACGTATGCCTATACTAAAAAATGGACGATGGTGTCCATGAGATTTTCTATGGGTAAAATCTTTTAAGGTACAACCCGTTGCGTGGGTTGCGTAAGGTGTTACCTTCTGAATCGGTCAGAATGTATGCCCCCTGCCCGAGGCAGGTGTGTATGATGTAGGGGCCTTGCCACATAGACACGAACTTCCCCTTTCCGGTTTTATCATGAGCTTGATCGTAAGCGAGGACAAGGTCTCCCTCCGAAAAGGTTCTTGGGTGGACGCGTTTGTCGTAACTTAGTTTCGATCTTTGTTTAGCGGCTTCCATGTTTTGAATGGCTGTGCGCCGATCTTCATCGGCCTGCTCTAGGAGCAGTAAACGTTGCTCGATCGGGGAAGTATCCGGTAGGAGCTCAACGGCGATGTGTAAAGCTGGGATCTGGCACTCAATAGGGAGGACAGATTCTACACCGTGAACTAAATGGAAAGGGGTAAAACCGGTGGCGGTTTTGGTTGATGTGCGGTAAGCCCAGAGTGCTGGGAAAAGCATGTGATGCCAATTGGACTTGTGCTTGTCTACAGTGCGTTGGAGAATGGTCTTCAAGATTTTATTGATCGCTTCGACTTGGCCGTTTCCTTGGGGGTAGTAAGCGGAAGAGAAATGGTGTTCGAATTTCAACATGGTTGATAATTCTTTCCAGACGGCATCTTCGAAGTGAGAGCCGTGGTCAGAGACTAGCTGTTGTGGTACTCCGAAACGAGCGATGACGTGGTTGAAGAAAAACCGCGCCGCGGTGTCGGCTTTGCAGTTATAGGTCGGCATGGCTTCTGCCCACTTGGTGAAATAATCTACGGCCACAATGATGTGTTTGTGACCGCCGGCTGACGGGGGGTTGCAGTCGAGGAAGTCTATGGCCCATTTGCAGAATGGTCCAACAGTGATGACTGGATGAAGGGGGGCAGGGGGGGTTCTTGCTTTGGGGGCAAAGAGTTGGCAGTTCTGGCAATGCTTGACTGCGGTGATGCAATCAGTAAACAACGATGGCCAAAAATAACCTGCCCGAATGATTTTCTGGGCGGTAGCCATGCCGGAGAAATGGCCTCCACAGGCACCGCTATGACAATCATTGAGGACTTGTTCTGCCTCACTATGGGATAGGCAGCGGCGTAAAATAGTATCAACGCCGCGTCGGTAAAGTACATCTCGAATAAGTAGGTATCGGGGTGCGTGGTGTCGTATGCGACGGCGTCCATCACGATCGATGTGTGGTCGGAATTTTTGTGTACGGAGGTAAGTCAAAATGTCTCCGTACCAAGGGTCGTCCGACGAAATGACGAAGATCTGCTCGTCAATCAGGTCCGTATGGATAACGGGTGATGTCGAAGAGGACGGGAGATCTGTAATTAAGTGAGCAAGCGCGAGGGCTTTGGTGCTTTTGGGAGTCTTGAAAGTAAGGTCATATTCCTGGAGGATAATGACCCATTTAGCGACACGACCCTGAAGGAGTCTCCTGGTGAGGAGGTAGACCATGGGGTTGGAGTCGGCCATGACCGTGGTATGACTAAGCAAAATGTAGTGTCGTAGTTTTTGTACGGAAAAGACTACAGCTAGGGCTAATCTTTCCTCGTATGGGTAACGTAGAGGTGGGCCCGACAAGGTCTGGCTGACGTAATAAATTACATGCTCTTTGTGGGAAGCATCTTCCTGGACCAAAACTCCGGATACGGCATGTTCGGATGCCGAGACGTAAAGGGTGAAGTCTTGGGAGAAATCCGGTGGGGATATCAAGGGGGCTTGTGTGAGAGCCTTCTTGAGGGCTTCGAATGCCGTGTCTGCTTGTTCGTCCCAGACAAAGGGTATGTGGGTACGAAGTAAGCGTAAGAATCCATGGACTTTGGTGGCGTAATCAGGAACAAAGCGCCTAAGAAAATTGGACCGACCTTGCAAGCTCTGAAGCTGGCGAAGCGTGCGAGGAGGGGGAAGTTCTAAGATGGCTTTGACTTTCAGGGGATCAACGGTGATCCCGTCTTGGGAAACAATGAAACCCAACAACCGGCCTGCCGGGACGCAAAAGACACACTTGTGTGGGTTCAAGCGGATTTTATATTTACGACAACGCAGGAAAACTTGCCGGAGGTCGTTAAGGTGGTCTGATCGTTTTCGGGAACGCGCTGTGAGGTCGTCAAGATAGACCCGCAGGATATGGACCAAGTCGTGAAAGCAGTAGGTCATGGCGCGCTGGAAAGTGGCACCAGCATTTTTAAGGCCAAAGGGCATGACTCGATAGGCAAAGGTGCCCCATGGGGTGGTAAAGGCAGTCTTGTACTGATCCTCCTTGCGGATGTGAATCTGGTTGTATCCGGAAAACCCGTCCATGAAGGATAGGACTTCATGGCCCGCGCACTCATCAATGAGTTGGTCAATGAATGGCGTGGGGAAATTGTCTTTTGGACAAGCGTGGTTTAGGTCGCGGAAATCAGTGCATACTCTAAGGGTGCCTTGCTTTTTGTTGACAGGGACGGGGTTCGACACCCATGTGGTGTATGGAATAGGGTAGATGAAACCTGCTGTTCGAAGTTTCTCGACTTCAGCCTTGACAGCGGGGAGCTTGGCAGGGTGAATAGGTCGCTGTTTCTGACGAACAGGGGGTACTTCCGGCCATGTATCGATGTGGTGTTCAATAATGGCGGGGTCGAGACCAGGCATCTCGGTATAGGACCAGGCGAAGACGTCTCGGAACTCTTGAAAGAGTTTTTTGTATGCCTGGGTTTCTGCTTGAGTGCAAGATGCGCCCAGCGAGATAAGCTCAGGTTTCCCTGGTGTTATCGAAATGTCTATCTGTATGGTGGGGGAAATGTTGGACATGTTCCCTTCTTCAAAGGCATCCGGTGCTGGGATGGGGTCTTTTAACCAATCGACCTTAGCAGGTATGAAGTCTTTCGACTCGACTGATAGCTGGTTGGATGCGGTGGAGGTAGATGCTTCCGGGAGGAAGTACGAGCGATGATGCATATCATCCCAAGGGTAGTCGGGTGCAGTGAGTGTTTCCAAAATCTGCTCGTCAGTATTGAAGTAGTCAGACCATAAATCAAGGGGTTCTGGTTTGAAGGTTGTCGAAATCATATATATCGTATTGACTTCTTCTGACGAGGATGATGGTGGAGGGTAAATCTCCTCGATGAGGGGAGGAGATATCTCTAAATCGACATTGTTTAACTCGTACAGCGCTGCTCTATAGTCTGGTAGATCAGGGCAATGGTGTGAGTAGTGGCCGTAGACACTGCATATAGCACAAGGATGGTTAGTGCGCAGTGATTTGTCGCGAGGCTGTAGAGGTGGCTCTAATTTGACTACTGGGATGCCGATGTCATCGTCCAACATATTCATATGTTCTTGGAGTGCCGGTAAATGTGGGCATTGATGAGTTGGATGGCCAATTTCATCGCATAATGAACATTTGGGGGGAGCTCGAAACACCGGTGGGGGTTTGGCTGCCTTAGGAGGTGGTATGGCAGTGTAGGGTTGTGGACCTCTGCCCCCAGTGGGCTTAGCAAGGAGAGGGGGATCCTTTGACGTCGACGCAATCGTGAGACCCGGAGGAGGTTTCATTGACGACGAAGGAATATTGAGGTTAGGAGGAGGTGTCGTTGCCGACGAAGGGATCGCGACGCCAGGAGGAGGTTGATTTGTGGTAACAATAGGTTGTACCGGTTGGAGGATGACGTCCGGTGTCGGTAATCGAACGGGAGGCGGAATATACCACACGGGTAATCCCAATGTTAGCCCGGGTAGGCTAAGGGTAGCCATAACCGGGGCGCTTACTACACCCGAAGGAGGAAATAGGAAGGGGATGGTGTGGATGGGTGTAACACCAATGTGACTGGGGATCAATGGTGGTTGACCGCCGGCTGTTTGCGTATTCTGCGAAACAGTACAGAGATTTGCGACCTGTGTCTCCGGTGTCGGTGGTGGGATGGCCTGGAATGTAGAGGTCATTGGTGTATCCGAATACAGTCCGGGTGCCACAGAAGACACAAAGGAGGTAACTGCACTAGAAGCGGGTTGTTCAATCATGGGGAGAACATTCTCCGGTGCTGCAGGGGCGTTGGGGTCATAGTAGGTGAGTTGGTCAATTTTGACCACGCGGCCCTCATGGGGGAACATCATGGTGCGGAAGACGGAGGAGGCGACCGCTTTCATGGCGTACATGTAACTGCGGCCAAGTAAAAGGTTATAGTCAAGCTGGGCGTTAATGACCTCTATGTCGATGAGCACAGTCTTCCCACCTAATTGGACGGGTACCTTGGGTAATAAACCTTGAGGTTGAGCTGACCGGCCGTCGTAGGCCCGCAATGCAGTGGTGGATTGCTGGAGAGCAGGGGAGCCCAACTTCTGCCAAACAAAAGTGGACATGACGCATGTGGATGCACCTTCGTCGATGATACATCGATGAATGACAAGATTCCGAATAGAAACGGAAACTTGGACTGCTATGGTAGAAGGCAGTCGTGGTTCAGATTGGTCTAAATCAAAGGTCATCAAGTTCGAATCATTTGGGTCAATCGCCCCAATGGCGGAAAGTAAAGTCTTGCGCTGAGTAGGACAGGTTTTTAAGACTTCTAACGCAGACATGGCTGCGGGAGATTGAGCTAAGTCATCTACGATGTTGTAATTGGACGCAGCTCGTGCATTGGGGTTGTTGTTGATTCGGCGAAGGGGGAAGCGAGGTGCTTTAGAAGCGCCATCAAGTGGAACCTGAGGTATACGCAATGTCTGATCAGTGGGATTAGCAGTGGTATCCTTTTCGGCGGGGGGGGCTTCAGAAGTCGGTCCGTATTGATTCCGACGGGTTTGGATATTGACGTCAGCGGTGGACATCATCAATAAGTGGTGGGTGCCTGAATCAAACATGGGTTGATCAGGAGCTGTGTAAGTAATTTGTTGTGGTTGCACGTTGCCCTGTTGGGGGGCTAACGGCTGGGTGTTTACCACCCCCTGTGTTGGAAAGGGGTTTTGGAGAACCAGAGGTTGTTGTGGAGGTGGTGGGGGGTTGGGTGGTGGCTGAGGAGCCGCCTGCCCTTGACGATGGGCGTCATTTGTCCATAGTTGTCGAGCTCGCTCGAGATGTGGGCAAGCGTGGGTATAGTGGCCATAGACACCGCAAATGGAACAAGGATGGTTTGTCCGTAAATTAGCATTTTTAGGTTGCTTAGGTGGCCGATCAGGATTCTGATGAGCGGGCGCCGCGTTATTGTTTTGCGGGGGCTGGGTAGGTTGTGGAGCTTGGTTACGGTTTTGATTGTTTCCACGGTTGCGTCCTCTTCCGCGGTTGGGTTGTCCACCCTGGTTGCGTTGGTTATTTTGATATTGGGGCTGCTGTTGTTGTTGTGCGTACACATGCCCTTGAGCATTGGGGGGATTCTGAGGAGCCGCAGGTGCGGGAGCAGGTTGCGGTGGATAGTATGCAGGTGGAGCTGGAGGTGGTCCAGTTGCCTGTTGGGGTTGTTGGTACCCCTGCGCTGGTGGAGGCGTGAGGTTAGCCGGTGCAACCGGTTGTGGGTAATGCATGGGCTGTTGTGGAAACTGCATGGGGTTTTGTACCGTAGGTTGAGCATAGTATGTAGGAGGTACATATGCTGATGGCGCTTGGCCATAACAATGTTGTGGACAAGAGGGTCCATGAACATGATGGGTCTGGTTTGTTGGAGCATAAGAAGTTGTCGCTCCGGAACTGGATGTAGCCCTAGAAAGGTCTGGGGCGGGCATGGTGCTCACCATACTGAAAGGTTTTGCTTGCGGTGTAATTTGGCCAATAATGCCATCGGCGGCATGGGATGCCCCCGGTGTGTCACCGCGTGCAGAGTCACCTCGTGGGGCGTCAGGTATGATGGTGTATAGGTAACCTGACTGGGCATAGATAAGGTCAAACTGTTGGGCCTTAAGGATGGCCTCTTCTTCAGACTGGGGTCTTTCAGAAGCTACATCCTTCGCAATGAGGGGAAGGAGGGATTTAAGGAACCAGTCTAAAAAGATTCGATCGTCTAATTTGATTTTGCATAGGCTTCGGCGCCGACGCCAATCATGAATATGGTCTGTGATGTGCGTGGCTGTGTTCTGTCTGCAAGACAGTAGGATCTCGACGCCCGCATCATAGCGGACCGGTAGCTGAAAGAACTGCAGGAAGGTCGAGGCAAGGGAGGTAAATGAGGAATGCGTCCCATGGGGTTGCTCGATATACCATTTGGCTGCAGAGCCAGTGAAGGTGCGCTGTAATAAACGGAGGCGGATAGAGTCGTCCACTATGGAGTTGGAGGAACACCATAAGTGGAAAGACATGATGTGGTTCTGGGGGTCTTCTCCGGCCTTTCCCTCAAACTTAGGGATGTCAGAGGGAAGCTTAGTGGGCATGTGGGGCCAAGCAGGGTCATGCCTGATGGGGTCATTTGTGAGCCTAGCTAAATCTGGCAGGTTGAGACTTGCCATGTATGGTAGACTAGCGGATGTAGTGACCGGAACCGGGACCTGCCTAGCCATTGTGGTATGGTGTAGGGGTCCAGTAGCGCCTATAGGTATGCTAGGTATGGAGGGTATGTGCCCTCCAAAAGGTGTGGCCTGATATGGGTTAGCACTCCCAAGTGCAACCTGGGTTACACTTGGGTTAGGAATCGCACTAGGGATTCCTGGTATAGCACTACCGAGTGCAACATGGGTTACACTTGGGTTAGGAATCGCACTAGGGATTCCTGGGATAGCATTCCCAAGTGCAACAGGAGTGACACTTGGGTTAGGAATCGTACTAGGGATTCCTGGGATAGGGTTTGTGGAAACCGAAGGGGGTATGACCCCCATGTTGGGCATGCCCATGACAGGTGGTGGTCCTGTGTTAGGCATTCCTGAATGTGGAGTGGTACCCATATTGGGCATACCCAAGGGGGTGGATGTTGCCATGGATGGTACTCCCGCAGAAGGGTTTGCGGATGTCTGACCTATGGTTAATGTAAATTGTGGATCATCTGGCGTTCCAGACATAATTGTGGTCGGTGGTAACTCTGTGGGGTTTTCGGATTCTACCTCCAAATCAAAGGTGAAGTGGGGTATGTCAGAATCGGATGACCGTCTAGATGATCGACGATGTGTCGAATCAAGGGATAATGCTCTGCGTCCGTGACGTGGAGAGCCAAGTGGACTAAACTCTGGGAGTTCGCCCTGTAGACGACGAGAACGTCTAGAATTCTCAATGGTGAGAATATGTTTTTTTATGTAAAAATTTGTTTTAAGTATCAGGTGGTGATATATGGATGTAAAAGACTCAAAACCCTAATGCAACCAAGGGTGCAAAAAGGGGAGTGAAAAAAGAAGGCTCACAGGCCAAAAAATCGATCCTCAAAAAATGCACTTATTCTAGCAGTTGTGCTACAATAAGTGGAGGAATGCAACAACCGGTCAGAATACCAACATGCAAGCGGCTCCTAGAAAAAATAGGTGTAACTAGACTCAAAAGGTGGTAAAGATCATGCAAACACCTAATCTAAAAGTATTGTGACTCAAACAGACGATATCCCCTGCAAGGTGATGAAATCCAAGTCAGACAATATGAATGTAGAGACAACGGCTAGATATCCCCCTACCGGGAGGGACACCGGGTAATCAATCCTAAAAAGACAGGCTACTAGGATACTCCGTTCATGACGCGTCGAGAAAAGGTAAATCTGCCGTTTGGTCCTTTGATCGCAATATCCCAATACAGGGATATCCCGAGAACTGCGAATGGTAGCCCTTCGGTTACTGAATGGGTTTCGGTATCCCACTCAGGCTTCCGGAACCATCCTCGCGACTTCAACCCTCCTAGGGGAGAGGCCTTCCCACAAACCGGTTGTGACCGCGCCAAAAAGTACTAAGAGATTTTAGCTCCCTAATTGGACAACTTCTATGTCTCAGATGTATGAACTGAGGGGTATTATTGGAACACCTATCCCCCCAATACTACCTAGCTACAAGAATTCTTTTCGTGTTCCCCAAGTGGGGTTAAGAGTGTGTTCAAATTAGGGTAAGTTTTAAGTCTTAGTTCAATTAAGTGATCGTGTGAGTGCACGTGAGGTGTTGTAAACTGAACTTGAAAAAATTAAATGCTTTAAGGGAAATTTTTCGAAAAATAAAGGACTTTTCGAAAAATAATAAGCAAATATTTAAGACTTTTTCACTAAAAGAAATTAATTTGCTTTTTTTTTAAAAATAACTCAAAAAATAATGGATTTTTTGGATTTATGAAAGCAAATAATAAACTTCTAAAAGAAATAAATGGATTTCTTCGTTTCAATAAAATTTGCTAAGGGCAAGATTCTAAAGAAGTAAACAAGAAAAAATTTGAATCTAGATAAAGAATGCAAGATGAATCTTTCTTTCACTTTCTTGAAATTTTTTAAAAAGATTTCTATGTATGCACTTTTAAATAGTAAAATTTTTTTCTAAATCTGGAAAATATGCAGAATTTTGATACTGTAAAAAATGTGCTATGGGCAGAAAGTACAGTAAAAAATATTTTTCAAAATCGGGATGGCCGAATGAAAAAATTCAGCCGCGCGGGTTTTGGACGAACAGCCGCGATGGGCCGCGCGGGTTTTGGCCGAACAGTCGCGATGGACCGCGCGGGTTTTGGACGCACAGTCGCGATGGACCGCGCAGGTTTTGGGCGTACAGTCGCGATGGACCGCGCAGGTTTTGGGCGCACAGTCGCGATGGACCGCGCAGGTTTTGGGCGCACAGTCGCGATGGACAGCGCGGAAAAAGGCCGCGAAGCCGCAGTGTGCAGCGCGGAAAAACACAGAAAAGTCGCGATGGACCGCGCGACTGTCTGAAAAAGGCCGCGATGGACCGCGCGGAAAAATGCAGAAAAGTCGCGATGGACCGCGCGACTGTCTGGCAAAAAGCCGCGAGGCGGAAGCCGTGCACGGAAAACGAGAAACGAACTCGAAAATTTAAAATTTAGGGCTGTTTTTTGGGGCCAAATCTCAGAACAGCAATGGATCTGCTGTCTAAGATGGCAGATCTATGGATCTAATGGTTAAAAACTCATAAAAACTAAGATTTAATGGCAAAGCTAGAGATCTAAAGTTCAAACCAAAGCGGAGTCGCCAAAACTGTTGGCTCGGTTTTGCAACCAAGCTTAGTGCTATGGGCACCTGCTAACTAGTAGCAGCAGTTTCAATAGAAATAAAAACAATAAACTAAATAAACAATACTTTTCATGGATCTAAGCAAGAATCTAAGCAAATAATTTAAATATTTCAAAAATCAAGAACAAGAAACATAAGAAATAATTTTTGTATTGAAAAGTGGGGGGCAAGCAAGTGCTTGCGATATTACCTTCAATGGTGAAGGTTGATGTTGAGCAACTCCCAAGATGAGTAGCTCCAAACTCCAATAGGTCTCTTTCTCCAAGGTTGCTTCAATGGCTAAAAGTGCTCAGGGGAGATTTCAGCAGCATAAGGATGAGATAATGGAAGGATGTGAAATGAGGAGCCCCTACCACCTTTTTATAGGTTTTGGTGGTGAGGAATACCATTTGTGGTTTTGTGGAAACCAATGGTATTGACCAACATGGTTTAGGTAATGTTCCCTCCTTTTTCCTTTTTTGAATAAAAATAATATTTTAATTCCCTTTTTAATATTTTTGGGAATTTGGACCCTTTTTGAGGGTTTTTTATGATTTTCTTGGAAAAATAATCTTTTTTAATGGAAAAAGGGGTGTACCAAGGTCTTTTGGTGACCTTTTGTTGGTTTCAGAGGCTCAGATGGTGGAAAAGTGGACAAATGGGTCATGTGAGTAAGGGAATGAGCTAGTGAGCACTTTTTAGGTACAAGTACCCTCCTCCAAAATAATACTGTGCTCAACCCCCCTATCCGGTGGCCTACCATGTGGAAGGTCTCTAAAAACCTTTTCATATTTTTGCAAAAGTCTCTCTATCTCCTTTGGGTGTTTGACAATATTTATAGTTGGCTTGGGAGATGTAATATGACATTCAGCAACCCATTCTATATCCCCATGCCTCAATATAGATCTCATACTATTGCAAGTTACTACTTGATTTGGATAAGTGTGTTGCCCTCTCACAATTCTTTGTACTCCTTTTGAATCTTGGAATTTCATTTCGGGAATTTGATAATTTACTATGTGCTCTCTTATTGAATCAAACCATTTCACTCCCAAAACCACATTAGTATCAGCAACATCAACCACGTAAAAACTATCGACAAAAGTATAGTTACCTACGGTGACTTGCAGCTTTGGAACCCATGTTTTGCATTGCATTGTGTTATGACCGGGAATGACAACTGTGAAGCCATCAAATGGTTCAATAGGTATCTTTCTTTTCTCTACCATCTCTGCATCAATGAAGTTATGAGTGGCTCCTCCATCTACTAAAACTGAAGTTCTTTTTCCTTGTACCACACCTTTGCATCGGATAGTATGATAGCGAGGTACTGTTGAAAGCACTGCCATTCTTGCTTTGTCTGGTGAAGGCTGATTTTCTTCTTGTCTTTCCTCTTCTACTGCTGTCTCATATGCCTCTTCTTGATCTGAAATATTTCCATATTCATCCATGCCCCCATCATACCCCTCATTATTAGAAAATACTTCTATGTATTGAGCCTTTCCTTTGGTACATTTGTGCCTCGGTGTCCATGGTTGGAAGCATGTGAAGCACAGTTTCTTTTTTCTAAGTTCATCCCTATTTAGTCCCTCTTTTCTATTCCTCTCAAATGACTCTCTTTTCCAAGGTTTCTTATCATATCCATCCCTTTTCCAAGGTTTCTTTTCAAATTTGTTGCTAGGCTTAGGAGGAAATCTCGTTGTAGGAAGCACATTTTGGAGATCCCTAGTCAAGCTCATTGCATCTTTTAATGTAGTTGGCTTGTGGGTTTTGACCAAACCTACCAAGGGTTCAGCCAAACCTTCAGTGAACAACAATACTAATCTTCTCATAGATACATCAGCCACCTTGACTGATAATTTTTGAAATTCCAACATATATTCAGTAGGGGACCCAATTTGCTTCAATTGAGCTAGTTCTTTGAAAGGCAATTCTGGATCTTTTTGTTCAAATATTTCTAGTACCCTGTCAACAAATTCTCCATATGTTTTAACCTGATTATGACCCAATGTTTTCATCCCATGAAACCACCATTCATTGGCATCTCCTTCCAAATGCAAAATGGCCATTTTTAATGCATCCTCTTCCAACATAGGATTCAACTGAAAATATACATCCAATTTTTGCACCCAAGTGTTAGCAGAATTTTGAGAAGAACCATCAAAAGTAGGAAGTGACATTTTTCCAATAGCACTATTCAATTCTTTGTTTTGGAATGGACTCCTATTGTCTCCCTTCCTTTTAATCTTTTGCATAGCATCAATGTAGTCACTGAGTGGTACACCTCTTTTACACTCTTCATTCAAATCATTCCAATCATTTACTAGTTTCTTGTAATCCAATTCAAGATTGGGATCTTCTTTGGGTGTGAAAAATTTAGGTGCAGTATGCCTTTATGTGATTTGAAATTCATGAGGTCTATTATGAGGTCCTATATTTGAAAAAATATGCTCATTCCCTTTCATCTTTTCCCCTGAGTGTGAACCACTATTATCTCCTATCATCCCTTTGCCTAAAAGTTGGCTACCCAACAATTCGAAACCTTTCATAATTTTTCTATTCATATCTAGCATAAACATGGTAATTCCTTCAAAACATGGTTTTAAGGCTTCAATAAATTCCTCCTTATGTCTTAATTTTTCCTCCTCCTCTCTACCCAATGTTTTAGAAAAAAACTCTTTTTCTGCTACTATCTCTTCTTCAACCAAAACTTCTTCAACTACTAATTCAAAGGGTGGTGGTTTATTTGTTTGGATTCTTGTTAATACCATCAGCTACCAATACCATGCTCTGATACCACTTGTAATGACCCTTTTTCAAAACTTTATTAAAATGCCAATTTTTCCACTTTTTCCCCAATTTCGACCTTTGACTAGTTTTACTGTTTTGACCTCCAAATCAACCCAAATGCTCTCAAATATTCTATAGGAGTGTATGAATGGTATTTAGACTTGAATATTAGGTTCATGGATGTTTTATGGCCCTCCAAATACTGCTGCAAACTTGATTTGTATTTTGATCAATATATGTAATTTTGACTAGTAATTTGTGCATCAAATCCCCCCGGGGTAACACTACAAATGGCCTTCCAAATGCCTCCAAAATCCCACGAATTTATGAACAGAGGTATGTAATGTGTTAAGTATGCGATTAAGGTCTCATATGCACCATTAATTTATTTTTACTATTGAAAAACTCTCTCACATTCAACAGCAAAAACCCTCAATTCGACCCTTGGGGAAATGGCACTATTTCACCTCTCAATAAAAACAAACTGAGTAAATGCTTCAAATGCTCAAGTACAGTACATGAAATTTGTAGAATATATCCATGGAAATATATTAATCACAAATATATCAGATAATCATCCATCCATTCGAAATAATCAACCTTATAGTGTCATACATCAAAGCATTGGGGAAATGGACATTGTTTGCTCATTAATCAATAATTTTGCATATAGTCAATGGGTATTTCGACCTGAGAGTTTCTGAATATGAAGAACAAAGGATATGAAGCTATTACAATCATAAAAATATCATATGAACCTCTCCCAATGAGTACAAGATCTCACCCAAAGCGTAATCCCTCAAGGAGCCCGAATATGCCTTCAAAATTGGAAATGGTGAAGAGAAAGTGTTGCACTAAACCAAACCATGAAACTTCCTGTAGCTGCTACCTGCAAATAAAACTCCATTAAAGCACCATGAAAGACCTGAGTGGCCTCTCCAAACACCAACTTGGATAGGAATCTTTCACCCTCGAAATTGGCTAAGGCAAGAAACTAGTCATCCACTAGTTCTCTCTTCACAAATGCAATTTTTCTCAAATCATCAAAAGCCATTCTCATACTTGATTTCTACATTTTATAACCAACATTAACCTTCAAGGGGTCGAAATCCTCTCAATAGATTCAATAAATTTCCATTTAGAAAATATTCATCATTTTCCACTTGTCTCTTAGTTCCAACCTTCCATCTTCTCCCAAATTCGAATTTGAGTCTCTTTAGCTTCCCCCAACTCCATGAGTGCCTTCCTTGAGCCTGTTTTTGGGGATGAAATGTCATAATGGTCAGGTGTAAGAAGTCAGGTCTGAATTTTGTCATAAATGTCATAAATGCTTCATTATTGTTGTCATAAAACTAGGGAATCTAGCCCAAGTGTCCACTAGTCTCCAATTTGACTCTTCCTCTCCCATGGAGGTTACTATTCCATCCCATTTCGACCTAATATGCTCAATGCGATGTGTTATGACTTACCAACTCACCCAAGAGTGTTCACCTTCCCATGAATTCGAATTGGCAAGAGAGAGCTGCCATGTGTCATTGAAAAATCAAGCTAGTGTGGGTCCCACCACCTCCATATGTCTCCAAAACCACTTGCCACTTATAATTTCTCTTGAATTTATTTATTCACCATATTTATTAAATGAATGAACCCTTCTAATGTCTAAATATCATTTATTAGCTTCCTTATTTCCATCCCACATGTGCCCATCCAACCTAGGAAACTAGTAGGATTGATGGGATTTTCTTACTATGCACTTATTTGAATGGGGACATTACATTTAGCTATGGTGGAAATTTAAGTTTACATTTTATGGACTGTTGAATTATAGTTTAAAACTTTAATCTTATGGATACACATGTTGATAACAAACTACATCAGTGTAATATTTCCTTTTCTTTTGCAGAATGGATCTGTTTTTCGGTTTTCCTTTTACGGGTGCAACTTCTGTCAGTGGTGTTAGTGCAGGAGTTTCTAACACAACAGGAGGAAATGTTCTAATAACTGCAACTATTTTTTCTGCTAGAACCACTACATCTACATGCAATTCTTTAGCCAGTGGTACTAGGAACAGCTTCTTCGATGGAAGTGTCGCAAATGTTGTAGTTTTACAAGCTCAACTACTCAATTCTGTCATCCAGCAACCTACTTTTCCTTTCTCTATATCACCTGCTCTCTCTGGAACAACATACAGTGGACCTCTGTTACCACAACAGGTTGATGGTTCAGTCTTGAGCAATATTTCTGACAAACAAATACTATATTATTTTTTTAATTTTCTAATATATCAATGAGATTTCGTCTTATGGAAATCTGTTCTTATAACAATGCACAATCTTTTGTAGGTGCCTCATATTTATAATCACCCATTCTATGAATCTCATATGATGTCTCAACAATTAGCTAATACAACCTCAATAACCACTGGTCAAAATGACCCAAAGAATTCTCAGGGACTTTGTAGTTTTCCTCCCTCAGAATCTTCCCAGCTGCAACATCAATAGGCATTATCATCATCACAAGCTGGATTTGTATCACAAAATTCAAATCATACGAATGAAAAGATCACTCCAGCAGATATCAGATTGGCTACAAAAGTGCAACTTGAAATGGTTCAAAGTAATGCATATGGCCAAAACTTTCCTTCAGGGTAGGTCTCAAGTTTGAATTCTCAATCTACAGCAGTAGCTAGTTGCATGCATGCATTGTCGGTTCATTCTAAGGATTTTTTCTTGATGACAACCTTTGGAAAAAAGCAAACATGAAAAATGAAACAACAAGCAGAATCACATTTACAGTCCCAACAACAGCTAACAGCACAAGCACAGAAACCACATAAAGCATATCTCTCCCCACAATATCATGCAACTACTCCTGGTTTGCAAACACAGTCAAAAGAATTTGACTCTAAATCACAACCATCTTCAATTAATATTAATATAAATAGATGGCTTAATAGTCCTGATTTGAGGCTACCCGTTGTTGCACCAATAATAGCATCTCCATGATAGACAGGTCAAAGCATGGTTGATCTTGTAAGAGGGAAGAGTCCATCCCAAAAGACTATCCAGAACAAAGCAATCTCTAAACAAGCTCACCAATATAGCATGCCTAGTAGTCACAATCAACAGAAGCAACAACAACAACTGGCACTAAGAGAGAGAGTGGTAACAACTATAGTTGTATATGGTGGAATAGCCAACAATGACAGAAGCTATGGTAATGGTGGTCATGAAGAAAACTAAAAGGCATCTATTAAAAGCAATTTGGACAAATCAAATGTATTAAGGTGTGAATGGGAGGCTTCTCAAATTATGCAAGGTTCTCAAATAAATGTTGACCCAAAAATACTAAACAATGCTACACCAATTACATTTTCAGAAGGATCAGTCCCTAAGGCTGCTACCTTTTCCAAGCTTCCTACTCAACAGGGGATCCATTTTCCAGGGCAAGATGCATGTCTCGCTAGTCAAGGGTTAAGATGTGTCCAAACTACTCAGGATTTACCTCAAATGAAAGCTACTACTATTGCATCAACAATATCACTTTTTCTTGAAATATATAGTAATTCACCTCGAGCTATGCAGAGGGGCACAAGTTAGCGACAAAATTCAAGGGGTGAACAACCTACAATGAATTCAGGTCCAGTTCAAAGGATATTTCTAGGTCCATCTCTACCTTCAACTGTTGCCACTGCCACTACATTGCTTTGTGTCCCACCTATTTCAAAGTCAGGGATTGGTGTTGTTACCAAAAATTTCGTGTCTCGGAAAGATTCTCATTTATCTTAGCAAAAATTATCTATGGCATCCACTTCAGTCAAGGGTTCTTCAGCAGCAAATATGGTAACAATCTTGGGCTCAGGCCCACCAGGAACACCTCTACAAGGACAACGAAATCAAAATTATTACAATATACAATAGCCCCAACAATAGAAGCATCATGGGCAGATTGTACTATAAAATTATCCTCTGAATCGGAACTATTCCCACCAAATACTCAAGCATCCTCACCACAGCAACAACATCCTTAGGTTGGGTAGCATCTTCTCATTCACCAACCTCTACACTATGAAGTTCGGACCATAGGGGCTTCACTAGAAGGATACAAAAATACTTTAGGGTCTTTTTTATATGGGTGGGTTGACAAATATCTGCCAAATGGAGATGGCGGGATCACGACCGGATGAGAAATCGGGTTGAGGCAAGGCTCGGGCTTACCAATACGTAGGGAAATCGTGTCTTGAGGCATGCTTGAGGCCAAGGTGTTTCATGGTGAAGTGGGTTTCCAGTCGATCATAGTCGAGAGACAGTGGTAATTGACAGCCAATTATTACCAATAGCACTCAGCTAGTTGTTACCAATAGTCTTGGGAGGCTCTAAGCCTCCAGGGCCTATTATAGGCCCTCGATAGGCTTCGGGGGCTTGAATACCCAACCACTCGTGCCTATTACAGTCCTTGGGAGGTTTACTCAACCTCCTAGATCTTGTTACAGGCCCTAGGGGCTTGGATACCTAGCCCACAACAAGCTAAGTCAGTGATTGGGGAACTGCAACATGCAATCTAAATGTTGTACTATGTGCATTTGCTCTAGTTACATACAAGAAGTGATCTCCTATCTCTTCATTAGACCATTACATGTTGCAAATCATAATGATATGTGGTTGAGTAATTGCATTGTGGGTGAAGTAATGTGCATCCACAATATACATCGAAAGAAGCAAGCTGCATTGTAGAATGCATGTGCGGTCATAAGAGGGGTATCATATCAATATACTAGGTAGAAATATAAAGGGGTATAAAAAATGTTAATGAAAAAAATGATACATACAATATCTAGTGAAAATAGGGGTTTTTTTAAATTAGGAAGGCATATTGGGAGGGGGTTAAAAAAACGATTCTGGAAGGTATTTTCCAATATTTAGTAAAATTAGGGGTATTATTTCATATGCCACGAATGAATGTGCTATGATAGTGCTTTATTGAGTGAATCCCCCGTGGTTCGGACACAATCTCAAGTCCAATCATAGACTATATCTCAACAACCAACACTACATCAACAACAAACATCACAACATTTGCAGCAATCGTCAAGGCAATTGTGCCCTTGTCCCAACAGATTGGGAGCATACAACAACAACACCTCAAACAAGTACAGCCAGTTATTCCAACATCTTTTGGGATCACTGTAAGTGTGGATCTCTTGCATAATCTAGGGTCTATCAATGCAGGACATGCTTCTTTTAGTGTAGTTTCTAGTAGAGTGACAACTCCAACAAAGTCAACAAGAGAAACCAATACACCTTGTCCCAATTCCAAAATAAATAGTAGCGATGGACATGTACTTCCACATAGCCGCAATGATGCAACTTCAAGTACGCAACATGTTAGCAATACAAATACAGTTTCTTTACCTTATCCAAGTTCAACTTCACATCCTATGCATAATTATGGAGCAGTTGAAAAGGTTAGTAAAAAAAATGAAAAATTATCCATTTTTGGGGTCCTTACAGCAGGCCAACCCAACCATCCCCGTGTCATGATGTAAATTTGAGGCTCCTACCTTGGTACCAAGCTCCATTGTAGCCTCAACCACTCCTTCAAATTCTCAGATCTGATCCTCCTCCCAATGAAGCACCCAACAATCATGATCTTTACCATGCTGAACACCTCATGCATTTTTATGACCTCTTCTAAAACTAGTTTCATAGGTGTCCCCTTTAATCTTAGATATTTCCTACACTTCGTCTCCTTCACTGTCTCTTTTTGCACTCCACTATTGTCCTTTCTGCTTATTACCTTCTCAGTTATCGCCTTCTACTTATTACCTTCTCAGTTGTTCCCCCTAGGCCCACACTTACATCACCATAACTTTCCAGTCCCACATTTGGCGCTACAGGTTCTGTCTGTGGTTGTTCTAGATCACACAATTTTCCAATGGAAATGTGATGGCCAGAAGAGGCACAGTGACCAATCAATAGGATTGGAGAACTCTAACCCTCACAACAATCATACCCTAATTCCAGTGCTGGAGACAGTTTGTGAGGGAGGATTTCTTATGCATGAACTCAAACATTTGATGTTCCCAACACCATAGTTTCTACAACCTTCTTTGATAACCCTTCTATCACCTCAACCCTATTTAGTATTTTCGCTGACATGTAATATTCCTTTGGATCTATTCCTAATAGTTCTATTAGTGTTGTTAAACCCCTTGCCAGCTTATTCAATGCCTTAATGGATTTCTGGCCTGAGATCTCAAGTCGTGCAGTGAAACCATGGTTGAAGACAGTCTTGTTCTTTGCAATTGATTGGTGGTACACTCCATTGACAACTAGAGTAGTCCAGATGTCTTGCCATTCATAGGAATTTGTGGAAAATCGACCCGATCGATCTCCATTGTGAGGTTTATTTCTTATCTTATTACTAGCATCCTCATTCATTGTTAGGAGGTAGCATTGCTTATTGTTGTAGTTGAGGTTTTGGCACTTGAAACATGTGTAGGTGAGATTGATGGACTTGACTAGGTGACGAATGACTATTCCTCCCATGAAATATGCTCTGTAATATCCTTTCAGATATCAAATCTGAGACAAGCCTGAATAGATTGTAGGGCCTCTTTCATGTCCTGAACTGCTTAAGATGACATTTTTTTTCATAAGGCCTCAGAAGCCAACATTGACAATAGCATCTCTACCATGCCTTGCCTCCTTTCCACATTGATTGGAATGGCTGAATAGTGCCTTAAGTTTTGTATTGCCTTCCTAACTTGAACATGCACATTTTTGAATTTTTCATCCAACCTGTGCCATCTAAAGTGCACTGAGAGCCCAGTTTGGTATGGGGTGCAAGGAAGGAAGTCACATTGCTCCCAATATTGCTGAGAGTGCAGAAGGGTTGGGTTGGGTGTTTTCCGATAGTATAGTAGCATCAAGTTCACATCTTTTTGACCTATTGGATTGCTGCTTAGTAGGTGGTTTGAGTTTCGTTATGTTTTGCTTCTTTTGAGGTTTCCTAATACTCTTCATTTTCAAAATCATCAAAATAGGGTCTCTGATTTTCTGTAGATGTTGGTGTTTGTGATGACCAGCCAGTATCATCCTTACTTTATGTCCTCTTTTACTTTCCCATCTTAAGAGTTGTCGGGACTAGGGTGTTTGATATTTAACATCTTGATTCACGTGGACAGTATAGTATATTGTCGATGGGGACATGGCCAATATGATAATTGATTTGACCCACTGCATGCCTTCCCAAACTGCTATGATATTGTCTAGAAGAAATCACCTTTGGAATGAAGCTTCACTATTCTGGATGGATGATCTTGGGAAAAATTTGCTAGACATTCATGGCCAGGGCCTTGGCTAAAATCTTGCAAGATAGATCGAGGAGGGTGATTGGTTTCCAACTAGTTATAAGTTCAGGGTCCTTGGATTTGGGTATGAAACGTATCATACATTTGTAACTTGTTTATATTGGCTCCCAATGATATTTTTGTAACTGCTTCTTTCTACACTAGGAGCCAGTCTAGACTGAAAGAGTCCCAAGTAGCCTTGTAAAATTCACAGGAAAAATCGTTTAAGCTAGGTGACTTCTGCTCAACCATAACCGACGAGGCCACTGTTAACTCATTCAGGGTCAATGACTGCACACACACCCATTTTTGGGCTTTAGAAATTCCCTGAGGGACCACATCATGACAAGTCTGCATGGCCACCATACATTCCTTAGTGAGGCCTTGAAACTAAAACACCATTTTGTAGTGGGAGACAAATTTCCCTTCAATATCCTCTTGTTCAGTTGGCCTTCCATTGGGATATTTTATCTCAAAGATATTATCCTTACCTTCTTTCAAGGTCAGTGTTCTAAAAAAATTCTTCATTGGCAGTTCTTTTATCATAGGGTTATATGGAAGTTGCTAGCTGACCTGCTCGAATGCTTCCTTGACAACTTTATTATGCTTGTGCTGGATTGAGGTGACCTTTGGACCATATCTTCTCATGAAAGAGGTGGTACAAGCAATGGCTTTTTGTCAAAATATAATCCATCCATCTCTTGCATTTTTCCTTGGAGAATTCAGGGAACTCTAATTCCTTAGGTGAGATACATTCATAATATACTTAATGCATCTACACCTTGGATGATACCTAGGAATAGATAAATATATAGGTTGAAGATCTGGTAATGTGGCTTTTTCCAGAATCTTGATTGGCTAAGCTCCTCTACAGTTAAAAAAAGACACATTCTCTTCAAAAAACATAGCCTGTCAAGATTTTTAAGGATTCTTTTGTTGCCCTTCGAAAGTTGACCATGTAAACCAAAGATCAGATAGCTCCTTAATTTATTGGGATCATACAGCCCTAGCCTAGCTTTGAGGATGTTCTGGTTATTATATTGCCAAAGGCAGGATTGTCATAACCTCGTAGATCATTGGGACGAAATTTCATGTTCTCTTTGGGGGGACCATTATTCTCCTTATCGTGAACAACAACATTGCTGTAGATAAATCGAGTTGAATTTTGATAAAATGATCTGTCCTCAATCCCTATGTGAGCCATTAAAGGCTATTAGAGGTCCTTTGGCAAGAGATGATCCATTAAAGGCCACCACATGCGATCAAAGACTCAACTCCTATCTGGATCTGTGCATAGACCTGCCTGCCTTTTTCTTGTCACTCACACTGACCAAAAAGAATAGGTAGGTGAGTGGTAGGTGGTGAGAGATGGTTTAGTCTTATTAATCAGAATGCATACCTGACTTATTGATAGGCTTTTGTCTACTTTTATCACGGTTCCTTCATCCATATTAAGTTCACAAACAAAGGATCTATTTATGTACCATTCTTTCTAGCACAGGTCTTGGAACTTAAATGTCAATCTTTATGAAGTTATTGCACTTCTTTGGATTGTTCCTTTCATTAGCATTAGTTGCATGCCATTTTCCAATTATTTTAATTTTTACATATTGCTTACAAAGCCTAGAGACAATATGTCTCCTCCTTGCTTACAAAATTAAATACCCATAATTTTTTTTCCTTCAGAGGGGAAATCATGAATGTGCCCCAATCAATCGCATATATGGCTTCTATGATGAATGCAAGCACATATTTAATGTTAGATTATGGAAACTTTTTACGGACTGTTTCAACTGTCTTCCATTTGCTGCTGTTATAGGTGAAAAGATCCTATGCATGCATGGTGGTATTTCACCTGAACTGAGCAATTTGGAACAAATAACGAGCATATATTGACCTGCAGATGTGCCGGATACAGGGTTGTTATGTGATCTTCTTTGTTCAGACCCTGGCAGAGAAATTGAAGGCTGGGGGGTGAATGATAGAGGTTTTTCTTACACATTTGGTCCTGACAGGGTGTCTGACCTTCTCCAAAAGCTTGATCTGGATCTCATATGTCTTGCACATCAGGTTATCTTATAATTTGATTTTGACTTCCTTATCTGTCTTCTTATTGTTGGAAGATAAGTTCATGTGTAGTATGATGCTTTGAGCAAAATATGGTTTCAAGAAACTCAAGGTACTGTGAAAATATATTTTGATAATTATTTGCTTAAAAAGTAAAAACAGTCACAATTAAATACCTAATGGGGTTCCTTGTTGTGCAGGTGGTGGAGGATGCTTATGAATTTTTTGTTGATAGGCAGCTTGTTACAGTCTTCTTAGCTCCAAATTACTGTGGTGAATTCGACAATGCCAATGCAATGATGAGTGTTGATGAAACATTGATGTGCTCTTTCCAGATTCTTAAGCCAGCAGAGAAAAAACCAAGAACTGGTTATGGAAACTCTGAGACACAAAGAGTTGGGACTCCTCCTCATGGTAATAGGGTAAGCTCTCTTTAAACATCATTGTTTTCTATTCATATATGTTTTTTGAGGGTGGATTAAAAACAAAATGATGGCAAAGTATATCATCTTTGGTTCATTCTTTGCTATCTCTTTCTTTTAAATGTGCAACTAGAATTCTTCTATTTAAGATTAATTATGTCATTGTGCTGAGAAACCAACTCTTTTATGAAAGTTTTGAGGTATGCAGGTTTCTATCTAATTGTCGTTTAAATGGATTGCGTCTTATTCTTTACATGCATAATGTTTAGTGGCTTTTATTTATATTTCCATCTCTGTCTCTTGCGTCCGAGAACATCAAGTTTTTCATGATGGTGGGTTTGAGGGAGGAATATTCGCTGATATTTTTTTACTTGTTTGATGAAGTTGCATTTCTGACATTGTTTGAAGTCCGGGAAAGATCTAGAGCTCATGACATGACATTTACTAATCTTGAAGAAAGTAGTATTCACTGTTTTGAATTTGAAGGTTGGTATGCTTGCTTGACATTTTTGTTGCAAAGTAGAATAGGTTTGTTTATATTTTGAACATGTATCCCATTAAAAACTTGATCTTGTCTTGTGACAATAACCAGGTAGACTCCAGATTACTTCTAATCTCTAGACGATTTAGATTCTGTATACATTTATGCTAGATTCAGGCTGCCAATTCATGAGTAGGATTGATTTGTTTGGTATTCATTCAACATTTTTTTTAATAATGATTTTTGTTGACTCCTGGCTTTTGTTGTTACTTTTATGCTATGGACATATTTATGCTTATGGGACCTTGATGGGTCATGATGAAAGTGCGATGTGAACTAGAAAGGGAGGCTTTGTTCTATGAAGCAAACATGAAGTCTATAGCCTTTGTATTTCTCCATATTTATGAGTTTGCAATGGTTTCAAATTCATGGAGACAAGGTTGAAGTGTGGTATTTTTCCATTCTATCAAGTTTAGGGACTGGTTTTACCAATCTGTATTGTTTCAAGGAAACTGTGATCAAGGGAAGCTAATTGATATGCGTTTCCTTTTCCTAATATTGTGTGGGATTGATTTCTTGACCCAGGCTGTAACAAAATTGTATTTTCCCCTTAATTCACTAAATATTTTGTTTTCATGATGTTTTTTTACATTAAACCTAAGTTTCACATATGAAAATAGAGACAGGGATACGGTTACAGTGTCTGGAATCGATAGTCTTGAAGGACTAGTACAAGGTAAGCCATTATGGATCTATAGTAACTTGGTAATCATTATTTCGTATGCTTGAATGATGAAAAATTTGTTTGAATATTATCATTGTCAAGCAATAACAATTTCTTAAAGGGTGCTAGCTTAATGGTAGAGCACCTGCCTAATTATAGGCAGGAGACTGGTGGTTCGATTCCTCTGTACGCTATCATAAATTAGTGACTAAGAAAACGACTAAATTCACATATATATGACTATTAGTAGCTAATTTCCATTATCTTATAGTGAGACTAACATTTAGTCGTATTTAGCTTAGCCATTAATATGTTATCATCTAGTAGTTTATTTAGTCATATATTTGGTCATTAATTCTGGCAATCATTGACTAAATCAGTGACTATCAATGACTAATAAGCCAACCAATTACTGACTAGTCAAATACGACTAGCTATAATATAGTGGAAATTCGCTACTATTAGTCACCGACTAAAAAATAGTCGTTTATAGTCAAATTTTAGTCATTTTTTTAATCATTAATTCCTTATTTTGTACTAGTGCATAGATCTCTGCCTAGCCTCTATTATTTCAGCAATCATAGATCGCCCCCGAGCTGGGGCTATGTTTCCACTAAGGAGTATCACTTAGGCTCACTCATAGCATTGGTTCACAGTCACTCAAGGCATGATTCAGCACACAGTGGGTTTGTCAAGCAAATGGGGAGGCAGGGACTGAGTTTACTAACTCATTGAGCTCCACCATAGAGATACAAGTATATCCCGTTGGCTTCAAACATCACAGGAACCCCCATCACCTCCACTATCAGCTTGAGTAAGGTCCCCTTCTCTGCTGCACGGTCCCTCATGCGCCCCTTCCATTAGCACTGATCTAGGCAGGCATGGTTGATCCTGGCTTCTAAACCAATGGACACTTGATCTTTCACTAGTTCCACTCTGGAATCCAACTCTTTGATCCTTCTCCCACTTCAATCCACTCTTAGATATTTCACAAAATATGCCCACATGAATCCCCTCACAAATTTCCACTATCCGCTTCTAAAACAGGGTTTTCTTGTAATACTCGGCTATGTTATTTGTGCCTCCATAGAATCACGACCTCTGGTTCTTCCCTCTCTGTTCTGCTAGTTCCTGAATGAATGAATTCCTCTTCCCTAACCATGGGATAGGAAACAGGTTGCGCGGATTCCCCAAGCATGGAGTGGTTTACGGGGCACGCAAGCACAGGTCGTCCCCTACCATACAGGTCCACAGGTCTGTTCCATACTCCATCGACTTCATGAGCCGATTTCTCAACCGCTCTCTTACAATTGCATTAATGACATTATGGGAGGTTAGGTGGGTTCATGAATGGACGAGTGGAAACATGGGTTCCCATCCCACAATCCCCTCACCACTCCCTAGTGGATACTCAACCCCTATTTCTCACGTTGCCTCCATAGCCAGTCCCTTAGGTGTTTTATTGAAATATTAATATTTACATCATTTACATTTCTTCATGGCTTACAACCCATCAATAATCAACTGTCAAATAATTTCCTATGCACTAAAACCTAAACATCCACTAGTGGGGCCTTGGCCTTGAGCTCCACATTAGGGTGACACACATTGCATACACTATTTACATTGAGGCCAATAACCATAAGGGTCAAAATAGGGGTACTACAACTCAAAAGTAACATGTGCACATTATGCATGTGAAGTACATTAAGTGATAAAATAAAGAAACAAATAAAGTGTGAAACCTAGAATACTTTCTGAAGGTTAATGTCAATGTGAGGCCATATGTAATGCAACATATAAAATTTTGCAAGGTTAACGTGTTGCATTAATGGTGTAATTCAAATTGTGAAATTTAATTTAATTAAAAGATATGTTTTATTAAGGGAGTTTAATTTCCAATTAAAAGATAACAATCAACCCATTTACCCATGTTTTTCGTTGATCATGTACTCTAAAAATCAAGGGTGGAACAAAAAAACCTACTAACAGTCACAAGACAACTCAAAAGTAACATGTGTCAGCATTATGCATCTTGTAGTACATTAAGTGATAACATTAGGAAACAAACAAAAGATGGAACCTAGAATCCTTTCTAGAGGTTAATGTTAGGCCTCATGTAATGTAACATACCAAAATTTTCAAGTTTAACATGTTGCATCAATGGTGTAATTGAATTGTGACATTTTATTCCAAAGGACTTGAGTTAAAAGGCGAGATAAATATAATATGCCCTTTCTATAGGCAATTCATTAAAAAACACATTGAAATTGAAATTATACTATGATGTTCTCTCCGTCCTTTGTCAAAAGAAGTTTAATAAGGTTGATTTTCCAAGCTATGGACTATTTTGGAATCCTCAACTATTATTGCACGTGAACTTGCATATACCAAGCTACAACAAATCTTTCACAAAAGTGGAGTTGTCTATGTATTATCTATGATGCAAATATTATGGTAAAAACTATTTTTTGGGCACAAGTTCAGCTAATATAGAGCCAACGATGTGATAAATTTTTTCCATTCAAATTGACAACCATGGGATTCAATTTAATTCTTAATGTGTTTTTGTGGAGGAGAGTCAAAATTTGTACCAACCAGTTCATGGTTCCTCCTTTCTTCTTTGGGCCATTCACTTTCACTTGTCTATAAATAGATAAGAACAAACCACTTTCAACTTCAAACTGGTTTAGAAGTTTTTTTTACCTATGAGTAAAAGTAATTATTTCAACCAATTACTAAGTCTACAAGATATTTAATTGAACCAAACCCCAAACACCTATGAGCCACCCGTGAATGCACTCGATGCGTTTTGCTGCTTGGTATGTGGCGCTTGATACACTTGACACTTGACACTTGAACTCGGACTTTGTGTTATGTATCCCTCGACTGATTTAGAGCTCTTCTCATCGACACAATCACTGGCATTTACCTTCTGCACAATTAAGACTTAACCTGTCATTTGTCATTTGAAGGCTCCGAGTACATTAAAAATTAATGAGATTTGCAATTTAGAGATAATAATTATTGATGAAATTAATGAGATTTGCAATTTAGAGATAATAATAGACGGAAAAATTTAGAGATTAGAATAGAGAAATTCTGATCGGTCATGGAACTCACAACGGACTCCATGGAAATTAGAATAGACGGACAACCGGCGTAATATGTTTGTTCAAATTTAATTCAGTTAATTCACAAAATAATAGAAAGGAAGAGGTGGCCCGATTTTCAAGTTCACATCTGTGGAAAGCGGCGCATGCATTCACTAATCCCATCGATTTCAGAAAGAAGAATAAGGCTCAACTCTATTTTCGTGGCAATATTTCCAGCAGCGGCAAACAAAGTTCAGAAAGCCCCAGGGCCTGAGTCTTCCGATATCTAGAGTAGAACCCCAAAATCCTCCATAAGCACATCGAAATCCACGAGAGGAAAATCCTGTAAAGTTAGATTCTCGCCATTATCTACATTTTCAATAACAGAGTCCGAAAATGCTGAACTCTCTTGGCCGTCGTTGCAGCATTCCGCTTCTGAACCAGAGGATGAGAACGCTGCGTGTTCAGATGACAGTGGGAATTCTTCTTCGGCGTACTTGGCGGCGGCGGCTTGAATTTGCAGCGGCGACAGGGATGAAGCGAAAGGGATTTCCGGCGGGGAGTGGGGAAAATTGAGCCTGGCTTTCGATCCTTTGAGGCAATAGACGGCAAAATCGTAGGCGCGAGCAGCCTTTTCCGGGGTGTCATAGGAGCCCAGCCAAATTCTGCCCCTGGAATCGGGCATGCGAATTTCCGAAACCCATTTCCCCCATTTTCTCATTCGGATTCCCTTGAACTGCTGCGATTTTAGGGAGCGGTTTTCGCGTCTGCAGTGGCCGTTCTGCTTTCGCGAGGGTTTAGCCATGTGGGGTTATAGCCCGGGTATTCTGGAGTCGAATTAAAGGCCTGTTGCCGAAGCTTTAAGGTTTTAAAACGAGTGTGACTGGGAGAAGGCTTGAACTCGGGGTTTAGAAAGATGGTTCTGCACTGTTGGGAGCAAATATCTGTGATGACGGATGAGAGTGTATGGTGTAGGGCAGCGAATATATAGAGACAGAAACCGCGTAAGGATTTGTGCTTGGTACACCTGGCCGCTTAAATATTGATATGCACATTGTGCACTTTTGAATCTGGAATATGATTTAATTGGTGAATCCGATTTGATGACGTGGCTATTCATGGATTACTCTGAACACTTTCTCACATCTACGAAGCTGATGAGCACTTTCTCAATAAATATTTCATGTTGACATGGACAGACGTTAAGTTTTATCGGATAGAGAGACGACAACAGTACATCTGGATATAATTGTGTTGAGTGCGTAAGAATTTGTTCCTGGTACAGCTGGCCGTTTAGACATCGACATATGCAGAACGAGCAGGGTTGGAATTCCGTTTAACTCCACCCTTCAAACTATGTTTGTTATGTCTCCGACATGTATTTTTCGGTCTGGGGTATTAAGCGGGCACTGGAAGGGCGGAGAGTTGGCGGATTATAAGGTTATGTGTAATGTTAGATTTTTGGTTTTTTTATGTTTAAATTTTTGGATTTTTTCGTGGCTGTGGTTTGAGCCGTGTGCTGTGACGCATTGCTTGGGGTTGTGTGCCCCAGGCCTTGGCGGTTGTGTGCCCTAGGCTTTGCCATCTTTATTGCCGAGGTATGGGCTCTGGTCTGTCTTTGTCCAGGTGCATCGTGCAGGGAGCGAGGGGCGGTCAGGTCAGTCTTTAATGTCGAGGTATGGGCTCTGGTCTGTCTTTGTCCAGGTGCATCATGCAGGGAGCGAAGGGTGGTCAGGACATGCGCTTACCACGATTCTCGTCCGTTCTAGTGACTTGAACTCTATCCAGATGGTTTCTTAGAGAGATTGGATGCACAAGTCGATGTTTCGGCGTCAACATTCGGTTTCGCCACCGCCTGGCACGATGATCCCGACTTGCTCTATGAAGTCGTACAATGATCCCGACTTGCTCTATGAAGAGAAGATGCCATTTACCAGCAGAGTACGTGCTTACAATTTCCTTATTAGAGTTCTTTGTAGACAGAATGCCAACACAGCCTTAAGGGTATTAGAAAAGATGGTGATTGCTGGTTGTGCTCCGAATAGAAAAACTTTTCGTCCATTTATAAAGTTTTACCGCCGTCATATCCCCAGTTCAGTATTATCATGGCCTCATTTCAGTGTGATGATAGTCCCACCCTAAGATGTGGAGCTGCCAAACTTGGCCAATGTATACATTGTTTTAGGGTATGCTCACTGGGGTTTGAACCTGGGTCAGTTGCATGATTATGCACTGTCTCAACCACGAGACCACAGTCCAATAGACATACACATTCATCTTTGTTATCTTAATATATTCAGTCGAGTTTACTGGAAGCCTGTCAAGTCATTGCACTTTGCCTGTCTTGTTATTATCTGAGATCTTCACATTTATTATCTGAGATCTAGTGCTTTGAGTTGTCATACTATTAATGAAAGTTCTCTTCTTCCTGTTACGCATGGGATAAGTAGGTATACAACTAGCGTGAATGCTCCTTAATACTCTTTAGCCTTCGTGTTAGCTTTCATTAGAAGTTACGGCTAGTCAACTCATGCATACACTTGTAAGCAAGGTTTTTTATTTCTCCTCAGCGATTTCCCAATGGTTCGAAGACTATACTAACCTTCTGCATTGTTTTAGCTCGCCACCTATGATATGAGGTATGCGATGCCTTAAAGGCCTTGATCCTGGTGTTTAGCTTGCAAGACAAGTTTCCATTGCTTGATTTAAACATACAATGCTCATTGCGTTGAGTTTCTTCCTATGTGAAGAACTCACGATGGAGGAGGTGCCAACACAAACATGGCAGTGATGCCAACCTTGGGATACACCAGCTGGATGATTTCGTTCAAGCTTCAATCTGCAAGGTTAGGGAATGAACACACGGTCACAGGTAGATTTGCATCATTTCTTAGTCGTGATATCCTTCCTGTTACGTTTCTTCTTGAAGAAATCATAATATGTGATGACATCTTCCTTCTCACAACGCTCTTTATACCACTCAAGCTCTGCCATAATACATTGTTTCTTGCTTAATTCAACTGCCAGCTTACCAACGTTTGCGTTATGCTCATTTTCAACATTTTCTGCTTTCTGTAAGGACATCCTTGCATGAACATTCTGCACAAAGTTGACATTCCCAATTCAATAAAACATTTCAAATATCAATTAGTGTGTTTGAATGAAGAAAATAAAATTTACAAGTAAATAAGAAAAATGCAATGCACCTTAGATTCAAATATGAAATATTTAGATAATAAGAAACTAGGAGAACTTCTACACGAGGTGAAGGATGGCCTTGGCCTTGAATTCTTAGGAAAGTGTCAAAGGGCATAAATAATAAGCTCTTCATTTTGTTATATACTCTGTTCCTTGCAGAAAGCTCAAAGTTCAGTAAAGAGTTGCAGTTTATCGGATAGCATTTTTGTTACATTGAGAGAAGAGAGGTGATTTACATTCCCTTCTCTATGTCTATATGATCAACATAAAAAAGACCACGACCACACACTTGCATAGATCTATATTAAGTTTTAACCTAGATGCATTAGGCAAGGAGAGGTTTATACCCAAAATTCTTATAATCAATCGCGGTGTTAACATGGATCTATGATTCTATTGTAACAAATGATACTTTTAAGGCAGTTTACTTGTATAGTCGATGATACTTTCAAGGCAATTTACGTATAAAAAAAGTAACAGCACAACAAAAACAATAGATTTAAAAGTGAACATTACCTGAGCTCCAACACCAATACCTTCAAGCTACAATGAGATTCCCCTCTTGTAAGCGGATTCTGGACCAGGATTTGAAATTATTTTCCCACTTATGGACTTTTCAATGACATGTTTCAAAACAAAACTATACCCTATATGCTCCGAAAAATAGTCGTGTACAATCTTGTTAGAAGGTTTTTCATGGCTCTGCATTGTCAAATGAAGCATCTTCAAAACGATCTTAGAATTCTCAATACAAGCTGCTCCCTCACATGAACAAAACATGTAAGTGCCAAAAGGTCTGTATGGGCTTCTCTTGACAACCCCATCTAAGTCCTTTAGAGAATCAAGCCCATAGTTTGCTACTGTATAAGTATACTGTAGAACATTATTGAGAAGAGTCCTACGGGCATCTTGAATAAAAGAATTAGCTGCATCGTTACTGTCATTATCTATTAGGCCCTGCCAATAAGGAAAAATAGAGGTTAAGGGCTCAGCAATTGAATCAAATGGTGCAAGGAGCCTCCGAGGAACAATATCATGCTAGGAAACCACATGAAAAAAGTTGCTTGCCCAATTTTCACGGCCAACTGCGTCAACAAGTCTTACATCTCCCACTAAAGGAGAACCAAATGTTATACAAAAAGGAGAGCTTTGCCTCACCCTCTTTTCGAGTACCCAAAGTGTGGCCAAGGTTGCAACTGCTCCTCCTAAGGAATGACCCACAAATATAATGGGTTTGAGTTTCTTTTGCTTCTGGTCCGTATAAATTTGCAACTGATTGATCATGGAATACATCAACACAATGTTACTTCTCCTTTTCCAAAAAATTCATATCTAATTAGTAAAACAAACCCTCCTTTTATGAAATTAAGATCAAATTGTCCTGGCAGTTGTGCTTGGAAAAATTAATTTACCTTTTCTTGGAAATCTATATTCTCCATAGCATGGAGGAACAACTTGAGAGCTCCCTGATGGACGAGGGCCAGTTGACCATCATTACCCTTGAGACAACCGAAGAAGCCATTGTTATCGTTTTGTATATTGCCCTCTCCATATTTATTCTCATTGGCAATGAAACCTTCTATTTTATGAAAAGAAGGGAAGGCAACATATGCAACGCCTTCATACTCATTCAGACTAAAACCTTCTGAGTTGTGTGCAAGACATGACTCTTCCCAAGCCTTGGACAGTATTCCACATGAAGCAAGGAAAGTTGCAATCTCCTACCCAACAGTAAACCTACAACAACATGCACCATAACGGCACCTAAGAATGAACTGCTAACAATTCAAAATTCATGTTTGCATTAAATATGTGAAATTTTGCAAAATTTTGTATGTCAGGGGATATTGACAAGTGAGCTCTGATTCCTTCTCAATTTATATTTGTGTGCATTAAATATGTCATCTTTGCACAGCTTTGTAGATCAGAAGATATGGAGGAGATGAGCAGATTCAACTGAAATACAACAATACTTTCATTACCTGAGACAAAGATTTTTTTTGTTAATTATAATGAAAAAGCATTGTATGAGATTATACATGCACACACCTTGCTTCTAAATAGGATAGCTAGGATAACTGAGGTGTCTATAACCCTGAAACCACTTAGCTTGCCCAAAGCTTTAGGTCACAGACCAGATTGTTGGATCTACCATTATTGGACTAAATCAAAACAACCCCATTCAAAATTTCGAAGTAAATTTCTCATTTGATCACTTTTAGAAACAAACCAAATACATAAACAGGTTAGTACACTCAAAAATCCCATGTATTTGTCTTCGGTATCCTCTTAACGTATAAACTTGTTTTCTTGGACTGCTCAGTTCAAAGGGAATAAAACCTACAATCCTTGCAAAGGCTTAAGAAAAATAATTTTGAGTAGGTGAAGCACTCCTGGTTAACTACGTACCAATATTATGACTCTGGCTTGCCAGGTCTGCCCAAGCAGCTTGAACCAAATCCCTCAGCCAAAGATAACAAAAACTTCACCCCAAAAAAATGTTGTGCTTGTTTTTCCCAGCATAATCCCATCAAACCCTTAAGAAAAGTTTTGTTTAACAACAAAAGTCCAAAATTTCTGCTAAACCCACTTTAACTGTGCTCCAAATTTTCAATCTTATAAAACACTTCCTACTAAAACTCAAACCTTCGCCTACCAATCCGTTCAAAATCGACACAATCTGATTTCATGTTTGACACAGGGAACCATTTATCAAGACTTCAAAGAAAATAACCATTTATCTAGTTTTAAAATGTATTTATATTGGTTGTAGTTTCATCCTAGAATATAAAACATAAAACTCACATCTTATGTATATATAATTAAATGTGTAAAAATACAATTTTAATTATTATAAAGATGTTGATTTTCATTGATGCAAGTATCATATATTATTTTTATTTTTAAGTTATTATATAATGACACCAATGTTACTCACTTAATAATATGTTGAATTGTATAAACACTTTTAATAATATACTTCCAAATTTAAATCAATAAATACTTTAGAGAATACAGTAACAATTAATTTAAAGTACTTACATTCTTCTAACTTTACCTTGTTGGATTTCATGTAGTTTAAGAAACTACATAAAATGGAGTAAAGCCACTTAACTTTTTTACCTTTATAAACCTATCACACAAATTTTAACTAAACATTAAATCTTGTACGATCTTATAACAAAAGCAATGTCGGGGACATTGCCACCTTGTGGCTCTTGTTTGTTTTGTTTTGTTTTTGTGTTTTGTTTTTGTTTTTTTTTAACTTTATGAACTTTTTATATGGTAACACAACGTGTTAGTGAAAAAATAACATTTTCAATAATGAAATTTTATAAAAAAAAAACTTTAATAATTATATTTTTGTTAAAGAATTTAATTTTTAACTAGCATTTTTTTTTCATAAGAAAAAACTATACTTTATTGATGAGTATATGAAGTATATTGACCTAAAAGTATCATGCAATACAACCAAATCGGAGCAATCAAATAGAATCGAGACCACTCCAGGTCTCCCAAGATAGTTCCAAAGCCTAAACAGAAAGTAAACGGGATATATCAATAAGTGGGGGAAATGAAATGCCGAAAATAATTTAGTATATCTAAAATGAGAGAAAGTTGTGTGTATGTAGATTATGTAAGTTTATGTATTGAAAGCTAGTATAGTAAATCTATGGAAATTATGTTGCAAATATTAATAAGAAATAAATAGGACCCTGTGCATTAAATATAGACCAATGTAATCGATGGCAAGTAAAATGAAATGTCCATTAATTTGTCATAAGAGAAAGTATGCATATGTAATATAAAATCTTTGATCTTCAATGTGTTAATTTTACATGACAAAATATTTGTCCTCCATCATCTCCACATAATTGGGAGCACAACGAAGAACAACCTCATTTCTCCAGTAAATTTAACTTCCCAAGCTAAGCACAACAAGAAATCGCATGCTAAAACAAATTAATGACACAACATTAAGAACAAGATCATAGCTTGGAAAAATATATGTTCATTCTCATTATTAGATATTAAGATGTAGGTATAGATTAACAAAATGTGCCTTAATGTTTTATTTTGGTTCTCAACTAACTCTCTACACTACATATCTATCTCTTGGGGTTTCTTATGGACCCTTTAACCTAACTTTAAAAACAAGAATCCTTTTTTTCACTTTTCCTATACACTCTTCAACTTCCTCAACAATTTAAGTTACTCTTATAACTTTCAATTGCCATCTCAGTACTTGAATACATTTATGTTGCTTCAAATTCCTCTAGTTCTATTTAGCTAATTTTGTGACTTTCCATCATCCCTCTACATGCTAACTACCATGCAATTTCGTTGTCATGTATCTACCATGCACCAAAGTCATACTTCGTGCACTTAAACTTTGTTATGCACTCTCTTTTGATCCACATTTCTTCCACAATGTGCGTGTTTCTTGTCATTTCCCTTTGTGTTGTTCATGATTTTAGCATCTGACACTAATTTCTTTGAATGTTTCACCCATATGCATTGTGCTCACTTATGTTATGATTTATTACGAAACTCATTTAACGTGTTCACTGACTTTGTTACTCTAGGGATGCCTCTGCATCACATCTACTCTATGAAAATTCCTTTATGCAAGCCAAAACTATGTATTAGCTTGGTGTTTCACATGTGATCTATCTTTTGAATGTAATCTCTATTGTATGTGCATTATTTCTTCATATCCTTCATAGATGCTCCCTTTCCGACTTTGGTTTTTTTCTTAACACACAATTTTTTTACTTGTATTTAGGACATCTTGAAACCACCACAAAGCATCCAGATCTACATTCATAATTATTGTGGACTATAGACGAAACCTTTTGGAAGCATCATGGAAGTTACGAGAAATATTTGGCGATTGGAGTGTCTGCATTTTGGTTGTTGAGATTAGTTATTCCAATCTTCATTAGGATTAAACACTTTTGCCGCAGGAGGAATAACCTTTACCAAATTGAACAAACTCGTGCTTATCCTTGTTATTTGGATGTATCATTTAGTAGCAAGGAATACATCCAAGTATTGAGGTTTATGTTTGAGAGGTATAGATCTGCAAATTGCACTGAATATGATTGAAGAAACTTGGATTTACAATTTATTCATATATGGTAAGCTTTCTACTTGGTGTCTTTTCTTCAACAATAGACTTGGAATCCTATTCTAAGCAGTGGCTTCTTCAGCAGCGAACCTGGAATCCTCTAGATGTGGTGTATTTTTTTCAACAACGACAACAACCTGAAATTTTAAGTTTCTCTACGTGGTGGTCTTTCTTTAGCAACCTGGGTTGTGTTTTTGGGCACAATTCCCAGTTCGTCATCCCTCCATCAAATAAAAATAGGACACATAGGGATGGATTCAGATATTGAATGAACATTCTAAATATATCTATCATTGGTGTGAAATAAGTAGCATGGTGTAGATTCCCCCAACAACAAAACAAGCTTGCAACAAAAAATATCGTGAAGCAAGAGTTCCAATATGATGCAAAAATACAACAAATAAGAACACCCAAACGAAGAGGCATCCTTAGCCATGTAATTCCCATTGTATATTAATATGGTCTTTTAATTGCCTATATATGCATGCAAACTCCCTAGCTGTATGCATCGGTCATGGAAGGTGTTTGTCACGATCCTGTTTTGTGGATTTTTGTTTTCTCAAGAGTGCCCATAATCTTCCTTACTCGGGGGATCTCTATGATCACAACTGTGGTGGGACTCGCAGTATAATATTTGGGCCTTTTCTTCTATTTTTTCCCAGTGTTATGATTGCTTATGCTAATATTGTAATAGTCCCATTAGAAGACGAATCTGCCCCTACCGCTAGGGCACCCGTCTTATTGGACAACCAGTAACCAACAACCTTGATACCATGAGTAGTTGGGCATTTTGCAAGATGGAAATGGTCTTCACGTGAAGACCCTCCCCACCACCCCATATTATTGACTTCTCCCATCTGCAATGTGAAATAACATGGAATTGCCAAGAATAGCATTTTGCATGGTCGGGATTTGATGTGTACGAGTTCTACTAGCTCGCATGTTTACTATTGTGATTCTATGAAGGGTCCTTTCAAGATATACACCATGTCGCTGAAGATAATTTCATCGGGATGCAACTTGCACGACGAGTCAACATTTTGTGAAGGTTTATCCCACCCATCCTCTACTAAAAACTACTTTTAGTGTAGTCTTCAAGCCACGACCTTCACGCCCGCCTGTGCGGGTTTGTTCTAAAAACATTGTTCTAGATTCTTTAGCTATCCACCCAATACAATTCTAACACTTACAAATTCATCTAAATTCATATAGCTACCATGTTGTTATGTTCTTGAGCGTTGTTTGCCATTAAAAGTTTTCGGCTAAGTGTACTTAGTGAAAAAAATCAAAATTGATGAGTTGATATAATTGTGCATACTATCACAATTAATAATATTATTTAACTTCATTCTATAAGTATAACACTTAAGTCTTAATATATTTGTTTAATTAACCATGTAATCATCCCTTATTGCTTAGGATGGGAGCCGTCTTTGCTTCTGGATTCATCAGAGCTATACGCTTCTTGGAAGAAGCAATTTTGCGTGGACATCAAAACCTGCATTCTCAATGAAGAAGTGACGGATCCATCTGTGAGAGAGGTTGTCGGGGAGCCTCTGCATCCGAATCCAGAGTTGGCTGATTTTGTTGAAAGGCAATGTTCAGCCCAGTCTTGGAAAGGAATTATAACTCACCTGTGGCCTAAGTACACTAAGTATATCGATGTGATTGTGACTGGTGCAATCGCTCAATATATTTATAGACCTACAGGGCTTCGCTCTCACAAAGCGCAAATGGCTTCTCCCTCTGGTGGTGAGCTCCCTTATATCGATCCTGCTGATTGCGGTCATCTTGGTTCGATTCGGGGACCCCCTCCGTTCTGAGGGGTCATCGCGCAAGCTCATATTTGAATTGGAATCCAGTTTGACGGACGCGATGTCAGTAGCGCCCAGTCTAGCGTACCTGATACAGGATCCAACGACGATGGAAAGAGGATGAAGAGGCTCCTACGGGAATTTTATCATTCGAGGAATAAAAATGTCAAAGCTGGTACTTATCAAAGCATTAAATGGGTCAAGTTTTGCGGATTATTATGCAGACAAGGGGCGGCTTCTCATTCTTCGTCAATAGATGACGAAGAGGTGAGAGGAACTGCTCCCTTAAAATACGCCTTCACTGTAATTAAAAGATATGATTTCATTTCCAATTAAAAGATAACAATAGACTCATTTATCCATGTTTTCGTTAATCATGTGCTTTGAAAATCAAGAGTAGAAAAAAAAACCTTGATCCGTACGTGCCCAGGTTGTAATGTCTCCAGTTTGCCCCCATGGCATCAAAATCGTAAATGATGTAATATTGTTATAAAATCATGGTGAGGAGCTCAAGGCCAAGGCCCTGCCATCAATTTATGGATGCATATGGTTTGAGTGCTAGCCAGGCACATTGGAATTTCAAACATCTTGTAAATATACATTTTTAATAAAATACCCACAACTAGCTATGCAATGCAACAAGAGATGGGGGCATGATTTTACAAGGAGTTGGGAGGGAAAACATTCAAACCCTTGAGCCAATCAAGTCAAGCCAAGTGTCAATAAGAGAACCCATCAAACCCTCAACTACCCATGTTGACTTTTGTACCCAATCATTGATTTCTCCCAAGAGTTGGTTGAGGTAGTTAATGCCTTGGGGAATGAGAGGCATGGCTGTCCAAATTCGGGTATGGGAAAGCCACCCTGCATGGGAAATTGTGTTTTGCTTCTTGGGCAAGAAAAGAGCCATGAATTGCTCCCCAAGCCATTATCCATCAACCAGTTTCCCTCCCTCACGAGTTTAGAGCTACTTGGACGTTTTCTAGCCATGGGGTTCTGTGTTTTCCTTCATTCTCAGCTTGGAGAAGGGCGTTTTTGTGTAGCATACCAGTGGGGGAATAAGGGGAATGGAATTGGGGTTCCATAGAGACAGTTTTGGTTGTTGAATGACTAGTGAGTTGGGAGAAAATTCATTTTCCTCCCTAGAAATGTTTTTCCCCATCCCATAACTCGTTTTTGGTTGGAAATGATTTGGGGAAATCCCATGGCCATCATGCTTGTAAATCCCATTGTTAAGCATGTGTATACATGCCCATGACTGTGTTTTGTTGTGTGTGTAAAGAGTATTTTGGGTATGGATTATGGGAATCGAATGTTTTGGCTTGAGCTTGAGTGCAAGCATCTAAGGTAGAAATGTAGCCTGATAAACCCAGCTGTGGGCTGGCTTGGCTTGGATGAAATGATTAGTTGACTGTGCATGAGCTTGAATGTCCCATTTTCCTTGTAGAAATCATGCCCAGCTCGGGGGTAGTCTCTGAGTGCTGAAAGAATACAGGCTGGGAAGAGACCTATGGTTGGGTGGAACATTGCAGCAACATAGCTAGTTGTTTGGGACAAATTGCATAATGAAGATAAGTGTATTCTCTACATGTATTTTACTTCTGCAATGTATTTAATTTGTTGACTGTTGATATGCCGTATGCATATGATATGTGTATGATGTTTTAATTCCGTTGTGCATACTTGTATGATTTGCTTCTGCACACTCTTGCTTTTAATTGTATGAATCTAATGAATGGGATGAGTTTTATGAAAAGCCCCATAGATGGGTAGCATATTCCCCTCCTCTTATTGGGTCAGCAGGTGGGTACATTACATTTTGGTATCAGAGCGAAGGTTGCAACATTTGGGCCTTCATGGGCTACCTATCACAACTTGCAGGGGTAAGTATGCTTCCTGCTCATTATAGACCATTAAGAAAAATTTCAAACTTTCAAATTTTCAAAAAAATTTCTAAGTGTTTTTGAAAATTTTTCTAGGTCTGTATCAGAAAGAACTTACGAGTTTTCGCCAAAACGGCGGAAGGAACTGACGAGTTTTTGACGAAATGGTTGACCAGAAATTTTTAAGTTCGCCAAATGTCACGTCCCCTCCCATCATACCAGTGCGATGGAGAGGATTGTGATGCTAAAACCGGGAATCTAGCCCCATGCACTTATTAAATAAGCATTCACATAATATAAAAAGACATATGGAAATGTATAACTATAAGATAACACAACGGAAGTAATTTATGAATTACACATCCATCATACATTCAAGATATTCATCAAATAAATAATTGCAAAGTTAACACAAGAGAATACTTATCTTATAGCAAAGTAGTCCCAAGCAACTGACTATGCAACTACAACGTTCCACCCAACCATAGGCCACTTGTGATCATCAATATCTCAACACACTGCCACCCCTGAGATGGGCATGATCTCTACAAGGAATTAGGGAACAACCGACTCACACATAGCCAAGCATACACCAAGATGAGCCAAGCCAATCTACAATTGGGTTTATCAGGCTGCTAGGAAATGGAAAGGAAGAATTGCTAAGCTAGTGAGCTCAAGCACAGAGCCAAGGATACCTCTACAAGATCTATCTAGCTTGGCACCCACAATGCCTACACACCCCACTCAAAGAAGTATTTCCTTCACCAATGCACAGTCCCTCAGGCCATACCTTCCAATCTAGAGCGTCTAAGGTGTGCATAGAAGAGTAGCCAGCCCTCTTGATCTTCTTGAGAGGTTATTTCCCCCCCACTAGGTTTATCAAGCCAATTCTGTCCACTACCACTGCAAATCTCTTGCTCACAGATTCAAACCAAAACAAGGATGCACATAACAGCAGAACCACAATGATTGGGCATGATAAAAACGTTTTTACAGTGAGATGCCCAAAGATGGGGTTTCTACCAGCCCAGAAAAATGTGGGAAGACCCAAAAACGAAATGGCAATTGGGGATTCAATCCTGGAGAGCAAAACCGTTTTCAGAAAAATGCCCTGGGTATTTTGGGGCAAAAACGACCTCCCTCCCAGTCCCAAATCGTGGCCCTCCTGTCCTAGTTGTTGTACAATGCAAAAACGAGCTCCCAGGCATGGAAAAATGCAGGAAATTGATAAAAAACATGATGGGGAAAGACCCAATAGTTCAAACTGTGTGAGAGAGGAAAGACTATGGGTTCAGAATGGCTTTGGGCACCATTTCATGGGCGTTTTCTTGCCCCAGAAGAAAAAGTACATTTTTTCCAGGTTGATGGCTTGCCCATGCACGAAATTGGCTGCCATGCCTATTCATTCCCAAGGCATTAACTGCCTCAACCAATTTCTGGAAGAATTAAATGATTGGGTGCATAACCCAAAATGGGTAATTGGTGGTTTATGGGTTTTCTCATTGACACATGGATTAACACCATTGACTCAAGGGTTTGAATCATTTTCCTCCCTATTCCTTGTAGAATCATGCCCTCATCTCTTTGTTGCATTGCATAGCTAGTTGTTGGTATTTCATTAAAATTCGTATTCACATGATGTCTTAATTTACATTGTGCCTATCTAGCACAAGAACCATAGGCATCTATTTTTTTAATTGTCGATACATAAAACACTAAATCAATGGTAGGGCCTTTTCCTTGAGCTCCTCACCATGATTAAATAACAATATTTACATAATTTACGATTTAATGAAAAAGGAGGTCAAAATGGGGACGTGACACCAAACCGAAAGAACTCGGCGAGTTCGTCCACAACGGCGGCGAAACTCAGCAAATTCGTCTGCAACGATGGAAAAAGTTGGCAAGTTTGCGCCGCAATGTCGGAGGAAGCTGGTGAGTTTGCACCACAACAACGGAAAAAGTTGGTGAGTTTTCACCACAGCGTCGGAAGGAATTGGTGAGTTTCCGCCGCAACGTCGGAAGGAATTGGTGAGTTTTCGCCGCAGCGTCGGAAGGAATTGGCGAGTTTCCGCCACAGCGTCGGAAGGAATTGGCAAGTTTCCACCACAGTGTGGGAAGAAATTGGCGAGTTTCCGCCGCAGTGTCGGAAGGAATTGGCGAGTTTCCGCCATAGTGTCAGAAGGAATTAGCGAGTTTGCGTCGCAGTGTCGGAAGGAATTGGCGAGTTCCACCGCAATGATGGAAGGAAAAGCTGAGTTTTCGACCGGAAGAACTCAACAAGTTTATCCGCAACGGGTTGAAAGAGAATTGCCAAGTCCGTTGAAAGAGAGAATTTCAGTTGTTTTCCTGGGTGAATTTTTGGTACCGAAATTGAAAAATGGCTTTGAACTCATGCGCCAGATTGCGTGAAATTGAAGGATTTACAAAAAAAAAAAAAATGAGGGCGCTGCCCTCGACCCGCCCTTGTCACATATCCACCCTTGGACCCAATTCATGGGAGGGAACATGGCACTAAAATCTGGGGCTTTTAACATAAAACTCATCCCATTCATTAGATGCATTCAGTTAAAACAAATGTGTGCAGATGGAAATCAAACAAACATGCACAGCGGAAATGAACTCATCCACACACATATTACATGACCGTTATTCAATTTAACACAGTCAACAAATTAACACATTTGCAGATGTAAATACACAATAAAATACTCATCTTTATGCAATGTTGTCCCAAACAACTAGCTATGTCGCTACAATGTTCCTTCCAACCGTAGGTCTCTGCCTAGCCTGTATTATTTCAGCACTCACAGATCACCCCTGAGCTGGGTATGATATCTACAAGGAACTTGGGACTCTCAAACTCAGCTCAGCCAAAGCAATGGATACCCATATCAACCCCCAGCATTCTCGTGTACACCAAACTCAGGTATGGGCTCTGGAACACACTTTCAGCAGTGGGACTTAGGAACTAGATGGACAGGGGTTTTCCCAAAACGCAGACACACCAAAAATGGATTGTGGGAAGAGGAATCCAACCCCAGGGAAGAAAACCGATTTCTCCCACAGATGTATGAGCATATAGTGGGCCAAAACGGCCTCTAAAACCCCAAAATCGTTTTACTCTTTTCTCCACTGTGAGACACAACAAAAACGCCCTTCCCAGTTGGAAAAATGAAGGTAAACATAGTAAAACCAGTGAGGAAAATGCCCTGGTAGCTCCCAACTCGTGAGATAGCAAACTGATGGTTGAATAATGGCTTGGGAGAAATTTCGTGGCTCCTTTCTTACCCAAGAAGCCAAACACGAAATTCTAGGAAGGGTGGCTTTCCCATGTCCGAATTTGGACAGCCATACCTCCCATTCCCCAAGGCATTAACTACCTCAATCAACTCTTGGGAGAAATCAATGATTGGGTACAAAAGTCAACATGGGAAGTTGAGGGTTTGATTGGTTCTCTCATTGACACTTGGCTTGGCTTGATTGGCTCCAAGGGTTTGAATGTTTTTCCCTCCCAATTCCTTGTAAACATCATGCCCCCATCTCTTGTTGCATTGCATAGCTAGTTGTAGGCATTTATATTAAAATGCATATTTACAATTCCCATGGTTCTTTAGCACATGGGTAGCATAATTTCAAATACTTGCCTCTTCTAGGTCGAGCGTTCGCTAGCGGGGCCTTGGCCTTGAGCTCCACGCTAGGAATCATACATAATATGCATACAATATTTACATTATAACCCAAAATATTACAAGGGTCAAAGTGGGGACGTGACAACCCTACAAGGGGGCAAGCCCCCTTGACCCTCGTTGTCCCCCGGAGACAGTCGTTGAAAGTGTGAAATGAATTCTCGATGCTTGGAATGAGAAGAAGGAATTGCATAGAAGGGGTCGTGAAATCTCAATAAGAGTAATGGGTTGTAATACCCATTGTGGAGGATGAAAGGGAAATTCCTCACCTTAAACTATTTATGTTTATAGCATAATAATTGCATATAGTAAGAATGAATGTTATACACGTATGTATATGTTGAATTGCTAATTCATGAGAAGATCATAGCTAACGATTGATTATATGCTTGGTAGGGAAGCCAAGAAAAGGATCAGTTATGATGTGGAGGAGGAACTCCATGTCATGATGAGGAATTGGAAAGGGAGAATTCCTTAACTCCTTCATTGCTATTATTTTTATATTTCCTAAGTTGTTTATACTGAAAATTATGGCATAGGGATGCTGGAAATGCAAGAGGATAGATAGATGAAATGAATATGTACTAGATGGCATATTGCACAGTGCATGTGAAAATGTTTTTGCATGTATATTATATTGCATATTGGTAAAATAGTGAGGTCTTACATATGCAATGAGCCACTTAAGATAATGATTATGGTTGCTAATAATTAGTTGTGTTCACATTGGTTGTAGGACCAAAGACAACCGAAGAATGGCTAAGGATGTGGATGATGATTATTGCATACAACCTTATGAAGAAAGGATGTTGCAACAAATCTATGATCATGAGGTTGGCAAAAGGGTTGTGAAGCCTTGGTAAGAGACTAACTGATCAGGTAATATCAAGCAATGTTAACAACAACCATGCAGGTAATGATTATTTATGCATAAATTGCATGAATGTTGAAAGAGGATTTGGTGAGATCCCTTCAACTATGCTCAAACTATGATTGATTGGTTTACATGTGGTATTGAGTGCCTAAATGTGAATGTTGACCCACCGAGTATGGTGAGGTGTGGGTAAGTAAAAGCAAGAAGCCTTGCACCATATAGTTTTTTAGAAACCTCGATGCATTCATATGAAAATTATATCATACCATTTGTGTATGTTGGTTGTGAGTTTAACAACCAAAGCAAGTGATGACTTATGGTCCTATTGTAGTGTATGCCATATGGGATAGGCATGGTTGGGCCATAATATGTTGGAATGCATAGTATTCATGGATTAATGCAAGGTTGTATTGAAAGATCATGTGAGTGATGTAAATGTTGTGAATATGCATTGTGTGAATGCATGGGTGTGACATATATATGTTTCAATGCAGTTAAATAATAGATGAAATGGTGGAATATCGTTAATCCTGAGACCATTTCATGAGATGCTATGAATGCAGTAGGAAGACTGCATGAAGAAGGTAGATAGGTGATGGGCTACCAGAGCACTCTGTTGGAAGGACATAATTGCATGGAATGTGAAGCAATGAGTATTTATAGTTATTTAAATTGCATGGATAGTGTGACTATGTCTTGCAATTTTATTGTGATAATGATGCATATATAGAAATGTATATATTTCATTACATTTCAAATGTTAACAGTTGAAGGTGTTTGAATTATTGAGTGCTATAATTCTGATATCACTTCAGTGATTGTTGTGGCAATGAAAGGATTATATGCATAGATACTCACAACATGTTTAGTTGATTGAAGTTCATATTTCAGGTAGGAAAGTCTTGCGTATGGAAATGAGGATAAGTTCATAGTAAAGACCAGGATCTACCATGTGCAGAAGCCAAAGTTTATGAGAATAATCTCATGGTTGCAAATTTAATTTCTATAGGAAAATAGATTTGTAGATTTCAGATTTGAGAATTTGCTTATAATTTCTAATGACTGTTCGGCTTATATAAAGTTGTGTCAGGAGGACATGTCATAGGTGGATGTTCATGTATGGTAGAAAGTGTAAAACCATAATGGACAAAGTGATACCACTTAAAAGATCCAAACAATATGAGGAGGGCTTCATTGCTAAGAAAATCAATTTATGTAGGAGACGAAATTGTAAATTCATATTGAATTTAATTGTTAATGACATTGATTGGTTATGGAACAATCATATTTGAAGCTTATCACTAAATGTTATTGACTGTTTGGATATTTGATAAGTGTGCCAGGATGACACATTGCAGGAAGACCATGTGTGATGGCCTATAGAAGCCAAACTAGATGGGAAGGATCCCATGCCTTGGAAATGGGTTTCGGGTGAAACGCCATTATAAATTTTGATAACACCTCAGCTGCACTGCATGCAAGTGAGAGGGTGAAATTATGCCAAGAAGGCATGTGTGGGTTATGCAACGTGAAAATATTGGGATGGCAAACCGAAGTACTGTTGTCTAAGAGAAGGGAGCCCACATTCTTCGAAAATGAAGAAAAGATACATCTGTGAAACTGATGAGTATTCTGTAACCCTAAATAAGAATATGCATGTCTGGTTATTAGATTTAATATGCAGAGCATGTTTTATTATTTCATTATTATTTCAGACTGCTTGAGTTCGACTAAGGCCTACATGGCTCACATCGAAAAGGGATGCATACCTTTCGGGTGATGGGTTATGTTAGGATTTTCAATATTGACTGCACCCTAAGGGAATGGACGCATTCCTAGTGTTTCAATACTTGATAGTGAATGTTATGAAATATGGTTACAATTTTATAGCAGCAATACTGATGAGTCTGCTTATCATTTTGGTGTTATCAGCTTACACAGATGCAATTTGGTGTTGCACGTAAGAGGCAAAGTGAAGAAAGGGTGCTCAAGAGGACTGTATGGGCAGTGGTAACCTTTCTACGCTCACACTAAAGGACACTAGAAGAGATGGATAGGCCCGAGGAGCTATGTTGCAGAAAAGGGGTATCATCCTTGTGTAGTGTGAGTGGGTATTGTGGAGCCATGCTAGCCTGCGGTCAAGAGTCACCTATGGAGTTCCTGGAGGGAACCACTAGTTGCATAAGAGAAGAAGCCACGTAGTCATATTATGTTGTTCATATTGCCTGATAAACTGATCCGGAAACAAGATCTTTGCTACTCTATGACGTTAACATGAATTGCATAAAGAGCATGAATGAAGCTCACAAATCCATAAGAAGAGAACCAAACAGCATAGACAATACACACATAAAGACAACAAGTTGATAACGGAGTTCGTCCAGGATGGACTACGTCTTCGGGCCTGCTTCTCAATAGGAGGGCCGATCTATAATCTCAGCATAAAGGCAAAATACATGGCAATGATACAATGATACCTTGGCGACAATGGCCAGGAAGAGAACCGCTGCCCAAAACACAACAAGACTGCTTCCAGCAACTCCGAAGCCTGAAGACGGTGTAAAACGAGTATAAACACTCGTACCTTCCTCCTGCAGAGCTACACAATCTCCCTTCTCTCCTTTAGCTACAAAGTCTCTACTCCAAAGCATGAGTGGGAAATGGCAAATGAATGGGTTTATATAGGTTGGCTTTCCCTTCTTCACATGACTCTCATGGATTCCTTTGGTTGCAACTAATTTGCCTATCTTGGCCTTGGTTACAACTTCCCTAAGTTGGTTTCCATGTGGTTGGGCTTTTAAGAACATAAACCAAAAATATGGTTCATGCCCACATGTCCATGGGTTTTCACATTTAGTTACTTCCCCATAATGACATTTACAAAATCCAACAATAATCCATTACATACCAAAATCCTTCTTTTAAATAGCATGTTGGTTTTTTCAACCATAAACCAACTTGTTACAACTTCTTTACAAATATGGCATGTTTGTTTTTGGTTACAACCATGCATTAACTTCATAACAACTCAAGGAATAAAATAAATGAGTAATATGTGAGTAATTTTTCCACTCACTTCAAATATTAATCATTTTACAATTTCTCATGAGTAAATGCATGAATTTCCTAAAACTCATTTCAAGCACAAATGCATGCATGCTAGTCATCATGCCACTTCATCATGCCATGTCACCATGCCACATCATCATGCCATGTCATCATGCCACATCATTATGCCATGTCAGAATGCCACATCATCATGACACATTATCATGCCATGTCATCATGCCACATCAGCATGCCATGTCATCATACCGCATCATCATGCCATTTAGCATGCCATGTCATCATGCCACATGTCACCTTGTGATTGGTCTGTACTGTATGGATGCCATGTGTCATCCTCTGAGTGGTGCCACATCATCATGTTTGTACAGTACGGATGCCACGTGTCACCTTGTCAGTGGTGCCACGTGGCACCTCTTTTTGCCAAATTTGCCTGTTGACCTTATGGAACAGAACGCGATAACTTTCTCATACAGAGTCCGTTTGAGGTGAAACGAATGCCGTTGGAATCGTCTTGACGAGCCCTTCGACATAGTGCTAGTTTTGCTGAGATTGGAGGACTTCAAAATTTTGCCTTCTTAGATCCTCCTGGATCATTCCTCCCCACTGAGAAGCTTTTGGCCTCCAAAAGCCTTTACTAATCAACAGATAGGTGAGGGAATCGCTCCCTCATTTTCTCCTTCTCAATCCACTTGGATTTGCTTGGATGAGTGCCTCTGATGCCCACTCGAAGATAATCAACATCACCTCTGCGAGAAGTCCTTGTCCTTCTGTCCAAGATGACATATTCCTTTAGCTCATCCATGTACTCAGGAGCAAATTCATCAACTGATGGCAATGAGGCATTCTCCCTTTCATCCATGATCATGGGAGGCTCATAGAGTTTCAAGTTCTCCACATTCACCATTGAGTAGATCTGCATGTATGGTGGTAGCTCTAAGTGAAAAGCATTTGTCCCAATCTTCTCCAAGATGGTGAAGGGACCATATCTAATGGGCTTGAGCTTCTTGCCTTCTCCTTTCATCCTCTCCTTACTGATGTGAAGCCACACTTGATCTCCCACCTGAAACTGATGATAAAATCTATGCTTGTCATGGCGAGCCTTGTACTGGGCTTGACTCTTCTCCAACTGCTCTTGCACTGCTTGATGTACCTGTTGAACTCTCTGAATGAACCTGCGGGCTTTGTCTTCATCCTTGGAAGTGCTTGAATCAACCTCTCTCCCATAAGTCAAGTCCAATGGAGTCTTTGGCAAGTACCCAAAGCATGTCTCAAATGGCGAGCTCTGAGTCGAAGAATGCATAGCCCTGTTGTAGGCATGCTGCACATACTGGATCTGTTCATCCCATAACTTAGGATGCTTGTTGCAATAGCCCCAAAGCAAATGGACAACTGTCCTGTTGACTACCTCTGTCTGTCCGTCAGTCTGTGGATGGAAAGCGGTGCTCCTCTTCAGCTTGGTGTCCATCATACACCATAACTTTGTCCAAAATTCTCCAAGGAATCGGGAGTCCCGATCCGAGATAATGGACGTAGGAAGTCCAAAGTGAACCCATACATGTTGAAAGAAAAGAGAAGCAGCCTGCTCTGCAGTGACCTGCTTTTTACATGGCATAAGAATACACATCTTGCTAAACCTATCCACGACCACATACAAGTAGTCATGACCCCTCCTAGACATAGGCAAACCCCCCACAAAATCCATGGAAATGCTTTCCCAAGGATGGGAAGGAATAGGAAGTGGTGAGTACAGCCCCAATTTTCTATTAGTGGGCTTACAAGTAGAGCACATCACACACCCCTTTACATATTTTGTTACACTGTCTTTCATGCGAGGCCAATACACAAGTCTTTGCAAATGAGCCAAAGTCTTACCTACCCCAAAATGCCCTGATACAAGAGAAGTATGAGCTTCTCGTATTACATGGACTCTTTCACTGATAGGAACACATAACTTGCCCAAATGATAGAGCAACTTTCTCTGCAAATAGTAGTCTTCCACCTGTGTGCCATTGGTTAGCTTCTCATAAACCTCCTTGAAATCATCATCAGTAGCATACTGCTCAATATAACTTTCATGGGATAAAGAAGCATTTTTCAAGACAATAGATGCAACAATAGAAGGTCTAGAAAGCATATCTGCCACTTTATTACTAGTACCCTTCTTGTACTTGATAACTACGGACAACCTGTACATGCCCACATTAGGAAGAGGGGCATCCTGTTGGAGATGAATATCATGTTGAATCTCCCTTTTGGGAGGCAAACCTGTAGGTTCCTGAAATATTTCATCATAGTTAGCCACAATATCAATCATAGCCTTTTTATGAGAAGGATCACAACCTTTGAAAGCATCGGATGCTTCAGCATCTTTTGCTCTCACAACCATGAGCATGTATCTCTTATTAGTGTTGATGAGTCTCTTCATCTGTCCTGCACTAACAAGAGTGGTGTTATCCTTCATACTGTGAGCTCTCACAATGTACTCCACCCCATTTTTGGTGAGATGGTACTTGTTCTCATGACGGAAGAACACTGCTTTTCGATCATACAAGTATGGGCTTCCCAATACGATACCGCAGATTTCAAGAGGAACAACATCTAAGTCCACCTCATCAATCAACTTTGAAGCAATAGCAAACCTTAACCTGCATTGCTTAGTCACCTGCAACTTAGCATTATCACATACCCATCCAAGAGGATAAGGCTTGGGGTGAGGTTTAGTCTGTATGCCCAACTTCTTAACAACTGATTCTGAGATCAAATTTACTTGAGAACCCGGATCAAATAATGTTTCAATCTTTGTATGCTTAGACACAACTCTGATGTGAAACAACTCACTTCTTCTTTTATCATTTTCTTTAGAAACATGAGTAGAACTTGAACCAGTATGAGTTTTGTTACCTTGCATTCCCACGGCTGTAATCATGGTTTCGTCACCTGAGTCGGAACCCAAATCTTGTTGCACTGTTGCAACGGTCTTTTTCTTCTTTTTGCCTCCATAATGCTTTGGCCTTTGTTCAGGATGCAACTTCCAACAACTTTCTTCATCATGCCCATCAGTATCGCAATGGTTGCAATGGGGCTTTCCTCCTTCCTTCTTGGCAGTAGCTGTCTTCTTGCTCTTGTCTTTTTTTTTGAACTTGTGGTGGTTGTTGGGCTTGAAAGGCTTCTTCTGATGGTCTTCTTGCAAATGCTTCCCCCTGTTCTCAAGATGAGTAGCCTGAACACTTGCTTCATCCACACTAGTAGGATTCAACAACAGCAAAGTATGGCGTAGATAATGATGAAGAGCACCAATGTACTTCAAAAGAGTGTCAGGAGAATCTAAAGCAATATTCAATTCTAAAGCTTTCTTTCTAAATTCTTCAGCAAAACTCTGAACACTCTGACCCTTGCCTTGTCTAAAACTTTGCCAATCCATCATTGCCTTCTGAACATAACCCAACGGATAAAATTTCTTACGTAAAGCAGAAATAAAAGCAGACCACGATGAGAGAAGATTACCCATTTGTTTGCTACCTTGCTGAAGCTTGCTTTCCCACCATACAAGTGCGGTGCCTGTCAGCCGAAGTGAAGCCAACTGAATCTTCACATCTTCTTCTTCGATCTGCTGGACTCGGCAATAGACCTCAATTTGCCTTATCCAATTGTTTAACTTCTCTGCATTCGCTTCCCCATTGAACATGGGCAAATCAAACTTCACATCGAGCTTCAATAAGGGCTTCTTTTGAGGCTCTTTGTGAGGAACCTTGGAATGCTGAGAATGAGATGAGGAAGAAGCACTTGAACTTGTGCTTGAAGTTGAAGGTGAAGAGGGAGGCTCAGGAGGCTCTTCGCCACCTTCTCCTTGGTTAACTGAAGCGTTGCCTTCGTCCTTCACTTCTTTGTCTTCCTTCTTTACTTCACTGCCTTTTCTTTCTTTTGCCATGCGTTCTTCATAGTCTGCAAACAACTTGTCTACCTTGTCGGCCATCATATAGAAGACCTTGTGAAAGTTTGCCTCCATCTCGATGCGGGCATCATTAGAATCCATCTTCCTCCTTCGGTGTGCACGTCCGATCTCGGAATTGTAAGGCTCTAATGTACCCTCACCAGCTTGCAGTTTATCCCTCATGAGCATCCACACTCACAATCCAACGTCAAATAGACCTGCTCTGATACCACATGATCCGGAAACAAGATCTTTGCTACTCTATGACGTTAACATGAATTGCATAAAGAGCATGAATGAAGCTCACAAATCCATAAGAAGAGAACCAAACAACATAGACAATACACACATAAAGACAACAAGTTGATAACGGAGTTCGTCCAGGATGGACTACGTCTCCGGGCCTGCTTCTCAATAGGAGGGCCGATCTATAATCTCAGCATAAAGGCAAAATACATGGCAATGATACAATGATACCTTGGCGACAATGGCCAGGAAGAGAACCGCTGCCCAAAACACAACAAGACTGCTTCCAGCAACTCCGAAGCCTGAAGACGGTGTAAAACGAGTATAAACACTCGTACCTTCCTCCTGCAGAGCTACACAATCTCCCTTCTCTCCTTTAGCTACAAAGTCTCTACTCCAAAGCATGAGTGGGAAATGGCAAATGAATGGGTTTATATAGGTTGGCTTTCCCTTCTTCACATGACTCTCATGGATTCCTTTGGTTGCAACTAATTTGCCTATCTTGGCCTTGGTTACAACTTCCCTAAGTTGGTTTCCATGTGGTTGGGCTTTTAAGAACATAAACCAAAAATATGGTTCATGCCCACATGTCCATGGGTTTTCACATTTAGTTACTTCCCCATAATGACATTTACAAAATCCAACAATAATCCATTACATACCAAAATCCTTCTTTTAAATAGCATGTTGGTTTTTTCAACCATAAACCAACTTGTTACAACTTCTTTACAAATATGGCATGTTTGTTTTTGGTTACAACCATGCATTAACTTCATAACAACTCAAGGAATAAAATAAATGAGTAATATGTGAGTAATTTTTCCACTCACTTCAAATATTAATCATTTTACAATTTCTCATGAGTAAATGCATGAATTTCCTAAAACTCATTTCAAGCACAAATGCATGCATGCTAGTCATCATGCCACTTCATCATGCCATGTCACCATGCCACATCATCATGCCATGTCATCATGCCACATCATTATGCCATGTCAGAATGCCACATCATCATGACACATTATCATGCCATGTCATCATGCCACATCAGCATGCCATGTCATCATACCGCATCATCATGCCATTTAGCATGCCATGTCATCATGCCACATGTCACCTTGTGATTGGTCTGTACTGTATGGATGCCATGTGTCATCCTCTGAGTGGTGCCACATCATCATGTTTGTACAGTACGGATGCCACGTGTCACCTTGTCAGTGGTGCCACGTGGCACCTCTTTTTGCCAAATTTGCCTGTTGACCTTATGGAACAGAACGCGATAACTTTCTCATACAGAGTCCGTTTGAGGTGAAACGAATGCCGTTGGAATCGTCTTGACGAGCCCTTCGACATAGTGCTAGTTTTGCTGAGATTGGAGGACTTCAAAATTTTGCCTTCTTAGATCCTCCTGGATCATTCCTCCCCACTGAGAAGCTTTTGGCCTCCAAAAGCCTTTACTAATCAACAGATAGGTGAGGGAATCGCTCCCTCATTTTCTCCTTCTCAATCCACTTGGCTTTGCTTGGATGAGTGCCTCTGATGCCCACTCGAAGATAATCAACATCACCTCTGCGAGAAGTCCTTGTCCTTCTGTCCAAGATGACATATTCCTTTAGCTCATCCATGTACTCAGGAGCAAATTCATCAACTGATGGCAATGAGGCATTCTCCCTTTCATCCATGATCATGGGAGGCTCATAGAGTTTCAAGTTCTCCACATTCACCATTGAGTAGATCTGCATGTATGGTGGTAGCTCTAAGTGAAAAGCATTTGTCCCAATCTTCTCCAAGATGGTGAAGGGACCATATCTAATGGGCTTGAGCTTCTTGCCTTCTCCTTTCATCCTCTCCTTACTGATGTGAAGCCACACTTGATCTCCCACCTGAAACTGATGATAAAATCTATGCTTGTCATGGCGAGCCTTGTACTGGGCTTGACTCTTCTCCAACTGCTCTTGCACTGCTTGATGTACCTGTTGAACTCTCTGAATGAACCTGCGGGCTTTGTCTTCATCCTTGGAAGTGCTTGAATCAACCTCTCTCCCATAAGTCAAGTCCAATGGAGTCTTTGGCAAGTACCCAAAGCATGTCTCAAATGGCGAGCTCTGAGTCGAAGAATGCATAGCCCTGTTGTAGGCATGCTGCACATACTGGATCTGTTCATCCCATAACTTAGGATGCTTGTTGCAATAGCCCCAAAGCAAATGGACAACTGTCCTGTTGACTACCTCTGTCTGTCCGTCAGTCTGTGGATGGAAAGCGGTGCTCCTCTTCAGCTTGGTGTCCATCATACACCATAACTTTGTCCAAAATTCTCCAAGGAATCGGGAGTCCCGATCCGAGATAATGGACGTAGGAAGTCCAAAGTGAACCCATACATGTTGAAAGAAAAGAGAAGCAGCCTGCTCTGCAGTGACCTGCTTTTTACATGGCATAAGAATACACATCTTGCTAAACCTATCCACGACCACATACAAGTAGTCATGACCCCTCCTAGACATAGGCAAACCCCCCACAAAATCCATGGAAATGCTTTCCCAAGGATGGGAAGGAATAGGAAGTGGTGAGTACAGCCCCAATTTTCTATTAGTGGGCTTACAAGTAGAGCACATCACACACCCCTTTACATATTTTGTTACACTGTCTTTCATGCGAGGCCAATACACAAGTCTTTGCAAATGAGCCAAAGTCTTACCTACCCCAAAATGCCCTGATACAAGAGAAGTATGAGCTTCTCGTATTACATGGACTCTTTCACTGATAGGAACACATAACTTGCCCAAATGATAGAGCAACTTTCTCTGCAAATAGTAGTCTTCCACCTGTGTGCCATTGGTTAGCTTCTCATAAACCTCCTTGAAATCATCATCAGTAGCATACTGCTCAATATAACTTTCATGGGATAAAGAAGCATTTTTCAAGACAATAGATGCAACAATAGAAGGTCTAGAAAGCATATCTGCCACTTTATTACTAGTACCCTTCTTGTACTTGATAACTACGGACAACCTGTACATGCCCACATTAGGAAGAGGGGCATCCTGTTGGAGATGAATATCATGTTGAATCTCCCTTTTGGGAGGCAAACCTGTAGGTTCCTGAAATATTTCATCATAGTTAGCCACAATATCAATCATAGCCTTTTTATGAGAAGGATCACAACCTTTGAAAGCATCGGATGCTTCAGCATCTTTTGCTCTCACAACCATGAGCATGTATCTCTTATTAGTGTTGATGAGTCTCTTCATCTGTCCTGCACTAACAAGAGTGGTGTTATCCTTCATACTGTGAGCTCTCACAATGTACTCCACCCCATTTTTGGTGAGATGGTACTTGTTCTCATGACGGAAGAACACTGCTTTTCGATCATACAAGTATGGGCTTCCCAATACGATACCGCAGATTTCAAGAGGAACAACATCTAAGTCCACCTCATCAATCAACTTTGAAGCAATAGCAAACCTTAACCTGCATTGCTTAGTCACCTGCAACTTAGCATTATCACATACCCATCCAAGAGGATAAGGCTTGGGGTGAGGTTTAGTCTGTATGCCCAACTTCTTAACAACTGATTCTGAGATCAAATTTACTTGAGAACCCGGATCAAATAATGTTTCAATCTTTGTATGCTTAGACACAACTCTGATGTGAAACAACTCACTTCTTCTTTTATCATTTTCTTTAGAAACATGAGTAGAACTTGAACCAGTATGAGTTTTGTTACCTTGCATTCCCACGGCTGTAATCATGGTTTCGTCACCTGAGTCGGAACCCAAATCTTGTTGCACTGTTGCAACGGTCTTTTTCTTCTTTTTGCCTCCATAATGCTTTGGCCTTTGTTCAGGATGCAACTTCCAACAACTTTCTTCATCATGCCCATCAGTATCGCAATGGTTGCAATGGGGCTTTCCTCCTTCCTTCTTGGCAGTAGCTGTCTTCTTGCTCTTGTCTTTTTTTTTGAACTTGTGGTGGTTGTTGGGCTTGAAAGGCTTCTTCTGATGGTCTTCTTGCAAATGCTTCCCCCTGTTCTCAAGATGAGTAGCCTGAACACTTGCTTCATCCACACTAGTAGGATTCAACAACAGCAAAGTATGGCGTAGATAATGATGAAGAGCACCAATGTACTTCAAAAGAGTGTCAGGAGAATCTAAAGCAATATTCAATTCTAAAGCTTTCTTTCTAAATTCTTCAGCAAAACTCTGAACACTCTGACCCTTGCCTTGTCTAAAACTTTGCCAATCCATCATTGCCTTCTGAACATAACCCAACGGATAAAATTTCTTACGTAAAGCAGAAATAAAAGCAGACCACGATGAGAGAAGATTACCCATTTGTTTGCTACCTTGCTGAAGCTTGCTTTCCCACCATACAAGTGCGGTGCCTGTCAGCCGAAGTGAAGCCAACTGAATCTTCACATCTTCTTCTTCGATCTGCTGGACTCGGCAATAGACCTCAATTTGCCTTATCCAATTGTTTAACTTCTCTGCATTCGCTTCCCCATTGAACATGGGCAAATCAAACTTCACATCGAGCTTCAATAAGGGCTTCTTTTGAGGCTCTTTGTGAGGAACCTTGGAATGCTGAGAATGAGATGAGGAAGAAGCACTTGAACTTGTGCTTGAAGTTGAAGGTGAAGAGGGAGGCTCAGGAGGCTCTTCGCCACCTTCTCCTTGGTTAACTGAAGCGTTGCCTTCGTCCTTCACTTCTTTGTCTTCCTTCTTTACTTCACTGCCTTTTCTTTCTTTTGCCATGCGTTCTTCATAGTCTGCAAACAACTTGTCTACCTTGTCGGCCATCATATAGAAGACCTTGTGAAAGTTTGCCTCCATCTCGATGCGGGCATCATTAGAATCCATCTTCCTCCTTCGGTGTGCACGTCCGATCTCGGAATTGTAAGGCTCTAATGTACCCTCACCAGCTTGCAGTTTAGCCCTCATGAGCATCCACACTCACAATCCAACGTCAAATAGACCTGCTCTGATACCACATGATCCGGAAACAAGATCTTTGCTACTCTATGACGTTAACATGAATTGCATAAAGAGCATGAATGAAGCTCACAAATCCATAAGAAGAGAACCAAACAACATAGACAATACACACATAAAGACAACAAGTTGATAACGGAGTTCGTCCAGGATGGACTACGTCTCCGGGCCTGCTTCTCAATAGGAGGGCCGATCTATAATCTCAGCATAAAGGCAAAATACATGGCAATGATACAATGATACCTTGGCGACAATGGCCAGGAAGAGAACCGCTGCCCAAAACACAACAAGACTGCTTCCAGCAACTCCGAAGCCTGAAGACGGTGTAAAACGAGTATAAACACTCGTACCTTCCTCCTGCAGAGCTACACAATCTCCCTTCTCTCCTTTAGCTACAAAGTCTCTACTCCAAAGCATGAGTGGGAAATGGCAAATGAATGGGTTTATATAGGTTGGCTTTCCCTTCTTCACATGACTCTCATGGATTCCTTTGGTTGCAACTAATTTGCCTATCTTGGCCTTGGTTACAACTTCCCTAAGTTGGTTTCCATGTGGTTGGGCTTTTAAGAACATAAACCAAAAATATGGTTCATGCCCACATGTCCATGGGTTTTCACATTTAGTTACTTCCCCATAATGACATTTACAAAATCCAACAATAATCCATTACATACCAAAATCCTTCTTTTAAATAGCATGTTGGTTTTTTCAACCATAAACCAACTTGTTACAACTTCTTTACAAATATGGCATGTTTGTTTTTGGTTACAACCATGCATTAACTTCATAACAACTCAAGGAATAAAATAAATGAGTAATATGTGAGTAATTTTTCCACTCACTTCAAATATTAATCATTTTACAATTTCTCATGAGTAAATGCATGAATTTCCTAAAACTCATTTCAAGCACAAATGCATGCATGCTAGTCATCATGCCACTTCATCATGCCATGTCACCATGCCACATCATCATGCCATGTCATCATGCCACATCAGCATGCCATGTCATCATGCCACATCATCATGCCATGTCAGAATGCCACATCATCATGACACATTATCATGCCATGTCATCATGCCACATCAGCATGCCATGTCATCATACCGCATCATCATGCCATTTAGCATGCCATGTCATCATGCCACATGTCACCTTGTGATTGGTCTGTACTGTATGGATGCCATGTGTCATCCTCTGAGTGGTGCCACATCATCATGTTTGTACAGTACGGATGCCACGTGTCACCTTGTCAGTGGTGCCACGTGGCACCTCTTTTTGCCAAATTTGCATGTTGACCTTATGGAACAGAACGCGATAACTTTCTCATACGGAGTCCGTTTGAGGTGAAACGAACGCCGTTGGAATCGTCTTGACGAGCCCTTCGATATAGTGCTAGTTTTGCTGAGATTGGAGGACTTCAAAATTTTGCCTTCTTAGATCCTCCTGGATCATAAACCTAGTTGGTATACTGGCTTGGCAATGGTTGTTGTATGCCTGATAAACCTAGTTGGTGTACTGGCTTGGCATTGGTTATTTGGGTGTTGTGGCGAAAGGTTGTTGGATGCCTGATAAACCTAGTCGGTGTATTGGCTTGGAATGTTGTTAAATTGATGCCTGACAAACCCAGTCGGTGTACTAGCTTGGCATTGGTTATTTGCATGTTGTGGAGGTATTGGTGAAGGGTGTTATTTCCTGACCAACCCAGTCAGAGAACTGGCTTGGAAATGGTTATTGTATGCTTGATAAAACCAGTCGGCGCACTGGCTTAGCATACTGATTTTTGAAATGCTTGATAAACCCAGTCGGCGTACTGGCTTAGCATACTGATTTTAGGGATGCCTGATAAACCCAGTCAGCATACTGGCTTGGAATTTCCTATTCGGATGATGCTGTGGAACGACATGTGTGATGGTCAAGCATCCACCCCATAGGTGATCCAAGGCTTGTAAAGCAAAGAAAGAAACCCGTGGAGTAGTAAAGAAACGCACAATACAGATAAGTATTCATTTCCATTTATTTCTTGTTTGGAATAATGAATATTTCGAGTATAAGTCTTCTAACAGCTAAGCTGATACACTATTGTTTCTTTGTTGGAAACCTTGGTCATTGCAGGAAGCAAGGACCCTGAAAGAACTACATTTCTTGGTAGAACTAGAGAGTAACTAGTTGTGCACTCTGAAATTCTTGATAAAACCAGAGAGTAACTGGTTGTGCACTATAAAATTCTTGATAAATCCAGAGAGTAATTGATGCCCGATAAATTCAGAGAATAGTTGGTGGGAACATTAACCACTTGATGTTGTGGAGCAGCCGGCGTGCTAGACAAACATTCCTTAATTTATTGATAAAACCCAGTTGGTGTACTGGCCTGGCATTTCCTATTCGAATGGTTGTGGAGTAGCCTGCATGCTGGCCCAACATTCATTATTGTATCCACAGGAAATCCAAGGCTTGTAAAGCAAAGAAGGATCCTGTGGGATAAAGTAAAGACATCCAATGCAGATAAGTATTTGGCTATCTTGCAACTTCTTGCTTATGAATGTATGTGTGTATATGATTTGATTATGATTTCTTAAACTCTTGTCTAGAGATAAAACCTATGAAAATACACTAAACATGTGAATTGATTCAATGTTTTAGTGTAGGTATTGCTGGAAGCAAGGACTATGAAAGCCTCTGGAGAATGCATGTGGACATGTGATCATCCTAAAGAGATCAGTATGAACAGTAATGAAAGATGGTCTAGTGGACATGTGTGGGTCCTAGCAGCCAAAGGTTCTGTAAGCAACAAGAGGGAAGGGTTCCCTAGTTGAAAATCCTCAGACAGACCTTAGACACTAAGTGTCATAGCCAAGAAAGGGTAAGTCAAGCATTCACATTGAAGTGAAAAAGGCTAAGGAGCATAGAACCACAAGTGATGGTGTGGTTCTAGATTGGAACAAGACTAAGAGGGGGAAACTCTTACTCTTCTCTTTCTTTTTTGACTAATGCATCTTAAAAATAAAGGATTGTTGAGTGCATGTCATAACTGAAAATAGATCATGGTTAAATTGCTTGAAATAAATTGTGAATTGTGAATTAGTTATTTCCCTGTGAAAGGATGAACATGAATGAGTTCATGTGTATATTGGGAAAGCATGAAATGTGTGGAAGTCTCATGAGTAAAGCATGGACGTTCCAAGTCAATTGGGAAAATAATTGACTAATTTTTATATTGTGTTATGCTTGTCCTAACAGGAATTGGCATGATGAGTCTCATAGGTAAGAAATTGAAAGCCATTGGTTGCGGCTGCTACCAGCTAAGTGTTGCTAGTGAGAAAAGTGGGAGCCAATTGTGCACCTTGATCATGGAAGTAGACCAAAAGCTATTTGTTTTGGCTGGAAATCTTCCTCAGATAGTTGCCAAGACAGCAAGAAAGATGGAATCCATGAAATTCCAGACTTGTAGATCAACTGGAAGGTAAATCCAAGAAAGGGATCATTGTAGAGCAATGCCCACCTGCAAAAATGGTGGATGAAAGCCAGTAGGAGCAATTGTGGAAGCCAAAGGACTTGTTCCTGAAAGCTCAAAGTAAAGAGATGAAATGCACGACAGACCTGCCACAATTTGTGAATTTTGAGGCATGTGTAAAGTGGGTATTTATTCCTAAGTGTTGGAACACCGAGGACGGTGTTATTCCGAGGGGAGGGGAATGTAATGTCCCCAGTTTGCCTGTTGATGTAGATGTAACTTCGGAATGTATTTCATATATGTATGTTGTATGTACTCCTATAGAGATGGTATTATTCCTCTATACGGAAGTGTCGTCATTTATATTGTAAGTGTCATAACTTATACTTGATGGGTTATTAGACCACCTTGTTGGGGTCGACCCTGTATAAGTCATGTGGGTCGAAGGGTTATTAGACCACCCTATTGGGGGTCAGCCATGTGGTTCGAAGGGTTATTAGACCACCCTATTGTGGGTCGGCCCAGTCAGCATTATGTTATGTGGTTAAGTTCCAGCCTACATGATTTATGTAAAAGGCAAGTCAAGTCAAGTATAAATAGAGTGCGGGAGGCACTCTATTTTATCACTCACTTCTCACTCATGCACTCAAGGAGGAGTGGCGCACTTATGGAGGAGGAGGATCTGCTGCTAGGATATGTCTATCTCTTATGTTTGGGTTGTATCATTGCTTTATCTATCTCTGAGAAAGTTATTGGGGTTTTTCACCTTTATGGTTTTCCCCAAGTAAATCTTTATGTCTCTTGTGTGCTTGCATTATTGTCTCCATGATTGATATGCTGTAGATATGTTGTACATGTTGTTCTCTCAGTTAAGATCCTAGATCACTTTGAAGTAAATTCTGAAAATTTAACATGGTATCAGAGCTAGCCTGAAAGAAGGCATGATATGGCATGTATGACACTTGTTGCACTTATGATGCTAGGGCTTGATATAGCAAAAACCAGTCATCGTAGCACTTTCGCTATAAATCCGTTTTGGCGAATTTTTCGGATCTGAAATATTTACAGGTCGAATATTAAATCCCCATGTACCTTGTTTCTAAAGGAAAACCTCTAATTCGTTGTACTTTGTGATTTATGATCTGTACAATATAGGGTTTTTACCTCTTCCAGATCTGAGTCAAAATCAGGTGACCTTGGGAAAAAGGTCATAACTTGGGCTAGGAAGATCCAAATGAAATTTTGTAAAATGTGACAGGTAGTACACGGAATGTACTATCTCAAGAAATATTTTCAAAGGCCGAAGTTGAACCAGTGACACGTGGCACGCCGTACAAGTTCGCTCTCCTGTATTATCCCATAAATAGGTCACGTTACGACACTTGGCATAACTCTCTCTCAGGGAATCCAATTGAGGTTAGACCTATCAGGATGGAAAGACAACAGGTCGATCTATCTCAAAAAAAAATTTCAGAGGTCAAAGTTGAAACAGTGACATGTGGCACGCCGTACAAGTTCGCTCTCTTGTATTATCCCATAAACAGGTCACGTTGCGACACTTGGAATAACTCTCTCTCAGAGAATCCAATTGAGGTCAGACCTGTCAGGATCGAAAGATAACAGGTTGGGCTATCTCAGGAAAGTTTTTCAGACCCTGTGGATCGAAAATTTTGGAGGTACACTAGAAACAATCAGGTACATATTCTGTCAAAAACAGAATTATTTTTTAGTACCTTCATTCATGGCTTCTAGAATTTAGGGCTTCGGAGAAAGTTGGAATTTTTGTAATCAGAGACCACGGCTGGATGCTACTCATCAAAATCGAAATTTAGAGACCAAGATCAGAATTTTTGGTTTGGTAGAATGCCGGGCTTGATCAGACCCTAGTTCAGGACTTTGATCAGAAAAGTGGAAAATTAGGGCTTATGTAAAAATGGGAATTTTTGAAATTTGTGACCACGGCTGGAAGCTCCTCAGAAAAATAGAAGCTTAGAGCTTTGGATCAAACCTTTTGATTGGGAAAAAGAGTGAGCTTCATCAAACCCCAGTTCAGGGTCACGTCTAGTGAATCTGGAAGTTTCAAAGGAAAAATTGAGAAGTGAAACTTTGCAGTTTTCAAATTATGAATATACCATCTTGATCAGCTCATCAAGGCGCATATTTCTATCCTTTCGGAAGTTTGAATTTTTGGGGTTTCTCTGACAAACCCATATCCAGCTCCAGGTCCAGTTCTTGCAAATCAAGTGGATTGGATTAATCCTAGAAGAAGATGCATTGATCATCTGCATAAGTGAAGAAGTTCCTGTTTTAGAGGGAGATGAGGCTAAGGCCTTCCATAAGAAGATTACAAGCAATCTTGACAGGTATGGCTTACAGGTATGTTTCGAATTCTGTTCATGATTAAGTTTATGATATGTTTGTCTTCATATCATTACAATACAATCTTGATTAATTACTAGACTTGTCATATTACCTTATAGAAGATATTCATTGATTAAGGTTTTGACACTTATGATTGTACTAATGCATTGTGATGTTGTATGAGGTTTATGTTGTTTGCTAACACAAAAGGTACACCAAGAAAGTCAAATCATGTTCTACTTCAAGAACATATGCTCATGGTGACATGAAGACAAAGATTCATCCATTGTCATGGATCACATAGAAGATCTACTTTCGAGGTATGTATAACTTGGTTCTACAATGGTTAACTTATGAGACATGCAGGTTACTAGCACAAGTCACTGAAGAGAACCAGAAGACATTACGCGGGTATGTTAGACATGACTAGCTAGCATGCTAATCAAGGTATGTTTTTCCTATATCAAGCTAGAATCCTACCTTTTGTTAGGATCTTATACTGTTGTGTTGTTGATAATGATTATTCATGAAGTCATAGATTTGAATAATCATGGTTGTATGCATATTATGTTTCTTACCATAATTGATGATATGACTAACCAGAAGAATCATGAAGGTATAGGTTTGAATAATCACAGGTTTTATGCATATTATATCTCTTATCTTGATTGATGATTCAACTAATTAGAAGAGTCCTATGATCAAATAAGAAAATGTATGAGTAAAAGAAGACTTCCTTGAAACCTTGAATACTAATGTTTATTATCTGTGAATGATCATGAATATACATGTTTAAAGGTTACTGTGTTTTGATAGTATTAAGATTATACTAATAAATGTGTGACTATGTATTAGACCTCAAGGATAACACAATAATGATACTAATAAGCATGCATAGTGATTAAGGATGGATATAAGTTCAAGGACAGGTAATCCAGTAAGCAAAGATCAAGAGGGAGCACACTCCAATGGTTCCTGCAAGAAAGCAAAGGAGCACACTTTAGTAGTTTCTGCAAGGATGCAGATATTCAGAGGGAGTTGACCACTTCTCACAATCCACATAAGAATGGAGTTGCAGAAAAGAAGCAAAGACTGAGAGGGAGTCAACCCAAAAAACAAACATAGATAAGTATTTGAATTGTCATTACTTGCATATTTTATTGTTTAAATAATATTGTTCAATAATGTATATACTGATGTTCCTAGAATTAGGTTGTGTATTATGCATATTAGAATAGTTGCATTGATGAATAGTATACTACTAATATGCATGGGTAAGTAGCCTATGGCACTGTACAACATTCCATTGCTACTTATCAAGAATGAAACCTCTTTGCTGACATGTTGGGAGTTGTGCACACTCTTAACAATGTTCTGGTAGAGATTGGAAGGCATCTAGAAAGTTACGGGATATGGATAAATGTTGTATTGAATCATTGGCTAAGATAATTGCATGACTGTATGACATATTTCTTTATGTGTAAGAATTTGCTATGAAAACTATGAGATGTTTTCTAATCATGCAATTTAACTTGTTGTTTAGGAAAGATCGTATGCCATCTCCTACAAAAGAAGAACTACAACATTTGTTTAGCAACAAAATTATCTATTGAAGATATTGAAGTTCCCAGGATATGGGAAGAATGTCATGATCCGTCGATCATGAAGAATGATGTTTGGGATGTAGTCCCAGGACCTGAAGGAAAGTTTGTTATGACTTCCATATGGATCTATCAAGATCAAGCATGCTGCAGACGGCAGCATAGAGAAATATAAAAGTGATGAAATAGAAGATACACCAGATGGATTTCAAGACAACTTTCTTGAATGGTGTAGTTGAAGAAGAAGTGTATGTGGAGTAGCCACTTAGTTCTGAGACATATGACAAGAAATCATATATGTGCAGAACTTGGTATGGTAGGATAGGAAGCTTTCTGTCCAGTTTGGTCTTTACCAAAGAGTAAAGCGGGTTCCAACCTTTACTACAAGGTTGAGGAAGGAAATCCAGTGATACTACTATGTGGATGACTTGTTTGTATCAGGAGATGTTAGATTGATTGCTGACACATAGCGGAAGCTTGCTGCCGAGTTCGAGTTGAGGAACTTAGGGATGATGCACTATTTGTTTTTGGCATGGAGGTGTGGCAGAGTGATGGAATCTTCCTTGGACAAGGGAAGTTTGCAATAGAGATCCTGGAGAGGTTCGGGATGATGGACTACAAGTCTATGGCCACACCTATGGCATCGAACTTGAAGCGTCTGTGTGATGCTTCATCTGAGCCGGTTGATATCACTATGTCTCATCAGATGATTGGGTCCTTGATGTACCTGATGAACATGAGACCAGATATTTGCTTTGCGGTGAACACATTGAGCTAGTTCCTGACAGATCCGAGGAGTGTTCACCTGGTTTCTGTAAAGCATGTTCTGAGGTACTTGAAGGGTACAGTGGATTATGGGCTCAAGTATGAAGCGAATCAAAAGTTTAAACCTGCAGGGTTATGTTGATTCAGATTGGGCTAGTAGTGCTGCAGATAGGAAGAGCACATCTCGGTGCTGCTTCAGTATGGGATCAGGTGTGATCTCTTGGTTCAGCAGGAAGCACTCCTGCATAGCACTGAGTACAACTGAGGTAGAGTATGTTGCAGCTTGTTCAGCTAGTTGTGAGGCAGTATGGCTAAGGAAGCTACTGTCTGAGTTATTTGATCTCCCGTTGGATGCTACTGGTATCTTCTGTGATAACCAGAGTTGTGTGAAGCTGTCCGAGAACCCAGTGTTTCATGACAGGTCGAAACACATAGAGATCAAATATCACTATATCAGGGATATGGTGTAGAGAGGAGCTGTGAAGCTCCTGTATGTTGCGATGGACGAGCAGATTGCAGATGTGCTGATGAAGCCACTAGCCAGGGTGAAGTTCAAGTACTTCAGGGAGAGGCTTGGTGTTCTTCAGATCGAGGACACTTCGAGGAAGAAGTGATGGACACATTTGCTAAAGCCATTCCAAGCATGTTGGAAGGAGGATCCTTCACATGGCTTTGGATGTAAGCGCTGGATGATGAGCATCAGGATGATGTTCTGGTTTCTGCTTGGATATGATCAGTTGGATCATTTTTATATGTATGTATGCATCATGTTGGACGCTGGATATGATCAGTTGGATCATTTTTATGTATGTATGTATGCATCATGTTGGATGCTGGATATGATCAGTTGGATCATTTATATGTATGTACGCATCATGTTGGATGTTGGATATGATCAGTTGGATCATTTATATGTACGCATCATGTTGGATGCTGGATATGATCGGTTGGATCATGTGTATGTATTTTTGTATATGCATCATGTTGGATGCTTGGACCATGTATCTGTATATGTATAAGGTGGATACATTGTATGATCAGGTGGATCATGTATGATGATATGTATTAGGTAGATACTTGGTTTGCATCAGGTAGATGCATTATATGATCAGGATGATCATGGATGACGAGCTTCAGGATGTTGCTCCACATGACATGCAGCAGGATGTTGCAGTGATGATGATCAGGATGATCATGTGTACATCAGGATGATGTATGGTGAGTATCAGGTTGATACTCTATGGCCGTGGATCAGGTTGTGCAGATGAGCATATAATTTGGCCCTGGGAGATTTGCAGATAGTCTTTCGAGGTTTTGCCTATGGCATGTAATTCGTTGCCCTGGGATATCTGGAAAATGCTCTTTTGAGGTTTTGCTCTGGGAGGACATATAATTTGGCCCTGGGAGATCTGCAGATAGTCTTTCGAGGTTTTTCCTATGGCATGTAATTCGTTTCCCTGGGATATCTGGCAGATGCTCTTTCAAGGTTTTGTCTTATGGCATATAATTCATGCCCTGGGAGATCCTATAGGTAGAGTTGTGTGTTCGTAACATCCTGGGATGCTCTTGCGAGGTTTTTCCATGACCACATGTAATTCATGCCTTGAAAGATCCTATAGGTAGAGCTGTGTGCTCGTAATAGCCTGGGATGCTCTTGCGAGGTTTTGTGGTGACCACATGTAATTCGTGCCCTGGGAGATCCTATAGGTAGAGCTGCGTGCTCGTAATAGCCTGGGATGCTCTTGCGAGGTTTTGTGGTGAGGTCACATATAATATGACCCTGGGAGATCCTATAGGTAGAGTCGTGTGCTCGTAACAGCCTGGGATGCTCTTTCGAGGTTTTGTGATGCACGTAATAAGTCCTGAGGATTCCACAGTATGGCTAGTGATGACAAAGACTTGCAGGTGGTGGGCCTACATCCAGTATGAAAAAGGACTGGCTCTGTAGAACTTCCTATGACCAGTAGATTCAGATATTGATTGAGATAGTAGTAGTAGTGACGATGATGATGACTCGATGACGATTATCCAGTGACGATGATCCAAAGAAGAAGACTTGTGCTAGAAGACCTGTGCTGAGAAATACCTTCCTAGTTAAGAGGGAGTGTTGATGTATATGTAACTTCGAAATGTATTTCATATATGTATGTTGTATGTACTCCTATAGAGATGGTATTATTCCTCTATACGGAAGTGTCGTCATTTATATTGTAAGTGTCGTAACTTATACTTGATGGGTTATTAGCCCACCTTGTTGGGGTCGGCCCTGTATAAGTCATGTGGGTCGAAGGGTTATTAGACCACCCTGTTGGGGGTCGTCCATGTGGGTCGAAGGGTTATTAGACCACCCTATTGGGGGTCGTCCATGTGGGTCGAAGGGTTATTAGACCACCCTATTGGGGGTCGTCCCAGTCAACATTATGTTATGTGGTTAAGTTCAAGCCTACATGATTTATGTAAAAAGCAAGTCAAGTCAAGTATAAATAGAGTGCGGGAGGCACTCTATTTCATCACTCACTTCTCACTCATTCACTCAAGGAGGAGTGGCGCACTTATGGAGGAGGAGGATCTGCTGCTAGGATATGTCTATCTCTTATGTTTGGGTTGTATCATTGCTCTATCTATCTCTGAGGAAGTTATTGGGGTTTTTCACCTTTATGGTTTTCCCCAAGTAAATCTTTGTGTCTCTTGTGTGCTTGCATTATTGTCTCCATGATTGATATGATGTAGATATGTTGTACATGTTGTTCTCTCAGTTAAGATCCTAGATCAGATTGAAGTAAATTCTGAAAATTTAACAATGCCCCCATGGCATCAAAATCGTAAATGATGTAATATTGTTATAAAATCATGGTGAGGAGCTCAAGGCCAATGCCCCTCCATCGATTTATGGATGCATATGGTTTGAGTGCTAGATAGGCACATTGGAATTTCAAACATCATGTAAATATACATTTTTAATAAAATACCCACAACTAGCTATGCAATGCAACAAGAGATGGGGGCATGGTTTTACAAGGAGTTGGGAGGGAAAACATTCAAACCCTTGAGCCAATCAAGTCAATCCAAGTGTCAATAAGAGAACCCATCAAACCCTCAACTACCCATGTTGAATTTTGTACCCAATCATTGATTTCTCCCAAGAGTTGGTTGAGGTAGTTAATGCCTTGGGGAATGAGAGGCATGGCTGTCCAAATTCGGGTATGGGCAAGCCACCCTGCATGGGAAATTGCGTTTTGCTTCTTGGGTAAGAAAAGAGCCATGAATTTCTCCCCAAGCCATTATCCATCAACGAGTTTCCCTCCCTCACGAGTTTAGAGCTACCTAGGCGTTTTCCAGCCATGGGGGTCTGTGTTTTCCTTCATTCTCAGCTTGGAGAAGGGCATTTTTGTGTAGCATACCAGTGGGGGAAGAAGGGGAATGGAATTGGGGTTCCATAGAGACAGTTTTGGCTATTGAAAGACTAGTGAGTTGGGAGAGAATTCATTTTCCTCCCTATGAATGTTTTTCCCCATCCCATAACTCGTTTTTTGTTGGAAACGATTTGGGGAAATCCCATGGCCATCCTACTTCTAAATCCCATTTGTTAGGCATGTGTATACATGCCCATGACTATGTTTTGTTGTATGTGTAAAGAGTATCTTGGGTATGGGTTATGGGAATCCAATGTTTTTGCTTGAGCTCGAGTGCAAGCATCCAGGGTACAAATGTAGCTTGATAAACCCAGCTGTGGGCTGGCTTGGCTTGGATGAAATGATTAATTGACTGTGCATGAGCTTGAATGTCCCCTTTTCCTTGTAGAAATCATGCCTATCTTGGGGGTGGTTTCTGAGTGCTGAAAGAATACAGGCTGGGAAGAGATCTATGGTTGGGTGGAACGTTGCAGCAACATAGCTAGTTGTTTGGGACAAATTGCACAATGAAGATACATGTATTCTCCATGTGTATTTTACTTCTGCAATGTATTTAATTTGTTGACTGTTTATATGTTGTATGGATATGATATGTGTATGATGTTCTAATTCCGCTGTGCATACTTGTATGATTTTCTTCTGCACACTCTTTCTTTTAATTGTATGAATCTAATGAATGGGATGAGTTTTATGAAAAGCCCCATAGATGGGTAGCATATTCCCCTCCTCTTATTGGGTCAGCAGGTGGGTACATTACACAGGTGCATGATGGGGACAACAGTTTGACTGAATGAATCGGTATTGTTATGGTGGAAGCATAAGAATAGGCAAAGTAGGAACACACTACGCACATAAACATACACACACAGATAATATGCAGGAATGCGAACTGATCTTGATTATTCTCTATTACATGTTGTATATGACAATATTTTACATGCTTAAATAGAGTGTTGAGATGCTTGGGTTGTCTTCCTGTTACGTTTAGTTACAAGAGAAGTTAGAATGGTTTCAGAAGTTCAATCGTTACAGTCAACTAGAAGAGAAAGAGACAATCTATCGTAGTTCATCAGTCGGAAGTGTCGACGATGCATGTCGAAGTCGCTGAACTTGTCAAAGTCAAAGTCGATGTTCGCATCCGATAATAATGCCAACTGTGGGGTGGATCATATCTCCTTCCTTAAGAAACAATGGTCCCCATTGTTTGCTCGTACAAATGCGGAAATTTGTCGGTCAGTTCAGTAGCAGAGTACCATTTTCCTTGTGTTGGGATCTATCTGGCTTTGGCCACCTGCAACAAGGGAATTTTGTTCGTTCTTGCATGGTGTACTCATCATCCCACAATGGTGTCACAGGAAGAGGCTCATGAACATCTGGATGGATGTCTTCGGGTTCTGCTGTCTGCAGGTCATTCTTTTCCAACAGTGGTGCAGGAATGGTCGAAGTAGATCCACATTAAATACTGGATGCAGAACTAGGCATGAAGGAATAGCGAGATGGAAAGCGTTTTCTCCAATCTGCTAAAAAATGCTGTATGTACCATATCATAAAGGATTCAAATTCTTATATGGACCAGTGAAGCGTTCCTTCTTGACATGCAACCAGACCTGATCCCCAATTTGAAATGAATGAGGGATATGATGCTTATCATGTCGGGCATTAGCTTTCACATTAGATCATTGCAACATTTCCTGTGCATGTCTCTGGATGTCACAAATTTGATCTCGAAACTTCAATGCTTTGTCAACTTCTCGTCAATTATAGTCGGTATCGTTCGACAGTGTCGAAGAACTAATCAAGTCAATGGGCGCTGAGGGTTGAAATATGTAACAGATCTCAAATGGACTCGACTACTACTAAGATCGCGTCATACTGATGTTTGGTAGTAGAATATCCCATCAAATAGTCCATAGAAATAGATTCCCATGTTCGACTAGGAACTAGCAAAGGTGTGTACAATCATTGTCGTCGATTAGGTGATTTAGCAATAACACAAACCACTCATGATCGAATGTACTTGTTGACGTCAGTTTTAAGCGAAGGCCAAAAGAAATACTTTTGGAGAATAGCAAGGTTCTTTGTTACTCCAAAGTGTCCTGTAGTCTTGCTGTAGTGCGTGTCCCAAATGAGCTGTATTCAATGCTCACCTGTCAGTACACAAAGCTGTCTAATCTTGTATAGCTAGGTGTCTTTCAGGAAATAGTCGGAGGTCGATGACTTGTCAGTCTAAATTTTTCGATAGACAGATGAAAAGCCATTGTCGTCTTGATACAATTGAGGCCAACTGGTGGTGTCATAACCCTGCATACTCATCACGATAAGAAGTAGAGTAATGGGTGGTCGACTGAGGCAATCTACAGCGACATTGGATTTACCTTTCCGATACTTAATTACCAGCTGAAATTGTTGTAAGTAATTAATCCACTTGATTTGTCGAGTTGTTTGTAACTTCAACTAGGACGGGCCAAACTACAAAGGCTTGTGGTTAGTGAGAATGACCATCTCCTTGCCAAGGATACAATGTCTCCATTGCTTAAGAGCTTGCGCAATGGCGTACAGTTCTTTTTCATACATCGAATATCTTCTAATAGTGTCATTAAAAGTTTCAGAATGAAAAGCGACTAGGTGACCAGATTGAGTGATCACTGCGCCCAAGGTATAGTCCGATGCGTCCATCTCAATCTCAAATCCCTAATGCAAATTAGGTAACACAAGTATTGGTACAGTACAAAGCTTGTGTTTGAGTTGTTCGAAAGCTTCTTGTTGTGTCGATGTCCATTTGAAGATAGTTTTCGCATTTCCCTTGGTCAACTGATTCAAAGGCCAGGCTATGTGACTGAATCTGAGTATGAATCTTCGATCAAATTCGCCAAACCAAGAAAAATTCTTAGTTCATGAAAGCTTTGAGGAATGGGACAATCTTTAAGGATTTTCACTTTGTCTGGATTGACGTGAATGCCTACAAAGTCAATTACATACCCCAAATATTTAATGTTGTTCATCGCAAAGGAACATTTTTCCATGTTCAAGTACAGTCGATGTTGTCGAAGAGTGTCGAGGACTTGTCGAAGTTGTCCGACATGTTCTTCCCATGATTGACTGAAAATCAATATATCGTCAAGATAGACAATGACCCATTTTCCGATGAAAGGTCTAAGAGTGTTATCCATATACCGTATAAAGGTCACAGGTGCATTGGTTAAGACGAAAGGCATGACTAACCTTTCAAACAATATTTCCTTTGTCTTGAAAGAAGTTTTCCATACATTTGCGAGCTCGATTAGAATCTGATGTTATCCCGACTTAAGATCGAGCTTAGTAAAAAATTTATCACCTTTCAGATAGTCGATGAGCTTGTCTATCCATGGTAGAGGGTATCTATTCTTTACAAAAATTTTGTTTAGGGCATGATTGTCGATGCACATGCGCAAAGTCCCGTCTTTATTTGGAATGAGGATGACTAGACTTCCACAAGCAGAGGAGTTGGGTCAGATATGACCTTTGTCAATCAAATTTTGAATTTTTCTGCAAATCTCTTCATTTTCAATAATGGATCTTCTGATAACATATGTGTTAGGTAATGAAGAACCAGGAGCAAGTTCAATAGAGTGTTTTACCTGGAAATGTCGAGGTACTCCATCTGGCTCTTGGAATAGGTTATGGTACTCATCAAGAATATTATTGATTTGATGCTTTTGTCGGGAGTTGCACTGGTCAGTGAGTCGACTGGTTGTTGCAGTCTTCCTGGCATGTTGCGGCTTGATAATGATTAATGTGAACTTCTAAGCATGGTTGATGAGCTTATTCCTATGTTTAGCAGATATCATTGCAACTCTTGGTGTAGCTCGTTGTTCTGGTATGTCGTACCATTGGTTCTGAATTCTAACAATCACCTTCTAAGGTCATGACTGGTAACTTCCATGTCAATCACATAGGTAAGGTTTCCCAAACAAGGCATCGACTGCAGAGAGTGGTGCCACGTCGCAGAGTACTTCATCTTCAAAAGGATTAATGAAGTACCTTTGTCAATCAAATTTTGAATTTGTCTACGGATATGACCTTTGTCAATCAAATTTTGAAGTTATCGGATATGACCATGTTCACGACAGGGACAACAGTTCGAGTGAATGAATCAGTATTGTTATGGCGGAAGCATAAGAATAAGCAAAGAAGGAATACACTACGCACATAAACATACACACACATATAATATGTAGGAATGCGAACTGATCTTGATTCTTCTCTATTACTTGTTGTATATTACAATATTTTACATGCTTAAATAGAGTGTTGAAATGCTTGGGTTTTCTTCCTGTTATGTCCAGTTACAAGAGAAGTTAGAACGGTTTCAAAAGTTCAACCGTTATGGTAGATTGGAAGACATAGAGACAATATGTCATAGTTTGTCAGTCGAAAGTGTCGACAATGCATGTCGAAGTTGATGAACTTGTCGAAGTCGCTGAACTTGTCGAAGTAGCCGAACTTGTTGAAGTCGAAGTCGATGTTGGCATCCGAAAATAATGCCAACTGCGGGGTGGATCAAACCTATTGAGAGTGACATAGACAACTCAAAAGTAATATGTGCGCATTATGCATGTGAAGTACATTAAGTGATAAAATAAAGAAACACATAAAGTGTGAAACCTAGAATCCTTTCCGAAGGTTAATGTCAATGTCAGGCCACATGTAATGCAACATATAAAATTTTGCAAGGTTAACATGTTGCATCAGTGGTGTAATTCAAATTGTGAAATATTAATTTAATTAAAAAATATTTTTTTATTAAGGAGTTTAATTTCCAATTAAAAGATAACAATCAACCCATTTACCCATGTTTTTCGTTGATTGTGTATTCTAAAAATCAAGGGTGGAACAAAAAAACCTACTAACAGTCACAAGACAACTCAAAAGTAACATGTTCCAACATTATGCATCTTGTAGTACATTAAGTGATAAAGTTAGGAAACAAACAAAAGATGGAACCTAGAATCCTTTCTAGAGGTTAATGTTAGGCCACATGTAATGCAACATACCAAAATTTTCAAGGTTAACATGCTGCATCAATGGTGTGTTAGGAACCAATGTCAACCCTTCTATTTACTTTGTTAGTATATTGTTGTTGGACGCATATGCTTTGTAAGTCGTCCCGTAGTATTTGTTGATCCATAGTTTGTATTATTGTTGTTGGACGCATATGCTTTGTAAGTCGTCCCCTAGTAATTGTTGATCCATATTTTGTATTGGCCCATGGTTTGTATTGACACATGGTATTGACCCACGGTATTGGTGCCTAGACTTAGTATATAAGTTTGTGTTGAGACCAATGAAGGTACCGTGAAGTTATTTGTATTGAGCTTGCTTAAAGGAGATTGCCCCCGCGAAGTGGCCTGCGATCAATATAAAAGTGATTCTGAATTTTGTTATTTCTGCTATCTCGTGTGTTTTCATTAATTAATTATTGCAGGTTCATCACATCTGGTATCAGAGCACTTTCTTAGGCTCACTGGGTTAAATTTTTGCTAATTTTTTTCGCTTCTGTTGTACCTTCGGATCTCGGAATAATCCCTATCTGCTTAACTGTGGGAAGCACTTGGGCATAAGCCCTAAAACTAATTGTGAGTACCACAGGAACCTTGAAGTAGCTAGCCCATTGAGAGGAACTGCCAGAGAAAGGGCAACCACCCCTATCTGATTGACTAGTTCCCACCTTTGAGGTAAACCAAGAGCTATCGTTTGTGGCAAAGCGGTTATTAGTTTTACTTGAGCCATGGAGTGAGGGGTACTACCCCAATACGCAATCCGTCAGATAGCATTGGTGGCCGAGTGAATCCCCTGAATCGATAGGAAGCTGCACATACTTGGGGTCCATATCTATTTTCAGCTGAACTGTTGTCGATCACTTCCGAGCCGTTTCAGATCCAGCCATTCAGATCCATTCTGACAGTCGTTTTAGATCTATTCTGAAATCCATTTCAGATCTAGTTGTTTTTTATCCATTCGGCGTCATTTCAGATCCATATGTTGCCGATCCCTTCCGCGTTGTTGCAGATCTATCTGTTTTCGATCCCTTCTGCGTCGTTGCAGATCCATTCCTCAAAAAAAAAAAATTGTTTTTTGCCATATCTCCTTTGTTTTAACTCCATTTCCCTTGAAACTTCCCAGACACCCCTGCAATCCCATTTTGCATATTTTATTCCTGAGGACCCTATCCCAACTTCTACTTCCCAAATCCAGAAATCTCACATTTGTCTATTTTTAGGATTTGCCATAACTTTTTCAATTTTCACCCACTCGCTTACAAATTTTGCCACCGTGTTCATTCCCTAATTCTGTTTTTTTGTCCCTCTTTGACAAATTTTCTCATTCCTTCACCCCACTTTTGAAATCCCCATTTTTTGCTTCTTTGTCCATCAGAAAGTGTCCAAAATCTAGTCAAACCCCCATTACCCATCCGAGTTTTTCCCAAATCCAAATTTCCCTTTACTAAATAAACTTTTGCTCGTGTTTTTCCATCCATTCCAAAAAACAAAACAAAACAAAAAAAACTCCTGGTTATGGTTGTCACCCGCGCAGGAGCAAAAACCATGGAGGAAGCACTTGCAGCCATCCAAACCAAACTCCAAGATCTGGATGAAAAATTTCTCAGCCTCCATCTTCAACATTCAACCATGAACAATAACTGACAACAAGAATCTACTGCAACCAATGGGTTCTCTTCTTCCAGCACTTTTTGTGGTTCGAAGCTTGAATTTTTTCGCTTCAATGGTACTGATCTGACTGGATGGATCTATCGTGCAGAACAGTATTTCAGTCTGCATAATACTTTTGATGTCCAAAAAGTTCCACTTACATCCTTTCATTTGGAACAGGAAGCCCTTCAATGGTACCGTTGGTACATCAAGGCTCATGACGAGCCAAAATGGACAGATTTTTGCCAACTCCTTTTGCAACGATTTGGTCCTAGTGCTTTTGATGATTTCACCAGAGCACTCACCAAACTTCGTCAAAGTGGCACTGTGAGAGAGTATCAAACAGAATTTGAGAAACTAGCCAATCACACAGAAAGATTGTCTGATGAATTCTACAAGAGTTGTTTTATCAATGGTCTTAAGGATGAAATCCAGTCAGAGGTTAAAATGTTCTGTCCCAACACAATGATGGAAGTCCTAGGGTTGGCTAAGTTGGCAAAAGACAAGATTGCAGCCCAACAACGCTCCAAACCCACTTTTGTTCCCTTTCGAAATATGGGTTCTCAACGACCTCCCATCTCGCCAGCTCCTCGACCAACTCCTATCAAGCAATTGTCTAAAATAGAGATACAGGCACGCAGAGAAAAAGGGCTTTGTTATAATTGCGATGAGAAATTCACTCGGGGACATAGATGTGTTCAACAAAAGCTCTATCTCTTGGATATGGATTCTCTGCCTACTTCTACAATTGGTGAAGAAACTCCAAATACAATGGATGATTAGGTCAACATTCAGGAGCCGCATATTGACCCCCCATCTCAGGATGAGCAACTAGAGATATCTCTCCATGCCTTATCCGGCGTCACCCCCCCCCAAACAATGCAGGTCAGGGGTTACTTCAAGAAGCTTCCTCTTACAATACTCATTGATTCTGGTAGCACTCATAACTTCATTGACCCTTGGATCGCCAAACATGCTGATTGTTTTGTCCATCCTTGCTCCAACTTTGAAGTCATGGTTGCCAATGGGGGCACCTTACCTTGCAAGGGGAAGTGTCACATGTGTGTATCTCTTTGGAATATTATAACCTATGCTCTGACATGTTTGCCTTGTCCCTAGGAGAATGTGATGTGGTTTTGGGCGTTCAATGGTTACGCACACTTGGCCCCATTTTATGGGATTTTGCTGAACTTTGGATGCATTTTTCAGTCAATGGGAAACAACACAAATTTAAGGGCTTACAATAAGGGTCTCTCTGCATCATCAGTTCACATCGCGTGGAAAAGATCCTTAAGAATAATTCACATGGTGTCATTGCTCAACTCCATTCCATTTAGATGCACCCATCAACGGTCTTCCCTGCTTCCTTGGATAGATATGCAGGTGTCCTTGCTGAACCAGTGGGCTTGTCGCCTTCAAGAGACCTTTCTGGTACGAATTTAGTCGCATCTACATCTTCGCAGGAAATGATGGCTATTTTGCATGCAGTACAAAAGTGGAAGCCATACCTATTAGGGAATTATATCTGCATCAAGACTAATCTCCAGAGGCTGGAACATTTTTTGGAACAACGAGTCTCCTCACCAACACACCGGAAATGGGTTATCCAACTCATGGGTTATGACTATGCCATCACTTACAAGAAGGGTAAGGATAATATGGTGGCAGATGCTCCTTCTCGCCAATTTGATGACCCAGTTTCTCTTACAGCTATTTCTCTACTTGTTCCAAATTGGTTGCAATTTGTTCAACAGGGCTATCTCTTCTATGAACTCCATGCTTCTTCATTGGCAAGGCACTCTGGTTTCCTCAAAACCTATGACCGGGAACCATGTAGTTTCTTCTGGCAAGGACTGAAAATGAAAATTCACTAGATGGTGGTTGAATGTGATACTTGCCAGGTCAACAAGGGTGAAATGACACTCCTTTCGAGACTGCTCGAACCCTTTCCCATCCCTACACAGATGTGGATAGCTATTTTTATGGATTTCCTAGAAGCCCTCCAGTGGTACAATACCACATCTAAAAGGATACCATATGAAGCAGTTTATGGATAGGCACCTCCAGTTCTTCTTTCATACATGCTCAGTAACCCCCTAGTTCAGGAAATTGACTCGGTTCTTCGAAACCATGATCAAATTCTTTTCATTCTGCAGGACAATCTTCACATGGCAAGAATTCGACTGAAACAACAAGCCGATTAGCACCATCCTGAGTGCACTTTTCACACATCTGATATGGTCCTCCTTCATCTACAGCCTTCCAAGAAATCCTCCTTGAAACTCAAAAGGAGTTAGTGGGCCGGAATGCAACCCAAGGATGCTACAGGGGAACCACTCCTTCAGATTCTACATCGATTTCCACATCTAAAGCTTTGAGGACAAAGCTTTTTCTAAGGGAGAGGGGATGTTAGGAACCAATGTCAACCCTTCTATTTACTTTGTTAGTATATTGTTGTTGAACGCATATGCTTTGTAAGTCGTCTCGTAGTATTTGTTGATCCATAGTTTGTATTATTGTTGTTGGACGCATATGCTTTGTAAGTCATCCCATAGTAATTGTTGATCCATATTTTGTATTGGCCCATGGTTTGTATTGACACATGGTATTGACCCATGGTATTGGTGCCTAGACTTAGTATATAAGTTTGTGTTGAGACCAATGAAGGTACCGTGAAGTTATTTGCATTGAGCTTGCTCAAAGGAGGTTGCCCCCTAGAAGTGGCCTGCGATCAATATAAAAGTGATTCTGAGTTATGTTATTTCTGCTATCTCATGTGTTTTCATTAATTAATTATTGCAGGTTCATCACATGGTGTAATTGAATTGTGACATTTTATTCCAAAGGACTTGAGTTAAAAGGCGAGATAAATATAATATTCCATTTCTAGAGACAATTCATTAAAAAACACATTGAAATTGAAATTATACTATGATGTTCTCTTCTTCCTTTGTCAAAAGAATTTTAATAAGGTTGATTTTCCAAGTTATGGACTATTTTGGATTCCTCAACTATTATTGCACGTGAACTTGCACATACCAACAAATCTTTCACAGAAGTGGAGTTGTCTATGTATTATCTATGATGCAAATCTTATGGTAAAAACTATTTTTTAGGCACAAGTTTTGCTAATATAGAGCCAATGATGTGATAATTGTTTTTCCATTCAAATTGAAAACCATGGGATTCAATTTAATTCTTAATGTGTTTTTGTGGAGAAGAGTCAAAATTTGTACCAACCAGTTCATGGTTCCTGCTTTCTTCTTTGGGCCATTCACTTTCACTTGTCTATAAATGGACAAGAATAAACCACTTTAAACTTCAAACTTGTTTAGAAGTTTTTTTTATCTATGACTACTGTCACGTCCCCATTGACCTCCTTAGGCCGCTGGAGACCCTGACACATACATTTTTTTTTCTCCAAATCTAACTGAAACCATACACACAGTCGGAATGGCTCGGATCCGCAGTCCGCAATGGTCCCTTCCACAATCCACAATCAACAATTGCAGGTGCGGAAGTACCAAACTTCATAACCGCAACTTACCTTTCCCCAATCCGCAATCCACAATCCATACTACGGATGCGGAAATACCAAATTTCATAATCGAAAAACTTTCATTTCCGCAATCCGCAACGGTGAATCCCGCAAATCCACAATCCGCAATTGTGGATGCGAAACCACCCGATTTCATACTCCGTCAATGGTCACTTCCGCAATTCGCAATCCGCAATTGCGTATGCTAGCAATCGAAACCATACCCTGCAATGGGAACTTACACACCAACTTCAGAGGGGCATAACTTCTCCATCCTTAGTCCAAATGAGACAAGGTTGGTACCATTGGAAATCTCTTGGAGAGATCTATCCAATGGTGGAATCCCTGCCCCATCTGAGCACTCCTACCATGTCAAATTCCTCACTAAATTTATGTCCATAACTTCACTTTAAGTGACTTAACTTCTTCCTGCCATGATCTTCCTCCTTCCACCTGACCCACAGAGGAAATTCTGAAACACTTCGGGGCCTCCCCTCCTTCCCAAGGATCAAACGTAAACATATAACTCATTCTAAGTTACTCATACACAAGTCAATCAAGCATATCATAACATATGAAGGTATAGAATTAGATCTAACAAGCATCTATCACATACCAGACTTATAAAGCATTAAAATCATGCAATGCAATGATATTCATATAACCATAACTCAGCCCTTTACTCAGGTCTGTATATGACTTCATGCCAATCCAATTCATACGAACATATATTCTACAATTACACAATTGAACATAAGCAATCATTTCATAACAATGAAACACCATCATTTAACATAACAAGGATAGTTATCTTTCAATTCCAAAGCAACTGGCTAAGTGAGAGCAATGTTCCACCCAACCTTAGATCTTTGTCCAGCCTGTACTCTTTCAACTGAGAGATCAGCCCTAAGCTGGGATGTGTATCCACTAAGGAGGGTTAATAGGTTCTCTCACAATCAAAGTTCCATCCCAATGCTAAGCCAATCTGTAGTTGGGTTTATCAAGCATTCCAGGGCACCTACCCATGCTAAGCCAACCTACAGTGGGTTATCAAGCATTTAGGGACACATTGGTCATGCTAATCCAAATTTCAGTTGAGTTTATCAAGCATACCAAACAGGAGGGTCATGCCAAGCCAATCTACAATTGGGTTTATCAAACATACTAGACTAGCTAATCATGTTAAGCCAAACTACAATGGGTTTATCAGGCATACCAAACAATACAATCATGCCAAGCCAGCATACAGTTGGGTTTATCAAGCATACCAGGCAAGCCGATCATGCTAAGCCAACATACAATTGGGTTTATCAAGCATACCATGCAAGCTGATCATGCTAAGCCAACTTCCAGTGGGTTTATCTGTTGAATATTGTAACTTCAAAGAATATTATATTTGTACTTTATTATTCCGGAGATGGTTCATTCCTCCGAGGTAACCCTATCATGTATCTGGAGATGTTTATTCCTCCAGGGGTTTGTATTAACTAGGGTTATTAGACCCACCATGTGTGGGTCGGCCCGGAAGTTATATTTTAGGGGTTATTAGACTTCTCCAGGTGAGGTCGGCCCCATTAGTCTTTTAGTCAGTTGGGAGTCAAGTATAAATAGAGGAGGTGAACTCCTCATTAGATCATTCACTCACTTGTGGAAGAGTGCGCACTAGTTGAGGAGATCTGCTAAGGAGTCAAGGAGAAGGAGCACATCTTGTATTTTGGTTGATCATCTTATTGAGGAAAGCTTTGCTGGGTTTTCTACCCCATGAGGGTTTCCCAGGGTATATTGTGTGTCTATCTTGTGATTGTGTTTCTTTCAGAGATCTTGTTTGTCTATTTGGTTTAAACTTAACATGGTATCAGAGCTAGACTGAATAGGACATCTTTCACAAGGTAAGAATACCTCTTTCTCTCTCTTTGGTGAAGTTAGGGTTTTCAGCCCAAAGTTGGTATTATTGATTTTTGGTTGCATGGCTGGATAGCTCTCATCAATACCTTTCTTTTGAGCCATAGATCGAACTTTTTGGTTGGGTAGAACTTCGGGAAAGTCAAACCCTAATTCTACCAAAAGTGCGATACGTCAGATTTTGGTTTCAGAAAAAAGTTGTAATTTTTGATTTCTGATTACATGGCTGGATAGATCTTCTCAAGAGCATTCTTTTGAGCTATAGATCGAAATTTTTGGTTGGATAGAACTCCGGGAAAGTCAAACCCTAATTCTACCAAAAGTGCGATAAAATTCGGTTCCAGATTCCGGAAAAGTGAAAAGTAACTTCCCAGGTAAGTCTGCTCTGTCTCTTGGACTCCCCCAAGAGAAGATGGCTCCAAATACTAAGCTTGAAGACAAGCTAGAAGGCATAGAGAATTTCCGGGCATGGAAATACAGAATTGGTCTCATTCTTGAGGAGAATGATCTTGCTCATTATATCAAGGAGGAAGTTGCAGAACCAGAAGATGATGAAGCCAAAGAAAAACACAGGAAGGACCTGATTAGGGCAAAGAGAATCATAGCTGATTCCATTAAAGACCACTTGATTCCCCAAGTGTCTTCCAAGAAGACTCCAAAGGAAATGTATGATGCCCTAGGAAGAATGTATGAAGGAAAGAACATCAACAGGAAGATGAATCTAAGGACTCAGTTGAAAAGTACCAAGATGCACAAAGGAGAATCCATTCAAGACTACTTCTCAAGAGTCTCTCTAATCAAAGAACAACTAGATGCCATTGGTGATACTCTTGATGAAGATGAACTTGTGATGACAGCTCTAAATGGTCTCACTAGACCTTGGGAGTCATTCATTCAAACTATGTGTGCCAGAAAAGAAAGTATGAAGTTTGATGTAGTATGGGAAGATTGTGTTCAAGAGGAGGCTAGGGTTGCCAACAGAGAAGCACTTCTCAAAGAGGATGACCAAGCTTTGGCCACCCACACCAAAAGAGGAAAGAGAGGCTACTTCAAGAAAGTGAACCACAAAAGGCCTCAACCCTCTCATAGATTCAAAAAGAAAGGGGGAGACATCTCCACAGTCCAATGCTTCAATTGTCTCAAGCTAGGACACTATGCCAGAGACTGTACCCTACCAGAGAAGAAGAAGAAAAGGTTTGTTCACAAAAGACATCATGCTCATATGGCAGAAGATGACAGTGAAGAAGAAGAAGAAGAAGAAGAAGAAGTGGAGGAAAGGCCTCAAAAGAAAAGATCTAAAGTAAAGAAAGAAGAACCAGAAGAATATGTACTATTTTCTGCTCTCTCTGGATCTGTGTCCCCTGGTGAAGGCACTTGGCTCATTGACAGTGGTGCTTCAAAGCACATGACAGGTCATAAGGAAACTCTCTCCAAGATTGAAGAGAAGTCTTCACCACAGAAGGTATCTCTAGGAGATGATTATCAATATCCCATCAAGGGAATTGGTGAAGCAAGCTACAAGCTTGATTCAGGAACACCTTTGAAGATGAAAGAAATTTTATATGTCCCAGGTTTAAAGAAGAATCTACTTTCTATCTCTGCACTAGACAAGAAAGGCTTTAGAGTAGCCTTCATAGATGGTCAAGTACTCATGTGGACCAAAGGAAAATCAATCAAAGATGCAATTGTCATTGGTGAAGAAGAAGGAGGACTTTATAAACTCAAGGGTCATCCAGAATCTGCCCTTGCTCATGAAGTTTCTAGTCCCAGTGAGCTATGGCATAGAAGACTAGCTCACATTAACTATAAAGCTTTACCATATGTGAGTAAGATGGTTATAGGTTTGCCAAACTTGAAGGTTGATCATGATGGCTCATGTAAAGGATGCAAGAAAGGGAAGAATATCAAGAATCCCTTTCCGAAAAGTGAAACAAAGACTAAGGGTTCTCTAGAGCTAATACACTCAGATGTATGTGGACCTATGCCTACCACATCTCTAAGTGGGTTTGAATACTATCTCTCTTTCATTGATGACTATTCAAGAAAAACTTGGATATACTTCCTAAAGGGTAAGAATGAAGTCTTTGGAAAATTCAAAGAGTTCAAGGCTCTAATAGAAAACCTCTCAGACAAGAAAATCAAGATTCTCAGAACAGATAATGGTGGAGAATATACTTCCAAGGAATTTGAAGAGTTCTGTAAAGAAGCTGGAATCAAAAGGGAACTAACCACTCCTTACAATCCCCAACAAAATGGGGTAGCTGAGAGGAAAAATAGAACCATCATGGAAGCTGTAAAGACTATGATACATGATCAAGACCTTCCCATGTATCTATGGGCTGAAGCAGCCAAGACAGCAGTATATGTTCAAAATAGACTATCTCATAGTGCTCTTGACTTCAAAACTCCAGAAGAAGTCTTTACAGGAAAGAAGCCTGAGGTAAGTCATCTCAAAATATTTGGGTGTCCTGTGTACATACACATTCCAAAAGAAAAGAGATCCAAATTGGATCCCTCAGGTAAGAAGGGAATATTTGTTGGTTATTGTGAAACCTCTAAAGCCTTCAGAATCTACATACCAGGTTTCCATCATATAGAAATAAGTAGAGATGTTACCTTCGATGAGGAAGCAGCCCTCAAGAAATCTAGAAAGTGTCAACTTGAAGAAGTTTATGAAGAAGATACATCTCCCAGAATCTCAGAGAATGCTCACATTCCTGAAGAGGACACACCAGAGGATCATGACATGCTGGAACCACAAGAACCTCCTGTTACAGAATTGTCAAGGAAAAGAAGACCAGCATGGGCTAGAGACATTATTCAAGGAGCAGAAAGATATGGTGCTCCTGAAGGCTCCACTAGAGAAAGAAAGAAACCAAAGTTAGTATCCAACTATATGGCCCTGATGTGTGATCTAGTGGATCAACTACCTACCAGCTATGAAGAGGCAGCTCAAAAGAAAGAATGGGTAGAAGCAATGACTGAAGAATATCAGTCAATAATGAAAAATGATGTTTGGGATATAGTTCCCAAACCAAAAGACAAAAGTGTGGTTTCTTCCAAATGGATCTTTAAAATAAAACATGCTGCGGATGGAAGTATTGAAAAATACAAAGCAAGATTTGTAGCCAGAGGTTTCTCTCAGAAGGAGGGAATTGACTATGAAGAAACATTTGCACCAGTTGCTAGGTACACTTCAATTAGAACTATCATGGCTCTTGCATCCATGATGAAGTGGAAACTACATCAAATGGATGTTAAGACAGCTTTTCTGAATGGTGTAATTGAAGAAGAAGTATACATAGATCAACCACAAGGGTTTGAGGTAAATGACGGAAGGACTCATGTATGCAAACTGAAAAAGGCATTATATGGGTTGAAACAAGCTCCCAGAGCTTGGTACGGAAGGATTGATAATTTCTTAACTAGCATGGGCTTTACCAAAAGTAAAGCTGACCCAAACCTTTATCTCAAGGTGATGGATGATGAACCAGTTATACTTTTATTATATGTAGATGATCTATTTCTAACTGGAAATGAGAAACAAATCATTGAAAGCAAGAAGAAGCTTTCTTCAGAATTCGAGATGAAAGATCTCGGATTGATGCACTACTTCTTAGGATTAGAAGTGTGGCAAGAACCAAGAGGAATCTTTCTGAATCAAGGTAAGTATACTGTGGAAATTCTGAAGAGATTTGATATGTTGGAGTGTAAACCCATGGCCACTCCCATGGACTCCAACTTAAAGATTTTGGTTAATGACTCATCAGAATTAGTGGACCTAACTTTATATAGACAGATCATTGGGTCACTAATGTACTTAACAAATACTAGACCAGATATATGCTTTGCTATAAATACCCTAAGTCAGTATCTAGTAGAACCCAGAAAGGTTCATCTAATAGCTGCAAAGCATGTAATGAGGTACTTAAAAGGTACATTAGATTTTGGTTTACTCTATGATGGAAGTCATGAACTCAAGTTGCATGGTTACTCAGACTCTGATTGGGCAGGCAGTGTCTCAGACAGAAAAAGTACTTCAGGTGGATGTTATAGCCTTGGATCTGCCATGATCTCTTGGTTCAGCAAGAAACAATCCAGTGTAGCCCTCAGTTCTGCTGAGGCAGAATACATAGCTGCTTGCTCTGCCAGCTGTGAAGCTGTATGGCTTCGGAAACTGTTATCTGGGGTGTTTGACTTAGAAATGGATCCCACTATGATTATGTGTGATAATCAAAGCTGCATCAAGATGACAGAAAATCCTGTGTTCCATGATAAGTCAAAACACATAGAGATCCGATACTTCTATATTCGAGATATGGTGCAGAAAGGAGCTATCAAGCTTGAGTACGTGAGCACTGAAGATCAAATTGCTGATATCCTTACCAAACCACTGTCTCGTGTGAAATTTGAATACTTTCGAGACAAGCTTGGTGTAGTTCAAAAGGACTCTCCTAGAAAGGGGGAGTAGCATGGTTCCTGATGACAAGCAAGTCTCATCAACAATGAGACTTCACCTAGTCACTTAGAAATAGTTAGATTTAGGACTATTTTATTTTCATTTAGTTTCACTTATACATGATTTGATGATAGATGTATTAGTGAGAATACATGCTAGATATATCCATGCTTTTGATGTTAGATGTATATATGATTTTGATGATAGATGTATTAGTGAGAATACATGCTAGATGTATACATGCTTTTGATGTTAGATGTATACATGATTTTGATGATAGATGTATTAGTGAGAATACATGCTAGATGTATACATGCTTTTGATGTTAGATGTATACATGATTTTGATGATAGATGTATTAGTGAGAATACATGCTAGATGTATACATGCTTTTGATGTTAGATGTATATATGATTTTGATGATAGATGTATTAGTGAGAATACATGCTGGATGTATACATGCTTTTGATGTTAGATGTATACATGATTTTGATGATAGATGTATTAGTGAGAATACATGCTAGATATATACATGCTTCTGATGTTAGATGTATATATGATTTGATGATAGATGTATTAGTGAGAATACATGCTTTTGATGACAGATGTATACATGCTTTTAGATGTATTAGTAAGAATACATGCTTTTGATATATGACGTATACATGCTGTTGATGCTAGATATTGATTATGTACTTGTATGGATGAGGATACTTGTACTTGTATTGATGAGAATACAGATTGAGGGGATTGAATCATCCCTGGACTTTCAGTCCTAAAGAGAGCCGTAGACGTGAGGTCTCCGAGAATGAAGTCCTTAGTGGACAGTTGAGGGGATTGAATCATCCCTGGACTTTCAGTCCTAAAGAGAGCCGTAGACGTGAGGTCTCCGAGAATGAAGTCCTTAGTGGACAGTTGAGGGGATTGAATCATCCCTGGACTTTCAGTCCTAAAGAGAGCCGTAGACGTGAGGTCTCCGAGAATGAAGTCCTTAGTGGACAGTTGAGGGGATTGAATCATCCCTGGACTTTCAGTCCTAAAGAGAGCCGTAGACATGAGGTCTCCGAGAATGAAGTCCTTAGCGGACAGTTGAGGGGATTGGATCATCCCTGGACTTTCAGTCCTAAAGAGAGCCGTAGACTGGGTCTCCGATAATGAAATCCTGAATGAACAGGTAGGGGATTGTATCGTCCCCGGACTGAGTTCCCAGAATAGAACCGTAGACTGGGTCTCCGATAATGAAATCCTGAATGAACAGGTAGGGGATTGTATCGTCCCCGGACTGAGGTCCCAGAATAGAACCGTAGACTGGGTCTCCGATAATGAAATCCTGAATGAACAGGTAGGGGATTGTATCGTCCCCGGACTGAGGTCCCAGAATAGAACCGTAGACTGGGTCTCCGATAATGAAATCCTGAATGAACAGGTAGGGGATTGTATCGTCCCCGGACTGAGGTCCCAGAATAGAACCGTAGACTGGGTCTCCGATAATGAAATCCTGAATGAACAGGTAGGGGATTGTATCGTCCCCGGACTGAGGTCCCAGAATAGAACCGTAGACTGGGTCTCCGATAAATGAAGTCCTGAATGAACAGGCAGGGGATTGCATCGTCCCCGGACTGAGGTCCCAGAATTGATCCGTAGACTGAAGTCTCCGAGAACTGGAGATTGGATTGTATCATCCATGGACCTATGTCCTAAAAGGAGCAGGATTGATCATCCTAGGAATATGATCGTGTGACGACGATGCTGATGATCGTGTGACGACGATGCTGATGATCGTGTGACGACGATGCTGATGATCGTGTGATGACGATGCTGATGATCGTGTGATGACGATGCTGATGATCGTGTGATGACGATGCTGATGATCGTGTGATGACGATGCTGATGATCGTGTGATGACGATGCTGATGATCGTGTGATGACGATGCTGATGATCGTGTGATGACGATGCTGATGATCATGTGATGATGATGCTGACGATCGTGTGATGACGATGCTGATGATCGTGTGATGACGATGCTGATGATCATGTGATGATGATGCTGACGATCGTGTGACGACGATACTGATGATCATGTGATGACGATGCTGATGATCGTGTGACAACGATGCTGATGATCGTGTGATGACGATGCTGATGACGATGCTGATGATCGTATGATGGCGATGTTGATGATCGTATGATGACGATGCTGATGACGATGCCGATGATCGGATTGATATCGACACTGTTCCAGTAACTGGTTGAGTTACTGATGAAGATGAATTGAAGAAAGCTTCCGATGATTTGTAGATGTATCATATATGATGACTCCTTGCTCTTGCAGATGTTGTTATAATATCCTTCTTGTTAAGGGGGAGTGTTGAATATTGTAACTTCAAAGAATATTATATTTGTACTTTATTATTCCGGAGATGGTTCATTCCTCCGAGGTAACCCTATCATGTATCTGGAGATGTTTATTCCTCCAGGGGTTTGTATTAACTAGGGTTATTAGACCCACCATGTGTGGGTCGGCCCGGAAGTTATATTTTAGGGGTTATTAGACTTCTCCAGGTGAGGTCGGCCCCATTAGTCTTTTAGTCAGTTGGGAGTCAAGTATAAATAGAGGAGGTGAACTCCTCATTAGATCATTCACTCACTTGTGGAAGAGTGCGCACTAGTTGAGGAGATCTGCTAAGGAGTCAAGGAGAAGGAGCACATCTTGTATTTTGGTTGATCATCTTATTGAGGAAAGCTTTGCTGGGTTTTCTACCCCATGAGGGTTTCCCAGGGTATATTGTGTGTCTATCTTGTGATTGTGTTTCTTTCAGAGATCTTGTTTGTCTATTTGGTTTAAACTTAACATTATCAAGCATACAGGGATAGCAAGGGAGGCATTGATAAGCCAGTGAGCTCAACCACAGAGCTACAGGAATCTCAACACTCAGCTGACCTGGCACCCACATTACCTACCACATCCAACACAAGGAAGACCCTCTTCTCTGCTGCATAGTCCCTCAAGGCCTCTTCCCTTCCAATGCTATTCCAGGATGGGTATAGAAAGGTCCAGTCGCTAGTTCTATGAGACTGTAGCCTTCAATAGGTTTATCAAGAAACTCAACCTTCTTCCACAGTTCAACGACAGACTCCTTCTAGGCTTGTAGACGAGCTCCATTCTGCAGTATGTCTTCTACAATCTAGGATCAGGTCTTCACGGTTTTCTTTGCATTGTCTAAGCTTGCAATTTCCTCACAGGTTCTACCATTCTATCATGGTCATTCTATAATCGGCAGACTGGGTTCACACACCCCTTCCATGGCTATCAACTCTCTGGTATTTCTATCACATAGGGAAGCACGGTTATCTTCAATTTATTCCACTCTATTGGCTCTGCGCATACAGGAATGTGTGAGAAGGTCCTTCCCGTGTGGCGATGGATCGTGGGTAGTGAGTGCGTGAAAGGATGAATCCATGCTCTGAATGAATGTGGGTTTCCTTCCACCCTCGGGTAGTCAAATGGCTCATCCAATTCTGGCATTGAGTGTCTTCCAGGGTAAGCAATCAGAGCCATGCCCTTCCATACGAAATCGCATGCATGCTCCATACTCCATCAGCTCCAGCAGCAGGGTTCTCAACCACCCTCTGCAACGGCATTAATGTCATCGGGGAGTTCAAACAGGTTCATAGTCAGACATGTGACAACATGGGAAACCAATCCCATAACCCCCTCACCTCTCCCTAGTGGATACATGTGGCCCCTTCTCATTAGTTGCCTCCTTAATCAGCTTCTTGGTTATTTTCTTCATTAATAATAATTACATCATTTACATTCTTCATGGCTTAACAACCCATGAATAATTCAAGCTGTCCAAATACTTGCCTAAGCAATAATCCTTAAACATCCACTAGTGGGGCCTTGGCCTTGAGCTCCACACTAGGGAAAATACACACATTGCATATACACAATATTTACATTGAAGCCAATAATCATCAAGGGAAAAATGGGGTATTACAACTCCCTCTCCCTTAAAATAACACCGTCCTCGATGTTCTCAAAACTGAACAAAAATGGAAATGCCTCTTTCATGGCATCCTCAAGCTCCCACGTGGCCTCCTCTGGGCTAAGGTTCCTCCATTGCACCTTTACCTGTCCTATGGCTCGGTTCTAGAGCAAGGTAACCTTCCTGTCGAGAATTCATGTAGGCTCCACCTGGAACTCTCCCTCTGGTTCCACCTGTATCACATGCCAATCAATGATATGATTAGGATCATATACATATTTCTTAAGCAAAGATACATGGAAAACATTATGTCCTTCCATGTTAGCAGGGAATGCAATCCTATATGCAACTGACCCTATCCTATCAAGGACTTCAAATGGCCCACAATATCTTGGTTCCAACTTGGCACAAGTTCCCAATTTCATGGAACTCTTCCTTGGTCTCACTCTCAAGTAGACATGATCCCCAATATGAAATTCCTTATGCATTCTCTTCAGATCCGCATAACTCTTCTTCCTATCCTGAGATGCCTTCAAATTTCGCTTGATCTTCACAATCTCTTGATCCATTTCCTCAATCATTTCAAGCCCAAGCACTACTTTGTTCACTGGGTTGTCCCAGCTCATTGGAGTTCTGCATCCTTTGCCATACAACACTTCAAAAGGACTCATCTTCAATGATGCTTGATGTCCATTGTTATAAGAAAATTCCACTAAGTGTAAGTAATATTCCCACTTAGATGGCTTATCCATCACATACATCCTTAACATATCTTCAAGGATTTGATTCACTCTCTCAGTCTGACCATATGTATGAGGATGATAGGTTGTACTAAAATTCAACTGAGTTCCCAACTCTTGGAACAATCCTTTCCAAAAATTGGATGTGAATTTCCTGTCACGATCTAAAACTATTGCCTTGGGCAATCCATGCAATCTAAATATCTCTCTCATGAAGATATCTGCAATGTCATTATCCTTGTGGGTGGACTTGACTGGAATGAAATGGGATACCTTTGATAGCTTTTCCACCACCACTATGATTGAATCATGCTTCTTCACTGTCATTGGCAGACCTGTTATAAAATCCATTGAAATCACTTCCCACTTCCATTCTGGAATGGGAAATGGCTGCAACAATCCTGCTAGATGTTGGTGCTCTGCCTTGACCTATTGACACTTCTGACATCTAGCAATGTACTCAGCTATGTATTTCTTCATACCAGGCCAGAAATACTGCTTCCTAGCTACTGTTATAGTCTTCTGATATCCTAGATGTCCTGAGTATGGTCTTTGATGTATCTCATCCATCACCAACTTCTTCAAATCTGCACTGTTTGGAATATACAGTCTAGTGTTCTGATAAATGAGAACATCACCATCACCCAGCTTATATATTGCATACTTGTCCTCTATAACACTCTGCTGCAGTTTCTCTTTGATCTAAAGATAGAATTCATCACTATCTTGAGCCTCTACAATTCTTTCTTTCAAATCTGATTCACACCTACTTATTGCTGCAATGTGAAATTTCCTGCTGAGTGCATCAACAACTTTATTCTCTTTACCCTTGACATGTTTGATTTCCAAATCAAACTCACAGAGAAACTCCATCCATCTAGTTTTCCTTGCATTCATATTTGGCTGGTCAAACAAGTATTTCAAACTCATATGATCAGTTCTGAGCTCAAATCTTCTTCCTAAGAGATAATGCCTCCATCTCTTGAGAGCGTGAATTATGGCTGCTAGCTCTAAGTCATAGGTGGCACAGTTCCTTTCATGCTCCTTTAGCTTTTTTGATTCATAACAAATTACAGATCCTTGTTGCATTAGCACTCCAGCGAGTCCTTCAATGCAAGCATCAATAGATACTACAAAATCCTTACTCGGATCTGCAATCTTCAAAACAGGTGCACTAGTAAGCAACTCCTTTAACTGCTGGAAACTTCTTTCACATATTTCAGACCATGTGAACTTGATTTCCTTCCTTTGCAAGGAAGTGATTGGATGGGCTATCTTGGAGAAGCCTCCAATGAACCTCATGTAGTAACCAAGAAGGCCCATAAAAGATCTAACATATGTTGCATTCCTTGGAGTAGGCCAATCCATGATGGCCTCGATCTTTTATGGATCAACTACAATGCCCTATGGTGATATAATATGACCAAAATACTACACCTCCTCTTGGTAGAAGTTACATTTACTCAGCTTAGCATACAGCTGGTGCTCCCTAAGGACTTGCAATACCATCCTCAAATTTTCCTCACATTCTTCTTCATTCTTGGAGTACACAAGGATATCATCCAAGAACGCAATCACAAAATTATCCAAGTATTTGTTGAAGACACTATTCATGAGACACATGAATGTAGCAGGGGCATTGGTAAGACCAAATGGCACCACTCATAAATTCATAATGACCATACCTAGTCCTGAAGGATGTCTTATGAATGTATTCTTCCTTTATCCTTACTTGATGGTATCGAGACCTTAAGTCAATCTTTGAAAACACTCTAGCTTCCTTCATTTGATCAAACAAGTCATGAATCCTTGGAAAGAGATACTTGTTCTTAATTGTCACTTTATTAAGCTGCCTGTAATCAATACAAAGCCTCAATGTTCCATCCTTCTTCTTAACAAACAACACTGGTGCACCCCATGGGGAGACACTCGGTTTGATATATTCCTTGTCCATTAATTCATGCAGCCGCATCTTCAATTCTACCAATTCTGCTGTGCTCATTCTATAAGGAGCCTTGGAGATGGTGTTGCTCCTGGAACAAGATTAATGGAGAATTCAATGTCTCTCTTAGGTGGCAACCCTGGAACCTCTTCTAGAAACACATCCTGAAACTCTTGCAATATCTAGAAGTCTTCTATCCTGGGTCCCTTATCTTCTACTGAATCTGATATATGCACAGCATATAACCGACAACCCTTTTTATAAAACTTCCTTAATTACATAGCTGAAATCTGCCTTACTTAAACATGCTTTGGAATTCCTTTAACCAACCTTGGCTTACCTTCAACATCAAGGAATTCCAATGATTTCTCGTAACAATCCATCTTGGCTCTATGCCTTTCCAACCAATCCATGCCAATTAAGGCATCATATGACCCCAACGGTAAGACATTTAATTTTGCATGCATGAGGAGTCCATTCAATTCTATAGGACACTCCTTCACTACTTCACTTACCTTCCTCTTAGTTCCTGTGGCTAACTGAACTAGCCAAGCCTAATCATGTCTTACTTTACCAAGAGAGAAACTTTCAACTACCTTAGGAGACACATAACTATGAGTAGACCCTGGATCAATCAAAACAAAAATAGGTTGCTCAACAATCTTACCTGCAACCTCCACCACTGTTGAATGATGGTCTATTTGATTATCATCCAGTGCTGCATAAATTCTAGGTGTTGCTCTTGCCATGTCCCCTACTGTAGCTGCTCCTTTAACATTGTGCAAGCTCATGGGGTTCTTCTTTACAGTTGGGTAGTCTCTAAGCACATGGTTCTCTCCACAACCCCAACATTGAAGTGGCCCCTTTGACACTCTATCAGCTGCTACAGTTGGCTTGAATTCTCTTCTTGCTTGCTGGCCTTGTGGAAATATCCTAGGATGATTTCTGAATGGTGGTTTGAATTCACCTTTCTTCTGATCAAACCTTCCCTTGGGTTTACCTTTCCATGCTGGCTGCATCTCTGCTTTACCTTTACCCTGCTCATAGCAATGCTCTGCTATTATAATGGCTTCATCCAAGCTTGGTGGATTTACAAACTCTATTCTATCTCTATAGCTATGTGGTATACTACTAAGGAAGCATTGGATCTTCACTCGTTCATCCCTGATGTAGTCTACATACTTCAACAACTCCAGAAACTTGTGGACATGCTCATCCATGGTGTTCTATCCTAGCCTGAGTTCAATGAACTCCTTTCTTTTGCCATCATAATACCTAGCTGATAGGTACATCTCCTGGAAGTATCTTTGAAACCTTTACCAGCTGACTCTTCTTTCATTGATCCTTTTCACTTGCATGAGGTGATCCCACCAGATAGAATCTCTTCCACTAAGGTTATAAATAAAAACCTTAGCCTTTTCATCCTCTGAATACTCATGCATTCTGAAGTACTTCTTCATTCCAAGAAGCCATGCCTCTGCTTCTTGGCCTTCTTTGCTTTCACCATCAAAAGTAGGAGGCCTTTCCTTCCTGAATTCACCTTGTGGAATACCTCTATGCCTCTTCCTGCTTTTACTCATGCTGGAAGTGCGTCTTGGGATCCTCTGAGAACCCTCAGAATCATCTTATATGCTACAATAAAATCTAGGAGAGGGTGTCCTATACTTTCGGATCACAGGACCCCTTCTAGGGCTTGGAGTTCTTCCCTTAGAACAGCCTCTAGAATGACTCTCTGCATTTATTTCTTCTCTGCCTTCATGGCTCGGGTTAGAACCACCGTTGATCCTTTGTTGTAAGTCTGTAAGACTCTGCAAAATGGCTGCATTGAGCTGATGTTGCTCTTCTTGCACTTTCATCATTCAATCGTTAAAGCTTACCATAGTCTCATCCAAGTTTGGGGTCGTTACTTGCTCCCCCCTTCCATTAGACTTGGCCTCTGTATGTGCTTCTTGCACGTTTTCTCCCAACACATCATCTTCTAGCTCAAACAGGTCTTGTGCATCATTTAAGGTGACCATTCTAACACCTTTCTGGGCATTGCCCTGCGATACAATGCGCCTTACGGCTGCTGCTATCTCTGTGCACATCAGATACATTCTATTAGATAACACAAGCATGCAAATAACTCTACCATGCCCATTCAAACACGGAATTATCCATTTGAACAATCAATTAATCAAATAAATTCACCAAACCACGCCATGGGTGCATCTCTTGACCAAAATTCATGCATGGTTCAGCCCAAACAGCTCTCAGTGTCGCAACTGAAGCTCTGATACCACTCTGTCACGTCCCCACTGACCTCCTTAGGCCGCTAGAGACCCTGATACATAAAAACAATTTCTCCAAATTTGAATGAACCCATACACATAGTCGGAATGGCTCGGATCCGCAATTCTCAATGGTCCCTTCTGCAATTGCGGGTGTGGAAGTACCAAACTTCATAACCGGAACTTACCTTTCTGCAATCCGCAATCCGTACCGCAGATGCAGAAATACCAAATTTCATAACCGAAAAGCTTTCCTTTCTGCAATCCACAACAACAAATCCCGCAAATCCTCAATCCATAATTATGGATGTGGAAGCGCCCGATTTCATACTCCATCAACGGTCACTTCCACAATTCGCAGTCCGCAATTACGGATGCTGGCATTCAGAACCATACCCTGCAATGGCAACTTTGCACACCAACTTCACAGGGGCATAACTTCTCCATATTTAGTCCAAATGAGGCAAGGTCGGTACCATTGGAAATATCTTGGAGAGATCTATCCAATGGTGGAATCCCTGCCCCATATGAGCAATCTTACCATGTCAAATTCCTCAGTGAAGTTATGTCCATAACTTCACTTTAAATGACTTAACTTCTTCCTGTCGTGATCTTCCTCCTTCCACCTGACCCACAGAGTGAATTCTGAAACACTCTAGGGCCTCCCCTCCTTCCTAAGTATCCGATGTAAACATATAACTCATTCTAAGTTACTCATACACAAGTCAATCAAGCATATCATAACATATGAATGTATAGAATTAGATCTAACAAGAATCTATCACATACCAGACTTATAAAGCACTAAACTCATGCAATGCCATGATATTCATATAACCATAACTCGGCCCTTTACTCAGGTCTGTACATGACTTCATGCCAATCCAATTCATGCGAACATATATTCTACAATTGCACAATTGAACATAAGCAATCATTTCATACCAATGAAACACCATCATTTAACATAACAATAATACTTATCTTTTAATTCCGAAGCAACTGGCTAAGTGAGAGCAATGTTCCACCCAACCTTAGATCTCTGTCCATCCTATACTCTTTCAGCTGAGAGATCACCCTTGAGCTAGGATGTGTATCCACTAAGGAGGGTTAACAGGTTCTCTCATAGTCAAAGTTCCATCCCAATGCTAAGCCAATCTGTAGTTGGGTTTATCAAGCATTGAAAGGCACCTACCCATGCTAAGCCAACCTACAGTGGGTTTATCAAGCATTCAGGGACACATTGGTCATGCTAATCCAACTTCCAGTTGAGTTTATCAAGCATACCAAACAGCAGGTTCATGCCAAGCCAATCTACAGTTGGGTTTATCAAACATACCAGACTAGCTGACCATGTTAAGCTAACCTACAGTGGGTTTATCAGGCAACCAAGCAATACAATCATGCCAAACGAACATACAGTTGAGTTTATCAAGCATACCAGGAAAGATGATCATGCTAAGACAACATACAGTTGGGTTTATCAAGCATACCAGGAAAGCTGATCATGCTAAGCCAACTTCCAGTGGGTTTATCAGGCATACAGGGACAACAAGGGAGGCATTGCTAAGCTAGTGAGCTCAACCACCGAGTTGCAAGCATATCAACACTCAGCCGACCTGGCACCCACATTACCTACCATATCCAACACAAGGAAGACCCTCTTCTCTGCTGCATAGTCCCTCAAGGCCTCTTCCCTTCCAGTGCTATTCCAGGATGGGTATAGAAAGGTCTAGTCGCTTGTTCTATGAGACTATAGCCTTCACTGGGTTTATCAAGCAACCCAACCTTCTTCCACATTTCAACGGCGGACTCCTTCCAGGCTTGCATACGAGTTCGGTTCCGCAGTCTGTCTTCTATGATCCAGGCTCAGGTCCTCAAGGTTTTCTCTGCATTGTCTAAGCTTGCAATTTCCTCATAGGTTCTACCATTCTGTCATGGTCATTCTATAATCGACAGGCTGGGTTCACACACCCCTTCCACGGCTATCAACTCTTTGGTATTTCTATCACACAGGGAAACACGGTTATCTTCACGTTATTCCGCTTTATTGGCTCTGCGCATACAAAAACGTGAGAGCAGGTCCTTTCTGTGTGGCAATGGATTGTGGGTAGTGAGTGCGTGAAAGGATGAATCCATGTTCTGAATGAATGTGGGTTTCCTTCCACCCTCGGGTAGTCAAATGGGTATTCCCATTCCGGCGTTGAGTGTCTTCCATGGTAAGCAATCAGAGCCAGTCCCTGCCATACGAAATCGCAGGCTTTCTCCATACTCCATCGGCTCTAGCAGCAGGGCTCAACCACGCTCTGCAACCGCATTAATTCCATTGGGGAGTTCAAACAGGTTCATAGTCAGACATGTGGCAACATGGGAAACCAATCCCATAACCCCCTCACCTCCCCCTAGTGGATACACGCGGCCCCTTCTCATTAGTTTCCTCCCTAGCCAGCTTCTTGGTTATTTTATTCATTAATAATAATTACATCATTTACATTCTTCATGCCTTAACATCCCATGAATAATTCAAGTTGTCCAAATACTTTCCTAAGCAATAATCCTTAAACATCCACTAGTGGGGCCTTGGCCTTGAGCTCCACACTAGGGAAAATACACACACTGCATATACAGAGTATTTACATTGAAGCCAATAATCATCAAGGGAAAAATGGGGTATTACAAGTAAAAGTAATTATTTCAACCAATTACTAATACTACAAGATAATAAAACATTATTAAGTTTTAACATATATCAAATAAGTCATTTAAAAAAAATGTGAATAGTTATGTAAAAAACTATTAGCAACAACACCTATAAATTGTAACTTGGAAGTGTACAAAGTGGAATTGGGAACCCCCCATAACAAAACCTTGTTTCCATGCCTTTTTCCAGTCACAAGTGTTAACCCAGCTCAATATCAAAACAACAAAAACAATTTCATGTTTAAGAAAAAACACATAATAGTTTCATTAAAATTTGTTTTAGATTATTATCAAATTTTTAAAAAAATTGAAAATAACATCTTACCAAAATTAGTAGCTCTAAGTCCGTGGCATTGAATATGGTGAGCACTTTCAGAATTCTAGGTTCAGATGATGGAGCACTTTCTCAATTTGTATAACGTGACAATAAATGTCTCATTAACATGGACAGATGGTAAGCTTGAATGGAACAGTAAAAATGGGTTGTTTCTTTAAAGTGGAGGAAAGTAGGGAAGACAAGCTTGCTATTCATGGAATATGGTGAACACTTTCTCAATAAATATCTTATTGAACACTTTCTCAATAAATATCTCATTGGCATGGACAAACATTAAGTTTCATTTGACACAATGGCGAGAAGAGTAGTAGTGGTTTGTTTCTTAGGCTCCGCACATTGAGATTAGATGAGCATGCCTCGAGCCCAAGTTTGATGATGTAACCGAGGTCGAGGTCGCCCTTTCGGTCACATGATGCGGGAGCCACTATAGTGCCCAAAAGACTGTTACGTCAAATCAAATTCAAATTTGAGTTATGTGGAATGATTTCCTTGGATAGCAATACTATAAATTTGATAGTCACCAGACATTTGTCAGATGCCCTCAAGCTCACTATAGCTGCACTCAATTTTGAAGCGATGCCGTCTTGATTACAATAAAGTGCGCTCGAAGCGAACTTGTTAACTTCATGTGCGGAGTCCTTGTAAAATAGATGTACATTCTTTATGTAGAAAAGGATCAGTATGGTCTAAATATGGTAACATGGACCAAGTTGTTGTAAAGTATCATTCCACGCTTCTATCAACCTCACCTAGGCATGTATGATGTAATACAGTACAGTACATTGTCAATTTCAACCGTCAATTTTGATTGGTGGAGTTAATTTGAATTTCCAAATTCACCCTTATCCGACCATAACTGGGTGGCATTAATTCAAGTCTTGCATTTTACTACTCCACATCATTACAAACTAAAAATTAAAAATGTAATGTAAATATGAGGTAAATACACTTCTTTCATATTTTACATGATTTTTTCGAAATTATAGTTCATCTTGTGTATGGATTTTTTTTATTTGATAATGGTACAACTCTCAAAATAAAAGAATAAATTTATAAAACATCACAAATTAGATTGTAAACTAAACTTGTCCATAAGTATTGGGATTCCATGGTCATGGTATTGAAGCCAAGAGATTCTTGTTGTTTCCTTCTTTCAAGAATTTGTTTAAACGTGTTCCATTATTGTTACCGTTGGAGACCCAATTATGCTTGATGGTAAACTGCATTCTTGAGCTCTTTGAATTAGGGTGTCTATTCCAGTTCTAATTGATTAATTCTTTCTTGAAGCTCCTTCATTTTTTAAGTCTCCTTCATTTTTATTTTTGACTTTCATAAAAAACCTCCAACTTGAGAATTTTGCTTTTGTGGTTTTTTATTTGAGCTTTCAACACAATCTGTTTTGTCTGACTTGATTTTATTTCTCTTGCATTTTTAATTTCTCAATCCTTCCTCCAAGCCTCCCATTTTCTCAAAACCCGGACCATATATTCTTAGAAATCTTTGATTTCTTTAACGTCGTTTAATGGCTCTTTGGATCTCAAAATGCACACTACGACCGAAAAGGATATGATAGGACATTTTGCTCAATTTCTTGCTAACCCAAGAGACATGATTTGTGTTGGAAAAAGCTATGCCAAGCACAAGCATTGAAAAAGCTAAAACAAAACCAAGACAAGCATACATAAGCAAACAAGAATCCCACTGAACAAATTTTTTGCAATGCAATGGACAACTACCAAACTTCCTTTCGATCTTAGATTGAATCGCTTGAGGATCCTCCGGCCTGTATAAGCCATGGGTCTTCTCCTGAGCATCTAGGTCACCCCTTGTGAATTAAGCATATTTCCTTACTCCATGACTAGAATGAAAAGCCCAATTTTCCTTGTCTTGCACTAAAAACGATATGGAAGAATGTGATGTAGGAGCATCGGGACCTAGGCAGATCAGTCAAAGTTGATTGACCGAAGGGAGCTGACCAGCGGGAGTGCCAATGACCACTGGTGCAGGGAGCAAGTTGACTTTTCGAAGTCAACAAGTCGAGTAGAAGCAGTCGGGGTGCGGCTGACTGAAGGATCAACAGATGTCGCGAAGTTGAGGATCGACAGAAGATAGTCGACAGATGACGAGTGATGTAAGAGGTCGGGTAGTGGACAAGTGGTCGAACTACGACATGACAGGGTTTGGTGAAGCCAAGTGTAATGGGAAGGAGTGAACCGACAGGACAGTCGAGATGTGGCTGACTGCTGTAGAAGGGTCAGAAGGACAGAAAGTCAAGGGACTGTACCAGTAGCCGTTCGGGGTTGCTGAGGAAGCTATTACAGTTATTGCGAGTTGGTGAAGGACATGATAGAGGATGTCATGGACAGAAGTTGTACAACACGGATAGAAGGTGTCAGTGTAGATTAATGGGATTTGGACAGGATCGGCGAATGGAGGGAACGCGTGTCTCGGGACTGTGATAATCTTGGAAACAACACCCACATAGTAGAAGGGAAAGAAGAGGCCTTCAGTCTAGACACGGTTGGGGTAGTAGAGAAGAGCAGAGTAGAGCGCCGAGCCGAGGAAGTTGTGAAGAGTCACACTGGCCGAGTGCAGTGAGTTGAGATCGAACCATAGCTCATAATTCTGAGGTGAACGACGAGAGGGTGAGGTCGACACACAAGGAGAACACACCACAATTACTTCTAAGTTGTAACGGCTGAGGCCGATTGTAGTTAGTTATTTGCTTACAGTTATTTTACATTGTAACCGATTTGAGAGAAGTAATATAAGCCAATCCAGGCATCTTATTCTACATCTTGTTTGTATGAGCATTGTGGTTTGTGTCGTGTGTATTGTTAAGCAAGAAAGTATCCCGTAGGGTGACTTGCGTCAGTTGGTATCAGAACCTTGAAGGTGTGATAATTTTCAGCAGAAGTCGAAAAATGGCTCATAGAGGCATTAATGTCCGAGGATGAAGAGCGCATGGCGCAGCAGCCATCACAGTGGATCATGAGATGTTTGATGAATGCGTTTGAACGATGCAGACTTTGAAAAATGAAGTCGCAACGATCAAAGAAAACTAGAGGCATGGTTTCATTCCTGAATCGCTAGACCACAGCGACGAGGAAGTCGAGGAACCACAGCGACGAGGAAGTGGAAGCTCGGGAAGTCGCAGCAGAAGAACCAGAGGAGAAACTCATCAAGCTTCTGACAGAAATGAGAGGTCGGGCGAAGATAGATGTGCGTACGTACTCGAGAAGCCTGGACCAAGAAGACTTGATCGGCTGGTTCAGAGAGATGGAGAAATATTTTGATGTGGAGCAGATCGAGGATCCTAAAAGGGTTAAGACTGCATGTCTAAGGTTAAAGGGTCATGCCTCGTTGTTATGGGACAATGTACAGGCTAACAGACTCAAGAAAGGCAAGGAGAAAATCAAATCTTGGGATAGGATGGTTTCCAAGTTGAAGGGGAAGTTCTTTCCAAACGACTATGTGATTCCCTTGTTCAGGAAGTTACAGAACTTTCGACAAAAAGAGATGACCGTGAAAGAGTACACGGAGGAATTCTACCGATTGTCGATTCAGTCAGGTCAAACTGATGAAGGAAAAGAAGTTGTCGCCAGATATGTAAACGACTTGAAATATGTTGTTCAAGATGAACTCAACATGTCGAGATTCAGAATAGTCGAAGAAGCCTATCAGTTCGCTTTGAAGGCAGAAGAGAAACTATCGAGAAAATATGCAGCGACCAGAGGCAGGATGACTATTCGGGGTGGAAAGACTGTCTCCATGAAAGGTCAAGGTAGCGACTACAAGAAAGAAGGTGTTGAAGATAGTCGACGCACATAAGGGACATCGACGAAGGAAAGAGCGCAAGAGAGCCGATGCGATGGTCGTGAGAACCGCAGTCGAGGTGTGTATAGTCAAAATGGTCCATCCGACAAGAAAGGAGCTAACAGACCAGCTATAATCTGTTACAAATGTCGGGGAACGAGTCACAAGGCATATGAATGCCCAGAAAACCTACATGCTGCAGAAGAGTCGAAACCGAGACGTCGAAAGGATGAGCAAGTCGATGAGAGGGAAGAATCAGCATCAGATAACAGTGGAGGTGAGAAAAATAAGAACCGGAATATGACAGTTCAGAGAGCTTTGATCCAGGAAGATCAACGTGATCCGATGGAACTAGCACAACTGAAGGCGATCTTTGGAACGAAGGTGCGGATCGAAGAATGGCGTTGCAAGACCATAGTTGATGGTGGAAGTACAGAGAATCTTGTGTCGACAGAAGTCATCGACAAGATCGGGTTGAAGTGTTGAGAACACCCACACCCTTACAAGATCTCATGGTTGCAGAAAGGATATCATGTCAAGGTGACCAGACAGTGCCTGATCAACTTTAGAGTTGAAGGATTGGAGCACAACGTTCTGTGTGATGTAGTTCCCATGGATGCATGCCATCTGTTGTTAGGGAGACCATGGCAATATGACCGTAAGATGATCTATGATGGTCGAGCTAACACAGTCACCGTGTGGAAGAATGGCATGAAAAGGACTCTTAATCCAAGGCAAGGAGAGCCAGCTGATAGTAAGGACGGCGAAAGCAATCTTTGGGAAAAGCGAGTGTTGATGAGCACCGCCAAAGAATTCCTCGCGGAGGAGGAAAAGCAGTCGGGATGTTATGAAATCATTCCAAAAGGACCATATGTTGAAGGAACGACCAATCGGGATATCATTCCGGTCAAAGTCGAGGAGTTGCTCGAAGAGTTTCAGGACATAATGGCTTATGAGAAACCGACGGGATTGCCACCGACAAGGAGTATATCCCATCAGATCGACTTGATTTCAGGGTTGAGTCTGCCAAACAAAGCACCATATAGGATGAGTCCGAAGAGGGATAGGAGCTCAACCGACATGTCCAAGAGTTGTTGGACAGAGGATTGATCCGAGAAAGTTTGAGCCCGTGTGCAGTACCAGCAGTATTGACACCAACAAAAGGCGGGGAATGGAGGATGTGTACTGACTCCAGAGCCATCAAAAGGATCACGATCAAGTATCGATTTCCATTTCCAAGGATGGATGACTTGATGGATTGCCTGAGTGGAGCGACATACTTCACGAAATTAGACCTGAAGAGTGGATATCACCAAATCAGGGTCAGAGAAGGAGATGAATGGAAGACAACATTCAAGTCAAGGGAAGGGTTATATGAGTGGTTAGTCATGCTGTTTGGATTGACTAATGCATCCAGTACATTCATGAGATTGATGAATGAGGGACTGAAACCATTCTTGGGAAAGTTTGTCGTAGTCTATTTAGACGACATTTTTATTTTCAGTCGGACTAAGACAGAACATTTGGAACATGTTCGACAAGTATTGCAGAAATTACAGGGAGAGAAGCTGATGATTAACCTGCAAAAGTGTTTCTTCATGAAGAAGGAGTTGGTGTACTTGGGATTTGTAATTTCAGGTAAAGGGTTGGAGATGGACCCCGAAAAAGTGAAGGCAATAGTAGATTGGCCGGAACCGACAAGTACGACTGCAGTGAGAAGTTTCCATGGACTTGCTAGTTTCTACTAGAAGTTCATTCGGGGATTCAGTCAGATTTGTGCACCATTGACAGAATGCATGATAAAGGGCGAGTTCAAGTGGACGGATAAGGCCCAGGAAGTGTTAAATTTTCAGAATTTACTTCAATCTGATCTAGGATCTTAACTGAGAGAACAACATGTACAGCATATCTACATCATATCAATCATGGAGACAATAATGCAAGCACACAAGAGACACAAAGATTTACTTGGGGAAAACCATAAAGGTGAAAAACCCCAATAACTTCCTCAGAGATAGATAGAGCAATGATACAACCAACCATGAGAGATAGACATAACCTAGCAGCAGATCCTCCTCCTCCATAAGTGCGCCACTCCTCCTTGAGTGCATGTGTGAGAAGTGAGTGAGTAAATAGAGTGCCTCCCGCACTCTATTTATACTTGACTTGACTTGCCTTTTTACCTAACTCATGTAGGCTCGAACTTAACCACATAACATAATGCTGACTGGGCCGACCCCCAATAGGGTGGTCTAACAACCCTTCGACCCACATGGCCGACCCCCAATAGGGTGGTCTAATAGCCTTTTGACCCACATGACTTATACAGGGCCAACCCCAAACAAGGTGGTCTAATAACCCATCAAGTATAAGTTACGACACTTACAATATAAATAACGACACTTCCGTATAGAGGAATAATAACATCTCTATAGGAATACAATATACATATATGTGAAATACATTCCGAAGTTACATATACATCAACACTCCCTCTTAACTAGGAAGGTATTTCTCAGCACAGTTCTTCTAGCACAAGTCATCTTCTCTGGATCATCGTCACTAGATAATCGTCATCGAGTCATCATCATCGTCACTGCTGCTGCTATCTCAATCAATCTCTGAATCTACTCATCATAGGAAGTTCTACAGAGCCAGTCCTTTTTCATACTGGATGTAGGCCCACCACCTGCAGGTCTTCATCATCACTGGCCATACTGTGGAATCCTCAGGACTTATTACGTGCGTCACAAAACCTCGAAAGAGCATCCCAGGCTGTTACGAGCACACAGCTCTACCTATAGGATCTCCCAGGGCGCTATTACATGTGACCCCACCACAAAACCTCGAAAGAGCATCTCAGGATGTTACGGGTACACAACTCCGACCTGAAATCTCCCAGGGCACAAATTACATGTGGTCCACCACAAAACCTCGCAAGAGCATCTCAGGATGTTACGGGTACACAACTCCGACCTGAAATCTCCCAGGGCGCTATTACATGTGGTCATGGCAAAACCTCGCAAGAGCATCCCAGGACTGATTACGGGCACACAGCCCAACCTATCGGATCTCCCAGGGCGCTATTACATGCCATAGGACAAAACCTCGCAAGAGCATCTGCCAGATATCCCAGGGCGCTATTACATGCCATAGGCAAAACCTCGAAAGACTATCTGCAGATCTCCCAGGGCGCTATTACATGTCCTCCCAGAGCAAAACCTCGAAAGAGCATTTGCCAGATGTCCCAGGGCACCGATATTACATGGCATAGACAAAACCTCAAAAGACCATCTGCAAATCTCCCAGGGCGCTATTACATGCTCATCTGCACAACCTGATCCACGGCCATAGAGTATCATCCTGATACTCACCATACATCATCCTGATGCATCCATGATCATCCTGATCATCATCACTGCAACGTCCTGTTGCATGTCATCTGGAGCAACATCCGCTCGTCATCTATGATCATCCTGATCATCACTGCAAAATCCTGCTGCATGTCATCTGGAGCAACATCCTGAAGCTCGTCATCTATGATCATCCTGATCATCACTGCAACATCCTGCTGCATGTCATCTGGAGCAACGTCCTGAAGCTTGTCATCTATGATCATCCTGATCATCACTGCAACATCCTGCTGCATACCAAGTATCTACCTGATACATATCATCATACATGATCCTCCTGATCATCAATGTATCCACCTGATACAAACACAAATACATGATACATATCACCATACATGATCCACCTGATCACACAATGTATCCACCTGATACATATACAGATACATGGTCCAAGCATCCAACATGATGCATACATACATACATAAAATGATCCAACTGATCATATCCAGTATCCACATGATGCGTACATACATACATAAAATGATCCAACTGATCATATCCAGCATCCACATGATGCGTACATACATACATAAAATGATCCAACTGATCATATCCAAGCAGAAACCAGAACATCATCCTGATGCTCATCATCCAGCGCTTACATCCACAGCCATGTGAAGGATCCTCCTTCCAACATGCTTGGAATGGCTTCAGCAAATGTGTCCATCACTTCTTCCTCGAAGTGTCCTCAATCTGAAGAACGCCAAGCCTCTCTCTGAAGTACTCGAACTTCACCCTGGCTAGTGGCTTCGTCAGCACATCTGCAATCTGCTCGTCTGTCACAACATATAGGAGCTTCACAGCTCCTCTCTGCACCATATCCCTGATATAGTGATATTTGATCTCTATGTGTTTCGACCTGTCATGAAACACTGGATTCTCGGACAGCTTCACACAACTCTGGTTATCACAGAAGATACCAGTAGCTTCCAATGGGAGATCAAATAGCTCAGACAATAGCTTCCGTAGCCATACTGCCTCACAACTAGCTGAGCAGGCTGCAACATACTCTGCCTCAGTTGTACTCAATGCTACGCAGGACTGCTTCCTGCTAAACCAAGAGATCACACCTGATCCCATACTGAAGCAACACCCAGATGTGCTCTTCCTATCTGCAGCATTGCCAGCCCAATCTGAATCAACATAACCCTGCAGGTTAAACTTTTGATTCACCTCATACCTGAGCCCATAATCCACTGTACCCTTCAGGTACCTCAGAACATGCTTTACAGCAACCAGGTGAACACTCCTCGGATCCGTCAGGAACTAGCTCAATGTGTTCACAGCAAAGCAAATGTCTGGTCTCGTGTTCGTCAGGTACATCAAGGACCCAATCATCTGACGATACATAGAGACATCAATCGGCTCAGATGAAGCATCACATAGAAGCTTCAGATTTGATGCCATAGGTGTGGCCATGGCCTTGCAATCCATCATCCCGAACCTCTTCAGGATCTCTACTGCATACTTCCCTTGTCCAAGGAAGATTCCATCACTCTGCCACACCTCCATGCCAAAAATAAATAGTGCATCATCCCCAAGTTCTTCATCTCGAACTTGGCAGTAAGCTTCCGTCGCATGTCGGCAATCAATCTATCTTCATCTGTAACAAACAGGTTATCCGCATACAAAAGTAGTATCACTGGATTGCCTTCCTCAACCTTGTAGTAAAGGTTGGAATCCGCTTTACTCTTGGTAAAGCCCAAACTGGATAGAAAGTTGTCTATCCTACCATACCAAGTTCTGCACACATGTATGACTACACCATGATGTCTTGAAATCCATCTAGTGCATCTTCTATTTCATCACTTTTATATTTCTTAATGCTGCCATCTGCAACGTGCTTGATCTGATAGTTCCATTTGGAAGTCATAACAAACTTCCCTTCACGTCTTGGGACTACATCCCAAACATCATTCTTCATGATCGACGGATCATGGCATTCTATTTCTTCATCCCAGATCCTGGGAACTTCAATATCTTCAATAAATATCTTTGTTGCTGGAACAAATGTTGTAGTCCTTTTGTAGGTGAAGATATGCGGTCTTTCCTACAAAACAGGTTAAATTGCATGATTAGAAACATCTCATAGTTTTCAGAACAAATTCTTACACATAAATAAATATGTCATACAGTCATGCAATTATCTTAGCCAATGCTTCAATACAACATTTATCCATATCCCGTAACTTTCTAGATGCCTTCCAATCTCTACCAGATCATTGTTAAGAGTGTGCACAACTCCCAACATGTCAGCAAAGAGGTTTCATTCTAGATAAGTAGCAATGGAATGTTGTACAGTGCCATAGGCCACTTACCCATGTATATTAGTAGTATACTGTTCATCAATGCAACTATTCTAATATGCATAATACACAACCTAATTCTAGGAACATCAGTATATACATTATTGAACAGTATTATTTAAACAAACAAATATGCAAGAAATGATGATTAAAATACTTATCTTTCTTTGTTCGTTGGGTGGACTCCCTCTGAGTCTTTGCTTCCTTGCAGGAGCTGCTGGAGTCCTAATCTGAAGTAGCTTCTTCTACACCTTTCTGTTGTGGGATGTAGAGAGATGGTCAACTCCCTCTGAATATCTGCATCCTTACATAAACCACTGGAGTGTACTCCCTCTTGATCTTTGCTTCTTGGATTACCTGTCTTTGAACTTACATTCATCCTTGGTTCCTATGCATGCTTATTAGTATCATGATTGTGTTATCCTTGTGATCTCATATAAAATCATACATTCATTAGTATACTATTAAAAACACAATAATTTCAAGCATGTATAGTCATGATCATTTCAAACAGAATAATAAGCATTAGCATTCAAGGTTTATGTGGGATTCTTATGGTTAGTCAAATCATAAGAAGCATAACATGTCTAAACCTGTAATTACTCAAACCTATGACTCTTCAGGTTAGTTGAATCATCAATCAAGATAAGAGATATAATATGCATAAAACTTGTGATTATTCAAACCTATACCTTCATGATTCTTCTGGTTAGTCATATCATCAATTATGGTAAGAAACATAATATGCATACAACCATGATTATTCAAACTTATGACTTCATGAATAATCATTATCAACAACACAACAGTATAAGATCCTAAACCAAGGTAGGATTCTAGCTTGATATAGGAAAAACATACCTGGATTAGCATGCTAGCTATTTATGTCTAACATACTCACATGATGTCTTCTTGTTCTTCTTCAATGACTTGTGCTAGTAACCTGTATATCTCATAGGTTAACTATTACAAAACCAAGTTATACATACCTCGTAAATGGATCTTCTATGAGATCCATGACAATGGATGAATCTTTGTCCTCATGTTATCATGATCATATGTTCTTGGACCAGAACATGATTTGTCTTTCTTGGTGTACCTTTCATGTTAGTAGACAACATAAACCTCATACAACACCATAATGCATTAGTGCAATCATAAGTGTCAACACCCTAACCAATGAATATCTTCTATCATGCATTCATAATTTTTTTAAGGTGATACGACAAATCTAAAATCAAGATTGTACTAACCGTAATAACATGAAGACAAACATACCATAAACTTAATCAAGAAAAAATCTCAAAACATACCTCGATGAGTCATACCTGTCGAGATCGCTTGTAATCTCCTTATGTAAAGCCTTAGCCTCATCTCCCTCTGAAACAGGAACTTCTTCACTTATGCAGGTGACCAATCCATCTTCTTCTAGGATTAACCCAATCCACTTGATTTGCAAGAACTGGACCTGGAGCTGGATATGGGTTTGTCATAGAAACCCTAAAAATTCAAACTTTGAATTTCAAACTTCTGAAAGGATAGAAATATGCGCCTTGATGAGCTGATCAAGCTGGTATATTCAGAATTTGAAAACTGCAAAGTTTCACTCCTCAATTTTTCCTTTGAGACTTTTGGATTCACTGGACATGACCCTGAACTGGGGTTTGATGAAGCCCACTCTTATTCCCAATCAAAAGGTTTGATCCAAATCTCTAAGCTTCTATTTTTCTGAGGAGCTTCCAGCCATGGTCACAGATTTCAAAAATTCCCATTTTTACAGAAGCCCTAATTTTCCACTTTTCTGATCAAAGTCCCGAACTAGGGTTTGATCAAGCCCGGCCTTCTGCCCAACCAAAAATTCTGATCTTGGTCTCTAAATTTCTATTTTGATGACTAGCATCCAGCCGTGGTCTCCGATTACAAAAATTCCAACTTTCTTCAAAGCCCTAAATTCCGGAAGCCATGAATGAAGGTACTCAAAAATAATTCTGTTTTGACAGAAATATGTACCTGATTGTTTCTGGTGTAACTCCGAGCTTGTTGATCCACAAGGTCTGAAAAAGTTTTCTGAGATAGCCTGACCTGTTATCTTTCCATCCTGATAGGTCTGACCTCAATTGGATTCTCTGAGAGAGAGTTATGCCAAATGTCGCAACATGACCTGTTTTGGGATAAAACAGGAGAGCGAATTTGTACGGCATTCCAAGTGTCACTGTTTGAACTTCGGCCTCTGAAAAAGTTTCATGAGATATCTCAGCCTGTTATCTTTCCATCCTGACAGGTCTGACCTCAATTGGACTTTCTGAGAGAGATTTATGCCAAGTGTCGCAACGTGACCTGTTTATGGGATAATACAGAAGAGTGAATTTGTACGGCGTGCCACGTGTCACTGGTTCAACTTCGGCCTCTGAAAACGTTTTCTGAGATAGTACAGACTGTGTACTACCTGTCACTTTTTACGAGATTTCATTTGGAGCTTCCTAGCCCAAGATATGACCTTTTTCCCAAGGTCACCTGATTTTGACTCAGATATGGAAGAGGCAGAAACCCTATATTGTACAGATCATAAATTACAAAGTACAACGAATTAGAGGTTTTCCTTTGGACACAAGGTACCTGGAGATTTAATCTTCATCTTGTAACAATTTCAGATCCGAAAACTTCGCCAAAACGGATTTATAGCGAAAGTGCTACGATGACTGGTTTTTGCTATATCAAGCCCTAGCATCGTAAGTGCAACAAGTGTCATACATGCCATATCATGCCTTCTTTCAGGCTAGCTCTGATACCATGTTAAATTTTCAGAATTTACTTCAATCTAATATAGGATATTAACTGAGAGAACAACATGTACAGCATATCTACAGCATATCAATCATGGAGACAATAATGCAAGCACACAAGAGACACAAAGATTTACTTGGGGAAAACCATAAAGGTGAAAAACCCCAATAACTTCCTCAGAGATAGATAGAGCAATGATACAACCAACCATGAGAGATAGACATAACCTAGCAGCAGATCCTCTTCCTCCATAAGTGCGCCACTCCTCCTTGAGTGCATGTGTGAGAAGTGAGTGAGTAAATAGAGTGCCTCCCGCACTCTATTTATACTTGACTTGACTTGCCTTTTTACCTAACTCATGTAGGCTCGAACTTAACCACATAACATAATGCTGACTGGGCCGACCCCCAATAGGGTGGTCTAATAACCCTTCGACCCACATGGCCGACCCCCAATAGGGTGGTCTAATATCCCTTTGACCCACATGACTTATACAGGGCCAACCCCAAACAAGGTGGTCTAATAACCCATCAAGTATAAGTTACGACACTTACAATATAAATAACGACACTTCCGTATAGAGGAATAATAACATCTCTATAGGAATACAATATACATATATGTGAAATACATTCCGAAGTTACATATACATCAACAGGAAGCTTTCGACAAATTGAAGGAAAAGGTCACTGAGAGCCCAGTATTGGCGCTCCCATACTTTGACAAAGTTTCCATATCGATTGTGATGCAAGTGGAATCGCAATTGGAGTAGTGTTGAGCTAGGAAAGCTGACCAATTGCATTCTTAAGTGAAAAGCTAAATGGATCGAAGCGGAAGTATTTGGTCTATGACCAAGAATTTTATGCTATCATACAAGCATTGAAGAAATGGAGGCATTATTTGTTGCCACAAGAATTTGTGTTATACACAGACCACCAAGCACTGAGGTATCTGAATACTCAGTCGAAGTTAGATCAGAGACACATGAAGTGGGTGGAGCTGCTCCAGAGATATATGTTTGTATTGCGACATAGGTCAGGCAAGTCGAACAAAGTTGCAGACGCGTTGAGCAGGAGAGTTGCGTTGTTGAGCACAATGACTATTCAGGCAACAGGAATAGAGTTGATAAAGACGGAGTATGAAGCCGATGAAGATTTTGCAAAAGCATGGAAGGCGTGTCGTGAGCCTTGAAGCATCGATAGAACTCCATATTTGAGTTATCTCATTCAAGAAGGTTATCTGTTCAGGGGAAGTCAGTTGTGTATTCCCAAAGGATCAGTGAGAGAGAACCTAATCGGAGAATTTCATAATGGTGGGTTAGCAGGACACTTTGGGATTGACTAGACAATGGCATTGATCAACGAAAAGTATTTCTAGCCAAGGATGTCGACGGATGTCAAAAAATGGGTTCGACAATGTCAGGTTTTCCAGTTGGCAAAGGGAAAGAGTCAGAACGCAGGGTTGTATACACCATTTCCAGTACCAGATTGTGTTAGGATTACCAAAGACTCGGCAGGGGAATGACTCAATGTTTGTTGTAGTCGACAGATTTTCGAAGATGGCACATTTCATACCATGTAAGAAAACAAGATATGCCACAGGAATTGATGTACTATTCTTTAAGGAAATAGTGAGGTTGCATGGGTTTCCAAAGAGTATCACGTCGGATCGGGATACAAAGTTCATGGGGCATTTCTGGAGGAACCTATGGAAGAAACTCGACATGAAGTTAGAGTTTAGTTTGTCATATCATCTGCAGACAGATGGACAGACCGAGGTTGTAAATAGAAGTTTGGGAAATCTTCTGAGATGTTTAGCAGCCGACAGACCCAAGCAGTGGGATAATGTGTTGGCACAGGCAGAGTTTGCATATAACAATTCTGTGAATTGGTCGACAGGATTGAGCCCATTCCAGATTGTTCAAGGGAGGAGTCCACATGTAGTGGCAGATTTGGTCGAATTGCCGACAGAAACCAAGAAGAGCGTGGATGCAAAATCATTCGCAGAACATATGCATGAAGTTCATGAAAATGTGCGGAAGCGCATCCAGAAGAGTAACGTGACCTACAAATTGAGAGCCGACCGGAGGAAGCGACTATTGTCATTCCAAGAAGGGGACTTAGTCTATGCATATTTGCGGAATGACCGATTTTTGACAAGAACATACAACAAGCTGAAGTTAAATAAAATAGAACTGTGCAAGATTCTGAAGAAGATTTCGGACAATGCCTATCTATTGGAATTGTTGGAAGACTTGAACATTTTAGCAACATTCAATGTCTCGGACCTGTATAAATTTGAAGAAGGGTCAAGTAGCAGTAAAGGGGAAGGAACCAGTCTCGAATAGACAGAACAGATTCCAAACTGGCATAAAGAAGGGATCGCAGAAGTAATCGATGAACGTGAGGTAGGGCGTACCCGTCAATCACGCATAAAGGAATACTTGGTGCGATGGACAAATTATGAGTTGCAGGAAGCGACGTGGATTTCCAAAGAGGAGTTCAGGAGACTGACGGAGCAGTCAAATTCTTTTTCACCTTGGGAGACTGATGCAGGAGCATCGGGACTTAGGCAGATTAGTCGAAGTTGATCGACCAAAGGGAGCCGACCAGCGGGAGTGCCGATGACCACTAGTGCGGGGAGAAAGTTGACTTGTCGAAGTCAACAAGTCGAGTAGAAGCAATCGAGGTGCGGCCGATTGAAGGATCAACAGATGTTGCGAAGTCGAGGATCGACAGATGACGAGTGATGTAAGAGGTTGGGTAGTTGACAAGTGGTCGAACTACGACACGACAGGGTTTGGCGAAGCCAAGTGTAATGGGAAGGAGTGAACCGACAAGACAGTCGAGATGTGACTGACTGCTGTAGTAGGGTCGGAAGGACAGAAAGTCAAGGGACTGTACCAGTAGCCGTTCAGGGTTGCCGAGGTAGTTATTATAGTTATTGCGAGTTGGTGAAGGACATGACAAAGGACGTCATTGACAGAAGCAGTATAGCACGGATAGAAGCTGACAATGCAGATTCGCGGAATTTGGACAGGATTGGCGAATGGAGGGAACGCATGTCTCGGGATTGTGATAATATTGGAAACAACACCCGTAGAGTAGAAGGGAAAGAAGAGGCCTTCAGTATAGACACGGTTGGGGCAGTAGAGCAAAGCAAAGCAGAGCGCAGAGCCGAGGAAGTTGTGAAGAGTCACACTGGGCGAGTGCAGTGAGTTGAGATCGAACCATAGCTCATAGTTCCGAGGTGAACGACGACAGGGTGAGGTCAACACACAGGGAGAACACACCACAATTACTTCTAAGTTGTAACGGATGAGGCCGATTGTAGTTAGTTATTTGCTTACAGTTATTTTACATTGTAACCGATTTTAGAGAAGTAATATAAGCCAATCCAGGCATCTTGTTCTACATATTGTTTGTGTGAGCATTGTGGTTTGTGTCGTGTGTATTGTTAAGCAAGAAAGTATCCCGTAGGGTGACTTGCGTCAGAATGGCACTAGGGTGAGATGCTAGAGGAACAAAACCACACAACTTGGTGGATCTCATCACCATGTGCTTCATTAACCCAAGTATATGTGAATTAATGGCAGGACGAGTGAACATGAGTGTCATTACATTCTTATGCATTTAGTTGATGAACCGCTTGTCCAGGTCATTAATATAGTTCATTAAATTTTGATGAGTGTTAAACATGGGGAGTAGTATATCTTGCACTCATTTTGCTCCAATACACCATAACGGTTGTGAAAAAAATTATTATCCATTCTATTTGCATATGGATTTAATACTCAAAGGATTTGATAGAAGTTGATTTTGTCGAAGGCTTGAAAGTCATTTAAGATTCATGATGTAATTCTTTTTAACACTTGATTGTGAGGAATGGAACATGAAGCCATGTATTTGATTATGATTGAGGAATCTCCCAATACTGAAAAAGTCTTAGATTCGACTTGGTTGTTTGTTGTCTTTCCTATACCCATGCATAAGAAATTGCTTGATATCTTTCAAGGTCATCGTCCCACCCCTTTTATTGGGAGTAAGCTCATAAAATGATAAACTTAATCTATTTTATGTGAAAAAATGCTTAAATTGAAGAGAAATTACATCTAAATATTGTAGTTATAGTTCTATGTGGTGGGAATTTCAGTCATGAAACTTTTTTCATAGGTTTGTGTTAATTTGAAATTACTTAAATTGTTAACATGCCAAAGCATCACCATACTAGTATGTGATATAAGAGACATGAACATCCTATGGAAGTGTGTCAACTCATGGCTAGTGTTTCACTAGTCGTCGTCCTATAGGAACTGGCGATCCCCAACAGACTACACGCCTCTTTTAGGGTTGATTACTCATAATAGAAGGCACATCCCCTAGTTGAACCGTAGCGAATTAATTTGCATCAGACACAATGGATTCAAATTTCCAGATCTCTCTTCCAATCATATAATAGGAGAGAGGGTTGATTCCAAAATTGGGTGTTTAAAACCCTTGTAAGTGCCCTTCATCCACCTAAAAGAACGTAATCTCATCTCAACGATTTGTCAAAAAAATTGAGGAAATCCCACAACGGGAGCCTTCTTTTCATGAGCTAAGAAGAAAATCCCTTTTATTACCTAAAAGAGTTATGATCAAGAAGTTCCCAAATCTCCGACCCATCCCCAAAGCTGTTGAAGCACAGATAGAAAAACACTAGTTTCCCAAAATTCAAAGCCAGGTATCTATTGTTGTATCTAGCCATTGGTATTTTGTTTTTGTTTTCTAGAATAAGGAAGCTTGGGATTTGATTTTTCATTTTGGACCATACTTAATGGGTTCTAAGGGTATATAGCTTGCCCCTTAGATTCTTGATTTTAACCTAGAATAGGAGATAACTCCGGTTCATGTGTGGGTTAGATTTCCTCAATTACCTTTAATTTTTTTGGATGATGGCACCCTTAGGGGCATTGGGAATAAATTAGGAAGATATATTGAAAGGTTATAAGAAAAAGGAAACATTTTCATCTTATGCACGAATTTGTGTGGAAGTTGATTTGGAGATGGGCTTGTTGGAAGCATTGCAAAGTAACTTGGACTTGGGGTGGTTCTATATGCAACCCCATCTCAACAAACCCCTACTCAATAGGCTAATATACATTAGGATCATAATAGTAGCCATTCTCAAAAAGAAAAGTAGCCCCCTTCTAATCAACAACATGTCTTTAAGTTGGTTAAAAGAAGGTGTCACAAACCTCGACAGAAGGAAGCATGTCCATAAATGACACATGTGGAAACCCCTAAAATTATCCAAAACATATTGAAGTATTAAGAAATTTAGAGGAAGCAACAAAGGGAAGCAATGATGAAAATCAAGAAGAGTTGAGTTAAGCAAAATGAAGAGTCCTTATAAACACCAAGTGGAGCCAAACGAAGAGGAGGAAGTATCAGTTAAGTATGGAGAAAAAGAAGAGGAGGCAATAGCAGAAGAAGAAGGTGAATCAGAGAGTGGCTTAGAGGAAGCATAGCACATCTCAAAGGAAGTAGTGAAGGACGACAAGGGTGTGTGGGCTTCTACAAACAATTCAGTGTCTCATTTCTACATTGAAGTTCTAAATACAAGATAGTAAGAAGAGAAAGAAATAATAGCCTTTATTGAACTAGTAAAGAGAACTCACAAACCATCTCCCCCTCTCACTCGAGGAAAGAGTCAAGGAAAATAGGAAAATAAGCGTTATATGATTTTCTAACTCTATAGGCTAGATCTTATGTATTGTTTTTGTGTAACTTACTTGCAATTTTTGGTATGCTTAGTATTTTCCTCGATCATCTTTTAATACAAACCTTTTCACCCATTTCTCTTAAAAAAAGTTACTTAAATTGTTCAAATATTAAAAATAAAACTACTCAAATTGTCCAAATTTTAAATCAATAATGAATCAAGGTGAAAGTTTTTTTTTCAATTAAAAATGGATTCACATAAAGATAAAATATATATTACATCAATTTTGTCGACAAATTTTTTGTGTTTGTCTACTCATTTTATTATTTATTATTGCCATGTTAATATTTAAAATGAGCACTTAATGCACTAATATCTCATATTGTGTATATCAACTACATGGTATCGTTTAAAAGGTAAACAAAACTATTAATATGGGTGATAAAATTTTACTAACTTTTTGTTAGGCACATGCAATAATTTAAATAGTAGACAAAACAAATTACATGGTTATCAAGTGATTTTAAAAAACTAAGTGATAGTCATCTGTGACTATTAATGTGGGTGATAAAATTTTACTAACTTTTTGTTAGGCACATGCAATAATTTAAATAGTAGACAAAACAAATTACATGGGTTATCAAGTGATTTTAAAACTAAGTGATAGTCATCTGTGACTATGTGAGCTAATATTTAATGCATAGATTAATCAAATAAATGTTTTTGAAATGTTAAAGATCAAATATAATCTTTTAGCTTTAAAAGTTGTCTATTGACTGCTAGGAAGACAAGCTTAGTTCATATTAGATCTGATGTAATTTTGATTAGAGTTATTGGTTGATTTAGAAAGAGTGGTTGAATAGATAATGAGCCACATAGCATTTGAAAGGAAGATTTAAATAACAGTAATACATCATCGATTCAAAGGCTTTTCAACTATAAATGAATCTGACCTCAAGCATTAAAACAAAACTAAGTTTCCATCTTACAACAGCATTTAGATCTGGAAAACTAAATGAAAATACAACATCAAACATTAAAATAAAACTAAGATTCCATCTCAGAACATATACTTAAAGCATACCTGTCATTTGATATGAAGCTTATTGGTTATGCAACACATAACTAATTTCTATATTCACACATACTACTAACACCGAGACATAAAAGAGATACAATTCATTCATAACTGAAAATAATCTTCAAATATACATGCATTCGTGTATTCAAATAGAATTTACAAATGTCCAACCCTGTTTACAGTTGTTGATGCATTTCTTAACACCCAAACATCACAGTTTCCTTGTATCTTCAAATTTGATGTCCCTGTAATGCAAAACTTTTGCAAATGTTCAACATTCCTGGATTTGAACAAGTTGTTGTAGATAGAATAACCATGACCTGGAATTATTGAAACCTTACAAGGTAAGCGATCTTTCACCAATGTGTAATTACTGAGAGGGTGATTTTCAGCTATGATGCACTCATCAACCCAAAACATATGCCATTTTGACCAGTCCACGGTCTCGATATATGGGGCTTCAATTAGTTTCCCAAGTGCTTCGTTCAACTTTTCATATATATATACTTTATGTTCAACTTTTCATATATATATATACTTTATGTTCTAACTTTTCATATATATCTACATAAAAAAAGAAATCTTTATATTTAATATTTTAAATTAAAACCAAAATATAAATTAACAAATCATAAAAATTCAAAAATATATAAAAAAACATCCCCTCACAAACTCTTGTACAAATATTTAGTCATCCATCTAAAATAAAAATACTCTCTAAATTTTATTATAAAATAAAAATACTCTCTAAAAGCTACTATACCTTTTTCCTTATAACCATAAATGGAAAAACCAAATTACTTTCCCATAATTATAAATTGGAAAACCAAAATACTTCAATATGTGATATTACTAGACATATATACAAACTACATTTTCAACTATTATGTGATATTACTAGACATATATACAAACTACATTTTAAACTATTCTTCTTGCAAACACTCTTATGGCAATTTTTTGCAAGAAGGTATTTTATTATGTTTTGAAACTCTTTCATATGTTCAATAATTTCTCTCTTATATATATATATATATACTATTTCCTTTAATTATGTTATTTACAAGGATCCCTTAAACTTGTTTATAACCTATGGTTGTATTAATGAATCTAAATTCATTATATACAAAATAAAAAGCATTATATGTAGAAAGTTGGGTTGAATATGGATGGATTTCTAGAGTTAATGTTTAATTATAATTTGACAAAATTGTCTAGTTAATTTTCTATAATTTGATTTTTTTAAATGGATTAATAGGTTTTTTATATTTTTATTTAAAAAGGTTTTTAGAATATTAAAGGGCTTGGTTGTTTATCTTTTATCTTTTATCTTTTCAATTTCTAAAAAAATAAGCATGTGGCACGATTCGCCTCCTAAACTTATTCGTTGTCTAATTCTTTGAGAATCTTGAACAAATGCATCATTAACCAAAAAGCGATCAAACCTCAGCAATATTTCCTTCAAATGTATGCATATTCCTCCAAGTTAGTTGCATTTGCACTAGCTCTATATTGTATAGCAAATATAATCAATTTTCATGTTAAAGTAGTCAAAGAGGACATCCACATTTTCCGTATCTCAACTTTAGAGTCGGCCAAGGAGAAATTTAACTTTCCTCCTATGATGAGGAATAACTACCGCATAAAATTATTATTGAAGACATTGTCCCAATTCTGATCCATCCAAGTATGGACCATGTATATTAAGAATTGTAACATCTTCATCCTTCTCCCGAGCAAAGAGTACAGTGTCGAGACCTTAAGTGTTAGGTTGCCCCTTTGGGCAGGTGAATAGATTGGATAAACACACAACCAAATACACCATGAATAATGAACACAAGACAAATAGAATAAGCGTGAATGTTCAATCTATTTCTCATTAACCAAATGTACATATAAATACAAGGAGAAATGTCCCTTGGGTTTCATATTCCCAAGTGGACTCTTGGACTCCCGGGTGACTCTTAGTCTCCCTGAGGATTAGACTCCAACAAATCCCCCCTTAATCCGAAGGATGTATATAAGTCCAAGAAAAAGAAGACAGTTGAATAAGTGGAAGTGAACAACTACCACCAGCTGAACATTTCCATTTAGAACATCATTTACTAAGAAGGTTAGTCAGAAGCTTGCACTTTCTTCTGCTAAATACAAGAGCTCTCTGAAGGGATGGTTTTTAGGTTAACCATCAACCGAAATAGGCTAGCAAAAGGCTGAAAACTTCTACTATGTGTGTGGTTCAATGCTGACCAAAAACTCTCTAACTTGGTGATAACAATCACTCAAAGGTTCTCTGGAACTTGGCTCGAAGGCTCAGAGGTTCTTTCTGGAATGGTTGGGATGGTCTGACACCAAAACAACTCGAGAGATGAAAAAAGGAAGTGAACAACTACAACTTGTTGAACATTTCCATCTTGACAACCATTTTCCAAGTTAACTAGAATCTTGCACATGCTTCTGCTAAATTAAGGTGCTCTCGATCTCGGTGGTTTAAGGCTGACCACCAACTCTGGAGCTCAGTCAAACATAGCTCTTCACAGGCTCGCTTATTCCATATCACTTGTACTCACTCGCTTGTTACTGACGGTATTCATCCCCCCCTATCAGGAACAATGTGAGGAGAGGAGAGTCTCATGGTGTCACAACTAGACACAAAACACATGAGTACTCTATGTCATGGTTCTCTTCTGTCTGAGTGTCTACATCACCGAATCTGTCTAAAATTGGATATGGATCATGCTTGTTTGATCTCACTTACTTGTAGAGGGCCATGGCTTCTTGTTGTTAGATGGAGGCTTCAAAACTTGACGTCTAGCATCATGTTCCCCCCTTTCAGGTACAAGGTGAGGAGAAGAAGATGTCTCAAATGTAATATGTGTCAACACTCATGAATGAACTCTTCAGTATGACTTATAAATCTTCTTAGATGTTGACAACCATTTCCAAGAAGCGATCCACCCATAGTGAATCTTCTCTCTTGCACGTTTCTTCAAACTGAAGCATATGTCTGATTAGTGTGTATGTTTTCCACATTGTTTACAAGGGTGAAGATCAAAACATTGATCTTTCATGTGGCCAACTCGATCACAGTGTTGGCATGTCGAAATCTGAACTGATGTGGATGAAGATGGAATCTCATTGTTGAATCCAACACTCTGAAACCAAATGGGCTTGGAGAAATCAAGAATGTGAACTGTCACTTCCCTGTCATATCCACGGTCGGTTCTATGCTTGTTATGGTTGATCTCTTCCCATGTTATAATGATGGGATTGGAAGGAGCAAGTAGAACCTCTGCATGCATGTCTTCATCTTCATTTTCTTTCACTTCTGATGGTGTGCCACTGATTTGCTCATGTGCTTTTGAAGTGGCTTCAATCTGTGTAGAATGTTGAATAGAATCATGAAGGGGATTCTTCTGAACATGAATAGGTTCAGAATGTCTTTCTTCTTGTTGAAGTTGCAACTCAAGTTGTAGGAACTCAAGAGTGTCTTTTGAATCTCATATATAATCTTGAATATGAGTGAGAGTGCTCTTGTCGATCATGACAGTGTTGTCGACAGAGGAGAGAAGTAGAGTGTTCAGTAACTCTGCAAGACCACTTAATATTTCCATTGATAAAGGACTCACTCAAATTATGGAGAATGACTTCTTGCAATTCCACCCTTTACAAATAAGACTCAAACTCAAAAACTTGAAGGGTGTCAAGTTCAATCGAAAGTGCACCCAATTACAATGCAACACAAGAATTTGCAGGTGAACTTACAAAAACACAATAAAGAATGTTGAATCTGAACGCTAACTTGGTATTCAAAAGAATTATTTACCTGATTTCTTGATGATCTGCTTTTCTAGTTTCTTCTTCTGCAACACATTGCAGGCTGAACATTTCCATCTCAAAGCTCTCTTCCACGTCTTCACGGGTCCGTGTCATTCCCAACAATTTGTTTGCAATAGTTGGCACCGATGGGGTTTATTCTGGAATTGAATGAGGCCTCTTGAAGATGCCAAACAATACACAGATCAACTGTCACAATAAACTGATAGATTGCAAATATTATTCAACTAGAAATGGTCGACGGATGCCCAAGAGCACAGAGATGGAAATCTTCAACAATCCACCATACGCAACAATAATCTTCACGATTGAGGATAGTTGGCACTATTTTTCATGTAGCTTTTAAAAATCCATGGTTCAAATCGATCGCATAGAGAGATGTTCCAAGACCTCGGTAAAGTTACGTTGAGAAACAAATCCAACATAAAAGCAGCTTCTTTCTCTATATTAGACCAAACTGGAATCTTTGTGATGCCTTAACCACTTTCTTGGATTCAACAGTACCCGCTGGCTTCACTATTTCATGTGGTCATTGGAAACATCTAATTTAAATGTGACTCCACTTTAACCTAGGTGAATAAAGGACTTGAGCAATCTTTGCTAGAATAGATTACTCGAATAGTCTTCACCATGCATATGTAGCTCTCTTCTGCAGTGATCCCCTAACTCTCTCTTTGATCATGATGAGTTGAGTGAACCATTGGATACAAGCTCCAAGTCACAGCCTTTCAAAGACAAAATTGATTCCAGCCTTTCAAAAAATCTCCTTCTCTTCAATGCTCAGTTGCACTTTATTTTCACTTTGTAATTGGGAAGAACATCAATGCAAGAAAAAGAGGTCAACATTAAGATACTAAAGAGAGGTCACATATCTATTTAGAGAGCCCACAATTCCTTGAGAGAGGTCTCAACTCCATTGAGAGAGGTCGTGGGTCCTTGAAAGAGGTCACACCTCCGTTGAGAGAGGTTGTAGGTCCTAGGTCACAGCTCTGTTGAGAGTGGTTGCAACTCATATTACACCAAAATCTCATCATCATGAGTCATGTGTCAACTATGTGCCTTAATCCCTGAAGTTTCCATGGCTGAAAACATCCAGAGAAAGTTGTTTTCCTTATGTTTCCACAATGTCTAGTTGCACTAGTGCATCCTGCTTTCTAGCAACAGGTGCCAGACCATGGTTGGTGCATGATTCTCTCTGACAGAGTGCGCTAGTGGCTCTTGTTTCCCTTATGCAACATGTGTTGATCCATTCCTAGCGCCAGTTTCCTTAATGCAAGGTGCATCAGAGTTGGTCAATGTGGATAAAGATGAGCTTCGAGCTACTTCTCGAAGCTTGGTTACATGGAGGTCTATCCCTAGTTACTAGGAGGATTGGTATTCGATCTCCTAACGTAATGGGAAGATCCCTTAGACCTCTCCCCTTAATCTTCAACCTACTCTATCCATTTAGGCTTATAAATATTAAGCCTCTCTCCATTGAGAAGGGAGGAAGGACTATAGTACTCTCAGGCAGGTGGAATTTCTCTAGGTGATCCCTACTCATCCTTTGGGAGGAAAACATCATCCTTTGGAGGCTTGGCTTGGATTATTGGATGGAAGTTTCAACTTTGAGGCTTAGGTTGTGGCATTCTCTCTCTATGTATTTCCCTTTATTACATTAATACAAACTATTTCCATAAGTATTGTTGTGTTGATAATATTTAGGATTTTCTTCCTTAACTGATAGTCTAGATCGATTCATATTTAGATATGCTTTTATTGTTTGTTTGTTTCCACATGCTTGACAAGGTTTTACAGCTCAAGATATGAATGCCCTGGAGCTTGGAGCAACAAAGAGGAAAGGATTTGCAGATCTAAGATAATTTATCTACCTATTCCCTTGCATCTCTATTGATCTAGGAAAGTAGATTGTGTTATGTACTTATTTGTTCTAGATCCACTTGGACTAGGGAGATCTTGCTTGAGTCCGCTTGAGTAGATTGTCCATAAACAAATCTGGTGACCATACTGGGGAAGTTCTATAGATTTGATTTCAGTTTAGTTTGATTTCATTGATTTCTTACTAATCCACTTTCTAGACTCCTAAGCCCCTCCCATCATTGGATTTTTTTATTAGAGAGTCTGTAAGTTATTCAGACTCTGTTTGGGATAAATATTAGACCTCTTACCTTTTATTTTTTGGAGATATTTTCACTTTTGTTACTTGTTATTCGCTCGACGCACCTAGTCTGTATATTCCCCACGCCACTGTGCTTCTGATGCACACTACCAGTGGACAGATTGCGTCTCTGGTGCTATCCACCTATTGACAAACTGCGCCACTGGCGCACATTTCCACCATGCAAAGTGCGTATGACGCTCTAGTATATAGCAGCAGAGTGCACCATCCTCTATTACTTGATATCCAGTATAAATTATCTCCATTTGGTTTTTGGTTTGATTTTCTAAGTCCTGTGTGTTGCACCTTATAGTCACAAAACCCCTAGACATAGCATACTATCATTTTCCTCTATTTTTTAGTCTTTTTGAGATTTGGATCCATGTTTTTCCCTTTGAGTCAAAACTAGTGTTTTGCTTGCATTTTTAAGTGAAATGAATTCTATTTTTTTGGGGAGGCGTGAATCATGTATCCTACAGTCATTTTGAACCATATTAAGGTTTTAAGATATTTTTTGGTTTGGTGTGATTAACTTGTTTTAAAGACTTGAAAAGTGTGGGACATCCATGTCTTTTTTAGCCTCTTTTTCTTGGTTTGTGCATCTTGTTTCCTTTACATGCTGAGATATCCAGTGATTGTTGGGAAAGATTGATTCCTTGTCTCCACTTTAATTCAAAGAGAAGCTTGATTTTGTCCCTCTTTTGCTATATTCATGAAATTGGAAAACATAAATATTCTTCTTGCTTTAATTTGATCATTTGACATTCTTGGTCTTACACTCATAAGAAGAAGAAAGGCTTGTTTCATATTTGTGTGCATTTGAGTTAGACAAGATTATTGAGTATTTTTCTTTGTCTTGCATTTGATTGGAAACGTTTGTGAAATCCTTCCTTCCATAGCTTATATGTATCTTTTTCGAGTGTAAAAAGATAGGAAACATATTAGAATTATAGCATTTGGTGTTAATAAATGATCTCTTTTTTGCCACTTTAGGATGATTTGGGCTGCATGATTTTTAAATTTTCGTTTTGAAAAGGTTAAAATTTCATTTGCATGGGGTTATGCATTTGGGAAGAAAATATATCCCTCTCTCCTTCTTAAGTAGGACTTCATAGAAAAGAAGACTTGCATTTTCATATAGATTAGATTTGCATCTTATTTAAATTCCAAGTCTTCACTTCATGGATTCACTTAACCGTGCAAGATAAAATCAAGTGCTAGTTTAAGTTAAAAACTTTTAGCAAATTGTGTGTTAGGTTAGAGGCGTGTTCTGATGTCTTCAAGCATGACAGCTGTCGTTATTTTCCCACACTGCATCCCAGGGGCTTGTAGTTCTTCCACCTACCAATCGGTATATCAAATGGTCTTTCACATACCTTCGGGTATATAGAAAGGTACTTCACGTACTCGATAGTATATTAGAAGTTTCATGTCGTACGACTGTGCATTAAACATCACCACTACGGATTGGCGCTCCCATGTTCCTTGATTATATCGAGAGACCCCATTAGGATTCCTGGAACCATCCGAGCAAACCTTTTAAACGTCTTGTTGTCGCTATACACCAAGAACAGCACTCGGGGATATTACTACACATGTACTGTTAGGTAGTCGAGTTATATGGCCAAGGGTACGGTCCCAATCCTCCTTGGTTAGTTCTATAAAAAATTGGGCTGAGTATAACTGTTGGACCCTATAGTATATCGCGAGTTGTGACAGCTTGACACACCCATGAGGATCCAACTTTTACATCCCTCCTATTCACAAGTTCGCATGTTTCTTTTAGTTTGAGTAGTGTTTCTTGTGCGTGATAATTAGAAGGAATTAGAGAGTTTAGATATGGAAACCTCTTCTGGGACTACCAATCAAGAGGCCCATTTTCAAGGGGTACCTTTTGTCTTTCCTCCAGTTGGAGACATTGATCCTCCCTTTATTGCCACTTTAAATCTTCCTGGATTAACCATAGGATTACCGGTATGGTTATTCAACTCGGTGATTCCACTTGTACCCAATGTTTCGAATGTTAACTCTCCACCACGAGAGTGTCAATCCCAAACTGATTCTTCCCCTTCTTCATCGGATGCATCTTCTTTCGTTTCTTCTTCTTCGCCTGATCAAAGCAGTAGTGTTAGTAATCAGGAGGATAAGAAGAAGAAGAAAAGGAATATAAAGAAGAAGAAGGATAAGAAAGAGACTAAGCATCAACCATCTGCCTCCGATGGCACTCATTCTATTCGAACACCTCGTAGACCCAAGTTCCATTGCAAGCTTTGCAAGGGTGGTCACCTTCTCAAGGATTGTGCCGATCTTTCGAAAGTATTAGAAGAGTGGTCTAAATCCTCCAAACCACCTGTATCATCGGCCTCTGGACATCATACTGATGACACCCCATCAACTATTGACTCTATGGTTAAAGGTCAGAAAGGTAAAGTCAAGAATCCTTGTTTGTTATGTAAGGGCATGCACCTTACTTACCTTTTTCCACACATGGATGAAGCCTCGCAATTGTTGGAAGACATTACTATATCTCAGAAACACCTTCCATCTGGATGTCATAAGTCGTCCCTTGATCCCCCATTGGTTGATGAAGCAGTCAATCTAGCTCCATCCTCGGTCGATCACACTCTTTCTTCAAAGAGTGAAGATGAAGTGGTCAAGTCGATTTCATATTCGCTTGATCCCACTCTTTCATCGGAGAATGATAAGACTGAAGTAGTCACCATGACACAATCTTCGTCTTATTCTACTTTTTCGGTTGAGAGTGAATTGGAAACCATTGATGTGTTCCTTGTCAATTCAGATGGTTCTAGGCAAGGGGAAATCCTGTCCATTTCCACAGGACCTCCTCCAAGTACTGAGGTCATTTGCTTTGATTGGAATAACCTAGCAAAATCCCGTCTTCCTTCAAATGTTCCTTTCCAGATATATGTAGGATTTGCCGATAAGGAAATCTTCTGCACTATAGTTGACGAGGGAAATTATGTTAGTATTTTATCCTCAACTGCTTGGAAAACTATAGGTTCTCCTCAGCTTGTGCCAGTCACTGACCAGATACCGGCTTTCAATAGAAGGCCTACTGGACCTTTAGGGATCCTTCCACAGTTACCTATCACCTTAGGAGTTAAAACTATTTGTATTGGTGTTATGGTAGTCCAAGTTCCCTTAGATTTTAATCTGCTCCTTGGACGTGATTATGTCTATGCTATGAAAGCTATAGTGTTGATGCTCTTTTGAGTGATGTATTTTCCCTATGATGGGAGAATCGTGACCATTGATCAACTTTCCTTTGTGACACCGAATCATCGCATGACTACCAGTCATCAAACGTCCCTAAATGTTCCACATGTTTTAGTGGTTTCTACCCCTTAGGGATAGGGGGCATGTCTCCAGCCTCTGGACATCATGCTGGAGTTCTCCCCCTAGCTTATTATGTTGGGGAGCACACTACCAGCCTCTAGACATCATGTTGGATAGGACCCATACAAGCACAATTTACCTTTAGTTTCGAGCTTGTGTAAAAATGAAACCAATCCCAAGCAAAGTTTACCTTTGGTTTAAAGCTTGCATAAAAATGAAACAAGCCCTCCCAAGCATAGTTTATCTTTGGTTTCAAACTTGCATAAAAATGAAACCAGCCCCACGAGCATGGTTCTTTTCCTGTGTCAAGCTCGGTAAAAAATGAAACAAAAGAAAATGAGCAGAGTTCCCTTTCTGTGTCAAGCTCGTTAAAAAATGAAGCAGATTCCCATGAGCAAAGTTCTTTCCTGTGTCAAGCTCGTTAAAAAATGAAACAGATGGTCATGAGCATGGTTCTAATCCTGTGTCAAGCTCGTTAAAAAATGAAACAGTACCCCACGAGCATGGTTCTATTCCTGTGTCAAGCTCGTTAAAAAATGAAACAGTACCCCACAAGCATAGTTCTATTCCTATGTCAAGCTTGTTAAAAAATGAAACAGATGACCATGAGCATAGTTCTATTCCTGTGTCAAGCTCGTTAAAAAATGAAACAGATGACTGCGAGCATAGTTCTATTCATGTGTCAAGCTCGTTAAAAAATGAAACAAATGACCGCGAGCATAGTTCTATTCCTGTGTCAAGCTCGTTAAAAAATGAAACAGTACCCCCTGAGCACAAATTGGTCTTTGTCTCCAAGCTCGTTAAAAAATGGAACAGATATCTATAAGCATAGTTTACCTTTGGTTTCAAGCTTGTGTAAAAATGGAACCATTCCCAAGCATAGTTTACCTTTGGTTTCAAGCTTGCGTAAATATGAAATCAAATTCACGAGCATAGTTCTATTCCCGTTTCAAGCTCGTTAAAAATGAAGCAGATCCCCTCCCTTTGAGTCGAGTCTTTCACCAAATTTAATATATGAACCTTCAGTTCATTTTCCTGTGCTATTTAATCCGCTTTCTTCTTCTTTGCCTGGTGAATATATTCCTATTAGTAACCATGACTTTGATTGTATCAATAAAAAGAGTAGGCAAACGAAACAAAGCTTGGGGGCATGTCTCCAGCCTTTAGAAATCATACTAGAGGTAAGTCGTCAGCTTCTTGTTCTAGGGGAAAACTTCCAACCTCTGGGTATCATGTTGGGGAAAAACCCGCCAATTGGCATTATACTAAGCATAGTTTACTTTTTGTTACAAGATCGTTAAAAAATAAAGCATATATCATGAGCATTCTTTTCACATATCTTCGAGCTCGTTAAAAACAGTAAGATGGTATTGAGCTTACTTTTCACATTTTTCGTGCTATGGTTGAAACATGAAAAGTGTTTTGAGCTTACTTTTGACTTTTTCGTGCTTTGTTTCAAACATGAAAATATTCCGAGTGCTTTTGATACCATTGTCGTGCTCATTAAAAATTGAGTAAAAAGGTGTGTCTAACGAGTATAGGTTTATCACTTTATTCGGCCTCGTTAGACTACTTCCGGAAAAGGAACTGCGTCGAGTTTACTTTTTAATCCTTTGTCATACTCGGTCATCAACCATGACAAAGTTGTATATGGAGTTCTCTTTAAGCTCTTTTCAGACTCCATAAATATGAAAAGATCTCCAAGCAAACTTGATGCTTTCACGCTTGTAAAAGTATTTGAATGATCGTCTTTATGGTGTTAGTTTACCCCTTTTTCGGACCAGAAGGCACTATTTATGAAAAAGGAGCACTCCAGCCAATCATGACTGGAAGATTTCTCTTTCACGTTGTTTTATTATTTTTCAGGTGAAGAGACTAAATTTTACGAAAAAGAACCTTTGGATTCTTCTTTAGTTCTTTTCAAACTCTCAAAACATGAAATGGCGTCGAGTTTACCTTCTTTGGACTCGTTAAAATATAACATTGAAGGGCCCATTTTGGGATGAACCCTCCTATCCTAGATTCGTGAAACATTTGGGATTGGACTTGTCCATGGGATAAGCTACATCGAGCATCTGTTACCCTCCTCAAGCTTGTTAAAAAAACAAAAGAGGTACCCATCAATCATGATGGGGATAAGGAAAGTATTTGTGTTTCATTGTAATTACGGCAGTACATAGTCACTCTTGAACATGGCACTCATCTGCATATGCATTCAATACTTGGGTAATCCATTTGGCTTCGAGTCCTTCTGATTCCAAGAGTCTTCTTACTCCTTTGGGTTGTCCAAAGAATGATTCTCAAGTCAATACTTCCAAGTCATGCCATGCCCATGTTCAAGAGAGGTTTGGTCATCCATTCACTATCTGCAATCACCTTCTATCATGTCGGTCGTCTCTGAGTCAGTCTCACACATCACTCCACTGTTCGATTCATTCCAAACATCTGTGATCATGTTTCGTGGCGATGATGAGGGATTCATCATGTCCCTCCTTCGACGGATTCATCCTCGTCGACTTCAACACATCATTTGGGGATTGAATCTAGAAACCAATCAAGTACCTTAGGCCTACATGCCTCAATGGCAAGTTACCTCGCTTTCAACATGATTTTACATCATTGGCTCTTAATTGAAATATCCCATCGAGTGTTCGACCTCAACACATTGATTCACATTCGATGGTATGTACTATGATACCTTGGGGATCATCGAAATCAATGGTGGTTTCCCTCGTGCTTGTTAACGGTATACATTAATGACCGGTAATCAAGTGGTTTCTACCATGTTCGACTTCAAGACATTGTAATCACATGTCTAGATTCGTATCATTACGGGTTTAGCTTGAAGAACCTGGGTAAAATTATATCTCAACCAGGTTGCGATGGAGATTGTTTGAGTCATATCACACGGATCCACTTTGTATTGGTCGTGGTCGTGTTATCATCTCATCATGGATCTACGCTTGTCTCAAGTAGCCATGATTGTGTTCAGTCGGTCTCTACTATCATGGATCTGCAGTGTATTGGTCGGTAGCCATGTTATGAGTCTTATGAGACCTATATCTCAGAGTCATTTGCATTGCAACAACTTCTTCCAACCAACGTCCTTGCCTTCAATCCTTCACTTTACAAAGCATTTCGCCTGTCTTATTTCACCAACTTCATGCTTTGAGGGGAATTCTGTTACACCAGAATATCGCCATCATGAGTCATGTGTAACTTCCTTGCCTTAATCCTTGAAGTTTCTTTGGCTGAAAACATCCAGAGCAAGTTGTTGTCCTTATGTATCCACAATGTCTAGTTGCACTAGCACATCCTACTTTCCAGTAAGAGGCACCAGACCATGGCTGGCGCATGATGCTCTCTATCAAAGTGCACCAGTGGCTCTTGTTTCCCTTATGCAACCTGTGTTGATCCCTTCCTGACGCTAGTTTCCTTAATGCAAGGTGCGCAAGAGTTGGCTAATGTGGATAAAGAGGAGCTTCGAGCGACTTCTAGAAGCTTGGTGATATGGAGGTCTATCCCTAGTTACTAGGAGGGTTGTTATTTGATATCCTAACCTAATGGGAAGACCCCTTAGACCTCTCCCCTTAATCTTCATCCTACTCTATCCATTTAGACTTATAAATATTAAGCCTCTCTCCACTGAGAAGGGAGGAAGGACTATAGTACTCTCATGCTGGTGGAATTTCTCTAGGTGATCCCTACTCATCCTTTAGGAGGCAAACACCATCCTTTGGAGGCTTGGCTTGGATTGTTGGATGGAAGTTGCAACTTTGAGGATTAGGTTGTGACATTCTCTCTCTATGCATTTCCCTTTATTACATTAATACAAACTCTTTCCATAAGTATTGTTGTGTTGATAACATTTAGGATTTTCTTCCTTAACTGCTAGTCTATATCGATTCATATTTAGATATGCTTTTACTGTTTGTTTGTTTCCACATGCTTGACAAGGTTTTGCAACTCAATATCTGAAGGCCCTGGAGCTTGGAGCAACAAAGAGGAAAGGATTTGCATATCTGAGGTAAGTTATCTACGTGTTCCCTTGCATCTCTATTGATCTATGAAAGTAGATTGTGTTCTGTACTTATTTTTTCTAGATCCACTTGGACTAGGGAGATCTTGCTTGAGTCCGCTTGAGTAAATTGTCCATAAAAATATCATTATGCGGGTGCACCAAAGCACAATTCCATGCAGTATATCAACACAACAGGGTCACAAGATTCCGTGCAATCAATGAAAGAGGGCGTTCACTCAATGCACCGACTCCATGTTGAAATACTATGCACTAGTGGGAATTTCTCACACAGGTACCCAGTCTCCACGTAGTTCACCAATGCACTAGTATTCAATCAGGTTTCAGAATGCACACGTAGTGGAGCACAAATGCGAGTTCGCCCAGGTCGCAGGAGTTGTTCTGGATTAGGGTTCGTGTGACACCATTCAAACTCTAAACGCTTCCAAATCCATCTCGCACATATCACATAATATAATTGAGGCCTTGGTAATTGTCAAAGGGATGGTTTAGTCCATTTCCTATGGAGAGCAGTGTGAAGAATAAGAGAGAGGGCATGCTAATGATACACATCTCAGGAAACAAGGCCATGATCTTTGAGAAGACACATACGTGCTTATAAAATGAATGGAGGGACCTCATGGGTGGAGTGTTGTATACACTGGCCACCTCACGAATTTTCTGGTAGAGAGCACTTTACGCAACCCACAATACACATAATGCTTCAACATGATACATAGCTCCAAGTGAAGTCTCACACACAACTCCATACTTCAATGTAAATTTTTTTTAAGCTCCATGCAGGTCATAAAGGGTTCACTCCAACACATGTATCAACGTAGGAAACAACACGATATGCAGTAATGTGCATTCAATAGTCACATGAAAGTAGATTCCAGGATTAGGGTTCTCAGATATCCTTGGAGGAGTTCACAAAATGATACGCAACTCAAAATATTCAAATGTATATGCCATACTTTAAAGTTGAGCTCACGGTATTCATTGAGTATGCTGAGATAGGCCACAAATTATGGGTGAGAAGAAATGCCATAGATCTTACATATATGCCATGGCTCTTACATAAATATCACGGTGGCACACACATACATAAATAACAAGCTGATGTAGAAATACCATGCTGGTGCAGAAATATCAAGATCGAGTAGGTCTGGAGCTGGAAGAGAAGGCAGTGCACAAAATTGGCTATAGGTAAAACACAGATGGAGTTCTCACATGCCTAATAACAATATGGGCTCTGATACCACTGTTAGGTTTCCCCTTTGGGCAGGTGAAGAGATTAGATAAACAAACAACCAAATACACCATGAATAATGAACACAAGACAAATAGAATAAGCATGAATGCTCAATGTATTTCTCATTAACCAAATGTACATATAAATACAAGGAGAAATGTCCCTTGGGTTTCATATTCCCAAGTGGGCTATTGGACTCCTGGGTGACTCTTAGTCTCCCTGATGATTATACTCCAACATTAAGAAAAAGAGAAAGAGTTAGAACATTAAACAACCCCTTTTCTCCAAGTTGATATTAAACCCCTAGAACAACCCTATCAATCAATAGCAAAAATAACCCATTCCCCAAACATTCTTTGCAAGTTTGAAACCAACTTCATTCCATCACCCATTGTCCCCTAAATCATTAAAAAATCGAATATGTGAGAATATACTAGCATATGAAGAGTCGATCTTTTTTAGAGCTATCCCAACCTCTAATATCGAGAGACATAAAGTTCATGATTCACTCTTCCTAAGGGAATTCCATGCTCTAAGAACCCCTGTGAAACTTCCTTTTATTGCAACTGCTTGGCCAAACAAATGGAGGATTTCCTGCCTTGCTTATGGCCTAAAGGAATTGTGGAAGAAATAGATCCCAAATCTCCTGTCAAGCCCTAGATCTCTTGATAAGGTCCTTTGTTCCTAGTTCTAAGGATGTACCTCCTCGGGACATTTGTGGGTTTTAGATCGAGTAGTTGGGAGGAATTTTGTTATACTCTCCACCCAGGTTCAAATCATACTATGTGACATGTTATGTAACCGATATGGAACCAAGGTTTCCTTAATTATTCATGAATATCAGGAATCCGTATTTTTCATGTGAAAAAAAGAAATGCAGAGGTTCTAGATTTTCAAGCGGCGTCTCAGATTCTCATTTGTGGAAGGTGGCTCATGCATTCAATAGTCTCATCAATTTCAGAACAAGGATTAGGATGAATTCTATTCATGTCAGGATCAAGCTTAACTATTTATATGCCAGAATATTCAACAAACGGTGGAAAACAATACCCCACAACCTCAGTCTTCAGTCATCTGGAATATATCCCTGAGTTGTGTTTTCTTGGTATGCTTGATGCATGCCTTATACAAAGTAAAAAGGAACTTAAAGCAGGTTTATCTATGGTAGGATATAAATAATAGGTCAAACTAAGCATAGCTTGAGTGGTCTTAACAGTTATGAACATGCATTGTAACATCCCAAATTTTCATAAAAATTTAAAATTTTTGAATGCAGCAATAATTATGATAATTTAAGATTTGCGGAATAATAAATGTTAATTGATACAGCATTTAACAGCTGTAAGTACTATATATGCTTTTAATTTCTATTCTTGCAGCAGTATGATAATGACAGTTTTAATGTGTGATTAGTAAACATGACTATGAAAGTCAAAATTATTGAAGAATCGGAAGTTTGATGCGACACTATTTCCTTTTGCATTGATGCTGACAGTTTGACTTTTGATGAAAAGGGTGTCCTACGAGGTACCGTGAAGCTTACTTAGCTATAATGCTAAAGCATCTTGAATGTCCTATGTGCAGACGACAGGTAAGAATGAAGTACGTGTAATTCAATTTTTAGCGTCATAAATAAGTAGAAAATTATAATTTCTGTTTGCGACCATCTGGGAAGAACAGGTATGGATTTCACTGTAATAGTTACTGTTTCAAGTATCATTTTACAATTTCATAGTGTTTAGAATAGTACCGTCTAAGTTTAGTCATATGCTAAAAGTTTGGTCACTAAGATCTTCAATGTGATAGTCGCTGGCCTTTTGTTGTCTTCAGACAACTAAGTACCTTCAATGCAAATTTTAAAGTTTGTAGTGAGAGGACGTAACAAGCATACATAATCTCTGATTATATTTATAATAACCTTTTCCCAAAAGATTTAAGAAATGTCTAATCTATAGACTACCTATACTTATAATAAATGAAATTTATATGTATACTGACAATGTCACTAGTCTTGTGTTAAGTCTCTTGTGTATGGACTACAACAATTTTGATGTTATAATGTTGATTTAAACATGATTGTATCTATTTATCAAATGGCATAAGGGAAACTTTGTCAACATGTAACCAAAGTTGTCCTAATAACTAATTATCTAAGTTATACTTTTATCCATTAAATCCACAATATAAATTTGGGATTATATACACTTTGAAATGTTTATATATAACAGTATGAAATATAACCCTATAAAATCACATGTCTCTAACTCAACCTATCTCGGAACTATATACTAGTTGGTTGATAAATATAGGAATAAATATCGTGAGAATAACTCAAGGTTCATACTACGTAGGAGTTTTGACTTAATATAATATGTAATGTTATAATGTCATGAATTTTGTTTTTAAATTCATGTCGTTGGGATGAGAATACTGACATAACAATGAATGTTGGCAGGTTGGCGCAGCTGGCTTATTAATATGATACGATCGTTAAACCACCGGGAGATCGTTCTTCGATTTTTCATTCAAGACTTGGCATGATGATTCTCGGTGACGAGGATCAAACCACTCCACGTAGTGTGATAACATTATAATGGTGAATGTTGTGACTAAATCGTAGTGATATTTTCTCCGAGCTGGAAGTGGTAACTATCCAACCTGATCCAAGTGATCCAATGTGGCAAGTATCCAGCATGTGAAAAGACAGTGCATTGAAAGTTAGGGTTGTTCATCCCAATGCAAGGTATGCTGGCATAACTTCGACAGTTGATTAGTAATAACGTTGTCCGTTGGATCAAACCCTAGCGATGGATCGAAGTTTTGGTTTATGAGTTTGGTAGTTGAGGGTTATTATCTCCATTGTTATCAGTCTGTGGCCGACAAGCTGCCAAATTTTTAGCCTAGACTTGTATGAGGTTCGACCTCGAGACCTATGGCTTGAGAGAGTTACAGTTGCTCTTCCTTCTGTAATTAGCGTCATTTGAGACGTTGTAAACTTAGTTTGTATTGTTTAAAAGTTGGGAGTTCTGGAACTCGTTGTTGCAGTTGGAATCCACAGCTTTCCTTGGTGTGAAATGGACGGAGGGTTGCTTGACTTGTTTTCAGTGTGGGTTCTTCCTATAGCTGATTAAAGTGAACAACTTTGCTATTTACTGCACTGTAAGTTTTTGCAACGATATAACTATTCTTTCACTTCGTTTCTACTTTTGTTTTGAGAATATATTAGTCTTCTGAAGTTTCTCTTTCGTTTCCTATCAGCTATAGGTTATGCAATAGAGGAAATGGGCAATGGTTCTGCAAGGTTGGCGAGCTTTCAACCGGTAAGCTCTGGGTCTTTCCAAACCTTGTAGGTGCTATGTGACTGTGTTAATGAGGTTTCGAAGGTTGAGAAGTTGGTCCCGCCATGACTCGTCATTATTTGTTATATGGAGAACTTCAAATCATCCATTTGTAAACCCAATGATATTATTGTCGATATTGTAAATTTGGTTTGATTAAAGGTCGTTGGTTCTTTACCAATTGATTCACCTTCGTTGAACTGGAGAGTGTAAGACTCGACCATAACAAGGGTTTTAAGAACTCGTCTCAAAAATAGTTTTAGGTATAAAGCCCTATGTCTGTCGTTTTGGAAAAACATACTGTAACAGTCGTTTTCTGGGCATATCGTCTCTGTTTACTTGTAGTGGAGACTTATAATGGCTTTAGCCATTGAGACACGAATTGTAATGTTCAAGTTATACACATGATGCATGAAGTCGAGGCTCGTTTTTAAAGATTACACCTCCGTCATTTGTAAATGATAACACAATGTCTCTGTCTAGGTTTAAGTGGTTGGAATTTATCTTATGAATCATGTTTTGTCAACTTATTTCAAGATCACGAAAAAGTAATGGAAGTCTAAAATTTCTTTGTAAAATAATAGAGTAGGTTTTTGTTTTGCTATGGAAAGAAATAATGGGCTACGCCCAAAATGACGATTCTTGTTGATTCAAGTAATGTATCAACACCAAATAGATAATGGGAATGAATGTATAAGTCGGGTCTGTATAAAAATAAATCGTACTTCTGTAGGTTGGCTCTGTAAGTGTTTTAGTTAGAGTTTAAGTTCTATGTCAAGATAGTAGCTGTAAAATGTATGATGTTCGAATAAAAGAAAATTCAATTGTAAAGAGAATAAAAGATCAAACCCTAAATTGGTTTCCAATGTTTGAAAAGAAAATAAATGTTTGTCAATGATTTTTCCAAGGATCTTTGGTTGATCCAAAACTTGTATATGTAAGTTTGTGATACGATAAAAGAGAAGTGAAACTAACTAGATACTATTATGAAAAATCAGTCTGAAAATTAATACTTACAGTTGGAATTTCTAACAAAGGAATATTGTATTAATTTCATTATCTGTTCGAACTGTAGATTTATAAAAATGATGGAATAAGAAATACAAGCAGTATGTGTGTATGTGTAAAGTGAAAACTGAGTAATATAGAATTGCTATATAATGCTATCGTTTGCAGCATGTGAATGATGATGATAATACTGTTTTAATTTTGTACTATGGTGTAAACATGGTTTGTCAAATTTCATTTAAATGTTACATAAACTAATAGAATGAGTAATCTATAATATATATGCATAAAGAAGAGAACAACATTTATAATTTATGAACAATGTTGTAATTTAGGACCATTCTATACAGTAATTTACTACTGGAAAATATAGGCAGAGTAGTAAAACATAATTTCAATCATTGTTCTATCTATTCGAATCATTGGCATTTGCCTATCCTCTAATCTATTTTAATTTGCATATCTCTACTAGAGTATGATGCTTCAAAACAGCATGTGGAAAAATAGGGATATTGGTTTATCAATTCAACTTTAACATTAAAATTAAACATTCAGTCTTGAAACATTTCTAGAATTAGATTCTTTTTCGAAAACAGGAAAACAGAAAATACTAGTTAAACAGAACAAAATTAATTATTGAGAATAAGTTAGAAATTCTGTAGAACCTGAGAAAATATGTAGGGCAACAAACAACCCAAGAAAACTGTTCCACCCAACCAATTCCAAAAAACAGTCAAATACTGTCTTAGGACCCCCGAGCCTATTCACTGAACCACCAGGAGGAAGAAACTTAGGAATGAGGACTTCTTCTTACTGTAGCAATTCACTTTTGAATCTTCAATAGATAGCAATCCAATAGACTTGAACCAGCATTTCTGGTTCCTCTCAGCAATATTGCAGACTCAAGATTACAGTCACCACTAACCTCCCTATTCGAATCTCTCTTGTAATCACTCGATTCACAAGAGGAAAATATTCTGCAGAAATATTGATTAAAAGCTACCTACCCAATTCGAATTTGCCTTTATAGGCTGCCTATGCCTTTTCAGACATTACTGGGTCATTAAATGAGCTGCCTGCTCACTCCCTCCACCTGGGAGATAATGCCCTATTTTTAGGGGTATTTGTCCCATAACCAACAGCTAGTGGTGTGATGCAACTGTTGCCATGTGTCCCATACCTTCCAACATCTTCCATTCCTCCTAATAGGTCATTGAACACTCATTCAATAGTCCTCTTGGGTGTTTGTCTCCTAATTAATTTATTTAAATAATAATATTCAGTAATTACATTCATCCATGATCAAAACTGATCATAATTACAAAACTTTGTAATTAAATTTAACATAAAGTATTTCACAATAAAATAATAATGTTCATAAATTTGGGTAGGTGACATACACCCCCCCTTAAGTCTCAACATCGTCCTCGATGTTGGCTAATCACTCCTTGAGTGTTCCTGAAATAGAGTTGGGTATGCTACCTGCATATTACTCTCCAACTCCTAGGTTGCCTCTTATGGGCTAAGGTGCTTCCATTGCACCTTCACTTGCCCAATGTCGCAATTTCGGAGAATAGCTTCCCTCCTTCTGAGGATACAATCCGGTTCCACCGGAAAATATCTGTCTTGTCCCATCTGTACATCATTCCAGTTTACAACATGAGTAGTATCGTGCAGATATTTATTTAAAAATGATATATGAAAAACATTATGTATTTTCAGGTTAGGTGGAAAAGCCAGTTGGTATGCCACTGCTCCAACTTTAGATAATATTTCAAAAGGACCGCAATACCTGGGTGCCAACTTGGCACAGCTCCCCAATTTCAGTGAACTCTTTTTTGGTCTTACCTTGAGAAACACATGTTCACCCACCTGGAACTCTTTATGAGTTCTTTTTGAATTTGCTTGACTTTTCTGCCTATCTTGGGCAACTTTTAAATGTCCTTGCACCTATTTCACAATTAGTTCTAACTCTTGCAATAATTCAGGTCCTAAAACAACTCTATTTACTGGATCATTCCACGAAACAGGTGTATTACATTTCCTACCATAAATAATTTCAAAAGGACTAAGTCTGGCCGATGCATGATAATGATTATTATAAGCAAATTCTGCTAAGTGCAGATAATCTTCCCACTTACCAGGTTGATCCTTAACATACATTCTTAATAAATCTTCTAACACTTGATTTACCCTTTCTGTCTACCCATCCGTCTGTGGATGAAATGCTATATTGAAATTTAAAGTTGTATTCAATCCCTTAAATAGTGACCTCTAGAAGTTTCCTGTAAACTTCGAGTTGCGATTTGAAATTATTACTTTCGGTATTCCATGAAGTCTAAAAATCTGTTTCATAAAAATTTCTGCAATATCTAGGGCTTTATGCGTGGTCTTCACTGGTATAAAGTGTGCTGCCTTGCTGAGTTTGTCCACCACCACCATGATAGAATCATGTTGTTTCTGATTTTTAGGTAATCCAGTAATGAAATCTATGCTGATCACTTCCCATTTCCAGCTTGGTATTGGTAATGGTTGCAACAATCCAGCAAGATGTTGGTGCTCAACCTTCACCTTTTGGCAGTCCAAGGATTTTGCGATCTACTCTGCTACTTCATCTTTCATTCTGGGCCAATAGTATTCTTTTCTCAGCATAGTGATGGTCTTTTGATATCCTGGATGACCAGAATAGTGACTTTTATGCATCTCATTTAATATCAGAAATTTTATTTTTGGTATATCTGGTACATACAATCTGTCTTTGTACAGTAATAGACCGTTTTCCTTCATTCTGTAATCTGCCATACAATTCTCAGAATTGTTATTTGCTGTCTTTTCCTTCATTTTTCTGTATTCTTCATCCGTTTCACCTTTCTCAATGATCTGATTTTCCAAATCAGTCAAGTAAGTACTGATGGCTGAAATAAAATTCAGTTTTGTCTTCCGACTTAATGCATCTGCAACTTTGTTTTCCTTCCCTTTAATATGTTGAATTTCGAAATCATACTCACTTAAGAATGTCAACCATCTTGCTTGTCTAGCATTCAAGTTTGTTTGATCTAACAAATATTTCAGACCCATGTTATCGGTAAATAATGTAAACTTTCTGCCAATAAGGTGGTGATGCCACATTTTTAAGGCATGGATGACTGCCAGTAACTCTAAATCATAGGTAGAGTAATTCTTTTCATGTACTTTCAGCTTAATAGATTCATATGCCACCGCATGTCCTTCTTGTGTCAAGAATCCACCGAGTCCATCATTGCATGCGTCTGTACAAACTACAAAATCCTTGTCGGGGTCAACTATCTTCAAGATAGGTGCTGTCGTCAAAAGTTCTTTTAATTTCTTAAATCTGTCAACACACTTTTGATCCCAGACAAATTTCTTCCCTTTCTTATGCAAGGAAGTTATGGGGTTGGCAATTTTTGAAAAATTCTCTATAAAATTTCTGTAATACCCCATAATGCCCATAAATGATCTTACATCCGACACATCTTTAGGAACCGGCCAGTCATTAATGGCCCTTATATTGTCAGGGTCAACCGAGATTCCTTCTACTGAAATTATGTGTCCTAGATACTGAATTTTGTCTTTGTGGAAGTCACACTTACTAAATTTGGCATATAGTTGGTGATCTCTTAATACTTGTAAGATAATCTGTAAATGTTCATCATGCTCTTCTTTGCTCTTTGAGTACCCTAAAATGTTGTTTATAAACACAACAGCAAACTTGTCTAAGTATTTATGCAAAATATTATTCATCAAACACATAAATACAGTCGGGGCATTAGTCAAGCCAAACGGCATGACTACGAACTCGTAATGTCCATACCGAGTTCGGAAAGCTGTTTTGAAAATATATTCATCCTTAGCCCTTACTTGATGATACTTTGATCTTAGATCGATCTTCGAAAATACTGTTGCTGCATGCAACTGATCAAATAGATCATCTATGCGGGGCAACAGGTACCTATTCTTGATCATCATCTTATTAAGCTGGTGATAATCTATGCACAGTCTTAAGGTTCCGTCTTTCTTCTTAATAAAGATGACAGGTGCTCCCCAAGGAGACACACTTGGTCTAATATACTTCTTGTCAATAAGTTCCTTCAACTGTGATTTTAATTCGTTTAACTCCAGTATGTTCATTCTGTACGGAGCTTTAGAGTTTGGTACTGCTCCTGGTATCAACTCTATGGTAAAGTCTAAATCTCTTTTGGGTGGTAATCCTGGAATCTCCTCAGGAAATACATCTTTAAAATCCTTTAGGACAGGTATGTCCTCTAATTTCAGTCTATCCTCTTTATCCATAAACTCATCATTTACTAGGTTTACTGCAAACATTTGGCATCCCTTCCTAATTTCCCTCTTAACTTGTATGGCTGAAATCTGTCTAAGGGTTACCTTCCCTGGAATGCCTTTTATTTCTACAGTTTTCCCTTCATCATTTAAGCATGTAAAACTTTTTCCATAACAGTCCAGGATGACATGATGGGCTTCTAACCAGTCCATCCCAACGATAATATCATAAGACCCTAAAGGTAGAATATTTAACTTAATTCGTGTTTGTAAATGATTCATGGACAACACACAGTTTTCTATAAAATCTGATACTTTCCTCTTTGTTCCAGTTGCTAGTCTAACTAGCCATGATTTACTAAACTTTTCAGTTTTCAGTTTAAGAATTTTCACAATATCTGGTGATATATAACTTAAACTAGCACCTGGGTCAATTAAAACAGTAACAGGATGGTCATGTATCATACCTTCAATCTCTACCATGGAGATTTGATGATCTGCTTGCTTGTTGTCAAGTGCTACGTTAATTCTTGGCATCTCCCTTGCTACGTCTCCAACAATAGGTTTAGTCTATATAGAGTTGATGTTGTTTGCCTTCCACTTCCTTAAGGGGCATTCTGATGCGTAATGGGGGCCTTGACATTCAAAACATTTAATATGTGTCTTTGGCTCACTAGTATTGGCAGTATTAGGTGCATTTATGGGTGCTGTAGAATTCTGCTGTGAATTATTTCTGGAATTATTCCCTTGATAATTCTGGTTCTGAGAATTTTTCCTTTGAAATCCGGAATTTCCACTGAATCTAAAATTTTTCTTTTTCTGCTCAAAATTGTTGGGCTTATGATTTTTCCAGTTTGACATTCCTTCTCTTTTCCGATTGGTATCATAATAGAAAACTTCCTTTCTCATAGCCTCCTCCAATGTTTTAAGACTGTCGTACTCAATTCTGTCTTTAATGCTAAAAGGTAAACAACTTAGGTACCTTTGAATTTTTGGTTTTTCTTCTATGAGGTATGGTACATATCTCAGTAAGTTCAGAAACTTACTGTTCATTTCTTTCATATTCATACCTCCCAACTTCAAATCATAGAACTCTTTAGATTTTTCTTCGTAGTACTGCTCAGATAGATACTTCTTTTTGAAATATCGTTTGAAAGCACTCCAGCTTACATCTTTATCTTTGATGCCCTTTACCCTTTTGATGTCCTGCCACCAGATATCCACTTTTCCGATCAAGTTATATATCGCCATTTTTTCCTTTAAGAACTCTGAATAGTTGTAGATCTAGAAGTATTTCTTCATCCCTGACAGCCAAGCTTCAGCTGTCTCACCCTTCTCAGTTTCTCCATTGAAAGTTGGAGGTCTTATCTTCTTGAATTCTCCAGAAATCTGCTCATATTCCTTATGATTTTTCCTTCTTGGTTTGGAGTCTCCTTCACTGTTGTCACTGGTATAGTTACGCTTCCTTTTGCGTACTTCAATAGCATCTCCCAATGAAGTTGAGCTATCTTTTACTTCGCTGATTTTTATGTTCTGATTTTTATCAGTGTGAGGCATGTCCTCAACTTTGGAAATATCTTCATTGTTTCTCTCTTGTTCCTCTGTTTGGTTGTGTTCAAACAGCACTTGATTTAGTTGTTCTTGTGCTTGTACAATCATTTCATTATCTAGTTTCACAGATCTGATTTATGCTTTTAAATCTTGAAAGGCACGTAACAGTTCCGTCGAATTGTTATTTATTTCCCCGTGACCTTCCTCTACATAGTGTTGTCCCGAACTGTGACTGTTTGGCTGAAACCTGTCGCTTAAATGTTCAGCCGAGTTCTCCATACCTATAACTGAGATAATTTCTAAATAACATAATAATTAAATTTTCAAGTTAGTACAATTTTCTGTTGTATGAAAATTTTCTGCTGTGTGTTTTGGACCTCATTCAGGCCTAGAGTTCGAATCTGTGCTCTGATACCACATGTAACATCCCAAATTTTCATAAAAATTTAAAATTTTTGAATGCAACAATAATTATGATAATTTAAGATTTGCGGAATAATAAATGTTAATTGATACATCATTTAACAGCAGTAAGTACTATATATGCTTTTAATTTATATTCTCGCAGTAGTATGATAATGACAGTTTTAATGTGTGATTAGTAAACATGACTATGAAAGTCAAAATTATTGAAGAATCGGTAGTTTGATGCGACACTATTTCCTTTTGCATTGATGTTGACAGTTTGACTTTTGATGAAAAGGGTGTCCTACGAGGTACCCTGGAGCTTACTTAGCTGTAATGCTAAAGCATCTTGAATGTCCTACGTGCAGACAACAGGTAAGAATGAAGTACATGTAATTCAGTTTTCAGCGTCATAAATAAGTAGAAAATTATAATTTCTGTTTGCGACCATCTGGGAAGAGCAGGTATGGATTTCACTGTAATAGTTACTATTTAAAGTATCATTTTACGAATTCATAGTGTTTAGAACAGTACCATCTAAGTTTAGTCATATGCTAAAAGTTTGGTCACTAAGATCTTCAGTGTGATAGTGGCTGGCCTTTTGTCGTCTTCAGACAACTAAGTACCTTCAATGCAAATGTTAAAGTTTGTAGTGAGAGGACGTAACAAGCATACATAATCTTTGATTATCTTTATAATAACCTTTTGCCAAAAGATTTAAGAAATGTCTAATCTATAGACTACCTATACTTATAATAAATGAAATTTATATGTATACCGACAATGTCACTAGTCTAGTGTTAAGTCTCTTGTGTATGGACTACAACAATTTTGATGTTATAATGTTGATTTAAACATGATTGTATCTATTTATCGAATGGCATAAGGGAAACTTTGTCAACATGTGACCAAAGTTGTCCTAATAACTAATTATCTAAGTTATACTTTTATCCATTAAATCCACAATATAAATTTGGGATTATATACACTTTGAAATGTTTATATATAACAATATGAAATATAACCCTATAAAATCACATGTCTCTAACTCGACCTATCTCGGAACTATATACTAGTTGGTTGATAAATATAGGAATAAATATCGTGAGAATAACTCAAGGTTCATACTACGTAGGAGTTTTGACTTAATATAATATGTAATGTTATAATGTCATGAATTTGGTTTTCAAATTCATGTCGGTGGGAAGAGAATACTGACATAACAATGAATGTTGGCAGGTTGGCGTAGCTGGCTCATTAATATGATATGATCATTGAACCACCGGGAGATCGTTCTTCGATTTTGCATTCAAGACTTGGCATGATGATTCTCGGTTACGAGGATCAAACCACTCCACGTAGTGTGATAACATTATAATGGTGAATGTTGTGACTAAATCGTAGTGATATTTTCTCCGAGCTGGAAGTGGTAACTATCCAACGTGATCCAAGTGATCCAATGTGGCAAGTATCCGGCATGTGAAAAGACAGTGCATTGAAAGTTAGGGTTGTTCGTCCCAATGCAAGGTATGTTGGCATAACTTCGACAGTTGATTAGTAATAACGTTGTCCGTTGGATCAAACCCTAGCGATGGATCGAAGTTTTGGTTTATGAGTTTGGTAGTTGAGGGTTATTGTCTCCATTGTTCTCGGTCTGTGACCGACAGGCTGCCAAATTTTTAGCCTAGACTTGTATGAGGTTCGAACTCGAGACCTATGGCTTGAGAGAGTTACAGTTGCTCTTCATTCTGTAATTAGCGTCGTTTGAGAGACTGTAAACTTAGTTTGTATTGTTTAAAAGTTGGGAGTTCTGGAACTCGTTGTTGCAATTGGAATCCATGGCTTGCCTTGGCATGAAATAGACGGAGGGTTGCTCGACTTGTTTTCAGTGTGGGTTCCTCCTGTAGCTGATTAAAGTGAACAGCTTTGCAATTTACTACACTGTAATTTTTTGCAACAATATAACTATTCTTTCACTGTGTTTCTACTTTTGTTTTGAGAATATATTAGTCTTCTGAAGTTTCTCTTTCGTTTCCTGTTAGCTGCAAGTTATGCAATAGAGGAAATGGGCAATGGTTCTGCAAGGTTGGCAAGCTTTCAACAGGTAAGCTCCAGGTCTTTCCGAACCTTGTAGGTGCTCTGTGACTGCGTTAATGAGGTTTCGAAGGTTGAGAAGTTGGTCCCGCCATGACTCGTCATTATTTGTTATATGGAGAACTTCAAATCATCCATTTGTAAACCCAATGATATTATTTTCGATATTGTAAATTTGGTTTGGTTAAAGGTCATTGGTTCTTTACCAATTGATTCACCTTTGTTGAACTGGAGAGTGTAAGACTCGACCATAACAAGGGTTTTAAGAACTCATCTCAAAAATAGTTTTAGGTATAAAACCCTATATCTGTCGTTTTGGAAAAACATACTGTAACAGTCATTTTCTGGGCATATCGTCTCTGTTTACTTGTAGTGGAGACTTATAATGGTTTTAGCCATTGAGCCACGAATTGTATTGTTCAAGTTATACACATGATGCATGAAGTCGAGGCTCATTTTTAAAGATTACACCTCTTTCATTTGTAAATGATAACACAATGTCTCTGTCTAGGTTTAAGTGGTTGGAATTTATCTTATGAATCGTGTTTTGTCAACTTATTTCAAGATCACGAAAAAGTAATGGAAGTCTAAAATTTCTTTGTAAAATAATAGCGTAGGTTTTTGTTTTGCTATGGAAAGAAATAACGGGCTACACCCAAAATGACGATTCTTGTTGATTCAAGTAATGTATCAACCCCAAATATATAATGGGAATGAATGTATAAGTCGGGTCTGTATAAAAATAAATCGTACTGCTGTAGGTTGGATTTGTAAGTGTTTTGGTTAGAGTTTAAGTTCTCTGTCAAGATAGTAGCTATAAAATGTATGATGTTCGAATAAAAGAAAATTCAATTGTAAAGAGAATAAAAGATCAAACCCTAAATTGGTTTCCAATGTTTGAAAAGAAAATAAATGTTTGTCAACGAGTTTTCCAAGGATCTTTGGTTGATCCAAAACTTGTATATGTAAGTTTGCGATACGATAAAGAAGAAGTGAAACTAACTAGATACTATTATGAAAACTCAGTCTGAAAATTTAATACTTACAGTTCGAATTTCTAACAAAGGAATATTGTATTAATTTCATTATCTGTTTGAACTGTAGATTTATAAAAATGATGGAATAAGAAATACAAGCAATATGTGTGTATGTGTAAAGTGAAAACTGAGTAATATAGAATTGCTATATAATGCTATTGTTTGCAGCATGTGAATGATGATGATAATACTGTTTTAATTTTGTACTATGGTGTAAACATGGTTTATCAAATTTCATTTAAATGTTACATAAACTAATAGAATGAGTAAACTATAATATATATACATAAAGAAGAGAACAACATTTATAATTTATGAACAATGCGATAGTTTAGGGCCATTCTATACAGTAATTTACTACTGGAAAATATAGGCAGAGTAGTAAAACATAATTTCAATCATTGTTCTATCTATTCGAATCATTGGCATTTGCCTATCCTCTAATCTATTTTAATTTGCATATCTCTACTAGAGTACGATGCTTCAAAACAGCATGTGGAAAAATAGGGATATTGGTTTATCAATTCAACTTTAACATTAAATTTAAACACTCAGTCTTGAAACATTTCTAGAATTAGATTCTTTTTCGAAAACAGGAAAACATAAAATACTAGTTAAACAGAACATAATTATTTACTGAGAATAAGTTAGAAATTCTGTAGAACCTGGGAAAATTTGTAGGGCAACAAACAACCCAAGAAGACTGTTCCACCCAACCAATTCCAGAAAATAGTCAAATACTGTCTTAGGACCCCCGAGCCTATTCACTGAACCACCAGGAGGAAGAAACTCAGGAATGAGGACTTCTTCTTGCTGTAGCAATTCACTTTTGAATCTTCAATAGATAGCAATCCAATAGACTTGCACCAGCATTTCTGGTTCCTCTCAGCAATATTGCAGACTCAAGATTACAGTCACCACTAACCTCCCTATTCGAATCTCTCTTGTAATCACCTGATTCACAAGAGGAAAATATTCTGCAAAAATATTGATTAAGAGCTGCTTGCCCAATTCAAATTTGCCTTTATAGGCTTCCTAGGCCTTTTCAGATGTTACTGGGTCATTAAATGAGCTGCCTACTCACTCCCTCCACCTGGGGGATAACGCCCTATTTTTAGGGGTAGTTGTCCCATAACCAACAGCTAGTGGTGTGATGCAACTACTACCATGTGTCCCATACCTTCTAACAGCTTCCATTCCTCCTAGTGGGTCAGTGAACACTCATTCAACAATCCTCTTGGGTGTTTGTCTCCTAATTAATTTATTTAAATAATAATATTTAGTAATTACATTCATCCATGATCAAAACTGATCATAATTACAAAACTTTGTAATTAAATTTAACATAAAGTATTTTGCAATAAAATAATAATGTTCATAAATTTGGGTAGGTGACATGCATTTCCTCTTAAAAAAGTCATATACTCAAATTTGGAGGAGATACGTTATATACATCTTACTAAACTTTAAAAAATATATTATTATTATTATATTAGAAAGATTAATATTGTTTATTTAGTTTGTAGTATTATATAAATTCTTTAATGTTGTTTTTAAAAAATATTTGTCCCGTGAGAAGAAAATCTCTACTTACCTAGAGAAGAAAATATCTACTTACCCAAAGTGGTTTGTCTTGACCTTTTCAAAAATTAGGTAAAAATTAAAGAATAACATGGGAACCATCAAATTCCCTAAATGACAATTAGGTTTTGAATTAGCTTTTGTAACTACCCTGTGTAATGTATAAAGTCAATTGCTTCCATGTACTATGGGAGGGGGAATTTTTTTTTTTTTTTAAAGAAAAGACTGAGAATACTTGTGGCTTTTATATACTTTAATACTAAGCAGGAAAAGTTTTGGATGAAATCTTTTGCTAGAGATATACATTGTTTCCTTGTGTTGATCCATGGACTTTTCTTTGGAGGTTAACTTGGAGGCGGTCATACTATAACAATATATAACAATATTTCACCAGTATTTGATTTTGATCATGTTGTATATTTAAAAATGTTATTGCTATATTATTTATATGGTATTGTGCGATCAACCAAAATATCACCTTAATTATCAAGTGTGTTTTTGGGTGTTTTGCTTATCTCTATTTTTTCAAAGTCAAAGTAATTATTTTTTCCTTTAGAAACTGGGATTGGTTTGAATATCTAGTCATCAATTGTGATCCTAGTTAGGATAATTGAATTGCATTTTAGGGTTAATATTGTTTAATTACATATATTAAATAACACACAAATAATAGAAGAAAACTCATAAACAGCGTATTCAATCACAAATGATAAAAAACCCACTTGATGGTTGTTGAGCCATAATTTGGATGGGCTCCCAATAATAAATAGGGAAGAGCCTAAGCATGGATTTTTCTTGAGAGAACCTCCTATGTTGACAAAGGTTAGTCAAATCCATCAACAACTCCATCACCATGGATGTTAAAATGTATGTAGTTGAATTACAACCGCTTAGTCACCAATCATGTGACTATCCAACTCCTTCATCCTCCAAACCATTAAGTCTATAATGTCCCAAATAATCAAGGAAGACTAATATTTAACGCCTATGAACTAGTCCATGTGTTCAATTAGCTCAAACTATGTAGATTTGAAATTGTTAGGATATTCCTATACTCCATCCTAGTCCTAGCAACATTTTCATTATTTGCATTTTCAGTAATGCATGCACTTTTAGGGTTTGCATGCATTTGCATGCATCCTAGTCATCAGTACCAGCACCTAGCCCTCAGTTAGCTATCCCCCAGAGCTTCCTTCCACTCAGTTTCAACCCTCCTAGAGCTTAGTGTGCCCTCCTTTCACCTACTGCATGAGAAAGGCACCCTTCCTTACCTACCATTCAGTTATCTTCAGTTCTCTCCTTGATTTAAGGCTAGACTGACTCTCAACTGATTGTATCACTCTAATGGACCTCCAATGAGACTTGACTGCCCATTCTGACTTCAATTAGCTCCTCATGCACCCTCCACTGAGCCTCCTTCATTGAGTTTGTTCCAGTTACACCTACCACACTCAGTTAGACTCAGTTTGACTGATGGTTGACAGTTACTTGAGCATTGATGACTCCACTGATGATGAGATAGACTACTAGTTGTGCTCCGATGACACTCCAATGATCTTTTGATCACTCCATGAAGGCTAATTCGAATTGCCACCTTAGGAATTCGAATCCTCATGCATTGTACTATTTATTTGTCCATATTGTGATTAATTAATTAGTGTGTGTGAAGTTATTTTGCTTCTATCCGAGTTCTACTGTATTATTATTCTGTTGCTCATTTTACTACATTGACCACTCTTAATCTTATTCCTATATTCTTTCATTGTGAGGTATACATCAACTCTTAGATCTGCTGTGAGGATTTTCGCATGGTATCAGAGCATGTTGAGAGTATTGTTTATCTCCATTCCTGAGAGTTTTTTGCAGGTTATTATCAAGATTTTGAGTGCAGCAGTTTCTGCACTTTTGTAGCAGTAGCAGTTGCAGATATTTCTATTGTTTTTGCATGTCTTCTACAACTTCCATGAATTTCGAAGAAATTCCTCTTTATCTATTCAACTATGTTGAATGGAAACAAAAAATGATAGCATATTTGAAGAGCCATGATCTCTTTGATTATTGTTTTGAAAGAGAGTACGAATCCGCTGAAGAAGAGAATGACTAGTTAGATGAAGGTGGAAGAGCTATTGCAGCCATGATGTATGCTATGTCTCGATGCATGGTATTCCACTCCCTTGATGATGTTGAATCTCCAAAAGAGCTATGGGCCCACCTGGATGAAATATTTGGCAGACCGAATGAAGGGATTGGTCCAAACCCTTTCGAGAGCAAGCAAAGTGATGCATTTTCCCTCCTTGACGATCTCATTGATCATGAATCAGTATCAAACATATCTCATATTTAAGTTGTCCAAAAAGAAGAAGAACTTGCAGATTCTACACTCATGCTCCAAATTTCTTCTATTTTGAATTATGTGCCAGCTCACACTCTAGAAATTGTAGAAGGTCCTAAATCCTCTCTTGCACCAGAGTTTGTTGGTCTGCATCATGATCTATTGAATGTTTCGGAGGTCAAATCAGCTATTGGAAGTAATGCATTCGCTCTCCTCAAGCAATCACCTCTTATTTACTACTATATGATCATTATTCCATGCTTTCAGAAGGTTATTGAAGAATATGGCCATTGCCATTCGCTTGGGATAATTTCTCATGCATTTACTGGTTTTGATCTCACCTCCTATGGTTCAAAGGAGATCTCAAGAAACCATGATTCAAGTCTTGGATCTAATTTGGATTCTAAGCAATTACTACTTGGGATAATCTCTCATGCATATGATGGTTTTGATCTCACCCCTGTTGGTTCAAAGGAGATCTCAAGAAACCATTTATCAAGTCTTGGAGCTGATTTGGATTCCAAGCAATCATTATTATTTGATGGTTCTTTTTGGCATAATCTCACCCATGATGGTTTGAAGGAGAAGACAAAAGACTATCTGCACATTCATAGATTTGATCCTACCTCAGCTGATTCGAATCACAGGTTCAAGAATCATCCTCATACTTTTGGATTTGTTCTCATCACATTCAATCTGAAGAGAAAGTACAAGCACATGCTTTCTGAGCATGATCCACTTCTTCCCAAGAAGAAGATACCTCCAAACATATGACCAAGCATCACACCTGCTTGAGTTTGGAGCTTTTATTTTTGTGTGTGCCTTACAGTCTATTTTGAGGGGGGGTATTTTTCCCATGAGGTTTTCCCCATTTCCTCGGTTTATTGAGTATTATTATTCATTGTATTGGGTGACCTTTGGTCTTAGTTACCAGGGCCCAGGATGGATTAAGGGGGGGTGTTAGGATATTCCTATATGCCATCCTAGTCCTAACAGCATTTTCATTATTTTCATTTTCAGTCATGCATGCACTTTTAGGGTTTGCATGCATTATTTAGGGTTTGCATGCATCCCAGTCATCAGTCCCAGCACCTAGACCTCAGTTATCTAGCCCCCAGAGCTTCCTTCCACTCAGTTTCAGCCCTCCTAGAGCTTAGTGCGCCCTCCTTTCACCTACTACATGAGAAAGGCGCCCTTCCTTACCTACCATTCAGTTATCTTCAGTTCTCTCCTTGATTTAAGGCTAGACTGACTCTCAACTAACTGTATCACTCTGATGCACCTCCAGTGAGACTTGACTTCCCATTCTGACTTCAGTTAGCTCCTTATGCACCCTCCAATGAGCCTCCTTCATTCAGTTAGTTCCAGTTACACTTAGTTACACCTACCACACTCAGTTAGACTCAGTTTGACTGATGGTTGACAGTTACTTGAGCATTGACGACTCCACTGATGATTAGATAGACTACTAGTTGTGCTCCGATGACACTCCAGTCATCTTTTTATCACTCCATGAAGGTTAATTCGAATTGCCACTTTAGGCATTCGAATCCTCATGCATTGTACTATTTATTTGTCCATATTGTGATTAATTAATTAGTGTGTGTGAAGTTATTTTGCTTCTATCTGAGTTCTACTGTATTATTATTCTGTTGCTCATTTTATTGCATTGACCACTCTTAATCTTATTCATAAATTATTTCATTGTGAGGTATACATCAACTCTTAGATCTGCTATGAGGATTTTCAAAAAAATCACAATAGGAAGAGGTATCATCAATAAAAAAATTGGACATATAAGATTGAATTATAAGTCATTAACTCCATAGTGTACAATGAGAAAAGTTGTCATTACATAATTATAATGCATCTATCATATAACCCCTATTGTATCACCTTATTCATCTCAATTATGTTACCAAAACCTAAGTCATAGGTTTCATAAAGCGCCATCATCATATCCGAAAAGGGGAAGTGATGTAGCCAATAAAATTTAATTTATTCACGATATATAAAAACCATGCAAACACATGAGAGTGGAAAAATAACAATCATTTATTCCTTCTCCATCCTAACTATTACAATGAAGGTTCAACCTCTTATAACCGATATCTTAGATTTTCAAAAATTGCTAATTTTAGAAAATTCTCGCATGACTCTAAAACTGACCACTTACTTAAAGCTAACTAGAGAGACACTAGTTGTCAACTCGTTTTTCTTATTAGGTGCATAAACTAACAAATAAATGATAATTACAAATTTTTAAAATCCCGCAAAAACACTAAAACCCCAATTTGAGGCACTATATGAAGGAATTAGGCCTAGAAAAAAGTGTCAAAAAAGGTTTGATCAGAAGGAACTTATTGGTCACTACAGTGAACTCTTTGAAACACAAATTTGATCACAAACGGATAAACGAGTCAAACGTTACAGCCCTTGGAAATCCCTGCATTATTTCTTCTTCTTTTTTTTCTCTTTTTTTCCTTTTAAATTTTTTTTAGCCCACATAAATCCCTGCATCATTCTCCTCTGGTTGAAAAGAATGCATCTCTTGCAAGTTACTATTTTCAAACTTCTTCCGCTTATCGGGAGCTAGATTCAGCAAGTCCTCCTTTGTAATCCATGTACTCTCTGCTGGTGCTAAGCCTTCCCACTAGACCAGGTATCGGTTGTGTTGGAATTTCCGAGTATGAAGGATCTTCTTATCTAAAATATGTGCAATCTTTTCCTTTTTCTTGCTCGAAATGTCCTATTGCCAATCCACCTCCGCCTCACTGTCATCACCCAGGTCGTCCCCATGGAAGATATATAAATTAGAAATGTTAAACACGGGGGAAATATCAAGATCAGCTGGTAAATCGACCTTATAAGCATTGCCATTACTTTTCTTGAGAATCTTGCAAGGACCAATTTTTTTATAATTCAATTTGTGGTAGCTTCCTCTAGGAAACAGCTCTTTCCAAAAATAAATCATCATCAAATAACCTTCATTGAATACTTGATGTTGTTAGTGAGCATCTTTTATAATTTTGTTCTGCTCGTTACTGGCATGTAGCTTTGTCTCACTTGTTGATGTAATGGTTGAATGTGTTCTGCAAAGGCTTCCCCGTCATCATTGATTCTATCCCCAAACAGTAGCTGCACCAAATCATGGACACCCATAGGATTTCTATCGTAAACAATCTGAAATGAACATTTACCTATAGATCTATTCACTAAGCTATTATAGGCGAATTCTGCTTGAGGTAAAGTCAAATCCCATTGTTTGGGCTTCTCTCCAACAATGTTTTGTAAGAAGTTTCCCAAACTCTGATTTACTACCTCAGTTTTCCCATCTATTTGGGAGTGCTAGGAACTACTGAACTGTAATTTGGTCCCCATTTTCTTCCTTAAAGTCTTCCAAAAATTACCCAAGAACCGAGTATCTCTATCAGGGGCAATAGTTTTTGGAACACCATGCAATCTATTCTAAAAAAAAAAAACAATTTTGCCACTTTTGATGCATCACTAGTTTTCTTGCAAGCAATGAAATGAGCCATTTTATAGAACCTATCAACAACCACAAAAAATAAATCATTACCTCGATGTGTGTTTGAGAGCCCCGACACAAAGTCCATGCTCATATATGTCCATGGGTTTGTGGGCACTAGTAGCGGCATGTACAACCCTATATTTTGTGAATGTCCTTTACCCATTTGAAAAATCCTACACCGTGCCACACACCTCGTTATATCATTTTTCATCTTCGGCTAGTAATACTCATCTTCAATTAAGGATAGTGTCTTATCCTTTCCAAAATTTCATGCCAAGTCACTACTGTGAAGTTCTCTGATAATATTTTCTCTCGTAGAACCAATTGGAATGCATAGTTATTTTCCTTTGAAGATGTAGCCATCTGGCATAAAATATTCACCCTGAATAATATCCATGTTCCCGGCAACTAGATTCTTCAATTGTTCCACAATCTCCCCAAAATTGTTATCAAACGCATAGAGATCCTTCAATGTAGTAAACCCATTTAATTGATTTTCCATGGTTATCAAAAGAACAGTGCACTGACTCAAAGCATTTGCAACTTGATTCTACCTTCCTGATTTGTGCTTCAGAACAAAGGTGTAGACTTGAAAGAAAGAGACCCATTTTGAACGTCTAGTGTTCAATTTCTTTTGGGTGTTTACATATTTTAATGCAATATGATCGGTAAATAATTCGAACTCTCTCGGCACTAGATAATACCTCCAATGTTGCAATGCTTGCACAATTGCATAAAATTCTACATCATATGTGGAGTACTTCTTTCTTAACTCATTCAACTTTTCGCTAAAAAATGCAATTGGTCTACCTTGGCTAAGTACATCTCCAATGCCTACATGCGAGGCATCACAATCTACCTCAAGCAATTTATCAAAATCTGGTAAGGCTAATATAGGTGCCTCAGTTACCTTCTTCTTTAGAAACTTAAAACTTTCCTCAGCTTCATTGGTCGTCTTCTTTGGAGCAATCTGTTATGGGTGCTAGCCTATATTGCTAAAATTTTGAATAATTTTTTGGTAAAAGGTGTCCAACCCATGAAAACTTCTTACCTTTGTTATGCTCCTAGGACTAGGCCACTCCAAAATTGCTCTAACCTTATTTGAGTCCATCTTGACTCCTTCTACTGAGATGACAAAACCTAGAAATACCAAACTTTCTTGCAAGAACCTACATTTCTTCAGGTTTGCATACAGTTGATGTTTTTTCAATGTGTCCAATATAATATTTAAATGTTGCAAGTGATCTTCTTTGTTGTTACTAAAAATTAGAATGCCATCAAAATAAACGACAACAAACTTACCAAAATAAGGTTGAAGCACAATATTCATCAACCACATGAAGGTACTAGGTGCATCTGATACCCCGAATGGCATCACCATCTATTCATATAGTCCATCCCTGGTCTTGAAGGTAGTTTTCCATTCACCCCCTTCGTGAATCCGGATTTGGTAATATCCACTTTGCAAATCAATTTTACTAAAATACTTAGCTTGGGCTAGCACATCCATCATGTCGTCCAAGCATGGTATAGGAAACCAATATTTGATGGTAATTTTATTGATTTATCTGCTATATGTGCACATCCTCCATGTATTATCTTTTTTTGGAGTCAACAATGTTGGTACAGAACAGGGACTCATGCTTTCTATTACCAAACCTTTCTTAATTATAAGCTCTATTATTTGTCAGTTGAGCTCTGCATGTTGTGTAGGACTCATCCTATATGCTTCCTGATTAGGCAAAGATGATCATGGGATTAGATCAATGTGTTGTTGAATATCCCTCTTTGGTGGAAGACCATCGGGAAGTTCATTAGGGATAATATCAACATAGTCTTTAGTACCTTGGCCACTTCAGTAGGTATTGGTATGTCTTCATTGGCTCCTTTTTGTAGTACTAATGCATAGAAAAATCCCATTGCTTTCATTTCCTTAATAAGCTCTCTTTCTGAAAACATATTCTCAGCTTTCCCTTCATCCTTAAGGGGCAATAAGACAACTTTTTATCCATCCTTCCAAAAGGTATAGGTATTATTTTCTCCATCATGCATAACTTTTCCGTCATATTTCCAAGGCCTCCCCAATAACAGATGACATGCATCCATTGGAATGACATCACACCATATTTCATCTTTATAAGTCTTATTGATGGAAAAGTTGATCAAATATCTTTTATTAATGGTGATTTCATTCCCTTTTTTGAACCATGCAATTCGGTAAGGATGGGGATGTGTTTCACAGCATAATTCCAACTTATATACTATCTATTTGGAAACCATATTCTCACAACTACCACTATCAACAATAACTTGACATACCTTTCCCCCGAAAGTGCACTTGGTTCGAAAAATATTTGTCCGAAGCCACGAACCTTCATTGCCGCCATGTTGTCTTTACTCTTTTTAGAGAATCACCATTGACCTTTGAATCATGACATTCTCCCCCATATCACGAAGGACTTCAGATGCAACTACTTCTTTTTCATTCTCAGCTTGGACCAAGTTTAAACTACGTTGGTGTCCTTGCTTTGACTCTTGCATGTTATAACTTGAGCACTCAAATGCTCAATGACCCTCTACACCACAACTAAAACACATATATGGTCTTCCTCTAGCACCACCATAACCTCTACCCATATGAAATCATCTTCCTCGTAGTTGATTCGAGTTATCTTTTCGATGATCTTATGCTTTCTCAACTCCTTGGGATAATTCGACTCCGCCATAGTTAAAACCATCCCATGAGGCAGACGATGTACCCCTCCTTGCTCCTCTATTCCTTTGAGAAAATTGCCCTTTTTTTTTTCCTCGGCCTTTAAGGCTAATTGATATGCCTCTTCCACACTATGAACCCTATGCATGCTCAATTCATCTTGAATAGAAAATTTCAAACAATTCACATACCTTGCAGCCAGTTTCTCATCAGTTTCATGGTGATCCACATGAAGGGACAACTAATAAAACTCATGTGTGAGTTCCTCCATGGTGCACAGGTTTTGCTTCAAATTCTAAAATTTATTAAAAAGGGTCTATTCATTGTCTAAAGCCAAAATAATTTCTCGCAATTTTGTCCTTCTGCTTGACACCATGATCCCACCAGATCATGGCGTGACCCTTCAACTTGGTGCAAGCAAATTTCACCTTCTTTTCTTCTACTGTAGGCTTCCATTCAAAAAAAAATTCCATGGTGTTCAACCAATCTATTAACTCCTCTGGTTTAAGACTCCCTGCATATTTTGAAACTTCCATTTTGATCCCATCATTCCTCCCTTCTAGAGCCCTGAGCATCCTTTCTTCAAAAGGAAAGCACTCTAATTGTTCTTCTTGAAGTTACATGTGATGATTCGCATATCCTTAGTTAGTCTCCTCATCAGACACTTCTCTTTGTATTATTCTCTGATTAGCCAACACGTTTGTAAGATCCGCTACTTTCCTTTGGACGTTTTGCATATCTTTACGCATCTAAGCAAGATCTGCTCTTCCCCTTCCTCTCCCAACCATCTTCCTTCTCCGATACTAGATGATGTAGCCAATAAAATTTAATTCATTCACGAGATCTAAAATCCATGCAAACACATGAGAGCAGAAAAATAACAATATTTTATTCCTCCTCCATCCTAACTATTACAGTGAAGGTTCAATCTCTTATAACTGATATCTAAGATTTTTGAAAATTGCTAATTTTAGAAAATTCTTGCATGACTCTAAAACTAACCACTAACTTAAATCTAACTAGAGCGACACTAGTTGTCAACTCGTTTTTATTATTAGGTGCATAAACTAATAGATAATTGATAATTACAAATTTAAAAAATCTTGCAAAAACACTAAAACCCCAATTTGAGGGACTATATGAAGGAATTAGTCCCTAGAAAAATTGTTGAAAATGTTCAATCAGAAGGATATTATCAATCACTACAGTGAAATCTTCAAAACGCAACTTTGTGTTAAATTTGATCCCAAACGGATAAACAAGTCAAAAGTTATGACCCGTAGAAGTCCCTGCATTATTATTTTTCTCTTTTTTTTTCTTTTTTGCTTTTTTAATTTCAGCCCACGGAAATCCATGCATCAGGAAGTATCATCCCATAGAAAGAATCCACAACTGAATTGAATCAAATCTCATGAACTTCAACATCGACCCCTATAAACAACTTCGTTGTATGATTGAATTGAACTATCATTCAAAGGCTCCTCTTCCACCAACATATAAAATTGATTTGTAATATTCCTTTGATATTTTGATTTGGACCTGTTCAATAATTATGGCCACATTACATACATTATCCTCTTACGTACCTTCAATGGCAACCCATATTATGGGAGGTACCCCATATTATCCTCCTTACGTACATAACACCAATGTTCAATGATAATATGGTTTATTAGTGTTCTCCACTATATTTTTTTTCATAGTAATATGCAACACTAATGGAAAAACAAAACAGACAACATAAGAATCTACTCAGACATAGCATACACACAATGTACCTTAGAGAAACCCATATTAGGTGAAAATCTAGCAAAATGTGAGTAGTCTATTTGGCTTCATGGAAGTTGCCTTTTAGCCAAATTTTCCACTTTTATTTTTGGCCCCTTTTGGTATGCATGATCTCTTCTCCATGATTACATCTTCTATCAATTTCCCTTGTGCAACATGCACCAAGTCTTGTACTGCAAGTAAGAGTTATCCTTCTTCTTTCTCATGGAGCATAGCTTGCTCATAAAGTTTTAAGTTCTACACATTAAATTTCTAATAACTATGCATGTAAGGAGGTAAGTTCATTTAATAAGAATGGGTCCTTACAAGTTGCAATGCTTCAAAAACCCCATATAATAGGGACTTATATTCTTCCTTGGTTTATGTAACTTTATCTTTTTTCAGGTGCAACCAAACTTCATCACCCATTTGTAATTTTCGCTTTTCTTTACATTGATTATGTAATTTGCTTATATCTAGCTTAAGACTCCCTCCGTCTCTCATAGACCTACAAATGGATTTGCTTAATTTGTTTTATGGACTTCTCACATTTTTTTAGCATAAATTGACATTGACAATTCCTTCCCTTCAAGTAGCCCACAAGTAACATCGAAAGGAGAAAGTGTCAAATAACCATAACATGTTTTGAATGAAGATATTCTTGTATAATAAGGTATAACAAGTTGGTTGTAAGCATGTTGAATGTAGATCAATTTATTTTTTGCTTGTGATTATAACCTCTCAAATGTTGTATTACTACTTTATTTATTACTTTAATCTATTTGTTTATGGATGGAAGGTCAATGATATTTTCAGTTTCGTGTCCATCCTATTCCACAACGTATTCCAAAAGTTAGAAAGGAATATCATCTCACTTAAAGAGACAATTTCCTTTCTGAAATGGATAGTATGATTTCTATTTGCAGGCTAACCATGGAGAGTGTTGCTTATAATCAAAGTTTCTCATGGACATATCAATATTAGAGTTAAGGGATGTTTCCCAATTCGTGATGTCATTTCTACCCTAGATGATTTCAATGGTGGAGGTTATCCTATGTTGCAAAAGAATGGGCGATGTGGAAAAGAGTGGTTTGTGCACTCAATTGGCATTGTAATGGTTATAAAAAGGTTTTGGTCTTTTTTGTCATTTAAATTTGGTCTTGAAAAACTTATGACCCCACTAAAGTGCATGCAGCCAGTGAAAATTTTATGAGCTATTTTTTTCATTTTTCATATTGCATTTTTAAATGATTATGTAATTTCTATTTTGTTCAAAAATGATTAATCCAAATTATTATTGGATAAATTTATTTAATTTAATACCAATTTTTTCAAAAAACTATATAAAATCCTTCAAATTTTAAATAATTTTTGGAAAAACTATATAAAATCTTCAAATTTTAAATAATTTTACACAACTGTAAAATTAATTTTTTTTAATCATTAATAAAAGTCACCAAAATTTTCAACTCATAATATCATGTTCCTTGTAAATGCATAAGAAGTTAGCTAAAAAGAATTTTTAATGTAGAAATATTGGGAATAAATACACTATAACATAAAACATGAAAAACTTTGTGTGATACACTGAATCCATTTTGCTATTTAAGGGCTTCAATTTTTTATGTCAATTGATAACTTAATTTAACTTTGATAAGCTTAAGATGCACATTCCAAGGCCTATTTGGCAAGAGGGGCCTTTCAAAGGTCGAAGATAGTGGGATGAATTGCGCCCCAATAGTTTGGACGTTCATAATTTCCTACTGATATTGTTTTTTATCGTTGATTTAATCGGGCACACCCTTCAGGGAACGAATGTCTAAAAACATATGTTTTAGAGAGAGTATTCATCCAGATTTATTGTAAGGCTGAAACTATTTGTTACTGATTTTAGGGTTGCATGTATGTTTAGGATGGCTGAAACTTTGCTTGAGACACTTGACATCGTCCCTTCTTCAATGATAGTGGGATGAATTGCGCCCCAATAGTTTGGATGTTCATAATTTCTTACTGATATTTTTTTTATCGTTGATTTAATCGGGCACACCCTTCAGGGAACTAATGTCTAAAAACATATGTTTTAGAGAGAGTACTCATCCATATTTATTGTAAGGTTGAAACTATTTGTTACTGATTTTAGGGTTGCATGTATGTTTAGGATGGCTGAAACTTTGCTTGAGACACTTGACACCGTCCCTTCCTCAATGATATATTTCTTAAAAATATGATATGACATCATCTCTTCTTCAATGATATTTCTTAAAAATATGATATATGATTCCTAAGGATCTTCTCAATCCTCTTGAGTTTAGAAGTGCTTTGGCATTAAATTTTAGTGATCGGGTTATATATTTGTAGAAGATTCATTTCGAAATTATATTTCATTGTTTTAAAAGCTATTCTATGGTCTTTCAAGAGATCATTGAGTTGGATATACTATCACGGATTTATGGATTTACAATTTATTGGATTTTTATTTTTAAATTTGAAGGTTTTTAATTTTGTTTCAACACTTAATATTGTGCCACACTACGTTATCTTAATTAGAGGTTTAAGATGAATCTATACTAGTTAGGAAAATATTTCAAACAAATTCTATCAACTTCTCATCTCCATTTGCTAAGAAACTACACTAATACCTTTTCTCTTTCCATTACTACATTCCCCTAATAAAAAACTATCACATTCTCCTCTATTGGAACAAAGATTTTGATTTCCATGAACATTGTCCAGCATTAAATTTTATTTCAAGAAAAACAAAGTAGCACTCTATGTGGCAATTGAGGTAATTTCAACCTTTTCCTGTTTCATGGAAACTTTGCAACAAAAATCCCGAACAATGTTTTGCTTCTCCCATTCGTACTTCTTATTAACTGTGTTTTCTTATTACCTGATGTTTTCAACTAAGTTTTTTGCCAACTCTTTTGACAGAAAAAACTTGTCTAGAAAACCCGATAGCAATTTTTATTTGACCAGGTTTTTCTTATTGGGATTTAGAATGTTGCTCCCTTGGGAATCAAAAAGTTGCTCCCTGTAAGAAAAACTCACCTTATAAAATTCGATCTTGTTTTAAACTTAGACCCTTAGATATATATTTTTGGATCTTGGGGTCATTGATGCATTTCTGATATTGTGTCTTCGCATTTTGGGAGGTTTTTTCCCTGGCGCAAGGGATGAAAAAAGCTTCCCCAATTTTCTTACCAAGGCACCATTGGTATTTGCTAAGAAGTTGGCCTTTTAGTGAAATTTGCTAGTGTTCTTATTGCCATCTTCTGGTTTATGTTATATTTTTCTACAACATTACATCCTTCCTGAAATCCTCATGTACAATAGGTGCATAGAATTCTATTAAAAGTAAGACTTGTTGTTATTCTTCCTCATCGGTCAGAGATGGTTCATAAAGTTTTAAGCTATAACCATTATTGCCTACCTATTCTATCTCATGTACCTAAAATAGATATGCCTTGTTCGTGCTATGAAATTTTCAACCTTCATAACATTACATAAGACCAACTCCTCCTTTCCTTCATGTTACCTATAAGTAACCTAGAAAGGAGAAAGTTGCAAATAACCACAATAGTGTTTCAATGATCCTTGTAGAATAATATTTAATCTAGTTGTAGAATTTTGATTATAGATCAAACTCTCATCTTAAGATTTTGGATTTTGGATGCTTCCAACTATAGCTTCTCAAAAGTTGCATCGATTTGTTTTTTATTACCTATATTTTCCCATCTATTGTTTTCTCTTATTGGGGTTGCTAATACTACAAAGAAGGAAATTTCAAATTAACCTAACTACATCTTCTTGCATCTTGAGCCAATAAACATGCTTTTACAAATTAATTGTTTTATTTCCAATGCCAAAGTGACTAGAAACTTTGGAGGTGTAGGTCTCCCTCATGCCTTGCAATCTTTCTCCCTTGAGCATGCAAAAATTTCCCAATTTGTAAAACAATTAATCTTGCAAATAACAATTGGTGTTGCTTCTCTTCTTTGGAATCCACATATTCTTCTTGATTGAAAATTTGAATCCACGTATTCTTCTTGATTGAAAATTTGAATCCACATATTTTGATTGAAAATTTGGTATAATCTTTCACATTACATTAAGTTGTTTGTTATCCAAAAATTTCAACAATTTATTTTGATTGATAACACTTATATTATTTATTATCCAAAAACTTTAACAATTTATCTTGATCTACAAATTGAATATACACACTTCAAATGACTATGTAACACAAGGTTAGGTACTGCATTTTTATGATAAACTCATTTGGTGTATAAACTAAAACCCATTTGGACTCATTTGGTGTATAAACTAAAACCCATTTGGTGTACAAACTTAGACTATTTGTGCATCTCAGTGCTTTCCAAACATTTTAAATAGACTTGAAACTTTGTTTAAAAGAAAAAGTTTAAAGGCGTTATTATTTTTATTTTTGATGGGTTTTTGGTCATAATTTAGTGATGTTTTGGTCACAATTTGATGATGTTTTTTTAATAAATCCAAATTTTATAGTGTTCAAATAGTAAATTTGAATGCATAAATATGTACAACATTCTTAAAAACCCTAGAACACCCAATTTTGACAATTTCAACACTATGCCAGTGGAATTGGGCATTCGAGTTTCCGACACCCATTTTCCCCATTTTCTCCTTCGGATTCCCTTGAACTGCGGCAACTTCACTGAGCGGTTTTCAGTTCTGTTGTGGCCGTTTTGATTTGAGGGTTTAGCCATCTGGGGTATATTCGGGAATCGAACTCAGGACGTGGTCGTGAAGTCTTAGGGGATTTGAACTCGGGACCAAGGGGAAGCATGATGTGTTTGGTGTCGGGCAGTAGAGATAAAGAGACAGAGAGCGTGTGTTGTGTGCGTGAGATATTTTGCGGAGTACACTTCGCCGCTAAGCTATAACAGATATTTCATATACGCGTATAATTATCATACATGCGAATAGATTTACTTCGCCGCTAAGGTAGCAGATATTTTATATACGCGCAACTTAAGAACTTGTGATTTATAGTACTTGCGATTCGATTTCGTTCGTGTGAACCTCATTTGATGAGCGCATCACTTTTATTTTAAGTCAATAACATAACATGTTTAGTACGGTCACACGAGACATAACATGTTTAGTACGGAATACGGAATATGCTTTTCGTTATCCAACAATATTCATTATTATTATTTTCAATAATTAGATGCAACAATTTAAGTCATAATCCAAAACATATAAAAAAATAATTTTACCAAAATAGTATCAACAAATAGTCAATAACATACGTCAAGCAATTAAAATAAAACTTTAAAAAAAATATGATAATTTTCATACATTTTCTATATATAAACTTGATAAAACTTAATTATATTTATATATTTATTTCAATGTCAACCTTGGTTACTCTTGAAAATTCCCTCGTGTATTCTTAGCTCAAAATAATAAGAAATACCCTCGTGTATTATTAGCTCAAAATAATATCCTCCAACAATAAGAATTACCCTCATGTATTGTTATATTGTTAGCTCAAAATAATATGTTCAACAATAAGCATGAAATGAATGAGTCTAATTCCACAATTTTGCTAAGCATAGAAAATGTGTTAACACCATTTGGGACTTAAAGGACGAAGCTAGTATTTCACAGTCTGGTTTCCACAAGCTTAGCACAATGGGGACCTGACATTTTAAAAGAGTTTATGCCTAGCCACTTGGTGTCTCGATGGCTCAGATGATGAATATTCTAGGTGACTACCTAAAGCAAATGATGACCATTCATGTTGATTGTATCGCTCTCACTTCTCCTGTCACCTTGAAGGAGATCAAGGATGCTTTGGGGCAATTACAACATGATAAAAGCCCCGGGCCTAATGGGTGGGTTACTGAATTCTTTGTGGCTTTTATGGAACTCTTTGAATTGGATATTCTTGCGGTTGTGGATGAATCCCGGCTTAAGGGGAGGATTTTGGCTGCTACCAATGTCACCTTTATCGCTCTAATACCTAAAACAGAAAGGGGACAAACTTTTACCGATTACAGGCTCATTTCACTCTGTAATGCTTTTTACAAAATCACAACGAAGGTGGTGGCAAACAGGATCAAAGGTATTTTGTCAAATGGTATTTCACTGGAACAACATGCTTTTTTAAAATGAAGATTAATTCAAGATGCTATCGGTACCACACAGGAGATTCTGCACTCAACCAAAATCAAAAAGATTCTGACTGCTATCTTGAAGATTGATCTTCGTAGGGCATATGACCAGGTAAATTGGACTTTCCTCCATTTGACTCTTTTTCATGTTGGTTTTCCCCTAAACACGATTAACTGGATTATGGCTACTGTGTAGTCCATTTCCTTTGTTGTCCTTGTTAATTCTTTAGCATCCTCTTTCTTTCGTCCAGAGCGGGGACTACGACAGGGCTGCCCACTTGCCCCTTTATTATTTCTACTGGTGGTTGAGGGCCTTGGATGTGCTCTTCATAAAGCATTGGGTCGAAATAATTTTAAGGGTTTTCGCCTCTCTACTAGCCTTGTCATTTCCCATTTGTTGTTTGTCGACGACATTCTGATCTTCACTAATGGTTCTCGAGGTGACATCCTTTGTTTAAAAAGTATTCTTAATTTATTCACGGGGGCCACAGATATGTCTGTCAATTATGCAAAATCATCCATCTCCTTCTTTAACTTCGATGATGCCACAAAAGTTTGGATCTCCAAGTAGGTTCCATTTCCTATTATCGATGTTGATGGGGGCCTCCCCTACCTAGGTTTCAACATCCGCTCGAACTCATATGGAATAAGGATTGGTTATGGATTATCGAACACTTCGAGGGGAAGATCCAACTCTAGTGCAATCAATGGTTGTCTAAAGGGGGGAGACTCATCCTCATCAAAGTTGTACTTGAAGCAATACCCGTTTATTGGTTATCCCTGGCAAGCATCCCTGCTAGCACTATCAAGACTATACATAAGATTTGCAGTAACTTCTTATGGAGGGGGAATAACACTAACTCATTCCACTGGATAGCATGGGATAGGGTCACCCTACCCAAAGCATGGGGTGGTCTGGGTATAAAACAGATTGGGACCTTCGAGAAGGCCTTGGTGGCCAAAACTCTCTGGCGGTTTATCATTGTCGACAACCTATGGATTAATATTATCGTCTCAAAATATATACAGCCTCTATCAGTTGAGGATTGGTTCAGGACTGGAGGAGTTTGCTCTCGTCCATCCTCGGTGATGTGGAGGGCCACCATGGCCTCTTTTGATCTTATAGCCATAGGTCTACAATGGTTGATTGGTGCTGGTAATATTCTACACATTGGGATAGACCCGTGGATTGGCTGCAGGGGCTCATATAGCCTCCCGAAACATATGATTATTAATATACAACAGTCTGGGTTTATATTCCTAGATCATATTGCTGACCCGGATGCTTCAACCATACACCAACAGGGTTGGAGGGATGTCGCTTACTTTCACTTTCAGGGACATGATCTGTTTTTATGGGATCTTTACATCAAGGCTTTAAGGGATTCCTCCATTCGCCTTACACAAGGAACGAACTTACTTCGATATTCACCGAATACCATAGGTGGTACATACTCTTCAAGTATTGGTTATATGATTATCCGTGATTTGGATCTTGTCTATGACGTCTGCTGGTGACACGATGCACTGTGGTCTATTAAATGTCCGCTCAATATCAAGTTTTTCACCTGGGCCGCTTTTCAGGACCGCATTCCTACTTGGGACAGCCTTCAACGCTTCTTTCTTGAAGGACTAGGAAGATGTCCCCTTGTAAGGTTCATTCTGAATCACTCACTCATCTCCTCATCGAATGCACTTATATTCAGTAGCTTTGGTGTCATATTCATCATCTTTCGGGTCTCCCTCCCATTTGGTCGGGTTCCACGCTTTCTGAGGATTTCATTCAATTGAGGTCCACGTCTACAACTCTTTCTTCTTGTGCTCTACCTTTTATTGTCATATGGCATTCCTGGAAGGCTCGGAACCACACCATTTTTCATTACTCTTTTTTTCCACCAGATATTTATGCCTTGCGCAATATGGGATTGGCTTAGGAGCACCCACCTACTATGCAACCTCCATGTATCTGTTCTATTTTTGTGGAGCATATTCACAGAGACACCCCTTGGGGATATTTCGGTGGAGCAACACAAGGAAATCCATCTGTGGGGGCGCTAATGGCATCATCTTTCTCTCTTCTACTTATTGGTACAAGTTTGTTGCATCCACTAGTTATAGCACCAACAACTGTGCAGAGTTGTTGGCTCTGAAATTTCTTTTGCATGCGGCCATTTCGAGGGCTATCCAATGCATACAAGTTTTTGGGGACTCATCCCTTATCATTCAGTGGATGAAATCTAGATGGAATCCACAGAATATTCTGCTGTCTCCAGTCTATGAGGAGGTCTCGAGACTTGCTGCATCGTTTGCTCGGATCTCTTTCTGCCATATCTATAGGGAACAGAATTTTATGGCAGATGAACTATCAAAAAAAGGTATTCTTCTTGGAGATGGCCTCTGACAGACTTGGTCACATGATCCTGGGGATCACTTTGGCCTTGGACCTATTCTGTTTTGATATCTATTTCTGTTTTTTTGGCGGTGTATGGCTGGGTGCCATGTACACATGTTTATTGATCATGCTCTTTTTTATCTCTTTTTGAACCTATGTTTGGACTCTTAAGGATGCATTATAATACATCTGTCATTTTGGCAATGCCATAAAGAAATGTGGTGTATATCAATTTCGTGAGACCTTTATGGTCATGTAAAATGTTTCTCCTTTATATAAGGTAGGAATGCCTTTTTTTCCTAGGAAAAAAAAATATAATGTAAATGGTTGGTTTGCTATTCATACATCAATTCATTGTTTGGATGATTAATGCTAATGTCTAGCTTAGACAAGAACTTCCACTCAAGTTTAGTGTCAAACATAGTTGAAATCGTAGAGCCATATCTTATTTTGTAATTCACTTTATTAATAAAGTGAAAGTCTTTTATTTAGTTGTTGACTCTAATAAAGTGTATTTTTAATACACTAGTAATTTAAACTAATCTCAACTATACATCTCATCGTGATATTAGGTCTTAGGTAGATAGGTCTTCAGCTCAAGTATATAAACGCAGGTCGAGGTATAGGGTAAAGACACATTCATTCTTCACTCAAATACAATTTGGTCATAAACTCATTTGATTAGCAAAGTTATACTGTCGAAGAGGAGCCCAATTCAACAACTAGGCATAATTTAGCAAAACTGCAGCAACAAAAGAGGTGTGTCATGGCATAGGGTAAAGACACATTCATTCTTCACTCAATTACAATTTGGTCGAAAACTCATTCGATTAGCAAAGTTATAGTGTCAAAGAGGAGCCCAATTCAACAACCAGGCATAATTTAGAGAAAATGCAGCAACAAAAGAAGTGTGTATAGTTGTATGGACAGTTCCATAAAATCGACATACAAAATAGGTCTATATAGTCGTACATATGACATATACCATGGGCAGCGACCAATAAGGTATTTCTCAATTTATGGTAGGCAATTTTCCTCATGAAAAATGTGCAGATTTTTCCCTATTTGAGTGTATGGTACAACTATTAGCTTCAACAATTTATGGAGGTTTCCTTGTAAGCTTCGATATATTACTGAAAATCTGATTTGAAGGAGTAAATTGTCTATGTACTATGTGTATGCTTTTGTTGTTCATTTTCTAGCTATATGTGTGATTATTGTTGTGTGAAGAATTTAATTTCTACAAATTAAATAATAGCTTATTTGTTTGAGAACATAAGGGGCTCCATTTGTTGTCCTTATTAATGGAACTCCCTCAGTTTTTTTTTTAGCCTCTAGAGGGCTACAACAAGGATGATCTCTATCACCATTTGTGTTCCTATTGAGTGTGGAAGGTTTAAGCAGATTAATTGCAATGGATAGATAAGTCATCGAGTAGAATAAAAGGAATTAAAGTGGTAGATCAGATTATATTGATGCTATAATGTTATTTAGAGAAGGTATTGTTCATGAATCAAAGGTTAAGGAGATAATGGACACCTTCTATCATGCAACATGTATGGAAAGTGAACCAAACAAAGTCTCGGTTACTTTTTAATGAAAACAATTAGAAGTTGTGACTGAGATCGCCCAAATATTCCCATGGTGACAATAGGACAGCTAGATAAGGGATTCAAATATCTTAAGAACTTCCTTAAACCAAATGACTATAGAGTTCGTGACTAGATGTGGCTATACAAAACAATTGAGGACAAAATTTCATGTTGGTGATTTTGATGGCTTTCCCATGGAGAAAGAATGATTCTCATAAAATTTTCTCTAGAGAGTATACCTGTCTATTGGTTATCCCTAGCACATGTCCTCAAAGGAAATATTCTCAGTAAAATTTGGACTAAGTGCTTTATTTTTCTTTGGACACACAAAAATAAAAAAGAAGGTATTCCCCTAGTAAAATGGACAACCATGGGAAGATCAAAGGGATGCGGGGGTTGGGGCTTTAAAAATATCTTCCTATTTAGCAAAGCATTGGCAGATTTTATAGAGACTTATTTTTAATGAAGACCTGTGGGGAAAGATCATAAGAAAAAAATACTTAAAGGAGTTAATTGTTGAGGACTGGATAAGAACTTGTCATCAAGCCATAAAAAATGTCTCAAATAAATGGAAAGGTTTATCACGGGCCTTCCCCCTATTGGGAAAATGAATAGCCTAGAAAATAGATATAGGAGATAAATTCAAGATTGGAGAGGACCCTTGTAGTGAGGATATTGAAAATTATAAACTATATGAGGGGCTATTAACATAATTACATGAAAATGGAATCTTCTTCCTAAATCAAGCAACAACCTACAATGAGCAAAGAACATGGGTACAAGAATGGGTCTTAGCCGAAGAGTTAGATCTGTAGGGAGATACAGTAATAGAATGGAAAAATTACATATCATCCCTTGCACATAATGCAATAAAGCTTCATTATAGGGAGGATGAATTGATATGGAGTTCGAATCGGGATACTGATGTACTAAATACAAAGTTGGGATACAAGGCACTAGCTATTGAAGACAGGCCACCTAAAAATGCTTGGTGGTGGGTGCATGTTTGGAAATACCAATGTCCATTAAAGAAAAAAATTCTTATGGTTGGCAATGTATAATAGAATTATCACTTGGGACAAATGTCAAAAAAGGAGTTGGAGTGGCCTGATTTGGTGCATACTTTGTAAAAATAGTGGTTAGTCAAATGACCATCTACTAGTAACTTGCCCCTTTTCTTAACAAGTATGGCAAGATGTCCTTCAGTCATTAAAATGTTCAGGAACCTGGAATGAATCAACACTTATTTTACGTCTGGAATCCTGGGAACAAGATTCGACAAACAAAAATTTTCAAGCACTCCCTAGCTATGTCTTGTGGATATCATCATACATTAAAAATAAGCGTATTTTTTAAGGTAAAATTTGGGATCCTATATTAATTGCACACAAAATCATATGCTTATTTGGGGAGGGACAAAAGCCACCGCCAAAGAAAAATGAAGAATCATAAAAGAAACTTTCATAAATCAAAGTGTGGCATGGGATTTCTTTGATGGTGCGAGACAAGGTGACCCAGCTAAGTGTGGTACACGAGATTTTATTTATCTCACATTCAATCATTGCTATACTTTAAAATTTGGAGCAGGATGGGGCACAAATAACATAGCAGAACTTTGCTCAGTATGGATATTTTTAAGATATGAATTGGAATCAAATGTGAACGCCCTACATGTATTTGGATATTCAATATTACAGGTGGATTGGCGTAACAGGGTAGCATACATCACAAACATGCAGCTCCATCCTCTTCTACAATGAATTAAGAAAGCAAGATCTCATTTTGCACGGCTTACCTTGGGCATCTATATAGGGAACTAAATCAAATGACAAATGGGATTTCCAAACAAAGGGGGAGAAACACTTGCATTGTGTACTCAATTCATATACTAAACTCTTTTTTGTTCTTTCCTGATCATTTTAGTTTCGTTACTATGAAAAAAAATGTTTTGGTCTTGTTTTATCTTGTGAGAAAAGCTGATTGGGGTTCTTCAAGTATTTTTCGCAGAAATACTCTTGGAGATTTTTTTGAGATCAAAGGAATTTGACAAGGTCTAGTAATTGTTGTTCTGTAGTTTTGGCACTAAAATACCAAAAGTTGTTTTCTATATTGTACTAAAAGACTAAAAAAAAATGCTCTTGGTAAGTTTTTTGAAATCAAAGGAGATTGACAAGATCTCTGTATTTTTTGTTTTGGCACTAAATGACTAAAATCTATTTTTTTGTATTGTACTAAAAGACCCAAAAGGTTTGAACTCAATTTGTTAAGGTGTGGAGTTGCCAATGTATTTTTTGATTTCACCTTGAAATAACAAATATATTATATTTTTTTCTTGGAAAAAATGCTCCTCACATTGGTTTGGTTTAAAAACCGTGCATGTATTACAAATCTATATATACAATGGTCATTACAATACTTATCATGATTGTCATATATATACTATGCATGTGTTATAAATCGAAATATATAGTTGACATTACTTAAATCTGAGACTGGTTTGTATGCCTTGCATGCACATGGTTATTAATAACATCAATAGCATATAAACTACCATTTTCCAAACATAACAATAACAATATTCATATTAAATATATTTGGTATATGTAAATGTATTCATTATTTAACTATTGAAGGCAGTTGAATAAAATTTCTAGGTAATCAATGTATGTTTGAAGGCAGTTGAATACAGTTTATAAGCAATCATTGTAAGTGTTTGCAATATTTGGTTGTGTAACATGCAATATATTGATAATTCTTTCTTGAAGGACAAATATTTTTTTGTGGATGTGGATTCCCCCATTATGAAAAAAATGTCTTTTATGTCGTCCCTCTTTGGAATACGATTTCAAATTCAATTAATATATGAATTTCTCCAAAATAAAATTATTATGAGTTGCATGGCCCAGGCATGGGATATTTGAGAGAATGTCTACGGATCTGTGTCATTTGAGAAGGAATAGTAGAATAAAATCACGTGCCCAATCCCTCACCATAAAACTATTTAATTCTCATAGTAGACTAAGCAACTGTCCATAAGAATTCAAGCATTGATAGATTCAGGGGCAATATGCTCTTACTTTTCTCGTCACTTCTATGAGTCATTCAAGCACTGGGGGGTGGTTAAATACTCCTGACACGCCATGAGACCATACACAATTTATATTGATACAACAAAGAAATATTTAGTTGAAATTGTGAAATTGACTAAAGGATAGAGTTGAACAGAGAAATGTGAAAACAACGTCCATATATTTCTAAAACTATGTACAACGTTAACATACCTATGAGTTTGTATGTCTTTGCACCCTACGCCGCCCACTATATACATGTCATTTTCAACTTCCACTGCTAATTCGATCATGATTACTACCTTAATAACCAACATTGACAAGCGGGCAAATTTCGCCATCAATCTACTCAATATCACCATAAACACAATTTCTTCATCTATCCCAACCAAACAACATTTTATAGTCTTGAAGTGGACAAAGAAAGGATGGATGAAAAAAAATCTAAAAGGATTGAATGACCAAGACCAAAAAGGAAAGAATTCGAGCTAGGAGCACAACATTCAAATATGTCACTTTGCCATCGTCAATGTACAGGACTTTGTGATCCATCTTAACTCTAGATCTATCATGCACTAAGAGGGATCTTATGTGATCTAATGTGAAGAGAAAAAATAGATAAACATTGTAAGAAAATTCAATGTAAAATGCTAAGCAATAGAAAGATAACTTAGGACATTATGCATTTGTTTCAGTGCATTGGCATGCATTGATTTTAGTATGCATCGAATTAAAAAAATTGACTGTAAACTATAATCAATACATTGTTTTCTTTTCTATCATTTGTGGCACTGATTTTATTACTGGTATGTTTAATATATAGCATATTCCTTTGGACTAATAAAGGGAGCTCCCGAATTGAAACATTCAAAATCTGATTTTAGTAAACTAGCATGCATTGATTTTAGCGTGTATTGAAATGTTTTCAAATGGTCATATGAATGTTAACTTTCTTCTAGCCATGTATTGATTTTAGTACACTGACATGCATTGATTTCAATATACATTTAATTCAAAAACTGACAAATTTAAGTGTACTCAATGCATTGGTTTATTTTCTATTGTTTATGGCATTGATGTTACTATAGCTATGTAATTATTTTGGAATTAACACCATTCATGTTATTTATGTTGCACTGAAAAGGGACTAAATCAAATATAATGGGGTGTTCCCATGAACATGGGTAACACCTTTTGGCAAGTAGAGGGCGTGAGTATGGTAAAAAACGATCTCGATCAAGCTTTAAAAAGCTCGGTCGAGGGATTAACCAAATGCTCGATCAAGCTATTTTAAAACGCTTGATTGAGGGTTAAGAAAACCCTTGATCGAACTCGATAGCTTGATCGAGGGTTTTACCAACCCTCGATTGAGATTTGAAAACTCTCTCGAGTGTTTGTCTTTGATAAAAATTTAAAACAAAAGGCCGCGAGATAATTCCCGTCGTGGAAATTAGAAGCTCGATCAACCTTGAAAGCTTGATTGATCTCCTGCAACTATTATAAATATAAGGGTGAATCCATGAAGATGGGTAACACTTTTTGGCCAAAAGTGATGGTGAAAATTCAATTTTTTACACATTCATTAAATCGAAGCCCTCAAAAATCATATATTCCTTGTGAATTCTAACACGCAACAAAACAAAATTGTAGAGAATTATGTTGTATTTCCCCATCTTTAAAATATATATATATATATTTAATATGCCAAAATTGCATTTAATTATAGGTGTGTTCTTGTAAATTTCAACAAAAATTTACAAGTGGCTCATGTGCATGTAAAGTAATTTAGTGATAAATGCATAATTTTTTAAAAACAAATATGAACATAATCTACACAAAATGCACTGGGGAGCACATATTTTTGTTTTAATTTGTGATGGAAAATTATATTTTTTTCTAATTTTCAAAATGACTCTTGCAAATTTTAATTGCATTTTGTACACATAGGTGTGCATGTAAACTTTTTTTTCACTGGTTACTAAGATCGAAAAATAAAAAATACCCTGTTGAAGAGCATGCGTTCATCTAGGGTGTATGTATTTTTTTTTTAAATTGTTTTGTATTTTTATGTTGTTGATTTATCTTTGCAGTGATTCGAAGTTGTTGGCATGGTTTTTTGAGTATAAGTTTCAAAGGAAATACAAATATATATATGAACTCAAAAACTTGTATATTATATGTCAATGGATAGACAATTTGTTGACGAATTCATTGGTATGAAGTCCACCATTTAAGGCACATCCTATGCTAGGGTTCAGGTTTGGAAAAAAGAGCAGAAAAACAAAGTTTAAAAAAGGGTCTAAAATCCCATTTTAAATCCTTGGTCGAGGTAATAAGCTCGATCGAGGATTTTAAATAGCTCAATCGAGCATTTGTGCATGTTTTTGAAACATCTCAATCAACAGTTAAAGCACGGTTAAACAAAAGCTCGATCGAGCTTTTAACTATAAAAAACTATATTAATTCAAATACGAGAAAAATAATTATAAATTCCAATATCTTGATCGATCTAATAGGTCGATAAGGTATTTGAATTAATAATTTTTTTGTTATAAAAAATAACTTACCTAGAAAAAATATTTTTTCTTATATCACAGTATAGAGATAGAAACAAAATTATAAAAATGCACAACATTAAAATACCATGGGAAAATTTACTATGGGATTTCAAAACCATGGGCCATAAATCACTAACGAAAAACATTAATTAAGCTAATGTTTGTTGTTAGTGTTTTATGGCCAATGGTTTTGGTATACCGTGGTGAATTTTTCCATGGTATTTGATGTCGTGCATTATACTATTAGAAAAAGAATAATAAGTAGCAAAATAATTTTTTTACCATAACTTTTAATTTTTATGTTGACAAAAATTACTACAAAAATAAGTTTTGTACTATAACATATATTTTTATGTTGACAAATCTAATAGCTCGATCGAGAGATTATCTAAAACTATTTAAAAAATAAGTTTTACTATAAGTTATATCAAACCCTCAATCGAGTAAATAGAGGGTTTAGATAACCTTCTATTGAGCTCCAAAGTTTAATAGAGGGTTATTTAATCTCTCGATCAAGCTATTTGAAAAAGCTCAATCGAGGGTCGAAAAAATTTCAGGCTCCAAGAATTCAAAAAAATTTTATGCAGGGATCGTGAGCTCTCCCAGCCGCGCGTGAGCTGAGTGTTTTGAGTTTCCTAGTGCGTTGCACCTCATCCTCCATGGCCCCAGGAAGGGGCCCTAAGCTCCTCCCTCCTCCAGCCCCGGATATCACTGATTTCAGGAACCTGGTTGCGGCCAACAGCAAACGTCCTATGTCTGCCTCTCAGCAAAAATTCATCAAGAAACTAGATAGTATACCTATGGTTTCCCTCCCTAAAGAGGAATCCTGTCGGTATGCGTTGAACCTAGCTGAATGAGGTCTCATTGGATAGTTTATAGGACTATGGCCCTCCCCTAAAGCCGTGGAAGCATGGGTGCAGAGGAATTGGCGGCCCCTGGTCACGGAAGGTATCAGAAGTCATCTTGTCGGTAAAGGATTCTTTGTGTTTGTTTTTTATATTGTTGAAGAAAGAAATCTTATTTTCAAGAATGGCCCGTATTTTATGGGTCCTCAGGATTTGTATTTAAATAAATGGACTCCTGATTTTGACTCGACACAAGATGTGCCATCGGCAGTTCCAGTATGGGTACGTCTCCTACACTTGCCCTTGCATTGTTGGAACCCAAAATCACTCGAAGCCATTGGAAACACCCTCAAAAAATATATCGATCGAGCTGAGCGGAAGGATCAGTATTCCTGTGCAAGAATATGCGTCGAGGTCGATTTCGAAGTTGGCTACCAGAAGCCATAAAAATAACGGTGGTAGACTGGTCACATATCCAAGAACTGGATTATGAATAGCTCCCATTCAAATGTAGACATTGCCATGGTTATGGTCACTTCGCAAGGAATTGCAAAAAGAAGGCAGATGAAGACGTTGAGAATGCGAAAGGAGACCAATGGATTCAGGTTCAAAAAGCAGCTCCGTCAAAACAATTCAGTAGAGCTAAAGGAAAAGGGGCACCATCGAGAATTAGAGCTTCCATTTCAGGGCAAGCTCATGGATAAGGGAGTTCAACTCCTTCTACAGTAGACGCAGCCAAAAATCGATTCGAATCCCTCAGCACTCCGAAATTTTTATGAGTATCATTCATCCATGGTCTCCAATTACAAAGATACCAACTTTCTCCGAAACCCTAATTCCCGGAGCCATGAATGAAGGTGCTCAAAATCCAATTCTGTTTTGACAGAAATATGCACATGATTGTTTCTGGTGTAACTCTGAACTTTCCAATCCACAGGGCCTGAAACATTTTCCTGTGGTATCCTGACCTGTCATCTTTCCAACCCCACAGTTCTGACCTCAAATGGATTCCCTGAGAGAGATTTATGCCAAGTGTCGCAACGTGACCTGTTTATGGGATAAAACAGGAGATCAAACTTGTACAGCGTGCCACATGTCACTGGTTCAGTTTCGGCCTCTAAAAACATTACCTGAGAAAGTACACTCCGTGCACTACCTGTCACTTTTTACGAAATTTCATTTGGAGCTTCCTAGCCTAAGTTATGACCCTTTTTCCTAGGTCACCTGTTTATAACTCAAATATGGAAGAGGTAGAAACCCTAGATTGTATAGATCATAAAACACAAACTACAACGAATTAGAAGTTTTACTTTGTACACAAGGTACATGGGGATCTAATATTCGACCTGTAAAAGTTTTAGATCCGAAAAATTTTCTGAAATGGATTTATAGCAAAAGTGCTACGATGCCTATTTTTTGCTATATCAAGCCCTAGCATCGCAAGTGCAAAAAGTGCCATACAAGCCATACCATGCCTTCTTTCAGGCTAGCTCTGATACCATGCTAGTTTTTCAGAATTTACTTCAATCTGATCTAGGATCTTAACTGAGAGAACAACATGTATAGCAAATCTACAGCATATAAATCATGGACACAATAATGCAAGCACACAAGAGACATAGAGTTTACTTGGGGAAAACCATAAAGGTGAAAAACCCCAATAACTTCCTTAGAGATAGATAGAGCAATGATACAACCCAAGCATAAGAGATAGACAACTCCTAGCAGCATCTTCTCCTCCTCCACAAGTGCACCACTCTTCCGAGAGTGTAAGAGAGAATAGAATGATGAAATAGAGTGCCTCCCGCACTCTATTTATACTTGACTTGACTTGCCTAATAACCTTTACTAGGTTGGCCTCAACTTAACCACATAACACAATGCTGACTGGGCCGACACCCAATAGGGTGGTCTAATAACCCTTCAACCCACATGGTCGACCCCCAATAGGGTGGTCTAATAACCCTTCGACCCACATGACTTATACAGGGCCGACCCCAACAAGGTGGTCTAATAACCCATCAAGTATAAGTTACGACACTTACAATATAAATGACGACACTTCCGTATAAAGGAATAATAACATCTCTATAGGAATACAACCACTTCTGTATAGAGGAATAATAACATCTCTATAGGAATACAATATACATATATGTGAAATACATTCCAAAGTTACATATACATCAACAATTTCAAAAACAATCTTGAGCAATGTAGTACTTTAATGCAAGAACACTAATGAACGTGAATGGCATAATTCGGAGACACATTTCATAAGGTATTCAATACATTGTGACCTCAATGCTAGCACATTTTGACCTTGAATATACCCCCAACCTTCACCTTTTCCTTGAGGCCTTGTCATAGTCATATATTTGTTGAATCAATAGAGGTTTCCAGGAGAATACAGACTTAGCTTTCCAACTACTTCCATCTTCTTGAGAGATCAAATTTCTACCCTAAACTAAGAGTTTTTTACAAATTTGTGATGTTGGAGACCACTTGAACATTGTTGCTTTAATTTTGTTGGGGTATGTTGAGGTAACTACCCCCAACCTTCTCCCCTTCCTCACATGACTTTCCATTTCAATGTTTAGGTGATAGTTGCATATTGAGGGGGCATATATCAGAAGGATAGCTTCCAACATTCCTTTCTCCATGTCCACTTCAACACAAATACTTGAGCATGCACACATGCCTACCATTGGTTCAAACTTGTTAATGTCGTTATAAAGAGAGTTGCCTATGCACCTTAGAGAGTCTTCATTCTAGAAATGTAAATAAAAATAGGGAAAGCGAACCCAAACATGGACTACTAATGGAACATTAAGTTCAAGATGATAATTTGGGATCTAGCTATTAAGATACACCCCCTGGTTCCAAAAAAATGGACCATTTTAGAGAATAATATTTCACTCATCTCTGGCTTCAAATAGGAAGGCATAGAACCCTCTTCCACATAAATAATAATTCAAATTCCCTTTGATTGTGGCCATCCAAATTTTTTACATTCAAATATCTATTGATTTGGGTGAGGGGCAAATTCTAGTGAACTACCCTATGAGCCATCATTTGGTCAATACCAAAGCCATGTGTTGAGAGGAGGTAGCGGTAAGATTTACTTCAAGAATTTGATCCATATTCTTCACAAACGTAGAGGGATAAGATTTATTAATTGATTTCCCTATGGAGAAGATATGATCTTGGGAAGTGATCACATTTGTATCAAGATGGGGAGAATGAGCCCCTATTGGATCCAAATCATTGATTTTAAGGACCTAAACACACACCATTGGCTAGGGTTCTTGGCTCTCCCCTAGGAGTTATTATGAAGAAGAGGGATATTTTGGATAATATTATTGCTAAGCATGTTTTTCTATAATATGTATTGCTAGTCCAAAAAATTACCAAATGAATATTTATGTTGTATTTACTTCATGGAGTTGTTAACTGATTTCCAAGGAAAGAAAAAATAAAAATAAATATTAATGACTTTTATTGTGTTTTTCTTTTTTGTAGGAAGGTTGAGAAAAATAAAGACGTCGAAATAAATCATATTTGAAACATGCTAGTAGGGGTGTCCAAAAAAATGTACAAGGACATAGTTAAAAAAATAAGAATAATTGAATTGTAGAAAAATTTATCCCAACAACAATCTGCATCACGCATATGTAATCATTGACTTTGTTTATATGTACCAAAGAGTTTAGCATGAAGTGTTAATTCTCAATTGTTTTGTTGTTGAAAAAGGAAAACAAAATATAACCCATTCATCACATAAGGGTTGGATGATAAGGGTGTGGGTGTAGGTGCTGACAAGAAGGCCATTCTTCCAATCTGAAACATCCAATACCTCGCTAGGTTAGAACTAATAGCCTACATATGTATTGAAGTATTTTTCCAGATAAATACCCTCACCCATCAGAAAACAATGATCTTTTGAGGCTGCTAATTTCATATTAAATGCAATGAATTTATGCCCATTTATGGCCACACAAAAAAGCATAATTATGGTATGTTTTGGTTTTTTAGATTCTTAACATTGGAGTAAGTTTACAAGTCGATTAGGGGATAGGTTTTTATAGGTACAGAGGGGAAACTGCTAGGTTTTCCAACTTAGGTAGCACACCATGGAGGACATGGTGAATTATGGTGAGGGGGGAGGTCATGGTCCACGTTTAGTTTTTAACTCACATGAAGAGCTTATTGAGATATGGGGAAATTTGGAACGTGTGTGTGGTGTCATGTGAGAGCTACTAGTAGAGGATTCTAGACCTATGAAGTAGGTAGGTGGTATTCAAAACAATGAGTTGATGGGTGAGTCATATCACACCATGTTTTAGTCTTAGCTCCTAGTAGATGTTGAACCAATCAAGATTGTACCAACCTAGAGACACGTTAAAAGAAACCTCCAAGTCCATTGAAATTTAACCATGCTTCGATATTGAAGAAATATTTTAGAGACCTTGTGATTAAAACATGGAAGCCTCTAGATCTACTATTAGGGGTTTACACCATGAAACAATTTGTAGAAAATATTAAGAGCATAAAATATGCCATGAAGAGGTTGGATTCCACAATTGTTGCGAACTCCCAAAAAGATTTAAAGGAGGTGGATGAAGGGATTAAAGGCCTTTTTTACAATTAGGTTTGTGGGAATGTTTTCATGAGATGAAGTTCAATCCCTTAAAGAATTGGAAAGCAAAAAGAAGGAACTATTGGATAAGGAGGAGATTGTCGAGAGACTTAAAAAAAAATTCCATTAGTATGTTAGTCACAGAGAGCATATTAACACCATTTGGGAGATCCTTCACCCAAATGACTCCAAAATAAATATTTTCGGAGATACAACAAAGGCAAGAATAATTCATTTTAAAACTCTCTTTCAAGATCCTAGAGAAGAAAATATTAGAGAACTTATGAAAATCATAATCTCATTTGCTAATCTAATTGATGAAGGAATGAACACAGATTTGGAGGTTGAAATTAATCATGATGAACTAGTTCGAACCTCGTTCCCATAAGTTTTCCATTTGTCGAGTTGTATGGACCATGTTGAATAGTGATCCACTAAGAAACCAACAACAAAACATTATTTCTAGAAACCTCTACCCAATAAAAACTATATAACATGAAAAGGGGGCACATTCCTTGTATTTTATTTAGGTTATCTTCCTAAGGATAACTTGATTTGAATTTAGGGTAATAGGCTTCTCAAAGGAGCCATTACTTGCTTATAAAGAAGGAAACAAAAAAGAAAAACAATATTACTTGTTGTTTCATTTAGCAAAGGATATTGATCCAATTTTATTAGATAAGATTGATCTAGTCTTTTATCGGACCTCAGCGGATGAATGTCTTGCTAATAATTTTAATTGGCTTGATTAAGAGCCTAAGGATTCCTCTATTGTACCATTTTTTGAAGTAGAAACACCAAATACACTTGGATCACAGTTGTTGCTTCAATCTTGAAATGTTGGCACTAGCTCCACTAGTATGTTCTACTTCTTGAAGTCATATATCAAACACACCTATATCACAGTTGTTACTTCAATCCAGCAATATTGGCACTAGCTCCTCTTATGCCTATTCTAGGAGTTCTAGTTCTTGTATTCATGCATCAAACTCGAGATTTGACTTGAAGACACCATCTATTTTGATTTTCTAATTATGTATTGAGTTATGTAGTTGAACTTCGTACTATTCATGAATTTGTTTAAGGATAGTCTTTAGTTCATTATTTTGCATACAAATATGGAGTGTTAAATGTTGTATTGCCATTTTTGTGAGATGATCTTATGAATTTATGTATTTATGTATAGAATGTTGTTTTATAACTTGTCTGAATTAGAAATGTCATTAGTATAATTTTTATGTACAAAATTTACTACATTTCAAGGTTTTTTTTGGGTTGAGTCTTTGTCAATACACTGAGTCTTGTCCAGTTTTGGGCTAATAGAATCTTTATCGATTTTGACTCTGACAACATTGTTACGTACCCGTACACACAATATTTCACAACAACAATTTGCACACTCATTGCCATGGTCCTCCTCTACAATTTACACATTGCAATGAAGGAAAACTAACTGCATAACCAGCTTTGATGGTCACGAGGGCGGTGGCGAACTTAATGCAGTCGTATAAGGATTATGGAAATCCGGACACTTCGAAAAATGAAAGATCAAAGTAATAAAAAATCGAACATCAAACTAATGCTAAACCACCCATAACATTAATCAACCCAAATAATTCATCACAAATGCACTACAAAAAACCTAGAAGTTCATGAAATATTGAACTCAACATTTATGGTGCCTCGATCATGCGAGGCCAAATAACATGAAAATATTTATGATTGATCGCATAAAATACTTTTAAACCGGCACATATACTTAACTTGTGACCAGTGAACATAGATAGATTACAAGTTAAGTGTCGTGAACAAGTTATATGTTACTTATTCTCCATGCTTAATTGTAATCACTTATTATATATGGCTCAATTATTTGTTACTTTCTTAGTTAAATGGATTGTTTGTCACTATTTACTCCCATCCTCCTTCAATCTAGAAAAACATAGATAAGAGTCTACCCCAAATTCTAAAATATAAACACCTATCAATATAAAAGTTTGAAAAAACAAAAAAAACATAAATACATAAAACAAAGTTACTTTGGGCAAAACCAATGTTAAGTTTGGAAAGAAAAAAAAAATGGCAAGCCGATAACATTAGTTTATGCTTGCCTTTGGCATGTACCAATAACCACTATATGCATTAGAATTTTGTTTGTTAGGATATTTTTTTAAATGTCACATTTTTGTCTCTTTGTTTTTTAAATGCAAGTTCTAAAAAAATTGCAAATAATCTCATGACTTTTGGTAATGAGAATTCAAAATGTAAATTTTCTCATTTATATTTAAGATGAATTAATAATTATTATAAAATTATTTATTTCAAATTGAAATTTTAACTATTTTACATTTTTTTAATATGTTTTAATATAAAAAAATTTAAAATTTTCATTGATTAATTAAATGTGTAGTCTAAAACAATTATGACTTGAGTCGGAATAGATGATTTTTCTAGGCCTAAGTTTTGAAAAATTCGGTTTGTAATTTTTTAAAATCCAGTTTATATCTGTCAAATTCTAGAATTGTTTTGGAGGGTGCTTAATGGTAGGGTGCTCCGGAGGTTTTGGAGGGTGCTTAATTGTAGAATTATAAATAGGTTCAACAACATGCAAGAATTTTAGAAGCCAGGATCTAGAAACAAAGTAGTCATCACCAAGAATTTACACAGAGTTTAACATAACTAAGAAGAAATATTGAAACAAAAATACATGAGATAGAACACAATTGATGTAAACTTCACTGTGTTATCATTCAGTAAGATGTGTACAATATATAATACATCTCAAGAGAGAAATTCGTGAGCCTTAGGAGGCAGTTGGGTAGCTCACATTAATGCTAGGCTTACTGGTGTAATTCCCTCAATCTATGGCATTGTGCCAAGTGTGACTCTTGTATTAGGCTATAATGAGGTCCAATGAACCTAAATGGACCATGAGGACGTTAGGCTAGTCAACTAGTGTGGATGGAATCATCATGAAGGCAATTTAGGTAGTTTAGGGACTTCGTAGTGGCCATTAATGAGCAATTTCACCAATTCTAGTGCATTAGCGCCCTTGGTCCATCCTTATCCCAGAAAACAAAGAAGAGGGGTGCCTCCCTCATTAAATGCATCAAGGTGGGTGCATTTGACTTCCCATAACAAGGAAATAGGGTGCACTTGTGGACAAAGTTGGCTATTATGGCAAACCACTAGTTTAAGATGTGGACAAACCCCGTAGACTAGGCACTATGAAGCCAAACCATGGAACAACTTACACTAAACACTTGAAACCTTATACAAAGAGTATTAACCAAAGTCTAATGAAAATTATTTAACTATTTTACATTTTTTAATATATTTTAATATAAAACTTTTTAAAATTTTCATTATTTATTGTGATTACTTAAATGCGTAGTCTAAATATTCTACTATTTGAACCGGAATAAATAAAAAGAAGTTATAAACATTAAGAAGATTTGATCTTTTCGGTCCCTGATATAAACGGAATCTTTGGGTGGCTAATGTCGCTAATCATTCACATGACTCTAAATTAATACGTGTCCATGACCAAAATATCATGTCACAATCAGCCTTAACGATATAGTTACATGTCGCAATCTCCCGGCGGCCGAAAAGAATTAAGAAATTACCCCGACCCCGCCTTCAGGTGAGCTAGAAGTGAACCCCATAGTACTCCATGAACTCATCCAAGGGAGGGAAACCATTTAAAATTGGAGACTTGCCACTCTCCAGACTTTCAAGCAGCACCCAATCCCAAAATGCCGGAATCTTCTCTGCCCAAATTTCTTGGCCGTCACTGCCGTATTCCGCTTCCGAACCAGAGGACGAGAACATTGCATCGTCTTCGGAAGGCGGCTGGAAATTTTCTGCGGCGAACTTGGCGGCACTGGCTTGAATTTGCGGCGGCGATAGAGAAGAGGCGCAGGGTATTTCCGGCGGTAAAAGAGGAAAATTGAGCTTGGCTTTCGATCCTCTGAGGCAATACGCGGCAAAGTCGTAGGCTCGAGCAGCCTTTTCCGGGGTGTCGTGGGAGCCGAGCCAAATTCTGCCATTTTCTCTTTCGGATTCCCTTGAACTGCCGTGACTTCAGTGAGCGGTTTTCCGGTCTGCTGTGGGCGTTCTGGTTTGTCGAGGGTTTAGCCATGTCGGGGTTTCCAGTAATCGAACTCAGTAAGTGTTAGTGACGTGTGATTGGAACTCAGGACGAGCGGTATTTGAAGAAGTGAAATGGTTGGGGTCAGGCAGTAGAGATATAGAGACAGTAAGCGTGTTTAGTGCGTGAAATGTTTTCTGGAGTACACTTCGCCGCTAAGCTATAACAGATATTTAATAAACGCGTATAACATATAATTGAGAATTATAAAACATGCTAATAGATTTCAATCTGATTTGATTAGGACATCGCTTTTACTATCGGTGGATGACACGTGACTTTATATGTGTTAAAATGGAATATTTATTTAGTTTGTGAGTATGGAATGTCCTTTTCGTTATCCAAACATAACTTAGTTGGCATACCTTTTTCTCATCACATTCCCTTAATATAATATAATTTATATATTAATTACAATGGAGATAATAAAAAATACATTAGATATCTATAGATGAGTCGTATTATTTTCTAGTAGGTTCAATGATTAGAAACGTGTTTTCTCTTTGTAGATTATATGATGTTATGTTTGATTATCAAGGAGGATAAGGTATCTATCTTTCTCTAGATAAAGTGGGGGGCTGGAACATCAAGGATCTGGAATACTTTGTTATGGCCTTACATGCTAAGAGTCTGTGGCGTGTTCTCTTCAATGAATCTCTCTGGGGAAGGATCGTTCATGCCAAATATTTGAAAAATATCCCGGTATCAAATTGGTTACGATTGGCCTGTCCTGCTACTCTGGGAATCTCAAACATTTGGAACGGTCTTGTCAGTGCTTTCAGGGTTATTACACAGTGGATTGCATGGATGCTGGGCAATGGTCGTAATATTAAGTTGGGAACGGACCCATTCATGGGTGGTCCTTCGAAACATACACTATCATTAAACTTAAGGACTCATCTCCGAGCATATGGCTACTACACTCTGGCTCATGTGGCCTGTCGGTATGTGGATGGGCATACTCAATGGGTTACGGCTGAGCAGCTGGGATTATCGGGCTCTCTGGGGAATGAATGGGAGGAATACACCCGACCGATGTATCTATCAAATATCAAATTATCTGACGAAGTCGACAGACTTATTTGGTCGTGGGATGTGGCTGGAGGGATTGTCACAGCTAAACTGGCATATGACTCTATGTTTGCTGATTCCTGCTCTTCGGTGAGATGGTGGGATAAATATATTTGGAAACTCATATTACCCCTTAAAATAAAATGCTTTGCCTGGCTTACGCTGTGCAATAAAATCTTAACCTGGGATAATCTTTGTCGCCGTGGATTCTGCGGCCCGGGGTGGTGCATATTCTGTTACTCACAGGGTGAATCAGTGGACCACATATTTTCATCCTATTGTTACATTAGGGACATTTGGAATACCATTGCTACTAAAGCAGGCATACATTATCTTTGGAATCAGGGCACTCTGAATGAAAATCTTGAACATTGGTCTCGTTATGATGGGGGTTGCCCTGAACTTCCTTTTTTTATGATCTGGGAGGTTTGGAAGGCTAGAAACTTGTGTATTTTTTAAGGCAGAAATCCTTCTAGGGATGGTATCTGCTATAAAACAACTGCTGCACATAAGGAATTCATCTCTGCTCATGATACTGGTTGTGGGAGAGATACACTTGCAATTCCCCGTAGACTTGCTCCTCCTGTGCTTGTTTTCCCTTGTGCTTTTTTTGATGGGGCTGCGGAGGGTCGATGTGGGGGTGGGGGAGCCGGCGCCATACTACACCTGAACATGGATTTATCCATACATATCTGGCTTAACCTGGGGAACGGTTCCAATACTCGAAGTGAGTTATGTGCCCTGTGGCTCGTTCTATTCTGGGCGAGACTGAAAATGATCACCTCACTTGTAATCTATGGTGACTCTCTATCTATTATCTCTTGGGCGTGTGGAAAGACATCTCTCAATGTTTTGCTACTCAAACACTGGATGGATGCGACCCAAATCCTTATCCGGGATTTTGATCATCTCCACTTTCAGCATGTCTATCGGGAGGCTAATATGGAGGCCGATATGCTTTCTAAGTGTGCTCTCCATTCTCAGGCGGGGGGTCATCATGTGGCAAGAATGGCAGGCTGTTTCTCTTTCTTCACGGGGTTCTTATCATCTTCATTGGCCTTGATTTTTATGATGCTTTTTATGTCTGACTGTTTTTTGTTAATTATGCTCTATTTATTGCGGGTATTTATCTTACTTTTCGGTTAGCTATATGTGCAAATACATCTTAGAGCCTGGATCCAATTACTGGTTGGACATCTATGCTCTCACTATCTTTTTTGCAGCAGATATGACTGTTGATATGGCTGCTTTTTGGCATATTCTAATATGTTATATTTTATATTTGACACTCTTGGCTTCTGACAGCTGTTGCTGTAGACTTATTTGATATTAGTACATGATTATGGACTCATTGTTTATGCTGTGATTTTGGGATCCATTTCTCCACCCAGAGGGATTCTTGACTATTATTGTGGACATATGGTGCTATTTCTGGACTTTACTGTTATTGTGGGTGACTCATCTGGCTATGTCTGGCAAGTCCATATTACTGGATTTGTGAGCAGACATGTATGATTCTGACAGCTGGTGTTATTTACTATTTCGTATATTAATAGTAAGTTAAATTTTTCTGTGAAAAAAAGTAATCAAATATGCGCCTAATGATTAAAAACATGTTTCCACTTTTTCTAGATAAAGTAATCAAATAGTTGCATAATGATTAAAAACATGTTTCCACTTTCTCTAGAATATTTGGCATTATGTTTGAATATCTATAACATTTGATATTATCTTTAAATATCAAGGAAGATAAGCTATGCATCTTTCTCTATATAAACTAAATGGATATTGTGTTTGAATATTAAGGAAGATAAGCTATGCATCTTTTTCTATATAAAACAAGTTAAAATAGCAGCAAAGCTGCTTATACCTGCTTTTTAAGAAGAAAATAAAATTAATTTAGAAATAAATAAATAAATTTTATATTTGATAATAAAAATAATTAGTAAAATAAAATAAAATAAATGTTTAGTTATATGCTAAGGATACAATCAAAAAACCATTTAACACGATGCCAAAGATAATAATTTTGAAAGTAATTTTTAAAAATAATAATAATAGTATTTTTCAATGGAAAAAATAATAACAATAGTAATTTTCTAATTTTTTTTATGTTTTAAAAATAAGTTTTTTAGGTTTTTTTTAATATTTTTAATAATTAATAATTGCCTGTTAGTTTTTTTTAGCTTTAGTTGTTTTAAAATTTAAAATTAATTTATTACTTTTTAATAATGTTTTGTTGTAATTGTACATGGATACGTTTTTAGATATTAACAAAAAAAAATGTAAAGTGAATTACTAGTATATAATTTTAAAAGTTTTTTAAAATTCTTTTTAAATCTTTACTTGTTTTTTAATGTTAAAATAATGATAAAAGGAGAGAATATGAAAATAATTTTCTTACTAAAAATATATACACTTAATTTTTTCTTAAAAAAACATATGCTATAATGTGTGACAAACTCGTGAGAAATTTTAAATTAGTAATAGAGAGAATCATTTGAGTCAATATTTTATTTTTCTAAACTATGTTGCATAGACTCATGTCTTCATTTGGATGCACCAAAAGCAACAACTAAGTTCTAAGTTAACTTCATAAATCAAGGAATCAACAAAATTTGTTGTGCTTAATCATATTGATAATGTCCACTATGTTCTTGATGATGAATCATTGAGCTTGGATATTGTTAAACATATCATTTTGGGTGACTAATAAAGTGGGATATTTGGGGGAGATATTCGAGGGCATTATTGTGGAACGAGTGGAGTCCTCCACTCTTAAAGCATATCAAGGCTCTATTGTTGTCTTTCACAATAATGTTGCATCTAGAGTCACCACACATTAAGTTTAACAACTAGAACAAAGAGAATATTGAGAATTTTGTTGAACTTATCAATAAAACCAATGGATATGTTGTTGTTGCTAGTGTAGGATATATTGTCAAATTTAATAAAGTTGTAGTTAGGCCTTTTGACTAGATCATTACAACGTTGCAATTGTTTAGAGAAAATCCAAAATAGTTGAAGGACATGAATACCTTATAAGCTATGTTGTTTGAATCCTTTTGCAATTCAATCTCTGTCTCCAATCATAGATGCTAACTTTTTCACTATTTGGACACTAGTTCGAGAGTTGCAAATTTAGGTGAGAATGGCTTACTTAGTATACTAGCTAGTGCCATCAACCCTTTACCTTCAATTTGATAATAGAATAAAATAGATCCATCACACTTAAGGACTTTTATATTGTTGATTTAATCCCCCAGATATGACAATGGTTAGTTACAAAAGTTTAAATACTAATAATAACATGGCATTTAAAGTTGATTATTTATTTTTAATAAGTTGTTTACATTTTTATTTTAAAAGAGAAATTTGATTAGTATACATTTAATTAATTTTTTTAATTTTATATATAAAGATCTATATATTATAATTTCTTAAAGTTTAATATGCAATTTCAAACTAATTTTTTTTTATTGAAAAATGAATTAAATATAGATGCCGTATCATCCTTAACATAGTTTACATAAACTAAAACTTTTTTATTTAACATTTAAATTAATAATGTTTAAATTTTATTTAGAAAAATAATAAATATAATAGCCTAAAATATTTATAATTATATGTTCAAATATATGATTTGGGTTGACTGCGGCAACAAAGTCTGCCACGTCATTGTCCCATATAGGGCTGGCAGTGCCCACTTTACCGGCTTTAATTAGCAAACACACAAAGTTCCATTAATTTGAACATCATCACTTGGCCTAGCATGAAGGCACATCTTGTCGAGTGATATGAATAAAACATAAAAAAAAGTTGATGCTAAACGTATGTGGAGCAACCTTATGTTCACATCAATTCGAATGGTAAAATGGTATATGAGAACACCATTACAAAATAGTCTACTAATTGTCATATCAGAAATTCACAATTATGAATTTGAGATTTTGTGTAAGACTTTGTTTTCTTTTTTATGAATTGAATATTAACATGTGATCACGCAAAATTCTTGGCGAACGCATTGGCCCATCCGAGAGTCCGTAGACAGTGCCTTGACACCATTATTTTATATTCCCAAAAACTATACATGTGTCTCAATTACATTTTTTATAAATTTTAATTTTTTAATTTTATTTTTTATTTAACAAAAGTCACATCCCACGCAGGGATAATTAGTCAAATCAAATTTGTTAGCCAACCAAAAAAAAGAATAAATAAAAATAGCCAATCAAAAATAAAAAATATATAATTTATGAAATTTAAAATATAAATTTTTATTTGTTTTAAAATCAATTTAATAATTAAAATTTCTAAAACTATAGAAAACTATATAAAAATTTAAAATAAAAATTTGCAAACTAATTAACTAATAAATGCAAACTGATTGCTATATAAGCTGCCTTGGCAGGTATAATAAATTGTAAATCAAAGTGACATGTTTTCACCCTAAAACTTGCACATTTCTAAAATTTTAGGAAAAAACATTTACTTTAATATTTGAAACTATATTTCTAACAAGTAGATAATTTGCACTTTAGAAACTCTAGCGATAAGAAAGAAATGAGTAAATCTAAGTTTTTTTAGACAAGATTGTTGTCTCTCATTCATTACACCATAAGTCATTTTTCCACTATGGAGTTTACATGTTCAAATGAGACGGTTTTTGTGCCCTAATCGTTGATATTGTTCGACTACCTTTGGGGCTCTTATGATTGTTGATGCAACATTGTTGTCATCTACTTCATTGGGAACAAAAATTGATGGTCCATCACACATCTGGACTATATTTAGCTCCATCTTCTTAGTGAAAACATAGGATTCAAACATTATTGTAATTTGTGGATCCTTACAAGAATTGTTGAAAATGCAGAGGATTTTTCCTAAATGTTATCAAACACTACAACATATGCATGGTCCCTAGGCTTGAAGCACTACACTCCATGGTGACCATGATAAGCAACATGATGCCATGCATGGATTAGCTGATGTGTGTAATGCTCCAGCATGTGACATCTCCTTCAACATATTTTCTCTTATTGACCTTGGTAACAGAGTGACCATTAGGGATTGCTTGGGGTAGGCATACTTCCTGCATACTTGAACAAGTTTGACTTATTGGAGTTATGCTTTGTGGATGAATTAAATGGATGTCAAGTCTACTCTTGCCTTGAGTCAAAGAAAAACCTTTTAAATTAGGTCATCCCTGAGTATTGAACTAATTCCAAAGGGATTTGGCTATGAGAAACTGATGTAAGGCTCACTCGAGTCATATTGCTCCAATCTCTTAGTAAACCAACCCATTGTACTAGAACCAAAATGCAACCTCGTAAATGAACTTACATCCATAGTTTTTGAAAAGAAGGAGTTAGCAGTGAGCTTAAGGTGTCAGATTAGAATGAACTCAAACAAAGGGTATTAAGGCTTTCCTGAAGAGGCGTAGAGGCTAAGATTGTGAAAATAGAGCCAACAAAGTTGATGCCAATGAAATATTTATTATTTGTTAAATGATATCCTTCCTTATATATGACATTTCTTTCAATATTGATTTTATATTGATCAAGTGATCTCTCTTCCATATATTGCATAAGTTTATTCCATTCAATATTGATTGCTATCGATTCAGTGATATATCTTATATACTTTGCATAAGTTTCCATTTGGTATAGGTATCTCGATTGACAAGAAAGATTAAAGATAGGAATAAGGGGAAAATCATATAGAAGATGAAATATTGTTTCACTCCAATCAATGTGAAGCAAGGGTCAATTTTGCCTCTCTCTATATGTCCACTATTTTGCATCCTCCTCTATACTTGATTTTTTAAGAAGGATCTATGACCCTCCAACGATAATTTAAATATCGATTAATGACCAAAGTGAGGAAATAAAGAAAAGAGATAGAGATTCTTACCAACCAATAGTGTTGGAGATCAAATGTTTTTTATTTATCATAATGCACGCATATCAATGTACAATCTATGCACCTTTGGGACACTAGCCTAAATACCTCATTTAAAACCCTTTTTCTCATTATCTCAAGTTCTTTTAATCTTCTAGTTTGTTTAATATTTCTTCCCTTGTTTGGTGGAGGGTAGTGAGACCCACACAAACCTTCCCTTACCAAATACCAAAGGACTTTTGTCTATCTCCAAATAAAGTACATATTTCCTTAGTCAACAACACCAAGCCAAACCTTTATGCATGTAGATGCTTCTTGTCAAAATTTGACAACTACAAAGGCCTTGCAACCCTTGAAACTTTGTCATGTTTCCACTTGTTTGATGGTTTCTCCACCACTTGTGTAACGAACATGACGAGACAAGAAAGGAATGAGCTAGGATGTGTGGTCGTCGAAGGGTTGTACCACATTATTATACATCGATGACTTCAAGTGTTCTAGGAAAAGCATAAGTTGATGAAGCACTTCATGCCTTGCCACTGCTATTCAATCTATTTTACAACTAAGAATTCATGCATGAAAGTCTCTCCAACCTTAGAGTCCCTTTATGTCCCACGTTAAAACCCTAGTATTGTTGCTCCAATGTATTGTAAATTCCATACCCTGTTTTGGAAATTATTCTCATGTATAAATTCTATTTAAATTAGATCTCACATATTGCATTCTAACACATTACCTTTTTTGCAATGTTCCTTTACACCAACTAGGGAAATTGTTAGTATATATCATCTTTGTAATAAAGGGAATCTCTCGTCGTGCCCAAATCAGGGATGCATGCCACAATGGTGGGTTCATATGCCAACTTATCTCACTTAATTTCCTATTAACATAAATGATGATTCATTATTTAAGTTGTTAATGTTCACATAACCTTTAAAAGCAACCTTACTTATAAAGTCATTCTAGGCCTCTAAACTACTACGACATATATAATAATAGATAATGTAGTTTCAATATAACTCAAATCCATGCAAAAAATGAATCATGTGCCAAATAGACTAAGTACAACCCATGCAAAGGCCAAAATGTTCCCATTAAGCACAACATAAGCATGCCAACTAATACGCCAGTTAAGTGTAGGCAAATGCGATTTTGAATGTTGATAACTTGCCCTATTAAGTGAAGTAGTTATTTACCACTTTTCCCTTTGTTTGGTCACTATGCTATTTTCTTGCTTAGTGGCTTGGAAGTTTGGGCTGAGCAATTTTTTCAAACACAAGTCCTCCTTTCCCAAGCATAGGTTCTGAGCAAAGCCTACAAGCTTCCTTTTCTTAGTGAAGCCTACACCAGTCCTATTAAGTGAAGTAGCTAGTTTATTTGGCAACTAAATTTTATAATTGGATTTTCAACATGTGTACTTTGCATGAAAACCTTGGTTAGGAAAACTTAACACTTGTACTTTCTTCTCTCATTACTACTTCTTGATAACCAAATTTTCCAATTCCACGAGGTTTTTCAATTGGACTTTCAACCATTTCTTTCTTGATATAAAAATTCATTCAGTAAAGTGTAATAAGCTTTTTTGTTTGACTAGGTTCACTAACTACGCTTTCAGAAGGCCAACTATTGCAACAAAAAAAAAAAAACTCTTCTTAGAAAATTGGGTGTTCATTAAACTTAGACCATTAGAGATTTATTTAATTTGGTTGGGTCTTTGATCCATTTATGAATATACATCGACATTTTGGAAGGTTTTTGTGCTTAAAAACTTAATGATTCAAGAGATGAGGAAATTTTATCCTAGGAGTACCTTTTGGCTTTCTATGGAAGTTGGCCTTTTAACCAAATTTTCTAGTTTTATTTCTGTCCCATTTTGGTATGCATAATATCTTCTCCACGATTACATCTTCTATCAATTCCACTTGTGCAACATGCACCAAGTCTTGTATTGAAAGCAAGACTTATGCTCTTTTTTTTCGTGCTTTGTTTTCATCGAGCACGACTTTCTCATATATTTTTAACTTCTACACTTCAACTCTCAAAATACGTGTGCATGTAAGGTACTAGGGAGGTAAGTGCGTTTTATAAGAATTGTTCCTTACAAATTCAATGTTTCAAAAATCCCATATGAGAGGGACTTATATTCTTCATTGGTCCATGTGACTTCTCTTTGCTCAGGTGCAAGCAGACTTCATCTCCCACTTGGAATTTTTTCTTTACTTTATGTTGCCAATGTCATTTGCTTATATCTAGATTAAGACTCCCTAAGTCTCTCATATACCTTCAAATGGGCTTGCTTGATTTCTTCTATGAATTTTCCACCCTTATGATCATCACTTAACATTGTCTACTCCTTCCCTTCATGTGGCCCACAAGTAACATTAAAGGAGAAAGTGGCAAATAACCATAAGATGTTTCCAATGAAGATTCCCCCATATAATAATGTACAACAAGTTGGTTCTAACCATGATGAATGTAGATCAAGTTTTCTCATGCCACGTTAGTCGTTGCTTCTAATTATAACATATCAAATGTTTCATCGATGTCTTATTTACTACTTTTATTTCTCCATTTTTTTGTGGATGGAAGGTCATCGATATTTTCAATTTCGTGTCCATCTTCTCTCACAATATATTCCAAAAATTAATAAGGAATCTCATCTCACTCAAAGAGAGACACTTTTGTTGTGAAATGGATAGTATGATGTCTATTTGAGTGGAAACCATGGAAAGTGTTTCTTAGATTCAGAGTTTCTCATGACATCTGGAGATTAGAGTTAAGGGATGTTTCTCAACTAGTAATGTCACTTTTACCCTTGATGATTTCAATGTTGGAGGTTCTCGCATGTTACAAAAAAATGGGCAATATGGAAAAGAGTGGTTCATGCACTTAGTTGGCATTGTATTGGTTATAAAAGAGGTTTTGGTATTTCTTGCCATTTAGATTTCATCTTGGAAAACTTGAGACTTGAAAAATTAATATAATTTGTATTTTATTGTACTATTGTGTTGTTTGCAATATATGTATTTGTGTGTGTGTTTTTATTTTATATTCATGTCTTTATTTTGTTCTCTATATAATCCATATCAACAATGTCAGATAAATCTACTCTTTATTGTGTCTTGGTGGATATCCTCAGTGAGATATGAATATTGGGAGTTGGGTCTCAAACTAATTAAGCTTTGGAAAATCCACTCTAACCTGCCAAAGTAGCCTCACATGGTTGAAGAAAATAAAGATGTAAAAGCATGAGATCCTATTAAGTTATTGCTTGGGGAAGCCCTTGAAACACAAAGGAATGAGATGAGGGATAATTTCACATAGACCTTTCGACAACTACCAATGATGACGGAGACGCCTTCAACTAGCAGCCATTTCAGAGGTGGAACACTCTTAAAGGTACAACTTAACATTGACACTCCTTTTTTGAAGGCTAAATAGATGCATATGCATTGTAGAAATAAGTATATGGTTATTACTCTATTCAAATTTTTTTCTGAAAGCAAAAGATCACCTTTGCACTCCTTAAGTACCCCCCAATGTCAAATATTGGTAGAAAGGTAACTAGGAGAGACATACCAAAGATGAGTCTATAATATATAGGGAAAAAACCACTTGCGTGGCTTTTGTTTATGACCTCGAGGAGGAAATATGCCCTATTGAAAACTATGACATGCATTACATGAGATGGACAACTTTGCATCGGGAGAGAGACAAGATGGTGTCAGATTTCACCAATATATTCCATACCTTATATTTAAAGAAGGGTATCAAAGACTTTGAATGACACTTGGTCCTGAAGTACCGTAGTGTCCTATGTAGGTACATCCAAGCAAAAATGTATTTATTGGACATCTCCTCACTAGGAGCCACTTATCAATATGATGTTAAATTTGAGTGAAAATTTAAGAAGAAGAAAAAGTGGGAGTTTGTGTCTATAATTCAATTGTAACAGAAGTATAATAAAGGTGTCCCTAACTCATAGAACAAAGAATAGAGAAAGGATATCCAACATTAAGACAACTAATCAAATACACAAGAAAATAAGGGCCACGATAAGTCAAAGAAGGACACTAAAATGTGGTTTCCACAAAATCCCCTGACAAAGCATTGATGAATGTCACTCAAAGCAGTCATTGTTGGCCAAGATGAAATCCTAATAGGTGGAACTTGGATTGGACACTTACTCAAAACCAGATAAAGGAAAGTAGATTATTGACGTAGAACCTAGTGCTATGTGAGGAACTTGCAACAATTAATTGATGAAATACACAATATATCAGATAATAGAATATTTTTATTGATCGCGGACCACTTCGAGGGGGAAACCTCCTTTGAGCAAGCTCAATACAAATAACTTCATGGTGCCTTCATTGGCCTCAACACAAACTTATATACTAAGTCTAGGCCCCAATACTATGGGTCAATACCATGGAACATATAATACTACGGGACAACTTACAAAGCATATGCGTCCAATACTATGGATCAATACTATGGGCTAATACAAACTATAGATCAACAAATACTACGGGACGACTTACAAAGCATATGCGTCCAACAACAATACACTAACAAAGTAAAGAGAAGGGTTGACACGAGTTCCTAACATCCCCTCTCCCTTAGAAAAAGCTTTGTCCTCAAAGGTTTAGATGTGGAAATTGATGCGGAATCCAAAGCAGTGGTTCCCATGTAGCATCCTCTGATTGCATTCCGTGCCACTGAATTAATACCTATGCGATAGATCGAGAAAAAAGCTGACGCCTTTTGAGTTTCAAGGAGGATTGCTTGGAAGGCTGTAGACGAAGAAGAACCATATCACCTGCTTGAAAAGTGTGCTCAGAACGGTGTTGATCGGCTTGTTGTTTCATTCGAATTCTTGCCATGTGAAGACTGTCCTACAAAATGAGAAGAATTTGATCGCGGTTACGAAGAACCGAGTCAATTTCCTGAACTGGTGAACTACTGAAGGTGTATGGAAGAAGAACTGGTGGTGCCTGACCATAGATTGTGTCATATGGAGTCATTTTAGATGCAGTATTGTACCACCGGAGCCCTTCAAGGAAATCCATAGAAATATCTATCCAAATATGTGCAGGGATGGGAAAGGGTTCGAGCAATCCCGTAAGGAGTGTTGTTTCACCCTTGTTGACCTGGAAAGTAGCACATTCGACCATTATCCATTGAATTGTCATTTTTAGTCCCTTCCAAAAGAAGTTACACTGTTCCCGCTCATACATTTTGAGGAACCCAGAGTGCCCTATCGATGGAGAAGCATGGAGTTCATAGAAGACATAGCCCTATTGAACAGATTGCAACCAATTTGGAACAAGCATAGAAATAGCTGAAAGAGAAACTGGGTCATCAAATGTGTGAGAAAGAGCATTTTCCACCAGATTTCCTTACCCTTCTTGTAAGTGATCTCATGGGCATAACCCATGAGTTTGCTGACCCATTTCAAGTGTGATAGGGAGCAGACCCATTATTCCAGGAAATTTTTCAGACTCTGGTGATCAGTCTTAATGCAGAAATAATTCTCTAGTAGGTATGGCTGCCACTTTTGTACTGCATGCAAAATAGCCATCATTTCCTTCTCAAATGTAGAGGTGGCTAAATTCTTACCAGAAAGGTCTCTTGAAGGCAACAATCCCACTGGTTCAACAAAGACACTTGTATATCTATCCAAGGGAGTAGTGGAGACCGTTGATGGGTGCATCTGAATGGAATGGAGCTAAGCGATGACACCATGTGAATTCTTCTTAAGGAGATTTTCCCGGCGATGTGAACTGATGATGCAGAGAGACCCTGGTTGCAAGCCCATAAATGTGTGTTTTTTTCCATTAACTGAAAGATGCATCCAAAGTTCAGCAAAATCCTATAAGATGGGACCAAGTGTGTGTAACCATTGAGTGCCCAAAACCACATCACATCCTCCTAAGGACAAGGAAAACATGTCAGAGTGCTGGTTATAATCTTCCATAGAGATATGCACATTACGACACTTCCCCTTGCAAGGTAAGGTGCCCCCAATGACAATCATGACTTCAAATTTGGAGCAAGGATGGACAAAACAATCATCTTGTTTGGCGATCCGAGGGTCGATGAAGTTATGAGTGCTACCAGAATCAATGAGTATTGTAAGAGGGAGCTTCTTGAAGTAACCCCTGACCCGCATTATTTGTGTGGTGGTGACTCCGGCTAAAGCATGGAGAGATATCTCTAGGTGGTCATCCAGAGATAGAGGGTCAACAGGCGGCTGCTGAATGTCGACCTGATCATCTAGTGTATCTAGAGCTTCTTCACCAAGTTCAGAGGTAGGCGGAGAATCCACATCCAAGAGATAAAGTTGTTGCTCAACGCATCTATGTCCCCAAGTGAATTTCTCATCACAATTATAACAAAGCCATTTTTCTCTACGTTCCTGCATCTCTGCTTCAGAGAAATGCTTGATAGGAGTTGTGCAAGGAGTTGGCGTGATGGGAGATCGTTGGGAAACCATATTTCTAAATGGAACAAAAGTGGATTTAGATCATTTTTGGGCTATGATCTTGTCCTCTGCCAACTTATCCAACCCTAGGACTTCCATCATTGTGTTGGGACAAAACATTTTAACCTTTGAGCATATTTCATTCTTAAGACCAATGATAAAACAACTCCTGTAGAATTCATCAGACAATCCTTCTTTGTGATTGGCTAGTTTCTCAAATTATGTCTGATACTCACTCACAGTGCCAATTTGGTGACTTTTAGTGAGTGCTCCTGTGAAGTCATCAAAAGCACTAGGACCAAAGCGTTGCAAAAGGAGTTGGAAAAAATTTGTCCATTTTGGCTCGTCATGAGCCTTGATGTACCAACGGTACCATTGAAGGGATTCCTGTTCCAAATGAAATGATGCAAGTAGAACTTTGTGGACATCAAAAGTATTATGCAGACTGAAATATTGTTCTGCCTGGTATATCCATCCAGTCGGATCATTACCATTGAAGCGAGGAAAATCAAACTTCAACCCATGAAAATTGTTGGAAGAAGAGAACCCAGTGTCTGTAGAAGAGTCTGGTTTCCGTTTAGTGTTCATGGTTGAATGCTGAAGATGGAGGCTAAGAAATTTTTCATTCAGATTTTGGATTTTGCTTTTGAGTGCTACAAGTTCTTCCTCCATGATTTGTGCTCCTGCGCGGGTGACAACCATAACCAGGATTTTTTTTGTGTGAATGGGTAGAAAAACACAAACAGAAGCTTCTTTAGTAAAGGAAAATTTGGATTTGGGAAAAACTCTGATGGGTAATTGGGGTTTGACTAGGTTTTGGACACTTTCGAATGGACAGGGAAGCAGAAAATGAGGATTTCATAAGAGAGGTGAAAGAATAGAAAATTTATCAGAGAGGGACAAAGAAGCAGAAATAAGAAATGAACACTGTGGCAAAATTTGAAGGAGATTGGGTGAAAATCAAAGAAGCTATGGCAAACCCTAAAAATAGACAAATGTGGGATTTCTGGCTTTGGGAAGTGGAATTTGGGATAGGGTCGTCAGGAATGAAATATGCATAATGGGATTGCAGGGTTGTCAGTGAAGTTTCAATGGAAACGGAGTTAAAACAAGGGAGATATGGCGTGGAAGTGATTGGCAACAGATAGATCTGCAACGGCGCGGAAATGATCGGCAATAGTTCGGATGAAAATAGATATGGACCCCAGGTATGCTCGGCTGCCTAACAGTTCAGGGGATTCACTCGGCCACCAATGTTGTCCGACGGATTGCATATTGGGGCAGTACCCCTCACTCCATGGCTCAAGTAAAACTGTAACTGCTTTGCCACAAACGACAGCTCTTGGTTTACCTCACAGGTGGGAACTAGTCAATCAGGTAGGGGTCGTTGCCATTTTCGCTAGCAGGTCCTCTCAATGGACCATCTACTTCGAGGTTCCTGTGGAACTCCTCACAATAAGTTTTAGGGATTATGCCCAAGTACTTCCCACAGTTAAGTGGATAGGGATTATTCCCAGATCCGAACCTGCAACAGATGTGAAAAAACAAATTGGCAGAAATTTCACCCAATGAACCCAAGAAAGTGCTATGATACCAGAAGTAAGGAACCTGCAACAATTAATTGATGAAATACACGATATATCAGATCATAGAATATTTTTATTGGTCGCGGTCCACTTCAAGGGGGAAACCTCCTTTGAGCAAGCTCAATACAAATAACTTCACAATGCCTTCATTGGCCTCAACACAAACTTATATACTAAGTCTAGGCGCCAATACTATGGTTCAATACCATGGAACATATAATACTACAGCACGACTTACAAAGCATATGCATCCAATACTATGGATCAATATTATGGACTAATACAAACTATGGATCAAGAAATACTACAGGACTACTTACAAAGCATATACGTCCAACAACAATATACTAACAAAGTAAAGAGAAGGGTTGACATGGGTTCCTAACATGCTACCATCACAATTGTAAAGATCCAACCAGAAGAGCCAAAGGAGATAAAGGAAGGTAAGAGACACTTTGCTACATTTCATTGTTGAGAATGGTATCTATAGTAACCTAAGATCAATCAATGCCATCAAGAGACTACAACTATTAAGAGACTACAACTATTGACAACGTTGCACTCCTAAGTACATCATCTGTCATGTCCCTGACCCCAAAACCAAGGCCAAGGTCACCAGGAAACCAAGGGAAGGTTGAATCAAGGTAAATGCAAAGAGGAATAAGGTTATCTAAGGCTAGGCCATCATGCGAACAAGCCAATTAAATAAAACAATCAACCTTTTTAAAGACAATGCAAACTTGTGATGCATATCATTTTCCATATGCACATGATATGCAAGGTAAATGCAAGCATGAATGTAAACATATATGATCAAGATGTTAACATGTTATCTAACATCAAATAATCATATATCCTTCAACAATATAACCATTAATGAAATCATATTTGCAAGCTAACTTTAACAATATAAATAAAAAGATCTACAAGCTGCCATACTCAACCATATTGACAAGCTAGAAACTAGATCTATTGGAAGCCACCTACATCCATATTAACATAAGTAAAACCATATATGAGGTCTTCCATCTACATACATATAGATTATAATGACATAATATCTCATGGTTGTCACCTACATCCATACAAACCATAAGCAAAAATTGGATCCAAGAGCACATGTACATCAAAATACTGTAAATAAGCAAATAATAAAATATTCATCATTGACTACCAACCATAGCCATATCGACATGAAAAATTTCAGACATGAAAAGTATCATATACAACCATATAAAATCATATCTCAAGGCCGTCACCTATAGCATACCATCCATAAGCAATTCAAATCTATATACACATATATTATGAAAATGCAGTAAACAAACATAATAAGAAACACTCTTCTCAATCATGGAAAACTAGCTTGAATAGGACAACATTCCACCTTGCGATAGGCATGCCATGATCATGCATCTTTCAACATGACAATCACACCGAGCTAATGCCATAGATCTACAGGAGAGGTACTCTCAAAACAAAAGGTATTGTGCACTCATCTCAATACCAGAAACACTGCCACACAAAAACAATTGTATCTTAGTCATACAGAAAGCTTTTTCAATTAAACAAAAGATGTTCCTTACTGGAAACATTGCTCTGGGTGTAATGGAATGGGTCTCACAACCCATAAATTCTAGAAACATCTGAACCAAAAGGTAAGTTTGCACCATTCTCAACAACGTGAGAAAACCATGCCACACCAAAATGACCATATCTTAGTCATACGAAAATATTTTTCAGTGAAACAAAAAATATTCCTTATTGGAAACATCGCTCCAGACACAATGGAATAGGTCTCACAACCCATAAATGATCATAAATAGTAAAACCATAACGTATGGTTGTGCCATTTCTACGTTGTCAGAAACCACAACTACACCTTTCTCCATCTAAAATTTCCCTTCCATCTACACTACCTGGTGCAATGGGATTCCCTTCACCACACAGGTCCCTCAAGACATCACCATCCACTGTCGAGCTTCATGTACATATATTCAGATAGGTACAAGCAATGGGATAAGGACTCATGTTGTGTTCTGCACAGTTAATCTTCAATCTCCATTACAGGGTCTTCAAAGCTCATTACAAGGACTTCAATCTTATGAAATACAATGCATATCCTCATTGAGAACATGTATTTTCAACACAAGAGAGCATTCCACTACATTGGAGTTCTTATGAGAAAAAGAATGAGAGGAAGTTCATTCCAATGCACAAATAGCCATTGAAATCGCCAAGTGAGTGATTCGAATTCCAAGAGGGGTAACTCCAAAGGTTAGAGGCCAACTCGAATTAGTAGAGGAGTTACTCATTCATGAGATTCCATTTCCAAAATAGCAAATGAGGGTGCATCAAAAGTTGGGAGTTACACTTCAAAGAGTACTGGCTAAAAATAGCTGGGCACACTAGTACATGAGGAGTTACGAATGACACCAAACCAAGGTCAAGGAAGGTGCACTAGTCAAGAGAGCCCCACCAAACATCCAAGAGGGTGTAATAGTACCTCCATAAATCAAAATAACAAAAAATAGGGTCCAACCAACAATGATAGGGAGAGCAACAACTCCTAGTCCCCAATCCCCTCACATGTGGAATCCATGGCCCCTCATTCTCGTTAGTTGTCCAAATTAAAGCTAGTTATTTAATTAAACAACAACAAAAACAAAAACAACAATAATAATGTCCATAGTCCCGGCACCTAGTGCCCAATAATAAACAAAAATAACAACATATGTCAGTGGCTTAACATTTGGGGTATTACATCATCAGTTCGTTGAGCTAGGGAAGACACATTCATGTTATCCAACTATGTCTCTTTCCCTACGACATCAAGCCCTTTAAAGATGAGATACTATGTGATGTTTCCCCACCTAAAGTTTGTTATGTTCCTTTAAGATAGTCATATATGTGGAAATATCCTTATTTTTATGAGTCTAGTCCATGTAGCATCATTGTTACTTTAGGAGGTCATCTCTACAGGATACAAGAGGTAGTTCTGTAACGTCCCCATCCCTTAATCTGACCACAAGAGGGGACATTAATTGAATCGAGGCGTCTAAATTTCTCCCATAAGCAAAATTACGAATTTTTAACAACTAAAATGCATGTGCAAACATGAAAATAAAAACACACAGCGAAAATAAAATTGATCCACACACACATAACATGCAATTTACAAGCATAATTATCACATGAATACAAGTAAAAATCATTGCACATCAGATACATAAGAATACTTATCTTTAAACAAAGAAGATCCAAGCAACTAACTATGTAAGTGCGATTTTCCACCCAGCCATAGGCACTCTGTCCAACTTATACTCTTTCTGCTGAGAGGCCACCCCCAAGCTGGGCTATGAGGCCACCAGGGCGAAGGAAACACCTACATGCTTCTATCTCCCATCCCATAACCCATTCTGCTCACTATGATTAGCCAAAAGCTCAACTAGAGCTCTACAGGGGTCTCATTAAGCCATCACAGCCATGACAGTCCTTCCAACTGCCCCACACAACACAAGGAAGAAATTTCCCTTCACTGATCCATAGTTCCCTCAAGAAATCCAAATCTTACATTGCTTACCAGTGTGTAGTAAGAGTCCAACATGTTGTAGGCTAATGGAGAACCTCCTGCAACATTAATTCATGGCTTTTCAAGCATCCAAAAGTAGCAGCACTCAATGGGTAAAGGTTCCTAGCTTTCCCAACCTCCATGCTCACCTACAACCATCTATTTCCCTTCCAAAAATGCAGCTATGTCTTCAAATTCAAATTTATAGGTTAAACACAGTCTAGTAATGGACATGAACAACAATGGAAAAACTCTTCATAGTGTAGAAACTTGCATGAGAGAATGAGAATGATCAAAAGGGTGTTGACTTCAAGGATATGACGTAAGGGTGAAAAAACAACTGACATAGATTTTGACTATAGAAGAAATAGGACCATTAAAAGCTGACATAATTGTCACAACCCCCATGCTTCAATAACTACACTAAGTGACTTTTCCCACCAACCTCACATATGCATTCATTGATTGGGTTTAATAGTCAAAAGAAGGTAATTGGCTTATTTAAGGCACATGGAAGATTTTGGATGAGTTCTAAAGTTGACACATGGAAACATAGGATTTGGTTTCCCCATAGGCCCCCTTTTCTCTTCCCCTCTGGTGGAATCATAACCCCTCTAGTGCTCTTTATACAGCCATCTTGGACCATTTAATTAATTTTCAACATAATATTTACATACATTTAGAATTCACATGATAAGCCAATCATATGGTCCAAATAAAAATATATACATCATACATGCCTAGTCATTCACTAGTTGGGCCCTGGCCTTGAGCTCCACACTAGGAATCCATACTAGCATATTTACATCATTTACATAATTTTGATTAAATACATTCCAAGTCAAAATTGGGGGGGGGGGGGGATAACAAGTTCCAACTGCCACAGTTTCTTTGATCTCAACAAAACAATGTAGGAAGGTGACCTCTCAAACCAAAAAAAATGTCCTCTTCATGATTTGATCAGAAGGTGAATGGAAGATCACTGCAACCACCACAGCCTTTGCATGGGGTACCTCTACACAATAGAAGTAGGTGGATAACATAGTCAGATAATACATAGATATATCTCTTCTTCACCTACAAAGGTGACCCTACATTGTTAGGTCAAGCATTCAGTTGATTTGATACTTGTAGCTCCTCTTCCCAATGGCCCATATACAAACACTCTATTCTTGAGAATGAAGAAATCATGTGTCAGATTCATGATCTCATCCAAAAAGGTACATAGTTTGACCAAGCTCCTCACTTTGTGGGATCCCAATTGTTTTGGTGTAGAAGAAGCATAACAAAATCATAGTCAAGAACCGATATCCAATCCCTTAGATTGACAATCTTCTTGATTAATTCAAGAGTGCCAATTTTTCAATAAGATTGTTCTTCAATTAGGCTACCACTAGGTACCCATTGAGAAAACTGATGTATGAAAGACAACCTTCAAGTTTAAAGATGGCCTTTTGAGTGGTTTGTCATACCTTTTGCCTTAACTAACACTCCAACAATGCTCATTAGGATGATGGATGATATTTTGTAGCTATCAACAAATTCTTTTGTGGTTGTATATTTGGATGATATCCTCATCTTCACTAAAACTTAAGTAAAACATCTACAGGTCACACTCAATAAATCTCGAGTAACTTGTGACAATACAAATTATATGCCAATATGAAGAAATGCTCAATCAACATGCATGCGATTCAATAGCTAGAATACTGTTGGTTGTGGAGCCAGATCTTCTAGTCTCATAGATGATATTGTATCAGCTGTGTTTGTACCCCAGTTCTATATGATATGTAGGTGGACTGTACACTCACCCCAGCGGGGGGGGTGTGGGGGGGCATCGCCCCCCCACGGGGTTCCAGGGGGGACCATCCCCCTTGGCTGGGGGGTTCGGGGGCAACGCCCCCGAAGAAAATTTTTGGGGCTGTTTTCGCCAGCTGTTTTGCGGGCCCATGGTTTTGGGTATCCCGTGGTATTTTCCCATTGTATTTCCCTTATAAAAGAAAGACATTGTAATATGGCTAGGGTTGTTGATGTATTAGGTTTTTTGCATTGTAAAGATCTTTGAGATCAGGAGAGAGACTGTGAAACAGAGAAGAGGAAGTGCAGCGGTTGTGCTGCAGGTTGTATCCCTTCGACTTGCTGGACGGTAATAATAATAAGGACTGGCAAATTTAGTGTGGACGTAGCCCAAGTTGAGTGAACCACGATATATCTGTGTCTCTCTTGTAATGTGTATGTGTGATTATATTTGCATTTCTGTTTATTGTTATTGCTCTGCGATCCTGTTTTTCTAACAAATACATCGTAGATAAGAATCATATACATATAGATGCAACCAAGATCCAATTCATTCACGATTAACTAACCTCAACAACCTTTGTGGTTCATTGCCAACTTTTATCACATGTTCGTATTGGAATTTTTTCATATCACTTGGCCCTAAGCTAAGTGACCAAAAGTGGCCAATGCCAAGTAACTTAATACAATTGTAAAAAAAACACTTTATATATAAAAGTTTTGTTTCTTAAGATTATTTTTAAATGACATAGTTTTCTCTTAAGATTGTATGTTAAATGCAAGAAGTTTTAGTCACCTAAGTTAGGTGACGAAGAGTGGTACCAAATCTAAGTAACTTCATATAATGGAAAAAATCCACTCTATATATTAGATTTTTGTTTCTTAAAAATGTTTTTTAAATATCATAATTTTATCTGTTAAGATTATTTTTTAAAGCCAAGAAATTTTGGAAAATTGCAAATAAGCTCGTGCCATTTGGTAATGAGATTTCAAAGAGCTTACTCTTATTTATTTATTTTTATGGTCAAGTTAGTACTATAAAATTAATTTTCTCAAATTGGAAATTTAATTGTCTGGCATCTTTTAATGTACCAATGTAATATTTTTTAAAAATTTATTATAATTTTTTTTTACTTCATTACATTAATTCGAAATAAAATATCAAACAATATATAGATAAATATCCAAAACTTTCTTGTACTTAAATATCAAATAATATATTGATAAATATTCAAAACTTTCTTATACTTAAAATATCAATTAATATATAGATAAATATTTAAAACTTTTTATACTTAATTACATTAGTTAAAAATAAAATATCAAATAAATAAATATTCAAAACTTTTTTATATTTAATTATAATAATTAATGGTGCTAGGGCGGGTCTTGTTGGACCCTCTTGTTTAACAATAACACACAACAAACACACAATGCGCTCACAAAGACTAGATGTGAACTGGAATGCCAATAAGTTGGCTTCTTCTATTACTTGAATCAGTTACAATGTTACATACAAAGCAAATAAACAAGTCAGCCTTAGCATGTTACAATATACAGAAGTAAAACTCTGTCTTCTCAGTGTGTTTCTCCCTGTGTGTGATCCTCTCAGTCTTCGGATCCTATAAACAATGAAAGAAAGATTGATTGCCCCCTCCTATGTGCCTTCACACCAATCTTCTACTCTGCTCTGTTGCTGCTCCCGAGGTCCACCTTGTTCCCCAAGACGTCCTTCCATGTATGTTGCTTGACCTCTGACCCGACAGTTCCTACAGTTTTCAACGCCCCCTGGCCGTGCTGCACAACCTCCCCCTGTGTTGACACCTAGTCTGGTCTCAACCACCTTCTTAACTGCCATAACTTCCTCAACAACCCTCAAGGTTGTTGCCTTGAATCCTGCACCTCTCTGACCTTTCTACAGTTGTCGGCCCTATCATTGTCCTATATGACGTATCAACCATACTGTACATTGTCAATCCTTGACTTAACCTGTCAGCTTCACTTAGTCTCCACGACTGTCAGTCCGCCCCATCCTCCTCGCTTGGCCTTTGCCGCTTTTGTCGGTGTCGATGTTCGACCTCTTGTCGACATATCGACTCCTTCGATCTCTGCTCCTATCGATGTCGACCTTTACTCACGTCGACCATGCTTTGAAAGCTTCCTTCTCGACTACTTGGCTTCGACTGGCCAATCTCCTTCACACCAGTGGTTTTCAGCAATCCCCCTAGTCGACCTTCTTCTGTCAATAAACTTCGACTATTTGTCCTAGGCCTCGATGCTCCTGCATCAGACTCCCTAGGTGAAAAAGAACCTGACTGCTCTGTTAGTCTCCGATATTCTTCTTTTGAAATCCATGTCGCCTCATTCGACTCATCATCCTTCCATCGAACTAAATATTATTTCTTCTACGAACTCCTTATGCGTCCGACTTCGTGTCCATCCATTACTTCGACGATCTCTTCTTTGTGTCGATCTGGAATTTGTCATGTCTAGTCGATGTTCGACACTTCCGCACTGCTACATGTTGAACCTTCTTCATACTTGTGCAGATCTGAGACATTGAACATAGGAGAAATGTTCAATTCCTTCGGTAGCTCCAACACATAAGCATTGTCTAAAATCTTCTTCAGGATCTTACATGGTCCAATCTTCTTCAGCTTCATCTTGGTATATGTTCCTGTCGGGAACCTCTCTTTCCTCAAGTACGCATAGACTAAGTCTCCCTTGTTGAACGACTGTAGCCTCTTCTTCCTGTCGTCTCTCGGCTTGTATGCCGCGTTGCTCTTTTCAATGCGCTTGCATACATCTTCATGCACCTATTTCATATTGTCTGCAAATGTTTCTGCATCTGCACTCTTTCGGATTTCTGTCGGTATCGCGACCAAATCCACCACACCATGTGGGCTTCAACCTTGAACAATCTAGAATGGGATCATACCTGTCGACCGATTCACAGAATTGTTGTATGCGAACTCTGCTTGCACCAACATGTTCTCCCACTGCTTGGGTCTGTTGGCCATCAAACATCTCAGAAGGTTTCTCAAACTTTTGTTTACCACCCATTAGGGGAATTTTAAGGTCTAAAATGGGCCTCATAAGAGATATAATAAAATATTGTGAGTTTGTCATTTTGTGGGGAATGTATATTTACAACTCACCAATTGCACTACAATTCATGTAACTATGGTTAAATTAAAGTGAAAAGATCTATACAACTAAAATTAATAAAAAAACCTTCATTAATATGACTAGAAAAATGAATATTTTTGAATAGATAAATATACTAAAATAAAATACTCATAAAATAAATAAAATATTTTAGTTTTTTATTGTAGATATAAATTAAACTTTTGTAAATAAATTATAAATGATATTAATATAAAATAATTCACTTTAATAATTATTTATTTTAAAATATATTTACATATTCAAAAAGAAATCTAATCTTTTATATATATATATATATATATATATATATATATATATATATATATATCCCTTTATATTCACATATTGTAATTTATTATTTAAAATACAACAAATTTTAGATTTAATATTTAATATTTTCAAATTATATTACATTAAAAATTTAACTTATATTACTAAATCATATTATCAAATAATATCTTATATTAACATCTTTCATATTTTAAAACACATAATATATTACAATTTTATATTTTATATTACCCACTTCTATTATGTTAAAACTTCTATTATGTTAAAAGTTACGGAGTAAGATTTTATGTTTCACTATGTTAAAGTATCTAATGCAAGTCATATTATGTTAAAAGTTACTAACTAATATTATATTACCATGTTATATTATTATGTAACATCCCATATTAAACGTTAATCTCTTAAGGTATTTAATATCTTAAATATATTAAGGCATGTAATATTTTGAAATATATTAACGTGTAATATCTTTTTCAAATTGGTAATATGTTAAACAATCATTATGATATAAAAAAGAAATTTGTATTTACCATATTAAAAATACTGAGTAATTTATATTCACCATATCTAAAAAGTATTTTAAGTAATTAATGAGGATATTTTTTTTAATTTAGTTTGACTTTTGATTAAGAATATGCTTTTATATTTAAAAGTGAATGTACTTTAAGAGTATGTATATATGTATTATATTTAGAAGTAACTTTTGAGTACTTTTTCTATTATGAGCATGGTTAATTATGGGTTTTTATCCACCATTTAGAATTTGATAACTAGCAACTTTAACTCAAGAAATGCCACCTCAACTATAAGTGATAATGTCATTCTCTAGAATCTGATTGGTTCTTATAAAGTTGATTTTGATAGTACATTCTTTGTTTTGAGGCTCATTTTTACCTCAAAATTCTCCTAATGTCGGTCTGTCCATCAGTCTGCGGATGGTATGCCGAGCTAAACTGCAACTTTGTGTCCAGCTTCTTCCACAGGGTTCTCCAGAAATGACCCATAAACTTGGTATCTATGTTCGATGTTATACTCTTCGGCAACCCATGCAATCTAACTATCTCCTTGAATAATAGTACAGCAATACTTGTGGCGTCACTTTTCATCTGACACGGAATAAAGTGTGCCATCTTCGAAAATCTGTCGACTACTACAAAGATCGATTCGTTACCTTGCTATGTCTTCGGCAATCCTAGCACAAAATCCATGCTCAGATGCTCCCATGGGGTATTTGGAACTGGTAATGGTGCATACAACCCCATATTCTGACTTTGACCCTTTGCCAACTGAAAAATTTGAAAATGTCTGTAATGTCCCAAATTTGGCATTGGGTCACAATGGCCTAATCACATTGTCCCTATTCAATAGAGTTTGTCAAATTGATGCTAAAGTTCAAATAATTGCCAAGGAGGAAAATTACTAGTTTCCTAGGTTTGGGGTGGAAGCTTTGGGATTTGGAATAATGGAGATAACAAATGATGTTTGAACATTAGAATGAAATAAATATTTAATAAAGGACCTAAATAAATATATACAAGTGAAAATCAAAGTGGCATTTGATCATGAAGACACATGGAGGAAGTGGGACCCACATATGGCTGGATTTCCCCACTACACTTGGCATCATTCTCTCACCAATTCGAATCCAAGGTGAATGGTAACATACTTGGGGGAGTCCAAAATGTATTATTCATGGCATGACTCATCCAAGGTCGAAATATAGAGGAAAAGTAACTCCCATGGAAGAGGAAGAGGCAATTTGGAGCTAGTGAGACACTTGGGCTAGATTCCCTAGCTCTATGACAACAATGATGAAGATGCTATGACACCTATGACACAAATCAGACCTGAAGGATGACATATGACATATATGACATGTTAGGGCTAAAAATAGACTCCAAGAGTGCACTTAAGGGTGTTAGGGCAGCTAAGATGCTTCCACATGTGATTTGGTGGAAGTGGGAGACTAGGAATTGTTGTACAAGTGGCATTCTTTGGAATCTCTTCCCAACTTGAGTTGGCATGAGTCTCTTGGAAGGAATTCGACCCATGGAGGACATTAGAACTTTATAAATGTCAATAACAAATAATGAAACCAGCTTTTGATCATTTGTAGAGTTTGCAATTGCATTTGTGAAGAGGGAGAGCTAGTGGATGACTAGTTTCTTGCCTTAGCCAATTTCAATGGTGAAAGATTCCCATCCAAGTTGGTAATTGAAAAGGCCATTCAGACCTTTCATTTGGATCTTTAATGGAGTATTTATTTGTAGGTGTAAGCTATAGGGAAGCTCATGGTTTCTTCTATTGCAGCTCACTCCTTCAACCATTTCCAGTTTTGATGGCATATTCTTGATCCTTGAGGGAGGGCGTTTTTGGTGAGACATTGTACTCTTTGGGGGAGCTTCTAATGCCCCATTTATTTTGTAATATGAATTAAATACTCTGTTCTTCATCTCCAGAAAGTTTCAGGTCGAAATTCCATGTAGAAATGTATAAATCTCATTTTTAATGGAAGAACAATGTCATTTCCCCACTACCTTGTTGTGAACCAATGTATTGATGATGATTTCGAATGAATGGATGATTCTCTAATGCATTTGTGATTAATGGACTACCATGGATGTATTTTACAAGTTTCATGTACTGTACTTGAGAATTTGAAGTATTTTTACTTAGTTTAATTGCACTGGGAGAAGAAATAGTGTCATTTCCCCAAGGGTCGAATTGGTGATTTTTGCAGTTGAATGGGAGAGGGTTGGAACAGATATAATAATCAATTAATGGTGCACATGAGACCTTAATAACATCCTTAATACATTCCCTACCTTTGTTCAGAAATTTGAGTGGCTTTGGGGGCATTTGGGAAGCCATTTTCAGTACTTACCCCAGGGGGATTTGAACCCCAAATTACTAGTAAAATTGCATACTTGGTCCAGAATCTTAAGAGAGTTTGCAGAGGTATTTTGGTGGCCATATATCATCCTTGAACATCATATTCAAGTCCTAATATCATTCATACACCTTCCTTGAAGATTTGAAGTCATTTGGAGTCAATTCGAGACCTAGAGACCAATACTAGTCAAAGGCAAATTACTAGTAAAATTCCCTACATTGGCCAGAATTGAAAGAGTATTTGCAGAAGTATTTTAAAGGTCCAAAGGCATCCCTAAAACACATATTTATGTTCTAATCTCATTCATATACCTTCTCAGAAGATTTGAAATCGTTTGGGGCAAATTTGGGACCTAGAGATCAAAACTAGTCAAAGGTCGAACTAGGAAAAAAAAGTGGAAAATTTCCATTTTAATAAAATTCCTAACAAGGGACATTACACTGTCGTACCCACTTACCGACATCGATCGTCATTCCTGGCCAATAATACTTTTCTTCGACCAACGCCTTAGTCTTGTCGTTGCCAAAATGACCTGCTAATCCACCACTATGCAGTTCTCAAATTAAGTTCTCTCTTACGAATCCTCTGGGAATACATAATTGTTGTCCCTTAAACAAGTATCCTTCTTAGATAAAATAATCTAAGTATGGAGTCCTATTGACACTCCAAGGTTTGTGACTAGCCTTCCATGCTTTCGCAAATCCCCGTCAGTCTCATACTCTATATTCACCGACTCTATTCATGTCTCCTAAATTGTCATCATGTTCAGCAATGCAACTCTTCGACTCAGCGCATCAGCAACCTTGTTCAACTTTCCCGACTTATGACGCAACATGAAGGTATATCCCTGCAAGAATTCAACCCATTTCATGTGTCGCTGATTCAACTTCGACTGAGTATTCAAGTACCTCAGTGCTTGGTGATCTGTGTACAACACAAATTCCTTGGGCAGCAAATAATGCCTCCACTTCTTCAATGCCTGGACAATAGAATAGAACTCCTGGTCATAGATAGAATATTTCCGCTTCGCTTCATCCAACTTTTCACTAAAGAATGCAATTGGTCAGCCCTCCTGGATCAACACCGCGCCAATTGCCATTCCACTCGCATCGCAATCGACTTGGAAAACTTTGTCGAAATCTGGGAGAGCTAATACTGGGCTCTCTGTCACCTTCTGCTTCAACTTGTCAAAGGATTTCTGGGCATCTTCCGTCCACTTGAACTCCCCTTTCTTCATGCACTCTGTCAACGGTGCACATATTCGACTGAATCCTCTGATGAACTTCCTGTAGAAACTAGCAAGTCCATGGAAATTACGCACTCCTGTCGTGCTTGTCGGTTCTGGCCACTCCAATATTGCCTTCACATTTTATGGGTCCATCACTAACCCTTTACCTGAGATTACGAATCCCATGTACACCAGTGATTCCTTCATGAAGAAACACTTTTGCAGGTTCACCATCAGCTTCTCTTCCTGCAGCTTCTGCATTACTTGTCGAATGTGCTCCAAATGTTTGACTTTGGTTCGACTAAATATCAAGATGTCAACGAGGTATACTATGACGAACTTTCCAAAGAATGGTTTCAGTACTTCATTCATCAACCTCATGAACGTACTGGGTGCATTAGTCAATCCAAAGGGCATGACTAACAACTCATACAGTGCTTCCTTTGTCTTGAAGGTTGTCTTCCATTCATCACCTTCTCTAACCCTGATCTGGTGATACCCACTCTTCAGGTCGATCTTGGTGAAGTATCTTGCTCCACTCAAACAGTCCATTAAGTCATCCATCCTTGGAAATGGAAAGCTATACTTTATCGTGATCTTGTTGATAGATCCGGAGTCTGTACACATCCTCCATTCTCCACCCTTCTTCGGTGCTAGTACAGCTAGTACCGCACACGGGCTCAAACTTTCTCTGATCAATCCTCTATCGAACAACTCCTGGACTTGTCGATTGAGTTCTTAACCCTCTGCCGGAGTCATTATATGTGGTGCCTTATTTGGAAAACTCAATCCTGGAATCAAGTCTATCTGATGGGATATGCTTCTTATCAGTGGCAATATCATCGGTGCCTCGTCGACTATTATGCTCCTAAACTCGTCGAGCATTTCTTCGACTTCGACCGAAATCCTCTCCGTCGTCGACCTTTCGACACAGGGTCCTTTCGGAATGATGGCAAAACATCCCGACTGTTTCTCTTCCTCTGTTAGGAATTCCTTTGTTGAGCACATCAACACTCGCTTCTCCCAATAGTTTCTCTCATCCTCCTTGCAGTCGGCTCGATCCTCCTGCTTTAGCTTCAGCATCCTCCACATGTCATTTTTCCACAATGTGACTGTGTTGGCTCAACCATCATAGATCATCTTCCGATCATATTGCCATGGCCTCCCTAACAACAGATGACAAGCGTCCATTGGGATAACGTCGCACAGTACAATGTCTTCAAGTTTTCCAACTTTAAAGTTGATCAGGACCTGTCTGGTTACCTTCACATGATGTCCTTTCTGTAACCAGGATATCTTGTATAGATTTGGGTGTTGTCGACATCTCAAACCCAACTTGTCGATGACCTCCGTCGACACTAAATTCTCTGTACTTCCACCATCGACAATGGTCTTGCAATACCTGTTTTCGATCAGCACTTTGGTCCGAAAGATAACCTTTCATTGTGTCAGCTCCTTCTCTTCGCACTAGTTGTCCTGGACCAACGTTCTCCTGGATGTCATGTTTTGACCTTTTCCTCTACAATCTTCACCACTGTTGGATGTCGAATCCATCTTCTCGTCGCCCTAGTCATCTCTTCGACGTTTGGGTTTCGACTCCTCTACCACGTGTATGTTCTTCGAGCATTCATAAGCTTTGTGTCCCACGCCTCGACACTTATAACAGAGTACAACTGGTCTGTCAACTCTTTTCTTCTATGTTGGACCATTTCGACCAAACGCACTCTGACCGCGGGTCTCTTAACCTTCCCATCGGTTTCCTTGTGCTTTCTCTCTAGTCGATGTCCCTTCTACACGTCGGTCATCTTCGACGGATTCTCTCTTGGTTCCGCTACTTTGTCCCTTTGCGGAAACAGTCTTTGCACCTCGACCAGTCATCCTTCCTCTAGTTGATGCGGTTCTTCTCGACAGTTTCTCTTCTTCCTTCAGAGCTAACTGGTAGGCTTCACCAACCGCTCTAAACCTCAACAGGCTCAACTCGTCCTATATGGCATATTTCAAGCCATTTACATATCTCACAACTGCTTCTTGTCCTTCATCGGTTTGACCGGATGTTATCTACAGTCTATAGAACTCTTATGTGTATTCCTTCACGATCAGCGCTTTCTGTTGAAATTTTTGCAACTTCTTGAAAAAGGAAATCACATAGTCACTAGGTAGGAACTTCCCCTTCGGCTTGGAAACCATTATGTCCCAAGACTTGATTTTCTCCTTGCCTTTCTTGACTTTGTCATCCTGTACATTGTCCCACCACAATGAGGCGTGACCCTTTAACCTCAGACATGCAGTTTTAACCCTTTTAGGATCCTCTATCTGCTCTATGTCAAAGTATTTATCCATCTCTCTGAACCAGTCTATCAAATCTTCTAGATCCAAACTTCTTGAGTAGTTACGCACATCCATATTTGTTCTACCCCTTATCTTTATCAGTAGCTTGATCAGTTTATCTTTTGGTTCTTCTTCCACTGCTTCCCGAGCTTCCACTTCCTCAACTTCTTCGTCACTATGGTCAAGTGCGTTGGGAATGCATCCACGTCTCTGGATTTCTTTGATCGTTACGGCCTCACTGGTCAATTCTCATTGTTCGCATACACTCGTCGAACATTTTGAGATCAACCGTAACTCTAGCGCCTTGTACTCTTCATCCTACACTACAGACATTTACACCTCTTTGTGCCATTTTGTCAATTGTGGTTGAAATCTCCTCTCGTCCAATCACAACCGGACTTTCACGCACAACTCTATCCAACCGTAGTTGGAGATGTTCACGCACTCGCGGGCTCAACATGATCTCAGGATTATGCCACTCTGATACCACCTGGCGGAAGGATGGGTCTTGTCGGACCCTCTTGCCTAACAATAATAACACACAACAAACACACAATGCGCTCACAAAGACTAGATGTGAACTGGAATACCAAGAAGTTGGCTTCTTCTATTACTTGAATCGATTACAATGTTACATACAAAGCAAATAAACAAGTCGACCTTAGCCTGTTACAATATACATAAGTAAAACTTTGTCTTCTCAGTGTGTTTCTCCCTGTGTGTGATCCTCTTAGTCTTTTGATCCTCTGAACAACGAAATAAATATTGATTTCCCCCTCCTTTGTTCCTTCGCACCAGTCTTCTACTATGCTCTGCTGCTGCTCCCGAGGTCCACTCTGTTCCCCGAGACGTCCTTCCCTGTCTGTCGCTCGACCTCTCACCCGACGGATCCTGCAGTTGTCAGCGCCCCCTGGCCCTAACAACGGTTGTTACCTTGAATCTTGCACCTCTCTGACTTTACTACAGTTGTCGTCCCTATCATTGTCCTCTATGACATATCGACCATATTGTACTTTTTCAGTCCTCGACTTAACTTGTCGGCTTCACTTAGTCTCCACGGCTGCTATTCCGCCCCATCCTCCTCGATTGGCCTTTGTCGCTTTCGTCGGTGTCGATGTTTGACCTCTTGTCAACATATCGACTCCTTCGATCTCCGCTCATGTCAATGTCGACCTTTACTCTCGTCGACCATGCTTTGACAGCTTCCTCCTTGACTACTTAGCTTCGACTAGCCAATCTCCTTCGCATCAGTGGTCGTCTGCAATCCTTTTGTCGATCAACTTCGACTATTCTTCCTAGGCCTCGATGCTCCTGCATCAATTAAAAATAAAATATCAAATTAATATATAGATTAGTATTAAAAAAAAATTATAATTGATTAGATCAAAGGATTAAATTAAAATTTCCTTGATTCCCATTTAGTTTAAGAGGGTGACCTTAAGTAAAATTTAAAATGGTTGTTAAAGTTAAAAAGAAAGCTAGTGGCCATCCATTAGTGCCAATTCAAGGATTTGGATAATTACATTAAATGGGAATTTTAAGATGGTTGTGTTTAACTAAAATTTATAATGAATTATTACTTGTTTGGAAATAAATGTATATAAGAAACATAAAAGTATATTAATCAATGTTTTAAAATCTTATTAATTCAATTTCAAACTTGATCGAGTTGACTATCTATTGAATCAGTTCTACCATTGAGTTGGTTTGAGAGTCAGTTTGATATCAAAACAATGAAATCGTAATTGACTCAAGTTATTTGATATGAATCGACCCAAATTGACCAAGTTTGTATCAACTCGGCCAAGAGCAGAGCCCATAATACACGTGTTGAGGGAAAATACATTTTTTTAAATTAATTTTTACATAACGCCTAATTCCTAAGACCCTAAACCCTAAATGCAAGTTATAAAGAGATCCCCTCCCCCCTCTATTTTCTACACACTTCTTTCATTAAGCAATTGTGAGCATTTGGAGGATTTGGAGCAGCATTGAAGACTATGGTTTAGAGTGAGTTAGGAGCTTGTTTGACAATCTTTTTTGGGTTGTTTGCAGTGAAGTTAGCATCTAAGTAAGAGGGCTACAACATTGGTGGTGAGTTTGATGATTGATCATATTGACTAGTGATATTTAGTAGACTAGTAAATTATAGCATGCTTTTTATGGATTCTAGAGGCCATTTAAGGTGGTGAACCTCATTGATTATATATTTTGTTTCAAATATATATTGCACTCGATGCCATTTTGATATACTCACTCTTACATGGTATATAAATGAGTAGACTTTGCATATTTTATCTTTAATTATTTGGAATCTTCAAAATATTTTTTCATTAAAATTTTAAAAAATTTATATATTTTTAGTAAATCAAATCATTAAATTTAAGTTGATCCAAATCAAAATTAAATGTAAATTGACCCACAATCAAATCTAAATCTAATCCCAATCTTAAAACATTTATACGAGTTATAAAAAATGACAACCCAGTTTTAAAACATTGATACTAGTTATAAAAAGTTAACATTAAATTTTAATGTTGAATAAGACATTAAGTTAAATAACCTAAAGCAAAGCCAAATCACAAATGCCAATGTCACCTATTTCTTATAAAAGATTACTAACACCTAGAAAAGAAACAAAATAAACTTTGAATACTTTGACAAGGACATGGAAGCTCCAACCTCAACCCTTTTAAAGAACATCATGTGCTTATTACAAAAGAGACTAGATTGAAGCAAATGATCCAACAACTTGATTAGCTTGCCCAAATTGTTTATGTGGTGTTGTGGGAAAGGAGAACAACAAATTAAATTGAACTTGTTTTCTCATCTCAAACATATTTTCCTATGTACCCAAGGCAGAAACATTAGCATGCTTTCACTCTCGTAAAGACTTCATTGTAAAATATACTAGCAATTGCACCAAAAGGGGCAAAGGAACGCCGAAAGGAAAAAAATGGGAAGTAAAGTAATTTCCATGAATTGGAAAATATAATAATAAAGTAAATAGCATGTAGAGATTGTTTTGCGGTTTCCTTTTAGTGGTCTAAACATGGTTCGATTAATGTGGAAGTTTAGATTCTAGAAAAATCTCCTCTTTCTTCTCTCCACCCATATGTGGAAGTTTTATCTCATTTTGACTTAGAGACTCAATGATTCCTTGTTAAGTGGTAAGTGTGTGATTGTGATATCTACGTATATATGTCCCTCCTCTAAAATGTATAGCACAATAATCTTATCTAGGTCTTAGTGTAAATGTATATATGCTTTGAATTTTGTTGAAATACATGCATTGTAGAGTTGTAAAACCACACAAATTAATCACACAACTGTTGAAATCAGTCTTGGAAAGGAGGTCCACGCCATTTCAAAGCATAGGGATTGTAATATAACTTGAAATTGTCAATATAAAGAAGAACCAAGTTTGCAATTTAAGTCAAAGTCAACATATGCATAATGTTGTTACAACTTGACTCTTGATTTAACAAATTTTGTGCACTTCGAGCTGAGCTATCGAGATTAGATTTTTGGGATTCATTCCATCTAAACAATTACCATTGAAATAAAGATTTTGGTTGCATGGTCATATGTCTAAGGGAGATTGGTTGATGTCCATCATCTTATTCACTTTAGTCTCTTGAATCGTGGGTTCTATTTTCTTGTAAAAGGGTCAATTCTTTGTTCTAATTCTATCATTTTGTTGAAGTCCTCTTCGAAATGGGCCAAAACATTATATATACATCATTCCCACCTTGTTTTTTAGGCACCATTTTAAGTTATAAACTTCTTTGCTCCTCAAGTTCCAAGTAACATGACCCCTAAATACGATAAAATTTATCATATCTAACTTGTCATTGAAGTTCATCAATAAAGTGTAAATGATTGAGATTGATTTCACTCAACTGTGTCATTTTCTTAACTATTAGGGTGGGATGTGTGTAATATAATAAAGAAACCCTCAACTTATCGAACAACCCTATATCACCAATAACATCAATCTCGTCTAAGTTGCATCCAACATAGACATGATGTAGTGCACACAATTTATAAACATCGTAACAAACATAATAGGTAGTTGTGTTTCAATGATCATTGCCTCACCTTACTCTATGATAAATTCCCACATTCAACCCTTAACATCTCCAAGACAAAGAAATTGTGCCACAAATGTCATCTATGAAATCAAGCCACATAACAATGAGTTTTCATATAACAAAGGGGGAGATTAGTACCATGTTGTTCATTGCACCAAAGCCATTTTTATATTTGTGTAAATGCATTGCTTTTGATAGTGTGTGGCTTAACTTTATTGTTTTTTTAAATTTGGACCGGTTACATGTTAACTCACTCTCATTGGTACTTATGATCGTTAAGTGTTAATACTGGTTTTTTAGTGCCAACTAAATTTTGATATAGACATGCACCTTCAACCTTTGCTTTACGCCAACCCAATTTGGTGAATTTAGAACTTTTCTTAGACTACCATTTGTAAAATGGATTTCAATATAAGCTAACTCGTATGTTCCAATAAGCAAAGAGTACTTCAAAGGGAAACTCTTCCTATTATGTTACATTTCAAAGACCTTGTGATTGACCAACAATTGCAAGATGCAATGTTATGCATTATCTAATCAAGCAATCCTTTCTTGAAAGCATAGGTTGTCTCACCGCCTTGTAATGTCATTTAGTTCTTGAAAGGCATCCCTTTAAAGTATAGGAATGGTTTGTATTTTACTCAAAGACAACATGAGTGCATTTTTGTAGTGGTTTCCAAATTTTATAGATTGATAATATTTGTTCCTTTAGAAAGTGATATTCTTTTTTAGAACACATGTGCATTATTTCATGAGGATATCCCAAAGCTCCACATTATCACTTTGCCACCCATCAATTCGATGAGGGATCTTAACTTACTAATAGTCATATATATATATGTAATACATTGGTGCAATATGAAACAAATGTCATTAGTCATTATCATGTTTATTTAGGCATGAGGGAATCGAATTATTATAGGCCCCCTAATGCTATTAAATATGACTATGCATTGAAGGCTCTAGATTGAAATGTATGCAACGAGGCTCCATAATGGAATTCCCACCCAAAGGATCCATATTGTAATGTGTGCACTAGTGCATCCATGGTGAATATTGGTTCCAGTACTTGGCTCAACATAATTAGTTTGATCACCTTCATGTAGTTGTGGTAGTGTGAACAACTCTGCAATACACAGGAGCACATGGTATATACTACACCGATCCTAACAAACCAAGGTAAAAGAAACCTACAAAAAATACCTCCATTCACCTAGAATTTATAACTGTAAGTAACCTTCACAAAATCCTTTGCAATTATTAGTAGAGGGTTTTATATTTATGTGAATTTGAGAATTTTGGTTAATCTTATAACTCTAGAAACTTATGGTAAATATTGATTTTCTTATGGTAAATCAAAGTGAATCAAACCATTATAGAACATAAAATTTATATTTAAATATTTATAAACTTATATATAATAATAATAATAATCTATTCTTTAGTTGACAACTTATCTAGACACCATATTTTTTCTAGTCCAAAAGTTGACATAGGAATTTTTTTGTGTAAACAAAAAGGTGGAAAAAAAATGATATGGATATTTGTACATGGTTCATTGAATATAGACTATGTGCAAAGTTAAATTACATGTTTCAACAAACTTTCAATTGTAGCGTTTAACACACATTTTACATGCACACCTTGATAGCATTCTACAAGATGAAGACCTTATGAACAATATGATCATATGTTTGCAACAAACACAAACAAATTACCTACTAGATAAAAACAAATTTTTGAAATACATTTTCAATTTGACATATTTTTTCCATGGTGTTCATTCTTCTATAGAGAAAAACATAGGCATAATTGCAACAAAAGACCACAAAGTAGAGCTTATTATGTTAAAGGTTTATGTTCAATGACATATTTGCATAATGAACATATATTCTTCTCCATTTGCATATATCTCAACAATTATCAAAACAAATTCCATAACCAAAGTACAATGGTTCATAGTAGCTATATCGTTGTTAATATCAACATGAAAATTCTTGGAAATAGTTGAAGAAAAAAACTATTGGACTACATGCACTCATGACAATGCAAAGAGACAACAAACATATCCACTCCAAAAACAAAAACACTCAAATTGTCCACATTCGAACAAATTTTCCTTCTAATCATTATAAAGTAAGCATATTAGATGCATACATGGTGCAATTCATGCATTATCGTGTTTAATTTAATTTTGCATCAAACATTGGGCTTCATGTTCATTCATATTTCAAAAACAAAAAGGATAAAAAATAATAATTAATTGGAGGAACATTGACTCTTCAATATTTGTACTTTGTTAATTTAGATTCTATATTTCTGAGACATATATAGTAGAGGATTGTAATACCCCATTCTGACTCTTAGGATGTATTAGCATTTAATGTAAATAATGTGTACATGTGATGTATGTTTTCCTAGCGTGGAGCTCAAGGCCAAGGCACTGCTAGTGAAAGCCTGAATTTTTATTTAAAGAACAAGCATTGATATTTTGATGCCCATGTGCTCTTAAGCCATGGAAATTGTAAAAAGGATGTAAATAAACATCATGCAATATAAAATACCAAAACTGGCTATGGGAGCAACAAATGAGAAGGGGCCATGTGTATCCACTAGGGAGTGGTGAGGGGGTTGTGGGATTGAACCATAGGCTGCCATATGTCACCTTGAGAACCCATTTGACTTACCTTGCTGACATTTATTTATGATGTAAGGAAGTGGTTGAGGAATTCAGTCCATGGCTTCAATGGAACATGGGCAGCCCAGAAATTCGTGTGGCAGAGTATGGGCTCTGTTTTCTTGTACCACAAGCCACTCTACCTCATGGGAGTTGCTTCTTCCTCATCCCCATTCCATTGTGAAAGGGAGCAGCACCATTTTCCATCCAAAAAAAAACGAATTGCCAACAGAGAGAAAAACCAGAAATCGCGACCTTGAGAGAACCCACATTTTGAAGAGCCAAAAACGCCCAGATTTGGCATTGGACAGTGAAATCCAATGGGGGATCCATTGGTACGAACCTTGGGGCGAATTTGGGAGCATTAGCTATCCTGAAATCCATAGGGATACCCAGTTTTAACAGCCCAGAAAATCAATGACGGATTTGGGGTTATTTGTGACAGAGTTGTAAGAAATCCAAGAGTGGATGTATGAACAGAGGATGGGATTGCTGAGTCCAGCTTGAAGTGTATGTGGCTCTGGGATTGAACTCAGTGGACTAGCATCCTCCTCCATCTCCTATTGCATGCTTGAAAAACCCAGCTGTGTGTTGGCTTAGCATGGTTGTTTGAGTGAAACCCTGACTGTGAGTGAGCCATCTAGTTCCTCTTTAGTGGATACACAGCCCAGCTCAGGGGTGATCTCTCAACTGAAAGAATACAGGCTGGACAGAGATCTATGGTTGAGTGGAACGTTGCTCTCACGTAGCCAGTCGTTGGACATTTGTGTTAAAAGATAAGTATTTTTGTGAATGAATTTATATACATTCTGAGTTCTGCAAAGTGCTAAATCTGAATGTTATTTATTCATGAGGTTGAAATTGAAATGAAATCTGTGCATAGCATAAGAATGGGATTGAATCCCTGCATATGGAATCATCTTCTGTTTGTGCTAGATGTGTTGAAGCATTGTTGTTGGTGTGCGTGCAAATGTGTTTTAATTCCGCTGTGCTTATATTGAAGCTCGAATCTGCACACATAAGTTTTTAATTCTTATGAATTTATGAGTAATAATATTGGGGCTAAGTCTGCCAAAAGCCCCGTATGTTTGGTAATGTTCTCTCCCCTACATTTGCAAGGCGGGAGGGGGCGTTACAAAGTTGTGGGTTATATAAGAAATGGGCTATCACTTAAAATTGGTTAAATCATTGAGCAATCCAGTGGGAGCCACCCCAAAGGTTATTGTAGGCATATAAACCATTTTTGGGGGAGAGCATCCACTTTGTAATGTTGTTCTACCACATCATAGAGACCATCAACTACTACATCCATTCATTGAACAATAACCTTATTTCCACTTAGTATAATCAAATCATTTAAAGCACTTGGAACAATACATGGTTGGTCTTACAGAGATTGAATATATTCAAACAATGTTTTGAGAATTTTTCCATCAATTTAATAAGTAAATGTCGACATATGCATATTGTTGTTACAACTCGACTCTATTTCATAGAGATTTTGTTCCAAGATGAATAATGGGTGCTACCTACCATAACTTATCCAAATCTTTTTCATGCGAATGTAGTTTATACAGTTTAAAGAAGTGTATTTCTCCTTGGTTTAGCAGATCTATTTGACTTTTAAGAATCAAGAAGAATATGTATAAATTTAAAACTTGGTACTCAGTTTTCATATAAGACTAGTTTTAAAGCACTTTTGTTCCAAGTAGATTAACTAGTGCTACCAACCATAACTTAACCAGACCTCTTTCATGGGCATGTAGTTTGTACAGTCTTGAGAAGCATATTTGTCCTTAGTTTAGCATATATATCTTTCGTTTTATTCAGTTTATAACAAGTCTAATCTATAGGCCCACCGTCACAAACACCACCTCTCAAACTCTAGCATTTATGTCTCTAATTAGAAACCAATGGTCTTGAAGCCAACATGGGGTCTTTCCAAGGCCCTGCTAGTTCCTTGATGTGTTTTTCGATTGGGAATATTATCGTATACCCAGTACTAGATATCCCTAGGGAAATATTATTTCCCTCCTACAAAGGAATGATTATGTTTATTTATGTTTCTTGTTAATTTAGAGTAGTGAGTATCCCATGCTATTGAAGTTTGAATTTTGTTACGTCATTGCAAAAAGTTGAGCCTAGAATCTGGTAGGCCTAAAAAACATTTTTATTTCCAATCTCTTTAACACTGACTTATTTATGAAATGAAGTTCTAATTTTAAGGTATTTGGCTATGTATTTATTGTACCTAGCATGAAGAAATGGATAGACAATCCAAATGGTTCATATTACATTGTTGAACACACAAACAATTCTTAGTTACATAAGCATCATAATATGGCATACACTTCCATAAGGGAAACACCTTACGATGTACTAAATGTTTCAAACTTAAGGTACATGTAAACCCTAGTTTAGGTGGGCCTTCACCACTTGCAATACATTGAAAAAATTTGAATGTGAATGAAGTGTGAGGTGGTTGTGAAATATAATAAAGCAATATGTAAATACAACTATTCAAAATGTCCAATGAATCACGAAGCAATGTCAATTGATACACTTGTACAACATATGATTTGACAACTATATCTATGGATATGGGGACTAATAGATAGAGAGACCCTACACTTGTCCAATATTTTATTCATTAATTATGAACATAGTGGAAATTGAAAGAAAGAAAACCATTAATGTCATCTTTGAATTCCATTTGCAATCTCCCCCATCCACATAGCTTGTACAAAAATGTCTATGTAACCCTGACACCCCATCTAGGTGACCTATATTTGTAACATCATCCCTAGATGAACATTATCCCAAAAAATAACATAAATATGAGCAAATGCATTTTAACATAAAGTTAGTACTTAGGCATAAGATCCCAAGTCCTTCCTAAAATACCTCCAAAACGCTATCCACATACCTTAGGCTGCCTCTTCAATTTTTTATCATTACAATATTGTCTCCTTAAAGTCCAAGTTAACTCATTATATCAATAATCACTCTTGTTAAGTTTTCATCAAACACGATCGATACAAAACTAATAGATGGTATGACTATATCTCTAGAATTATTAGACAACATAATAAGCTTGCTTAAAATAATATCAAGCAAGGTACAAAAAGTATAAAGAATATAAGAATTTAATTAGAAATAAAAGATGAGTCTTCATCAACCAGGATTGGGATACTCATTTAGAGCATTTTAAGCATAACCCTAAGCAATTATGGAAACAAATTATGCCTAGGAACGCTGCCTCAACTTATTCTCCTCAAATGGCTTTAAAGAAGGCAAAATGAAACTTGCAAAAGGAAAGGTTAATGACGTAGAAGGATATCAAGATGAAATTATTTAAGATTAGAAGACTTTATCCTTATCCCTGTATTTTAATATGCACTAAGACAAGAATTTCCTAAACAATGGACAAAGAATTCCATCATATCTATCTATAAAACTTGGGATCAAAACAGGGATAAAAACAAGCAGTCACATTATTGAACTATTATGATTTGTCATTTATTGGCCAAGCTTTCTAGAACTATTTTAGAAAATAGAAAATAAGACTAGTGGTTTGATGGATGAAAACAAACACAGAACTAAAAGCCGTGTTGACTTCAAAGGAAAACAGTCAACAATTGACCACATCCTTGTCTTTAGGATCATTATTGAAAAATGTCTGAATAGTAAAGAATATAATATTGCTTTGTTGATTTGAGAAAATTGTCATAACACCAAAGAAGCCTTTGACACGGTTCCCACATGAAACCTTCTAAATTGTTGTGCAGTATCAGTTATAATCAGTTTGAAGTGGGGTTGCAGTTTTGAACAATGTCCCTATTAACAGAATTGGAGGTGATCTAAATTAATGGCACCTTCATAATTATAATTCGATGGAATGGTTGGCGCTAATAAAAGAATCGACTTCAAATGGAATTTGAGCGTGGCTAAGATAACTTTAGCACAAATTTAACCTTGATCATTGATGGCTAACAAAAACAAATTGCCACGTCACGAGTAGTTAAGCCGGTTTGAGAGGAGAATGATCTTCCATCCTTCTGTCATATAATCTCAAGTATCTATTATTTATATGCCAATCAAGTAGGAAACAGTATTGACCTCCACACAGTACCCAACATCTTCAAGCAACAAATTAATACATGCGTCTGAATCTGAAGATGTTTCTTGTGTTTTTTTGCTCATCTATGTCTTCATAGCCTGAGCCTCTCTGCTAACCACATATTGAAGAACTTATATTGCAAGGATTAACTGCACCCGAGGCAATTGCAGATTCTCTTAAACACAAGAATTTCATGAGCCCTTTTCCCTCTATGCAGAGAGCATCCGACATCTTTTTTATTAAATTTACTTACAAGAACCATATTCAGCCAAATATAAAGGTCTTCCAAATACTTTATAATATTTTGCTGGAACACGGCTGAGTAGAAAGTTTCCTTCAAAGGTGTTCACAAGCTGCAGAAGTTGCCCTTCCAAACCTTGAATATCACCTTCCTGGACCTGGGAAGTTGAATTTGGTCGTGGACTGGTATCAGATGGTGTCCAAGACCGACCAACATCTGCAATATGTGATCCTAGAAGAGATTTGCTAACATTTAATGGCATAGAAGAAGTTCTACCAATTGGAATAGTATTTTGCACAAACGAAGATGATGGCATTGGAAAGCTACTGAATCCCCTTGAGATGGTCACACTGGCTTGTGCCGTTGGTCCTGCCAATGAAATTCTGGACAAATCTGTAGCTAAATGTGTTGAATGCAAGGTATAAGTTTGGGTTGAACTTGTTTCAACAATGTACCCATTCTGTGGCATCCCTTTATAGACAATAGCCTCTTCATCATTTGGGAGATCCGAATCATCACTTGAGAAGCACCCAAGTGAATAACAAGCCAACTCAGGTGACCTTGACAAAAAGGATTTTGCAGGAACAAGACCATCACCCCCCTAGCAACACTAGGTCAGTCCCACACAAATCGGCCAGCATTGCAAAGTATCGATGAGACTCCAACTCCTACTAGAATAGAAGCACAAATGTGTAACCACGATGTCCCAATTTCTGCAAAGCAGGAACAAAATCAACATCACCAGAAATTAAGAGAATGGTAGGAGGGGTATTATTAAGAGCAAATAAAAACATGTAAACTAAAATAGCTTTATCTGCTGCATCTTTTTTTCCACTGGGGTTACCCCAGTCCTCTGACATCCTTCTCTGAGTTCTCGAGGGAAGTTATGAAAATCTCCATATACTGAAAACAAAGTCACTGCTCCTTTTATTACAGGTTGCAACTGTAGCGCCACTCGTATGTTACCTGTCACATCCTCTGCGCGGACTTCAGCAGGAACATGACAGCTTTCAATATCCCAAAGTATAGCCACATGTCCCATTAGAGCCCTCATTTGTTAGTTTCTAACGTGTGTTGATACTTGATCCGGTGCATCTAAAGTTCAATTTCCCATTGTTGATCCTAATGGAAAACTAATCTTATTTGATAACAGATTTGCATCCATACTAACCCTGCAAATCAAAGTTAATGGTAATTAAGGATAGTGGTTCCAACAAATTCAAGCTTGGAGTTCCAATATCCATTTACATTTTAAACTAATAGACACAGGAACGGCAAAAAAAAATGAAAAAGAAATAACGACAAACAATTAAACAAAGCAGGCATGATCAACAGAATATGGTTGCCAAGCACAGTATACGGCTCAATAAGCCAATTTGCTTATGGAGTAAAATCAATGCAACTAGACTATAAGGTATATTTTCCAATGTCATTGGGATGTTCCAATTTTTCAAGTAGGTACAGATTATACAGTGGATTGGACTTGTGAAATTACAACAGGTTCATGATTGCACAAAAGTCATAATTTCTGCTGCAGTGGCAATTCATGAAATTTCAATTGGGCACTTTCTTTGGTTTTGTGTTTGACATCCCATAGCATATAAGTTCATTCCTCGAATTTCAAGAATAGGTCTTCCTTTTCCCAGGATTTACCTTAATTAGTTGATATTGAAGACTTGCATGTTTCCATCTAAGGAAGTATTGAGAACATACTACCTTATATTATCTCTTTTTCTTGCTTCCTGTTCATGCAATGTCCACACTAAACCATTTAAGTTCCATCTAGTTTCTTTCTGATAGAATTGCACCACTAGAATGTTTTAGCCATGCCTTGAGAATAGTTTTGATTCTTGCCTGTGATGGCTTTTCTGGTAAGCAGAAATTACCTTTCTATCTTATTGTTACAAATTTTTAACAATAGGTCTCCTAATTGAGGGGCTACCTATAGGCTATAACCAGCTTGCTCTCCAACATGCTTAGCAACCATATACACCTAATCCATTCTCTTAATTAAATTTATGAACTTTAATTTTATATCACCCTTAACCATCTTACTCTCCAGTATAAACTGTCAATAGTTTTATAAAATATCGATGATGATCACCCCCTTCTTCAGAAATTCTACAAATAGTTAATAGTTATAAAAAATATCAATGATGGTCACACTCTTGTTCTGAATTTCTACAAACTATCCATAGTTATATAAAATATCAACGATGGTCATGCACTTGAACAAAAGTGTGCACGTGGAATCAAAATCAAATCATAACTTTACACAGATTACAAATTTACAACAAGCAACAGGCATTGCTTTCAAGCACCAAATGCCCAAACTCTATGTTATACAACAAAATAAAAATCTATAAAGAATTTAGTTTTACTCCACTCCTATAAGGTGTGGAGATGTCATATGCACAGGCCAGCACAACTGTTTATATTTCAATACTTGAGTTATTTACTCAAAGCTTCAGCCATGATTAGTGTGAAATGGATGTTACTATTAAGATGTTGTGCTCAAAGAGCTCACTTTCTTTGGTGTTGCAACTACAATTAGAGCTTCTAGAGAATCTGTAATAGCAAATTGGTGATGCATGAATTTACTTTCCACAATGGATTTGTTTTTTGGAACAATCTTGTAGCAATAGCAACTTTTTAGTCCCTCCAGTTTCTTGTAACACACATGATCACTGTTTTTTACTTGCCAGAAATTCTAGATGACAGAAAGCTTACCAACAGTGGCAACGAGATGGCACTCCTGCCTTCTACTCTCAGTAACCTGCATAGATGAAGAGAAATAGATGTCAGAAACTCTTACAATTTGAATAGCTAACAAAGGTTAAGGGGGCAACATTGAAGAAATCTCAAAGTTTGCTAAATATATGGGCAAAATTTTGTGTATTGGTATACAGTCATCTTTGAAGTTATTTTTCTAAGAAACTGGTTAAAAAATTAATGGTTATGTGGCAATGAATTGAATTAACCATTATCTTAGTAGGAGATAATCTCACTCCTTTGTGAATGCTCTCATTTGCATAAGGAACATGGTATATTGGAGTGTACATGTTATTTTGGACCACATCTCTCAACCAATGTGAGATTAATTTTTTGTATAGAGATAATGTTGTCATACAACTAATTCAAAGATGTATCTGACTTAGTAATAAGCATTTTTTGAGAAGACATGTGAAAGGAGTACTATAGAATACTGCAAGTGAAGAAAAATAAGTTTTTTTTTCAGATAGGAAGAGGAGATAGCCCGAAAACATTGCCTTTTTTTATGTATTTCCATACCATTTATGTACCAGAAATGTTTGTTGTACAGATATGACAACAAATTTGGACATATCAGTCATTTCACATAAAGAAGTCTTAAACTAAGAGAAGGTACCCAAAAGTACTAATGAAGTTCTGAGCAATTTAGGAACTCTGGTTTCTATTTATTTCATACTTTTTTCATTATAGTTCATAACTTTGCAGGATTTGATTAACCAAAAAGAACATGTTTAAGTGTAACCAAACTAGTACAAACCCATGGCTAATAACTGCCATGGACCACAGAAATATGTTCGACTTTTATGGTTTACATTTGTGAGTGCAACCGATGGAAACATTCAATGATTTACCTCTCCATGAAATGAAAATCAATGATTTTCTATACCTATTTTGAGACAATAGTAGTTGATCACTAACTCTGTTTGGGTTTTCTGCATTTCAGAGTAAGTGCTCAGTTCAAAGTTATTGCTCAGTTCACAGCTTATCAATTGAATCAGCAAGCTTGTCTGGAGAAGTCTCCCTCTATTATTAAGATTTGCAGGTTCAACCCAGCATTGCCTCTGTCAGTGCACCCCCTTTTATTCTGTTTTGGATCTTTATTTTTGTTATTCTTAACTTTTCTATTTTAACTACCTCTGCTGTTGCAGTGGTAGTGTCATTTTGAACAGAGGACCGCAAAAAAATGAACCTTCAAGATTCCCAAACAAGACAAGGTCTCCCAAAACATCAAAGTAAAGAATGTCAAGGGCCTTAAGCACACAAACCTTTGACCACAATAAGTGGCAAGAACGATACTCAAGAGTTGCTTCTAGGCAATGCACCTTGAGACTCAAGCTCATTTATAATCCCTTGCACAATCTGCAGATTTTTGCCAGTATTTTATCAATTACATATAAAAAATGCAAACCTTGTGAAAAATCCTGCAACTTTCTGTGGAATGTTTTTCCGTAAATGAAATTCATTAAGGTTGATTCATGCTTAATCTAATGCACTATTCATAAAACCTACCATAATACAACATATATTGAGGGCAGTGAGTTTTGCAGTTCCAAATGTAGCACATTTTAAATCCTTCAAATTCTTAGGATTCTAATAAACTCTTACCTTGCGGAAATCTCAAGACTTTGATGCATCATAAATGGGACAAACACCAACAAAAGGGGACAAATGGGGGGTTACATTTTTCTTTTTCAAATCCTTCCAAAACGCAACAAGTATTTTCCCCTTCTCAATTTCGAATATCAATTTTAAAACTCAGTATTGCATGAGAAAGAGAGAAAAAAACATCTGCTTTGTGACAACCTCCGGATGATTAGGAAAATAAATGAAATTTTAAACCAATTAAGCAAGAAGAGGATGATAAGGATGTTCTGTTGTTGTAATAAGGCCACGATCATTTGCTCATGACACTCTCAGTCCAAGTCTCGGTAACCTCAACTGCAACTTGGTTTCCTCACTTCCTCCTTTCAAGAAGCTCAATCCAATGTCAACCTCCACTACTCCAATTTGCAGGCCATTTTCCCCAAGGAGTAATGGACGGCACACACCCATTGGAACCACCTTTACTTGCTATTTTGCAGTACAAGTTGCAGCAGCCTGCAAGGGCATCAACTACTACTCAACGGCCTGCTAAGGTACTACATTCCTCAATTCTACTTACTTATTTTCTTAAAGAACAAAAAACTCTCTCAAGTAATGCTGCAGTCAAATTTTACGATTTACAGAATTGTATGTTTCATGACAATTACTTTGCCATTGAAAGAAGGAAAGTCTCAATGGAGACATCTGGATTACCATCAAGTGCACGGAGAGAAGATTCAACAACTTAGGTTCCAGAGTTGCAGAGTTGCTTCCACAACTTCAGTTCCAGTATTCTAAATTCTAACCGTTAGCTCTTCAATCTCTTGCTTGGTGAATGCTATAGAAAGCTTTGTTTTGGACAGTAATGGAAGAATGGTGATCCCAGCATATGACCTCCAACAACTGGCACATCAACATCAGTAAGTCTTAGATTCTTTTTCTGGGCAACAAAAGTGTTTGCTCTAACAACATCCAAGGTGGTACCACCAAACAGCTTTTTAGGATCATATACACCTTTCTGCTTGAGCACCTCAAAAGCATGCTTACAGTTGAATTTACATGAAAGAAGGCATTAGGGCAATTATCTGCAACATATTCTACCAAGGAGAACTAAGATGAGTTGGTGTTGTTCTGGTGTTTTTGTAATAGTTGTAATTACTAGCCCTTGCACTTGTAATCATCTTTAAGACAATAAAATTTCAACTTCACAGCAAGAATTACTTCTAACAAAAAGTGTAAATCATTTCGAATTTGCAGCCAATGATAATGGGGAGATCAAGAATCACATGAATAAAATGGGTTCACAAGATTCTAAATACATATGTTATGGCCTCTAGAAGGGAATAGGTCAAAGAAAAATCATGCACTTTCCTCCTAAATGGATCAAACAAGATGCATCAAAATATTTAACATACTTTTGAGGTTCCAAAATGTGGAGTTTTCCCGAGTTACCTCTCCAAGAGATTCAAGACTCAGAGATTGGAATTAAATGCAGAAAAAGACTTTTAAAGCTCAAAATCTGGAGAAATTTGTGGCCCTCACTTGCAAGTTAACTGCAAATGATTAAATCACTCATGACAGAGGGTCGTATTATCTTCTGCTCTATCATGGAACTCCAACCAGGCCTGTAATAATTAAAAAAATGATGAGATCCTCTCAATATAGGAACCACAGGAGAAAAAAAAATCAACAGTGTCCAACTAAAGTACATCCTTCTTGCACAAACCACAAGAGTGAGTACAAAAGCTGTACAGCCTGAACAAGGCCCTTGAGACAAAATTGTTTTGGAAGCTATGCAGAAATAGTAATACCTTATGGCAGGCTATCCTTTCAAAATACTAAGAAAACATAATGCAGGACAAGCCGTTGTTGCAGCTACAGGTTTGGGGATTTTGGACCAATATACTGCGAAGAAAAAGTATGTGTTTCAATTGTCACATAAACAAGATTCATAATTAAGCTCTTTATGTTTCACTTACCACATACATGAGATTCATAATTAAAACTAGAAACCTATTTTCATGGACATAAGTACAATTAAGTTTCTACTCTACCAAATACAAGCTCCTTAAAAGCTTATTTCAAAAAAAAAAATAGCCATTGTTTCTTTGTCATGTAGGCTTGTAGGTGGAGCCAATGACAAGTCTGTCCTATCTTTAATAAGAATGTTAAATGTTGTTTTCTGTTTCATAACAGTAAATGCCTGTCAACACCATTACTATGGATGTGGTATTAAGAAAAAAGTAATATAGTATATCATCATATATTTGAAAACCAGAATTAAAAGTTACATCCATAACTTCGACCGATAAGGCCCAAAGTTCACCAATTTTGAATTTTACCAAGCAGGCAGACATAGGAGGCATAAAAGTTCTTATGGCTACAGCCTTGGTTATGATAGGCTTGGCATGTTTGTCACTTTCGAAAGCATGCAATTTTAATTGAAAATCTATACTGAATGATTTTTATATTAATTTTCTATTTTCGAAAGCAACATGTTATACATATTTCATGCATGTTAATAACAAGCATTCTGCAAATTTTGGGACGGACTTCTGAAAAAAGCACTCCATGCTATCAGCAGATCCAAGCTCGCAAGTAATAATGGCCACGTTCAAAGAATGGCGAAACACAGATTAAGTACTTCATTGAGATAGGAGCAAAACTATCCGAAGTCTAGAAAAGCTAACTAACACTAAAAAACAATTATCCAATTTAGTCCAGTGGGCTTTAACGACCCCAAAAACCTACCTACCGATGACTCCTTGGAATGGCGCCCAAGGGATGAATTTGAATGGGGGGACCCCATGGGGATGAGGATGGGGGTGGACTGACATGACATATTCTCCCCACCATGAGAATCTCGGGAAGGACTTTGGATCACAAACGTAATGGAGATTTTATAATGTTCTAATTTCAGCTTCATTCAGTCAAGTTGTTCAAATCAGTGTCGCGAGTTCGAGTTTCATGGCATTTTCCTGGGGCTACAACAGAAAGTCATTAGCCACAAATTAGTGTGAATAAATAATTTTCTTCACCTACTTTTTTAAAATTCACCACAGTTTCTTGCTTGACAGCTTCCTTTTCTTTTCAAATGTATATCTGTAAAGCAATACAATCAAAAAGCGAAGTTAATACTATCATAATCCATACAACAGCTAACGAAAGAACTCTATATTTTATCTGCATACTAATTTGATGTAAGTTTTCCTTACCTTCCTGACGTCAGGTGAGCCATTTTCCTTACATTAAATGTTTGCACGGACAGTTTGCTCTCTGTGCAAAAATTATTTTCTCCTGGTACAAAGGGTCCTTTGTATCCCATGATATCTGGAAAAAAAAAATAGGCATTACCTGAGACATGCCCTAATGCCATAATATTATGGTCTTTATGAAAATAGAAAACATGGAAGCTAATACAACTAATAACTTAATGATACAAGGAAGTTAATACAACTAATAAAAAATAGTGACACTGCACTTACAAGAAAAATATGGTTCCTCACCCGTCCAGGATCTGAAAAACAAAATAAAATAATTATTAAAAAGCAGAAAACAAAGCCACGTGGGCATTCATGCTATGTTAGCAGAAGACTCACCAAAAAAAGTTGGAAAAGAACAATTTTGAGGAAAGACAACAGTAGGAGGAAAGAGGAGGCTACAGTCAGAAGGACGCACAGGCTAGAAGAATTTTGTTATCACAACAAATTGTAGACCTGACAAAATATGTAATTCGTGTTTCCAGTATCAGGGCCCAAGAACTGTCTTCAAATTAGTTTCTCTTCATTCATGTATCTCCCAGAATTTTTCCACACTCGTGGCTTTTCTCCAGTTATTAATCACTATGTTTAATTGATGGTGTGAATCTGTTTGTTTTTTCATTACATGTATACTTAGTGCTTTTCCAATCTGTAGCAGAGAGCTTTTGTTCAGATATAGTTAGCTGTGGCAGTTTTTAATGGCACCGATAAATGTCACAACATTTTCCAAGAAACACACTGTTACGCTTGCATTTTTTCTGTTTAATATACATGGAAATAACATTCAGTTTGGGCAATGTCTCAATTTCTAAACATCTATTAGAGCCATTTGAAGAAAAGCTTTCTTTCCCACTGATGAAAGAGTCAATTCGTTCCCAAAGAAATTTCCCAGGTTAACTGTGATAATGCTCTGCCTTCTTTTTATTGAATGCTTCTAGCCAACACAAACTGCACTATTTTTTTATCTTCATTGGACAACCAAGTCACCCTTCTACTAACAGGCCATTAGTCGAGATATCTATTCTGCCAAAGTTGCCCAGGACTTTCACCTGTTTTTCACAAGCAGAAGCTTATCAAAGGAGAGACCTGAACCAACAATCCACACTTTCACCAACCAGGCAAGCCACCATTCCCTACTCTGTGCTTTTGTGTTTGACAAATATTTCTTAATCACTCTTACGGAGCCATTACAAGCAACCATTTCACACGAAATAGCCTACTGCTTTTTCTCGGAAGAAAACAAAAACCTCAACTACGGACAAATGAAGATTTAAGAGACAGAAGGTAGCAATGTCAACAACATCCAATCCGTTGACTAGTTTGAAGTCTTTTTGCAGATTTGAGATCCATTTCAATAAAATGGACAGTTAAAGGTTTTATCAACAGAATTTGAAGATTTAATCTCTGAATCAATAAAATGTACGGCCTAAACTTTTAACAGAAATTGCAGTTCTAACATTTCACGGTTAAAAGTTTTAAAATTCCAGATTTAACTTCTCATTAAATAAATATGGCGTCAAAAGTTTTAACAGTATATGCGGATTTAACCTCTAATTCAAATGCGCCATTATAAGTTTCAAATCATTTGCAGATTTAAGCTCCCAGCCAATAAAATGCAACGTCAAAAGTTTTAAGTTTTAACAACATTTGCACAACTAACCTCTCATTCAATAGAATGCAGGCTTAGGGCAAGAAGAAGAGTACAAGGGCATGGGATTCAAAGATTTGATATGAGAAAAAAGATTGGGAATTTTTTTCAGAGAGGAGATCTTACTGAGTAAGTGCCACATGTGTCCGTCATTTCAAAAGAAATTCCAGCAATTACTCGCAGGAGTTGAATTTGTAGGAAAAATCCTGTAGATGGGTAACTGCCGCAGGAGTTGAATTTGTTGGAAAAATCCTGTAGATGGGTAACTGCCTCAATTCTTGCAATCGAAACAACCCCACTATGTCCAATCCTTAGCTTAGAGCCACATTCGCTTGAGGGACCTTGCTTACTCAAAGGCGATCTTCTCTGCGGTAGGGTAGAATCAGCCCTTGGTCCAGCCAAGTCTGCTAGTTCAAGTCTTGTGTTCGGGTCCCAGGAACAGCGGCGGTGAGAATATTTAGGCCCAAGATTTTGACCAGAAATAGGGTTGAAACCCTTGTAATCCACATTTTATTTTGCTCCTCGTGTTGATGCATACTGACCAAATCATCAAGACTGCTGAGGACTGAGCAACCTGGAATCAATAGGCCGAAACCCTCGGATATAAGGAACAGGGTTTCCAGACACTATTTTTTCAACATAAATGAACTGTTCGAGTTGTAGTTTGTTGCTCGTCTATGAGAGAAACATCAGATGAATGAGATGAAGCCCAGATCTCCTCCACTGTTATGACGAATAGGTATGTAATGCCAAGAAAAGTAATGGCAACTTGTCGAGCCACACCTGCGCCAAGTTGTTTTCATTCAATTTACGTTTATATGCCAAGCCAGGGGTATACTTATCCATCTTTCAAACCCTTATGCGGCCTTGCCATAAAATATATGACGAGGTGTACGCTCCCCTGAAAGGACCTTAGTTCCATCATCCGTTGTCCTATTATCATGGAAATGTCGAACCCTAAGCCTCTCCACAGAGGGCAGAAGTTCTCGGATAGCTCTAGCAACCTTCATAGAGATAACAACGTTCAATGCACTGGCGGCACGATATTGGGTTTACACTGTGCGTAATGGCGGCAATGTATCGGGTTTACCCTGTGTGTAATGACGGCACGGTATCGGGTGCGAATAGATTTTGTTGTGGGTGAATCTGATTTAATGAGCCTGGGCATCACTTTTAGTATCAGTGGAGGACACGTGACATTATATGTAATATGTCTTTAGTTTATTGCTATGGAATGTCCTTTTCCTTATCTAACCATAACTTAGTTAATTATAACTTAGTTGGTCTGGGAAGGATATAAATAATATCTATTTTGAAACAAGTTTGAACAGGTACTATGTTGCCCTATTTTTAAACAAGTTCAAACTAAAGACATTTTGGTTCTTTATAATACAATTGGTTTCCCTTTTCAATTTATAAAAATAGGTGTCTTTAGGATATGGTTGTTTGTGGGTAAAGAATCAAGATAGATAAATTTCATTCCATCCACTCGGATTTAATTTCACATTTTCTTAAGTTCAAACAAGAGGAATAACAGAAAGAAATTGTTTGTGTTTAAATTTTCCTTCCAAATTTCCTTTCTTCTTTGCCGCAAAGAAACATTAGCCTGAAACTTCAATTGGAAGTATCGAGATTTATACTTAGTTTGTAGGGTAACCGTGTTACGTAAATTGCTTTCGGCTAAACCATTTCATCTTTGCTTATGCCTATGGAAAAATCAAGATTTGAGCATCATTCATAAATGGGGGAAACTGAATCTTTAGGTGGAGAGATCTTTTGGGGGCTAATCATTCACATGACTCTGAATTAATACGTGTCCATTACCAAAATATCATGCCACAATCAGCCTTAACGATATAGTTACATGTCGGAATCTCCCGGCGGCCGAAAAGAATTAAAAAATTACCCCGACCCCGCCTTCAGGTGAGCTAGAAATGAACCCCATAGTACTCCATGGACTCATCCAAGGGAGGGAAACCATTTAAAATTGGAGACTTGCCACTCTCCAGACTTTCAAGCAGCACCCAATCCCAAAATGCCGGAATCTTCTCTGCCCAAATCTCTTGGCCGTCACTGCCGCATTCCGCTTCCGAACCAGAGGACGAGAACATTGCATCGTCTTCGGAAGGCGGCTGGAAATCTTCTGCGGCGAACTTGGCGGCACCGGCTTGAATTTGCGGCGGCGATAGAGAAGAGGCGCAGGGTATTTCCGGCGTGAAAAGAGGAAAATTGAGCTTGGCTTTCGATCCTCTGAGGCAATACGCGGCAAAGTCGTAGGCTCGGGCAGCCTTTTCCGGGGTGTCGTAGGAGCCCAGCCAAATTCTGACCGTGGAATTGGGCATTCGAATTTCCGACACCCATTTCCCCCATTTTCTCTTTCGGATTCCCTTGAACTGCCGTGACTTCAGTGAGCGGTTTTCCGGGTTACTGTGGTCGTTCTGTTTTGTCGAGGGTTCAGCCATGTTGGGTTTCCAGTAATCGAATTAGTGACGATTTGATGTGTGATGGGTAGATGTTTTGAACTCGGGAGTCGGGACGAACTGGAGTGGATGAAGTGACAATTATTTGGGGTAAGGCAGTAGAGATATGGAGATAGAAAGCGTGTTGAGTGCGAGTACAACTAACAGATATTTAATATGCGCGTAAATTATAAAAACATGCGAATAGATTTTGTCGTCGGTGAATCAGATTTGCTTAGGCATCACTTTTACTATGGCTAGCACGCGCCATTATATGTTTACAATGGAATATGTTTTCTGTTTATGATTATAGAATGTCCTTTTCCTTATCCAACCATAACTTAGTTGGCATACCTTTTTCTCATCGGATTCCATTATTTTAGTCCAATGATTAAAAACATGTTATTTTCTGGTTCAATGATTAAAAACATGTTATGGTGCAAAAAAATAGTATATTAATAATTTGGCAGTATTGGTAGTTTCTGGTTTTCCATTCAATTTAATATTATTTTATTAAAATAATTATTAATAATTATTTGTGGTTTTTTATTTTCCTTATTCCAATTTGTTGAGATTTTATATTTTTGTTTTTAAATAAAAGTTTGATTTTATTATATAAATGTTTATGTACATTTACGGTATATTTGTGAATATTTGATTAAAAGAATTATATGTAAGCAGTCTACTTCCTTATTTTATTCATACTAGATTTTTTCATTACTTATCTTTTTAGTATTGAATCATATTTGTATATGTATTCATACTAGAATTATACTACTATGGTATAAAGTATGGGAGACTCTAGTTATTCTATTTTTGGATTTTCTAGTGGGTTTTGGTCCTAATCTAGTGAAAAAAAATGTAAAATTATATGATTTAAATTTGGAAGTGTTTAAATTGTATCTGAACTCATAAACAAATTTAGCATTCTCTTCCAACCAAATCAATTGCCAATATTTGCCTTGAATTATCAATCCAAGGCTCCCTCTTCCACCAACATATAAAATTGATTTGTAACCTAACTTGGATATTCCAATATTCAATGACAATATAGTTTATTTTTGTTCTCCATTATGTTTTTTCACAGTAATATGAAACACTTGGGGAAAAACAAAACAAACAACATTAGAATCTACTCACACCTACCAAACACGCAATATACCTTGGAAAAACCCAAATTGAGTGAAAAATCTAGCAAAATGTGAGGTATGAACCTTGTCTTATTCAAACTTTTACATATTATATAGAGGCTCCTTGTAGAGCAAGAATCCACTATTGTTATATTGGAGATTTCAATTTATTTTTTTTCATTTTCATTGCTAATTCGAGTCTATATACTAATTATAAACTTTGCAACAATGTCCTCTAGTACACTTAGCTCAAGTTTGGAAATCATGCCTTTCTTTTGTATTCAAACCCCTTGTCCATTTCTTCTCCTTGTACTTATATTCCAGGAGTATCTCAATAATCCACTCAACCATTGTTTTAACTACCTATCACCAATGCAACTTCTTGCTTGATATGGTTTCCCAAGTTGTGCCTTCTATTGGTGGAAAGGGTGGACTAACTATAGAAACGTTTATTGGTGTTTCCCACTTTTCCCTTTGTTTGGTGACTATGTTATTTTCTTTCTTAGTGGCTAGGAATTTTGGACTAAGCAATTTTGTCAAACACAAGTTCTCCTTCTTTCCCAAGCATAGGTTCGATGCAAATCCTACAAGCTTTCTTTGCTTAGTGGCTAGACCATCACCTTTGCTCTATGATCGAAGGGTTTGGGTGCCATCAATGTTGTCAAGTACTATCCATCCTTTCAAGCCAAGCATGGAATTTCAAGCAAAGTAGCTAGTTTATTTGGCAACTAAATTTCTAACTCGGTTTTCAACACGTGTACTATGCATGAAAACCTTGGTTTAAAAAACTTAACATGTACTTTTCTTCTCTCATTCCTACTTCTTGACAACCAAATTTTCCTATTTCCCGAGGTTTTGCAATTGGAATTTCCAACATTTCTTTCTTAACAAGAAAATTCATTCAATAAAGTGTAATAAGATTTTTTGTTTGACTAAGTTCGCTGACTGCACTTTTAGAAGGCCAACTATTGCAAAAAAAATCATCTTCTTGGAAAATTGAGTATTAATTAAACATAGACCATTAGAGATTTGTTTAATTTTGTTGGGGCTATGATCCATTTATGAATAGCCATCCCCATTTTGAAAGATTTTGGTGCTTAAAAACTTATTGATTCAAGAGATTAGGAAATTTTCTCCTAAGAGTACCTTTTGGCTTTCTATGGAAGTTTGCCTTTTAACCAAATTTTCTAATTTTATTTCTGGCCCTTTTGGTATGCATGATCTCTTCATCACAATTACATCTTCTATCAATTCCACGAAGTCGTGCAACATGCACCGAGTCTTGTATTGCAAACAAGACTTATCCTTTTTTTTCATCAAGCACAACTATCTAACATAGTTTTAAATTCTCCACTTTAACTATCAAATACATGTCCACGTAAGGTACTAAGGAGGTAAGTTCATCTTATAATAATTGTTCCTTACAAGTTCCGATGCTTCAAAAATCCCATATGAGAGGGACTTATATTCTTCCTTGGTTCATGTAACTTCTCTTTGCTCAGGTGCAAGCAGACTTTATCTCCCACTCTGAAGTTTTTTCTTTACTTTACGTTGACTATGTCATTTGCTTATACTGTCATCTCCCACGTGAAGTCTCTCACATACCTTCAAATGGGTTTGCTTGATTTCTTCTATGACTTTCACATATACCTTCAAATGGGTTTGCTTGATTTCTGCTATGAATTTCACATGCTTATGAGCATCACTTGACATTGATACTCCTTCCTTTCATGTGACCCACATGTATTATTGAAGGAGAAAGTGGCAAATAACCATAAGATGTTTTCAATGAAGATTGGCCTATATAATAATGTCCAAAAAGTTAGTTGTAACCATGTTGAATGCAGATCAAGTTTTATCATGCTAGGTTAGTTGTTGCATTTGATTATAACATCTCAAATGTTTCATTGGTGTCTGATTTACTACCTTTATTTTCCCATTTGTTTCTAGATTGAAGGCCACTGATATTTTCAATTTAGTGTCCATCTTCACCCACAATGTATTCCAAAAACTAATAAGGAATCTCATCTCACTCAAAGAGATCCAATTTTGTTGTGAAATTGATAGTATGATGTCTATTTGAGTGGAAACCATGCAAAGTGTTGCATAGATTCAGAGTTTCTTGTGACATCTCAAGGTTAGAGTTAAGGGATGTTTCTCAATTAGTAATGTCATTGATACCCCATATGAATTCAATGTTGGAGGCTCTCCCATGTTACAAAAAATTGGGCAGTAGGGTATTTTTTAAGGATTCTAATATTATACTCAAGTATAGTATTCTAGGCGATTGTTTTGGATTTAAAAAAACATATGTATAGATAGGTAGGCGAATATAAAATATGAACCTACAATTTACTACTAAAACATGTAAATTTTGGCAAATATTATGATAAAAAAACATATTTATGTAAATATAGGCGATATTAGAGACTAAAAATGATCAAATAGCGAATTTTTTTTTGAAAAAAAACCCGAAAAATAGTCAATTGACGAAATTTCGCCCCTAAAACTTACCCTAATGGGTAGCATGGAAAAGAGTGGTTTGTGCACTTAGTTGGCATTGTGTTGGTTATAAAAGAGGTTTTAGTATTTCTTGTCATTTAGATTTGGTCTTGGAAAACTTGAGACCTGAAATATTAATAGAATTTGTATTTTTGTACTATTGTGCTCTCTGCAATATCTATGCATGTGTGTTTTTATTTTATATTTCTTCCTTCATTTTGTTCTCTATATAATCCAGATCAGTAATATCATAGAAATCTACTCTTTTTTGTTTCTCAGTGGATATCCTCGATGAGATCCGAGTATTGGGAGTTGGGTCTCGAACTAATTAAGCTTGGGAAAATCCACTCTCACCATCCAAAGCAACCTCACATCAATGAATAAAATAAAGATTTCAAAGCATGAGTTCATATTCAGTTATTGCTCGAGGAAGCCCTTGCGCCACAGAGGAATGATATGAGGAATAATTTCACATAGATCCTTCAACAACTGCCAACAACGACGAAGACACATTCAACCAACAACCATTTCGGAGGTGCAACACCCTTAAAGATACAATTTAATGGTGACACTCATTTTTTGAAGGATAAATAGATGCATATGCTTTGGAGAAATGGTTAAATAAGTATATGGTGATTACTCTATTCAATTTTTTTCTGATACCAAAAAGATCACCTTTGCACTCCTTAAGTCCCTCACCCATGTCAAATATTGGTAGAAAGGTAACTAGGAGAGACATACTAAAGATGAGTCTACAATATACAAGGAAAAACCCACTCAAGTGGCTTTTGTTCATTCCCTCAAGGAGGAAATCTACCCTATCAAAAACTATGACATCCATTACATGAGATGGACAACTTTGCATGGGGAAATAAATCATATGGCGTCGGAGTTCATTAATATATTCCATACCTTATATTCAAATATGGGTATCAAAGACTTTGAACGACAATTGATTCTAAAGTACCGTAGTAGCCTACATAGGTACATCCAAACATAGATGTATTTCTTGGACATCTCCTCACAACGAGCCACTTATCAATATGATGTTAAATTCGAGTAAAAATTTAAGCAGAAGAATAAGTGGGAGTTGGTGTCTACAATTCAATTACAATAAAAGCATAGTAAAGGTGTCCTTAACTCATAGAACAAAGGATAGAAAAAGGATATCCAACATCGGGACATCTAGTGCAATCCATAAGAAAATAAGGGTAACGAGAAGTCAAAGAAGGACACTAAAAAGTGGTTTCCACGAAATCCCATTGCATAACATTGATGAATGTTGCTCGAAGTAGTCATTGTTGGTTAAGATGAAATCCTCATAAGTGGAACTTGGATTGGACTCTTACTTGAAACTAGATAAGGGATAGTACATTATTGATGTAGATCCTAGTGCTATGCTCACAATTGTAAAGATCCAACCAGAAGAATCAAAGGAACTGAAAGAAGGCGAGAGCCTCTTTCAATCACAGATGTGGCTAAAGGGGACTATGTTACATTCCATTGTTGAGAATGGTAGCTAGAGTGACCTAAGCTCAATGAAGGCCATCAAGAGACTGCGACTATCGATAATGTTGCACCCCTAGGTACATCATCGGTTGGTTGAGCTAAGGATGAGACATTCCTGTTAGCCAACAATGTCTCTTTCCCTACGACATCAAGCCCTTTAAAGATGAGATGGCATGTGATGTTTCCCCGCTTGAAGTTTCTGATGTTCCTTTAAGATATTCCTATGAGTGCAAACATCATTATTTTCATGAGTCTAGGCATTATAACATCATTGTTACTTTGGGAGGTCGTCTCTACAAGATATAAGAGGTAGTTCCAACTACCACAATTTCCTTGATCTCAACAAAACATTGTAGGAAGGTGATCTCTCAAATCAATAAATTTGTCATCTTCATGATTTGGTCAGAAGGTGAATGAAATATCACTACAACCACCAGAACCTTTGCATGGAGTCCCTCTACACAATAGAAGTAGGTGGATAAGATAGTTGAAGAATACATAGATATATATTTTCTTCACCTACAAAGGTGACCTTGTGTACATTGCTAGGTCAAGCATTCACTTGATTTGATACCTGTAGATCCTCTTCCCAATAGTCCATATACAAACACTCTATTCTTGAGAATGAAGAAATCAAGTGTCAGATTCATGAGCTTGTCCAAAAAGACACATTTGAACAAGCTCCTCACCTTAGTCGGAGCCCAACTGTGTTGGTGCAGAAGAAACACTAGACATGGAAACCTGTCCTAATTATAGAGCTTTGAACAAAAATAGTCAAGAACTGATATCCAATCCATTAGATTGACAATCTTCTTTATTAGTTCAAGGGTGCCAATTTTTTCAATAAGATTGATCTTTAATCAAACTACCACTAGGTACCCAAATAAAACGCTGATGTATGAAAGACAACTTTCAAGTATAAAGATGGCCTTTTGAGTGGATTGTCATACCTTTTTCCTTAACTAACATTCTAGCAATGTTTCATCACGATGATGGATGATATTTTGCATGGCATCAATAAATTCTTTTGTGGTTGTATATTTGGATGATATCCTCATATTCACTAAAACTTAAGTAGAACATTTGTAGCGCACTCAATAGATCTTGAGCACCTTGTGACAATACAAGATATATGCCAATATGGAGAAATGCACATTCAACATGCATACGATTTAATATCTAGAATACATCGTGGATAAGAATCGTGTGCATATAGATCCAACCAAGATCCAAGTCATTTGTAATTAACTAGCCCCAACAACCCTCATAAAGATTTGTAATTTCTTGGACATTGCCAACTTTTATCACATATTCATATTGGAGTTTTTTCATATACTTGGCCCCTAAACTAAATGACCAAAAGTGGGGCCAATGCCAAGTAAGTCAATACAATTGAAAATAAAAACTTTATATATTAAAGTTTTGTTGGTTTCTTAAGATTATTTTTTAAATATCATAATTTTGTTTCTTAAGATTGTTTTTTAAATGCAAGAAGTTTTAGTCACCTAAGTTAGGTGACCAAGAGTTGTACCAGAGTTAAATAACTTGATACGATGGAAGCCTAGCAATGTGAGGGTGTGAGCTAGTGGTGGGGCCTTATGGTTGACCTGATGTATGCCTAGGTTCAAATCCCTGAGGGGGGTTCTAGTTCTTTCCTATGGGGGAGGTTGTCGTCCTGTAAGGCCTCATGCGACCATGATGACAGTTCTACTTGTCGTTGGGCAGATCATTCTCATGTCCAACATTAAGGATGGCCCTAGCCTTGGTTTACTACCCAAAAAAATGCTCTCTATGATCTATTTCAGCTCTAGCTCCGCCGCATGCAGGGGACAAGTTTCCCTTATTGTAAAAAAACAAAAAAAATAATACAATAAAAAAAAATCCACTTTATATATTGTAGTGTTGTTTCTTAAAATTGTATTTTAAATGCCCCAGTTTTATCTCGTAAGATTATTTTTTAAAAACAAAGTTTTAGATAATTGCAAATATACTCATGACATTTAGTAATAAGATTTCAAAAAACTTACATTCATTTATTTATTTAACTTACATTCATTATTTATTTTTACTATCAAGTTAATAATTACTATAAAATTAATTTTCCCAAATTGAAAATTTAAGTGTCCTACATCTTTCAATATAAAACCTTTTAAAAAATTACTCCTACTTAATTACATTGGTAAGAAATAAAATATCAATTAATATATATACATAAGTATTTAAAACTTTCTTGTGCTTAATTCCATTAGTTAAAAATAAAATATTAATTAATATATAGATAAATATTAAAAAATAAAATTGTCAATTGTCAATTGATTATATCAAAGGAACATTGGTAAGAAATAAAATATCAATTAATATATAGATAAGTATTAAGAATCAAAACTTTTTTGTGCTTAATTACATGAGTTAAAAGTAAAATATTAATTAATATATAAATAAATATTAAAAAAGAAAAATATTAAATTATCAATTGATTAGATCAAAGGATTGAATTGAAATTCTTTGAATTTCCATTTAGTTTAAGACGTTGATCTTGAAGTAAAATTCAAAATGGTTGTTAAAGTTAAAGGAAAGCTCGTGGCTACCCTTTAGTGTGTATTTATGTATTTTAATGTGTATTTATGTATTTTAATTATATTAAATGAAACATTAAAGTGGTTGTGTTTAATTAAAATTTATATTGAATTTTTAATTGTTTTGGAAAAAATGTATATAAGAAATATAAAATATATGTTTTTTTGTAAGTTAGTATTCACAAGGATTTGAACTTGTGACCTTTCATTTACAATTTTTCATCTCATTTACTTATTACCAAATGCTTCACTTCTTGTGGGTAAATATCAAATATATGTTAATCAATGCTTTAAATGTTCATTCATTTAAATTTGAATTTAATTAAGTTAACTACTTATTGAATCGATTCGACCATGAATTGGTTTGAGAGTTGGTTTGATATCAAACTGATCAAGTTGTAATTGACTCAACTTGTTTAATACAAATCGATCCAACTCGACCAAGTTTGTATTAGCTCGACCAAGTCGTACTGAGAAGAGCCCATTGCACACGTGTTGAGGGAAAACACATTTTTTAAAATTAATTTTTACATAACACCTAATTCCTAAGACCCTAAACCCTAAATGCAAGTTATAAAGAGACCCCCTCTATTTGCTTCACACTTCTCTCATCAAGCATTTTTGAGCATTTGGAGGTTTTGGAGCAACATTAAAGACCGTGGTTTAAAGTGAGTTGGGAGCTTGTTTGACAATCTTTTTTGGATTGTTTGCAGTGAAGTTCACATCTAAGTAAGAAGGCTACAACATTGGTGATGCGTTTGATGATTGATCAGATTGACTAGTGATATGTAGTAGGCTAGTAAACTATAGCATGTTGTTTTTGGGACTCTAGAGACCATTTAGGATGGTGAACCTCATTGATATGTATTTTGTTTCAAATATATAGTGCTCTCGATGCCATTTTGATATATTCACCCTTACATGGTATATATATAAGTAGAGTTTGCATATTTTACTTTTAATGATTTGGAATCTTTAAAATAATATATATATATATAGATAGATAGATACATACATACATAGATATTAGGAGAATCAGCAATTGGGATGGGGCTAGTACTAGGGTGAGACAAGGTCCAGGGTCCAATCCCATATATATATATTAGGGGAATCAACAATTGGGATGGGGCTGGTACGAGCGTGACACAGGCGAATCGCCAATCAAACTACGCCCCTGCAGGCTAAATTTGAAATTATATATTTTTCAATAAATTGAATCATTAAATTCAAATTGATCCAAATAAAAATTAAATGTAAATTAACCCACAATCAATTCTAACTCCAATCCAAATTTTAAAACATTGATACCAACACATCAATTTATTGAATTTATAAAAAATGAACATTAAAATTCAACATTGAATAAGAATTTAAGTTAAGTATCCCTTAAGCAAGGCAAAATCAAAATGCCAATGTTACCTATTTTTTCTTATAAAAGATGGCTAACACCTATAAAAGTGTTATATTTATTTTTCCTATAAAAGTATCATGTTATGTTATGGGAAAGCATACGCTTTGAAAAGAAACAAAATAAACTTTGTCAAAAAACTTAAATGGTTGCATGACCCGCCAAGGAAGGAATATTAAAATACTTTGACAAGGTCATGGAAGCTCCAACGTGAACCTTTTTAAAGAACATGTGTTTATTAGAAAAAGACTTAAATGCTTGCATGACAAGCCAAGGAAGGAATATTAAAATACTTTGACAAGGTCATGGAAGCTCCAACCTGAACCCTTTTAAAGAACATCACGTGCTTATTAGAAAAAAGACGAAATTGAAGCAAACGATCCAACATTTTGATTAGCGTGCCCAAATTGCTTATGTATGGTTGTGGGGAAAGGGAACAATTTAAACTGAAATTGTTTTCTCATCTCAAACATCTTTTCCTATGTATACCTCGTATTCGAGGTAGACACATTTTTTTTTCACACAGTTAAAATGCTATCTTTAAATTAAAAGTACAAATAAAATTACAAAATCTCCATATCATCTATATACCTGAAAAACCAGATGCTAGCTATATTATTTGATAAAAATATAAACTTCTGCCTTGAGAGGGTAACCAGTCCAAAGATAAAAACGAGCCACCAACGGCCCAACCAAAGAGACCAATCTATCCAAAAAAACAAACAGTCGAGAAAACCAATAGAATTTAATATAAACATAGTATATGGTAAGAAACCACAAACTGTGAGAGTAACCCATCAAAAAGGAAAATGAAGGGAAAATCTAAGTAGAGTAAATTTCCAAAAAGCCAACCGTGGGGAGATCGCAGCCATTCCGATTTTCATAAAAAAAATGTGACCTTCTTGAGCATCCAAACCTCGACAAGAGAGATCATCCGCTATAGTATTATGATCACGGTAGATATGGATGAAGGAAGTCTGCGAAAACTCTCCTAGGAGGAGTTTGGTCTGTTGCATCCAAGAGGTAAGAGAAAGAGCATTGATCGATCCAGCCTCATTCACTTAGTTGATAATAGTCAAAGAATCCCCAGCGATTTGCTTCAGAACAATATTGAATTGCTTTACATAAAATAGGATGAGCCAAAGTGCCATCAATTCCCCTTTCGTATTAGTACCCGGACCACAGGACATCCACAACTTTATAGGATCACCATCCGCTAGTTCAATAAAGGCACCAACACCACATCTTCCTGAGGAGATCTGCGCAACACCATCAATACGAGCCCGATTTTCAGTCCTTAGTAGTTGAGGCGTCAAACAATGTCGATCAAAAGCCAAAGGCTTCACCTTCTGGACACCTGCAAATTCTTGAAAAAGTACCAACACCAAGCTAGCACACCAAACCGGATCTGTAGAACAATTTTCAAATATTTGACGATTCCAGGACTTCCAAATCTCCCAGACTACAAAACAAGCTAGCTCACCTACATTTTTATTATATGTGAACTAGTTCAAAAGACAATCCTATACCGAGTCGCCCGACCATGCCTATATATTTGCAATCAATTTATTGATAGCAACCCAAACTTTTTCTATATAAAAACATTTTAAAAATAAATGAGCAATCGATTTCGTTTCTTTCCTGCATAGTGAGCAGATGTTTGAACCTGAAAAGCCCCATTCTTGTAAATTTTCCTAGATCAAGATCCTTTCTTCCAACATTAACCAAACAAAAATTTTCACTTTAAAAGGGTGTCTCCACTTCCAACACCGTTTGTGCTACCATTTATGATCCGTCAAAGAATTGACCATAATCGCATCATAAGCCAATTTTGCTGACAAAGTTCCATCCTTAGTATTCCACGACCAGAGTAAATGATCCTCCCCCTCCATGATCGTGATCTTTCCCATGTGGAGGTCCGTGATGGATCTTGTCCATTCGTAAAGACTTCATTGTAAAATATATTGTTGGAAGTATTTATAAGTTATTAGTATGTTTTTTATTATCAAAATTTGGTGGAGATAGTTTTATGTAATACCTCTACTCCCACTTTATGCGAGTTGCAAGTAAATTTGATAGGTAATTTATAAAATAAATTTTTATGATGATTTTTTTTTCTTTCAAATATATGTATCTTTATTAAATTTTATCATGAATACTAGATTAATATGTTGGTTAGAATCATGTGCATTGCTTTATGATTTTTAATAAAATGTATAACTTTTTTAATGATTTAGAATAGAATGTATATAATATGGAAATCTTATTTGTTTATAAAAGTATATTTTTTAAATTTTGTTTTTTTAAAAGATTTTAGATTGATGTTGTTTTTAAAATCACTATAAATAAGTAAAATTACATAATGTTAGTCATTTATATTTTTGGGAATAAAATTTTGTATATATAGTTAATATTATCTAATAATTAATCAAATTGATAAAAGATAGTTAAGAAGAAATTATGTTATACCTGAAATGTGTGGAGTGAAATTACCTCGTCATTCTTGCAAGATAAACTATCACCTTGGGTAATCCAGGGATCTCTCTTCATTTCCATATGGGTAACATTGTTTGTATTACTACCCAAACCAAACCATTAGATAGTAATCAAAATTCATAATATAAGTTGCTTATTGAATTTTTGAGGAAGCATAAAACATCCATCAACATGTAAAAGAAGAATTAAATAGGAAAAATCTTAAATGTCTTGAGCACTTTTATTCTTCAATTTAAACATTTAAGAAAATTGTGTATTCTTAAACAAAATCCAAATTCGTTCCCCAAACTTGAATATATGCTCAAAATTTAGAAGTTGTCGTAGTAGAATGAGTAATAGTAAGATGATGCCCCCTCTAGCAACTCTTTTGGAAACAATGAAACTCTACATTTAGCATAGTATGATCATGAAAATATATTAGGGAAAGGAACCTCTAGAAATATATGTCACCCAGAGCCTATTGATGTTGTAATGAAAGTTATATTTATTCCTTTAAGTTTTTCACATACAGAATGGAAACCAATTTTGGATGTTCAAACACCACTTTTGGGACTCTACATCCTCATTTAAATCTAGATTATACACCAATTAAAATTCAAATTAAAACAATTTACATAACATCATTTTATTCCAATTTCTAAAATCAAAATCTTATAACAATTAATTGTTCTCGTAAAGTGACCCTGGCCCCAAATGCCTATAGAGTTCTCCCATTTCAAGTGACATCATGAAAATGTTTGGTGCATTGATAGGAACCTTTGGAATAATTATGACATAAAAAGCTTAGTGATGAAATGATTGAACCTCTCATTATGGCATGCAAAGTTGGTTAACTCATACTATAAAATATAATTTCCATTTAGACAATAGTGTTCTTTACCAAGGGTTAACTTAATTGGTAAGATGTATGAACACTCTCTTGATACGGGAGGAGGTCACGAGTTCGAGCCTTGAGTCCTTCAGGGTTAGGCCAGCCATTTATCTCTAGCCAACAATTTACCATCCTTACCATCCACAAAATGTGGAGAAATATTAGTGAATTTCCCATACACCATTTCCACAACATTAAAAATTCATTTAAAAATTCATTAATTTGTACTAGACTACCATTTCCATTTCCATAAATGGTGACGACTTTGTAATAGATTGCAGTTTCCATTTAAACTAGGCCTACAATTCCCATTTAAGGTGGTATCATGATATATATTGACCGGCAAAAAGGTTTGAACACGTGGCGAACGGAATGGATGAAGTGAGTATTGTTCGGTGTGGGACAGTAGAGAAAAGCAGACAAAAAGCGTGTTGAGTGCGTCATCTTGTCCGGAGTAGACTTCGCTGCTAAGCTATAACATATATTTGTGAATCTGATTTGATGAGCCCGGGCATCACTTTTACTATCAGTGTATGACACGTGACATTATATGGATAACACGTGACATTATATGTGTTACAATGGAATATGTTTTATTTTAGTTTATTACTATGGAATGTCCTTTTCCTTATCCAACCATAACTTAGTTGGCATACCTTTTTGACATCATATTAATAAAGGCATACCTTTTTCACATCATATTCATTTTATTATAATTTAATATCTATGTTGATTACAATGGGCGTAGCAAATGGAAATGGATTGTTTTCCCACAGTTTTAATATATACAAAAATTCATAGGAATATGAGGGATTAGTCGAGTTTTATTATTTTTTGATATGTTAAATAATAACAATAATAAAATTGTTTTTTCATGTTTGAATCATTATCTCACTAACACTAAATTAAGTAATTACATTAATGAAGTGTTTTTGTTTTGTTTAACAAAGAAGGTCTTATATTAATATGGCATTTTGCTAAATATATTTTAAATTATTTTATTATTATAATTCAAACTTTTTATAGGTTATAATGATGTTTTAGTTTTTTCCAATTTTAAATTAATCATGAAAAAATTGATTAAATTTCCAGATTGATGGGTATTAACTTTTTTTTAAAGTATAATATGTTTGCATAGCTCCATTACAATGCCCACCACCTACTATTGCACATAAAAATCGTGATGTATTAGTTTAAAATAACATGCTTCATAATGATTAACGTTATGCACCTATTAGAAACACTAAAACAATATGTTTTCCACCTAAAAACTTTATGCATTTTTAAAATGTTAGATGAAAACATTATCACTTTAATGTTTTGGAAAAGTTTTCAAAGAAGTAGAAAACCCACCTATCCCATAACTCCATTGATCCAATAAGAAAGAAATAAATGAATCAAAGTCTAATCTTTTATATAAAAGAGTTGGGCTTAATGTTCTCGACAGGGTCTATGCGAAGTTTTTTTTTTTAACATTATTTTTGTATATATTTATATCGACGGTAGTATGGGACATTTTTTGAGGCTTGTGGTTTTACTTTTGTCGTTGGGTTGGTTGTATGGTTCTTCTTCTCTTTTCGAACATATGTCTATTGATTCTGGGATTGTCTCAGATTTGGCTTCCTTTTGTCTTGTATGACTTGGTATTTGTCTATCTATGGTTCGGATTTACTCGGCTACTGGGACTTCTTGGTTGTGGTTTTACTTATGACTGGTATGTCATGAAGGTTGGATCTCCCTGTAATCGTCTTTATACTCTAAATAAAGTATAGTGTTTTTTTTTTTGAAAAAAAAAGGGTCTCTGAGAAGTTCATTAATTTTTCACTATAGAAACTAGTGATAAGAAAGAAATGAGTAAATCGATGTATATTCTTTTATATAAGAATGTTGGTCTCTCTTTCATTACATTGTGAGGTGTTTTATCATTATGCATTTTATGCACTGTGAAGAGGTGATTTTTGCACCTTGATAATTGATATTGTTAAATGACCTTTAAAGCTTTTACAACTATTGATGTCATTTGCTTCACTAGGCGCAAAACTTGATGGTCTATCACCCATCTTGACAATATTTCGCTCCATAATGCCCATTTCATTAAATCTAGACTAAATCAAGTCCAAATTAATTTGGAGAAAGACCAAAATTAAGTTTTCTAAAGCCCAAAATTATTTGAATAAAACATTTCACATTCAAAATAAAAAATTGGCCTTTAGAAAGACTATTTTTGGTCTTTAGAAAGGCTAATTTGTAAACTTTTTAGTCCATATTCTACTTAATTAAACCATATTTAATGAAGTGGGGGTTTCATCTTCCCAGGGAAAACATAGGTAGAAAATGGAGATGGATTTGTTGTTTGACTAGGTTCACTGACTACGTTGTTGCAAAGAAAACTCTTCTTACAAAATTGGGTGTTCATTAAACTTAGACCATTAGAGATTTATTTTATTTTGTTGCGCCTTTGCATTTATAAATAACCATCCCCATTTTGGAAGGTTTTGTCACTTAAAAAGTTATTGATTCAAGAGATGAAGAAATATTCTCCTAGGAGTACCATTTGGCTTTCCTGTAATGCGCCATATTTTGATTGGACATTTATAGCGCATTTTAACATATTGTATTTATTTGCTTATTACCTATTGGACTCAGCTTGAATGAGTAAACTATGCGTGCAGAATTATGAACCTAATTGTATGAGACAATTATGTTTTGTGTTTATCATCTCTCTTCTTAATGATGACAGTTATATGTTTTAGCTTTTAGTATGCAAAATTTAAAATGAAATGATGATGTACGTGGATACCATTGTGTGTTACAGTTGAATGTTATGCATGGATGTATATTTTGAGTAAGACTAACCCATAGGTTACAAGGTCTAAGTGATAGCCATATACTTGTCATGATGTGTGGACTAGTGTAGGATTATGCAAGAAACCAGGTTGCCCAAATTGATCATTCGATGAAACAACTTGGATAACCACAATAGCAACACAATGTGATTTAGGATAGTGTGTGACCCTAGTTCTGTTGGGAGGGTTGGAGGTATTTCCCACTATGTATCCTCTAAAACTCGGATTCGTGGGAGGGTTATGTTGAGTCATGCTCCCCAAGTTATGAGATGACAATTGTTGGTTGTTGCTGGGGAGGTTAGGTCGATTTACTCGACACTTCCACGTACAGGTTATATTTGGGGTTAGGCCAATATGGTTGACATTCCAGGATATTCTAGCAGAGGAATGGATAGGAATTTGAAGTCAAAAGTAGGTTAAGAAGAAAGGATGTTTCTAGATTAGCATTGTTTTGGGTTGGGGATTTGAGATACCAAACTAGTTGTAGTTGGTACCTTTCACATGTAAATCATTGTTTAATTCATTAAGAAAAAACTAAGTATAATGTTGATGTGTCTTGACTTAATTATTGGTTAATGATGATGGTACTAAATGGTTGTCTTGTATGTATGGTTGTCTTGTCTTGCATGTGTGGTTATCTTGTCTTGCATGTGTGGTCATTATTGAATTGTCAGTTAGGAGTTATGCATTAGAGGTGATGATGGTTGCATATAGTACATGTGTGAGCTAGGTATACGCTATCCTTGCACACTGACCTTGTGCACGTATGCTAGTACTAGTTATGATATAAATCCAAGTATGCATTGGTGCTTGTAATATTATAATGTGTGGTGGTGAATGAATGCGAAAGTATTAATATGTAATGTTAATTAGACTATTAATTGATGTTATTAAAACATTCATTACTTTAGTTAGGTTGCATAGTAGGCCACTCACATTAGCTTGTATTCTCATTTTTGCATTTGTCAATTATCATTAGTATATGTCTCATTGCATCGGTTATTATAGCTCATATGCATAAACTAGTAGTTTGTATCTTGTTAGGTGGACTCATTTAATTCTTACCTAACAATTGTGTTGTGAATGACAACAAATTAATGGTGTGAATGATAGTTGGGTGATTAAAATAACCAACATAAAGATATTTTGATATTTTATAATATTTAGATTTACGAGTTTGGATGGGGATAAATGTATTAATCATGACTAGTTGAGAAGAATTTTAGACCATTGAGGAAGTGGGTGAACTCTCTTTATGATGGGATTTGACCTTGAAGGAGGCGATGGAAGGAGGAAGAGGGGAGTATTTGAGGAGATTGGGGGGACTTGAGAAGGGATTTCTTGCAGAGTTTGGGGGAAACATACTATGTGAGAGAGGAATGGTTATTTTGATTATGGATTGGCATACGTGAAAGTTGGGAAGGGGGGTTGTTGTTGTGGTTATTTGCGCTGGGCACAGAGGGCTAGGAAACCCACATGTTTCCTATAACTAGTAGCATGTTGCTAGTTGGTTGGGAGGATTAATCCCAGTTTTTGCAAGCCTCATACTACTACTGAAACCAAGGAATTTCTTGCAACTACACCTACTAGAGAGGTATTCTACTGTTTATTTTTACTCAATCATTTACTAGAAATACATTTAAATGGGTTATTATTGCAAAATTATGAAAATGTAGAATTATGGCATGGAAATTCGTAAATTATGATATTTGTTCTGTAAATTTCCCACCCTTATGAGCATCACTTGACATTGACTACTCCTTCCCTTCATGTGGCCCACAAGTAACATTAAAGAGAAAGTGGCAACTAACCATAATATGTTTTCAATAAAGATTTCCCTGTCTAATAATAATGTACAACAAGTTGGTTGTAATATTGTTCAATTTAGATCATGTTCTCATACACGTTATTCATTGATTATGATTATAATATCTCAAACATTTTGAAATACAAGAAGGGACTGATTGAATGGCGACGGCTAGGGTTTGTCGGCCTCGTCTGGGGCTACTGGTGGACGTGAAGCCTGTAGCTACCCTACTAGTTGGCCTTTTTACGTGCTGACATTTGTCTGGGGATGGCAGAGGTGACGCACGGCAACGACCTCGATTTTAGTGTCAGGTAAGGGCGTTCTTGGACCTTTTACTGGGGTTGTTACCTCCGTTTTTACCCAGTTTTTCACCGTTTACTGTTCTATCGGCGTTCTCCATGGGTTACGAGGATTTGCTCGATTACGACAGTGATCACCTGGAGGCATGTGATATTTGGGCCTCGCTAGGTGGAGGTTCAAGGGCTGAGGTGGAGGCTGGGTCTTTGCTGGGTGGTGTGGAGTTTTCGAGTAAACAGGTGCAATTACCCTATTCCACTATGTTTACCTCTGCAGGTGCTCAGAACACTTACCTTTCACCGGAATGGCTCTTAGGGAAACATTATTTTGGTGCGGATTCTATGACCGAAGATCTGGGCGGAGCTTCGTGGGGATTTGCGGGTCTTCACCACCCTCTGTTTACTTCACCTGCGGCTTCGCAGAGTCCGGGTGAGTCCTTTGATTTTCTTAATGGTGCTACTGATGGTTACTTCCAAGGTTTTGATGGATTTGGTGGGGGGCTTCCGGCGACTATTGAGGGTTCTGTGCTCGGCTCATCCCATCAGAGCGACTCTGGCTTTCTAGCGGATTTCTTGGGAACCCTAGAACAACGAGGTTGCCCGAGTCCCTCTTCTTGTAGGGCTCCGAGTCCGGTTACTAGGTCGGTGGGGGGTGATGATGGTGGGGAAACTTGTTCCAGGCAGAAAGTCCGCAGGAAGTGGTTAAAGAACAAGGGTAAGGGGGTGACTTATACTCTGGGGGAGGATATTGGCTTCCATAAGGTATTGGAGATGACTAAATTGAATCTGGTTGGAAGGGCTTATGGTCGTTCCTTTTCTTTGCGGTCGGTGGTAGGTTGGGCTGAGCAACATTGGCTGGGACAGCTTGGATACATTCCTGAAGTAGTGGCACTTTCCAGGAACTGGTTTGCATTTCATTTCACTCAGGAGGACCATGCTCTTTGGGTTCTTAGCCGGAACTAGAACCTAGACCATGTGCCTTTTTTACTCAAACATTGGGACCCCCTCTTTGATGCTATTAGGGAGCATATGGACACATCCCCCTGTGGGTTCGGCTGTCGGGTCTTCCCCTTCACTATTGGTCTGAGGAACACTTCATGAACATTGGAAATATTTTGGGTTCATTTCTCGAAGTAGACTTATCCTTCAGGGAAACCAAACAGCGGAAGGTAGCTCGGATCTTGGTAAATATAAACGTATGGGAGGGTTTGGTGGATGAAATGGATTTATACTGGGGTCCTCTTTTCTTCCCGCAGAAGCTGGAGTATGAAAACGCTCCTTTCCATTATCGTCGGTGCCATGAATACGGGCACCCTGTAGCCGACTGTTTGAAGCCGCTGCAGACTCTTAATGGCTCCCACCGTTAGAAACAAGGGGGTGTTGAGAGAGCTTTTCATTCTGCTCCAGTTTCACCTACTCAAGGGTTATCGTCACAGGATTCTGATGGTGAACGGGAGCTAGCTTCGGATCGACCCTCTCCGGCGCATGTTGAGGAGGTCAATGGTGGACCGTGTTTGTCTTCGTGTCTTCAAGTGCCCTCCTTCACGGGTACTACTTTTCCTTCTCGTTTTCAATCCTTTAATTTTTTCGTGAATTTTTTTTTTTTTAGGTCCCGATTGGCTTGAGGGTCTTAGGAATCTAACCATCTCCTCCCATTTACTGACGCCCCTTTCCACCCCTCATTTCCTTTCTACTTTGCTTAAGGGTATTTTACCCAATTTACCGGCTCTCTCCCTTCCCCCTCTTCCCCGTGATCCTGATCTTTCTCCTGTTGTGGTTCCATCCTCGTCTCCTTCATAATCCCTCCCTGATTTCCCTAACTCTGGATATTTTCTCCACTCCTCACTTAAACTATCCTCAGGAGGGCTTGGGAAAGGGAGGGTGAAACCGACTAAAGGCAGGGGTCACCAGTATTTCATCTCCAAGGCACAGTCTAAAGCATGCGCGGATGTGCTGGAAGGGAAACAAATCTCTATTGAACGGGCACTTAGAGCTGTGCAAGCCCAGAAGAAGGGCCGAAAATGAAAATTATGTCCTTTAACTGTCGGGGTCTCGCTGGTCCCCCTAAAAGATCAGCTTTGCGGAGGGTGGTTAATCTTGAACACCCTGATATCATTCTGTTACAGGAGACAATGGGTGCTGGGGATATTGTTATATCCCATTTGAAATGTTGGTTTCCGGGTTGGAACTTCAAAGCTTCGGATGCTAGAGGAAGGTCTGGGGGGCTGGCTGTTGGTTGGAATGAGGAGAAGATGAAGGCTTCCAATCTGTGGGGGATGGAATCTATTTTGGGTGGGACTTTTTCGGCTCTAGACATTGAAGGTGAGTTCTATGTTATCAATGTCTATGGGCCTTATCTTGATTGGATCCCCTTCTGGGATTCCTTATTTTCTAAATCTCTTATTAGTAATGATTCTGTGATTTTGGGTGGGGATCTGAATTTTTCCCTTGGACGGGAGGAAGTCTGGGGTCCTCATGCTCAGATTGATCCACTTACGGATTTCTTTACTCTGAAATTGGTCGAGAGGAACTTGATTGATGTGGAACTTGTTCGCATCAAACCTACTTGGAAGAATAATTGTGTTGGAGATAGTCGGGTGGCTAAAAGACTGGATCGGTTCCTGCTGGCGAAACGTCTGGTGGATAGATTCTTTCATCTGAGGCATTGAGTGGGCTGTGGAGGTTGTTCTGATCACTTTCCTATTTTCTTTGAACTTTTGGATGGACCTTGTAAACTGCCTAGTCCTCTGAAGTTTAACAAATTTTGGCTGAAGGATCCGTCCTTTTTTGATGTGGTAAAATCGATTTGGATTCCTTATTGTCCCGGCGACTCCATTTCTGCTGCTTTCCAGTTTGGTGCAAACATCAAAATATTAAAGAAGCCCATTAAGAAGTGGGCGTTCGAGGAGAGGCAGAGGGAGGATCTAGAACTTATATAGATTGAAGGGGATTTATCGTTACTCTATGAGGGTGATGGGGGGGGTTTTGAACCAGGATTCCGAAGATACTTTGGTTCGGTTGGAAGGTCGAAGGAATACAATTCTTCTGGATAAGGAGGAGACTTGGAGGTTGAAGAGCAGGGATATTTGGCTGGAAAGTGGAGATGAAAATTCCAAGTTTTTCATGCTTATGCAAAAGGGAGACGATCCTACAATACTATTTGGAAACTAGAGAATCAGTTTGGAGAACCTCAACATTCTTTTGAAGGTATGGCAGAGGCTGGGGTCAATCATTTTCAATCTCTTTTTAAGGCAAGTGAACGTGTTTCTATTGAAGAAGTGATCCGTGTGGCGCAACTGTTCCCTCGTTTTGTGGAAGATGAAGCCAATAGAGCATTGATGGAATAAATCACAGAGGAAGAATTGAAAGAGGTTCTCTCTAGTTTTCAAAAATACAAAAGTCCTGGTCCCGATGGGTGGACGATTGAATTTTTCCTTGAGATTTTTATTTTTTTGGAGAAGATATTCTGAGAGTGGTTGAAGATATAAGGCAAGTTGGTAGGATTCTAGCTAGTTTGAACTCTACTTTCATTGCCTTCATTCCCAAGTCGGACTCCCATGTTTCCCTGAATGATTTTAGACCTATCTCCCTGTGCAATTGTATTTACAAGATTGTAACCAAAACCATTGCAAGGCGCCTCAAGGTGATACTTTCTAAGCATATCTCTGTTGAAAAGTTCGGCATCCTAGAAGGTCGCCAGATTCATGAGGCCATTGGGGTGGCTTAGGAGGGTTTGCACAGTATGAAAACGAAGAAGCTGAAAGAGGCTGTACTAAAAATTGATTTGTCCAAGGCTTATGATAAAGTGAGTTGGCTCTTCTTAAGTCTTCTGCTTACTCATCTCAGTTTTGACATTGGATTTATCAGATGGATCATGAGCTGTACCTCTACTATATCCTTCTCTGTTCTTATCAATGGTGTTGCCTCTCCCTTTTTTCACTCGGGACGTGGTCTTAGGCAGGGATGCCCACTATCCCCTCTGTTGTTTCTGCTGGTAGCAGAAGGTCTGAGCTATGCTATTTTGGACGCCAGGAGGCATGGTGTCTTTAGAGGTATTCTGATTGCTCAAGATCTCCAGATTACTCATCTACTGTTTGTAGACGATGTTCTTATCTTCTGTTTGGGATCAGAAAGGGATGCACTTCAGCTTAGGGAGATCTTGAAACTTTTTTCCAGGGAAACTGGGATGGAAATCAACTCCGAAAAATCTACTCTTACTACCAATCTTCTTAATGATGCGGAGGTAGCGGCTTTTATCAGATTTTTTCCTTTTACCCATCTAACTTTGCAGGAAGGCTTGAAATATCTGGGTTTCAACCTGAAACCCAACGATTATCGAAATTTGGACTAGAAGTGGTGATTGAGAAGTTGGAGAAGAGACTAAAATGTTGGAGTCACAGGTGGTTATCTAGGGCGGGGAGACTGGTCCTGGTTAAGTCTGTTCTGGAAGTGATCCCTCTGTATTGGATGTTGCTGTCGTGGATCCCCAGAGGTATTCTGGAAGCTGTAAGACGTCTATGCTCTCGTTTTTTGTGGAATGGAAAAGTGGACACTTTTGTTTATCCCTGGGTAGGGTGGGACAAGATTGCTAATCCTAAAGCTTTAGGGAATGGGGTCTGAAGAATATCTTTCTCTTCTCCAAGGCGCTGGCTTCCAAGGGTGGGTGGCGACTGATCAAGAGTGAAGGTTTATGGAAGCAGGTGATGGTTCACAATATATTTCCCCTGACTTGCTCGAGGATTGGATCAGGAGCCCGGTGAGGCCACATTCAGGGGGATCTATAATTTGGAAAGCTGTGGTATCGTATTTTGATATCATTGAGAAAGATCTAGTCTGGAATATTGGAAATGGTCGTCAGGTCCGAATTGGTCAGATCCGTGGGTGGGCTGTGAAAATCAACATTTGCTTCCTGAAGGGATGGTGTAATTTTTGCGACAATTTGGGTTGGTGTACCTTCACCAGCTTGCTGACCCTGTGGAGACTACTCCGAGTTTACAAGCTTGGCAAACGACCAATTATTTTGGCTTGCCTGTGGCCATGGAACTTGAGCTCTCCAAGTATATCAGGGCTCATGATCATATCTGTCTTGATGATATTGTAGACGACCTAGTTTGGGATGTTGATTCGATGGGGGTGTATACCCCTAAAGGTGGATATTTGAGGATTACTGAAAATCATGCACAGGGTGAACCGGTCTGGTGGTGGAAATCGCTGCGGAAATTTAAGAGTCCTCCTAAGTCTCGTCTATTTATGTGGTGCGTCCTGGAGAACAAAATCCCAACTTGGGATTTCCTCCAAAAAAGGAATAAATAGGGGTCAGGGTTGTGTGTTTTGTGTAAGGTGAATGGGGAATATGTTTGTCATATTTTTTTACACTGTCCTTATATCACTACTGTCTGGATGGAATGCTCTCGACTGATCAATGGACAGTGCCGATGGGTGGGGGATTCATTGGATTTTGCATGGCTAACATGGTATAATGATCCCTAGTTCAAAAGATTTCGAGCTCTTCCTTTGTTGGTGCTTTGGAGGGTATGGCTAGCACGTAACTAGCTCATCTTCAATGAAAAGTTATGCTCCCCTATTATCATTGCAACTACCTGCTGCAGTCTTTTTCCTACTTTCCTCTGCAAACTGGGTTCACACAAGGTGCGAGATATTAAACCGGTGGTCATTGACAGGTCTCAGCTGTGGGGGTTTTTTGATGGAGCCTCTCAGCGCAATTCATGTGGGGGTGGGGCAATCCAGTATCTTGCTGAAAATCATTTCTTTGTGATGTCTCTGGGTCTCGGGGCTGGAAGCAACAATGTTGCTGAATTTCTAAGTCTTAAATTCCTTGTTCTATATGGTATTGAGAAGGGATGCATACAAATCTCTGTTTTTGGGGATTCATTGAATGTGGTTAATTGGATTACAGGCACTCAAACTTGTCAAAACCTAAGACTTACAAACATTTTGAATTCCATTCGGGTGGTTTTGATCACTTTTGATTCCATTGCTTGCACACATGTTTACAGGGAAAATGACCAGGAAGCAGACAAGGAATTGAAGGCGGGGCTGCGACTGGCTTTGGGTATATGGAAGATAAAAGAAGTTAGCAATGGGGAAGAACATGAATTCTATCATCGTCCCTTTGTAGATGGAGATGTCATGCTTCCTTGACCACTATTGTTGGCTCATCTCATTATTGTTTCTTCTTATGTCATGTTAGGAACCCATGTCTTTACTTTGTTAGTATATTGTTGTTGGACGCATATGCTTTGTAAGTCATCCCGTAGTATTTGTTGATCCATAGTTTATATTAGCCCATAGTATTGACCCATAGTATTGGATGCATATGCTTTGTAAGTCATCCCATAGTATTATATGTCCCATGGTTTTGACTCATAGTATTGGCGCCTAGACTTAGCCCATGGTTTGTATTGACACATAGTATTGACCCATGGTATTGGTGCCTAGACTTAGTATATAAGTGTGTGTTGAGGCCTATGAAGGCACCGTGAAGTTAATTGTATTGAGCTTGCTCAAAGGAGGTTGCCCCCTCAAAGTGGCCCGTGATCAATATAAAAGTGATTCTGAGTTCTGTTATTTCTGATATCTCATGTATTTTCATTAATTAATTATTGCAGGTTCTTCACATCTGGTATTAGAGCACTTTCTTGGGCTCGCTGGGTGAAATTTCTGCCAAATTTTTTTCGCATCTGTTGCAGGTCCGGATTTGGGAATAATCCCTATCCACTTAACTGTGGGAAGTACTTGGGCATAATCCCTAAAACTCATTGTGAGGAGTACCACAGGAACCCCGAAGTAGCTGGCCCATTGAGAGGACCTGCCAGCGAAAAGGGCAACGACCCCTACCTGATTGACTAGTTCCCACCCGTGAGGTAAACCAAGAGCTGTCGTTTGTGGCAAAGCGGTTATCAGTTTTACCTGAGCCGTGGAGTGAGGGGTACTGCCCCAATACGCAAGCTGTCAGACAGCATTGATGGCTAAGTGAAACCCCTGATCTGTTAGGAAGCCGCACATACCTGGGGTCCATATCTATTTTCAGTTGAACTGTTGTCGATCACTGCTGCGCCGTTTCAGATCCAGCCGTTTAGATCCATTTTGAAAGCCGTTCCAGATCTAGCCGTTTTCAATCCATTCGGCGCCGTTTCAGATCCATCTATTTCCACTCACTTCTGGGCCGTTGCAGATTTATCTGTTCCTGATCCCTTCCGAGCCGTAGCCGCTCTAGTCTGGCCCAAAAAAAAAAAAAGAGTATAAAATTCAGTTTTTTCTCATATCTCCCTTATTTTCACTCTGTTTCCCTTGAAATTTTCAAGGAACCCCTGTCATCCCATTCTGCATATTTCATTCCTGAGGACCCTATCCCCAATTCCCCTTCCCAAAGCCCGAAATCCCACATTTGTCTATTTTTAGGGTTTGCCATAACTTCCTCAGATTTCACCCAATCACCTTCAAATTTTACCACAGAGTTCCTTTCTGAATTCTGCTTCTTTGTCTCCCTCTGCCAAACTTTTCCATCCTTTCACCCCGCTTCTGAAATCCTCATTTTTTGCTTCTTTGTGTCTTCGACAGTGTCCAAAACCTAGTCAAACCCCAATTAAACTTCAGATTTTTTCCCAAATCCAGATTTTCCTTTACTGAAGCAGTTTCTATTTTTGTTTTTCTACCTAATCAACCAAAAAAATAAAAATACTCCTGGTTATGGTTGTCACCCTCGCAGGAGCAAACACCATGGAGGAAGCACTTGCAGCCATCCAAACCAAACTGCAAGATTTGGATGAAAAATTTCTCAGCCTCCATCTTCAGCATTCAGCCATGAACAATAATCGACAGCCAGAATCTTTTGCAGCCACTGGGTTCTCTTCTTCCAGCAATTTTCGTGGGTCGAAGCTTGATTTTCCTCGCTTCAATGGTACTGATCCGTGTTAAGTTTAAACCAAATAGACTTGCAAGATCACTGAAAGAAACATAATCACAAGATAGACACAGAATATACCCTGGGAAACCCTCATGGGGTAGAAAACCTAGCAAAGCTTTCCTTAATAAGATGATCAACCAAAATACAAGATGTGCTCCCTCCTACTTTGTCTCCTTAGCAAATCTCCCAGACAAGTGCGCTATCTTTCACAAGTGAGTGAGTGTGTCAAATGAGGAACATACCTCCTCTATTTATACACTACACTGACATGTATTTTACACAAGTACATGTAGGCTCGTATTTAACCATTAGGTTAAATACCCTATTATAACTGACTGGGCCGACCCCCACATGGTGGGTCTAATAACCCTAGTTACCACAACCAATCCGGAGGAATAAACATCTCCGGATTCATAGTATAATCACATCGGAGGTATGGAACATCTCCGGAATAAATAATATACAAATATAATATTCTTAGAAGTTACAATATTCAACACTCCTCCTTAACGAGAAGGATATTATAACAACATCCGCAGGAGCAACGAGTCATACATCATACATGATACATCTATATATCATCGGAAGCTTTCTTCAGTTCATCATCATCAGTAACTCAACTAGTTACTGGAACATCGACATCACTCGATCATCAGCATCGTCATCACACGATCAGCATCATCATCACACGATCATCAGCATCGATCATTAGCATCGTCATCACACGATCATCAGCATCGTCATCACACGATCATCAGCATCGCCATCACATGATCAACATCGTCATCACACGATCATCAACATCAACATCACATGATCAGCATCGTCATCACATCAGCATCGATCATCAGCATCATCATCACACGATCATATTACAGGATGATCAATCCTGCTCTCTTTAGGACATAGGTCCATGGATGATACAATCCAGATCAAGTTCCAGGATGATCAATCCTTATCTCTTTAAGACAAGTCTCATGTCTAGGGATGATCTAATCCCAACCACCGTGCCAGTCCTTTTTCATACTGGATGTGACCTAGATCAGATCTAGGATTTACCGCCACAGAGCCAGTCCTCTTTCATACTGGATGTGTCATGTCTACAGAGCCAGCCCTGTTTCATGCTGGATGTATCACATCTACAGATCCAGCCCTGTTTCATGCTGGATGTATCACATCTACAGAGCCAGCCCTGTTTCATGCTGGATGTAACCTAGAACAATTCTAGGATTTGTCATGTACATTTTGAACCGAGGTCCAGGGACGATCCAGTCCTATCATGTGCCTTTTGAACCGAAGTCCAGGGACGATCCAGTCCTATCGTGTACCTTTTGAACCGAGGTCCAGGGACGATCCAGTCCTATCATGTACCTTTTGAACCGAGGTCCAGGGACGATCCAGTCCTATCACATATTCACCAAGAACTTCATTCTCGAAGACATACGTCTACGGCTCAACTTTAGGACTGAAGTCCAGGGATGATCCAATCCCCTCACATGTTCACCAAGAACTTCATTCTCGAAGACATACGTCTACGGCTCAACTTTAGGACTGAAGTCCAGGGATGATCCAATCCCCTCACATGTTCACCAAGAACTTCATTCTCGAAGACATACGTCTACGGCTCAACTTTAGGACTGAAGTCCAGGGATGATCCAATCCCCTCACAACATGTATAAAAAAACATGTATTCTCATCATCAAAACATGTATCATCATCATCATCAAGCATGTATATCAAAACATGTATCATCATCATCATCAAACATGTATATCAAAACATGTATATCAAACATGCATCATCATCATCATAAAAAAAATATAAGAGTCCTAAGTCTAAATAATTCTAAGTAACTAAGTGCAGTAAAAAGGTATCCTCATCATTGATGAGACAGACTAGTTATTAGATACTATGCTACTCCCCCTTTCGAGGAGGGTCCCTTTTGAACTACACCAAGCTTGTCTCGGAAGTGTTCAAACTTTACTCGAGACAGAGGTTTGGTCAAGATATCAGCAATTTGATCCTAAGTGCTTATATACTCAAGCTTGATAGCTCCTCTCTGCACCATATCTCGTATATAAAAGTATCGGATCTCTATGTGCTTTGACTTATCGTGAAACACAGGATTTTCAGTCATCTTGATGCAGCTTTGATTATCACACATAATCACAGTGGGATCCATTTCTAAGTCAAACACTCCAGATAAAAGTTTCCGAAGCCATACTGCTTCACAGCTGGCAGAGCAGGCAGCTATATATTCTGCTTCAGCAGTACTGAGAGCCACACTAGATTGTTTCTTGCTGAACCAGGAAATCATGGCAGATCCAAGACCATAACATCCACCTGAAGTACTTTTTCTGTCTGAGACACTACCTGCCCAGTCAGAATCTGAGTAACCATGTAACCTGAGTTCATGACCTCCGAGATAATATAGGCCAAAATCTAATGTACCTTTTAGGTACCTCATTACATGCTTTGCAGCTATTAAGTGGACCTTTCTAGGTTCTACTAGATACTGACTTAGGGTATTTACAGCAAAGCATATATCAGGCCTAGTATTAGTTAAGTACATCAATGATCCAATGATTTGTCTGTATAAGGTTATGTCCACTAATTCTGATGAATCATTAACTAACAACTTCAAGTTGGATTCCATGGGATTGGCCATGGCTTTACACTCCAACATATCAAATCTTTTGAGAATCTCCATAGTATACTTACCTTGATTTAGAAAGATTCATTTTGGTTCTTGCCATACTTCTAAGCCTAAGAAGTAGTGCATTAATCCGAGATCTTTCATCTCGAATTCTGAAGAAAGCTTCTTCTTGCTTTCAATAATTTGTTTCTCATTTCCAGTTAGAAATAGATCATCTACATATAACAACAATATAACTGGTTCATCATCCATCACCTTGAGATAAAGATTGGGGTCAGCTTTACTTTTGGTAAAGCCCATGCTAGTTAAGAAATTTTCAATCCTTCCATACCAAGCCCTGGGAGCTTGTTTCAGCCCATATAATGCCTTTTTCAGTTTGCATACATGAGTCCTTCCGTCATTAACCTCAAACCCTTGTGGTTGCTCTATGTATACTTCTTCCTCAATTATACCATTTAGAAAAGCTGTCTTAACATCCATTTGGTGTAATTTCCACTTCATCATGGATGCAAGTGCCATGATAGTTCTAATTGAATTATACCTAGCAACTGGTGCAAATGTTTCTTCATAGTCAATTCCCGCCTTCTGAGAGAATCCTCTAGCTACAAATCTTGCCTTGTATTTTTCAATGCTACCATCTGCAGCATGTTTTATCTTGAAGATCCATTTGGAAGAAACCACACTTTTATCTTTTGGTTTGAGGACTATATCCCAAACATCATTTTTCATTATTGACTGATATTCTTCTGTCATTGCTTCTACCCACTCTTTCTTCTGAGCTGCTTCTTCATAGTTGGTAGGTAGTTGATCCACAAGATCACACATTAAAGCCATGTAGTTGGACACTAGCTTTGGTTTCTTTCTTTCTCTAGTGGAGCCTTCAGGAGCTCCATATCTTTCAGCCCCTTGAATAATATCTCTAGCCCATGCTGGCCTTCTTTTCTTAGATAAGTCTAAAATAGGAGGCTCTTGTGGTTCCAACATATCATGATCCTTTGGAGAATCATCTTCAGGAATGGGCACAGCCTTTGTGATTCTGGGAGAAGTATCTTCTTCATAGATTTCTTCAAGTTGGCACTTGCTGGATTTCTTGAGAGCTGCTTCTTCATCAAATGTTACATCTCTACTTATTTCTATGTGATGAAAACCTGGAATGTAAATTCTGAAGGCCTTGGAAGATTCACAATAACCAACAAAAATTCCCTTCTTACCAGAAGGGTCCAACTTGGTTCTCTTTTCTTTTGGAATGTGGATGTACACAGGACACCCAAATATTTTAAGATGACTTACCTCAGGCTTTTTTACCTGTAAACACTTCTTCTGGAGTTTTGAAACCAAGAGCACTATGAGATAATCTATTTTGCACATATACTGCTGTCTTGGCTGCTTCAGCCCATAGATACATGGGAAGATCTTGGTCATGTATCATGGTCTTTACAGCTTCCATGATTGTTCAATTTTTCCTTTCAGCCACCCCATTTTGTTGGGGATTGTATGGAGTAGTTAGTTCACTTTTAATTCCAACTTCTTTACAAAAGTCCTCAAATTCCTTTGAGGTAAATTCTCTGCCATTATCTGTTCTGAGAATTTTGATTCTCTTATCTGATAGATTTTCTATTAGAGCCTTGAACTCTTTGAATTTTCCAAAGACTTCATTCTTACCTTTCAGGAAGTATATCTAAGTTTTCCTTGAATGGTCATCAATGAATGAAAGATAGTATTCAAACCCACTTAGAGAAGTGGTGGGCATTGGTCCACATACATCTGAGTGTATTAGCTCTAAAATGTTCTTAGTCTTTGTTTCACTCTTTGGAAAGGGGTTCTTGATATTTTTCCCTTTCTTACACCCTTTACATGAGCCATCATGATCAGCTTTCAAATCTGGTAATCCTATTACTACCTTGCTTACATAGGGTAAGGATTTATAGTTGATGTGAGATAATATTCTATGCCATAGCTCACTGGGGCTAGAGATCTCATGAGCAAGGGCAGCTTCTGGATGGCCCTTGAGATTATAGAGACCTCCTTCTTCTTCACCAATAACAATTGCATCTTTAATTGTCTTTCCTTTGGACCACATGAGTACTTGTCCATCTATGAAAGCTACTCTAAAACCTTTCTTATCTAGTGCTGAGATAGAGAGAAGGTTCTTCTTTAAACCTGGTACATATAAGATGTCTTTCATCTTCAAGGGTGTTCCTGAATCTAGCTTATAGCTAGCTTCACCAATTCCTTTGATGGGATATTGATAGTCATCTCCTAGAGATACCTTTTGTGTAGAAGACTTTTCTTCAAGATTTGAGAAGGTCTTCCTTTGACCTGTCATGTGCTTAGAAGCACCACTGTCAATGAGCCATGTATCTTCTCCAGGAGATACAGATCCAGAGAGTGCAGAGAATAGAACATATTCTTCTGGATCTTCTTTCTTCACCTTATATCTTTTCCTTTTAGGCCTTACCTCTACCTCTTTTTCTTCTTCATCTTCTTCCTCTTCTTCTTCTTCACTATCATTTTCTGCCATATGTGCATGGTGTCTTTTGTGGACAAACTTCTTCTTTTGTGAAGGACAAAATCTGGAGATGTGTCCTAGCTTATCACAATTGTAGCATTTGACTGTGGAAAGATCTCTTACTGGAAATGGTCCTTTTCTCTTTTTAGGTCTAGAGAAGTGTTGAGATCCTTTGTGGTCAACTTTCTTGAGATGACCTATTCTTCTTCTTTTGGTATGGGTGGCCAAAGCTTGGTCATCCTCTTTGAGAAGAGCTTCTCTGTTGGATACCCTAGCTTCTTCTTGAACACAATCCTCCCATACTATATCAAACTTCATGCTCTCTTTCCTGGCACACATGGTTTGTATGAAGGATTCCCAAGGTCTAGTGAGACCATTGAGAGCAGTCATCACAAGTTCATCCTCATCAAGAGTATCACCAATTGCATCTAGTTGTTCCTTGATTTGTGAAACCCTTGAGAAGTAGTCTTGAATGGATTCTCCTTTGTGCATCTTGGTACTCTTCAATTGAGTCCTTAGATTCATCTTCCTATTGATGTTCTTTCCTTCATACATTCTTCCTAGGGCATCATACATTTCCTTTGGAGTCTTCTTGGAGGCCACTTGGGGAATCAAGTGGTCTTTAATAGAATCAACTATGATTCTCTTTGCCCTAATCAAATCCTTCCTGTGCTTTTCTTTGGCTTCATCTCCTTCTGGTTCTGCAACTTCTTCCTTGATATAATGAGCAAGATCATTCTCTTCAAGAATGAGACCAATTTTGTATTTCCATGCCCGGAAATTCTCTATACCTTCTAGCTTGTCTTCAAGCTTAGTGTTTGGAGCCATCTTATCTTGGGAGAGTCCAAGAGACAGAGTAGACTTACCTGTAAATGTTACTTTTCACTTTTCCGGAATCTGGAACAGAATTTTATTGCACTTTTGGTAGAATTAGGGTTTGACTTTCCCAGAGTTCTACCCAACCAAAAAGTTCGATCTAGGGCTCAAAAGAATGGTCTTGAGAAGGGCTATCCAGCCATGTAATCAGAATTCAAAAATGCCAACTTTTTTCTGAACCCAAATTCTGACTTATCGCACATTTGGTAGAATTAGGGTTTTGATTTCTCGGAGTTCTACCCAACCAAAAAGTTCGATCTAGGGCTCAAAAGAATGGTCTTGAGAAGGGCTATCCAGCCATGTAATCAGAATTCAAAAATGTCAACTTTTTTCTGAACCCAAATTCTGACTTATCGCACTTTTGGTAGAATTAGGGTTTTGATTTCCCAGAGTTCTACCCAACCAAAAAGTTCGATCTAGGTCTTAAAAGAAAGGTATTGAAGAGGGCTATCTAGAAATGTAACCAAAATTCAATAATACCAACTTTTTTTTGAAACCCTAATTTTCACCGGAGAGAGAGAGAGAGGTATTCTTACCTTGTGAAAGATGTCCTATTCAGTCTAGCTCTGATACCATGTTAAGTTTAAACCAAATAGACTTGCAAGATCACTGAAAGAAACATAATCACAAGATAGACACAGAATATACCCTGGGAAACCCTCATGGGGTAGAAAACCCAGCAAAGCTTTCCTCAATAAGATGATCAACCGAAATACAAGATGTGCTCCCTCCTACTTTGTCTCCTTAGCAAATCTCCCAGACAAGTTCTCTATCTTTCACAAGTGAGTGAGTGTGTCAAATGAGGAACATACCTCCTCTATTTATACACTACACTGACATGTATTTTACACAAGTACATGTAGGCTCGTATTTAACCATTAGGTTAAATACCCTATTATAACTGACTGGGCCGACCCCCACATGGTGGGTCTAATAACCCTAGTTACCACAACCAATCCGGAGGAATAAACATCTCCGGATTCATAGTATAATCACAACGGAGGTATGGAACATCTTCGGAATAAATAATATACAAATATAATATTCTTAGAAGTTACAATATTCAACAATCCGACTGGATGGATATACCGAGCAGAACAATATTTCAGTCTGCATAATACTTTTGATGTCCAGAAAGTTCCACTTGCATCCTTTCATTTGGAACAAGAAGCCCTTCAATGGTACCGTTGGTACATCAAAGCTCATCCCGAACCAAACTGGACAGATTTTTGCCAACTCCTTTTGCCACAATTTGGTCCTAGTGCTTTTGATGACTTCACAGGAGCACTCACTAAACTTCACCAAATTGGCACAGTGAGAGAGTATCAGACAGAATTTGAGAAACTGGCCAATCACACAGAAGGATTATCTGATGAATTCTATAGGAGTTGTTTTATCAGTGGTCTCAAGGATGAAATCCGCTCAAAGGTCAAAATGTTCTGTCCCAACACAATGATGGAAGTCCTAGGGTTGGCTAAGTTGGCAGAGGACAAGATCGCAGCTCAACAACGCTACAAACCCACCTTTGTTCCCTTCAGAAATATGGGTTCCCAATGACCTCCCATCACGCTTGCTCCTCAACCAACTCCTATCAACCATTTGTCTGAAACAGAGATGCAGGCACGCCGAGAAAAAGGGATTTGTTATAATTGTGATGAGAAATTCACTCGGGGACATAGATGTGTTCAACAAAAGCTCTATCTCTTGGATGTGGATTCTCCGCCTGCCTCAAAACTTGATGAAGAAGCTCCAGATACAGTAGATGATCAGGTCGACAGTCAACACCCGCCTGTTGAAACCCCATCTCAGGATGACCCACCCGAGATCTCTCTCCATGCTGTAATTGGCGTCACCACCCCATAAACAATGCGAGTCAGGGGATACTTCAAGAAGCTCCCTCTTACCATACTCATTGATTCTGGTAGCACTCATAACTTCATTGATCCTCAGATTGCCAAACAGGCTGATTGTTTTGTCCATCCTTGCTCCAACTTTGAAGTCATGGTTGCCAATGGGGGCACCTTACCTTGCAAGGGGAAGTGTCACAATGTGCGTATCTCTATGGAAGATTATAACCTGCGCTCTCACATGTTTTCCTTGTCCTTAGGTGGATGTGATGTGGTTTTGGGCATTCAATGGTTACACACACTTGGCCCCATCTTATGGGATTTTGCTGAACTTTGGATGCAGTTTTCAGTCAATGGGGCACAACACAAATTTATGGGCTTACAACCAGGGTCTCTCTGCATCATCAGTTCACATTGCCTGGAAAAAATACTTAAGAAGACTTCACATGGTGTCATCGCTCAGCTCCATTCCATTTAGATGCACCCATCAACAGTCTCCATTACTTCCTTGGATATATATGCAGGTGTCTTTGCTAAACCAATGAGCTTGTTGCCTTCAAGAGACCTTTCCGGTAAGAATTTAGCCGCATCTACCTCTCAGCAGGAAATGATGACTATTTTGCATACAGTCCAGAAGTGGCAGCCATCCCTATTGGGGAATTATTTCTGCACCAAGACTGATCTCCAGAGTCTGGAAACTTTCCTGGAACAACGGGTCTCCTCCCCAACACACCTGAAATGGGTTATCCAACTCATGGGTTATGACTATGCGACCACTTCCCAGAAGGGTAAGGACAATATGGTGGCAGATGCTCCTCCTCACACATTTGATGACCCAGTTTCTCTTACAACTATTTCTCTGCTTGTTCCCAATTGGTTGCAATCTGTTTAATGGGGCTATCTCTTCTATGAACTCCATGCTTCTTCATCAGTAGGGCACTCTGGGTTCCTCAAAACGTATGACCAGGAACAATGTAACTTCTTTTGGCAGGGACTCAAAAGGACAATTCAACGGATGGTGGTTGACTGTGATACTTTCCAGGTCAACAAGGGTGAAACGACCCTCCTTTCAGAACTGCTCGAACCGTTACCCATCCCTCCACATATTTGGACAACTATTTCCATGGATTTCTTAGAAGCGCTCCAGTGGTATAGTACCACATCTCAAAGGACACCATATGAAGCAGTCTTTGTAGATGCACCACCAATTCTTCTTCCATACACCTTCAGCAGCTCCCGAGTTCAGGAAATTGACTCAATTCTTCGAAACCGTGATCAACTTCTTCTCATTCTGCAGGACAATTTTCACATGGCAAGAATTCGACTGAAACAACAAGCCGATCAACACCGTTCTAAGCGCACTTTTCACATTGCTGATATGGTTCTTCTTCGTCTATAGCCTTCCATGCAATCCTCCCTGAAACTCCAAAGGTGCCAGTGGCTCGGAATGCAACCCGAGGATGCTACAGGGGACCCACTCCTTCAGATTCTGCATCAATTTCCACATCTAAAGCTTTGAGGACAAAGATTTTTCTAAGGGAGAGGGGATGTTAGGAACCCATGTCTTTACTTTGTTAGTATATTGTTGTTGGACGCATATGCTTTGTAAGTCGTCCTGTAGTATTTGTTGATCCATAGTTTATATTAGCCCATAGTACTGACCCATAGTATTGGATGCATATGCTTTGTAGGTCATCCCATAGTATTATATGTCCCATGGTTTTGACTCATAGTATTGGCGCCTAGACTTAGCCCATGGTTTGTATTGACACATAGTATTGACCCATGGTATTGGTGCCTAGACTTAGTATATAAGTGTGTGTTGAGGCCTATGAAGGCACCGTTAAGTTAATTGTATTGAGCTTGCTCAAAGGAGGTTGCCCCCTCGAAGTGGCCCGTGATCAATATAAAAGTGATTCTGAGTTCTGTTATTTCTGATATCTCGTGTATTTGCATTAATTAATTATTGCAGGTTCTTCACATGTCACTAGAATGTTTTTCTCACTGTTTCGGATGTCTCTTTTGTAAATATTACTTGGTATACTCCTAGCTGGGGTATTTTGACAGATTACCAGTTATCTTGATATTGTAAAAAACTAAAACCTACTTGATATGTAGGAGAACCTTCTTTTTGGTTGAAACTTTGTTGTTTATCAACATTACACTTGCTTTAAAGTGAATATTTTCAGAATGTAATTTTGTTCTCGGAAGATGAAATAAAATTATGCTTTTTTTTCAAGGAAAAAATATCTCAAACATTTCATTGATGTCTTATTTACTACCATTATTTATCCATTTGTTTGTGGATGGAAGGTCATCAATATTTTTAGTTTAGTGTTCATTTTCTCCCACATTCTATTCCAAAAATTAATAAGGAATCTCATCTCACTCAAAGAGAGCTAATTTTCTATTGAAATGGATAGTATGATGTCTATTTGAGGGGGGAATGGAAATTGTTGCTTAGATTCAGAGTTTTCATGACATCTCAATATTAGAATTAAGGGATGTTTCTCAATTAGTGATGTCATTTCTACCCTAAATGATTGCAATGTTGGAGGTTCTCCAATGTTATAAAACATTGGGCAGTGTGGAAAAGAGTGGTTCGTGCACTCTGTCAACATTGTGTTGGTAATAGAAGATGTTTTGTTATTTCTTGTCATTTAGATTTGGCCTTGGAAAACTTGAGACCTGAAAAAATAATAGATTTTGTATTTTAATGTACTATTGTTCTCTCTGCGATATTTATGTGTGTGTGTGTTTCTGTTTTATATGTCTACCTTCATTTTGTTCTCTATATAATCTAGACCAGTGGTATCAGAGCAATACACTCTTTGTTGTTACTCGGTTTCCCATGAAGATGGGTAACACTTTTTGGCAAGACGCGGGCGTAGATTGTCAAAAATTGAGCTCGTTTGAGGTTTATTTAATTCCTCAATCTAGCTTTCAAAAGCTCGATCGAGGGTTTAAATAATCCCTCGATCGAACTTTTACCAATAGCTCAATCAAGGGTTTAAATAACCCTGAATTGAGCTATTGAAAATGGCTGGGTTTGAAAATAGCTTCATCGAGCTATTTTAAATAACTTGATTGAGCTATTTTTATATAATGCATATTATGAACATATATTATTCGAATAGTTAAAAAGCTAAACCAAGTTAATAGCTCGATCGAGCAATTTAAATTCATATTAATTTTTTAGTAAAATAATTTTTCATTTAAAATAACTTTAAAATACGCTTTAGATTTAAATAATTTTGATGGACAAATGTTTGATATTGCTATATTTTTGAAATTCTTGTTTAATGTAGAATTAGGTTCAATTTTAATTAAATTATATGTAATACTTTTTTTTTACAAATTAATTATATGTAGTAAAAGTTTTTGTAACCCATGATTTTGGTAAGCCATGGTAAATTTTCCCGTGTACCACATCACATCAAATACCATGGGAAAAATACTCTGGGAAAATTTACCATGGTTTACCAAAACCATGGGCAGCATGGATTCAATAGCATTCCAAATAGCTATGGTTATTAAAATTAAGTATTATTATTTAATGTATAAACAAAATTAAGGTATTTAAAAATTGTGCACAAAACCTTAATCAAGAGATTTAAAACCCCTCGGTTGAGCTAATAAGCTCGATCAAGGGATTTAAAATAGGATTTCGCCCCCTTTTTCTGTAAAATAAGTTTTACTGGCCTCTTTTCTAGGTCTAACCTTGTCCTAAGAGACACGTATGATGGCGGACTTCACACCAGGATCCGTCAACGAATCTTTTATTCATTGACATAAAATTTGCAAGTTTCTGAGTTCATATAATAATTTTTTGTTATTTTATTTTGAATCGTATACTTACAAAACCATGTCCACAACTTCAAATCAACGCAAAAATAAATCAACACCATAAAAAATACACCAGATTTTTTTTTCAAAAAATACCTATGCCCCAAACTAACGCATCCTCTTCAAAAGGGTATTTTTTATTTTTCATTTTTTGTAACCAGTAAAAGAAAAAGTTTACACGTACATGTGTGTTAACACCCAAAAAGTGTTCACTACCTCATCTACCACATTATATGGCTCATTTGTCCATTTTCCTACCATATTTCCCTTAAAATCCCAAAAAATCCTATTAAAATGCCTCCAAAAGGCCTAAAATGCCTCCAAAAGGCCACAAAACCATCAAAATAGCCTAAAAAAGGCTAAAAAACCCCCTTTTCCTCCAAAAATAGCAAAAATCCCCTAAAAAGGGAATAAAAAATATATAAAATAATGACGAAAAGGAGGAAAAAACCCTATACAGCTGCCCAAAACCATGTGTTCCCTAAAACCATGGGTCAGCACTCCACCACCAAAAAACTATAAATAGGTGATGGAGATCCCTTATTCCACATCCACAATCACAAGCACCCTTACTCTGCCAAAATCTCTCTCGAAACCCTAGTTCACCATTGAACTACTTTCACCTTGAGAGCCACTTTTGGCCCATTCCCACCATTGGAGAAGGAGAAGGAGCATATTGAAGCTTGGAGCATCCTCTTGGACACTGCAAAGGGCTTCATCAAACCTTCACATTGAAGGTAATATCAATACAAAAAGCCATTCTTTATATCTTTTGTTTATGTTTTATGCATGTTTTAGAAGTAATTTAATTTCTGTTTTAGCTTAATTATCCACACTTACTGAACTGCTACTAAGGAGTCCATTCTCCTTAGTAGGTGCTCATTTGCACAAGCTAGGGGTAAAACCCTAGCTACAGTTTTGGCGACTCCACTGGGGAACACAAAAGAATCATTGTAGTTAGGTAGGGTCGGGGGGATAGGCTTCCAATAACACCCCTCGGTCACTTTCACTTGAGACATAGTTGTTGTCCAAATAGGGAACCAAAATCCCCTAGTACTTTTTGGCACGGTCACGACCAGTTTATCAGAGGGCCTCTCCCTTAGGAGGGTTGAAGTCGGGAGACTGGTTCCGGAGGCCTGAGTGGAATACCGCACTCCATTCAGTAACCGAAGGGCTACCTTTCGCGGTTCGCGGGATATCCCTGTATAGGGGTATTGCGGTCAACGAACTAAACAGCAGATTCACCTTTCTGGACGTGTCATGAACGGGGTATCTTAGTTGCCATTCTTCTAGGATTGACTACCCGGTGTCCCTCCCGGTAGGGGGATATCATAGCCACTTGGATTTCCTACTCATATTGTCTGACTTGGATTTCATCACCTTGCAGAGGATATGTTTAGTTGAGTCAGAATACTTTTAGTTAGGTGTTTGCATGCTCCTTTACCTCCCTTTGGTCTAGTGAGTCCACCATTTTTCATTTCTAGGAAACCTGCTGCTTGTTGGTATTCTGACCCTCTTTGTTGTTACTCCACCTATTGTAGCACAGCTGCTGCAGTGGGTGTTTTGAGTTGGTTGTTGGCTTGAGTGCCTTGCTTTTTAGCTCTCCTTCTGCACACTCGGTTGCATTAGGATTTTTTGAGCTGTTTTTATACTCACCTCAACCCACAGAGATTAGACACCATCTGTCACCATTGAGTCCCCGAGACATTCTCGGTGCCTCAGGGGCGAGCCCCCACAGCACGGTTCTCTTGACACCATTCGTCATAGATTCCGATCATCATCCGTTGATACCACCCATCACAGATCTAGAGCCTTGTCACTTGACTCCACTCGTCAGCGACGTAGGTCTCCGTCACTAGATAGTGACGCACCTTACTTTACCTCCGATTCTGAGACAGAGTCTGAGAACCCTATTTATACTGCCCCTACTAGCCCCATGGCTGGCACGACTTCCACTCCGTTTGTCATAGGGACCATTGGTGGCACATCCACCACCACACCAATTACTACACCTGTTTTGGGTATGCCCTCCATGGGGCCCCCATCTACCGTTCCCCTCACGGTACCTATTCCGGCAGCGGGAATCCCTATCCCCACTACATCAGTGGCTCACACTACCCATGGTGGTACTGGACCATCCTCCACCACCTCAGTTCCCCCACTTGGGGGCACCACCCCAAATCTTGTCCCTCCACTTGGGGGCAGTGGCCCCAACTTGGTCCAACCCACTACTGTGTCACATCCTTCTTCCAGTTTGCCATTCATGGCTAGCCTCAACCTACCTGACCTGGCCAGATTGACCAACGATCCTATTCGACACGACCCTACATGGCCTCATATGCCTACCAAACTACCCTCTGACATCCCTAAGTTCGAGGGCAAGGCCGGTGAGGACCCACAAAACCATATCATGTCTTTCCACCTATGGTGTTCCTCTAACTCCATCGTGGATGACTCTGTTCGCCTCCGTCTCTTACAGCGCACCTTCACTGGCTCTGCAGCCAAGTGGTATATCGAGCAACCTCATGGGACCCACGCCACCTTTGCTTCCCTTGCCTCGACCTTCCTGCAGTTCTTCCAGTTGCCTGTCCGCTATGATGCGGACGTTGAGATCCTTCTATCTTGTAGACAAAACACGGCTACCCATATCACGGACCACATCCATGAGTGGCGTCGACGCCGTAGCTTATGCAAGATCAAACTAGACGACCGTATCTTCCTAGATTGGTTCCTTAAATCCCTTCTCCCTGTTATTGCTAAGGATGTGGCCTCAGAAAGACCCCAGTCTGAGGAAGAGGCCATCCTTAAGGCTCAACAGTTCGACCTCATTTACGCCCAGTCGGGTTACCTTTATACCATTATACCTGACGCCCCTCGCGGCGAGTCCTCCCAGCATGATGCGCCGGGGGCATCCCACGCTGCAGATGGTATCATTGGCCGTGTTTCTTCGCATCCCCAACCATTTTCTATAGCACGTCCTACCCCTGGCCCCGACCTGTCGCGGGCTAATTCACAGTCTGGAGCAACCAACTCGTATACTCCTATGACACATCACCATTCCCATGGACCCTCATGTCCACCTCAGTGCTTCGGTTATGCGACTCCTGCTTATGCTCCCCCAGTCACACCTCAGCCTTACTACCATCAGCAGGCTGCCCCAGCTCCTGCGCCTTCACAAGCCCAACTCGCTTATTATCCGCCACAGACAGCCCCCGTGGCACACCCACAACCCGCTCCGCAGCCATATCAGCAACCCCCTCAGGTTGCTGCACCTACTCAGCCTCAACCTGCATATCATCCACCGCAGCCTGCTCCAGCACCTGCGCAACCTCAAAATCCACCTGCTGCCCAAGGGCAAGTTTACGCCCAACAGAACCCGCAGCAAAACCAGAATAACCAACGTAACCAGGGCCAACAGAACCGCGGCAAGGGCCGCAATCGGGGGAACAACCAACCCGCAGACCAAGCTGGTCAACCGGCTAATCCCCCTGACAACAACAATGCTCCCCCCGCTAATCAAAACCCTGAGCGCCCGCCCAAGCAGGATAAAAACCCCAATTTGCGAACAAACCATCCTTGTTCTATTTGCGGGGTCTATGGCCATTACACACATGCTTTCCCACACTTAGAGCGAGCTCGGCAACTCTGGGTTGACGAGGCCCATCGCCAAGGGCATGCGGCTCCCCAAGCACCGCCCAACCCCCCCCAACCTCAACAACCCCCTTTGGTGCTGCAAAACCCCTTACCAACCCAAGGCGTCGTGAACACTCAGCCGTTGGCTCCCCCTCAAGCCAACGCGCCCCAACAACAGCAAATCACGTACGCTGCTCCTGATCAACCCATGTTTGACTCAGGAACCCACCACTTGTTGATGATGTCATCTGCTGACGTCAACCTCCAGACCCGTCGGAACCAATATGGCTCCACCTCTGAAGCCCCTCCCACAGATAAACCCACTAACGCTCATCCCACTGATCAGGCGTTACGCATCCCTCCCCCGCCGGTCGACGGTGCTTCCAAAGCAGCTCGTTTCCCACTTCGCCGTCTTAACAACAACCCCAATGCGCGCGCTGCGTCAAAATACAACATTGTAGACGACCTAGCCCAATCTCCCGCAGCCATGTCTGCGTTAGAAGTCTTGAAGAACTGCCCTTCCCAGCGCAAGACTTTACTTTCTGCCATTGGGGGGATTGACCCAAATGATTCGCATTTGATGGCATTTGATTTAGACCAGTCTGAACCACGCCTACCTTCCAGCTTAGCATTCCAAGTTACTGTCTCCGTTAGGAATCTTGTCATCCACCGGTGCATCATCGATGAGGGTGCCTCCACGTGCGTTATGTCTACATTCGTATGGCAGAAGCTCGGATCCCCTCCTCTCCAGCAGTCCACCACTGCGTTACGTGCCTACGACGGTCGTTCGGCCCAGCCCCAAGGCCTCCTACCCAACGTACCCGTCCAGTTAGGTGGTAAAACCGTCCTTATTGACATAGAGGTCATCAATGCCCAATTGGATTACAACCTTTTACTTGGCCGCAGCTACATGTATGCCATGCGGGCGGTTGCCTCTTCCGTCTTTCGCACCATGATGTTCCCCCATGAGGGACGCGTGGTTAAAATTGACCAGCTCACATACTATGATCCCAGTGCTCCCGCGGCACCTGAAAACGTTCTCCCCATGGTTGAACAACCTGTTTCTCCTGCCACCACTTCGTTTGTTTCCTCTTCGGGGCCTGGAGTCTACTCAGACGCGCCGATGACCTCCACCTTTCAATCCATTCCTCCCCCGTCATCTACGCCCGAAGTGTCTGACTTATGTACCTTGTCCCATGACAACCTACCAACTAATACTCAACCACCCTTGTTGCCAAAACCACCATTGGTACCTAGCCACATTGGTGTTACACCGATCCATACCATCCCCTTTCTAGTCCCTCCATCGGGAGTAGTAAGCGCCCCGGTTATGGCTACCCTTAACCTCCCGGGGTTAACCTTGGGATTACCCGTCTGGTACCTTTCGCCTCCCGTTCGCCCGCCGACACCGAATGTCGTCCTCCAACCGGTGCAACCCATGGCTACTACCACTCAGACACCCCCCGGTGTCTCTACCCCCTTCGTCCTCCACGACGCCCCCTCCTACTCCCAAACCCACTGGGGGTAGAGGTCCACAACCTTACACTGCTGTACCACCTCCCAAGACAGTAAAAAACCCTCCAGTATTTCGTGCTCCTCCCAAATGCTCATTGTGCAACGAGTTAGGCCATGCGACTCATCAGTGTCCACAGTTACCAGCATTACAGAAGCACATGCAAATGCTCGATGATGACCCCAACATCCCAACTGTCGAACTCAACCCCACGCCCAAGCCTAAAGATAAGTCCCTACGTACCAACCACTCCTGCGCCATATGCGGTATTTACGGGCATTATTCACATCATTGTCCCGATCTCCCGGATTACAGAGCAGCTCTTTATGAGATGAACAATCTGGATCTTGAGACGGCACCAACTACTATAGAAGAGATTCACCCCCTGATCTCACCTCCATCTGGGGAGGTCAACACCATTTACATGATCTCCTCAACCACTACCCCCTCGTCAACCGATTTGACGACGCAAACTTTCCGTACTGATGAGGAAGTTCTTGAGGCCCTTACTGCCCCGGATTACCCCTGGGATGACATGCACCACCATTCCTATTTTATCCCAGAAGAATCCTCTTCTAGCACAGCTACCCAATTCACAGTTGAGTCCAAAGACTTCCTCCCCACCAAGGTCGACTGGTTCAAGGACCCTCTTCCTGCTCCTGACGCCTTCGAGGAGGGTAACATGGCCAACATCTCACCCGTCATCCACATAGATATCTCTGACCCCCCTGGCGTCAATGAATGCATTGCCTTAGGAGCCTCCTGTAGTGAACAAGAGATTGAGGAGTACAGAAAACTCTTCCGGGAGTTCCGCGATGTCTTTGCTTGGTCCTATACCGAAGTGCCCGGTCTTGACCTCGCCATCATAGAGCACCACCTTGACACCTCTGAGTCAAGGGGCATAATAGATTCCCTCGACCCTGGGATAGGGGGCATGATCAATCATTTTGAACCTTCCCCATCACATCTATCTCAGCACGTCAGTGAACCCATTGTTCAAACCCACACATATGTGATCCACAATCACAAACCCCATGCACATAGCATGGGGGAAAGTCATTAACCCTGCTCACTTTTTTACACTTGTGATCTCAACCATTTTTGAGGTCACATATCACTTGTAGATTTGAGTTGATTTTATACACCTAGTATTCTTCCGCCGCGGGCCATCATGATACACCTAGTATTATGCCCTCCATTTTTTTGCACCATTTGCACTGCCGGATTCATTTTTCCGCGCTCGTGATGATGCTTGAGATCATTTCTCGCTCTCACCCGGACCAATATCAACATTGTGTCCCGACACCACTTGTCACCCCGGTTTGCGTGCCACATCGACCGTTCTCCGTTTTTCACATGTTTTATATCATCGGATTCATTTTTCCAAGCTGGTGATGATGCTTGAGATCATTTCTCGCTCTCACCCCCCGATTTTTCGGGTATTTTTCCAAAACGCCCTCGTCACCTCGGTGTGCGCGCCACATCGGCCGTCACCCGTTTTTGACACCCTTTATATCGTCGGATTCATTTTTCTGAGCTCGTGATGATGCTTGAGATCATTTCTCGCTCTCACTTGGTACAATTTCAACATTGTGTCCCGACACCTTGCTGCCTCGGTTTGCGCGCCACATTGGCCGCCATCGGATTGTTCCACTTTTTACATGAGCCATTCACTCCTGTCATACTGCAACCGTTTCGTTATTTTGCCACCATTTCATTCACCCCGCAAGGAGGCCCATCAGTGTTCCCCACCTACCCTCGTTCTTGGTCACCATCAATCTGCCTTGATCGAACACTTCCTCCTTGCCTGGCCATTCCTTTTGTTCGGTATAATTTTATCCCTTTTTCGGGCCGGACAAGTCCTTTACGAAAAAGGCACTTAGGGAGTTTCCGTTAAGCTCTTTTCTGACTCCTAAAAGAATGAAAAGATCGCCGAGCAATCTTGCTTCCTTTCATGCTCGTTAAAGTACCTGAAAGGGCGTCTATCTGGTATAAGTTTAACCCTTTTCCGGACCTGGTAGACTAATTACGAAAAAGGAATACTCTAGTCACACCGGCTAGAAGAGTTCTTCATTGCATCCTTTTATGCTTCTTTGGGCCTTGGAGACTAAATCTACGAAAAAGCAACCCCCTGGAGTCTTCTTACTTGCTTTCAGACTCTCTAAAATTGAAAGCAACCACGAGCATGAACTGTCCTGGGCTCGTAAAATCCACACGACAGTACCATTTCATCACTTCAGAGTCTTCTTATCGCTTTCAGACTCCTTAAAATTGAAAGCCACCACGAGCATGAACTGTCCTGGGCTCGTAAAATCCACACGACAGTACCATTTCATCACTTCAGAGTCTTCTTATCACTTTCAGACTCCTTAAAATTGAAAGCCACCACGAGCATGAACTGTCCTGGGCTCGTAAAATTCACACGACAGTATTATTTTACACACACTTCTTCTAGTTCCTTAACCCATGAAGAAGTTTTCCCCCGTGCCTCCTGGCACTTCGATCGATCATCTCGGCAGCACCCCCAATCAGGTCGCCTTTGTTCAGAGTATTCTGCAGTCTCCTGCCATTTTACCACAGCTTGAGTCTCCCTCAGACCAGTCATCTTCCCAGATCCAGTACAGCTATGATCCCTTTCCCATTCGTCAGTTTCATATGCTGCCAGATCATTTCCATTATCATACTCTGAACAAAGGAAGTTTGAGTCCACCCACTCTACTTGCCCAGTTGTCCCTCCACAGTTTGTCAGTCCTACCATCAGTACTATCACATTTCGGTCTTGTACCTCGCGCTCCTGTCAAGGAAACATCATTGCCTTGATAGTTGCAGGTCTCCCTCTGTCGACGACAGCTCCTCTATTCCAGAGGATAGGCCCAGAGGTCCCTACGCCTTGGACTTATCACCATCTGTGGTAAGTGCCTACGGACCATTCTGAGAGGAATCATCATTGCCTCCCCGAGTGGTTGTTTCTCACATGCTCGACTTCAGCACCTTGATCGCATCGTTGAGGATCGCGTAGGATTATATTCCATCAGTTTATTAGTCGAAGACCCCGGATTTCCCCCGACTCTAGCACATTGGTGAGTCACTTCGGAACACCCAGTTCTATGTTCCCGTGGATGTCCGGGCTGCGTTGGCGATTGTATTCGGAAGCCATCCAGCTATATGCTTCCTCGAGTACCCATTTTTGTTCCAGTCTAGTGTACCATGGAGAGTATGACCCCAGTCACTATGATCCAGCAGCTCATCAGTTCCTTTGGTACCACACTCAGTAGCACTGTTGATTGTTCCAGTGCACCATTTATCCAGATCACACATGATCAGCTCAGCAGTATGTCCCAGATTTGTGTCCCCTCTGGACTCTTATGATGTACACAGTGATCATATATCTTACAGGTCCCCCTCTTCGGGACTCACAGTTCTATTTATGTATCTTGATACGAGTATGGGTATGCCCGCCTCGTCCATATATTGAGATTATTCCTCAGTCAGTATTTGAGGTCATGTATATTTCAGGTCCCCATGTTTTGGACCACCTTGTTATTATTATGTTATATCCTGATACGAGCATGGGTATGCCCGCCTCGTCCATATGATCAGATGATTCCTCATCCATTATTGAGGTTATGTACTTTTAGTTCTTGCAGTTGTTCGGGCTCGTTGTTCCGGGCTTCAGTTTGTTTCTTCTCTTCTCTCCACACCTAGGAAAACCATTCATGACTTATGATGTCCATCGGCCATACGATGAGCTCCTGCCCTCGCACATCAGGGGGCAATTTGTTAACACCCAAAAAGTGTTCACTACCTCATCTACCACATTATATGGCTCATTTGTCCATTTTCCTACCATATTTCCCTTAAAATCCCAAAAAATCCTATTAAAATGCCTCCAAAAGGCCTAAAATGCCTCCAAAAGGCCACAAAACCATCAAAATAGCCTAAAAAAGGCTAAAAAACCCCCTTTTCCTCCAAAAATAGCAAAAATCCCCTAAAAAGGGAATAAAAATATATATAAAATAATGAGGAAAAGGAGGAAAAAACCCTATACAGCTGCCCAAAACCATGTGTTCCCTAAAACCATGGGTCAGCACTCCACCACCAAAAAACTATAAATAGGTGATGGAGATCCCTTATTCCACATCCACAATCACAAGCACCCTTACTCTGCCAAAATCTCTCTCGAAACCCTAGTTCACCATTGAACTACTTTCACCTTGAGAGCCACTTTTGGCCCATTCCCACCATTGGAGAAGGAGAAGGAGCATATTGAAGCTTGGAGCATCCTCTTGGACACTGCAAAGGGCTTCATCAAACCTTCACATTGAAGGTAATATCAATACAAAAAGCCATTCTTTATATCTTTTGTTTATGTTTTATGCATGTTTTAGAAGTAATTTAATTTCTGTTTTAGCTTAATTATCCACACTTACTGAACTGCTACTAAGGAGTCCATTCTCCTTAGTAGGTGCTCATTTGCACAAGCTAGAGGTAAAACCCTAGCTACAATGTGTATGAAATGCATTTAAAATTTTCAACGGTCAATTTGATAAATAAATAAAAAAACATGTATGTGCACCCCAGTGCATTCTTTGAAGATTATGCTCATATATATATATATATATATATATATATACATTGTTATCACTAAATTATTTTACATGCACACAAGTCACTCATTAACTTTTCCTGATTTTTTTTTTTTACAAGGAACAAGTCATGGGAAACCCTCAGGTACTTCCCCTCATTTTGAGGAGGGTAGCCAAGGTAAACCATCAGCCCTGATTACGGGGCCTAACCCAGTGGCGACATCAAGTGAGGCCCTTATATAGAAATGTATAGCCACCCAAAGATTTGACCCTGAGACCTTCTGTTCACAACTTACAACACTAAACCACTTGAGCTAGTCCACCGGGCTAACTTTTCCTAAAATTTACAAGAACAACCCTATCATTAAATGCAATTTTGACATATTAAATTATTTTTTAATTTTTTTAAAATTATAAGTGGAAAGACAACATATTCCCTATAATTTGTTTTTTTGTTGCATGTTCGAATTCACAAGGCATGTATCCGTTTTGAGTGCTTCAATTTAACAAATGAGTCAAAAATCAAAATTTCACTATCACTTTTGGCCAAAAAGTGTTACCCATATTCATGGATTCACCCTACTTGATGGTTATCATCGATGAGATCCAAGTATTAGGAATTAGATCTTGAACTAATTAAGCTTGGGAAATCTACTCCCACCAACCAAAGCAACCTCACATAGCTTAAGAAAATAGAGATGTCAAAGCATGAGATCTTATTAAGTTATTTCTCAAGGAAGCCCTTGCACCACATAGGAATGAGATGAGGGATAATTTAACATCAATCCTTTGAAAACTGCAAATGATGACAAAGACTCCTTTATCCAAGAACCATTTCATAGGTACAACACCCTTAAAGATACAATTTAACATTGACACTCCTTTATTTGAAGGCTAAATAGATGCATATGCTTGGGAGAAATGGTTAAATAAGTTAGATGGTTATTACTATGTTCATAAATTTTCCGATAACAAAAAGATCACCTTTGCACTCCTTAAGTCCTCTCCCCCATGTCAAATATTAGTAGAAAGGTAACTAGGAGAGACATACCAGAGATGAGTATATAATATATAGGAAAAAACCCACTTGAGTGGATTTTGTTTATGCCCTCAAGGAGGAAATCCACCCTATCTTAAACTATGGCATCCAACACATGAGATGGAAAACTTTGCATTGGGGGAGACACCAAATGGTGTTAGAGTTTGCTAATATCTTCCATACCTTACATTCAAATATGGGTATCAAAGACTTTGAATGACACTTGGTCCTAAAGTAATGTAGTAACCTACATAGGTACAACCAAAAATAGATGTATTTCATGGACATCTCCTCACTAGGATCCACTTATCAATATGATGTTAAATTCAAATAAAAATTTAAGAAGAAGAATAAGTGGGGGTTTGTGTCAATAATTCAATTGCAACAAAAGCATATTATGTCCATAACTCATATAACAAAGTATATCCAATATCATGATAACTAGCCCAACTCGCAGGAAAATAAGGGTAGCGGGAAGTCAAAGAGGGACACTAGAAAGTGGTCCAAGTTCTAAAAAATCCCCTGGCACAACATTGATGAATGTCACTTGAAGTAGTCATTATTGGCCAAGATGAAAGCCTCATAGGTGGAACTTGGCTTGGACTCTTACTCGAAACCAAATAAGGGAAAGTATATTGTTGGCGTAGAATCTAGTGTTATCATCACAATTGTAAAGATCCAACCAAAAGAGCCAAAGGAGTTGAAGGAAGGCAAGAGCCTCTTTCATTCATAGATATGCGTAAAGGGTACTCTGCTACATTTCGTTGGTAATAATGGTAGCCAGAAGAACCTAAGCTCAATCAAGGCCATCATGAGACTACAACTATAGACAATGTTACATCCCTAGTTGCACCGAGTGAAACGAGGTGCTCTACAACCCAGTATGGGGGAGATCCTGTAACGTTTGTCCATGTTTGTCCTTATTGTCGGCCATAATAAATAGAGTTTGTCTTTAACATAATAAAAAAAAAAAAATTAATATTATGTTGGTGATTAATAAAAGGACATGTATTTTAGTTTGAATTAAATCCTAGGCTATATAATACATGGACATGTAAAAAAAAATGTAATGGAAAGTATTTAATGAAAAGTAAAAAAAAAATGTAATGAAAAGTAAAAAAGTAAAATGTATTGTCGGCCATTAATTAAAATGTAAAAAAAAAGTAAAATTATGGAAAGTATTTAAAAAAATCCATGTCGGCTCATAAAATAAAATATTATGAAAAGTAATTAAAAAATAGATGTTCGTTTATAAAATAAAAAATTAAAACTTAAACCCAGATCTATCAATCAAGAGAGATTAAATTTCTTGAGTTTAAATTTAAAAAAAGAAATGCACCTCAAGAAATTGGATCCCTCTCGGTGCTTGATAGATATGGGTTTAAGATGGATCTATGCTAGTTGCGCATCATCGATTGGTTGAGTTAGGGACACGACATTTATGTCAGCCAACAATGCGACTTTACCTATGACATCTAGCCCTTTAAATATGAGATACTATGTGTTGTTCCCCAATTGAAGTTTGTGATGTTCCTTTAAGATAGCCCTATACGTGGAAACATCATTATTTTTATGAGTCTAGGCCTTATAGCATCATTTTTACTTTGGGAGGTCATATCTATAGGATACAAGAGTTAGTTCCAAACACCATAGTTTCTTTGATCTCAACAAAATAGTGCAAGAAGGTGATCTCTCATAACAAGAAATTTGTCATCTTCGTGATTCAATCAAAAGGTGAATGAAAGATCACTGCAACCACCACAACCTCTGCATGGGGTCCCTTTACACAATAGAAGCAAGTGTATAAGATAATAGAAGAATATATAGATATATCTCTACTTCACCAACAAAGGTGGCCCTACATTACTAGGTCAAACATTCAATTGATTTGAAACCTATAACTTATGTTTCCAATGGCCCATATACACACACTTTATTATTGAAAATGAAGAAATGAGATTTCAAATTCATGAGCTCATCCAAAAAAGTCACAATTGACCAAGCTCCTCTCCTTGTGGGAACCCAAGTGTGTTGGTGTAGAAGAAACATGGGACCTGGAGATCTATATTGATTATAGAGATTTGAACAAAATCTTAGTCAAGAATTGATATCCAATCCCTTAGATTAATAATATTGTTCATTGGTTCAAGGGTGCCAATTTTTTCAATAAGATTGATCTTCAATTAGGATACCACTAGTACCCATTGAGAAAATTGATTTATGGAAGATAACCTTCAAGTATAAAGATGACCTTTTTGAGCGGCTTGGTCATACCTTTTGTCTTAACTAACACTCCAACAATGTTCACAAGAATGATGGATGATATTCTTATCTTCACTAAACTTGAGCAAAACATTTGCAATACATTCAACAGATCCTAAGCACCTTGTGACAATATAAGTTATATATCAACAAGGAGAAATGTTCATCAACATATATACAATTCAATATCTATAATATATCATGAATAAGAATCATGTACATATAGATCCAACCAAGATCCAAATCATTTGTGAATATCTAACCACAACCACTTTTATAAAAATTTGTAGTTTCTTGAGCATTACCAACTTTTATCACAATTTCATATTTTTTTTCCTATTACTGGAATGACCAAGAGCGAGGCCAAAGCGAAGTAACCTGATACAACTAAAAAAAAACACTTTCTATATTGTTTTTTTAATCCCATAGTTTTGTCACATATGATTGTTTTTTAAATGCAATGAGTTTTGGTCACCTAAGCTAAGTAACTTGAGCAGGAACATATTTCCTTTACTCACATCTCCCGTGAACACAATGGTCAGGCTGATGAGCTATCTAAACAGGATTTACTGGGTGCCGAAGGTGTTCTGGTATGGGAAGAATGGATGGTTTCCAGCATGTTGGAACGTGGAGAAGTTCTTTTTTACTAGAATGATAGAGTAAAGGTTATATGTGGATCAGTCCCTCTATGTAAAATATTTTTGACCTTTTTGCTGTAAAACTTGTATGGACAATCCTTTGATGGTGATAGTATGTGGTCTTTGTGACAATTGTATGAACAGTTTGGATAATCCTTTTTCAAAAAAGGAGAAAATCTTTGTACTATTTGATTTCGAGGAATAGCAATAGTACATTTTTTTTTTCGGTTGAGAAAAAACTTGACATGATGAATAAAAAAACACTCTATATAAAGTTTTGTTTCTTTTAATTGTCTTTTAAATATCACAGTTTTAACTCTTAAAATTGTTTTTTACGAGCAAGAGGTTGTGGAAAATTGCAACATTTTGGTATTGCGATTTCAAAGAGCTTATATTTTTGTATTTATTTTTATGATTAAATTAATGATTATTATATTTGTTTTTAATTGGAAATAAAATATGTTTAATGTAATATCTTTAAAAAAAATATTATTAGTATAGTCACTTAATTTATCATCTCGTGAATAATAATAAGTCATAAGTTAAGTGTTATGAATAAATTGAAAAAGTTGGGAGTTTGAAAGGAAGATGGGCGATGCTAGGGTTTTTCAGTGTTTTTGCAGAATTTCCCGAGCTTGATGGTTGAGGGGTTGAATGAGTAGCCTGCGGCGACTTGGAGTCAAGCCGTTTTTCAGAAGCGGCCTAGTACCAGCCAAGGTTAAAAAAAGTGGGAACCTTTTCTTTTTGCTGGTCGTAGGCTATCATTCCGCTCCTCAATTTGATTTTTCGGTTTTTCTGCAAAATTTCTACTTTCTTCAGTTGGCCCTAGCTATTTGTGGGTTTTGTTCCTTCTCCAGGTTTGGTGGGCTCTTCTATAGTGGTCCCTCACTACTTTTTGTCTTTGTTTCCGGGTCGGATTTGGGCCCCTTCTAGACTTGGAGGTCTCACTTTCTTCTCGGCTGTTGTGGAGGTCTTTTTGGCTTTTTGGGGTCCGCCTGTCGACTGCTCTTACCCCGGCAGCTGTCTCTCTCATTCTGACAGCTACTGACAGCTGGGGTTCTCCTACCTTTTCCCGGAGTGTGCCTTCCATATGGCGGTCTTTTCCCCGTCTCCAAACCCTTCTCCGCTACCCTCCTCGTCTAAACTGGGAATCCTTCATGAATCGCCTGGGGGTGCCATTTCTCTTCGCAGCAAGCTACGTGGGACGAAGGCTAAATCCAGAAGACTTTTAAAAACATTCAAAGCGAGAGCTGAAATTGTTCAGTTTGATATAGACGAAGATTACAACCTTGAAAGAATTGGGGTTCTGGCTGATCGTGCTCTGGTGGGAAGACTGGAGTTTGCTTCGGGTAGCAAGCTCGAAATCTCTGAATGGGTTACTAAGTATTGGGTTCCACTCACCGGCATGGCTCCCCGTATTAACCTCCTTATGAACAGGTGGATTTTATTTACTTTTTCTGAAGTATCTCACCTTGAGAAGATTTTGTCCAGCTTTTGGGAGTTCAAACAGGGTTCTTTGTATCTTAAACGTTGGCATATAAATTTTAACCCTCTGCACGAATTCCAACCTCTTCGACACCTCTGGATGATTATCCCAGGCCTCCCCATTGAGCTCTGGACAGAGGAGATCATTAGGGGGCTGGCAAATGTTGTTGGAAGATTCGTGCGGATTGATAAACAAAATTTCTTCGGAATGGATCGCCGCTACGCGAAAGTCATGGTTGAAATAGACACGAGGAGTGGCTTACCGACAGAAATTGAAATTGCATGGGGGGCCAGGGTATGGAAGCAGTCACTACATTTTTTCAAAGTTCCTTTTCGATGCTTCTTCTGTAAGCGTATTGGACATGTTCGTGCTTCCTGTCCTTTCTACATTAAGGATTCTTCGGTCTCTCATGGACCTGAGCTTCATTCTTTCAAGGCTGGAGCCCCTCTACCACCTATGGAACTTTTGGGTAAGTCTTTTTGTAAAACCCCCATCAATTTCCCTGAATTAACTCCGGATGATCTTTTATTTATTGAAAATTCTGAAATACAGCTCTCAAAGCGTATTTCCAAGGGGGAAATACAGATGAGACATGACCTGATGTCGGGGCTACCAATAGCTAAACATTTGGAAAATCTCCCTGGACAAAATGTTGGTCGTAAACTCTTCAGTGGCTTGGAATCTGATTCTGCTGTCGCGGGAAATTCTTTGTCTTGCCCTATTGTGGTTGATAATTCAAACCCTCCTCTTGTAAAGTCTCCCCTCCTTGGTACTTTGGCGTCCCAGGCAGTACATTCTGAGGGTTTGGGTTTGGGCCTAATTGCCGCTGTTGGCACTTCTTCTACCTCAGCTTTAAATTTGGATGGTGATACAGGTCAGACCTTGGATGTTCACAAGACCATTGATGAACCTATTGGCATTTCCTCTTCCGGAGATTTTGATATTTTAACAGAGAGTGGCTATCTCATTTAGGCGAACGGTGAGGAATTTCCCCCCTTACCCTCCTATTCTAAGAACCTGAGGAATGGGTCTTTGGCTAAACCTGTACATTCCTTAAATTTCCAAAATGTTACGGTTAGAAGAGGCAATAAGAAAAATAATTTAGCCACAAATGGTCAGATGCCTTCAGATTCATACAAGTCGATCTCTCAGAGATTAGAGGAGGTGGACAGGGCCAATAGGGGTGCTTCCATGGGGCTTAGAGCGTCGTCCCCCAACCTGACTATTTCCTGATGTCTATTCTGTCACTGAATGTTCGTGGATTGGCTAAAGTGTCTAGGGCACAGGATTTAACCAATCTCTTTAATACTACTGTCCCTGCTGTCATTTAATTCCAGGAGACCATGTGTGATGAAAAACTTGCTATTTTCAATCTGTGTAAGCTTCTTCCGCTTTGGGAGGTGGCTGCTGTTAGCTCTTGTGGCTTGTCTGGGGGTTTAGCTGTGGCTTGGGACCCAAATGTTTTTGACTTTAAGGTCTTTTCTACTCCCTGGGGTATGCTTTTAAAAGGGTCTTTTTGTGGAAACTAGCATTCACTATCCATTCTCAACTGTTATGCCCCATATAGGGAAAGACTGACCTTTTGGACATCTCTTCAGGATTCTGGGCTTTTAAACTTGGATGACTTGATTATTGCAGGAGATTTAAACTTCACTTGTCATGCCTCTGAAATTTGGGGATCCTCTGCCAGATTGGATGAGTTAGCAAATTTTTTTGTTCAGCTATTTGTGGATTTCGAATTGGTGGATGTCCAGCCACATAAATTGGTCCCTACCTGGACCAATGGATGATATGGAAATGATGGGGTACACAAGAGGTTGGATAGATTTCTCGTCAAATCGACATTGTTGAGTTACTTTCAGAAGCACAGGTCTTGGGTGTTTGAGCACAAATTTTCGGATCATTGACCCATTATTCTTCAAATGGAGGAATTGAGTCATAAACACGGTTTCCCTTTCAAGTTCAATGCCTCCTGGCTTGATGATGACTCCTTCTGTTGTATGGTTAGATAATTTTGGATAAGTTGTGCTGCTGCTGATACAAATCCAATACAAAAGTTCTGTCATAAATTAAAAGGATTAAAAGAAATTGTTACCAAATGGATTCGAGACAAAAAAGAGGCTAATATAAGGGAGCTAAGTCTGTTAGAAAATAAACTTCAGGCTTCTATCTCTGCAAATGTTCTTGGCACCTTATCATTTGATGAGTTTGAGATTATGCGTCTGATTGAAAAGAAGAAAGAAGAACTTCTCATTCAAGCTGCAAAAGATTGGCGACTTAAAAGCCGTGCCATTTGGGTTTCTCTTGGCGATAAGAATACAAAATTCTTTCACTCCTATGCATCAGCAAGAAGAAATTCGAAACACTTATGGGAAATTGAGGATGACAGAGGTTTTCAACATTCTGGGCTTGATAGCATTAAAGCAGAAGCTGTCAATTTCTTTGGGTAGAATTTTAGTGATCCTGGTGACTGTGTTTTGTCTGAGCAAATTAAAGTTGCCTCACTATATCCGTGCTTTTTTAATGAGCAAGAAGCGGCCAACATTCAAGACGAGGTCTCTTTGGAAGAAATCGAGCAGACTTTGAAATATTTTGCCAAAGAGAAAAGCCTCAGGCCTGATGGATGGCCGGTGGAGCTCTATCTGCATTTCTTTGATCTAATGGGTAGTGAACTTAAAGATCTAGTGAACTACTCCAGAATTAATGGCTATATCTCAGGAGGGCTCAATTCTACTTTTGTTACCCTCATCCCCAAAAAAGATAAGCCCAGGACTTTTGGTGATTATCGACCGATTGCTCTCTGTAACTTACTTTACAAACTTATCTGAAAGATTATTGCTGATCGTCTAAAGACTATTCTTTCACAACATATCTCTCTTGAGCAATTTGGTTTTTTGGCGGGTAGACAGATACATGATGCTATAGGTATTTCTCAGGAGCTGTTACATAGTATTAAGATATATAAGAAACCTGCTCTTCTGCTCAAAATGGACCTAGAAAAAGCTTATGACAGGGTGAGCTGGTCCTTCTTCAGATTGATTCTCATAAGAATTGGTGTTCCTTCTTCATTCATTAAATGGATAATGGCTTGTTTATCTTCATCGTGCATCTCAATTCTGATTAATGGTAGTCCGTCTGAATTCTTCAGTTGCTCCAGGGGGGTCAGACAAGGTTGTCCCCTATCTCCTCTGCTATTTATTTTGGTTATGGATGGGTTAAGCAGACTGATCAATCAAGCTTTGATGAGGGGTCAGATTAAAGGTATTAAGATATCAAAGGACTGTGTGATCACACATATCCTATTTGCAGATGATGTGTTAGTGGCTGGTGAGGATTCTTTTGAGGAATGGCTTACTTACAATGAAATCATCCAGACCTTCTGTCGTGCATTAGGGATGAAAGTCAGCTCAACTAAATCTAACTTTTATCATCTTTCTCCAAATGCTGGGCATATTAGTGACATTCTTTCGACTCTGCCTTTTCAGTGTTGTCACTTGGATCAAGGACTTAAATATTTGGGATTCTATCTTAAGCCAAATAATTATCAAGTGAAGGACTGGTATTGGTTATTGAGAAAAGTTGAGAAAAGAATTGCACATTGGTCTTACAGGTTCTTATCCATTGGTGGTAAGCTCATCCTATTGAAGTCAATTTTATCTAGTATTCCTGTCTACTGGTTCTCCCTGCTAGAAGTCCCATCTACCATTCTCAAGACTTTAAAAAGATATTTCTTCAATTTTCTCTGGTCTGGGTCTGCCAACAGTGGAAAGATTATTATGGTTGCTACTGACATTGTTTCTAGACCATACAGATCTGGAGGCTGGGGGATTAAAGATCTAGGTTCCTTCAACATTGCTCTTAGACTTAAAAGTCTATGGAGATGTATTTTTGGAAATACTCTCTGGTCCTCTCTTATTCATAGTAAATATATCAAAATGGAGGTCTACTGCTGGATTCGAATCCCTAAATTATCAAGTTGGAATTTTTCCCCCATGTGGCGGGGTTTTATGAAGATTTTTCATTGGATAAAGAATGATCTTACTTGGCAGGTAGGGTCTGGAGTTTTGATCCGTGTTGGGACTGATCCCATCATCGGAATGGAAGAAAATTTTATTCTGCCACCTTCTATCTCTCGATATATCCAGATCTTAGGCTTGAATACCTTGGATAAAATTTATCTACATCATAATGAGAGGGTGAATAACGCGAAGTGGTTTTCTGCAAGGGACATTGGTCTTACTGGTCACCTTGCTGATATTTGGGATGCATACACCATGAACCTAAATGCTGTAGGTGTCAGATTGAACCATGAATCTGACCAGCTTATTTGGGGTGGAAATCCGGCTACTGGGTCTGTCACAGCTCAAACTACTTATTCTAGAATCATTCAGGACCGGTGCATATACCCATAGGAGTGGTGGTATAAAAGGCTTTGGCAATGGTCAATCCCATTAAAACTCAAATGTTTTTGTTGGCTTTTATTGCAAGATAAATTGAAAACTTGGGATAATTTATGTAAAAGAGGTTGGAATGGCCCTAGTATATGTGTTCTCTGTAACAACAATGCTGAAACTAAATAACATCTTTTTGTCGAGTGCAACTTTACTATTAAGATCTGGGAAGTGGTTTCTGTCAGTTTGAATATTTCTCAGTGCTGGAATGTAGGTGATTTCAATAAGTGCCTGCTTAATTGGTTCAGAATATGTAAGCAACATTTCTTCATTGCTCTATGTATTCCCTGGGCAATTTGGTATTATAGAAACTGTGCCATCTTTCAGAATAAATATCCTAATTCTATCCAGTGTAGCATGTCTGCTTTAAATATGTATTCCACTTGTAAGGGTGAAGAGCACAAATCAAAGATTGACAGAATCAGTTCTTTTGAGCTTAAAGTGGAGCAACCTATCCTCTTCTTTGATGGAGCTTCTCAATTTGGTATATGTGTTGTTGGGGGTGTGATTTATCTGAATGAGTCGCATTATTTTACTTTTAGACTCAACTGTGGCTCAAGAACAAATATGAAAGCGGAGTTAATGGCACTTTGGTGTGTGCTTAGAGTTTCCAACATCTTTGGATTGGTTAATATCAAGGTATTCGGTGATTCCAGGGTCACCATAAAATGGGCTGCGGGTGAATTCAAACTAAATGTAGTGAACTTGAGACATTGGGTCCTCCGGACACATTTAGAAATTTCAAAACTCCAAGGTATTCATTTCGAGCATATCTTCAGAGAACAGAACTCTCTTGCTGACAAACTATCAAAGCAAGTGTTATCAGGTATAGAGGGTCAGCTGATTTGGGAGGAATGGTTTGACAATAGCCTCCAGGATGGTGGCTCTACATATTTTTTTGACTAAGGCATGCTGGGACTTCTCTGTTCTTTTTCTGATCTACTGGAAGCATACTTTTTGTATTTTGTTGTACTGCTTTCATGTAAAGTTTCTAGCATCTACCGTGTCATAGTGGTGATCTGAGACCTTTGCTCGTGAACTTGATCTTTTAGCTATGCTGATCACAATGAACTTGATTCGACTTTAGAATCAGGAATCTCTTTGTTCTATTTGATTCATATTTTGAATATCAATAGTAGTTTTTTTTCGCTGGAAAAAAGTGTTATGAATAAATTATTTGTTACTTGTCTTTTATGTTTATTTGTAATCACTTTCTTTATTAAATGGGTTGTCTATATCACTACCTATTATGTATGCATGAGCTATGAGTTACCTATGCATGATTTTTTATATTTCTTTTTTTATAATAATTTATTTTGAATTTTAAACAACGCCCATAAAATCAATCTGGATAGTACACTTGTCCCATCCTCTTTCAATCTAGGAAAAGCATAAAAGATAATCCACCCCAAATTCTAAGATATAAACACCTATCGATATAATAATTTTCTTTGTACTTAATTACATTATTTAGAAATAAAATATCTATTCAAAATTAACTTGTAGTTAATTACATTAATTAAATAAATATTAATCAATCTAAATTAAGTATTTAAAAAGAAAAAATAGCAAATTATAACTTTATTATATCAAAAGATTAAATTAAGATTCCCTGAATTCCCATTTAATTTAAGAGGTTCTCAAGAAATAAAAATAAAAATGGTTATTAAAGTTAAAGGAAAACTAGTGGCCACTCTTGAGTTGATCAGTCCAAAGAAACATTAAGGTGATTGTGTTCTACTCAAGTTTATAATGATTTTTTAGTTGTTTGGAAATAAATGTACATAAGAAACATACAAATAAGTTAATTAATGTTTTAGAAATAAATAAATTCAAATTTGAACTTGATCGAGTTGACAATTCATTGAATTGACTTGACCATTGAATCAATTTGAAGGTCGGTTTGATATCAAATTGGTCAATTCGTAATTGTCTCAACTTGTTTGGTATCGAATCGATCTAACTTAACCGAGTTTGTATCGTTTCAGCGAAATCGTACTAAATAAAGCCCACAACACACATGTTGAGAAAAAATACTTTTTAAAAAAAATTAATTTTTACATAACACCTAATTCATAAGACCCTAAACCCTAAATGCACTTTATAAAGAGACCCCCTACCCATTCTATTTGCTTCACACTTCTCTCACTAAGCATTTGTGAGCATTTGGAGGTTTGGGAGCAGCATTAAAGAGTGTGGTTTAGAGTGAGTTGTGAGCTTGCTTGGCAATATTTTTTGGGTTGTTTGTAGTGAAGTTAGAATCTAAGTAAGAAGGCTACAACATTGGTGATGAGTTTGATGATTGTTCATATTAGTTAGTGATATGTAGTAGACTAGTAAACTATAGCATATTGTTTTTTGGACTTTAGAGGCCATTTAGGGTGGTGAACCTCTTGATTATGTATTTTGTTTCAAATATATATTACACTCGGTACTATTTTAATATATTCACCCTTACATAATATATACATATGAATATACTTTCCATATTTTATCTTTAATGATTTGAAATCTAAAAAAAACATTAAAAATTTAAAATTTTATATATTTTATCTTAATGCAATTTATGAAAAATGGACATTAAATTCTAATAAGAATTTATGTTAAATTAAAATAACCCTCCAGCAAAGCAAAATCAATGCAAATGCCACCTATTTCTTATAAAAGTGTTATGGCATGGGAGAGCATACTCCATTGTAGTTTTCAAAAGAAACAAAATAAACTTTCTCAAAAGACTAAAATGCTTGCAAGATAGTCGAAGGAAGAATATTAAAATACTTTAACAAGCTCATGGAAGCTCCAACCTCAACCTTTTTAAAGAACATCACGTGCTTATTAGGGAAACGACAGGAATGAAGCAAACGATCCAACAACTTGATTAGCTTGCCCAAATTGTTCATGTGGTGCCGTGGGAAAGGGGAACAACAAATTAAACCGAAATTGTTTTCTCGTCTCAAAAGTCTCTTCCTATGTACCCGACGCAGAAAAATGAGCATGCTTTCACTCTTTTTTTTTTTTTTTTTTCTTTTTCTTTTCTATATAACCGAGGAACTAGCCGCATCCTCCCTCCGAGCAGCGTCGATTGGGCAGGGCGGGATACAAATCGTGGGTCGGGGTCAGCCTTAATTTGGAACCGGTTCACCAGTGAGTGAGAAGGCAGGGACGAATTCAGAGATACCACGGACGAGTCCAGCAATTAAACCATGGAGGGAGCAGGAGTAGAACCTTGGTCTCTGTCGTAATAACCATCAGGACCAGCCACTGGGTCCGGAGCATGCTTTCACTCTTGTAAAGACTTCATTGTAAAATAATACTAGCAATTGCCCCATTAGGGGCAAAAGGGACGCCGAGTGGAAAAAGAACAAGGAAGGATAATTATTTACAACATGAAAATTTGATCATTATATAATTATTGTAAGTGCACAAAAATAAAAATATCTACAATCTTCAAAATGACAAGTATTAATTGTTGGCAAAAAGATTGTAATTCTGATTTAAAAAATATTTTATATATATTATAGAAAAAAAATCAAGTAAAATAATTTCATTGTATATAAATTTGACAAATATTCATTTTCAATTGGCAAATCAATTTTGGAAAATTTTGAAAAATATATACAAATATTTATACAAAGGCAATCTTATTTATGTTTTAGTATGAATGATCTACACACAACAGAGTTTCCTAAAATTTCTCGATTTTTTAGTTGGGCATAAGTTTTCTCCCCTGGTTTTGTTTGCAGATTACTTGGTCATAAGTTTTCTCCTCTCTGGTTTTGTTTGCAGATTCAATACCTCAAAATCATTGAAAAGAGTGGATAAGAAGAGTTTCCATGGGTTAGATACATCATAATGCAGGTGAATATGAACTAAGGATGATTTAGATTCAGACATTTGTTGGTATAGTCTTTCAAGACTTTATTGGTTTTTTACATTCTCAATTTGTACAGGTTGTAGACTTTAAGTATATCCAAGTGAGGGATAAAAGAAAAACTGGGCGTTATGAGGCTATTCTTTCAACATGTGTTTTTAAAATTTCTAATTGTTGAGAATCAAGCAATATTTGGGGAGTCCTCACACAAAAACTTGAAGTTTTGCAGAGTTCTTTCTTTAATTGATTTTCCCTTGAATCTTATTTTGTAGAGATCATCTATTGAGTGAGCAAAACATCAAGGTTTCATGTAACTTTACATCCACTATAAAAATAGTCCTATAATAATATTTGGTGGATATGAACCAAGCATTTGGGTATGACAATGGAAATGTACAAGGTTGAATTTTTATTTGCATTAATAATCCTTTTCCAAATGTGACTATAAATTCAACCAAGCAATAACACTAGTTTAAAATATATGTTGGCTGAACTAAACCTAGCAGTATCTCCTTCCTTTATGTGAGAATAAAACTTTTGGATACAATCATTTATGTGTCCTTTGGAGATATAACACAATGACAATGCATAATTACATTACTGTCATGACCTTCTCTAGATGGTATTGACTCTTTTAAATTTTTGAACTATCATGTACAACTTAAGACACTTGCCTCATTTACTTGCCATTGTATCAGGGAACCATAATACTCTGCACATATGAGATATTAATGCATGATTAAAATCAATAAATTTGTAAGAGCTCTTTTCATTCACTTCACATGTCACATTACACCCCATATTTGTGTAGGTTGTGCTCATTCGTTGATTTGCACTAATGAAGGACTAGACATCCTTGATGATGCTTCCCAATTATAAAATTTATGTCTTGCTTCTCATAACAGTGTTTTTCCAAAAGGGAGTATAAATTACACCAAGAAACATATTTTTAAAAGTTTTATTGGGTCGACTAAAGTCAGTAGGATCTGGAACCTTTATGTGAGGATTAGACTTTTGGATATAACCATTTATGTGTCCTTTGGAGCTATAAGACAATAAAAATGCATACGTGCAATACTGTTATAACCTTGTCTTAATCGTATACACTCTTTTGAAATGTTGAACCATCCTATACAACTTTAAAAACTTACCTCATTTACTTGCCATTGTAACAAGGAACCATAAGATTACAGGCATATGAGATAGCATTACATGATTAAAATCAATAAATTGGCAAGAGGTCTTTGCTTCCAATTCATAGGACACATTATGCCCAATATTTGTGTAGGATTTAGTACTTGCACTCTTGTACTTGTTACTGCAATTTTTTGACCATAATACAATGTCTACATTTGAGATATAACGGCTATTCAACTCAGTCAACTTTTCTATGTTCTAAAGGAATGATTGTGACATGATAAATGTTGGAGTTAGATCTCAAACTCTTGAACCAATACTCATAGATCTTATACTTCTCTTGGTAAATTGACAGCACAGATCTAGGAGAGTCCCCTAGTTCTGACCAAGTGCATCACTACATATAGGAAACAAAACAGACCACATTAGTTAATGAACGTCATTGTATAGATAGTAGATGTAGCAGCACAAGAAAACAAACACATTACCATTTTAATAATAAGATTACAAACCTGCAAGTTGTTCACTTATAAGGAATTTCTATAACATTGGCGTGAAGAGATTCTTGTACCTGAGGTAGATGAAAGTATATTTTGGAATACTGTTCAGTGCAAGGATCATACTCCCCAAACAAATGTCTCCATGACTACCAACAAAATGACTCTGTGAGGGAAGCATATAATCCTATATAGCAGTTTTGAGAGAGTTTGTCCGCAGAGGTAATAAGGTAAATCATTCGACCAATGAAAAGTCAAAAAATGTTAGCTCCCTATCTGATTTCAACCTACAAATATTACAGATGATGCAAAGTAGAGACATCAACTGGCCGTGCAAGCAATCCACACTCAAGTCATAATTCATGCATTTTAACATACATAAGCAAAGAAGTAAATATTTATGACAATGAGAAGGGGTACATTCTTCAAAGATCTTTCTAGATGGCAGGCAGAGTTTTAAAATTGAAATTAAGGAGAAGGTGATCATGCCTCTAGGCACATCTTATAGGTCTAATGTGAGGAGATAAATCTACAACATTCAAAAGTATTTTTTTCTTGCTATACAGAGGTCACAACCATATGGCGTAACGCGGTTCAAAGCGCTGCAAAGTATGGACAGAATGGTATCTTTGGAGAGGGATGTGCAGACAACACCCTCCAGATTGTTGCCTAAGGTGTGACCGCGTGAACCTGTACAGAGAGGATAATGGGAGCAACTCCATCCTATTGGATAACATTTAGTGGAATAGTCGTTGGTAATCATGGCATGACAGTTACTTTTCTGGGGGGGCTTATAGGAGGAGAGGAGATGCGGTGGTTATTTGCGATTTAGGTTTTCGAGCTTGGGCGAGGGAATGATTTTCCTAGGATTTTTGCACCAGTTATCTAGAATTCTTATTTAGCTTGCAAATATTCACCTTTTGTTTTGATATGGATCCACACCTCTGGTTATGAAGGAAAATGTCTCTAAACTGTGTACTTAAGATGAAGAAAAGTTTGATAGCTCCAATGCAATAGTTTCTTTATATAAAATTCAAGGAATTATAAATGACAAAACTTGCATCATGCAAGGTCAAAGTCCATTTTTTAATAGGAAGCTAGAACTTCAGTACTCTTTCCATCAGGGACTATCTCACGGCTGAATGTTTAATGCAAGAGCATATTCTACATTCCTAGTGATAGCATAAAAATGAGTGTGTGGGCATACTCTCCATACTCTCCATTGCTTTTTGTTCTTTTTATTGTTGCAAACTGAGTATGGGGACATCTTCAACGTTAGTTTAGAGCACGAGAATGATCGAGTAAGCAGGGACGGTATATGAATGGAAAACCCCTGGGAAAAAGACAATTGTGAAAGTTGCTTGCAACAGATTGCAGGTCATAATTATTCTGAGTGTGGGAGAGCTTATTTATTTTGAGATGGATATGATAGGGCAACTAACGGAGGTGGAGAAGCCTGAAATGCCTGGAGATGTGGCTTGTCTAGATATTGCTCCAGCTCGTGAAGGCAGACAAAGATCCAGATTCCTGGGTGTAGGATTATATGATAGCACCATTCTCATATTGGATCCTAATTACTGTATGCATATTTTGAGTGTGCAGGCTGTATCTTCTCCCCCATAAATCTCTTCTCTTACTTGAAGTGCAGGCTTATGTTGGAGGGGACAAGGGTGCTGATCATGTAGTGAGTGTGTTTTGAATGCTGGTTTGCAGAATGGTGTTCTTCTTAGAACTGAGGTAGATATGGTAAATGGTCAACTTTCAGACATCCAGACCAGATTCTTGGGTTTAAGAGTATTGAAACGTTTTTTTTCTCTAGTGACAGGGCGTGGGGCAACTCTTTGTTGATCAAGAAGGCCATGGCTGGGGTATATTCATCAGGGGCACTTTCTTTTAACTCCACTTTCTTATGAGACTCTGGAATATGCAACATCATTTTCTTCTGATCAGTGTGCTGAAGGTGTGGTTGCATTTGCCGGGGATGCCCTTAAGGTTTTTACAATTGGAAGGTTGGGAGAAACATTGAATCAGACCATTATGCCTCTTACATATACTTCAAGAAAGTTCATTTTGCATCCGAAGCAAAAATCCTTGATCATTATTGAAAGTGATTAGGGTGCATTCACTATAGAAGAATGTGAAACTGCAAAAGAAGAATGTTTAGAAGCTGTTGGTTTAGGGGAGAGTGGGAACATGGAACCTGAGCAGCAGAATGGTGATGATGAAGAGAAGGAGGATCCTCTTCTCGATGAGCAGTATGGTTATTCACAAGGAGAGTCAAAGAAGTGGGGATCTTGCATTAGAGTTTGAGATCCCAAAACTGGTGAAACTACATGCCTCTTGGTACTGCAGGATAATGAAGCTGCATTTAGCATTTGCTCTGTTAATTTTCATGACAAAGAACATGGAACTCTCATGGGCATTGGAACAACAAAGGATTTAGAATTTTGGGCAAAGAAGCATTGTTCAGGAGGTTTTATTCATATCTATAGGTTTGTGGATGATGGCAAAGCCCTGGAACTTTGCATAAAACACCAGTTGATGGAGTACCTCTTGGATTATGTCAATTCTAAGGCTACCTATTAGTTGGAATTGGACAGGTGTTGAGAATATATGACTTGGGCAAAAGGAAATTGCTGTCCAAATGTGAAAAATAAGCTCTTTCCCAATACGATGAATACCATATGCTGTAGGAAATTGGAATACCATGAATACTCAACAATAACTTGGATGGTTCTCCAAAACCAGTGATATCGTAATCATATTATAGGCGGGATTGGGATGAGGAAGGTGTTTTATAGGCATAGCCCATTATGTATTTGATCACTATAAATTTATTTACATGTGCATATATGTATTTGTATGACACAATGAATAGGACTACTTTTCTCACGGGGATACTCTTACCCTGGGATATTATTGTCTGTGCATGTCTGCATAAACACACTGACAGAGACAGAGAGTTGTCTATTTCAAGTTGCAACACAAAATACTGAATACAGGGAAAGTGTGTGTACCTCCATAGCTCTCTCCTGCAATGTAAAACTTTCAATTTTTATTTTGAGGGAATCTTTCCAAACAATTGAGCAAGAAGGTGAGTGAATATTCATCTACAATTGCATGGTCAAAAGTTGAATATATTTATTTTGAAAGTATCAAATGCAAAAGGATAAACAGTAAATGCAGATCACACAATGACTCATTATACTGAAAGCTTGCATTTTTTGAAATTGTATGGAATGCTGAGAAACCTGTTTGTTTCGAGGATAAGAGACTCGACAACATGGAAATCATCGAGAAACTAAAAAATAGTCATTTTTTTCAATTTTGTAAACATCTAAAGCAACAACAACATAAAACAAGCACATTGCTACATAAATATGAAAATAAAACTGACATATAAGATGTGATATGCTACATCAAACATCAATACTAAAATATGACAAGTCATGACTCATAAGTATTAAGTCCTAAAAAGATATGGTAGATTGGATTAGATCCCACTCCACAGTTGCTCAGCTGATGGCAAAGAAAACAATGGATTTCCCTCTGCTTGCTTGATGGAAAATGGTCACAGTATTCTTAGAGTTCAATCCCCTGACTCACTTTTGCAAAATGAGGGCTAAAAGACCAAGAATCTGGTTATAAAGCAAAATTGACATCAGCGGGGCAATAATTTCCAAATTATCGTGATAATTTGAATTTGTTGCAATAATATCTAAAAAGCAAAGTATTGCAATGATAATATCGCCAAGGGGTTTAACTCGCAATATATCAACTTATCAGCAATATATCGCCGATAAGTGTAACATTGGTTGTAACAGTCATTCTCAGCTCGTACAAAACTTACTGAGTCCAAAAACCCAGTGTTTTGATGACCTAATTGCCTTGCATGCATCAGTGGATACACAAGAAGCAATGGTGGGTGCCATAGATGCATCAAGATGACCTCTGTTCAGTCTATTTCAGTTGAGAAAATCGACCAACAGAAGAGGCGCACCCAGACAAAGAGAAAATGACAAAAACTAGTTAAAAGGGGGATTTTGTAGCCCTAGCAGGGGATTCTAACAGATGACTCAGTCAACTCAAATTTGACTCTGTTAAATCATGTTAGACTTGCAAGTAATTGCAGTAAAAGTTTGACCCGGGACGATCTGAAAAAGATTGTTTTGGCTCCGATCCAAGTCAAACTCGGAGAACCGTGAGTCAAACTTGCAATCCTGGTAACACTTGTGCAAGGTTCCAATCTCTCTCCTTCCCGATGCACCCAGCAAAAGCAAGGTTCCAATCTCTCTCCTTTCTGGTGCACCCAGCAAAAGTAAAAATGACAAAAACTAGTCAAAAGAGGGGTTTTGTAGGCCTGGCGGGGAGTCTAACAATTGACTCGATTAGGCCAAATTTGACTCAGTCAAATTGAAACAAACTTACAATTAATTGCAATCAGAATTTGACCCAGGACAATCCGGAAAAGATTGTTTTGACCCCAATCAAAGTCAAACTCAGAGAATCGCAGGTCAAACTTGCAACCCTAATAACACTTGTGCAAGGTTCAAATCTCTCTCCCTCTCATGTTAGAGTGAGTTTGTCTTGCATTAATGAGGCATTGGGTTTTGTAGCTCCCCACAGATCAATCAAAAACGAAATTTACTAATCCTTAAAAATGGTTGTCTAGTGCATGTGTGTTGGTAAGTTGAATGCTTTTGGAAAAACTGTCAAGAATTCATTCCAAATTTAAAAAACAATTGTGTCCAGAGCATGTGTATTGGTAAGTTGAATGCTTTTGGAAAAAATGTCAAGAATTCGTTCCAATTTTAACATTAGATTAAAGTTTAGTGGGTATATATTTTGTATTAATAATAAATTAAATTTTCAACATAATCAAGATTGCAAAAAATATAATGTTGTACAACTAAATAAATTAGAGCACTGCTATGCTTTGAACAAACTAACAACAATGTGATAATCGATGATCTATTATAAATTATAATACTCAATATCTAACAAAACAACTTCTAGAGCATGATCAACTGCTGTGGTATGCAGATCAATGTTTTGCTTGCACGACTTTATTAGAAAAATTACCTTTTTGCCAATGTAGCCAGCCCATCACACCAACACCAATAGGGCACACTTTTAAATTGTTGATATTCTTCCTGAGAGTTCGAAGAACCCAAACTGATACAAATATTCCAACCATCTGCTTACCAACTATTCATACATAGGATTCCCTGACCCTCTTAGGTTTTGTAGGTGATATATTAGCATTTGATAATGAAAGTGTCTCCAGGAAATTCCTCGGTTCTTCATTGAAATCGCTTTTCTTGAAGGAGCCAACATTGGGCAGTAAATCTTTTTTTTCCGTATCCAATGGCTGCTCTGGCCAGCTCAATCCAATTTCAGAAATTGTACACATTCTCCTTAATTTAGAACTAGGTGCTAAAGCTCGCATTTCTGAGTCCGACAAAGGCTCCAACCATTTCGCTCCAATTCTTCCAGAACTGTTGTAGCTCCTCTTTAAATTAACATTGGATTTCAAATCTTGTACCGCTGAATCAATTAACTCTTCTGGCCAGGTTGATCCTGCTCTTCCTGGGAAGCTAGAGACTCTCCTGAAGTTATACAGATTACTAGAATCTAACCAATCTCTGATGGTATCTTGTCCACTGCTTCAGCCAACAAGTTTGTTGGAATAATGTAGAAATGATAGGCAGATTGACAGGGATTGAATTGATGTGTACTTTCTATACTCAGCATGGTTTGGTTTGAGATCCACCTTTCTTGGATCTATGATCTGGTTTGTTATGATGTTTTTCATCTATATATTGTAACTATTTCTTCATCAATAATTGAATTGGTTTGGCTATTCCTTTGTGTATGAGAGCGAGCCTTTGTGCTCAGCTCCACATTGCCTCTCAGTCTATGTTAATTTGGTATCAGAGCCCATTGCGGCCTGTGGCGTGAGGAGCCCATTGTGGCCTGATTATGAGAGCCCTGTTGGTAGCTTGTAGAGCCTGATTGGCCTATTGTTGTGAATGCCCATTGTGGCTGGCTATGATTGCCTGGAGATCCGTGGAGATCGTGTGTCGGCTGGTGTGGTTAGAGGCCTGGTGTGTTCACTAGAGGCTTGTGTTGAAGGGCGTGAAGTGACTAGTTTAAAATATGATTGAGGTAGCTATTGCTGCCAGAGCCGCTGCTGAATTGTGAAGACAGCCACCCTTGTTGTTGTGTGTAGAGAAGTTGTTGAGGAAAATTGATGTTATTGTTGCGTTGAAGAGAGGGAACTAGAGATTGTTGTTGTCACAAGTGAGATCGCTGCCATACATTAAATGCTGCAACGTGAAGTCACAGTTGCAGGAACACACCCAACTGCCAGTGTGTGGAGAAGAAGCAGACTGTGAGGTTGAGATCTCACCCTATAGTGATCTGCTACTGAGAAAAATTTGTGAAATTGAGCTGAAATTAAAGTGTTGATTGGGGAGAAAAACACTGCTCACTGCAAAAAGGCCGTGAAGCCCCTGCTGAGCTTTGAGATTGTGGAAATCGTGGGATCCAAGATCGTGACAAGAAAAGGAGCCGTGAGTGTATGTGAAGGCAGAGAGACGTGACCTGTTGAAAGTATCCAGTCGCCCAGCTGCCGTGTGAAGGAGAAACCATGGAGAAGATCGACAGGCCTGTGTAAAGTGGAGCCGCCTACCGTGTGGAGTTAATTCTACTCTCATTTCCATCGAATTTGTCCTATGGAGAAGTCATCGGCTTGAAGTCCTGTGGAGAAGGCATTTGTTTGGTGAAAAACAAATTTTTTTTTGCCCTGTGAACTCACACTACCGCCTGCAGATTCACTGCTAGGGCGTGGTACTCCTGGACTACTGCGGGTCCATCCACTGCTAGGGCGCGACACTTCCAAGACTTAAGCGATATTTTTTCCAACTTCTACAGCGTGGGTGTTGTCTTCCCGGGGGCGGTACTGTATTCTGTGGCTGCAAATCAGCTGTGTAAAGGTATCTATTGCATTTTTTGAGTGATCTGTATTCTCCCTCTGAGCTTAAGTGCAATGGCCGCCGCCTCCCAACAGCCGTTGGCTGATACATACATTAATGAGGCCTCCAAATTGAATGGAGAAAATTATGTCGACTGGAAATTCAAGCTGCAAACTATTCTTGAATTATTCGGTGGCTGGACGATTATGAATGGCACTGAGTTGAAGCCCGCAGATCCCGCACTTGTTCCAGATTGGAAAAAAAGGGAAGCCAAAGCCAAGGTGACTCTGCGAATGTCTGTGCAAGACAATATTATCCCTCACATCAGAAAATGTGACACGTCTACAAAGACATGGGATACGCTTAAAACACTATATGAAACAACTTATGCAAATCGCATATTGTTTCTAAAGACCAAACTGCTGTCAATCAAGATGGAAGCAAATGAAGGGGTAAGTAAATTTATTTCTCGTATCAAAGATCTGAGTGATAGCTTGGCAGCTATAGGTGAAGCAGTAGATAGTACTGATCAAGTAACTATCGCCCTAAAAGGTTTGCATCCTGATTACAAAGTGTTTATTTAAGCACTTGCAGCAAGAGAAAAACCCCCAAATTTTGAAGAACTCACAGGTATTCTGCTTCAAGAAGAAGAGAGGATGAAAACTTATGATCTCAAGGCTCGAGGTTCTGATCTCGCACTGATGGCAAGAGGTCGATATATGCACAGAGGCAAACCATGGGGCAGGCCATGGAATGGAGACAGAGGCACCTCATGGAACTGAGATAGAGGCAAACAGTGGCATGGAGACAGAGGCAGATCGTGGAATGAAGACATAGGAAAATTTCACTCAAAACATAAAGGTATGGTTTAGACTGATCATTCTAGAAATAATGTAGATGGTCATTATTGGGACAAACCAGGACACCTCAATAGAAATCATTATCAGAAGAAATATTATAGAGGTAGAAGCTACAATGGAAATCACAATGCAAATCATAATGGGAATTTTGCAAACACAGACACTCCTGAAAATGAATTTAGAAATCTGAGATTATTTATTTCTGAGGATGCTCTGTCTGCTGAGACAGATGATAAGAATGCATGGTTCATAGATTCAGGTGCATCTGCACATATGTCTTGTAGGAGAGAATGGTTCGAAGAATATAATGAGAATCTTAATGACACTCACATCTATTTAGGTGATAATAGGTCACTCAAAGTTCAAGGTTATGGAAAAGTAAAGGTGAAATTATCAAATGGTGAATTGAAACAGATACATAATGTTATGTATGTTCCTGGTATTAAAAAGAATCTCATCTCTGTTTCAACCATAATTGATCATGACCTAAAAGTAGAATTTGGCAAGTACCAGTGTCATATCAAAGACATTCGAGACCACTACAAGACTATAGCTACAGGTTCAAGATGTGGAGGACTATATAAAATGGATGTATGCAAAGACAGTCATCAAGCATTAGCATCTACCATCATCACCACAGAGGAACTCTGGCATCAAAGGTATGGCCACATTAATCATCATGATCTTATGCTGCTTCAGAACAAATTTATGGTTGAAGGTATGCCTGTTATAAAGAATGTGCATTTAGAATGTAGTGCTTGTGCATTTGGAAAACAGCACCGAGATGCATTCCCAATACATCAAGAGAAGAAACAAACTGATCTGCTTGAATTAATCCATACAGATGTATGCGAACCTATGCAGACTAGATCATTAGGAGGTGCATCATATTTTCTAACATTTATTGATGATAGATCTAGATACACATGGGTCTATTTTATAAGAAGAAAAGGAGATGTCTTCGAATATTTCAAGGAGTTCAGAATGATGGTCGAAAAGCAGACAGGAAAATGCATTAAATTTCTCAGATCTGACAATGGAGGGGAGTACGTGTCTGGAGCTTTCAAGAAATACTGTAAGGAGAATGGAATCCAGCAACAATTTACAGTATCCCACATTCCTCATCAAAATGGTGTAGCTGAGCGAAAGAACAGGACACTAGTTGAATGTGCTCGCAGTATGCTCCAAGGTAAGAACATGTCGAATGGTTTTTGGGATGAAGCTGTTAATACTGCTGTATATTTGAAAAATAGAAGTCCAACAAAGAAATTAGATCTGCAAACACCATTTGAGGTCCTTTATGGATATAAACATGAAGTTAAGCATCTACGAATTTTTGGTTGTAAAGCTTTTGCACATATACCAAAAGATGATAGAAGGAAACTAGATGCTAAATCCTTTGAATGTATCTTTGTTGGATATCACAATGATCATAAAGCTTATAAGCTATTTCACCCTAGCTCTCATAAGTTAATTGCAAGCAGAGATGTAGTGTTCCATGAACATGCAGATACAAGTGATAAATATGGCCAAGGACACAGTTCTACTAATGAATATGTGAAATTAAATTCCATCATTCAGCAGCAGGAAGTGGAACAGCCACAAGAAAAGGAGAAGGAACAGAGGAGCAGAAGCAATGGAAGTAGCAGCCACAGTCAAAATAGCAGAAACAGCATGAGCACTTCTATCAGTTCAGATGAAGATACACCAGAAAGCAGAAGGATAATGAATGGTACCCCTACTGGCAATGTAGGACTAAGAAGGTCATCAAGACAGATTCGTCCTCCTTCAAGGTATGATGACTATGCTTTAATGTCCAATACAATGAATGAACCAATGAATTATAAACAAGCCAAAGATAAAGAAGAATGGGTTGAAGCTATGAATGAAGAATATAACTCTATTATGAAGAATCAGACTTGGGAATTAACAGAATTACCAGAGAACAAAACACCCATAGGATGTAAATGGCTGTTTAAACATAAGCTTAAATCAGATGGTAGTATTGAAAGATTTAAAGCAAGACTAGTTGCCAAAGGTTATGCTCAACAAGAGGGAATTGACTTTGAGGAAACTTTTGCACCAGTAGCAAAACTAAACACAATTAGAATTCTGGTTGCATTAGCTACAGCTCATAATTGGAATATTCATCAATTAGATGTAAAATCTGCTTTCTTAAATGGTGAACTAAAAGAAGAAGTGTACTTAGTCCAGCCTGAAGGCTTTGTACAGAAAGGTCAGGAGCATCTTGTATGTAAGTTAAAGAAAGCCATCTATGGATTGAAATAGGCCCCTAGGTCATGGTATATAAAGATTGATACCTTCTTTAATCAGAAAGGCTTTGCGAAAAGCAAAAGTGATCCTAACCTTTATGTGAAGAAAGAAAAGGAAGGAAATGTTTGCTTAATATCTTTATATGTTGATGATCTCATTATCACAGGAAATGCATGTAAGTTGATTGCAGAAATAAAAAATCAGTTGTCACAGGAATTTGAAATGAAAGACCTTGGTGAACTTCACTATTGTTTGGGACTTGAAGTATGGAAAGAATCTGGTAAAACTATGATCACTCAAAGTAAGTATGCGAAGGAAATATTGAACAGATTCCATATGAGTGATTGCAAAGAATCAGTAATTCCTTTAGAACAGAATGTGAAGCTATGCAGTCAAGATGGAACAAAAGATGCAGATGGTTCTTTGTATAGACAGTTGGTGGGAAGTCTGAATTATCTCACTACTACAAGGCCAGATATATCATATGCAGTCAGCATTCTTATTCAATTCATGGCTAAGCCAAATGAAAGCCATTGGAAGGCTACAAAGAAGGTCCTTAGATATCTGAAAGGGACAATGAACTTTGGTCTTTTATATACTGATAAGTTTGATGTTCAATTGGCAGGATTTTCTGACTCTGATTGGGCAGGGAACGTTGATGACAGAAGGTCTACTACAGGATATGCATTCAACATTGGATTAGGGGTCGTAGCATGGAGCAGCAAGAAACAACCAACTGTTTCTCTATCATCCACAGAAGCTGAATATAAAGCCATGTCTAGTGCTACATGTGAACCTGTATGGTTGAGGAGGATTCTTGAAGATGTTGGAGAAAAGCAAGCAGAACCCACAAAAGTACATTGTGACAATCAAAGTGCAGTCAAGCTAGCACACAACCCAGTTTATCATTAAAGGACAAAACACATTGAGCTGCAACATCACTTTGTTAGAGAAAAGATTAAATCTAAGGAAATTAAACTTATGTATTGTAACACAAGTGATAATGTCGCTGATATATTTACAAAACCCATTGGCAAGATTCACTTTGAGATCCTTAGGCAGAAATTAGGTGTTGTAGAAAATCCATTTCTACATTAAGGGGGTATGTTGGAATAATGTAGAAATGATAGGCAGATTGACAGGGATTGAATTGATGTGTACTTTCTATACTCAGCATGGTTTGGTTTGAGATCCACCTTTCTTGGATCTATGATCTGGTTTGTTATGATGTTTTTCATCTATATATTGTAACTATTTCTTCATCAATAATTGAATTGGTTTGGCTATTCCTTTGTGTATGAGAGAGAGCCTTTGTGCTCAGCTCCACATTGCCTCTCAGTCTATGTTAATTAAGTTAACATCTTCACTGCTAACCACATCTTTTTCAGAATATAGTATTTCATCTGCAATGGTGTCAAAAGTATCAGATGCCTTGACCCTCGATGGCGAAGAAGGAGCACTATAGCATTTACACTTGGATTTAGTCTGGGCCATCCTATTCAATGTTTTACGAATGAGAGCTTCCCATTTGGATACAGGGCTATTGTCCTCGGCACCAAAAATATTACCAGCATTCAAAGGAACTACCTCTTGGAAACTGCATAGACAAAAAAGGCCATGAATGAGAACTAGCAAACCTTAGGGTGGCTATGGCAATATTACAAACAATAGGTATTTACAACACGTATAACTATGGATCATTATGGAAAGCAGGAAGTAGAAGAGAATTCTAGTCCAACAGAATTAGATTTCATCTTTTAGCAAATTTCATAACCATACAAATTTACAACTCTACATAATTCAGTTTTCTGAGCTTCTGCGCCATGAGAAATCAAGACAGATAGCCTTCCATGAAATTGAAATGATGAATACAGAGTTACAAGGAGTAGAAAATCGAACTAGCAAAGAGGCAGATGTTTTGTCCAATTGTAATCACTCTTCTCATTCAGTATAGGCTCTTTTCTTTTCATTCACATGATAACAAACCTGACATCAAATGGATCATAGCTACAGAATAGTCATTGGCAGGATTCAAATAAGGCAAGTTCAATCACGAAAATTACCCAAGCACATACATATCTGCTTGCTCTTGTTTACCTAGCCAGTCCTCGATATCCAAATCATTGGGCGGCACACTTCCACCAACATTCCAAGTGCCTACTAATAATCTGCCTACGAAAACATAGTGAGTTGTGGCTCCACATCCTAAATTGATAAAGAATAGAAAAACTGAAGCAAATATGAAATTGACTAACTTGATTTCTTTGGTGTTCATGTACTGTGCTCGCATTGTCTCCGATTGGCCTCTTCTTAAGTGTGAGAGAAGGAGTCCCTACAAATTAATGGAAACCCAGACATAAAAGTGTGAGAGATCTAATAATCGCTGGCACAACCATAGATGTGATCAACTCTATTACTGGAATCGCCACACTAAAGTGGCGAAACCGTTTTTGATCCACACGGGAAGCTTGGAATTGCCAAACAGCACTGGAAACCACACCAGAAACTGCCTTGTTACCCCACAAACTGCAAGCCAAAAAATAAGTAGAAATAGACCCCACAAACTGCAAGCCTTCACAAAGTGCAGATTCAAGGATACCTTGTAAACTTCCACTATTATGTTTATCTACAGAAATATTGTAAGTAGCAGTTGTTGGCCTTTTCTTAGCCTAGAAATCTTCACTTGAGGATTTCCAAATTCACATTACAGCTGCGAATAAACTTGCTGTTTCTAATTTCACGGCAAAGAGAAGACTATTCTAAATTGACTTAGATGATGGTAGGGCAGCAGCAATCACTATAGGGACCATTTCATGGGCATCGCCATGTTGAACTAAGTCATGGTAGACGGACCTATTCTTGTCCTGACAATCACATGGTTGCTCTAGATGATTTCCCATAGTTACATGATTAGCATGGTTTTCAGCCTAATTCTGTTCTAGTGTGATATTGCATTAGCAAGGTGATATGCACTTGCAGGCCCTAAATGGTCGTGGTTAAATGTACAGTAGCAGATTTTTAGAGTACCGCACCCCCAATCCCTATTTTGGGGTTGTTGCTGCAACTGCACCCATGATTTGCACACCTTGGTGATAATTAACTCTGGATGATGTATGCATACCACAAGGGACTTACTACTTCAAGCACAGTGATGAAAGACAAAATCCAACTACAATGATCACGATGAATCATGAAATGTGTTTGGATATTTAATCAATATGGTATCACCCAGCAATCATCTCTAACTTATCTGCAAGAAATGAGTATACAGCAAGTCCTTGCCAGTAGCTTGAAAACGCGATACAAATTGGTGGCTGACATTGTTGCTAGCTGGGGTAACTAAGCTAGTTGGGGTAGCTGGTTCCCTTTCAACATCTTTGCATCTAAAAGCAGCAAGAAGATACAGATTGAATTAGTTTTTGTACTGTGATGATGAATCAAACCAGCAATGGCATTTCATGGGATTCAAATCTCAAAGTTGAAACATAGCTCTCTACTACATTATTCAATTCATGATTTTCTACTTGATGGAATCAAAAGGCTTACATACCTTCTTCATCAAAATTGCTTTCAGTGTCCCTTTCATCCGTGCTCAACTCATCCTCCCTGGACTTGATATTGAGCCATTTTTTCATTACAATAGCAGGCCAGAACAACTGCAGGTATGTACACCGGAGAAAATAGATTTCAAGCCAACTCTCCGTCTTCATTTATCAAATTAAGGTATCCGAAAAAAGTGAAAAATGAGCTCCCAATATCACTACACAGAGAATTTAAAAGCCTCCATGCCTGAAATTAGAGATTGCATACGGCAAACAAGTACCTCTCCATGCTTTCAACTACGGCCCCTCATGTTGGCAGATAAGCGTTACTCATCCGATAGGTTCACGGGGTCGCTCAATTTCACAACTGTACAAGAGGGAGATACGATGATGTAAAACCCTTGTGGGCTAGTGATCGAGGGAATAACCCGGTCCTATTGTTGCTGCGGCAGAGTGGGAGGCCTAAAAGAGACGGGGACGAGATGGGAATAACCAGAACAGGGCAAAGAATTCTAGATGGCGCCTGTAAAGACAAAACGCGGGGAATGAAGGCCGGGCATTAATGGCATAACCTGGCATGAAGTTAAAGCTCGACCTGACAACCTGGCATGAAGTTAAAGCTCAACCTGGCAACCTGGCATGAAATTAAACCTTATCCTGACCGATACTGAATACTGAAGCCACGTGGCTGGATTCCATTCGTTACATGAGCGAGGAATCCAGCTACAGTGGGATGAAATATCTCTCGCTGTTTAAACGCCTACGGCGTAATTATTGGAAGTATTGAGAAGTTATTAGTACGTTTTTTATGATCAAAATTTGGTGGAGATTGTTAGCCATTAATATTTTTGGGGATAAAATTTTCTAGACTTGTAGTTAAAATTATCTAATAATTAATCAAATTTATAAAAGATATTATAGAAGAAATTATGTTATCATGAAATGTGTGTCATCAAATTACCTCAAGTCATTTCTAACAAGATAAACTATTGTGGTGTTGGTATAATCTTTTTTATTAAACCAGATCATAAAATTTGTATGAAATTGGGTGCTGGCTCGAGAAGCATTGCAAAATCTGAATTGATTGCACTTTGGGGCTTGCTTTGGGTGGCGCACAAGAGAGGTATTTCATGCATCAAGATCCTGGGTGACTCAAAATTTATCATAGATTGGGCTACTAGTCTGCATGACATACATGTTCTTTTACTATTCCATTGGTTGCAGAGAACGAAGTCCCTTATCTCTCGTTTTGATGATATAACTTTTCAACACATCTTCTGGGAGGCAAACATGGATGCATATCGCCTTTCGAAGGAGGCCATCGGGCCTATGGATGGCTTAATCTCTTCTTAAGAGTGGGTTGCTGGGACCATTGTCGATAATGGTTCCTTGTATATCTCTTAGGGTTGTCCCCTCTCGATTGTATTGATGCCTTGGACGTATGTTTTTGGTCTTTTGTGATAGGAGAACATTTGTCTAGGAGTGTGTATGGAGACTTGCATATGTTTTTACGACTTTGAGATGTTTTGGTTTTTGGTATGTATTCTGGTCTTGAGGACAGAGCAATGATTTCAGGAACTCTATATGTAACTTTGATTTTCTACTGAAAATATCAACTTATAATTTTTTTTGTTTTGAAAAAACTATCACCTTGATCTATCATTTTGTTTTATTTATGGGCAATCTGAGAATCTCTCTTCATTCTTGTATGGGTAACATTGCTTGTATGACTACCCAAACCATTAGATAGTAATCAAAATTCATAACTCAAGTTGCTTATTAAATTTTTGAGAAAGCAGAAAACATCCATCAACATGTAAAAGAATAATCAAATATGAAAAATCTCAAATGCCTTTTGAGCACATTTCTTCTTTAATTTAAACATTTAACAAAACTACGTATTCTTAAACAAGAGCCAAATCTGTTTCCGCAAACCAGATACCCCTTTAACAACTCTTTTGGAAACGATGAAACTTTGCATTTAGCATAGTACGATTATGAAATTTTTTAGTAAAAGGAATCTATAGAAATATGTAGATAGGAGACTATTGATGTTGTAATGAGAGCTATCTTTGTTCCATAAAAGCTTGTGTTGATGTTTTTCACACATAAGGGAAATCAATTTCGGATGTTTAGAAACCACCTTTTTAGCTCTATGTCCTCATTTAAATCAAATTCAAATTGGAACAATTTATGAAATAATATTCCTACTTTTTCCCATTTCTAGAGTATTTTTTAAAGATTTTTATAATATATCCAAATATAATATTTTAGGCGATTATTTTGAATTGAAAAAAAATCATATTTAGATAGGTATGAAAATATTAAATATGAAACATACAATTTACTATTAAAACTTGTAAAATTTGGTGAATATTATAATCAAAAACATATTTAATATAAATATACCATATTAGAAAATAAAAATAACCAAATTTATTTTTTGAAAAATGTCAAAAAAAACTCAAATTAAGAAAATCATGTCATATAATTGCTAAAACATTGTCTCGACACTTTAGTGAAATGATTAAGCCTTTGATTAGGCTGACTAACTTAACACAATGCTCCTTTAATTATAGCATGAAAAGTTTATTAATTTGTACTAGTTTCCATTTAAATATTGACTTTGTAATAGATCGCAGTTTCCATTTAAATGATGATATCATGACATCTATATTTCCATTTAAATGATGGTATCATGACATATATGTATATATATCCGGGGACAGATATGCAAAAGGGTTTGAACACGTGGCGAACAGAATGGATGAAGTGAGTATTGTTCGGTGTGAGGCAGTAGAGAAAAGGAGACAGAAAGCGTGTTGAGTGCGTTTGATATTATCTGGAGTTTTTTTTCACACGGAAAAGACAACTTTGTTTGATATTTAATATACGCGTATAACAGATATTTAATATACGCGTATAACAGATATTTGTGGATTCTAAAACATGCGACGATTAGATTTTGTTGGGGTGAATCTGATTTGATTAGGACATCACTTTTGGTATTGATGGATGACACGTGACAATATATGTTTACAATGGAATTTGTTTTAAGTTTATGACTGTAAATGTCCTTTTCGTATCCAACCATAACTTAGTTGGCATACCTTTTTCTCGCAGAGTCCCTTTATATATGTTGATTACAATGGGCGTAGCAAATAGAAATGGACTTTTTCCCACAGTTTTAATATCTAAAAAAATCCATAGGGATAAAAAGGATGAGTAGAGTTTTGTTAATTTTTACAGGTTAAATAATAATAAAAAAATGAATTTTTAATTATTATCACATTAAATTAAGTAATTAAATTAGTGAGGTTTTTGTTTTAAAAATAAGAGGTTTTATATGTTTATTGGTTGTTTCTTGGATGATTGGGCGGAATGAGTGTTGCTCTCCCCGAGTCTCCACCTAGGTTCAATTCTTATAAGTGACATGATGCTCTTGTTAAGCCCTTATTGTAATGATTGTATTTTTGACCATACCTTGATTCTCCACTTAGAATAGTAGGTGTTGACATTCTTTCGATGAACTAGCCCTCTAACAAATAGTAAACCACCATTTACAAATAAAAAACTTTCTACATCAATTTGATATTTATTACTTTAAATTATATTATTATTATTTAAATTATATTATATTATATGATTGAATTTTTTTTCATATCGATTAATTATATTTTTAGCATTATATACCTCTAACAAATCATATATGTTTTATATTAAAAACTTTACACATTTTTAAAATTTTAAACAAAACATTATTGCTTTAATATTTTGACCCAGATTTCTTTGAAAATGTTTGCCTTTAAGATATCTACCTATCCAATAACTCTATTGATCTAATAAGAAAGAATAATGGATCTAAGTCTAATAATTTATACAAAAGAGTTGGCCTTAATGTTTGAGACAAGGTCAATGAGAAGGTCTATAAACGATCTTTGGAGCTCTTATAACCATTAATGCAACGTTGATGTCATTTGTTTCACTCGACACATAACTCGATTGTTGGTCACACATCTCGACAATATTTAGCTCCATCTTCCCAACGAAAACACATTACTGTAATTTGTGAATTCACAACATAATTGATGAAAATGCAAAGGATATTTCCTAAATGATATCAGGCTCTCCAATGGTGTTGATGAAAATGCAAAGGATTTTTCCTAAATGATATCAAGCTCTCTAACGATCACTAGGTCTCTGGGCTCGAAGCACAACACTTAATGGTGACCACGATAAGCACCATGATGCCATGCATGGATTAGATGATATGTGTAATACTCCCCCATGTGACATCTCCATCATCGTATTTTCCCTTATCGACCTTTGTAACTAAGTGACCTTGAGGGATTGCCTTAGGCAAGTGGACTACCTACATCTTTGAACAAGTTTGAATTGTTCGAGTTATGATTTATGGATGAACCGGATGGCTATCATGTCTAATCTTTTCCAATATCAAGGAAAATCCTTTTTATCTAGGCTATCCTTGAGAATTGAACTAATTCCAAAGGGTTTTGACTATGAGAAGTTGATGTAAGGGTCACTTGAGTCATACTGGTCCAATCTCTGGGTACACTAAACCACTACATTAACACTAGAAGGCAACCTTATAAATGAACTCATATCCACGGTTTTTTAATAGAGGGGTTTGGTGGTGAGCTTAAGGTGTCAAACCCGAATTGGCTGAAACAGAGGGGATTTATGCCTTCTTGAAGTGGTGGAGAGGCCATGAGCCACCTATGAGCGTGCCCTCGGAGATAATGAAGAAACTTTGTCATGCCATAGATATTCATCATAGTCAATTTCTCAAGAAATTTAAGGTCTACATTGAGTTATATACTTATATATGATGCCAATGAAATATTTATTATTTATTAATTGACATCCTTCCTTATATATGATACTTCATTCAATATTGATTTTATTTGTTGATCAATTGATCTCTCTTTTATATGTTGCATAAGTCTATTTCATCCAATACATCTATTGATCTCTCTTATATACTTTGCATAAGTTGTCATTTGGTATAGGCATCACGATTGAGGGCAAAGTGTAAAGATAGAAATAAAGGGAAAACCATATAGAACATGAAATATTGTTTCATTTTGATCATTGTGAAGTGAAGGTAGATTTTTACTTTAACCATATATCCATTATATTTCATCCTCTTCTATACTTGCTTGTTTAAGAAGGACCTATTACCCTCCAACGATAAGCAAAATATTGAGTAATTGTTGAAGTAAGGAAATAAAGAAAGAAATAGGACTCCTTACCAACTAGTAGTGTTGACATCAAATGTTTTTCTCTGTCATAATGCATGCACATAAATATACTGTCTATGCACCTTTGGGAACTCACATGAATGCCTCTTTTCAAACCCCTTTTCTCGTTATCTCAAGTTCTTTTAATCCTCTAATTTTTCCCATATTTATTCCCCTATTTAATAAAGGGTAATGACACCCATCCAAACCTTCCCTTACCAAACACCAAATCACTTTTATCTATCTCCATATAAAGTATGTATTTTCTTTGCTCGCAACACCAAGCCAAACCTTTATGCACAAATATGTATTCGTCCAAGTCAGACAGCTACAAAGCTCTTGCAACCCTTGCAACCCAATCATGTCTCCACTTGTTTGATGACTTCTCCACCACTTGTTCGATGAACATGACGATCCAAGAAAGGAATGTCCAAGATGTGTGGTCTTCAAAGAGGATACCCACATTATTTTTCCACATATTGTGCTCACGTGTCATTGAATGGGAGGAGACAGTGTCCCTAAAGCCCAGCGTCATCACAAATAATCATAACAAATGATATTGGCATTGATATACATTAATGACTTTAGGTGGTATATAGGAAGATAAAACATTGATGAAGCACCTAATGCCTTGCCACCACTATTTGGTATATTTGACTACTTAGAATTCATGCATGGAAGTCTCTCCGTCCTCAGAGTCCCCTTATGTCCCATGTTTGAACCCCACTATTTATTGTCCTAGTGTTTTGTAAATGTTGTACATCCTTTTCTATTCTAGACATTATTTTCATACATAACTCAAATCCACATCACAAATATTGCATTATAACAAATTACCTTTTTTACGGCATTCATTTTCACTAATTCGGACAACTGCTAGTATATATCATCTTTGTAATAAATGGGGTCTCTCATCAAGGATGCATGCAACAATAGTGGGTCCATATGCCAATTTATCTCACTTAATGTCCTACTAGCATAAATTACAATCCATTAATTAAGTCCTTAATGTTAACATAACCTTTAAAAGCAACCTTACTCGTAAAGTCATCCTAGGCCTCTAAACTACTACAACATATATAATAATCCCTGAATAGTATCAATGTAACTTAAATCGATACAAAAAAAGGGAACCATGTGTCAGATCGACTAAGTGCAACTGATGCAGAAGCCAACATATGCCCATTAAGAAGAACATAAGTGTGCCAACTAATACACCAATCAAGTGTAGGAAAATGTGATTTTGAGAGTCAACATGTGCTACTCTATGGTTGACTTTCTCTTGCATAAATTCATATGAGGATATCTAATATCCAAAAGTGACCTCAAATCATAATTTATAACTAACATACATTGTTTTCAGTAAGTGCCAATAATGCTCCCCAACTCCATGATGGCTATCTCATGTACTCCAAACTACTACATCCTTTACACATACTTACAAATTGATCTCCTAACACCAACCTCCATCATCATGGAGGTCAAAATGTATATTTAGTCACATTAAAATAGCTTAGTCACCATCCATGTGAGTATCCAAATTTTCCAAACCATCAAGAATATAATGTCCCCAGTAATCAAGTAAGACTTGTACTTAAAACCTATGAACTAATCCATATGTTCAATTAGTTCAAACCATGTAAATTTGAAACCCCTAATGATCATAGTAGGAAGAAGTACCATCAATACAAGGCATTGGACATATAAACTTGAAGTAGAAGTCTTTAACTCCATAGTGTAATATGAGCAAAACTGCTAATACATAATTATTATGCATTGATCATATAATCCCTATTGTATCACCTTAGTCATCTCAATTATGTCACCAAAACCTAAGCCATTGGATTCAAAAAGCACCATAACCATATGTGTAGACAAGAAGTACCATCCCATAAAAAGAACTCCACAACTAAATTGAATCAAAGCGCATGAACTGCACAACATCGACCACTATAAAAACCATTGTTGTATGATTGCATTGAATTATCAGTCCAAGGCTCCCTCTTCCACCAACATATAAACTTTTGATTTATAACTTTGCTTGGATATTCCAATGCTCAATGATAATATGGTTGCTTTGTGTTCTCCACTATGTTTTTTCATAGTAATATGCAACACTTGTGGGAAAATAAAACACACAATATGAGAATCTACTCATACATACTCACATACAAATAATGTACCCTCGGAAAAACCATATTTGGGGAAAACTCTAGCAAAATGTGAAGTATGAACCTTGTCTTATTACAATATTTTTACATGTCACCAAGAGGGTCTTGGTGGAGAAAGAAGCAATTATTGTCATATTGGAGATTGTAATCTCTTTCTTCATTTGCATTGCTAGTATGAGTCCATCTACTACTTCTCTACTTTGCAACAATGTCCTTTGGTGCAAATAGCTCAAGTTTGGAAATCATGCTCTTATTTTGAATTCAAACCCCTTCTCCATTTCTTCTCCCTGTACTTATCTTCCATTGAATCTCTTAATTTCGTTATGGTGCCATTTGTTGGTGGCAAGGGTGGAAAAATTGTAGAAAACTCTATAGGTGAATCACAATATTCCCTTTGTCTAGTGACTATGCTATATCTTTTCTTAGTGACTAGGAATGTTGCGGTGGGTGATTTTGTCAAACAAGAGTCCTTCTTCCCCAAGCATAGGTTCTGAGTAAAGTATACAAGCTTCCTTTTCTTAGTGGCTACACCATCGCCTTTGCTCTATGATCAAAGGGTTTTGGTACCATCCATGATGTCAAGTATTATCCTTCCTTTCATGTCAAGCATGGCCTATCAAGTAAAATAGCTAGTTTATGTGGTAGCTAAGTTTTCTGACTAAGATTTCAACATTTTCACTATGCATAAAAAATTTGGTTAAAAAAACTAACATGTTATTTTTTCTCTCATTTCTACTTCTTGATAACGAGATTTTCCTATTCCCCAGGTTTTCTCAATTGGGTTTCCACCGATTCTTTCTTGATGGAACAAGTCAATCACTAAAATGTAACAAGCTTTTTTGTTTGACTAGGTTACATTGAGTGTGTTTTCAAAAGGCCAACTATTGGATTAAAAAACAACTCTTCTTAGAACTTTCGGATGTTAATTAAAATGAGACCCTAACATATTTATTTTATTTCATTAGGGTTTTTATCCATTTCTGAACATGCATCCCTATTTTGGGAGGTTTTTCCAAAAATGATTCTCTATTTTTCTTTTTTTTCCCAATTACAATTCATCCAATTTCTATACGATATATTTACTTACTTGAAAAAGGACAATTTTTTTCTAGAAACTATGTAAAATCCTTCAAAATTTGAATAGTTTTAGAAGACTATCATAAAGCACGTACAATAAATGTTTTAAGAAGTTATTAGTAAGAATCCAAGCCCAAAAGAATTTGCAGGCCTACCTCCTTCAGGTTCTATCTTATTTTATGTTCACTCAGCCAATGCCTAATTTATCTGACTGTGCCAACCCCAGACTTAGCACAATCACATAACACTTATGCACTCTTGTGAATGACCAATTCCTCCCTCTTGCTTGAATGTATTAACACTTTTGATGCATCCTCTTTATCTAGTGGGCACACATTTCCTTTACCTTCTCTAATGCATCATGGAATCCATGCCAAGTCTAAAGTGTACCCAAGTTCCACCCATCTAAATTCAACCATGCATGACGATGCCTCTGCACCCTTCATTGAATTATCCTTCGAATGTTTATGTCCAATAGTGTCACTGCATCCTTCTTTGAATCATCCATTGATTGCCTATGTCCAACAATGCCAAATTCCCTTTAGTGACTCATATACCAAATGTTTGCATCCAATGGTGGCATTCTCGATGTGCCATACACATAGTGGAGGTGTTCTTAGCAAGTGTGTACCAAATGGATGTGCATATGATGGATGTGTGCCCAACAATATGTCTTGTGGTTGCATCTTGTTGATGCTTGCGATAGAAGGCACTCATGCCATCTGTCGCAACCCCTAAGTCATAGAGTGTCCAACCACTTGCATTTAGATGTTACCCATGTGCCCAAGTTTATAAAATCTAGTCATGTTATTTTTCCGATTTATCTATCATGCATTGTGCACAATTTCACATAAAATGGTGTCATTTGTGTAACCCACACTTTGTCTTCCTTCACCAAGCTTCTCTTTGTGCATCCAACCATAGTGAAAACTAGTAAAGTCTACGCTGCGTCCAATCTTTGTGCAAGGGAACACGACAAGTCTGAAGTGTGCCTTGCCAACATGCAGGGGTTCCCAAAGCCAACTCATTGAGGCACTAACCTCCTATTTTGTCCATCCATGTTGGTCAACAACCACTGAGGTGATCATGAAACAAAGGTACTCGAATCCATTCAAGGCTAAGGCCTTACATCCTCCCCCACTTAAATTCATTTTATTCCTTGTAAACATATCTAAGAACATGTTGTTCTCCATGTTTAATTTTTAGTCTCATACATCCATCCATAGTCAACTCCTACAACCACTCTACAATGTCATTGCTAGAATCAATGTGCAATTGCTCACTATCAAATATTCCTTTGAATGAAGTACCTTTGCTTGAACTTTGTCAACACTGCCTCTTGGATGTCTATGTCATTTGTTTCCTTATACCATAGTTGAACCCTAAATGTTCAAAAACAATTGTGACTTCCTCCTATTGTTGCAACAAATCAACTATTGATGTATGGTTTCCTCCTATTACAACTGTAACCTTATCTCCACTAAGAAGGTCAGCCATATGTTTAAGTGTTGCACTCTCCAAACCTAACAATACCTCAACAATTGGAAAAATTTGTAATTCTTTTGTACAATGGATCCTCTCAAGTCTTCAATTGAGTGGGTAGATAATCAAACCGTTGTGCCCAACCCATTAGAATGCACTTCTTCATGCCCAAAATAGTCTTTTCCTTCTACAATTCAAGCATCCTATACAACTCTTCTAAAAATAGAAAGGTCTTCAACCCTTCCTCAAATTATTGTGTTACCTACTACAACTTAATTTTTTTTTCTAAGGCACATTTATACATATGCATTAAGCTCCACTGCTTCCTCCTAGGTGGTGTGCCACCTTACAATTTATCAATGGAAAATGGATACTAAGGCCATTGCCAACAACTATGTCAATAGTCTATTGAGAATCCTCCAAGTCATCAAGATTAGTTGAAAGATGTCCCTACCTATATCTCAGGTACATTAAGTGAGGCACATTCAAACCAATGTTGTCCTTTCTTTCTTCCAACAATATTTAGATTTTCATGTCATCTTGCTAGTTTAATTGTCCAATTGTGCTTAAAGAGGGTTCAACCTCTACATTGGTCCTTACATACCAGGGTTGATGCTCCTCAACTTTGTCATCTTGTTACGCTGTCAAGTTCATCCCATGTAGGTTAAATGTTTCATTAGATTCCTTGGTTAACCCATGTGTGATGGCCACCCACCTATTCCACCAATTCAAAATGGTTCCACATCTTGGCCATTTTACTACACTTTTTTAGGTCTCGAACTTCTGATATATTTTTGGAAATGGACATAGGCCACAAAATATTTGATTGCATGACCTTCCAAACTCATAGATCATGTTACAATCCATAAATTATATAAATGGAGTTTGTATGCAAATTTGTACACTCAAGAAGTTGACATATATTGAACCAGCCTCCTCGGACCCCACATTCTTTTTGCATTTCCTAGGGTTAGCGTTTTGTATCTTTAGGGGGTTTGCATCCTAAGGAATCACAATTTATGTTTAAAGTCACTTTTGGCCTCTTGTAATGTCTTCTTGTGAATGATCATAGTCGACACATCCCTCTTAAGATATAATCTACCACCATTGTAGCTAGTTTGTATTGCTCTTGCAGTTTACGAACTTTTTCCATTTCATTCATTAATATAATTTGGGTTTTACTATACATTGCACTCTCTACAATATCTTTGTGTGTGTGTTTTTTATTTTATACTTATACCTTCATTTCATTCTCTATATAATCCATATTAGTGGTATTAGAGCAATATTCTCTTTGTTGTTTCATGGTGCAAGTCCCTAATGAGATCTAGGTATTGGAAGTTAGGTATCAAACTAATTGAGTGCGGGGAAAGCCACTATCACTAGCCCAAGCAACCTCACATGCTAGAATAAAATAGAGATGATGGAACAATATATCCTATTAATTTATTGCTCAAGGAATCCCTCACATAATAGAGGAATGACATGATCGATAATTTCATCCAAATCCTTCGATGTCTACCAACGGTGGTGGAGACACCTTCAACCAACAACCATTTCAGAGGTGTGACACCATTCAAGGTAAAAGATTTGAGACTCCTTTATTTGAAAGATAAATAGATGCATATGATTTGGACAAATGATTAAATATGCTAGATGGTTATTACTTTGTTAAAAAAATTATATCGAAAAGATCACCTTCGCGCTCCCTAAATCCCCCCCCATGCCAAATATTAGTAGGAGGTTACTTAGAGAGACATAAAATACATGAATATACATGGAATACCCCACTTGGCTGGATTTTTTCAATGCCCTCAAGAAATAATTATACGTGAATTATACCCTATTGAAAACTATGACAACTAGTACATGAGATGGACAACTTTGTGCTAGGAGAGAGACTAGACAATGTCATAGTTCACTAATATCTTCCATGCATTTTGCTCAAACATGGGTATCATATACGATGTATGAAACTTGGTCCTGAAGTACCACATCATCCTACATAGGTATATCCTAATAGGGATGGATTCTTTCACATCTCCTCATTAAGAGTTGTTTTATCAATATGCCATTAAAATTGAGAAAAAATTTAAGCTGAAGAATAAACGATATTTTGGGATTGCAAATCAACCATAATGGAAGCAACCTAATCCGTGAGAAAATGTGGACCTAACTCATTGAACAAAGGATAGAGAAAGGATAGTCAACATCACATCAACCAATCCAATCTACAAGAAAAGAAGGGTAACATGAATTCAAATAAAGACACTGGAAAGTGGTTGGAGTTCCACAAAACCCCTTGGCCCAACACTAATGAATGTCACTCGAAGTATTCATTATTAGCCATGACAAAATCCTCAAAGTCGGAACTTGGCTTGGAATTTGACTCAAAACTAGATAAGGGAGAGGGTATTGTTGACACAAAACCTAGTGCTAACATCACAACTGTAAATATCCACCCATAAGAGCTAGTAGAGTTGAATGAAGGTGAGTCTCTTCCATTCATGCATGTGGGAAGAGGGATTTTTGCTACATTTCAATGTTGACAATGGTATCAAGAAGATCCTAATCTTGGTCAAGTTCATCAAGCGACTACAACAACCGACAACATCATGCACCCAGTTGTACACCATTGGTTGGTTGAGATGAGTGCAAGACATACACGTTAGCCAACAAAGTCACATGGATTATAACATCAAGTCCTTCAGAGATGAGGTACCATGTGATGTTTCTCTACTTGAAGTTTGTGATGTACTTTTAGGATAACGCTATAAATGGACATGCCATGCTTTTAATGAGTCTAGGCCCCATAACATCATTGTTACTTTAATAGTTCAACCCTATACGATACAAGTGGTAGTTCCAACTACTACATTTTCTTTGATCTCAACAAAACATTGCAGGAAGGTCATATCTCATACAGTCAAATTTGTCCCCTTCATGATTCGGTCAAAAGGTGAAGGGAAGATCGTTGCAGCCGCCACAAATTTTGCATGGGGTCCCTTTACATAAAAAAATAAGGTGGATATGATAGGGGATGAATATAGAGATATATCTTCACTTTTACTACAAGGGTGCCCCTACATTGCTAGGTAAAGCATTCAATTGTTTTGATAAGTATAGCTTGTCTTCCTAATGGCCTAGTATACAAACAATATCTTCTCAAGAATGAAGAAATCAAATGTTAGATTGATGAGGTCATCCAAAAGGGACACATTTGACCAAGCTCATCACCTTGTGGGAGCCCAATTGTGTTGGTGCAAAATAAGCATGGGATGTGGATGCTATGTATTGATTATATAACTTTGAAGAAAATCACAGTCAAGAACTAATATATAATCCCTCAAATTGAAAATATTCTTGATTATCTCAAGGGTGCTAATTTTTTCGGTAAGATTGATCTTAATTCATGCTACCACCAAGTACCCATTGAGAAAATTGATGTATGGAAGACAACCTTCAAGTATAAAAAAATCCTTTTCTAACACCACTCGATATACTAGGAAGGCTTTGAATAAATTCCTTGGAAGGGTTGTTGATTTCTTGCAGGGAGGAACCCATAAGAGGCCAAGAGTGGTGAAGCCTCTTAGAAATCTTCCCACCAAAGTAACATATGCACTCTTTCATCCCAAGTCATAGGTTTAGCCCACGATTGTGAAAGATGAGACATCCTCAACTCTTGTCCCTACATATTCGTTCCTCCATGACTGGACGGACTTTGTGATAGCACAAGGACTAGGCTCAATGAAAGAAAATTTGAAGGCATATAACGTAATCCCTTGATGTGGCCAAAGATGAGGCCTTGATTATAACCATTGAGGATGATAATTTATCCTAGATCTAATTTGTAGGTTTCTAGAGTACCAATGAGGAATGAAGTTGTCTTATTAGCCTAGTTCCATTTTTTAGGTTCCCAAAGTGCCCCAAGTTCAGGTTAATAGGTCCAGCCAACACCCAACACTCCTGCTCATATATATCTTCAGGCAGATAAAACATTTGCTCCAACATCCACAACACTAAATACAACATTGATTAGCATATGTGTAGGTTCGAGAAGAGCCAGTGAAGATCCTCCACATCCACCCCCTATCCCTAGCTAATTTCAAGGGGATGTGGGAGACCATCAAGACAAGGTAATGGCAGAAGTTGGTGAGTAGTTAATCCTTGTATACATTCCAAGTAGCCCCCCTCGCCCATTATTGCCCTTGGATATTTTTTTCCCTCATGGCATGAATCGAGTATATTGCACAAAACCTTGGCCATTGTTAAGTGACGTTGCAGATCCATTGAGAGCATACAAACATGCCCCCATTCCTTTATGAGGCCACCCATGAGTGAGTCCTTAGGCTTCATCAACCAACACAACAATAATTAGAAGTAGAGGCCCAAGCATTTGACTAATTCAACCCATCCATTACCAGTGGCTAGCCACTCAATTGGATCCCACCTTCACATTAGACTACTCAAGGGGTGGAACTACAATAGTGGTTGACTACTAACCTAACCCATATGGTGAAGCTCATTGTTGGAAAGGTTGAGCACCACATTTATCGAGACAAGAATGAATAAGAAGCATTACAATTTCCCAACTTGTAGTTGGAAATCTACCTTGTAGAGGTTGAGGAAGAGAGACATTAGGAACAATAAGCTTGTTAAAATGAAGAACATGAAGTAGATTTTGTCTAACTATGGTTGGAGGCGTTGTGGATAGAATTGCATGCCCACAAAACTCAGTTTCCTGAGGAAGTTTGTACTGCCCAACCTAACTAGAGCTTGGAGTTCCTACGTTTGTCATCGCAATAGCTTTATGCTAGAATGAGGGAATTTAAAGCTTAGTGCATGCAACATAGTTGCAAGGGAGTAGGCAATAGAAGTAACTCATGGAGTGCTTTACCCCTTCAGTTTCAAAGTTGAACGCAACAAGGTAACACCTGCACACAACCATAGTGAAAAGCCAATGTAATTTCATCGTTGTGCAGGACTAGATGGGGATGTTGGAATGAAGGATAAAACTAGTGGAAGAGTTGCATGAGAGGATCAAAAATCCGAATGTGGATCCTTAGTCCATCAATAATCCTCTTGAGAAATAGGAAAAGTATGCAAAGATCCAGGATGTGGATGATAAACTAGATCCTCTACATGAAGCCATAGTTATAAACAAGAAGGACCTTCGAGAGTTTTTCCCTAATGCCCAATCTACTTATTTGGCACTTCACCAAATCATTGCTTTTGTAGATGAAAAACGGATGACTTTGGAGTAGACAAAACCATCCCATCCAGACTGTGATAAGGTACATGCATTCATCATGGGTGCCTCTATCCTTTTGTGCAAATGGAAATAATAAGTAGAGCAGTTCCAGTCTTTTCATGATAGGGATATGTAGGTCATCACGAAGTTGGACCTATGTTTGAAGGATCAACATAGCAAGAGGGTTGGCTCCAGGGTGAGTCAACGATTTTATTTGGCACTTGTTGGCCCTTTTTGCTTTTAGAACAACGTCATGGAAGATGTAATAGAGGATAGAGAAACAAAAGCACATGGGGATTAGCATCAGAGATGTAGAAAAGGCATAAAGTGAATGTGGTACAAGTTAGTTCCAACTATTATGAAGATGGAATGCAATTAATGCACTGACCCAGGTAAATGATCGACTTGGTTGTCTTTATCCCTTTTGTAAGCGTTTTTGACAGGGTCAATGTTAGCAACTTGTTTTGTCTAAAGGCCCATGGAGGTCAAGGGTAAAAGGTTTTGTTCATTCTTTTGGGATTTTTTCTATGGTTATCATTATTGTTCTCTATTAAGGAAGTTAAATAAATCTACTTTGATACAATCAAACTTAACTTGGGTATGTTCTGAAGGAAATGAATAAATGAAATATTTAGGTCCCCTCTCTAAACTATTGTGTATAATCTATGTGAATGGTAAATGTAGTTTACCGGTTTTATATGGATTTGAGGAATCTTTGATGCAATGGTCTCTATTTTGCAACTATTGTTTATTATTTTCTTTCTTATATCAACAATGGCTAGATGTTAAATATGTTACATGATTCTAGCTGCACCACTTACTAGGATTTTCCCCATCTTTCCATGGTCTTGGTTGTGCTTTAGGTGAAACCTTCTTCCCTTCTGGAGGATTGTAAATGCCATTGCATCTAGACTGGAGCAGCCCTTTGTTGTCCCTTGCCTAAGAACCCTGGTCTCAACTTGTCACAAACAAGAATTACCTCTTTTACTTGGTTAAAATTTATTTTTTCTTCCATGTCATCCTCGCCCTTTATCTTTTTTTTTAACAAAAATTGGAAAACATATAATATTATAAAGGTTGTGCACAACCATCCATTACAGAGAAAAGGAGCATCCTGGATTCTATTGTTGTTTGAGAGGAGAAGACTAAAACATGGACTAACTTTAATTTACAAAAAATCCCGGTGTGCTTCCTAGAATTCACCATATTGTAGGAGGGATATACCCTTACGTACTGCTGGCTTAACAAAACACAAAAAAACATTTAAGAAACCTGAAAAAAGACATTGCATCTACTCCTTCTTTCCTAGAAATCCATAAACCGATTGCAGGACTGAAGTTTCTTCCATCATACATACGCATTAACCGGGGACTCTTAGTAGTGCCTGCATTGATTCATCTTTTCCATTTTGAGAATTTCCTCCTTTAGGGTATCAACTGAGCCCATGATCTCTCTTAAATTCCCTTCCAGATCGTCAATCCTGGAGTCTTGGCAGGAAAGTTGCTTCGAGATGTATCTTATGTTTGCAACAATTTATATGTTCACCTGAACACCTTTACAGACAACATCAAAGACCCTGTGCAAATGGGTTTTCAAGTATTCCATGCTACCCTTCATATAAGCAAAAACATCCGACAAATCCGCCATTGTTCATGCTTTGATTCCTGAGAAGAACTAATGTTTCCTAAGACTGGGTTCCAAAAGGGGAGAGCATTGAACATCTCACAAATTCCCTGCTTTTCCATACTGCCTTCCGGAAACACTCTCTCCGTCGTAAGCTCGATTGAATGAATGAGAAGAGGACTCAATACAATCTCCCTATTGAATTGCATGTTTGTTGATCCTTTATTATCATTTGTGTGGGATTGTCCTTTGAGTTATGAGGGGACAACCGTTTTGAATGCGCCTGCAGAATTTGAGCGTTCTAGATGAAGGGATCTGAGCCCTTCATGCACTCTCCCATGCGTCCCCCGTCGTGTAGAATATGAGGGCAACACCATAGTTTTAAACACACACCTAACCTTCGATTTGTGGTGTCTTAGGGACATGAAACTTGGGGGTTAAGGAACACATTTGACCACCTTTTCTCCACTTGCATATGTGACAATCCCTTGAGCATTCCTTGTTCCTTGGTTTGCTAGCTTGTCAACAAAGCCGTTGTTTTCTCTCATTATGTGGAAGAAAGAGATTTCTAAAGGCTTGATGACATGGGTTAGTATTTCATATATCCTCTTGCATCCGGAGGTTCCATTTTCATACCAAAACCTTATCTTCTGAATAACATGCTTGGAGTCTCCAAAAACCAGTAGCTTTGGAATGTTTAGAGTCGAGATTAGTTCAAGACCGAGAAGAAGAGCCAACCATTAAGCCTCATTGTTAGGTTTGTATCCCAATCCCCAAGCAAAGGAATTGACTATTATTCCTCCTGGATAAAAAATTATCCCACCCACACCTGCCTCCCCTGATCCTCACCCTTTATCTAATATATAAATCTTATTACCATTTTTAAAAGTTTTAAAATTCTACTATTATATTTTTCTGCCATTTGTTTTAGTTACTTAGAATTTATTTCATCTTCTATGACATCTTTTATCTCTTTATTATGTAAATATCTTGTTACCCATTATTAGAATTTATTTCATCTTCTACATCTTTTGTCTCTTTATTCTGTAAATATCTAATTACCCATTATTGAAATTCCACCATATGTTTGTGCAATTTGTTCCATGTTATAATTATGTCACCTGTGACTTTTTTTGTTAAGGACATATTTTTGCCTTTTGATTGGAGATATAAAATTAGGAATGCCAATGCACATTGCAACTATATAGTTGAATTTTGACTTAAGAGATAACACATTCATAATATGTTGGAACGTAAATGTGAAGTACATATCTAATGCAACTTAGAAGTAGATGGAATAAATAGACCATTGTAGATGGATTAGCCAAAGACAAGTTAGATGTTCTTTAAATGAATGAAGGAAGATGCTTGTTCTCTAAATGAACATAGGAGATCATTATGGTTTTATGTTAAACTTGTTTAATTTTGTTATAAATTTAGTTATCAAATTTATGAGGAATGCTTTTTTAATTTTTTTTTTTGTAAATTCTATCCTAGTTGCATCAAGAGGAGTGATGTGCTTTACAATTCAGTACGGGGGAGATGCTGCCACATACGTAACAAAACACTACATTACAAAAAAAATAAAAAAATACATGTTGACTCATAAAATAAAAAAAAAATTATGAATTTGTTTTTTGAAAATCCACATCAACCTATAAAATAAAATATTAAAACTTAAACCTGAATCTATTAAGCAAGAGAGGTAATTTCTTGAGCTTAAAAATGTTTGATAAATCAAGTTTAAGATTGATCTATGCTGTATTAAGCAAATAAATTTATTTCCATATATATATATATATTATTATAGTTAAAGAAAAACTTAAATTTAACATTTACCAGTGAAACCAATTGCAAAAAAATTGCTTTGAATAGTTTTTGAGTTCAAGAAAATCTTAGTGGAGACCTAGTGGCCCATAGCATTGGTTGGCAATAGGTGAAAAAAGTTGCTAAGAAATTGATCTCAACATTTATAGGTGAAAAAAGTTGCAAAAAATTGGCTTCAATGTTTAGTCGAGTTCAAGGAGAACTTAATGGACAATTGGTTGGAGACGTAACATGCTATGACATTTGTTGAAAAATTTAACAATACAAAAGAAAGAAAGTTGCATGACTTAGCTTTGTATTATTTTAATGGTAATGTTATTATAATTTTGTTTTTATGAAATGATAATATTTATTATAATTTAGTTGTCAAATTGGGAGTGAGGATAACCATCATTGATTGCTATTTTTAAAAGCAAATTGCATCATTGTTATTAAAGAAAAACCATGTCCATCTTCTTTGGAATTTAACCTGTAATCTCTAAAAAAGTAACACATGTTCTTAACCATTAAACCTACTCAACTCTATATTTAAATAAGATAACAATCACACAATGTTTTTTATTAATGATTAAAATTAAAGTTGTGAATGTAAAATGACATTTTTCCGAGCCTTTTATAAAAATAAATAAATGAATTTAATTAAAAAATAGAATAAATAAATGAATACACTTATAAAAAGACAAGTGGCCCATTTTCAAGCGCCGGCTCAGGTTCGTATATCCGTGAACTGAACTTCCTTTCACGGCAGAATCAGGCAGCCGTAAAGAAAGTCTAGAAAAACCCTCGGTCCCCGTGTTCTGTATGCTGGAAGAAAACCCCATAATCTTCCATAGACACATCTAAGGGAGGAAAATCCTCAAAAGTTATAAAGTCGCAACTGTCCAGATCTTCAAGAACTGTATCCCAAAATGGCGGGCCCGAAATCTCTTGGCCTTCAATGCCGGATTCAGATTTCGAACAGGAGGAAGAGAACGCTGCGTTATGTTCCGAAGGTAGCCGGAATTCTTCCGTGGCGAACTTGGCTGCGGCGGCTTGAATTTGCGGCGGAGATAGAGAAGAGGCATACGAGAATTCCGAACAGGAGGAAGAGAACGCTGCGTTATCTTCGGAAGGTAGCTGGAATTCTTCTGTTGCGAACTTGGCTGCGGCGGCTTGAATTTGCGGCGGAGATAGAGAAGAGGCGTAGGACATTTCCGGTAGGGAGTAGGGAAAATTGAACTTGGCCTTGGATCCTCTCAGACAATAGACGGCAAAGTCGTAGGCGCGGGCAGCCTTTTCCGGTGTATCGTAGGAGCCCAGCCAAATTCTGCCCTTGCCCTTGGAATTGGGCATTCGAATTTCCGACACCCATTTCCCCCATTTTCTCATTCGAATTCCCTTGAACTGCCGCGACTTCCGTGAGCGGTTTTCAGGTCTGCTGTGGCCGTTCTGTTTTGAGGAAGGTTTGGCCATGTCGGGTTATTGCTAAGGTTTCGGGAATCGGGCTCAGAGCGTGGACCTGAAGTTACAGGTCTTGAAAACCAGGTATTGTGATGGTTAGAGGATTTGAACTCGGGACGCATAGAGGTGAAAACCAGGTATTGTGATGGTTAGAGGATTTGAACTCGGGACGCATAGAGGTGACACTACATCAGGGCAACTTGCAAGTGTATCTGTAAAACAGTAAAGGCTGGGAGTTTTTGTTGCAGAGCAGCAAATACCTATATAGAGAAACAAGGCTGGGAGTTTTTGTTGCAGAGCAGCAAATAGGGCAATATATAGAAAATATTATATTAGCAATTTAGCACACGCGGAATTACATTTGAATTGGGCAGATAATGACATCCCTGAATGTTGAGAGCATCAGTTCATTCTAGAAATTTCTTTTACTTTCATCTTAGTTGGTAGACCTTTCGTTGAAAGAGACCAAATTTGATTTAGTTCATCTTAGTTGGCAGACCTTTCGTAGAAAGAGACCAAATTTAATTCGACTTTTATGCGAACGCAACTGAATCCCTAATGCGTCATCGATGACGTCTGTATTAACTGGTAGTGTAGGCTTAGGACAGCTTCAGTCTCAAGACGCCACTTTCAATCTGTAAACTCTCCACATGTCAATTTGATTATAATATCCCTATCCACTGTTACAAGAAATAATTAATAATGTTTTATTTAAGATTTAAATACATTTTTTCTACACAAAAATTCCTACCTTACTAATCAAATATCAAAATGGTTATTCATATCGTGGATTATTAAAAAAATAAGGAGGTTGCTAAGCAAGAAGTGAGTGACGATAGAACATAGGCCCAGCTTGTCATTCCTAAGATACGTCAATCTCCTTCTCCTAGATTTCCTAGATTTCTATGGAAGTAGAAGAAAATTACAAATGTCTTTAATAACTTAATTGGATGGCACTTTCCTCGTTAGGTTAGGAATATATTATTATTATATAAAATATTTTATAGAATTTTTAAAGTTTATTAATTCTATTTTATGATTGGTTAAAAGCTATGAAATAATAAATTATTTTGATATGAAATTGTTTAAGCAAAATATTAATTTAATTTTTTTTCCTACTTTGATATGTGGTCTTTCTACAAAAGATTTCATTAATAATAAATTATATTTGTACCTTGTGTTATTGATAATAAGTACACAAGTGTCCCTTCTTATTATTACATGTCCTCTCATTCTTTAAATGCAATGTACTTTAGCTTCTATATACCTTAAATGCTTGATCAATTTGAAGGGTGAATCTTAATTTCAATTGGAAGGGCATTTATTCTTGGAGCCTTCAAAGATGAAGGGCAATATGAATAATTGTACTTTTAATTAATAAGTACAAATTGATTAATTTGAACACACTAATTTGACATATTTGTAACTTATTTTTACAATTAAGTGAAATAAGAGCTATTATATTGTATGTTTCCAAGTTGGAGCAAACTTCATTATACAAAAAAACTACTTAGACTATGCAATAACCATGTTGGGGCATCCGCATGATCTTATGTATATCTTATGCATACTGGGGGACATTGTAACTAGATATAGTCTTAAAAAAACTAGAGCTATGAGATAATTACTTATTGTTAGCTATGTACAAAAAGAAGCCACTAAGCAAAACTAGGGTATAACAAACCTACAACCAAAAAATACATATAAAACCAACCAAAAACTTAATTCAAATAAGAGAGAAGGAAACCATCCAAGCCTCAGAGATGTAAGAATGATGGGAATTTGGGCACCTAAGCAAAAATAATACACAACTCAGAAAACATTAAAAAAAATCCTACATATCAAGCAGGTTAACAACGCTAGCATTACTGGGGCTATGGCTTCAAATTCTGTTGTTCAACAATTGACGTGACAACATACATGTATGGTATGGAGGGGCAATGGAATCAAGCCTAAGTAAACCAGATCCTTGCAATTCGCTGGATGTGTCAGTCTTGACAAGCTGCCTTTTAAATTGAACTAGAACACATAAAGGAAGTTTGTTGATGAATGCATGTGAGAATGCTCTAGGTGTGAGTAATTAAGAGCTCGAGGCTCTAAAATTTGTTATGTTTTATACCAATCCAAGATTCGGCAAATCAACAGTCATTACCAGGAGGTTTACGTTATTTAATGAAAACAATTAATGTATCTACCTCTATGTCGAAACCGTTTTCCATGCTGATGCGGGCCACTACCCTCCTTATTGTCTTACCAAAAGGCATGAGAATGAGGAAGAAGACGTAAAATTATGGACTTCACCTTCAAAGAGTGCTTTGCAATCACATTGGTAAGGAGTGATAAGAAGATCGCAACAATCCAACGAGTCAAATCTTAGTTGATAGTGTCAATTAAAGGCTTATATGGTAATTTTAATATAAGACTTACTTATAGTTGTCTATTACTCTTTGCATCTTGACACATTTGATATTTTATGGTTGTCTTCATGCCTTGACCCAATTGATATTATAAGGTGAGGATGTGCATGCATAATAATCATTAGTTATGACTATGAGATGATGATTTAAAGAGAAGAGGATGTAAAGGCATGCAATTTTTATATGTATTTTGGTGGTGTAATGCCTTCATTGGCATTATAAATTTTAATGTAATTAAACACAAATTTTGTGACTAAACAACAAATAATCAAAGTGTAACCATAAAAACATATAAGCAAAATATAAGCATTTGGCAATAGCATCAAATAACTCAGAATTTTTAAAACTTCATTGGTGATTCACACAACATAAATTAACATCCTAAATCATGTAGCAATAGCATCATGTGAAAATTTTACAACAACATATAAACGATTTAAAATCACAACAAAAATACCTCGTTATAAGAATGGTGACGGAGTCCAAACTGAGCAAGCTTCCTTCTTCATCTCGAGTTGCTTCTATCTTCATTTCCCAAAAGCGGGACCACGGTTTTACCTCCCAGCCAACTAGGGTCCTAGCCGGCTCCCTAGCCCCAGGAAACCATTTGAACGGTCCCATCCAAATGGCCTCCTGGCCCTCCGTGCCCGAGACCCCCAGAGAACAGAACAGTGATGCACCAGTAGGTTATGTATCAAATCTTCCAAGAGTTCTCAAACTCTTCCAACTCTTCAAAACTTCTCATACCCCAAAATACCAAAATTCTCCATCCGAGAATACTCTCACCAAATAATCTTCAAGAGCAAAAGAACCTCCCTCCTTCCACTCTCAAGTCTCATATTTATATCCAAAAATCCTCATCCATCAATAAATTCCCATAAATAATAGTCATCAATCAATAAATTCATTTTCTCCAAATAAATATAAATTTGATTTAAATAATTAAAATATTAATAAACATGGATGCAAAGTCTCACTTGTCATGCTTCCATATTAATGCAACTATGACAACCAATTTCTAAAAATTTGTGCAAATCCTATCTGTCCATTTATTTATATTATCCTTTCATTCATAAGTCAAATAAGATATTTTCATATACTATATTATATTATGACATATTTTATATTATATGTATATAATTATATATGTTATTTAATAATCCAATCTATTTATATAAATCTAAATCATTTTAAACAAGTCAACAAACTCATACTTTCAACACACAAGTAATGCTTTCATCAATTCGTCAACCAAGTTACTAATAGATAATATAATCATATTAATTTATTCATCGATCGACCAATCATAGTTATGTAATCACGAATTGACGTATGCATGGCCAGTGCACACGTCTTAAGCGTGCGTACTAATAATCACATTTAATGCTCCTAATAAATCATTATTACATTCTCTCAAACAACATATAGAAGAACAATTAAACACTGCATCATTCATCATTCACAATCATTCATACGGAAACAATAAGACAAAATTAGATAAACATAATGGTAAAATCATACATATAATCATGATGGTTAATAACAATCAAGAACACCATCCAATCCATCATTGGTACCATCCATCACATCAGTAATCCAGCCCCTAAATCACCACTACTTTCGTCTCCCGACCTCACCATCCCGTCCTCTACTGCAATATACTGTGGCGTCGACTGCACGACCTAACCACATATAGAACCCGTAAGCGGAAGTGTCGATTGACCACATCGACCAAGCTTCCCCAGCAGGCATCCGCTAGTCATCATCACACGTCTAGGGGAGTGCGCTACACAAACCTCCCATGACTCCAGGTTTCGGGGGATAAACGGTGGGAAATTCCTCCACCCCCCCTAATAGTACTAGGGTCAACACCCTACATCAACCATACTGTGCCATCACTGTTCTAAGGGGTCCCGTCATTGAAAAACCACTTTGGGAAAGTTACAATTCCTGTCAAAACTCACACTCACCAACAATTCATAGAAATATTTGAATTCAGAACGAAATAGCATGAAATTTTATATAACATCATTACACTCATGATGTTCAATACATCTCGTGCCCCTTGGCAATATAGGAATCTGCCTATCTCATAGCCAATCAACATGTGTAGTAGTTCATCATTAACATGAAACATATATATAGCCATACCCAACTCTTTCAATTGTTAATCCATATCACTAATACAACATTTACAAATAATCATGTAAGTACTTTTGCAAACAACTAAATTAGCATTCCACATATGGATAAATTCTATATTCAATTTGCGTGTTCAATACAAAGTAACATATCCATTGCCATTGATAAATTAAACAGTAAATTCCTTTCCATACCAACTCAAGGGAGTCCACATGTCCACATAACAATCATTTTAATCAATCTATCTTCGTCAAATAGATAATAAGCAAATACAATGCTGACCTAATTCACATTAGAGTTTTCAATTAATGACTATCAATATATGGGGCACTACAGGTGGCGAGCGATAAGGACAAATGTGGTGACAAACCACAAATGTTTGGAAAGACGGAGGGAGATTGCATCATGATTATGCCACCCATCAAATTGAAGACTATTCCCGAGCCAAAAGTTGTTTTTATTTTGTTTTATTAATAACCATTGTTGTGCTTTGGTCTAAATGTTTTTTCGAACTCATTGTTTCTCGATATCGTGTTCCCAATGCCTCCTCTCTATATCAATGCATAAATTGATCTGTACAAGGTTTGTGATCCTAATTGCGTGCAATTGAGTGTTGTTTAGAGTTGTCGCGAGTTCGTGACATTCATGCAAGAAATAGAGTCTTGCAGAGGAGGACTCATCAAACTGACCATTTGAATTTCATTTTGAAGAAAAACAAGTGGGCATTGGTAGCCAAGTTCACATAGGTAGTAGGCGTAATGTTTTGGGCTCATTCCGAGCCTAGTAGTAGACTAGTGGTGGTTCTTTGTTGTCACAGCTATAATCGATGACACATTGTCACACCTTAGATCGCTGACACATTGTCACAACTTAGATCGCAGCCCCAATCCGAGTCACATCCTTGTGGCCAGTGCCTCATAGCCGTCAGTCATCACTCGCCATATTACACGACTGAGCAGTGAGTGTGTGGCGTGAGTGAGTGAGTGATTATAATTTATGATATTTCCAATATTTTGAATGATGAGTCAAACTTTATATCATAGGAATTTCAACATACGGGAAATTTTATATGGGTAGGTAATTTGAAATATTGTATGGATAGGTAATTTGAAATATTCCCCTTCTTTTGAAATGTTCATATAAATTATGTCCTTCTTAATTGGAAGGGTAAAATTTAGATTTTAATTTTTTTTTGAAAGGCAATTTTAACTTTTCTAGGAAGGGCTAGAACCTTTTAGAAGAGTTGGGAAGAGTTCAAATTTGAATGCTGATTATGCATCTAATAATTACTAAATTTTAAAACTTAAAAACTAAAACTAATTTTTTTAATTAATATCTAAAAAAGTATCAATATATCATTACAACAAGCCATTATTAAAAATAAAAAACTAATTTTAAAATTTAAAACAACTAAAACTAAAAAAACTAGCAAATAATATTAATTTTAAAAAATATTAAAAAAACCTAAAACCTAAAACTATGCTAATTATTAATTTTAAAAAATATTAAAAAAACCTAAAAACTAAAAACTTATTTGTAAAGCTTAAAAAAATAAAAAAATTAATAAGCAATTATTAATTATTAAAAATAAAAAACTTTAAAAACTATACAAAAGATTAAAAACTAAACCTTAATTTTTTTTAATATAATATCATCATTAATTATACAAAATAATTTACATAATATTATACATCAATTATATAAAAGAATTAATTTTACAAAATATAACATAATCTTATTTATACAAAATATAATATAATCTTATGGTAAGGACTAGCTTCCTTTATAACTATTACTCTTGTTATTTTATGTTCTTTTTCTTAAATTACAAAATATACCGTGTTTAAAATTTATGTTATTGAGTCATAAATACACCTGGACCAACAAAAGGCTAGGTCCGGGTCACATTGTTGCCCTCCTTGATAGATTTCTAGTCCAATCCTCTTTCTTGACCTTTGGTTTAATGGCCTCTTCCAACATCCTCCCCATTTACACCTCTGATCATAAGCCCATCCTTCTAGAGCTCTACCTGGAAAAAAACCTTGGACCCATCCCCTTCAGATTCAGCCCGATGTGGATCCATCATGAAGGGTTCCGGGAGGTGGTCTCTGAGGCCTGGAACCGCCGAATCCATGGATACCCCTTCTTTGTTTGGGAAGAAAAACTAAGAGGTCTCAAAAAAGAGTTGAAAGCCTGGGCTAAATCCCTGAAAACCCCCTCCTCCATTAGGAAAGAGGCTCAAGAGGCCCTTGAGACCTTTCAATTGTCCACGGAGGATTCTGATTCGACCCAAGAGTTATTACACAAAGAAGAAATGCTTCAAAAAGACTACCATAAATTTTGCAGGGTGGAAGAAGAGTACCGGAGGCAGAAGTCTAGAAGTCTTTGGCTGCAAGCTGGAGACAAGAATATAAAATATTTCCATAAGCAAGCATTTCAAAGCAGTAAAGGAAATCCATTCTCAGGGTGCCTTGGTCAAAGAATTTGAAGAAATTAAGAGAGCTACCCACTCCTTCAAGGATCCTTTCTCGGCTCCGGAAGAGAATCTCATGATGTAAACTCCTACCCTCTCAATCTTATCCCTCAGCTTGTCCAAGACGTAGATAATCTACTTCTAACTTCCCCGATCAGTCTGAAAGAACTAAAAAAATCCCTAGACTGCATGGAACCAGATAAGGCCCCTGGCCCTGACGGATTCACTGCAAGATTCTTCTTGATCTGTTGGACTACCATTAAAGATGACCTGCTTAGTATGGTAAGAAAATCTCAGAGATGCTTCAAGCTAGGTGGTAGCACCAACTCGGCCTTCCTTGCCCTCATCCCGAAAGAAAAAGGAGCCAACAACTTCAGCAGATTCCGGCCCATCTCTCTTTGCAACACCGGATATAAACTAATCAGCAAAATCATAGCCATCCGCCTGAAGAAAATTATGCCGGCAATCATCCCAGAGAACCAAGGAGGTTTCATTAAAGGGCGGAATATTCTTGACAATATAGTGCTAGTTCAAGAAGCAATTCATCAAAGCTGTCATCGAAAAGAAAAAGACATGGTGATTAAGCTAGATTTGGCGAACGCTTTTGACAGGGTGAGACATGAATTTCTGTTCACTGTTATGGAGAAGCTCGGTTTCTCACCCGCTTTCATAGGCTGGGTGAAAGCCTGTATAGCCTCTCCTTGGATTGTCCCTCTAGTTAATGGTCGCTCAACAGACTTCTTCCAAGCCTCGAGAGGGCTAAGACAAGGCTGTCCCCTGTCTCCTCTTCTCTATGCCATCCAAGATTCTGTTCTCAACTTCCAATTGGACCACTGCCAACAAATCCGTTCTCTTTTAGGCCTCAGGAGTGTTCACAACGTCAAAGACATCAATCATGCCCAGTTCGCTGATGACACATTGCTACTTGGAGGAGAAAGCATTATCTTAGCAAGGTCCTTCAAAAGGGAGCTGAAATTTTACAAGGAGGTCTTGGGCAGTAAGATCAACTCTCAGAAAAACATGATTTATGGGTGGAACTGCTCCATTAGGGAGATGGCGGACATTGCAAGGCTCTTAGAAATGGAAGGATCTTTGTCTTGGGAGTCTTTTAAATATCTTGGGATCCCTATCTTCAAATCCATCCCTAGAGTTGCTCATTGGATGACTCTGCTAGACAAGCTGAAAATTAGAATTCAGGCTTGGGGAGCAAGTTGGCTAAACATAGCTGGAAAGGTGACTCTTCTGAAATCTATTCTCACTAGTCTCCCAATTTACCAGAATTTGATCCTTCTAGCCCCAAAAAATTTCATCAGCAAAGTTGAAGAGCTTTTGAGGAGATTTCTGTGGGAAGGTGGGAAAAACAACACAAGGAGACTTCATTTAGTAAGCTGGGACAAAATTAAGAATCCGTTCTCTGAAGGAGGCCTTCAAATTCGAGACATAGCAACTCAAAACCTTGCTTTGGGATCCAAACTCCTCTAGAATCTTGTTTCTGGAAAGGCCAACTGGAGCAAGAGGGTGCTTTGGAAATAATACTTTCATGGGAATTGCAAAAGATGTTTGGACCAGCCCCCAAGAATCATAAAAGGATCTCCAATCTTTAAGCTTTGCCTCACTACCATGGAGCACTTCAAATCTAATCTTTACTGGATTCCTGGCAATGGGGAAAATATAAGAATCTGGGAAGATGCGATCCTTGAGGAACAACCCCTAGGACAAAAGGAAGAGCTAGCAAATATTAGACATTGGCTTCAGCAAAGAAATATTCTTACATTGGGGGACATTTCCTCCTGGACAGAGGATGCTGAGAAAAGATGGGACTGTTGGAATCTTGGAGATGTTCCAGAAATCCTTATTGAGGAAGCCGACACATTGATTGAGCTGCTTCAAGGGAAAGATCCATTAAAAGCCTCTTCAAAGGACAAAAGAGGGTGGGGCTCTGCCTCTGGCTCATACACGGCAGTAGAAGGCTATAAATATATCCAGGCTATCCCCTATGCTCCTCCTAATCCATCCCATTGGAAATTTGTGTGGTCCTATGCTTCTATTCCCAAGATCAACTACTTCTGTTGGACCTTAGCCCACAAAAGCGTCCTTACCAGTGATAACTTAAGAAGGAGAGGGATGGAAGGCCCCTCAAGATGTCCTCTGTGCATTGCTGAAGAAGAGAGTGCTGATCATTTGCTCCTTAGTTGCCCATTTGCGCGTGAAGTTTGGAAGGATGTCCTAAAGATAGACCAGGACAGAATTGTTATGCCTGAAACTATCCCAGATATGCTAAAATCTTGGGCTTCCAGATCTCTGTTTTGCCTCACCAAAAAAGATCTCCTCAAAGCAAGATAGATGTGGCTCCCTAAATTCACCTTCTAGAAACTATGGCTTGAGAGGAACAACAGGATCTTCAGGGAAGAGAGCTGCAATCCGCCCATAATAGCAACTAAAGTCAGGGATCTTTTGGGAGAGGCCTTAGAAGCCAAATCCACACTCAACAACGCTAGAAATCTGGACAGCGAAGAAGATTAGTGGCTTAAAGAGTTGGTTCCTAATCATAATGCTAGAATCACTTCCACCAAAGCTCCTGCTTCCGATTGGGAAATTCGATTCGAAGAACAGGAATTCATTAAGTGGAGGTCGACCCTGGATGACCATTGCCTCTTCTTTGATGGGGCCTCAAAAGGAAACCCAGGAGCGGCTGGTGGCGAAGGAGTGCTCCTGAGCCCTGGAGGCTCTGTAGTCCTGGGCTTTGCCTGGGGTCTGGGTCATGATACCAACAATAGAGCGGAGGCTCTAGCGCTGTGGGAGGGTCTTATTTTAGCTCTCAGCAAGAATATCCTCTCCCTCACAGTCTTTGGGGACTCCCGGTTAATTATTCAAGCAATGAATTCGAATTGTAACCCCTCTCAGCTTCATCTTTCTTCCATTCTCAAGAAAATCAAGCTTGTGCTCTGTAAGTTTCAAAAAATAAGATCCTTTCACATTCTGAGAAATCTTAATTCAATGGCTTATTTGGAAGCCAATAACGGTACTCTCCTGAGTAGGAGCTACTTGTCAATTAATGGAGTTGAAACTCTTTGCAATATTCCCTAGTTTGGGAGGCGTTTCTCTTCGACCGGTCAATAATAGTTCATCTCTTGTCTCTGCGACTGCAGATGCAAAAAAAAATAAGAATCATTTCTCTTCCCGGATTCTTTGTGAAGCTCATTATGGATTGGCATCTGAAACATTTGCTGAGCTCCTGTCAGGTTTTAGTGCATTTAGACTTGTCAGTCCCTCTCGTCAGAATCACCAAAGATCCCGTGACATTCAGCATCTCAAGACTATTATTTCCACATTGAGCCTCTCACCAAAGCAACTTGGAATTTTCAAGTCAATAAGACGCATGGATTTGGTTGGGATTTTCAAGAGAAAGGGTTTGTTACTTCCCTCCAGCCAAGGCTCCCCTTGTCTAAGTTCCACTCCAGGTCATGCTTTGGAGGATCGCCTTGCAGAACTCCAAATGAAGGTGGACAAGCTTAAAAACAAGCCCGTGAACACGCTTCACTCATTCATCATTTGCACAAATTCCAGGTCAAATCTGAAGAGAACCAAGAGGCATTTAGCCTTCTCTTATTACCTCTCTTTTATAGTCTCAATCTTCCTCTTTGTTCTGGCTACATTTGTAAGTCTTCATGATAGATTGATAGCACATTGGGTAGATAATCCCGCTCTCTGCATTACCTGTCAGCAGACTAGCAATAATTGTAAACAAAAGATCGACTTCTGGTGTGCAAAAGTACTCGGCAGCTTCTTTGCCGATCTATAATTCCAAATCTTAACCATTGCTGTCTAAAAAAAACATTTATGTTATTGAGTGAATTCAATTTAATATCTTCACACATCATAAAAATTGCTAAAATTAGGATATTAGATGTGATCATTGCATACACTGCATATTACTCTTGTTATTTTATGTTCTTTTTCTTAAATTAAAAAATGTGTTGTGTTTAACATTTATGTTATTGAATGAATTAAATTTAATATATTCACACATCATAAAAAAAATGCTAAAATTAGGATATTACATGTGATCACTGCATACACTGCATGAGGTACATAAGCTAATGTTTGTTTTATACTTGTTTTGTCCTTTGTATGTCTGGGATACACTGTGACAAACTAAAAATTATTTGGTAGCTTTTCTTTTTGGTCCTCCAAAAGTTGCACCAGTTGTAGGTGTTGGAATATCCAACAATACTGAGAGGGGAGGTGAATCAATATTGCTTTCTTTTTCCTTTTATTAAAACAATTAGTATAAGACACACAAGAATCAAACAAGTAAGACACAAGATTTTATCGTGGAAACCTCAAAGAGCAAACCAAAAACTCAAACTCATTAATAAGATGAATTTTTACAAAATTGTTTATTTGCTGCTACAGAAAGGATGCAACCACACCCTAGTTTTTTCCTATTGCTACAGACAAGGATGTTACAACACCCCAGATCTTCTGCCTGTTGCTACAGACAAGGATGCAATGACACCCTCTTCTCCAGCTACTATTGGATGGAGACTACGACCCCCTGCAGGCTTCTTTCCTGCCCTAGCACCACCCTTCCACCCTTGTCTGACTTCTTCAGATAATCCAAAACATCCTTTCTTCAGTCCTGGAACTTCATTGGTCTCGGCCTGTTCTTGCCGCTACTTCAACTAGGACACCGAAGACACTGCATTCCATTTCATTATCTTGTTTATATATTAACCATTGCGTCTTTTCAGAATGGACTCATGTTGTTTCTATCATCGTGTCTCTTCAAATCAGATAGTTAATCTTTTATTTGTAATTCTCTATATTTCAGTTTTAATTAATTAATTAAACCTCTTGATCATCCTCAATCCTGAGTTCTCCTTCCCTCTCGATTCTGCGGGCTTCATCCACCTCCAAGCTGCGGGATTCCTTCTTCTCTGATCATTGGCTTCCTCTATTCATGCCCAAGGGCTTTCTCAAATCCTCTACGGTCTTCCTGCGGGCTTCTTCACATGGGCTTACCTTCTACGTGCATCTTTAGCCCCTTCTGGGAATTCCTAGGCTCCTGTGGGCTTAACCCTAGCCCCCGTGGGCATCTTTAGTCCTCTTTGGGCTTACCTTTATCAACACTTAGCCCCCTTTTTTATCCTTAAAATGCATAACAATGTTTTTCTCTTGTTTTTGGTAGATAAAAAACTCGCACATGTGAGCACTAGGAAGAGATCTGACTCCATGACTAGATATCCAGTTCATCAAGGAAAAACCCCATGCCCTTTGATGAATTTATCATCATCAAGACAATCTTTGGCGGGCATTTCTAAATGCCTTATCAACCTATATTTGATCATCAAAACACACTTCTTCCCATTTTGGCAGACTTCTATTTCACACGTGTGAACACCAGATGGAGGCCTGAAGTCATGAACATATGGAAAACTTACCAAAAAATGGATCCATGAAATTTGATGAATTTATTTGCACAAGGACAGTCCTTGGCGGGCATTTACAAATGACCTCTCAAATTCCCGTTCTTAACACAGCCAATTTTCTTATGTTTCTCAATATGCGAAATAGTATTTTTCTTACTTTTGGCAGATTGATATCTTCCTCCCCAGAGGCATTTTGGGAGAAATGAGACCATGGTCATGTGCACTAATCAACAATAGCATGAAACTTTCATTTTATTTTTCTCATCATCCTATGAGACATGGAAGGCATTTCCCTGAGGCCACTTTGGCAGTTTTGCATAGTAAATCAAGCTCATAGGTACTTTTGGCAGATCCATATCTTCCTCCTCAGAGATTCTTTGGACGATCCAAGACCATGGTTGGATGAAACAACCAACATAATAGAGCCTAAAACTTTCATATTATTTTTCTCATCATCCTATGAGATGTGGCGGGAATTTCCCTAAGGCCACTTAGGCAGATTTTACCATTAATTTCATACTTAGACAATTTGTCCAAAACCTAAAGTGGATTTTTCATTTCACCAAAAACCTAAACTAATGCCACTAGATGATGTATTACACCTCATTGAGCACACCTATGCTGATTTCACTCCCAAACTCATCTTCATTTTCCCTATGCAGGCATTTTACTGAACTTTGGTGTAAGATTGCCTGAAACCCTGTTTTGGCAGATCCATATCTTCTTCCTCAAGCACTATCAAGTCAATGTGAGAACATGGTCAGGTAGAAAAAATACACACCTACAGGATGCCCATATGGTGCAGGAATTTTCTTCAACCCACAAATTATGGCGGGCATTTCCTTAGAGAAATTTTGACTAATTTGACCAAAAAGCCTTCTTTTGGGAGACCCGTATCTTCTTCTTCAAGGATTTTTTCTGAGAACTGGCGCCATGGTCAGATATATATTTCAACAAAATAGATAGATATTTCAACAAAATATGGGATGGCAAGTCTGGAAAGCATTTTCTTCTTCTTATGAATTATGGTGGGCATTTTCATAAGGTAGCTACTTTGGGGCAATTTTTCATCATACCTTTACAAACTACTATCAGAATGACATCATGAGACATTAGGACACCAACATGTGTCTTTCCAACCTCATCACTCATGCCATATCAACACTTATTTTATCATTAATGACCTCCTTTGACATCAATGACAACCATACTCAACAGTAGGCTTGGTTGGCAGGGATGGAATTTAACGAATGATTTCATCCTTTAAGTTTCAGCATCTGAACATGCTATCACAAGAGTTTTAGTCTAGGAAGATACTGCTTGCCAAGAGCATGTCATCTACTACGTCATTCAAACCATATCTATCCCACCACTACATTATCCCGACGAAGAGGAAATGGCATTAGCTGTCATTTTCTCGGTTCATAAACTACGCCATTACATTCTTATGAGTTGAACTATAGTTGTGGTAGATTCCAACCCCATGGCCTATCTCTTGAGTTGCTGCCTCATCCAAGTTTTCATTGCCAAATGGATACTTATCCTTCAAGAGTATGATCTTAAATTCGCCACACCCAAAAGAACCAAAGCCTTGACCTTGGCCCAACTCATGATAGACCTCCCATATTTTTCTAAATCGCCTCCGATCATGATCACTTTTCCTGATGAAAATTTGTTTACCATTTCCTCGGATGACCAATGGTATGGAGACATCCTAATTTATTTGCGCACGTATAAATTTAGATCTCACCTCAGTTGCAATGATTGACGTTGCATTCACCATCAAGATTCTTGACACCTCCTTATTGGTGATGTCCTTTATCGACATGGAATTGACACCATTTTACGTCGATACCTTACACACGATGATGCTGAGCAGGTCTTGAATGCATGCCATAACAAAGCCTATGGTGGCCACCTTTCAGGTATGGCCACTGCCCATAAATTTATTTGCACTAGTTATTTTTGGCCAGCTCTCTTTACTGATTGCATTATGGTAGTCAAACAATGTCGCAACTTCAAACTCTTTGCCCCAAAGGCTAGAACCCCTCCTGCGCCACTCCACCCTATTGTCACTATGGGTCCTTTCTGCAAATGGTCTATTGATTTCATGGAGTGTCAACCCCCCTAAGATGGTGGCCATAAGTACATCATCGTGGTTGTTTATTATTTAACCAAATGGGCTAAATCCATGCCCACATTTAATTTCCAGGATGAGACAACAGCACACTTTTTCTTTAACCATGTCATTACTCGTTTTGGGGTCTCTCGCCAACTCATATCTGACCACGGAAATAATTTTGAGGACGTCGTCTTGAAGGAGTTATCTACCTTGTTGAAATTTGAGCGTCAATATTCCTCTTTGTACTACTTGTTGGGAAACAACCAGGTTGGGGCTATCAATAAGATCATCAAAACCATGATCCAATGCACGGTTTCATCGACAACGCAAGTATATGGTCTCCTAACCTTTCCTTGGCAGCATGGGTGTTATATTCCCCTTCACACAAGTTGATCCACCTCGATGAAGTGTACATTGGTGCTGCTACCAATAACCAGGTTGAGTATGATGTCGTGACCAATCTCTTAACCACTACCCTCCAGGTATGCGATCCTTTCCTTTTTAGAAAATTTATGCGTATTAAACAATTGGTTAGACATTTCAAATTCATTACATTCATGCATGTCCCTTGAAATCAAAATAGTGTTGCAGATCAAATGGCTAATGAATTTCTAGAGTGGCAAATCAATCATTGCATCTAGGAATCGAATCATTCCCATGCATTTTTCATATCATCTGCTTCTACTTGTCCCCATGCCCATGAAATTGGAGGGTAGCTCCATAACCTACTGACTTGTCATCAAATTCATCATCGGTTCTCTACTCCCCTAAAAGAGATACAAGTTATGGCTGAGTTCCTCCTCTTAGGTAATGCCCACCCCAACAGGTATACCATCCCAATTTTTATATAGGTCATTCACCTAGAATATCTTATGCATAGCCCTGTTTTTTCCCATTTATGCATGTAGGACCTCCCTCTATTTGAGTAAGTGGCCCAACCCATCCACCATTGCATTCACCCTTGCTCGGTAGAGCCTACCTTACATGGGTGACCATTTTAGTACCCCCTACATTTGGCGCCCATGTCATTTGAATCCCCATAGGATTGATATTCCCGGTAGTTTGACATCTAGAAATGAATCCACATGCATTCCTTCACATTGTCACTCATTGGCCAATCCCTGAAAATGGACTCCCGACATGGAATTTATCTTAAGCTCTTTTATGAATCCTCAAAGAATGAAAAGATCGTCGTGCAAAATTTCTTCCTTTCATGCTTGTTAAATTATTTGAAAGGGAATCCATTCGCTATGCTTGTTACCCCTTTTTCGTACTAGATGGACTAATTATGAAAAGGAATACTCTAACTCCTTTGGATAGAAGTGTAATGTCCCCATTTTGACCCCCTTTGCATTAAATTGTAAATGATGTAAATATTGTAATTTAATCATGGTGAGGAGCTCAAGGCAGGGGCCCCACCATTGATTTAGTGTTTTATGTATCGGTAATTAAAAATAGATGCCTATGGTTCTTGTGCTAGATAGGCACAATGTAAATAAGACATCATGTAAATACGAATTTTAATGAAAATACCCACAACTAGCTATGCAATGCAACAAAGAGATGGGGGCATGATTCTACAAGGAATAGGGAGGGAAATTATTCAAACCCTTGAGCCAATGGTGTTAATCCATGTGTCAATGAGAAAACCCATAAACTACCAACTACCCATTTTGGGTTATGGACCCAATCATTTAATTCTTCCAGAAATTGGTTGAAGTAGTTAATGCCTTGGGAATGAAGAGGTATGGCAGCCAATTTCGTGCATGGGCAAGCCACCAACCTGGGAAATCGTATTTTGTCTCCTTGGGCAAGAAAACACCCACGAAATGGTGCCCAAAGCCATTCTGAATAGTCAATCTTTCCTCTCTCACGCAGTCTGAACTATTGGGTCTTTCCCCATCACGTTTTTCACCATTTTTCCTGCATTTTCCATGCTTGGGAGTCGTTTTTGCATTATACAGCAACTGGGAGAGAAGGGCCACGATTTGGGGACTGTGATGGAGGTCGTTTTTTCCCCAAAATGCCCATGGACATTTTTCTGAAAACGATCTCTGCTCTCCAAGGTTGTTCCCCAATTGCCATTTCATTTTTGGGCTTGCCCACGTTTTTTCTGAATTGGTAGAAACCTCCTCTTTGGGCATCCCACTGAAGAAACGTTTTTCCTCATGCCCAGCCATTGTGGTTTTGCTGTTATGTGCATCCCTGTTTTGGTTTGAATTTGGGAGCAAGAAACTTGGGGTGGTAGTGGACAGAATTGGCTTGATAAACCTAGTGGGGGAAGATAACCTCTCAAGAAGATCAAGAGGGCTTTAGCTACTCTTCTATGCACACCCTGAGAGCACTAGATGGGGAAGGTATGGCTTGAGGGACTGTACAACAGTGAAAATAATACTTCCTTGTGCTGGGTGTGTAGGTATTGTGGGTGCCAAGCTAGATAGATCTTGTAAGGTTACCCCTGGCTCTGTGCTTGAGCTCACTAGCTTAACCACTCTTCCTTTCCATTTCCTAGCAGCCTGATAAACCGAATTGTAGATTGGCTTGGCTCATCTTGGTGTATGCTTGGTTATGTGTGAGTTTGCTGTTCCCTGATTCCTTGTAGAGATCATGACCAGCTCGGGGGTGGTAGTTGCATCAAGAGGTTGATAAGCACAACTGGCCTATGGTTGGGTGGAACGTTGCAGATGCATAGCTGGTTGCTTGGGACTACTTTGTTAAGATAAGTATTCTCTATTATAAATTCTGAAATGTCTTGATTTAATGGCTGTCACAGAAATGTTGAATGTATGTTAGATATTAAACATGGTTTTTAAATTCCGCTGTGTTTCTATAACATGCACATGTATATGTCTTTTTATCAATGAGTTTTTACTCAATGTTTATGGGGCTAGATGCCCGGTTCTAGCATCACGTCCTCTCTATCATGCTAGTATGATGGGAGGGGACATTGCAAGAAGAGCTCTCCATTGCATACTTTTATGCTTTTTCAGGTTTTGGGGACTAACTTACGAAAAATACCACTCACAGAGTCTTCTTTGTGTCTTCAAACTCTATAAAAATGAAAACACCAACGATCATTTTTCGTCTTGGGCTCGATAAAATCCACAAGACAGTGTCATCTCAAGCACACTTATATCCCTTCTTTGAGCTCATTAAACCATAAAGAAGGCCCAAATGGTGCCTTTCGGTGCCCCTGCAAATCACATATAGTCTCGTAATATGGAAACATCTCTAGTATGGTATCCTTTGTTCATAGTATTATGTGATGTGTCATACTTGGAGTCTCCCCTAATATCACCTATCAGTCCCCCTCTCTAAGTATCCCACATTGTAGTCATAGTCCTTGGGATACCAGCTATGATCCCATCCCCTAAGATCAGCTTCATATGTTGTGTCATCCTTGGAGTCTCCCCTGATATCACCCATTAGTCCCCCTCTCTAAGTATCCCACATTGTAGTCATAGTCCTTGGGATACTAGCTATGATCCCCTCCCCTAAGATCAGTTTCATATGTTCCCAAGTCAATCCTGTCATCATACTCTGAACAAAGGAGGTTTGAGTCTCATACTCCTAGCAATGTCTTAGTCCCATGTCCAGTTCTATCACATCTTGGTTGTATACCTCGTGCTCTAACTAATAACTCATGAGTACCTTAGAAGTTACAGGTCTCCCTTTGTCGATGCCAATACATCTATTCCAGAGGATAGACCTAGAGGTCCCTGTACCTTCACCTCATCACCATCAGTGGTGACTCCCTACGAACCACCTAAGGGGAGTCATTAGTGCCCCTTAGAATGGTTGTTTCTCACGTGCTTGACACCAACTACATCATTGCACCAATGATATTCATATAGGGTTTTGGCTCTTTCATAATTTGGTCGAAGAACCCATATGTCCCTTAACTCTATCATATTGGTGAGTCTCTTTGGAACCCTTCCAGTATTTTTTTCCCGAGGATATCTGGACTGTGTTGGCGACAGTGTTTGGAAGGAATCCATTCGTATGATTCCTAGTGTATCCAGTTCCATATACAATCCATTGTACCTCCCAGATTCAGACTCGCAGTTGCTTGAGTCCTTGCAATTGGTGGACAACATTAGATCCAACAGAGCATAAGTTCTTATGATACCACATTCATGATGGATTCCATTGTTCCCAATTTCATTTGTCCAGATCATCCATGGTTGGACCATGATTACATTCCAGTTATGATGTACACAATAGATAGTCATGTATAGCTTAAGTCCCTTTTAGGCCTCATTATTATTTGTATATCTTGAGGCATTGATACGAGCATGGGTATGCCCACATCTTTTATATATTTGAGATTGTATGTACCTCATCCCCTATTGAGGATTTGTATTTGCAGTTATAGCCCTTGCAGTTCATACGAAGTGCTTGGTTCACTCTTTGAAACAGTCTATGTTATCCACCACTGTCCGATTCACTACCCTGGAAAAGAGAGATCTTATGATGTTTATTGTCCATACGATGAGCTCTCTCCCTCACACATCAAGGAGAAATCCGTTAACACCCAAAAATCACACAGCTTGCTCATTCCCTATCTACATCATCCATTTATCCCTTTTTCCCATATTTCACCTTCACTAACCCAAAATACTAAGGTTTGGGACCAAATTGGCTTAAAATTGATTACTTCCCTTTCCAAAATAGGGAAATGTGGCTTAATTCCCTCCAAAAAGAAGAAAATACCCCAAATTATGGATAAATCCCCTTGAAAAATATAAAAAGAAAGTAGAAAAAGGGAAAAAATATTCAAAAAATAAAAAAGGGAAAACCCTAAACTGCCACACAAAACCAAGAGACAATACCATGGTTTTCCCAATACCACAAGCAAAAAACCTAGGGCAATTATTGTTATAAATAAGTGGTGAAGGCCCCCAATTTAGAAGAACAATTTTTCCATTTGTTATTTTTCCGAAAATCTACCAAGATCTTCATTGAAACCCTGAGCCACCATTTGTGTTCAAGTTTCCCTCCCGTTTGACGTTGGCACCTTGTGAGTATTTGGTGGAGAACCAACAGAGACTTCGAAGACCAGGAGCATTCACTTTTGCACGGCTTCAAGGGCCCATTTGCATCCATTATTCCGAGGTGAATTCTTGTTGTAAAACCATTTTTTACTCAATAAAAAGAAAATATTATTTCCTTTTTCATTTTGTTTATGAAAGAGAAAAATGATTATCTTAGATATGTTGTTTCTACATTTTCTTTACGTAGCTTAAATTTATATTACCATTCATCATAGGGTTTTACTGTGGTAAATTCATTTGTTGTTTACTATTATTTATTGTTTTTACTGAGTCCATGCACCTCCCATTCGAGCAGTTACTAAGACTTCCATAAGTCTTAGCAGGTGCTTTTTAACACTAGCTAGTGTGAAAACACTAGCTACAACGGTTGTTTGTCTACATTTGGAGAAACGTGGTGGAAGATCACTAAAGGATCATTGATAATAAAAAAAGGAGACATGATAGGTATGTTGTATTTATTCCCTCATAATACTAATTCTTCTATCTCTGTAGCTTCCACAGAAACAAATACAATATTGTGGCATCATAGGCTTGGCCACATGAGTGAGAAGGGGATGCATATTCTCCACTCAAGGAAGTTGCTGCTAGATATGAAGCATGTAAGTTTGGAATTCTGTGAGAACTATGTTTATGGAAAACAAAAGAGAGTCATATTTCTCAGAGTTGGGAAGCAAAAGAAGAGTGAAAAGTTAGAGCTTGTCCATACAGATGTATGGGGACCGACTAAGGTAAAATCTCTTAGTGGCTCTCATTATTATGTTACTTTTATTGATGATGCAACTATAAAAACTTGGGTTTCTTGCATTCGACACAAATCTAATGTTTTTGTTACTTTTAAGAAATGGCAAGCTTTGGTTGAGAATGAGACAGTAAAAAGGTTAAAGTGTCTTAGATCTGAAAATGGAGGTGAATACTGTGGGAAGTAGTTTGATAGTTACTGCTCATACCATGGGATTCATAGAGAGAGGACTATTCCAAGAACACCACAAGAAAATGCTCTGTCAGAAAGGATGAACAGAACAATCATGGAGCGTGCAAGGTGTATGAGATTACATGCAAGGTTGCCCTTATAGTTTTGGGTAGATGTTGTAGATATTGTTTTTTACTTAATAAATAGAGGGCCTTCAGGTACTTTGGATGGTAGGATTCTAGAGGAGGCATGGACATGTAAAAAAGGTAAACTATTCATTTCCATAACTTTGGTTGTGAATCATTTGTCCATATTGATAAAGAAAATAAAACAAAGATTGAGGCTAAATCCAAGAAATGTACCTTTATTGGATGTCGGGTTGATGATTTTGGTTATCGCTTATGGAATTATGAAAATAACAAAATCCTTAGGAGTATATATGTGGTATTCAATGAAAATGTCATGTATAAATATCAGTTGCAGGGAAATAAATAGGAAAATGAAATCATAGAGTACACAGTGCTTGATGAAATCAAGGAAAATGAAGTTCCAAAGGTGCTGGAAAATCAAGAACAACAATAGGTACCTCAAACTCCTGCAAGTGATAGAATATCTACTAGGTCAAGTAGACCCCTTGAATGATACTCTCCTTCACTGTATTATTTATTCACGACCGACTCTGGTGAAACATAATGTTATGAAGAAGCAATGTAGGAGGAAACTAGAAATAAGTGGAAGCAATGCATGAATGAGGAGATGGACTCATTGGTAAGAAACCAAACTTGGGATTTGGTTCAGTATACTGCAGGTAAAAGAACATTACAGAATAAATGGGTTTACAAGTTGAAGGAAGAAGATGGAGGAAAGAAGCAATACAAGGCTAGACTTGTTGTAAAGGGGTTTGCACAAAAGAAAGGTATATAATTTGATGAAATATTTTCTCCCATTATTAAAATGAATTCAATTAGAACTATTTTAAGTCTAGTGGAGGTAGAATATTTGCATATTGAACAGTTAGATGTAAAAACAACCTTTCTCCATGGGTATTTGGAGGAAGATATTTATATGTAGAATCCACATGGGTATGAGGTTAAAGGGAAGGATAATTTAGTATGCAAGTTGAAGAAGAGCTTGTATGGCCTGAAGTAAGCTCCAAGGCAATGGTATTTAAAATTTTACAGGTTTATGACAAAACAAGGTTATAGTAGATGTCATTTTGACCACTGTGTTTATTTCAAGAAGCTAGATAATGGAAGATATATTATCTTGTTATTATATGTGGATGACATGCTTGTTGTAGAGTCTAACATGAAGGATATATATGTTCTCAAAAGGAAATTAGCTAATTCATTTGTGATGAAGGATTTGGGTGTTGCAAAGCAAATCCTTGGTATGAAAATAACAAGAAATGAGAAAAATCACAAATTGACACTCGCTCAGGATGAGTACATAGAAAAGGTGTTGGAGAGGTTTAGAATGTAAGATGCAAAACCAGTTGGTACACCTTTGTCCAACCATTTCAAACTATGTAAGGATATGTGTCCCAATACACAGGAGGAAATATAATACATGTCCAAGGTCCCTTATTCATCAACAGTTGGAAGTTTGATGTATGCGATGGTGTGCACAAGAGCAGATATTTCACATGCAGTGGGAGTTGTGAGAAAGTATATGAACAATCTAGGTAAAGAACATTGGAAGGAAGTAAAGTGGGTTCTTAGGTATTTTAGAGGTAATTTTACTCATGCATTATGTTTTGTAGGTTCAAACATTGCTCTATAGGGATACATTGATGCAGATATGGTAGGTGATAGATATAGAAAGAGGAGAACCACAGGGTATGTCTTTACTGTAGGTGGAACAACAGTAAGTTGGATTTCGAAACTGCAAAAGGTTGTTGCACTTTCAATAAATGAAGCAGAGTATGTTGCTGTTACATAGGATAGTAAAGAGATGATTTGGCTACAGAGCTTCATGGATGAATTGGGTAAGAAGAAAGAGAATAAAATACAGTGACATCCAGAGTGCCATTCATCTTGAAAAGAACCCAACTTTCCATTCTAAGACTAAACACATACATCTCAAGTACCATTTCATATGATCTGTTATGAAGATGAACTATTGAAGTTGGAAAAGATACATACTAGTTAGAATCCTGCATACATGTTGAAAAAGGTAGTAACAAGAGAGAAATTGAGTTTCTGCTCAGTTTTAGTTGGCCTTCAAGCATGAAAGTCAAGATGATAAATTTGTCAGGTCCAAGGTTTGGAGCATATTCCAGTAGATGCAGTAGTGATGGAGTTGCTGTGATTAGTCTCTAAGTGGGAGATTGTTGGTTGGGGAGCCTAATATTCTTGATTCAAAGGTCATGTTTTAGCCATGTTTGGATCCCATCCCATGATGAGGGGTGTGGAGGGTCTTTCCCCCCACTATAGTCACCATGGGGGGTCTAGGGGGGGATGGAGACTACTATTGGGATCCCCCCTTGGCATAGATTCAGTGGAAGCGCCCCCGTAGTGAAAATTTCAGAAAAAAAACCTTCTAAAATTTTGTAATTTCATATTCATGACTTGGTCAATAATGGGTGATTTACGAGCCCATGGTAATGGGTATCCCATGGCATTTTCCCATGGTAATCCCTCTTTAAAAGGAAGGCATTGTATTGCGGTTGTGTATGGTATTGTAGTATTGTAGATATATCCGTGATTGTGTGAGAGAGATTGTGAGAGAGTGAAGAGGAAGTTGCAATGGATGTTTTGCGGGTTGTAACCCTTCATTTTCTAGATGATATAATAAAAGGACTGGAAATTTCTCCGTGGACGTAGCCCAGATTGGGTGAACCACATATATTGGTGTCTTTCTTCTATTGTGCTTATGTGTTTTATTCCTGCATCTTATTTTATGTTATTGTTCTGTGATCTTATTTTTCTAACATTTCTCCCTTGTGAGTGACCTTGAATACCCATCCTGCGTGTTTGCTTCCGATCCAACAAATTGATTCTGCTCTCGGGTGGTTGAATCTCCCAGAGACTCCTGCATAGACTACAAAATTTCAATATCCATGCTCTCTTTAGTAGATCTCTCTTCCCCAACCTAGCGGCTGCACATATTGGGAGTAAAAGCTCCACGTATGGACCTCTCTCTCACCCTACGACGCATCATGTGCACACTAATAACAATCCTCCAGTGGAATCGTCGAGCGACCAAAATTGGGCTCAAAGTATATCCTCTCAATTGATTTAAACAAGTGATTGTAGTAATGGCCACCATAAATGGTATTGGCACATCGAGGTTGTCCAAGTGAGGACTCATCATGTGTAATTAAGTCCACATCCCTTAAAAAATTAATTCCCAAACCATACAAACCCGCAATCCAGTCCTTCACACGCTAGAATAGGTCCGATCTAATTTTTTGGGCATAAGAATGGTACATCTAGAATTAAAATCCCCTCATCCTAGGAGATTCTATGTCACCATGTGGTCACCATACATTAAGCTAATTCATGCACAACCTTATCATTGTTAAATGCACATTGCTTAGTGGCACCCCACATGGAGAGGGCAATTAAGTATTGTAAGTTCCATTGAAAAAATCCTATAAATTTCCCACAAAGGAACATGGATTCTAAACACCATTGGTATATGTCCCAACACTGCAAAATTCACACATATACCAACTTGGACTTCAACTACTTGACTCCCAAATGAATAGAATCTTAAATTGTATGAGCATGTTGAATCTCCTTGTGGGTTTTTTGTTTCAAACATTTGATTAAACTAAAATCAATCCTCCAAGTCAAATCAATAGAACATAGAAATCAAAACATGCATGAGGGAGGTAAAGGATGAAATGGACCCAATTTTTATTTTATTGGTCATGTATGTCCTTTCCTTTGTCTAGAGATGATATGCGAGCGCATGCTTTGAGCACAAAGGGAAAGGTGAATTTGTAAGAATTTATGCAAGTTTGTTGCATTTGATAAAAAAATATAACTACATCCTTACTCAACCCATTCCGCATAACATTTAATAATGGCATTCCATAGGAAAAAAATTGGTTTAGATGTTTTCTTAAACAATACACATGCATTCTCCACATTGTTGCAAACAACTTACATGTTAACAAGTTTGGATCCCAAGATAATGTTTTGATAAATTCCATTTATAAGAATATTAACGTGGACCATGTTAAGTTGTTTTATGTTTGTGCATGCCTACAACAAAGAAGCATAACTATGAATTAGGGAAATTTTTAGGGGCGAAATTTCGCCAATTGGCTATTTTTTGGGCCTTTTTTCAAAAAATAAATTCGCTATTTGGTCATTTTTAGTCTATAATATTGCCTATATTTACATAAAATATGTTTTTTTATCATAATATCCGCCAAAAATTACATGTTTTAGTAGTAAATTGTATGTTTCATATTTTCTATTCTCCTACCAATCTATATATATATCATTTTTTCAATCCAAAACAATCGCCTAGAATTCTACACCTAAGTATACTTTTATAATCCTTAAAAAATACCATGTTATGAATGCCAAGTGGAAAATATGAACCCATTGGGTCATACTTGAAATCAACATTACCCATTAAGTTATACCTACACTTAGATTTGAAGTAGTTGGATCTCATGGATATGTTCGTTATGTTCGAACGAATATGAGTGGCATTCTTTAATGATAACAGAGGATTCATCTGAGTATTACCAAAACATAAAAAATGAAGTTGTTTTAACACAAATTGGTCATACCTAAAAAAATATAGCATTGTTAATAACCATATAAACAACCACTTCTATCATATTCATTATAGAATCTATAACATTTTGAAATAGATTGTAAAATCTCTTATCTTCTTCCATTACACAATGATTATGAGATTTCCATTGTCATAAATGAATTAATTATGAAATCTAATTCTCTATAGCTTTGATATCTATGGAAAAACTTATTTTTTTACAGTAACAGGTTGTAATTTTATATTAAAATGTGAGGAAAAAATCCTCATTCAAAACAAAGTTACATCATCCAAGTTCTTGGCCTTCGGAGTGAGTGTTTAAAATCAAAGAGATATCTAATTGATGATCCACAAAATTAGAGACCCTATTACTGCTTTTGGATATTACATAGTGACAACTATAAATCCCGACATACTTTCCTAATAGAAACTGAAATCTACAAAGCATAAATACTTTAACTAGAACTTCCAAGGACCTTGTTCTTCAACTTTTAGTAGAGGTGGTTGGGAAGATGAACCATCTTTTGTTGCATATTTTTCCTTAATCTTCATATTCAATGCTCTCATTGCTGCCTCTAAAGCTTCAAATTTGTCTTCAAGATCCTGAGAATGATCTTGCTGACAGTCATAGTTGTCACACAAAATGCTCAGTTGGAACTGGAATTACCCACACTCTGCTACCCAAAGACGATCTTCCTCATATTTCCTTTCCTCTCGTCGTTGTTCCCAAGCTCTAATGTCTTGTTTGATCTTCCTGAATCTTCATCTAAGATTGTGAAAATTGAGCTACAAGTTCCTCACACCATGTTCTACACAATAATATTCTTCCTCAACCCACCTGTCACTTTACAACTTTGTCTTATGTTGGTTATATTGCTTGTTAGTGCAAGAAGATATCTTATGACTGTGAATAAGACATGACTAGAACATCTTGAGCTTGGGATAGCTTTAATTGGTTTAAAAATTAGGATTAACAAAGTAGGTCAAGAGGGATTAAATAATATGAGATTCAAGATAAAAAAATCTAATACAAAGAACAACACTTCATAGGTCATTGGCATACAAATCAAAAGCTAAACTAGACATAAACATAAGGAAAAATGGAAAGAGGAAATGAACATATGGGTAAGGAATCCATATATTTATAAGAAGATGTTCAAAACTTAAACACTGTTTAAATTCTAAAATCATGTATATGAAGGAATCTTTCAATTCACAGGAAATAAGCATAAATCCCTGACTGCCATTAGACGTGGAACTTAAAAGATGATTAATCCATTGCAATAATCGCTTCTACATTTAGATGAGAGGAAAAAATGGATAAGAAAACACAGTCTAAGCATTGAACTGATGATTGCTGAGCATGAAAATCCACTGCTATATTACAGGATAAAGAAAATGTATACAGAAAAATATTTCCCTTCTATGACCCCTTGATTCCTTCTAATAGGAAGATCCTCCCCCCTCTCCATTCATAATCCTTCTTTAAATAAAAATTACAATTCTTAATTCAAGCAACTAGCTCAACCTTATATCCTAAAAAGATGGATATGATCCTAATTTTCTATATTCACAAAATTAGGATCTGAACTCCAGGTCAAATGGATGAAGTGGTAGTTGACTGGGTGTTTGAAAACTGGTCGCAACAATAATCTAGAAAAATCGGTTCTGATCAGACAAGGATTTCTCCCAAACTGTTGAGAAATTTTGAAAACCACCTGTTATCAAGGTAAATGGACCCATTCTAGAAGTGAGTTTTAATGGTTTTGAAGTATTCTTTACGGTTTGATAAAAAATGGAGCCCTAAATTGATCGCTAAAACATGAAGATACATGCGATTCTTTAGCACTTTGACATATTTCTACTTCAATCAGTGCTGCAGAAGCTTCATTCTTTAGCGCCAGCTTATGAACTTCTGATTCCTTTTATACTGTTGATCCCTTCATTCTGGAAATGTACCCCGCACTGAAAGAAAAACCATGATAGAGGATTGAAACTAATAAAATCCTTTAAATATGCAGCCACGGGATCATAAAAAATATGGAAAGTTACCTCTAGATTGACAGTAAACTCATGTTATTTTTGCTTCAGATGAACATACTTCCCTTGTGAATAACCTGCACCTTTGATGATGTTGATATCTTCATTTTTGAATCCTGAGAACGAAAGAGAAAAAAGTTGGAAACTACTTGCAATGCTAATCACATTTTGTTTGACATTTTTTGCAGATCTAGGTTCAATAATGGACGATGTAAGCTTGTAAATTTCTAAACAATTTCTGCTCATTAGTTGGTGATGAAGAAAAAATCAACTGCTCATGAAAGTCCTCATATTCTTTGTTTCCTTCCCATTCATAATAGTCATATATAGGCTCACTATTTTCATAATGTTCCTGATAAGTTTCTTACTGAACAAATCCTTCTTAATAAAATGATATAATTTGTTGCTCATGAATTTCATAATCATTTTCATCATAGTCATCAATCAACGAAGGATTGTTGTAAGGTTCAATACATGCTGAAAAGGAAATATGCTCCTTATTGTCTGGATTTTCATCATAATAATTGTGATCTTCAACAAAATTTTGAGTAGCAAACTCATTATAGCAATGAATACAAGAAGCATCTAATGCAATTTCAAATACATCCACAGTATTTCTACTAGCAATTTTATCATTAAGGAAATCAATAAAATATTCTTTCAATATTGGATAACTAGAGAAGGATTCATATGATTCTTCCTATATTTCTTCAATAGAAACATTTCTTACGGCCTTACAATCAGAAGAAAATCCTGCTGCATGCTAAACATACAATTCAAATTCCTCACAACAATTTAAAAAAAGCAGATAAACTGAAAAATATCTCTTACAATGATGATTAAATACCGTATGAAATCCCTGCAACGAAGATATGCTAGATGGAGGAAGAGATTGGTACCATTCTCGATCATCACCTTCAAGTGAGTACATTAACATCTTCATGAACACATCCTCATGAGAGATATCTAAATGATGCATTAGTTAATGAAATTCCAACAAGTGCTCTACATTATTATCATCTTCATCTTCTTTGAATCTAGAAGGATGATCATGCCATTCATCTACAGGAGGCACCGAATTTGGATAACCAGGAACTATTGATAAATTGAATGGAGAAAATATGCAAGCTAAAATAGTATCCATAGCTCTCGTCATTTTGGATCAGTGGATTCACCAGTGAATTCTTCGATCATGGAGTCATCGGGTGAAAGATTGCAGTAACAAATGTGTCTAAATCTTGTTCACCATAAAGAGCTAGAGCTGATCATTATTGTTCTCCTAGGGAAAAATATTCAATTCCGTCCCCGACAACAGAACCAAAAGATGTTAGCACTAGAATATGTCTTATGACTACAAATAAGACATGCCTAACACATATTGAGCTTGGGATAGATTTAATTGGTTTAAAAATTAGCCTTAACAAAGTAGGTCAAGAGGGATTAAAGAATCTGAGATTCAAGATAAAAAATATCTAATAAAAAGAGCATCACTTCATAGATCATTGGCATACAACTCAAAATCCAAACCAAACATAAACATAAGGAAAAGCGAAAAGAGGAAATGAACATATGGGTAAGGAAACCATATATTTATAATAAGATATTCATAACTTAAACACTATTTAAATTCTAAAATAATGTATATGAAAGAAGCTTTCAAGTCACATGAAATAAGCATAAGTCCCTGACTGCCATTAGATCCGGAACTTAAAATATTATTAATGCACTGCAATAATTGCTTCTAAATTCATATAAGAGGAAATAATGGATAAGAAAACATAGTCTGACCAATGAACTAATGTTTGCTGAGCATGAAAATCCACTGCTGTGTTACATGATAAATAAAATATATACAAAAAGAGATTTCACTTCTATGGCCCACTGCTTCCTTCTAAGAGGAAGAGCTTCCTCCCTCTCCATTCATAATCCTTCTTTAAATAAAAATTACAATTCTTAATTTAAGAAACCAATTAAACCTTAGAACCCAAACAAATGGATCTGATCCTAATTTTCTAGATCCACAAAATTAGGATCTGAATTGCAGGTAGAATGGATGAAGTGGCAGTTGAATGGGCATTTGAAAACTGGCTGCAACAATATTCTGGAAAATTTGTTCTAATAAAAAAAGGATTTCTCCCAAACCATTGATAAATTTTGAAAACAATGCAGGATCAAGGTAAATGGACCCATTCTGGAAGTAATTTTTTAGTGGTTTTAAAAGATTCTTTACAGTTTGATCATAAATGGATCCCATAATTGGTTGCTAAAACAGGTATCTACATGCGATTCTTCAGCACTTAGACATATTTCTGCTTCAATCGGCGTTGTAGAATATTCATTCTTCAGCACCAACTTATGAAATTCTGATTCTTTTTCTATTGTTGATCCCTTGATTGTTGCTGAAGAAAGTAGTTTTGGAAGGGTGTTGAAGAAAGTGAAAATTTGAAGTATGACAAAAATTACATTTGGGAAAAATTAAATCATGACCTGAACAATCATCATTACATGCCCCTCATTAGCTGATTTGATGAAATGGAAGTGGGAAGTTGTAGAAGATTGACTTGAGTATAAAAGCGGTGGAAATTTTTGTTATAACACATGCCCTTTAAATTGACGGGATTCTACAATACCTTCATACTAAGAGAATTGAACTTTTGCTACAAAATCAAGTTTGATTCTTCAACACCTAAATATTACAAGAAATGAATTTGTGCTACAGAATTGAAGCTCATTCTGCAATGCCTATAGGCCATAGAAAACAAACTTTCACTACAAAATCATGGCTCTCTGCAACACCTATGCATTGTGAGAACTGAGGTTTTGCTAAACAATCGAAACTCATTCTGCATCACCTTTACATTACGATCTTTATATTTCACTGCAGAATGTAAAATTATCACAAGGGTGGATGAATAAGACTTTCCTTTTGTCAAATTTCCCTGCATTTTATTATAATGCAAACAATATTTTGGATCAGGAATATGGGGATTTAAAATGGAAAATATGAGTGCTAACACCGCCCTTTGAAAATTCAAGCAACTGACACTAGGAAACATAGACCTCTTTTATGCAATTCAAAACCTTGATATCTAAACTAGGGACAAAGAAAAGACCCCGTGGGATACCAATTTGACTACCTCTTCACATCACTGCAATGCGAATTAGTCACAATTTCTCACATTTCGCAATAAATTATCCAAATCATGAGCTTGTGAGACCTACTCCCTTCATTATGAATGATGCTTTGAATAACTCAATTTGTATCCAATTCCATTAAGGTCTCATATGTCATTCGCTCGTGAGAAACCTAGAAGAGCATACGACTCCTACCTTAAAAGTCATGTCCCATTGAGTTCCAAATCATGACTAAAAGAGGAGGGGGATCCTAAGGATTATAGTGATATATGACATGAATTGCATGCAACCTTTCCCACGATGATGCCATCTGTCCTTTTCTAGAAGCGTCCACCCATTCCCTAAGTTCTTCGGTGTATTCCGAGCATATGTTTATGCATGAGATGATATCCATAACGAGGGAATGATCTCCCTTGATTCATTTTGTAAGGATGATCCTAGAGAATTTGAACTTAAGGGATGGGTTCATTAGAATTCACTCCATTAGAGAAAGAGATATTTCCCTCTGGCTTCAATATAACAGTATTAGCCAGAGCATCTTACTCCTTGTTATGAGTTCCGAGGACATGATAAAATTCCACCTTTTGCATTATTTCGAGGTTCTTCCAAATTTTCTCTTGAGTCCCAACCAAAGAAGAATTTTTAAATGAGGAACGTTGGGTCATTTCGTTATTGATTAGCCTCAAATATCTAATGAGGGATACCTCCTTAATATTGAGATTGGAAATAATTTTGGTCCCTTGCCATAAAGCCAATATATTTGCATTATTATTATTATTATCTGAACGAAGACTCGATCCAGGAAAAATATTATTGGATGTTCCCTCCAGGTTCAAAGAGCACCCCCACTGCACTTGCCGCCCTATAGATCTATGGAAACCCTCCTAATCGCACAACATAAGTTGATGTATTTGATATAGGTCGAGTCATTCTTTTGAATTCCTATATCATGTTAAAATGTTTATTCAATTAGTACCTCAGAATATTATATCAATACAAATGTCATATACAAGTGTCTGTTTGTTTGACTTCGGCTATATCCTTGTATTTTCCCCTTTGAAGTGCTTATCCACAAATAATTTCTTGCTAGATGTACGTTGTTTCCTTTCACATTACTTAATCCCCTTTGGTCAATTCTCAGTGACTTTATTATTTAATTCTTTGCTTTTCCTGGCCAAATTCTCTATACTTTAATGGATCTCGCATTCTTACGATTTGGTTTTCTCCTCGTAAAAGGTTTGACACTTGGTATACTGTGTTGTTAGTTTAACGGATGTATCGAGCCTCTATTCTGGGAGATGCAATTGAGTATTTGAAGGAGCTACTTTTGAAGATCAACGACCTTCACAATGAACTTAAATCTATGACTCAAGGACTTGTTTTACCATACACATAAAATTTTCATCCTTTGACACCTACAACACCTTCTTTTCGTTTCCTAGTGAAAGAAGGATGCCCAAATTCACTTCTCAATCCCAGTGCACAATGTGCAAGGATAAGTATTCAACCTCTCAATATTGAAATATCAAGTAGCCCCCAAGTATTTAATTTGCAACACTACAAATTATTATGAAATCTTATTAAAAAATATGATGGGTTACCTAAAAATATAAATGTAAAATTGACGGTTCCATCATTTTTATCCTTGTTATTTATGATAGGTAAAATATGGGATCAAGTATCAAATACATCTAAAAATAAAAAAAAATGTAGAACATCAAAATCCCTGAGTAGGCCTAGCCCGCAAGTCATATATGCTTGTCCTTCCTATAGGATATTTATTATTGGCATCATGAATTGAACCAACACTACCATTGAAAATTCATTATTCTACATTTAATAGCCTACAAATTATATATATATATATATATATATATATATGAAAATTCATTATTCTACATTTAATAGCCTATAAATTATATATATATATATATATATATATATATAGTCCAGTGGGTTAGCTCAAGTGGTTGAAAGTTGTGAGTTGTAAGCAAAAGGTCTCAGGGTCAAATCCTCAGGTATCTATGCATAGATATTTAAGGGCCCCACTTGATGTCCCCACTAGGTTAGGCTTCGTAATCAGGGCCGATGGTTTACCTTGGGTACCATCCTCAAAATGAGGAAAAATACCTAAAGATTTTCCCACAACATGTTCCAAGTAAAAAAAATAATATATATATATATATCTATATATAATGTGTTCAGAGTTAATGTTGCACTTCTGAAGGTTTGCGTCGGTGTTGTTGCAAGTTTATATCTTGACATATTGAAACCGACGGAAGTTTGTCGTAACTACACTATCAATCTGGCGCATAGTGACATTACAAAACCTACCACATGTCATTCATCGTAAGTATGACAATCTACGCATCGCAGGTTCAACTAAATGGATCGGAAAACGAACGTGCAATGCCACCACTGCAACGACAATCTACGCATCGCAGGTTCAACTAAATGGATCGGAAAACGAACGTACAATGCCACCACTGCAACATGCCATGTGGCATACTCGTTGTAAGAACGAATTTAATTGTGTTGGAAGTATCATGGAGACGGTTGTAAGTACGACTCATCTTGACAAACATAAATGACATCGTACCCTGCCACGTGGCACTTTCTTGTCTTCGGAAGAATGGTGATAATATACAACCATTGAAAAGATGGCAGAGTTGGTTCAACGAAACACCCAACGTGCCTAAGTCAAACATCCAACTGTTTTTTTGATGAAATTACGTCGTGAGAGCATCGTAAATTTGTGCAAATATACTAGTTTCCATTTAAGGTAGTCCTTCCCGGGTTTTCGAAAGGAGAGTTCTACTTCTGAAGATGAGGGTTTTGCTATTTGTGAGAAGGAAGTGGATATTCATCCTCACTAGAAAACGATGGATAGTAACTTGGATGGAGACATGTCTTCAACTATTGTTAAGTCAGAATCCCTCCTCCCTCATTTATGTAGTCATTTATTTGAAGAAGATTTGCAAACCATTATTATAGTATAAAAAATTCTTTGTCAAAGGGTAAACTAGTAACTAGTACTTTACCTGTGGATGTGGATAATTCAAGAAATGATGATCAACATAATCCAATTGCTCAAAACAAAATTACTAATTTAGAATCTGAAGATGTGGATAATTTTCCTCCTAACTCTATTTCTTTAATTGAATCGATACCTCGTGCGCCTTACGTGGAAATTTGTTTTGTTGGTTCTGACTGCTTTGGCTTACCTTACAATATTCCTATCAAAGCCCCTCCAAATAATGTTGACTTGAATTCATCCTTGTGTGTAGGGGTTTCTAAGTCTTCCCCAAATGCCTAAGGTTTTCATGCTTCAATATCCTTAGTGTAACCTTAGACTCTGTTGGAAATATTTTGGATGTTAGATTTATTTCTGCGAGTCCTTCTTCTTTGTTATTGATCCCTAGGGTTTCTTTTCTTATAAAGAGATTTTTTCCAATTCTTTGTTGCAGAATTATTCTGACAAGCAGAATCCTAACCTCGAGGTTCTTCCTATTAGCTCTATCAGGTGTCAAAATGTCACTTTTGAAATAAAAAGAAAAAGAGGAATAAAGCAGGTATGCAATCCACCAAATATGGTGAAGGGGATGATCTTAGTATTTTTTACACACCCTTTTATGTTCGTTTCAAAGAGGCTTAGACCTCATTCTCTGTCTCAGATCCTCTTTCTCTTACTATTTCCCTTAGAGTACTTGTGCCCTCTCCCCAAGTTCCCAAATGATCCTTTATTCTTTTAATATTAGAGGAATTTGGGGTCCCTCTAAATTTCATGCCCTCAAGAGATTGTTTGAGATTATCAAACCTAATATTGTATTGGTTCAAGAGACTATGTCACATGGCAACAAAGCCTATGATATTTTTTTGAAAACCTTTCCCAACTAGGAAATATGTGCACTTGATGCACTTGGATGATCTGGAGAGTTACTTTTGATCTGGAACCCTAAAGAGGTTGACTTAAATACTTTCAAAACCTGTGTAGGAATTCTCTTGTAAGGGAAAGTTAGGGGTTTGGAGCAATATGTTTCAATCCTCAATTGCTATGGACCATATATAAATTGCAAAGAGTTTTGGGATGATGTGGTTTCCCGTGACATGGTATACTAAATACTCCAAATTTAATCTTGGGTGGATTTTTAAATCTGACCCTAGGGGGTCTCTGAGGTTATGGGATCGAACCCCAGAGTTGATACTCTAGCTATTTTTTTTTTAGATATGCTTCAGAGGGAAAATCTTATTGATGTTAGACGAACAAAATTAAGCCCCACATGGAAGAATGGTCATTTGGGGGAAGTTGGTGTAGGGAAGAGAATTAATAGATTTCTGATTGTATGTCATCTTGCATTTGTTGTGGATAGATTTTGATCTTGAACCTTTAATTCTGGTATTTCATATCACCTTCCTGTATGTCTTCAAATTGAAGGAAATATGGTGAAGCAATACCACCCTTTCAAATTTGATCACACCTGGATTAAATATGAGGATTTCAATACTTTGATGAGAAGTTGATGGTCAATCCTTGAGGACACTGTAATTATTTGGTAATGATGAGATTTGTTGAAAAACTTAAAAGAATAAAAAAAGTTGTCTTCCTATGGGAAAAAGGTAAGAAACAAATCAGACAAGAACTATTGGAAGTGGAAGAGAAATTGGAGTCTCTTTATGAAGAAAATATGTTTGAGTTTTATAATTCAGTGGTTAAGGAACAAATCATTAACCTAGAAGTCAGGAAAAGTTGCTATTCTTAGGATTGAGGAAGATACTTGGTATTTAAAGAGCATAGCTATATGGATTTCTCAAGGTGATGAAAACACAATTTTTTTCAATAGTATGCTAATTTTAGAAGGAACTATAATTCAATTTGAAAGATCAAGGACAATCATGGAAATATTCAGAATTGTGAAAGGGTCTTAAAAAAGAATACAATCGATCACTTCTGAAATATTTTTAGGGATACAAGTGGCTCTAATATTACATCTCAACTACAAGTGATCGAATGATATCCATGCTTCTTTTCTCCTGAAGAGGGTCAATGGGTTGGTAGGCATGTCACTTTAAAAGAGGTGGAGGAGACCCTTAAACAATTTTCCAAAGATAAGAGTCCATGACCAGATGGTTGGTCGGTGGAATTCTTCCTGGTTTTTTTTGACCTAGTAGGGAAAGATCTATTGGACATGATTGAAGAGTCTAGGAGACAAGGGAAAATTGCAAGGGCTTTAAATTATACCTTCATTTCTCTAATATCGAAATGTGAAAAACCTAAATCCTATAATGATTTCAGTCCCATTTCTCTTTGTAATATGGTATATATGTTTATCTCCAAAATAATAGCTAATAGAATAAAGCCAAAACTAGCAAAGGGTATCTCTAAAGAAAAAATTGGCTTCCTAGCCAATATGCATATTCTTGATGCCATTAGTGTCACTTAGGAGTGTCTCAATAAAGTTTAATTAGAAAAATTGGATGCCCTTATACTTAAAATCGAACTTGTGGAAGCGTATGATAGAGTCAATTGGGTCTTCCTAAGATTGTATCTTTTGTGGATTGGTCTATCCCTTGATGTTACAGATTGGATAATGGCCTATGTCACCTCTTCTTGTTATTCTATTCCGGTCAATGTATCTCCAACTGATTTTTCCAAAGGTTTCAAGGGGATTAGACAAGGGCTAAGCAAAATTCTTGGGAAAGCTAGAAGTGTTGGATCTCTTAAAGGGGACAATAGCTACTTCTATTTCTTATTGTGATTGAAGGGCTAAGTATACTTATTGGGAAAACTAGGAGTGTTGGATCTCTTAAATGAATGAGAATATCTACTTCTCTTTTTATTACTCATTTGTTATTTGTTGATGACGTATTATTGTTTGGGACTGGTTCAGTTAAGGAGTGGAAAACCTTCTCATATATCATTACACTATTCTGTGATGCCTCTAGTCTAGAGGCACGCATCAACAAATATAGCTTCCCGAGGAGTAGGGTAGATGATACCTCTTTAGTGTAGATTGATTCTTGGTTTCCATACAGGTTTTTACCCCTTGAGTAAGGTTTTAAGTATCTAGGTTATCATTTGGAACCTAATAAGTATTTAAAGGCACATTGGTTGTGGATAATCAAAAGAACTGAAAATAGAATTGGGAACTGGTGCTATAGATGGCTATCTTTGGGTGGTAGGTTTACTCTGGTGAAGTTTTCTCTTTCTGGTATTCATGCATATTAGTTTGATCTTGCTATGTTTCTTATGCCTATTTTTCAAATGACCGAGAACATAATTTTTAATTTCTTATAGTCAGGGAAAGAAAATGGACAAAAACTCCATCTTGCAAAGTGGGACAGACTTTCCCTTCCAAAATATTTTGGGGGATGGGGAATAAATTTTTTGCATTGGTTCAATATTGATTTGTGTTTGAAAATTTGTTTGAGAGGTTATTTGTGTTAGGATAGTTAATACTCCATCCTTGTGCTACTTAACATTATTTACCTTTTCCTAGTAGTTGATGATGTTACCCCCCCCCAGTGGTGTGTAGATGTCATCTAGGAACCATTAGCCACCTAATTCACCCCGCATGCATGATTTTAGGCCCACTAGAGTTAGTTCCCTACATTTTAGGAGCTAACTCTATAAACTAGTTCAGTCCACCTGAGTCCCTAAACTGTAGTGGGGGTTTGAGCTCCGATCACCACTGATTGTGATCTAATGCACCCTTTTCTGATTGATTTGCATGCAGAAATCATGAATTCTCCCTCCTTGGTCATTTAACTGATATTAGCTTCATTTAATTGAGTTTTGGTTGAGTTGAGTTGAGTTTGGGACTTCCAGAGCACTCCAGTGGTGACAATTCCTATGCTAGACTGAAATTTATTTGAATTCTCCTAGGATAATCAAATTCTCTCCATTGTACCATATTTGTTGACTATATTAATTAATGGATCATAACACATATTTATGTTTCTATCTAAGTTCCAATGCCTAATTAATTTTACTGCTCATTTCATTGCAATTTTCATTGTAATTCATCTTTTCTGCTCATTATTTCACTATGAGGTATTCTCAGCTCTATGATATGTTTTGTTCTAGAATTTCACATGGTATTAGAGCTCAAATAACATAGCTTGAGCAACTACTTTTAGTAGTGCACCAGAAGCCTATGGATTTCCACAACAAATCCTGGTGCGATTGCATTGAATTCATTGGAGAAATCCTTTGAGGTCTATCCAAGTGTTAAGGATCCGGATAAAAGTGCCTATTGTTCTAAAGCAATGATCACCAGAAGTTTATCTCCAAAATTGAGAGTTTTTTGCAGGATTTTGAAGGTTTTTTCAGTGCAATAGTAGCAATAGTTTTAGTTTGTTTCAATCCAGCAGTTTCACATGGAGAATTCAAATATTCCTGTCTCCAAATATCTTGACACCCTTCAATTCTCTTTATTGGAGGGATGATATGCAGATGGTATTGCGTAACAAGAGTTTGTACAGGGTCACAGTGGGAAAGTTGGTCGAACCTCAGCCAGCTGTTGAGAAGTCCAAGTACCTGAACATATTAGATGAAGTGTTCGGTTTCATGTGTATTCATATTTCTATAGATGTTCTCTTCAACCTTGATGGATTGAAGCCTCCAAGAGAGGTTTGGTTGAAGCTTGAGTCCCTCTTTGGAAGGCAAGATGAGCTAAGAGGCCATATTCTAGAGAATGAAATGATTTGTCTTCAACCTAACAGTTCTGAAACCATACAAAAGTTCTTTTCTAAATTCAAATCCTTGGTTGTGCAATGCAAACAATGTGGCATTGAGAAGAAGGATGATCAGCTGGTGATATCCATCCTAAGCAAGCTTGGTCCAGAATTTTCAATATTTGTTTCTACCTTCCATTCAGGGAGATTTTCAATCCCCAACTGGAAAATTCCTTCCTTAGATGCATTCACTGAATCTCTCATCCAAGAAAAGGACAAATTGATTTAGATGGGTGCCTTGAAGTACTCCAAAAATCAAGCTCTTATGGATGGAGAGTCAAAAAGTGCGAATGCTAAAGGGAAGCAAAAAGGGAAAGAAAATAATCAGTTTGAATCCAAGCTGAAGGAGAATTCTAATCCATCGGAACGATTCTCCAAATCCAAGAAGGATAAGAAAAAGGTGTTTGAGAATACCAAGTGTTCCTATTGCAAGAAAGGAAACCATCCAGAGAGATCTTGCATGAAGAAGAATATATATCAAATGACCAAACTTATTGAACAACAAAACATTTCCCTCCCATAATGTGAAAGGAAGAATGATTTTGGAAGTGAGACAGATGATCATGAGAGATTCCATGCATTAAAGGATGGATTCTCACAATCGCAAGCCTTCCTCATAGATTTTGGATCCTCCAACCACATGGTTGCCTCCATAGAATATTTTTTTCTCTAGATCTTACCGATGGTCCTAGTATTCACATGGGAGATGATTCTCAGATCTCCGCTGAATGGAAAGGCACAATACAATTGGATCATGGAGAGTTCAGTAATGTTATGTATGTGCCTTCCTTGGAAGCAAACTTGTTGTCTATTTTCCATATGACACACACTAGTTCACCGAATTTTTTTTTTTGGGACCTGACACAATTGAGATTACAGAGATCTCATATGGGAAGCTAATAGCTAAAGGTGTTGCAAACCATGCCTCAAAGGCATATAAGTTCTCACATTTTTTTCCATATTCACATCAAAGTTCTCTCTTGACTCATGCAAATGATACAAGCAAACTCTGGCATGAAAGATTCAGACACCTAAAATTCAAGTACTTGTAGTAGTTGCACAAGGAAGAGATGGTTGAAGGATTTCCAGACATAAAGTTCTCTCAAGGGATCTGCAAAGGTTGCTTGTTAGGGAACCATCCAAAGTGAAAGTATGATGTTGGGAAGGCAAGGAGAGATTCCTCCACACTTGCTATGATACATAGTGATGTCTCAAGGCCGATGCCCACAAATTCTATGAATGGATCGATATTGTAACGTCCCCTTCCGTTGTCAAATGCAGGGAAGGAAACATTAACAACACACCGGGGCTTTTGGTAGACTTGGCCCCAATATTAAATTACTCATAAATTCATAACAATTAAAAACTTCTATATGCAGATTCATCTCAATATAAACACAGCGGAATAAACATACTAACAAGCACACAACCAGTAATGCCTAACATATATACATATATATATATATATATCACAGCGGGGGATGATTCAACATATAGAGACTCAATCTCATTACAATACCATGCATGGATTCCAAATTAAGATAATCAACTCATTTCATTAATCATGGACAACTTAACATATTGCAGAACACAAAATGCAAATAATTTATAATACACAGAACACTTATCTTGAAGATGAAGCTGTCCAAACAACTGGCTATGTGAGAGCAACGTTCCACCCAACCATAGATCTCTATCCAGCCTATATTCTTTTAGCTGAGAGATCACCCCCGAGCTGGGCTGTGTATCCACTAAGGAGGAACTAGCTGGGCTCACTCAAAGCCATGGTTTCGGTCATCAGCTATGCTAAGCCAACACACCGTTGGGTTTATCAAGCATACAAATGACAAATGAGGAGGATGCTAAGCCAGTGAGCTCAACCACAAAGCTACAGGCATCTCAAATGAACTCAGCAGTCATGGCACCCACAATACCTACCGCACCCAACACAAGGAAGGTCCCCTTCTCTGCTGTACAGTCCCTCAGGCGTCCCTTCCCTCCAGTGCTCTTCAGGGTGGGCATAGAAAGGTCCAGCTGCTAATTCCTTGAGATTCTAGCCTTCACTGGGTTTATCAAGCATACCAAACCTCTGCTCAGTCATTCACACTTGGATTTCTCACAGTTCTGTTATCCAATAACTCAATCCCGTCACTTCATTTCTGGGCTGTAAAAACTAGGTTTTCCAATGGATTTCGGGGTATCTAATACTCTCAATTTCGCCCCAAGGTTCATATCTATGGATCCCCCATTTGATTTCACTGTCAAATACCAATTCTGGGTGTTAATGGCTCTTCAAAACGTGGGTTCTTGCAAAGTCGCGATTTCTGGTTTTTCTCCCTGCTGGGCATTCGTTTTTGGATGGCAATGGTGCTGGTAAGTTTCACAATCGAATGGGGATGAGGAAGAAGCAACATCCATGAGGTAGAGTGGCTTGTGGTACAAGAAAACAGAGCCCATACTCTGCCATACGAATTTCTGGGCTGCCCATGCTCCATTGAAGCCACGGACTGAAATCCTCAACCACTTCCTTACAACAAAATTAAATGTCATCAAGGAAAGTCAAATGGGTTCTCAAGGTGACATATGGCATCCTATGGTTCAATCCCATAGCCCCCTCACCACTCCCTAGTGGATACACATGGCCCCTTCTCATTCGTTGCTCCCATAGCCAGTTTTGGTATTTTATTGCATGATGTTTATTTACATCCTATTACAATTTCCATGGCTTAAGAGCACATGGGCATCAAATATCAATGCTTGCCCTTTTAATCAAAATTCAGGCTTTCACTAGCGGGGCCTTAGCCTTGAGCTCCACGCTAGGAAAACATACATCACATGTACACATTATTTACATTAAATGCTAACATATCCTAAGGGTCAAAATGGGGTATTACAATCCCCTCCCCCTTAGAATAACACCGTCCTCGGTGTTCCAAGACTTAGGCATACATATACAATTTACACATGTCCAAAACTTTAAAAACTTTGTAAATCTTCCCTGCATTCTGTTCTTTACTTTGAACTTTCAGGACCAAGTCCTTTGATTCTCATGAGCTGCTCCTGCTGATTCGGATCTTCTAGCTCATCCACAAGCCTGAAAACTTTATGGCTGCTACCCTCTTGAGGTTCATCTCGTTCTGCTACTTTTGCATCTTGAGCATCTCTCCAAGATTTTCTTGGGTCTTGGCAATTGTTTGAAGAAGACTTCCAGCCAATTCTAATAGCCTATGGTCTGCTGCCATGGTCATTGTGCACAGCCGGTTCTCACTTGGCTCACAAGCAACACTTGCTCATAGCAACTGCAACCAATTGATTTAATTTCCACCTGTGAAATTCATCATTACAATTATCATTAGGCCAAGCATAACCCAAACATAAAAAAAAAAAATCCGTCAATGGTTTTTCCCCATTTGACGTGGATAGTCCATGCTTTACTCATGAGACTTCCACACTTTCCATGCTTTTCCAGCATACACATGAATTCTTTCATGTTCATCCATTCACGTTAAATTAACTACTTCAGCATTCACAATTTTATTTCAAGCAAATAAACACTCTACTTTTAGCCATACATGCATTCAACAATTTTCTGTGTTTATAAATGCATCAATAAAAAGGAAAGAGAGCAGTAAGAGTTTCTTCTCTTAGTCTTGTTCCATTCTGGAACCCACACCACCACTGTGGTTTTCATGCTCCTAGTCTCTTTCACCTCAACGTGAATGCTTGACCTGCCCTTCTTGGCTATGACACGTAGTGTCTATGGTCTATTCCAGACCTTTCAACCATGGAGTTCCTCCACTCGGTTGGTCTAACTCTTGGCTGCTAGGACTCACATAGTTCCACTAGCCCCATCTTTCATTACTGCTCATGCTGAGCTCTTTAGGACGGTTACATGTCCACACGCATCCTTGAGATGCTTTCATAGTCATTGCTTCTAGCAATACCTACACTCAAACATTGAATTAATTCACATGTTTAGTTTATTTTCATAGGAAATCATAACCAAATCATATACACATGTATATTCATAAGTAAGAAATTACAACATAACCAAATACTTATCTGCATTGGATGTCTTCACTTTATTCCATAGGGTCCTTCTTTGCTTTACAAGCCTTGGATCTCCTATGGGTATAATAACGAATGTTGGGATAGCACGCAGGCTACTCCTCAACATCAAATAACCTTGTATGTTTGGCCAGCACGCAGGCTGCTCCAAATCACCAATAATCTTGCATGTTTGGCCAGCGCACAGGCTGCTCCACAACATCAAATAGTCTTGCATGTTTGGCCAGCGCACAGGCTGCTCCACAACATCAAATAGTCTTACATGTTTGGCCAGCGCACAGGCTGCTCCACAACATCAATTAATCAATGCTCAACCAGTCACTTCTGGATTTACCAAGCAGCTTTTAGTTCTTTCAGGGTCCTTGCTTTCTGCATTGACCAAGGTTTCCAACAAAGAAACAATAATGCATTAGCTCACTGTTACAAGCTTTATACTTGAAACCTTCATTATTTCAAATAAGAAATGAATGAAATTGAATACTTATCTGTATTGTGCATTTCTTCTCTGGTCCACAGGGTCTTGCTTTTACTTTATAAGCCTTGGGATCCTCCTGCAGACTAGGATGTTTGGCCAGCACGCAGGCTGCTCCAAATCATCAAATAATCAACACCTTACCAGTACACCTTCACGCCGACTGGAAGGAAACTTCACTACGACCATTTCTAGGTCAAGGCTCTACTATGGAGCCATAGGCACATGATAGCCCTTTCATCAATACTTCACAACCCTTCATCAAAATCCCCACAACCTCCACAACCTCCACAACATCCTTTTATTTATATTAACCCTTCCACCACAACCCCTCACAACATCCTTTTATTTAGATTCTTTAGTGTGTAACATCAATTACAATTTGTTTAGGCTGAAAACACAAGATGCATTAGCAAGTTCATTAGTATTGCTGCTCTAAACTGTAAACATATGTCATAACATTCACTATCCAACCTTGAAACACCAGGAATGCGTCCATTCCCTTAAGGCGTAGTCAATATTGGCATCCCTAACATAACTCAGCACCAGGAAGGCGTGCACTCCTTACTGATGTGAACTATGAAGGTCCTAATCATACTTCAAGCAGTCTGCCATAATGGAAATAAAATCAAAACATGCTCTGCACATTAACTCTAATAATTAGACATGCATGTATGTATATATATATATCATTCAGGGTTTGTGGAACACTTATCCATTTTGCAGATGTTATTTCTCTTCTTTGATGAGGAATGGGGGCTCCTTCTCTGAGTTGACAGTCCCTCGGTTTGCCATCCCAATTCCTTTTGATGTTACATGCCTCTCACATGTCTTACTGACATAATCTTCACCATCTCACTCATATTGTTTACCAATCATGTAGTGCAGATGAGACATTAATAATGTCTTATGGCGTTTCACCTGAAACCCATTTTCAAATCATGGAGTCCCTTCCCATGAAGTTTGGCTTCTGCAGGACCTCTCTCTCTTGGTCTTACTGCAATGTGTCTCCCTGGCACACTTATTAAACAGCCAAACAGTCAGCAACATTTAACAATACCATTCAAATCTGATTGTTTCATAACCAATCCATGGCACTAATAATTAAATTCAGCATGAATTTGCAACTCTGTCTACTACAGAAATTGGTTTTCTTATCCATGAGGCTATCCTCATATTGTTTGGCTCCTGTAAGTGACACCACTTTTCCCGTTATGGTCTTATGCCCGCTGCCATACATGAGCATCCACTTACAGCATGTCCTCCTGACACATTTTCATATAAGCCAAACAGTCATTAGCAATTATTAGCAAAATTTCAAATCTGAAACACTTACAAATATGATATTTACAACTGTTCTTACTAACAGAACTTAGAGCTCTCAACCATGAGATTCCTTCTCATAAGTTCTAGATCAAATTTCACAGTCATATCATTCATACAACTCTGTCCTTCCACAGAGCATTCTAGCAGCCCATCGATCATGATTGGACTCTTCATGCACTTACTATTCTGCATTCATAACAGCCCATGAAATGATCCTAGAATTATCATCAATTCATCATTTCATTCATTATTTATTTTGCAATAACATATGCATCAGTTCTATGCATTCATACAATGCATCACAAGATTTATAAAATCTCTTAATGCACATCTACTCAATGCTACCCTGCATTGTTTCATGAGTACTATGCATTCAAGCATATTATGATTGAAACATGACTATCTCATATAACTTTCATTACCATAATCAGGACCACCAGTCCTCACTTGCTTTGGTTATTAAGCACATAACCAACATATACATGGCATGATATAAATTCATATGAATGCATTGAGATTTCTAAACAGTCCCAACCGGTATTCAATATCACATGCAAACTAACTCATCATAGCTCAAACATAGTTGAAGAGATCTTACCAAATCCTCTTTCAACATTCATGCAATTTGGCACCAATAATCATTACCTGCATGGTTATCATTAACATCACCTGATGTTACCTGATCAGTTGGCCTCTTACCAAGGCCACTCAGTCCTTTTTCCAACTTTGTGATCATAGATTTGTTGCACCATCCTTTCTGCATAAGGTTGTTGGCTTCATGCAACAACATCCTCAGCACATTTAGCCATGCTCTTTGTTATCCTTGGTCCTACAACCAATACCAACATCAATAGTGCTTATCAACCACAATATTCTCCATTAGTGGTTCATTGCATATGCAGACTTCATTATTCTACCAATATGCAATATCCAATTTATGTACAAGCATTTCCATATGCACTATGCAATGTTTGTTAAGATGCCATCTAGTGCATATACATCTATGTAATCCCTTACATTTTTAACATTTTTATGCCATGTGACAATTTCATAATTGTAAGTATGGTAACAAACAGGGGTTTAAAGAATTCTTCCCTTTTCGATCCCTCACTGTAACATGGAATTCTTCTTCCATATCATGCAATTGTAGAAATTACCCACATTGACAACAAAATTTGTTTGTCAAACAGCCGCTGGCACTCTTCTGCACTAAATATCTATGATATATGTAGAACTCATTCAAACTCTGGTCATGCATCCTTGTTCCCTGCTGGACAAGCTTTCCAATGCCTGTCCCCGTGCTCCATTCCGACATCGGGTGCGGGAACTGCATCTCTTAAAAAATGACAACTTGTACTCCAATTCTACACATTTTACACAGTTGTATTTTGGTCCAGAATGCCAACTTCAGCCACCTGTGGAAGAAAATCTATGAAGAATCGCAAAAACTTTTATATCGGGCAAAGTTAGTCCATATAACTAGGAACAGTCGGCACTTCACGGATCTCAATTTCGATGCACCATTCATCTTTTATAAAATTCTGGGTTTAACTACTTCTTACTTTTCACATTTTAAACTCCCTTTGCATCCTGTGCTCCACCTGTGCGCCACCTGCGCACAACCTGCGCGCAATCCGCGCACTATCCGCACGCAACCTGCACGCCATCTGTGCACAACCTATGCGCAATCTGTGCGCGACCTGCGCGAAATCCGCGCGCGATCTGTGCGCGCCCCGCGCGCAATCCGCGCGCAATCTGTGCGCGACCTGCGCGAAATCCGCGCACGATCTGTGCGCGCCCCGCGCGCAATCCGCGCGCAATCTGTGCGCGACCTACGCGCAATCCGCGCGCGATCCGTGCGCGCCCCGCGCGCTATCTGCGCACAATCCGCGCGCAATCTGTGCGCGACCTGCGCGAAATCCGCGCGCGATCTGTGCGCGCCCTACGCGCAATATGCGCACAATCTGCGCGCAATCTGTGCGCGACCTGCGCGCAATCCGTGCGCGATCTGTGCGCGCCCCGCGCACAATCTGCGCACAATCCGCGCGCAATCTGCACACATTCCGCGCACCGCGCAGATTTAAAACTGCCGCCGCGCACCTTGCGTTTCCTGTAACTTCCGGGGTCCATTTCTCCTTCGTCCCTTAACCAAATTGGACAAATTTGGTACCGTTGGAAAGCTCTGGAAGAGGTCTATGCACCTATGTGATCTTATTCTTCATCTGAGAAGTCTGACCCTGTCATTTTTCTCAATCAGCATGCCGCCCCCAACTTCCCAATTCCACATCAAAACCATTCTGTCTCTTGCCTGCAACTGCAACTTTTCACAATAGTTAGAAAATTTTCTGGAATGTGCCCTTTCATTCCCTTACAGAGGTGAACTACTACAGATCAGACTTGCATAAAACTTGCATAAAAACAGTAAGAGAATGGCAAGAACTTGCATCTCTAATAAGGTATTTTCTTTTCATTTCACATTCAACAATCCAACCAATAGATTCACAATTAATCTCCAAGCAGCCAACAAGCACGGGTAAGGAAACTCATGAGCATAAGGGCGTAATTTGCAGGCTTTCCTCACTTCTGAAAACCATCAATCGGCCACACAATGTGGGTTCATTGTAATTAACAATCATCATTAAGACATGGGGCTGTAACAACTGATTATTCATGCTTTTAAACAAACATAACTCATTTCCAGCCATGCTCAACATTCAAGTTCATGCATTCAAAGCATCATGGACATTCAAGGAACATGGATTCATCATTAATCAAGGTCTCAAGCACATGATGCATCATCTCCTATGCATAGCAATTAACAACAACAACAACAAAACAATATAAGATGGCAGAGGTTGCCCCTCCTTTCTCTCCTCCATGGAGGCAAACAAACAAATACAAACTGAATGCTACAGCATTGGGGACAATTAGAGAAAGCATTCAACCTAAAAATGAATTTTCTCGCTCCTTCCCCTATTTCATAGAATGCAATCAATGCAAGCATCTTGCAAAAATCCCCAAACAGTCATGGAAATGATTTCCCATTCCAACAAATAGAAGCCATGCAATCTTGAGGTTTCTTTAATGCATTTTAGTCCCAAATACAAAATGCATGTGCAAACAATGATTTATATCTCTGTGAAGGGACCAATAGCCGTAGTGTTGAACCTAGAGCTCTGATACCACTCTGTAACGTCCCCTTCCGTTGTCAAATGCAGGGAAGGAAACATTAACAACACACCGGGGCTTTTGGTAGACTTGGCCCCAATATTAAATTACTCATAAATTCATAACAATTAAAAACTTCTATATGCAGATTCATCTCAATATAAACACAGCGGAATAAACATACTAACAAGCACACAACCAGTAATGCCTAACATATATACATATATATATATATCACAGCGGGGGATGATTCAACATATAGAGACTCAATCTCATTACAATACCATGCATGGATTCCAAATTAAGATAATCAACTCATTTCATTAATAATGGACAACTTAACATATTGCAGAACACAAAATGCAAATAATTTATAATACACAGAACACTTATCTTGAAGATGAAGCTGTCCAAACAACTGGCTATGTGAGAGCAACGTTCCACCCAACCATAGATCTCTGTCCAGCCTATATTCTTTTAGCTGAGAGATCACCCCCGAGCTGGGCTGTGTATCCACTAAGGAGGAACTAGCTGGGCTCACTCACAGCCATGGTTTCGGTCATCAGCTATGCTAAGCCAACACACCGTTGGGTTTATCAAGCATACAAATGACAAATGAGGAGGATGCTAAGCCAGTGAGCTCAACCACAAAGCTACAGGCATCTCAAATGAACTCAGCAGTCATGGCACCCACAATACCTACCGCACCCAACACAAGGAAGGTCCCCTTCTCTGCTGTACAGTCCCTCAGGCGTCCCTTCCCTCCAGTGCTCTTCAGGGTGGGCATAGAAAGGTCCAGCTGCTAATTCCTTGAGATTCTAGCCTTCACTGCGTTTATCAAGCATACCAAACCTCTGCTCAGTCATTCACACTTGGATTTCTCACAGTTCTGTTATCCAATAACTCAATCCCGTCACTTCATTTCTGGGCTGTAAAAACTGGGTTTTCCAATGGATTTCGGGGTATCTAATACTCTCAATTTCGCCCCAAGGTTCATATCTATGGATCCCCCATTTGATTTCACTGTCAAATACCAATTCTGGGTGTTAATGGCTCTTCAAAACGTGGGTTCTTGCAAAGTCGCGATTTCTGGTTTTTCTCCCTGCTGGGCATTCGTTTTTGGATGGCAATGGTGCTGGTAAGTTTCACAATCGAATGGGGATGAGGAAGAAGCAACATCCATGAGGTAGAGTGGCTTGTGGTACAAGAAAACAGAGCCCATACTCTGCCATACGAATTTCTGGGCTGCCCATGCTCCATTGAAGCCATGGACTGAAATCCTCAACCACTTCCTTACAACAGAATTAAATGTCATCGAGGAAAGTCAAATGGGTTCTCAAGGTGACATATGGCAGCCTATGGTTCAATCCCATAGCCCCCTCACCACTCCCTAGTGGATACACATGGCCCCTTCTCATTCGTTGCTCCCATAGCCAGTTTTGGTATTTTATTGCATGATGTTTATTTACATCCTATTACAATTTCCATGGCTTAAGAGCACATGGGCATCAAATATCAATGCTTGCCCTTTTAATCAAAATTCAGGCTTTCACTAGCGGGGCCTTGGCCTTGAGCTCCACGCTAGGAAAACATACATCACATGTACACATTATTTACATTAAATGCTAACATATCCTAAGGGTCAAAATGGGGTATTACAGATATACTTTCTGACCTTCATAGATGATTACTCTAGGTTTTGTTGGATCTTCTTTCTCAAGCAGAAGTTTGAGGTATTCGAAACTTTCAAAGTTTTCAAGGCCTTAGTTGAGAACACTGTTGGAAAGAATATCAAAGCACTCAGATCATACAATGGAGGAGATTACATCAAGATGGATTTGCAGCAGTTTTGTGCTTCCGAGGGCATCCAAATGCAACATTTTGTCCCATACACACCACAACAAAATGGTGCAGCTGATAGGAAGAATAGATCATTGAAAGAGATGGCTACCTGCTTTCTTGAAGCAAGGGATCTTCCACCATATATTTGGGAAGAAGCATTGAACTGTTCTAATACATTCAGAATAGGGAACCCCACAAATATGTGGATGGGGTCACACCCTTCGAAGCGCTAAAGGGACACAAACATGATGTCTCCCATCTGAGGGTTTTTGGATCCAAGGCATGGACTAGAATCCCATCTGACAAAATAAAATCTCTTTGAACCAAAAGTAGTGAATGCATTCTGCTGGGATATGGAGAAGATGAAAAAGAATAAAAGCTGATGGATATTGCAACCATAATATGCTTAATTGAAAGAAGTGTCAGGTTCGATGAAGATCCATTGCAAGATCTACAACTAGTTGAATACCAAGGTAGATTTGATCTGCCTACTCCATTTGCACCTGATGAAGATCAAGATGAGGTCTCTTCTGATGAGGACCAAGTTGAATCAGATCTTGATGTTGAGAATGAAGATCAAGAAGAAATAGATCCAGAATCAACACCTGCTCCCAATCCATAGCCAAGGACAGAATGGGCCCACAAAATCCTTGAAGTTGTTGGGAGCGTAGCTAGGGATCAATATGAAATTAGGAGAACTAGATCTCAGCATCAAGTTGCAAACCTTGCACTATGTCATACAGATCCATGTCTCTCAGAGAGGTGCTACATGATGATGGGGTCTGATCTATAATCCTTCATAGAGACTTGCCATGATCCAAGATGGAAGACTGAGGTTCACATGCACTAACTCAACAAACTAGTGCATGATAGAACCAACACACTCCATTATTTTCCTACAGAGGAGATGACTGTAGAAAGTTTTACCAAGTTTTTACACATGTGAAAGTTGCTTGAGTTCCCTGGTGTTCAATTTTTAGGGGGGGTATTTTTCCCATAAGGTTTTCCCCATTTCCTTAGTTTCATGAACAATTATTTTTTATCATTTATTTTATTGAATGGGAGACCTTTGGTCTCAGTAACCAGGGATCAGGATGTCCAATTTTGGGTTAAGGGGGGGTGTTATGATAATTAATACTCCATCCTTGTCCTAGTTAGCATTATTTACCTTTTCCTAGTAGTTGATGATGTTATTTCCCCCCCACTGGTGTGAAGATGTCATCTAGGACCCATTAGCCACCTAATGTGCCTTGCATTCATGATTTTAGGCCCACCAGAGTTAGTTCCCTACATTTTAGGAGCTACCTCTGTATTCTAGTTCAGTCCACCTGAGTCCTTGAACTCTAGAGGGGGTTTGAGCTCCGATCACTAGTAATTGTGATCTAATGCACCCTTTTCTAATTGATTTGCATGCATAACTCACTAATGCGCCCTCCTTGATCAGTTAACTAACATTAGCTTCAATGAATTGAGTTTTGGTTGAGTTGAGTTGAGTTTGGGACTTCTAGAGCACTCCAGCGGTGACAATTCCTATGTTAGAATGACATGGATTCGAATTCTCCTAGGATAATCGAATTCTCTCCATTGTAACATATATGTTGACTATACACATTAATGGATCATAACACATATTTATGTTTCTATCTGTGTTCCAATGAATGATTAATTTTACTGCTCATTCCATTGCAATTTTCACTGTAATTCATCTTTTCTTCTTATTCTATCACTATGAGTTACTCTCAGCTCTATGATTTGCTGTGTTATAGAATTTCATAATTTGCAGCAGGACTATGCTGTGAAAATTTGAAATATAAATACTTGAAAAAATCTTATGTGGTAGATTGGATCAGATCTCGAAAAAAGTTTGATGTCAATGCTTCAATATTCTAGAAATATTTTGTTAAAGGCTTTGAATGGATTAGTAAATGGATGTCCTGGAAGGTTGGAAAGGGGGAACATGTTATGGTGGGGATTGATCCATATATTGGAGGTGAATATTTCTATTTTCTTTCAGAAAATTTGTTGGCTCACCTACACAGTCTGGGATATAGGTGACTTGCACATATCATGAACATAGGGGATCCTCAAAGGTGTTTGGATTACTAGAAGAATGCAAAGAATATGGGTCTTATTGGTGATTTTTCTCTGGAATGGGATAGATACATTGAGTGTTTCAATATTGCAAGTATCAAACTTGAAAATAATGAAGATAAGTTGGTTTGGATCTAGACCAATAAGAAAGGACAGGTTAATGCTAAATGTGTCTATGAGGCTATTTCAAGTTACTTATTCCCTCCATATAGTAATATGGGTATAATTGGTGTTCAAAGAAAATTCGGAAATGGAATATGCCCTTAAAAATAAAATTTTTTTTATGGCTTTTTTTAGAGGAAAAAATCTTTACTTGGGACAATTTATCAAAGAGGGGTTGGATAGGTCCAAATTCTTGTACTCTATGTAAACTTGATAATGAATTTGTTGAACATCTATTTGTTAAATGTTATTACTATAGGTAGGTTTGGAGAGTGGTAACATCCTCTTTGTTGGAATCTTATTAATACCGAGAGGAGGGGTGAATTGGTATTAGCGCAGTTATGAACAATTTTTACTTCTTATAAATTTTACATGAACTTAAATTATGCATCCATCATAAACAAAAACATTCACCATCACATGTGCAATACATAGAACACACAATTTTTTACATGGAAACCCAAATGGGAGAAAACCACAGAATGCTCTCTTATATTAAAATATTACATTCATGGAAGCACCAACTTCCGTAGTTCTCCAACACCAATTGGAAGGAGTCACCAACCCCCTGGTTTTACAGGATATGACCTGAAGGAAGCACCAACTCCCTGATTTACTAGCTTCAACTAGAAGGAGGCACTGATCCCCTTCTCCTTTCCCCGTCCGGCCGCCCTTATATGAAAGTAGAAAATATTACTTTGTTGTTCTATTGATCCACACACTTTTTAGATAATTTTCTGTTCATTTTGTTCTGTGCACCTTCTGTAAATTGATATCTTGCAATCAATGACTTGTATCATGAAATTCACTTGACTACACTTTACTTCACTCTACTGCGGCTTCATGACATTCTGCAATCTGTGCTTTGCTTCAGTATTTCATTATGTTTCTGCGCATCTGCAAACTTAAATGATACTGTGCATGTCCTATTGTGCTACTGTTCTGGATTTGCACATCTATATCAGATCAATCTGTGCATCTTCTGTGATATTCCACTTCTGTCTTGGTGCATTTGTCTTAGATAATCTATGACCTTCTGTGCATCATTTGTGATACAATCTTTTTGTTCTTCGCACTTGTCTTAGATTACCCTCATCATACTGTGCATCCTTTATTGTGCTACAATTCTGTCTTAGCGCATTTGTCTTAGACAAAACTACTTTACTTCGTGTGTCTCTAGTTGTGCTTCAAGTATGTATTTGCGCATCTATCTTAGAACATATGTGAATTTATACATACTATCTATGATACAACCATTCTATTCTCACGCACTTGTGCATCATTTGTATTTCTGCATTTTTATCTTCCCTCAATTATCACAAATAAACTACATCATCTTGTGCAACATCAACAATTATGTTCTTTTGTTTGTGTGCACTTGGATCTCTGCTAGATCATGTTGTTCTGGTTCCACGGGCCCTTGATGCCCCAAGAATTAGAATGTTTCCAAATCTGTATCTTCCAGTATCACCTTACAAGCTTATTTCAATTCTCCAACTTGGATTCTTATTTATACTTGTCTTGCGCGGATGGTATGTCAACAAGTTGGTCAATTCGTTCCTTCTTCCTTGCTTCATGGTTCCACTTACTTCATGCTTCCGCCACTTGTCATGTTTTGCGCCACTGAGGTGTCATCCCTTGTGGGTCTTGCGCATACTTGGTCCTTTGCACTGTGGGTCTTGCGCCCTTGGTGTGTGCTATTACACCATTGATGTATCATCGCTTGAGGGACTTGCACACTTGACTTTTCTGACTGCCACTCTCTTCCGGTACTCTTGCGCACTTCAACAACTTGTATGTTTCTTCCAATTGGTGAGTGTTGCGCACTTCCGGGACTTGCATACTTGTCCAACCAATTCTTGTTCTCAAGCCTCTTGTCCACTCCCGAAACCTTGTCCAACTATCTCTTTGGCATATACCTTTGAATTAGTATGAATAGGTGGACTTGGGACGTGCACTTGTACCTTATGTAGTTCTTCAAGATAAATGTACTTCAATCTGGATGTACTCCTTATGTATTTCTTCAGGCTGGATTCCATATACTTCTTTAAACTAGTCTTCATATATTTCTTCAAATTGATCTTCATATACTTCTTCAAACTGGCACAAGGATACTGAATCCTCTTTGACATCAATGACAACCAGATTTCAACACTCTTTGAATATACCAAATAACCATGGTGTTTCCCTTGTGGTGGATAATATACATCTTTGGGTACAAAATAATTCTAAATTCAGAGAATTGGCATGATATTTGTTAGTTGGGGTCTTTGGCATTCTAGGAATGCTACTATTTTTTAAAATAGAATACATGATTTATCTTGTATATGTTCCAAAATTCAGGTGTTGTTCAAATATTAGCTTAAGGAACATACTAAAAAATCTGGTAGATTTGCTTTTGCTCTTGAGATTCATTTTTAGTCTATGGTGGGATTTCTTGATGGTGTCTCCCAACAGGGGCATTATGGGAGTGGATTCCACATAAAGTTAAATCAATATCATTGCTTTCATATCTAGATGGGAGGTGGATTGGGTGCTAATACCCATGATAAACTATTGGCATTATGACGTCTTTTAAAATTTGTTGCTAATATTGGTATTGATACTATATCGATGCTTGGAGATTCTAAATGCATTATAGACTGGGATTCTGGAAGTTCAAGCTTACTCGTTCTTTCTTTGCAGCATTGGTGTACTAGCACCAAATCTCTCATTGACATCTTTTCTGATATATCTTTCAAGCACACCTACAGGGAATGTAATACAACCGCTGGTATACTTTCTAAGAAAGGAATAGACCTGTCTGTTGGTTCTCTGTTTAATGAGGAGTATATGAACAATATTTTCTATCACTATGGATTTGGGAATTTTTCTGATTTTGTCTAGTCTTTATGTTTATGCCTGACAAAGTACTTTCTTCCTTGGAAGAATAAAATGTAGTTTTATGCTATGGTTTTTATTGGACAGTTCTATTTGAGTTGATACTCAATGACACAACCACTCTTTTTGGGGATTCCTTGGAAAGATGTTTTTCTTAATTTTATAATTTTTTTTCAATATGATGATTGTATTAGGCTCAGATCAACACTGGATGTAATAGTTTTTTCTATATCTGATTCAGATGAATAACACGAAACATGTTTCTTTCTTTTATGTAAAAAAAAATTAAATATGTTATGTTTGTGTTCTAGATGCATTTATTAGTCAATATATAATATTAACACTGATTAACCGTCATTAATATTATGACAATGTTTGGAATATACATTATTTTCGATGAAATAAGTCTCACTTTCATCGATAATAACTTTTTTGATATATTTTCCCTCCTTCGTAACAAAACCACCTACGCAGAATATATATTAGACGATGCTATTATCAGAATGAAAAGCTAATGGGTCTATGGGAAACAATTTTGCTTATAATTCTACTAGTATCAACCAACAACCTATAAATCTGGATGAAGGCATATACACACAAAATAGATTATGCATTTGTACAATTCACAACTCAACAATTTGATAGTCATTTTGACAATAATCTAGCTAGTAGTTGCTACTTTCTCACTGATTGATTCGTCACGTCAACAATCGATGTTTCCAAGGAACATGTTGGCATGGATGGGGATTTGACATGTTCCATTTGTATGGAGAAGCTTCCAATTGGGGAGATAGAAAAACTTGGAATTTGACTGCCTATAGGACGTGTGCTTACTTCCATGGAATGTATTTGATACCTAACCACAAACTTAACATGTCAACTACTACTGGTATGTTAATTGTTAAAACCTCGATTTGATGTCTAACAACTTGCATAACCTGTCACGATTTATAATGGCAATATGTCGACGTAGGTTAAGGATAACAGGCTGCAAGATATTGGTGACATAACATAGACCTGGTGGCATATCATAGGCCTTGTATTATGGGGACAACCAAGTTTCTATCAATTCCGAGTCAACAAGTGTTGTACGATCTCTACACTGCCATGTTGGAGCCACACTATCATCGTAGGGACACAAATTAAAATTCCCTTTACTGGCTATATCTACCATAGACCTAGATCCAGGGGGTTGCAAGTAATTATTGACAAGCTGGAATTGCAGGCAGGAAACCAAATTAGTTTTCAAATATCTAATGCTGAAAATGAAGGCTACCATGCTTCCATTTTTTTACAAGGTTAAACCTCTTGATCTCCGGTGGACAAAAGGATCTTATGCTGAAGCCTAAAAAAACACGAAGAGAAACACGACATCGAAAATATTTAGGAATGGAGAGAGGCTCTTTTTCCTGCCACAAATATAAGCGGCTTTGAGCTTGAGGTGTGTAATGGGTAAGCAAACTGATAGGTATATGTATTTTATAAAAGAGTAGGTATATAATTCAGGTAGAGTAAGATAAAAACACACCCACAAATATGAAGAAAACATAAAATGAAAGGCATCCAAACACAAAACAGTCATAAAATTTTATTTGACAGGCAGAAGATATTTGAAATTCTGGGCCTGAGCAAAACAAATGCCTTGCAATCGTCTTTTTCATCAACGCTGCCTCATTCAATGGTTTTATTATCGACTATCATGCGATGCAAGTAGAGGCCTTCAGATCTCCCCGGCACTAAGCAAGACCATACACCTTATCTCCATTCTCTCCATGAGATGAAATACTGTAGCCTGTCTTGTTCACACTCTCAACCAATAAACTCAAAACTACCTTCAAATTCCTTTCCAAAGCATTGGAATTCTTGATATTTTTTCCACCGCAACTGTATTGTTTAATATAAGTAGGATCCTCTAACTGAGCTAATGCTAATGTTAGTAGAAAGAGCATTAAGGAGAGAGATAATTTCCATGTTGCAGGGAAGTGAATCATTTCAACTTCTATGCGTTGGATTTCTTTGATTTAAGAAGACACCGATTAAAGGTAAGAGGGAGATCCAAAGTGTCATATTAAAGCAAATGAGGAGGTAAAGAGAAGGGATGTGGCTAGACATGACTCCACCCTACATGCTTTTACAAGTAAAATTGAACTCCCAATAAAACCAATTAAATGGTGTCCATACTCGGAATTTGAGAGCCCTTTACCGTTCATTGCGTTTTCCCAATGATGTTGACTAAATTCCAAAAGTTATAATGATAGAGTGGGTTACATATGCAATATATTATTTGTTATGTATATGTATTCTTGCAACATGAAAAAATTATTACTTTCATGGAAAATTTAGACGTGTTGAACTTGAACTCGGAAATATACGAGTTACACCCATGAAAATGTTGCTGCCTTTTCTTTGAGAGGAACTATCATTCAAAGCAAGGAACATAGACAATAAAACACACCATTCTTGACATCAATCTTTTCCAAAATTTCAAAATCATTTCAATTTAAATACACAAGAAATCTGTCTTGTTCTGCTTGCTGGAAAATTCTCTGCAAATACCAAAGCCAATATTTCACACCATCGAATGCCATTGACTCATGTCCACTATGCAAAAAGGAGTTTGGTATCATTACTTGATTATATCATTTATACGGATTTTGCATTTGATATGATATCGCTGTCATCAATAATGAGTTTTATCATCTGCTGTCATGCCCACAATGTGGAAATGAGTTTGATATATAGGCATTTGTAGAGACACTCCTGGGAATGGATCTTTAAAATTTCGAAACTGAAAACAGAATTTCCAAGAACATGAAAAATATAAAAACTCTAGTAAGCTCACAAGATAAATGTTCATTCGAGGATCCTTCAGAATGGAGCAAATCAATAATATTTCAAAAATATGCAGATAAACGACCAACGGGACACCATGCGCAGCAGTTGCCAAAGATCCGACGGTAATCGACGTATGCAAAGAGCCTCATAAACGACATTATGGCAGGCGAAGGATCCATTTCTTCATTGTAATTGATAAGGCTCTCATCTTCGATCTGTAGTGTCTATGTAGTGTTATGAAATTTAGGCAATGGAAACTCTAAAGGCTCCGAGACTTCCGAAATGAGATTTAATGGCTGGATTTACTGAAAAGACCAACCGAATAAACCTCTGTAAACCATCATCTCTCCCATTAGAACATCTGTGAAATGCATACGATGGAGCTGTAGGAGGGATTGAACTTCAAGCAACTAGTCGCGAGTTCGAACTCGTTTTACTCGTTGCTTCTGTGTGCCGAATTGGCCTCTAGGATATCACACGCATGCACATAAGATATAAAACACCAAGTTTTAAAAAGGGAAACCCAATCCATGAAAACCTACTTTAAAGTTTACCCATAGAGCTCAGTTATGCCACTAGTCAAAAACCGATTCTATTCAAGCATGGAGATTCAAAACACACTCGAAATTTAACAACACATATTTGATGCTTCATTTCAACATTTTTTCCTTGTTCCATTTACACCATTGGAATTTGGAAGCTAGCAATGTATAGACTACCAGTGACAACTGCAGACAATTGCATCTATGGCCAACTAGAAAGAAGAAGAAAATAACTAGATAGGAATATTACGCTAAAAGAGGACCAACACTACAGACCCATATGAGCTAACCTACACATACACAATCATCCATGGGAGTAAATGCAAAGCATGTCAAATTATTTTATCCCCCTCAACGGGAAATGGAAGAGCAACACTCATATATTGAATTAAAGAAAAACACACCAAAAAATTATAGCATCCATCAATCACTCCAGCAAATCAACAACTATAGCAGTATAGTTTTTAATTGTAAAGAGGGAGAGGGGTTTCAAAAAACTGGCACCGCAAAATCCTCACTCCTCAACAATAGATCTTGCACCGATGTTTATAAACTGATAGGAAAATACTGAAAACTAATTGCACTGATTGACAGTAGTCCAAGTCCAATCTTAGAACTCTTCCAACAACAGATCTTGCACCAACCCGATAGCAGATACTGAAAAAAAATGAGTTGCCCTAAATGACAATAGGAAAAACACATAACTTAAATTCTCCAAGGGTTGATGTTAGTTTTGAAGTGTATGGAGGGCGTGTCTGGGACGAACGTATAGTTGGTGGCAAGGCCATGCATTATTTTTCCAGCGATGAGAACCCACTAGAACATCATGCGAAATGCATATGATGGAGCTGCAGGAGGGGCTTGAACTTCAAGCAACTAGTCATGAATTCGAACCCGCATTACTCGCTGCTTCTGTGTGCTCACATGCTTGTCAAAATAAATTTTGTTGATAGTGTGCTCACTCGCTTGTCAAAATAAAATCCTTCATATCCTATCCATGCCATTGATTGCGCTCTCCAGATTAAAAGAGGCACAGGCCACAACATCCATTCATTTTTTTTTATATTTTCCCATTGCTGTATTCTTGGAGCTTTTTAGATGCTTCAGTTCGACAGATCCGTGCCACCATACTTTGAATTTCCTCTTATGTATTCATCTATTAGAAACAGTTCGAGGAAAGCTGTCATGGAACAAACCACGTTGTTATGTTTCATATTTTTAGTTACTTTGGCAACAATTAAGTTGGAGGCACTGAACATGTCATTCGAAGCTAGGGCTGAAGTCTCAGCAGCTTATTGACTATTGAACATAACCGTGGAGCTTGATGCTCAGCCATGGAAGCTTCTCCAATGTTCTCTTCCAGACAAATCTCGCTGCTGCCTAGGCATCTCCAATTATTTCCTGAAAATATTTCACATTTCTTCGATGCACACAACCCTTTGAAGTTTCTAACTTTCTTGTATCTTTGAAGGATTTCTCGAAAACAATTGTCCAATTTTATCGTAAAAGCTCATTCTGAATTTAACAACCGATGTCCCTGCCCACCAATTTTTCACTTGAAGTTGTATCTATGATAACAGGTCATTAAACCAACCTTCTTCCAATCCAAAATATTTAGAATAAGGGAGACGATGAGTCGTTGACAACGGATTAAAGTCAGGATGTTAGAAATGGCTAAAATCCCAGAGTCATGGACTGCTGGGAATAGAAAGTAACATAAACATAAATATGTTCCCTTGTAAACCATCCCGAAGGCCCCTTGACCGATGAGATTCCCCTGGCTGAAATTGTGGGTCGTAGCTTTGATCTCATCTATGATGAACCACACAGTGTCAATGTTGAGTCTCACAGTTTCTCTTGAAAGTTGTGTGTCCCTTCTGATGAATTGCCTGTTCATAATACTAGGGTTCCCCCTCGCGCGCAGGAGACAATTTATCATAAACATCGAAACAAAAGTGACGCTAATTGCAGCTCCAGCACAAGTGGAGATAAAAACCAAACAACTGTTGTCTTTCGCTTTGTGTCGGGGTAAGGCCAATTTCAATGTACAATGATTTAATGCATTTGTCCTGTCATATGCACTTTGATGTTAATGTGTCAAATTCTTAAAATTTTCTTTTTTAAAATATTTTTTATATTTAAAAATAAAAAACCTCCACCAGGGATTTATGTCAAATCCAAGGTGTACTCTACCAATAAAAAAAAAATTGATTTTCTTTTTTCAAAAAATAAAAAAATATATTTTCAATTGTTTCAAAATTCAGTTTAATTGCTATTTTTTTAAAACATTATAAAATTTACAATGAAAAACAAAAAAATTAAGAATTAATATAAGTCAAAAGTCTTTGACTTTGGAACGAAAAGTATATCCCTGCATTGACAGGGACTAATAACATTAGACATACACATTAAAAAGTAACTCCTATTAAGACTAGACATACAAATTTATACCAAAGCAACTAAACTTTTTTTTTTCTTAAAAATGGAAATGACTATTTTACAAGTTCAATTGGATGTTATTAGAATTAATTGAATTAAATTTGACTATTTTACAAGTTCAATGGGATGTTATTAGAATTAATTGAATTAATATCTATCTATCTATCTATCTATCTATCTATCTATCTATATATATATGAGTTGTTTCAAATTATTCAAAAAATAGAAGTTGGGTAAATTTGATTAAGTCAAAGAGTCAATTATATGTTTATAGTTTATGGTTTTGTGGATTTATAGTATTTGGTAGCCTATGGTATTGGTTCACGGTATTGTTTGTGAAGAAGCCTATTAAAAATTTGGACAACTTCATTGTAAAGTGCGTAAGAAAGCTAATATGACCTATGCGTGATCTGTGTTGGCCTCTATATAAGTGATATGTGACCTATGTGTGATCTGTGTTGGTCTCTATATAATTGATGATAATCGGAGTGGCCCTTTGAGATATTATGATTGATTTTCCCAAAATTAAGTTTCAATTATTAATTCCATTATATGTGTGCTTGAATGCTTATTTTAATATGCTTTTTATCATAAGTTATATAATTTTTTTTTTAATGTATATTATTAAATTGTAATTTTAAGTTGATACTCATTTATATGTTTATTTTTTATTTATATGTGCATAAGTTTTTAATATAAAATTTGAGAAACTTGAGAAATTTGAGATACGGTTTTCTAGTTGTATGCACCCTTGCTATATAGATGAGAAACTATGCATATATGTGTATAGTGATTTGGATTCAAATGTATGCACATGAATATATATGTACAATGAAAATGATTGAATATTTATATGTATTATAATTTAGGGCTAGATCTTAGGCTACATAATACGGTTTCATTGTGATTAGAATGCAAACTAGGGTTTACGCTACCAACTAGGGTTTTTAGGCTAGTCTCTCGTGTTTCTAGGCTAGGATCCAAGCTCTAGGGTCACCATCTTAATGTTTAATTCCACTATCATGACATCATTCTCACCAATACCATGCCCACTGCTACAATCACCATCAAGCCTCTCAATCCCACTTTGAACATTTCCCATACTTCCAAGTTAAAATTGATAGGTCTTGTTGCTAAAAGATTTTCACTTATCTATTCACATAGACAAATCCAATCCCGTGAAAGATTTGTTGTAGCTTGGTATGTGCAAGTTCACATGCAATAATACTTGAGAGATCATTTTACCCCATTATCCATGGAAGATTCATTGGAGTCATATGAACCTCATTTTTATCACCCCAACCATGGTCAATATGCCAAGATCCATCCTTAGTAGACAAAACCTCATGTTGGCACCCATACCACACTCAAATAGAACAAATAGCCAAAACCAACAATGCAACTAGAACACAATGACCAAGGGAACTTCAAAATGAAACACCACTCCACAAAAGAAGTTGCTTTAGACCTACCTCACTCATGACTCATGTCAATGCTTTAGACCAAGTCACACCATTAATATGCAATGTACATCACCATCTTCATCATCATCAACGTCTTCATCATCATCACCATCTTCATCATCATTGTCATCTCTAGGTTCCTCATCAACATCTCCATCATCTTCATCATCTTCATCATCATCAACATCATCATTATCTTCATCATCATCAACATCTCCATCATCATCATCATCTTGATCATCATCATCATCATCATCTTCATCACCATCGCCATCATCATCAACGCCTTCATCATCATCACCATCTCCATCATCAATGTCATCTCTAGGTCCCTCATCATCATCTCCATCATCATCACCATCTTCATCATCATTGTCATCTCTAGGTCCCTCATCACCATCTCCATCATCATCACCATCTTCATCATCATTGTCATCTATAGGTCCCTCATCACTGTGTCCATCATCATCACCATCTTCATCATCATCTTCATCACCATTTCCATCATCATCAATGCCTTCATCATCATCACCATCTTCTTCATCATCACCATCACCATCACCATCACCATCACCATCACCATCAACTTCATCACCATCACCATCATCATCATCATCAACGTCACCATCTTCATCATCATCACCATCTTCATCATCATCACCATCTCCATCTTTTGGATGTGAGACAGAACCATCACCATCTTCATCATCACCATCACCATCACAATCAACCTCACCACCATCACCATCATCATCAACATCACCATCTTCATCATCATCACCATCTTTTTCATCATCACCATCTTCATCATCATCACCATCTTTGTCATCATCACCATCTCCATCTTTTGGATGCGAGACGGAACCATCACCATCTCCATCATCACCATCACCATCAACCTCACCACCATCACCATCATCATCAACGCCACCATCTTCATCATCATCACCACTTCGTCATCATCACCATCTCCATCTTTTGGATTCAAGACGGAACCATCACCATCTCCATCATCACCATCAACTTCACCACCATCATCATCATCATCACCATCTTCATCATCATTGTCATTTGTAGGTCCCTCATCACCATGTCCATCATCATCACCATCTTCATCATCATTGTCATCATCTTCATCACCAGGCGCCATCATCCTCAATGCCTTCATCATCATCACCATTTTCTTCATCATCACCATCACCATCACCATCAACTTCACCACCATCACCATCATCATCAACGTCACCATCTTCATCATCATCACCATCTTCATCATCATCACCATATCCATCTTTTGGATGCAAGACAGAACCATCTTCATCATCACCATCACCATCAACCTCACCACCATCACCGTCATCATCAATGTCACCATCTTCATCATCATCACCATCTTCGTCATCATCACCATCTCCATCTTTTGGATGCGAGATGGAACCATCACCATCTCCATCATCACCATCAACCTCACCACCATCACCATCATCATCAACGTCACCATCTTCATCATCATCACCATCTTCGTCACCATCACCATCTTCGTCACCATCACCATCTTCGTCACCATCACCATCTCCATCTTTTGGATGCGAGATGGAATCATCACCATCACCATCACCATCTCCATCTTTTGGATGCGAGATGGAACCATCACCATCACCATCACCATCACCATCACCATCACCATCACCATCACCATCACCATCAACGCCACCATCTTCATCATCATCGCCATCTTCGTCATCATCACCATCTCCATCTTTTGGATGCGAGACGGAACCACCACCATCTCCATCATCACCATCAACTTCACCACCATCGTCATCATCATCACCATCTTCATCATCATTGTCATTTGTAGGTCCCTCATCGCTGTGTCCATCATCATCACCATCTTCATCATCATTGTCATCATCGTCATCACCATCGCCATCATCATCAACGCCTTCATCATCATCACCATCTTCTTCATCATCACCATCACCATCACCATCAACTTCACCACCATCACCATCATCATCAACGTCACCATCTTCATCATAATCACCATCTTCATCATTATCACCATATCCATCTTTTGGATGCGAGATGGAACCATCACCATCTTCATCATCACCATCACCATCACCATCAACCTCACCACCATCACCATCACCATCAACGTTGCCATCTTCACCATCATCACCATCTTCGTCATCATCACCATATCCATCTTTTGGATGCGAGACGGAACCATCACCATCTCCATCATCACCATCACCATCACCATCAAACTCACCACCATCACCATCATCATCAACGTCACCATATTCATCATCATCACCATCTTCGTCATCATCACCATCTCCATATTTTGGATGCGAGACAGAACCACCACCATCTCTATCATCACCATCAATTTCACCACCATCGTCATCATCATCACCATCTTCATCATCATTGTCATTTGCAGGTCCCTCATCGCCGTGTCCATCATCATCACCATCTTCATCATCATTGTCATTTGCAGGTCCCTCATCGCCGTGATCATCATCATCACCATCTTCATCATCATTGTCATCATCTTCATCACCATCGCCATCATCATCAACTCCTTCATCATCATCGTCATCTTCTTCATCATCACCATCAACTTCACCACCATCACCATCATCATCAACGTCACCATCTTCATCATCATCACCATCTTCATCATCATCACCATATCCATCTTTTGGATGTGAGACGGAACCATCACCATCTTCATCATCACCATCACCATCACCATCAACCTCACCACCATCACCATCATCATCAACGTCACCATCTTCATCATCATCACCATCTCCATCTTTTGGATGCGAGATGGAACCATCACCATCTCCATCATCATCACCATCTTCGTCATCATCATCACATCCTTCATCATCACTGTCATCTATGGGTCCCTCATCACCGTGTCCATCATCATCACCATCTTCATCAGCATTGTCATCATCTTCATCACCATCGCCATCATCATCAACGCCTTCATCATCATCACCATCTTCTTCATCATCACCATCGCCATCACCATTAACTCCACCACCATCACCATCATCATCAACGTCACCATCTTCATCATCATCGCCGTCTTCATCATCACGACCATCTCCATCTTTTGGATGCGAGATAGAACCATCACCATCTTCATCACACCATCACCATCTCCATCTTTTGGATGCGAGACAGAACCATCACCATATTCATCATCACCATCACCATCTCCATCATCATCACCATCTCCATCATCATCACCATCTTCGTCATCATCATCACCATCTTCATCATCACTATCATCTGTGGGTCCCTCATCACCGTGTCCATCATCATCACCATCTTCATCATCACCATGATCTTCATCACCATCACCATCACCATCACCATCACCATCACCATCACCATCACCATCACCATCACCATCATCATCAACGTCTTCATTTCCATCACCATCATCATCATCATCACCACAAGTGCCCGGTGGATGATTTTCCAAAGTTGACCCCCGTGTGCAAAAATTGCACACTCCCTCATTGAGCAAAACCCTAGTTTCCAAGATGGATGTACAAGATGACACCGGGGCCACCAGAACGGAGGGGAGGGGAACCCCTAGCACTATCCCAATGTCCTGAATCCAACGGAGTCTACGGTTCATCAATCCGAGCCACGGTCTTCATTCTATGACTCGTTCCGTCTCGCATCTAAAAGGCCTTCAGGGACACCTGTTGGATTCCTGCCGGGGGCATAGAATTCCAATCGTGCAACAAAACCGATTTCCGGGGAGCCATGCAAGTTTTTCTAGGTAGGTTCCGACTGGGAACGCTAGCCACAAGTGCCCGGTGGATGATTTTCCAAAGTTGACCCTCGTATGCAAAAATTGCACGCTCCCTCACTAAGCAAAACCCTAGTTTCCAAGATGGATGTACAAGATGAAATCGGGGACACCGGACCAGAGGGGAGGGGCACCCCTAGCACTATACCAGCGTCCTGAATCCAACGGAGTCAACAGTTCGTCAATCCGAGCCACGGTCTTCATTCTATGGCTCACTCCATCTCGCATCCAAAAGGCCTTCAGGGACACCTGCTGGATACCTGTCGGGGGCATAGAACTCCAACTGTGCAACAAAACTGGGTTTCGGGGAGCCATGCAAGTTTGTCTAGGTAGGCTACGGTTGGGAACGATAGCCACAGGTGCCCGGTGGATGATTTTCCAAAGTTGACCACCGTGTGCAAAAATTGCACGCTCCCTCATTGAGCAAAACCTTAGTTTCCAAGATGGACGTACAAGATGACATCGGGGCAACCGGACCGGAGGGGAGGGTCACCCCTAGCACTATCCCGGTGTCCTGAATCCAACGGAGTCGACGGTTTGTCGATCCGAGCCACGGTCTTCATTCTATGGCTCGTTCCGTCTCTCATCCAAAAGGCCTTTAGGGACACCTACTGGATACCTGCCGAGGGCATATAACTCCAACCGTGCAACAAAACTAGGTTCCGTGGAGTCATGCAAGTGTGTCTAGGTAGGTTCCGGCTAGGAACGCTAGCCACAAGTGCCCGGTGGATGATTTTCCAAAGTTGACCCCCATGTGCAAAAATTGCACACTCCCTCACTAAGCAAAACCCTAGTTTCCAAGATGGACGTACAAGATGACATCGGGGCCACCGGACCAGAGGGGAGGGACACCCCTAGCACTATCCCAACGTCCTGAATCCAACGGAGTCGACGGTTCGTCGATCCGAGCCACGGTCTTCATTCTATGGCTCGTTCCATCTCGCATCCAAAAGGCCTTTAGGGACACCTGCTGGATACCTATCGGGGGCATAGAACTCCAACCGTGCAACAAAAATGGGTTCCGGGGAGTCATGCAAGTGTGTCTAGGTAGGTTCCGTTCGGAAATGCTATCCACAAGTGCCCAGTGGATGATTTTCCAAAGTTGACCCTCGTGTGCAAAAATTGCACACTCCCTCACTGAGCAAAACCCTAATTTCCAAGATGGACGTACAAGATGACACCGGGGCCACCGTACCGGAGGGGAGGGGCACCCTTAGCATTATCCCAGTGTCCTGAATCCAACAGAGTCGACGGTTCGTGGATCCGAGCCACGGTATTCATTCTATGGCTCGTTCTGTCTCGCATCCAAAAGGCCTTCAGGGACACCTGTTGGATACCTGCCGGGGGCATAGAACTCCAACTGTGCAACAAAATTGTTAAATTTTCAGAATTTACTTCAATATGATCTAGGATCTTAACTGAGAGAACAACATGTACAACATATCTACAACATATCAATCATGGACACAATAATGCAAGCACACAAGAGACACAGAGTTTATGTGGGGAAAACCATAAAGGTGAAAACCCCAATAAATTCCTTAGAGATAGATAGAGCAATGATACAACCCAAGCATAAGAGATAGACATCTCCTAGAAGCAACTTCACCTCCTCCACAAGTGCGCCACTCTCTTGAGAGTGTGAGAGAGAACAAAATGATGAAATAGAGTGCCTCCCGCACTCTGCCTCCCGCACTCTATTTATACTTGACTTGACTTGCCTAATAACCTTTACTAGGTCAGACTTAACTTACCACATAACATAATGTTGATTGGGCGGACACCCAATAGGGTGGTCTAATAACCCTTTGACCCACATGGCTGACCCCCAATAGGGTGGTCTAATAACCCTTCGACCCACATGACTTATACAGGGCCGACCCCAATAGGGTGGTCTAATAACCCATCAAGTACAAGTTACAACACTTACAATATAAATAATGACACTTCCGTATAGAGGAATAATAACATCTCTATAGGAATACAAACACTTCCGTATAGAGGAATAATACCATCTCTATAGGAGTACAATATACATATATGGAATACATTCCGAAGTTACATATACATCAACACTCCCTCTTAACTAGGAAGGAATTTCTCGACACAGGTATTCTAGCACAAGTCTTCTTCTCTGGATCATCATCACTGGATAATCGTCATCGAGTCATCATCATCGTCACTGCTGCTGCTATCTCAATCAATCGCTGAATCTACTCGTCATAGGAAGTTCTATAGAGTTAGTCCTTTTTCATACTGGATGTAGGCCCACCACTTGCAGGTCTTCATCATCACTGGCCATACTATGGAATCCTCAGGACTTATTACGTGTGTAACAAAACCTCGAAAGAGCATCCCAGGATGTTACGGGTACACTGTAATGTCCCTTGTTAGGAATTTTATTAAAATTGCAATTTTCCACTTTTTTCCTTGGTTCGACCTTTGACTAGTTTCGATCTCTAGGTCCCAAATTTGCCCCAAATGATCCCAAATCTTCTGAGAAGGTATATGAATGATATTAGAACATAAATATGTGTTTCAGGGATGCCTTTGTACCTTTAAAACACTTCTGCAAATACTCTTTCAATTCTGGTCAATGTAGGTAACTTTACTAGTGATTTCCCTTTGACTAGTATTGGTCTCTAGGTCTCAAATTGACTCCAAATGCCTTCAAATATTCAAGGAAGGTTTATGAATGATATTAGGAATTGAATATGATGTTCAGGGATAACATATGGCCACCAAAAGACCTCTGCAAACTCTCTTAAGATTCTGGACCAAGTATGCAATTTTACTAGTAATTTGGGGTTCAAATCCCCCTAAGGTAAGTACTGAAAATGGCTTCCCAAATGCCTCCAAACCTACTCAAATTTATGAAAATAGGTATGTAATGTGTTAATTATGTTATTAAGGTATCATATGCACCATTAATGGTTTATTACAACTGTTCTCACCCTCTCCCATTCAACTGCAAGAATCACCAATTCGACCCTTGGGGAAATGGCACTATTTCTTCTCCCAATGCAATTAAACTGAGTAAAAATGCTTCAAATGCTCAAGTACAGTACATGAAACTTGTATAAGACATCCATGGCAGTATATTTATCACAAATATATCAGAGAATCATCCATTCATTCGAAATCATCATCAATACATTGGCTCACAACAAGGTAGTGGGGAAATGGCATTGTTCTTCCATTAAAAATGAGATTTATACATTTCTACTTGGAATTTCGACCTGAAACTTTTTGGAGATGAAGAAAAGAGTATTTAATTCATATTAAAAAATAAATGGGGCATTAGAAGCTCCCCCAAAGAGTACAATAGCTCACCAAAAATGCCCTCCCTCAAGGATCAAGAATATGCCATCAAAACTGGAAATGGTTGAAGGAGCAAGCTGCAATAGAAGAAACCATGAGCTGCCCTGTAGCTTACACCTACAAATAAAGACTCCATTAAAGCTCCAAATGAAAGTTCTGAATGGCCTTTCCAATTTCCAACTTGGATGGGAATCTTTCACCCTCGAAATTGGCTAAGGCAAGAAACTAGTCATCCACTAGCTCTCCCTCTTCACAAATGCAATTGCAAATTCTACAAATGATCAAAAGCTGGTTTCATTATTTGTTATTGACATTAATAAACTTCTAATGTCCTCCATGGGTCGAATTCCTTCCAAGAGACTCATGCCAACTCAAGTTGGGAAGAGATTCCAAAGAACGCCACTTGTACAACAATTCCTAGTCTCCCACTTCCACCAAATCACATGTGGAAGCATCTTAGCTGCCCTAACACCCTTGAGCGCCCTCTTGGAGTCTATTTTTAGCCTTGACATGTCATATGTCAGTATTCAGGTCTGATTTGTGTCATAGGTGTCATAGCATCTTCATCATTGTTGTCATAGAGCTAGGGAATCTAGCCCAAGTGTCTCACTAGCTGCAAATTGCCTCTTCCTCTTCCATGGGAGTTACTCTTCCTCTATATTTCGACCTTGGATGAGTCATGAAATGAATAATACCTTTTGGACTCCCCCAAGTATGTTACCATTCACCTTGAATTCGAATTGGTGAGAGAATGATGCCAAGTGTAGTGGGGAAATCTAGCCATATGTGGGTCCCACTTCCTCCATGTGTCTTCATGATGAAATGCCACTTTGATTTTCACTTGTATATATTTATTTAGCTCCTTTATTAAATATTTATTCCATTCTAATGTTCAAACATCATTTATTATCCCCATTATTCCAAATCCCAAAGCTTCCACCCCAAACCTACGAAACTAGTAATTTTCCTCCTTGGCAATTATTTGACCTTTAGCATAAATTTGACAAACTCTAATGAATAGGGCCAATGTTATTAGGCCATTGTGACCCAATGCCAAATTTGGGACATGACATACACAACTCCGACTTGTAGGATCTCCCAGGGCGCTATTACATGTGACCCCACCACAAAACCTTAAAGAGCATCCCAGGATGTTACGGGTACACAATTCCGACCTGTAGGATCTCCCAGGGCACAAATTACATGTGGTCACCACAAAACCTCGCAAGAGAATCCCAGGATGTTACGGGTACACAAATCCGACCTGTAGGATCTCCCAGGGCACAAATTACATGTTGTCATGGAAAAACCTCGAAAGAGCATCCCAGGATGTTACGGGTACACAACTTCGACCTGAAGGATCTCCCAGGGCGCTATTATATGCCATAGGAGAAAACCTCGAAAGAGCATCCCAGGATGTTACGGGTACACAAATATGACCTGAAGGATCTCCTAGGGCGCTATTATATGTCCTCCCAGAGCAATGTCTCGAAAGAGCATCCCAGGATGTTACGGGTACACCACTCCGACCTATAGGATCTCCCAGACATGCTCATCTGCACAACCTGTTCCACGACCATAAAGTATCAACTTGATACTCACCATACCTCATCCTGATGTACACATGATCATCCTAATCATCATCACTGCAACGTCCTGATGCATGTCATCTGGAGAAACATCCTGAAGCTCGTCAACCATGATCATCCTGATCATATAATGCATCTACCTGATGCATACCAAGTATCTACCTGATACATATCATCATACATGATCCACCTGATCATACAATGTATCCTCCTGATACATACATAGATACTTGATCCACCTGATCACACAATGTATCTACCTGATACATATCAACATACATGATCTACCTAATCATACAAAGTATCCACCGGATACATATACAGATACATGGTCCAAGCATCCAACATGATGCATATACCAAATACATACAAATGATCCAACTGATCATATCCAACATCGAACATGATGCATACATACATAAATGATCCAACTGATCATATCCAACATCCAACATGATGCATACATACATATATGATCCAACTAATCATATCCAGCATCCAACATGATGCATATACATAGAGCAGTAACTGGAGCATCGTCCTGATGCTCATCATCCATGATCCTCCTGATCATCATAGCATCGTCCTCTTCAGATCATCTCATCATCCACGAAGCACAACCCAGATGCACATCATCGAGTACGTACACCACCGACATGGGAGAACACATTTACCACCATTTGGGGAAGGCTCCAGACCTTACTTTTTCACCATAGGAGAACACATCTACCACCATGTGAAAAATGGCTCAGCAATTACATCACGACCATGGGAGAACACATCAACCATGTCAGAAAAGCTCATGTGCATCTGCATCTTCTGGACTCATCACTTCCCTTTGGAAGGAACCTCGATCTGAAGTGCACCAAACCTCTCTTTGAAGTACTCAAACTGCACTCTGGCCAACGACTTGGTCAATACATTTGCAACCTGCTCATCCGTCGCAACATACTCTGCTTCAGCTGTACTCAGTGTTACGCAGGACTGCTTCCTGCGAAACCAAGAGATCACGCCTGATCCCATACTGAAGCAGTACCCAGAAGTGCTCTTCCTATCTGCAACACTACCCCCCCAATCTGAATCAACATAACCCTATAGGTTAAAATTTCTATTCGCATCATACTTGAGCCCATAATCAACTGTACCTTTTAGGTACCTCAGAATATGCTTTACAGCAACTAGGTGAACACCTTTCGGATCCGTTAGGAATTGGCTCAATGTGTTCACTGCAAAGAAAACATATGGTCTCGTGTTCATTAGGTACATCAAGGACCCAATCACCTGACGATACACAGTGACATCAACCGGATCAGATGAAGCATCACACAGAAGCTTCAGGTTTGATGCCATAGGTGTGGCCATGGCCTTGCAGTCCATCATCCCGAACCTCTTCAGGATCTCTATTGCATACTTCCCCAAGGAAGATCCCATCTGTATTCTGCCACACCTCCATGCCTAGAAAATAGTGCATCATCCACAAGTTCTTCATCTCGAACTCGGCAGCAAGCTTCCGCTGCATGTCAACAATCAATCTATCCTCACCTGTAACAAACAGGTTATTCGCATACAAAAGTAGTACCACTAGATTGCCTTCCTCAACCTTGTAGTAAAGGTTGGAATCCGCTTTACTCTTGGTAAAGCCCAAACTGGATAGAAAGCTATCTATCCTACCATACCAAGTTCTGCACGTATATGATTCCCTGTCATGTGTCTCAGAACCAAGTGGCTGCTCCACATACACTTCTTCTTCAACTACACCATTCAAGAAAGCTGTCTTGGAATCCATTTGGTGTATCTTCCATTTCATCACTGCAGCCATAGCAAGTACGGATCTAATGGAAGTGTATCTGGCTACAGGAGCAAAAGTCTCTATGCTACCACCTGCAGCATGCTTGATCTTGTAGATCCTCTTGGAAGTCACTATAGACTCCCCTTCAGGTCTTGGGACTGCATCCCAAACATCTTCATGATCGACTGGTACTCCTCGATCATGGCATTCTTCCAGATCCTGGGAACTTCAATATCTTCAATATTTTCAATAGATAACTTTGTTGCTGAACAAATGTTGTAGTCCTTCTTTTGTAGGTGATGGTATACGATATTTCATAAACAACAAGTTAAATTGCATGATTAGAAAACATCTCATAGTTTTCAGAACAAATTCTTACATATAAAGAAATATGTCATACATTCATGCAATTATCTTAGCCAATGCTTCAATACAACATTTATCCATATCGCGTAACTTTCTATATGCATTCCAATCTCTACCAGAACATTGTTAAGAGTGTGCACAACTCCCAACATGTCAACAAATAGGTTTCATTCTAGATAAGTAGCAATGGAATGTTGTATAGTGCCATAGGCCACTTACCCATGTATATTAGTAGTATACTGTTCATCCATGCAACTATTCACAACCTAATTCTAGGAACATGAGTATATACATTATTGAACAGTATTATTTAAACAATAAAATATGCAAGGACTGATAATTCAAATACTTATCTTTGTTTGTTTGTTGGGTTGACTCCCTCTCAGTCTTTGCTTCTTTTCTGTAACTCCATTCTGATGTGGATTGTGAGAAGTCGTCAACTCCCTCTGAATATCTGCATCCTTGCAGAAACTACTGAAGTGTGCTCCTTCTTGATCTTTTCTTCCTTGTAGGAACAATTGGAGTGTGCTCCCTCTTGATTTTTGCTTCCTTGCAGGAACAACTGGAGTGTGCTCCCTCTTGATCTTTGCTTCTTGGATTACCTGTCCTTAAAATTATATCCATCCTTAATCACTATGCATGCTTATTAGTATCATCATTGTGTTATCCTCGAGGTCTCATACATAATCACACATTCATTAGTATAATATTAATACTATCAAAACACAATAATCTTAAACATGTATAGTCATGATCATTTCAAACAGAAATAATAAGCATTAGTATTCAAGGACTCTTATGGTTAGTCATATCATAAATTAAAGTAAGAAACATAATATGCCTAAACCTATGATTACTCAAACCTATACTTTCATGACTCTTCTGGTTAGTCATATCATCAATTAAGGTAAGAAACATAATATGCATACACCCATGATTACTCAAACCCATGAATAATCATTATCAATCACACCATGTATACTTATATAAGGGATCCTAACACAAGGTAGGATTCTAACTTGATATAGGAAAAACATACCTGGATTAGTGTGTTAGCTAGTTATGTCTAACATACTCACATGATGTCTTCTTGTTCTCTTCAATGACTTGTGCTAGTACCCTGCATATCTCATAGGTTAACCATTATAGAACCAAGTTATACATACCTCGCAAATAGATCTTCTAAGTGATTCATGGCAATGGATGAATCTTTGTCCTCATGTCATCATGATCATATGTTCTTGAACTAGAACATGATTTGTCTTTCTTGGTGTACCTTTCATTTTAGCGGACAACATAAACCTCATAAAACACCATAATGCATTAGTACAGTCATAAGTGTCAAAACCCTAATCAATGAATATCTTCTATCATGCATTCATAATTTTAGTAAGGTGATACAACAAGTCTAAATTTAATCAAGATTGTACTAACCGTAATAACATGAAGACAAACATACCATAAAATTAATCATGAAAAAATCTGAAAACATACTTGGATGAGTCATACCTGTCGAGATTGCTTGTAATCTTCTTATGTAAGGCCTTAGCCTCTCCCTCTGAAATAGAAACTTCTTCACTTATGCAGGTGACCAATCTATTCTCTTCTAGGATTAACCCAATCCACTTGATTTGCAGGAACTGGATTTGGAGCTGGATTAGGGTTTGTAAGATAAACCCTAAAAAATCAAACTTTCGAAAGGATAGAAGTATGCGCCTTGATGAGTTGATCAAGCTGGTATACTCGTAATTTGAAAACTGCAAAGTTTCACCCCTCAAATTTGCCTTTGAAACTTTTGGATTCACTAGACATGACCCCGAACTAGGGTTTGATAAAGCCCACCATTCTTCCCAATCAAAAGGTTCGATCCAAAGCTCTAAGCTTCTATTTTTCTGAGGAGCTTCCAGCCGTGGTCACAGAGTTCAACAATTCCCATTTTTGCACAAGCCCTAATTTTCCACTTTTCTGATCAAAGTCCTGAACTAGGGTCTGATCAAGCCTGGCCTTATGCCCAACCAAAAATTCTGATCTTGGTCTCTAAATTTTGATTTTGATGAGTAGCATTCAGCCGTCGTCTCCGATTACAAAAATTCCAACTTTCTCTGAAACCCTAAATTCCGGAAGCCATGAATGAAGGTGCTAAAAAATAATTTTGTTTTGACAGAAATATGTACCTGATTGTTTATGGTGTAACTCTGAACTTTTCGATCCACATGGTCTGAATTTTTTTTTCTTGTGATATCCCGACCTGTCATCTTTCCAACCCCATAGGTCTGACCTCAAATGGATTCTCTGAGAGAGAGTTATTCCAAGTGTCGCAACGTGACCTGTTTATGGGATAAAACAGGAGAGCGAACTTGTACGACATTCCTCATGTCACTGGTTCAGTTTCGGCCTCTAAAAATGTTACTTGAGAAAGTACAGTCCGTGTACTACCTGTCACATTTTACGAAATTTCATTTGGAGCTTGCTAGCCCAAGTTATGACCTTTTTTCCAAGGTCACATGTTTATGACTGAGATCTGGAAGAGGTAGAAACCCTATATTGTACAGATCATAAATCATAAAGTACAACGAATTAGAGATTTTCCTTTGGACACAAGGTACATGGGGATCTTAGATTCGCCTTGTATGATTTTCAGACCCTGAAACCTCACTGAAATTTATTTATAGCGAAAGTGCTACGATGACTGGTTCTTTCTATATCAAGCCCTAGCATTGTAAGTGCAACAAGTGTCATACATGCCATACCATGCCTTCTTTCAGGCTAGCTCTGATACCATGTTAATTTTTCAGAATTTAATTCAATATGATCTAGGATATTAACTGAGAGAACAACATGTACAACATATCTACAGCATATCAATCATGGACACAATAATGCAAGCACATAAGAGACACAGAGTTTACTTGGGGAAAACCATAAAAGTGAAAACCCCAATAACTTCCTCAAAGATAGATAAAGCAATGATACAACCCAAGCATAAGATATAGACATCTCCTAGCAGTAGCTTCACCTCCTCCACAAGTGCTCCACTCTCCCGAGAGTGTGAGAGAGAACAGAATGATGAAATAGAGTGCCTCCCGCACTCTATTTATACTTGACTTGACTTGCCTAATAACCTTTACTAGGTCGGCCTTAACTTAACCACATAACATAATGCTGACTGGGCCGACACCCAATAGGGTGGTCTAATAACCCTTTGACCCACATGGCCGACCCCCAATAGGGTGGTCTAATAACCCTTCGACCCACATGACTTATATAGGGCCGACCCCAACAGGGTGGTTTAATAACCCATCAAGTATAAGTTACGACACTTACAATATAAATAATGACACTTCCGTATAGAGGAATAATAACATCTCTATAGGAATACAAACACTTCCGTATAGAGAAATAATGTTGATTTAGATGTAACTTCAGATATATTTCATCCATGTATTTAATTTATATATTATTGTACTCCTATAGAGATGTGTCATTCCTCTATATGGAAGTGTCGTCATGTGTATTGACAAGTGTCGCAAGTGTGTGAACTTGTCGATGGGTTATTAGACCACCATGTGTGGGGTCGGGCCTTATTCTATGTAATATATGGATGATGTACCTAACTAGACAAGTCAGCCCCATAAGGTCACTGGGAAAATAGACAAGTATAAATAGAGATCGGGAGATCTCTATTTTGATCATTCAGAAACTCATTCTTCCTTCACTCAGAAAGTGGCGCACTAGTGAGGAGGAGGATCATCTGCTACTAGGAGACTATCTCTGTGTATTTTGGTTGAGCCATTGCTCTCTCTATCTTTGAGGAAGTTGTGGGGTTTTTCACCTTAGGGTTTTCCCCACGGAAACTCTGTGTCTCTTGTCTCTCATGCTTTTGCTTCTTGTGATGATTGAAATGCTTAATATGATTGATATGCATTGATATACTGTACATGTTATTCTCTCAGTAAAGATCCTAGAGTATTGTGAATTAATGCTCAAAATTTAGCATGGTATCAGAGCTAACCTGAGAAGAAGACATTGTGTAGTGACGGAAACCAAGGGTTTCTTTTTTATTGGGTTTCTCTCCACAGATTTTGGAAAAGCGGTATAGTAGATTGACTCTACTCATCAAGGGGAATCTATCTGTCCAATCAGAATTCAATTCTGAGCATTTTCAGATTTGGTCCTAAAAATTAGGGCTTCCAAAAAAATAGGAATTTTTGGAATCTGAAGACATAGCTGAAAGCTCCTTGCAAAAATCGAATTTTAGAGCTTTGGATCGAGATATGTGGCTGAGTAGATCTCCGGGAAACTCAAACCCTAATTCAGGGTCCTCCTCAGTGATCCCGGGAAGACAAAAAGACATTTCTGAAGGGTGTAGCTTTGTCGATCTCAAATCCTGAATACACTAGGATGATCAGCTCATCAAGGCACATATTTCTATCCTTTCAGAAAGTTTAAATTCACATTTTGAATTTTTAGGGTTTCTCTAACAAACCCTAATCCGGGACCAGATCCAGTTTTCAGCAAGTCAAGTGGTAAGACCTAAATCTTTTCTATTTCCATTTGAAGTACTCTTTAAGATGTCTCACCACACCAAGTTTGAGGATAAGATTGAAGGGGCCGATAACTTCCAAGCCTAAAAGTATAGGATTGGGTTAATCCTGGAAGAGAATGAGTTGGATGCATACATAAAAGAAGACATCCCTATCCCAGAGGATGAAGAGGCTAAGATATTGCATAAGAAGAATTTGGTCAAGGCAAAGAGAATCATTTCTGATTCTATCAAGGACCATCTCATCCCACATGTGTCATCTCTAAAGACACCCAAAGAAATGTTTGATTCTCTGACCAAGCTATTTGAAGGAAAGAACATAAATTGAAAGATGACCCTGTGGAACCAATTGAAAGGAGTAAAGTTTTAGAATGGAGAAACCATTCAATTTTATTTTTCTAGGGTCTCTCAGATTAAGGAACAACTGGAAGCAGTGGATGAAATGGTGAAGTTTTCATGACCACTCTAAATGGGCTACCTAGGTCATGGGATTCCTTTATTCAAGGAATTTGAGCAAGAAAGAAGTTGATCTCCTTCAACAGACCGCGGGAAGAATGTTCACAAGAAGAAGCAAGGCTTGTGGCCCGAGAAGAAAAGATGGGAAGTGAAGATCAAGCTCTCACAGTACACACCAAGAAAGGAAGGTCAAAGAGAGAGCACTCTCATGCCAAGAAATCTTCACACTATCATCAACATAAAGATAAGAAAGATCTCAGATGCTTCACATGTAATGAGAAGGGTCATTTTGCTTCAGAATGCCCAAGAACAAAAGGAACAACAACATCAAGAAGAAGGGAAGCAGGAAAAGATATCATGCTCATGCTGCTGAAGATGATGAACCACCCAAGAAGAAGGCTAGAGCAGAAAGTGATGATGATGACTCATCAAGGGAAGAAGAGTATGTTCTGATCTCTGCTCTCACAGGTACTATCTCTCATGGTTGTAATGATTGGCTTATTGACAGTGGGGCTTCTAAACACATGATTGGGTTTAAAGAATCTTTTGTAAATCTATCTGAACATGAATCACCCCATAAAGTGAAACTTGGGGATGACTGTCAATACCCCATCAAAGGAAGTGGTGAAGCCTCCTAAAACCTAGATTCTGGAAAATCCTTGAAGATGAAAGAAGTCCTTTATGTACCTGGGCTCAAGAAGAATCTTCTCTCCATCTCTGCATTAGATGCAAAAGGCATGAGGGTTGCATTTGTAGATGGCCAAGTCCTAATGTGGCCAAAGGGTAAAACTATTGATGATGCAGTAGTGATTGGAGAGCAAGAGGGAGGTTTGTATAAATTGAAGGGACAACCTGAACATGCCATGGTGCATGAATCCATGGAGCCAAGTGAACTTTGGCATAGAAGACTTGCTCATATGCACTACAGGGCACTTCCAATTGCAAGCAAGGTTGTAGAGGGTCTTCCTAAAATCAAGACCAAACATGAAGGTGTTTGCAAAGGATGTGCAAAATGTAAGAACATTAAGAAGGCTTTCCCAAGCAGTGAAAGCAAGGCAAAAGGTATCTTGGAAATTATCCACTCCGATGTATGCGGTCCGATGTCATCCAGTTCTCTGAGTGGGTATGTTTACTATGTCTTTTTCATTGATGACTTCTCCAGGAAGACTTGGGTTTACTTCTTGAAGAACAAAGATGAAGTATTTGATAAGTTCAAGGAATTCAAAACCTTGATGGAGAACCAAACTGATAAGAATATCAAAAAATTCAGATGTGACAATGGTGGAGAATTCACCTCAGGTGACTTCAAGAAACTATGCAGTGATTCAGGGATTAAGAGGGAGTTGACTACTTCTTACAATCCACAACAAAATGGAGTTGCAGAAAGAAAGAACAGAACAATCATGGAAGCAGTAAGGGCAATGCTGCATGACCAGGATCTACCTATGCATCTATGGGAAGAAGCAGCTAGGAAAACTATATATATGTGCAGAACAGAATACCCCACAAGATATTGGACAACAAGACACCAGAAGAGGTCTTTTCTGGTAAGAAACCTAAAGTCAACCATCTCAGAATATTTGGTTGTCCAGTATACACACATGTCCCAAAGGAAAAGAGGACCAAGCTAGATCCTTCAGGAAAGAAGGGTATCTTTGTGGGTTACAGTGAAAGCTCGAAGGCTACAGAATTCCAGGGTTCAAGAAGATTGATGTCAGCAGGGATGTGACATCTGATGAAAACTCAGCATTCGTCAAATCAAGAAAGACACCTGTTGAAGGTTATGAAGAACCTAAGGAAACTAGATTTCAAGACACTACCATGTCTGAAGCAATTCCAGATGTTGATCGTGAAATTGAAGATCCACAACAACCTGTAGATCCACCACGTGAGGACAACTCTTACAAGAGGAAACCTGCATGGGATAGAGAGCTCATTCAAGATGTAGAGAGATTTGGCATTCCAGAAGAAGAACACAGAGCAAAGAAGAGAACCAGATCACATACCGGCTATGTTGCTTTACTCTGTGATATCATGAACAAAGAACCTTCCAGTTATGAAGAAGCAGTGGAAAAGAAAGAATGGAAGGATACCATGGTCGAGGAATACCAATCAATAATGAAAAATGATGTTTGGGATGTTGTCCCAAGACTTGAAGGGAAGTCTGTTGTGACTTCCAAATGGATCTACAAAATCAAGCATGCTGCAGATGGCAGCATAGAAAAGTACAAGGCAATATTTGTAGCCCGTGGCATCTCTCAGAAAGAGGGAATAGATTATGAAGAAATTTTGGTCTTGTAGCCAGGTACACTTCCATCAGAACAGTACTTTCCCTGGCTGCAGCAATGAAATGGAAGATACACCAGATGGATGTCAAGACTGCCTTCTTGAATGGTGTAGTTGAAGAGGAAGTATATGTGGAGCAACCACTTGGTTTTGAAACACATGACAGGGAGTCATATGTGTGCAGATTAAAGAAAGCCTTGTATGGCTTTAAGCAAGCTCCCAGAACTTGGTATGGTAGGATGGATAGTTTCCTATCTAGATTGGACTTTACGAAGACTAAAGTGGATTCCAACCTTTACTACAAAGTTAAGGAAGGGAATCCTATGATTCTACTCCTGTATGTGGATGACCTATTTGTAACAGGAGATGACAGATTGATTGCCGATACAAAGAGGAAGCTTGTTGCCGAGTTCGATATGAAGGACTTGGGGATGATGCATTATTTCCTAGGAATGTAGGTGTGGCAGAGTGTAGATGGGATATTCCTTGGACAAGGGAAGTATGCAGTAGATATCCTGAAGAGGTTCGGGATGATGTATTGCAAGGCCATGGCCACACCTATGGCATCGAACTTGAAGCTTCTGTGTGATGCTTCATCTGAGCTGGTTGATGTCTCTATGTATCGTCAGATGAGGGTCCTTGATGTACCTGACGAACACGAGACCAGATATTTTCTTTGCGGTGAACACATTGAGCCAGTTCCTAACGGATCCGAGGAGTGTTCACCTGGTTGCTGTAAAGCATATTCTGAGGTACCTGAAGGGTACAGTTGATTATGGGCTCAAGTATGAAGCGAATCAAAAGTTTAACCTGCAGGGTTATGTTGATTCAGATTAGGCAGGCAGCGCTGCAGATAGGAAGAGCACATCTGGGTGTTTCTTCAGTATGGGATCAGGTGTGATCTCTTGGTTTAGCAGGAAGCAGTCCTGCGTAGCACTGAGTACAGCTGAGGCAGAGTATGTTGCAGCTTGTTCGGCTATTTTTGAGGCAATATGGCTTCGGAAGCTACTGTCTGAGTTATTTGATCTCCCGTTGGATAATACTGGTATCTTCTGTGCTAACCAGAGTTGTGTGAAGCTGTCTGAGAACCCAATGTTTCATGACAGGTCGAAACACATAGAGATCAAATATCATTGTATCAGGGATATGGTGCAGAGAGGAGCAGTGAAGCTCCTGTATGTTGCGATGGACGAGCAGATTGCATATGTGCTGACGAAACCACTAGCCAGAGTGAAGTTCGAGTACTTCAGAGAGAGGCTTGGTGTTCTTCAGATTGATGACACTTCAAGGAAGAAGTGATGGACACATTTGCAGAAGCCATTCCAAGCATGTTGGAAGGAGGATCCTTCACATGGATGTGGATGTAAGCGCTAGATGATGAGCATCAGGACGATGCTCCAGTTACTGCTCTGTATATGCATCAGGATGATGCTGGATATGATCAGTTGGATCATTTATATGTATATGTATGTATGCATCATGTTGGATGCTGGATATGATTAGTTGGATCATTTATATGTATTTGTATATGCATCATGTTGGATGCTTGGACCATGTATCTGTATATGTATCAGGTAGATACTGTGTATGATCAGGTAGATCATGTGTGTTGATATATATATCAGGTGGATACATTGTGTGGATCATGTATCTATGTATGTATCAGGAGGATACATTATATGATCAGGTGGATCATGTATGATGATATGTATCGGGTAGATACTTGGTATGCATTAGGTAGATGCATTGTATGATCAGGATGATCATGGATGACAAGCTTTAGGATGTTGCTCCAGATATGCATCAGGATGATGCAATGATGAGTATCAGGACGATACTCTAGATGACATGGATCAGGATGATGCTATGATGATGATCAGGATGATCATATGTATTAGGTGGATACATTACATAATCAGTTGGATTATTTGTGATGAGTTCCGAAGACACAGATGCACAGTGCCTTTCCGACATGGTGGTAGATGTGTTCTCCCATGTGCGTTGATGTAAGTGTAGAGCCTTTCCGACATGGTGGTAGATGTGTTCTCCCATGTGCGTTGATGTAAGTGTAGAGCCTTTCCGACATTGTGGTAGATGTGTTCTCCCATGTGTGTTGCTGTAAGTGCAAAGCCTTTCCGACATGGTGGTAGATGTGTTCTCCCATGTGTGTTGATTTAAGTGTAGAGCCTTTCCGACATGGTGTTAGATGTGTTCTCCCATGTGCGTTGATGTAAGTGCAGAGCCTTTTCGACATGGTGGTAGATGTGTTCTCCCATGTGCGTTGATGTAAGTGCAGAGCCATTCCAACATGGTGGCAGATGTGTTCTCCCATGGTCGTTGATGTAAGTGCTATGAGCCTTTCACGGATGGTGGTAGGTTGGTCCTCCCATGCCGGTGAGTGGAAGTGCTGTGTGTGTGCATCTGGGATTGTGCTTCATGATACTCTGTGGCCGTGGATAGGTTGTGCAGTAGCATGTAAAAGGTCCTGGGAGATCCGATAGGTTGAGTTGTATGCTCGTAATCAGTCCTGGGATGCTCTTTCAAGGCTTTGTTGACTCACGTAATAAGTCCTGAAGATTCCATAGTATGGCCAGTGATGATGAAGACCTATAGGTGGTGGGCCTATATCCAGTATGAAAAAGGACTGGCTCTGTAGAAATTCCTATGATGAGTAGATGCAGAGATTGTTTGAGATAGCAGCAGCAGTGATGATGATGATGATTCGAGGACGATGCATCGATGACGATGATCCAGAGAAGAAGACTTGTGCTAGCAGATCTGTGTTGAGAAATACCTTCCTAGTTAAGAGGGAGTGTTGATGTATATGTAACTTCGGAATGTATTTCATCCATGTATTTAATTTATATATTATTGTACTCCTATAGAGATGTGTCATTCCTCTATACGGAAGTGTCGTCATGTGTATTGACAAGTGTCGCAAGTGTGTGAAATTGTCAATGGGTTATTAGACCACCATGTGTGGGGTCGGCCCTTATTTTATGTAATATATGGATGATGTACCTAGCTAGACAAGTCGGCCCCATAAGGTCACTGGGCAAACAAACAAGTATAAATAGAGATAGGGAGATCTCTATTTTGATCATTCGGAAACTCATTCTTCCTTCATTCAGAAAGTGGCGCACTAGTGAGGAGGAGGATCATTTGCTACTAGAAGACTATCTCTGTGTATTTTGGTTGTACTTTGGTTGAGCCATTGCTCTCTCTATCTCTGAGGAAGTTGTGGGGTTTTTCACCTAAGGGTTTTCCCCACGGAAACTCTGTGTCTCTTGTCTCTCATGTTTTTGCTTCTTGTGATGATTGACATGCTTGATATGATTGATATGCATTGATATACTGTACATGTTATTCTCTCAGTAAAGATCCTAGAGTATTGTGAATTAATGCTCAAAATTTAACAAATAATACCATCTCTATAGGAGTACAATATATGAAATACATTCCGAAGTTACATATACATCAACACAAACCGGGTTCCCGGGAGCCATGCAGTTTGTATAGGTAGGTTCCGGCTGGGAATGGTAACCATAGGTGCCCGGTGGATGATTTTCCAAAGTTGACCCCGTGTGCAAAAATTGCACGCTCCCTCATTGAGCAAAACCCTAGTTTCCAAGATGGACATACAAGATGACACTGGGGCCACCGGACCGGAGGGGAGGGGCACCCCTAGAACTATCTTAGTGTTTTGAATCCAACGGAGTCGACAGTTTTTTGATTCGAGCCACGGTCTTCATTCTATGGCTCATTCCGTCTCGCATCCAAAAGGCCTCCAGGGACACCTGCTGGATACCTGCCGGGGGCATAGAACTCCAACCGTGCAACAAAAATGGGTTTCGGGGAGTCATGCAAGTGTGTCTAGGTAGGTTCTAGTTGGGAATGCTAACCACAAGTTCTCGGTGGATGATTTTCCAAAGTTGACCCTCATGTGCAAAAATTGCACACTGCCTCACTAAGCAAAACCCTAGTTTCCAAGATGGACGTACAAGATGACACCGGGGCCACCGTACAGGAGGGGAGGGGCACCCCTAGCACTATCATGGCGTCCAAAATCCAACAGAGTCAACGGTTCGTCGATCCGACCCACGATTTTCATTCTATGGCTCGTTCCGTCTCGCATCCAAAAGGCCTTTAGGGACACCTGCTGGATACCTGCCGGGGGCATAGAACTCCAACCGTGCAACACAATAGTGTTTCGAGGAGTCATGTAAGTGTGTCTAGGTAGTTTCCAGCCGGGAACTCTAGACACAAGTTCCTGGTGGATGATTTTCCAAAGTTGACCACCATGTGCAAAAATTGCACACTCCCTCACTGATTCATATCTTGCAAATTTTTCAATTTTTGAAAATTCGTAGCTCAATTGCGGAACCTTCAAAAAACATATGGATAGTTCAACTCAGGATTTGGATTGTTGATTTCATTTTTTATTTGATGTATTACATTGAAATTATATCCATAAAAACATTCATTTCAATCTAAATCGTCATTTTGCTGAAAAATTGGCTATTTGGGCATTTTGGCATGTTGGGCTTACTGAAAACCCAGTTAGGATAGTCAAGTTTTGAGAGACCATATGGACACATTTTTAAAACCTGTTTCTATACAAAGTAACCCTTGGAATCTAGTTTCTAACACAATTAAAATTTTTCAATTTGGATATCAAACGAAAAAGTTATGGTCAAAATACTGACTGGGTGTAGGGTAGACAGCTCAAGAACACGGTTGGGACAATCAATTTTTGGGTACCTAAATGGATGAATTTTTTAAATATGTTTCTAAGGAATATTCTCCTATTAATCTAGTTTACAACACAATTTGAATCACTCAAATCCAATATCATACGAGGAAGTTATGCCCAAAATACTAATTGCCTGTCATAAATCAGCACTCTCTAAACTCTGTCTCATCAGCTGTTCTTTGGCATATTCGATCCATCAATTCTTATTGAATTAAAAACATATTTCTATTGGAGGTACATATGAGAATCTACTTTAACCTCCAAGTGGAATCGAGTCAATCCGTCAACAAACGAAAAAGTTATACTCAAATCACTGACTGTTGGTCTAGGCTGGAAATTGCAACCTGTCCGTCTTACATGATGTTCTTTAGTAAATTTGGAGTACCATATTAATGAATTTTCAAAACCTGTTTCTACTAGAGTTATCCCTCTGAATCCACTTGCATTTGGATTTGGAATCACTCAAATCGGTTGTGAAACGAAGAATTTATTAGCAAAATATTGTTGGGTTGTCTAAGGTGGCCACCACTCCCCAACAGGTAAAAAATGATTTTTTGTTTTATCTTCCTTGGATTTGTTTTAAAAAATTTGTTGTATTTATCTTGCATATGTTTGGGATTAAGAGAGATTGATCAACTCTCTTCTTCCATGAGCTCACATTTTATTGCAGGTAAGTGCCAATTTTTTTGCAGGTCCTTGGAACATTAAAGAAGGCTAATATATGCATGAAGTGATTTGTGAAGACCAAATTTAATGCTGATGGGAATTATCTCTAGAAATCCAAAAATGAAGATTCATTATCATGATATGTGCTACTTTTGAAGCTCAAGTTCCGAGAATCCTGATCCAACGGTATCTCACCGAGAGACAACAACCAGAAGACTTTTTATCAAAGATGGTAGATGGATCCAGAAAAAGGCATATGAAGAATTGATATGAAGAAGCTGAAGACCAATGTTCTAGAGGTCAAGTGCCATTCCCACATTCCCATTGCCACATCCATGATTTTAGTAAAGAATCGATTCAAAAGACCTAATATTCATCATGCTCATTCACTAGCACCATGGTATGCTTATGTATTTTATTTTACCATTTTGATATGCATGCCTGCTGAAGTTAATCTTTCATTTCATTATGTGGTTGATAAGATTTTCTCATGAACATTATCTATATCACCACTATCATCAGATTGACTTCATCCCCCACCATTCCATTTGTTCCATTACTTTCTGCTCCATCCATCCCTGACCCACACAATAAAGCAGCTTGGCTCACTTACAATGTCAAGCTCCCTCACCTCCCTACCCCCTTTCCAAATAAAATTTGATGGTGAAAACCTATTTCAGGCGCCATCAGACCTTGGTATGCTTGAAAACCAACTTGTTGGTGAGCATCCCTCAGGAATAAAAAGTTTTTGATTGTGAAAACCCTCTGGGCGCAGTCAGACAGATCATGTCTGAAAACCAGCTTGCTGGCGGATAAGGTTTGCAAATAAGTGAGAAATAAAGTATTCCATCACGCTCTTTAAATAAAGTTCCAAGATTTGCTACTACATCAGAAGATCATTTTTCATCTCCAAATCCAAGCTTCGGATTCCGCATTGCTCTTTCTTGTCAGTTTCTACACCATTGTGGACCACATCAGATCTCATGCTTCTTAGGATGTTGCTGCACATTTCATGATATTCATAGGTAGGTATAGGTATGCTTCTTTTATTTATTTTCAGTCAAGTTCATTGAATGCTATAGATTTGTATTTGGAAAATCGCTTGAGCCTTTATCACTACTTACTCCTATATTTCTAAGAAGCTTTCAGTTTGGGGGAAGGGGCGCACCATTACCTACCATGAACACATCATTACCTACCATGAACACACCATTACCCTTACATTTCTCGTCATCATTCATTTCCATCCTTTCTCAACCCAAACCTTCACCCTTCCATTTAAAAATTACCTCATCTTTACTACCCTAGCTAAGTCCACTCCGACATCTCCTAGCACCCAAGCATAAAATGATGTTGCCACATAAGCCCTATTGTTCTCACACAAGAACCAACAATAGGAAGTCTTGCTGCTGCCACACAAGAACCAGCAGTGAGAAGAAAATAACATCTGGTGCACAAGCCAAATAAGCTGATTGAAGAAGAAACTTACTGTTGTCACACAAGAACCAACAATAGGAAAAAGGGAAAAGCTCATCTACAAGCCAAGAACACTACAGGAAGAAGGGAATAGGCTGGCCACAAGAACCTACAGTAGAATAAGCTGTTGTAGAAGCCCTTCCTACATAAAAATCTACCGTCATACAAGAGGGTGGAAACCATAAGGGGTTTAACATAGGATAGTCAGATTGAGCACCTTGAGATAGAGCCACTCCTGCCAACAAAGGATCATTGGAACAGATTGCTGCACATTGTTCAAAACTTGAAGATGAGTCCAGACTTAAAAGACCACAACCCATGGGAAGAAGTAAGGTCAGTTGTGCTTTTATTGACATTGGTTTTGTTTATGGGAAATGAATATTGCTAGTGTTCTGAAGTTGCAATTTATAGATAAAAATCATACCTTCAATTCGTGGCACCATTTTGAAGAGTAATGGAGTTATTTTATAAAACATAATAAGCATCATGGAGTGTTTGGATGCTAGACCGTAGTGTCTACAATCTCTGAAAAAAGTCATAGGAATACATGCTACTTATCATCTACAAGTTGCTACAGAATATTTGCAGGCTACTATAATGGATATGGTTTATGGTTGTTGAATGTCGTATGTTTTGCTGCTGGGATGTTGGGTTGGTTAGCAATATCTTGAAGATGGATCCATTGTTAGTATTTGGAGAAGGCGAATATGGAGTTTTGGACAGGTTATATATAGCTGCCATAAGAAGATTCAAATGAATAAATATGCTCAAAATATAGATGGTTGTAGTTGCATTGGTTCTATGGAAAGAGGGGAAAACCTCATTTTCATTATTATTTTTCCTTTCAAATTTGCAAATAACATTAACAGTGATACATGTAGCAGAATTATCATTTTCCAATCTATCATAGTTACTTGTAGGCCTTCTTTCAAGACACTTCTAATGCCAATACTAGCCATATTTCTTCGCTCCAAATTTTTTCCACACAGTGGATGCACTAGCCTTTCGATGAGGAATACATTGCTGCATGAGGACATGCAGATTATTCAGTTTGGGGGAGAAAAGTCTGATCAAATGTGATGAATGGAGACATCCCATAGATCCTATAGGATCTTTAGTGCACCTTTGAAGAGGATTCCTTTGGTGAGAATAAATTTTTTTGACTATCTGAAAAAAGAAAAAATACAGAAAAAGAATTATGTTTGAAGAATTAAAAAAATCCAGGGAGATGGTATTAAATCATTCTCAGGAATTAATTGGGCATGCATGAGCTAATCTGATGACTGCTCCAACCAACTGGTAATTTCATCTCAAGTTCTATTTATAAGTGCTTATCTCTTGGTGATCAAATTACCTTGTTATTTATTGATTGATTTCCCAAAAATCACCAAAACATATGCCACTATAGCCATATATAATTCTGCTATATGTCTGATATGAATAAGAGTCATTTTGTGTATGGAGAGAATTGAGTGATTGCAATCTCTTTAAGCAACAGCAAAGGCATATGAAACAGAGCAATTGAATACTCCACTTGACAGATTGGGATTTGCACAAGAACAAATATTTTTACTACAAAAACATGATATCTGTTCTGATTTTTCATTTTAAGTCTTCACGCAGTTCACTTGGCAAATGCGCATTTTTATGGCAGCCTACAATGCAGAAATTTATTTGATGATGTTTTGCTGGGGCGAATTAGTGTTTCTTTGGGCACACTTACTGCCATTGCATGATTTTTTTTCATGGATTCAAATAATTAATTGCATATTCATATATTCATAGGGTTTCTCTTGATATATAAAAGCTTAAAACAGATCAGTGGGCACTTTGAACAACATTTGCAATCACGCTCATGATTTTTACTCATTCATGTTTTTATGAAAAAGTGTAGAAATTGAAAGGGAGATATCTCCAAAACCGAGAACTGGGTATCCATGAAATTTGGTGGAGATAAGCATCAAGGTAAGAAGAACAAATCCAGAAAATTTCAGCTCAATCTAATGCATGGTTTTCGAGAAATCAAGCATAGTCACCTATAGCCATTTTCTCATTTTCTCGAAAACCGTGATGTGGGTTTTTCCAATTTAGTTGGTAGTTTCTTGCCAAGACTATGTAACTGCTCATACCATTGTTTGTAAGTAAAGTTATTGAACTACAACTTCAAGTAGATAAACCAATGTAAGAGGAGATTGTGGTTTGCACATACAGTGCACGGTAACTCGCAAGTTCTCAACGAACCCTGGGTTGACAATTAATGTACACTTCTTAGTTGTTTTCTAAGTAATTAGAATGCAATTAAAAAGCCTGTCAATCACCATCTTCATCATCATCATCATCATCATCATCATCATCATCGTCATCATATGATCATGGTCATGATCATCACTGTCTTCGTCATCATAGTAGTCATCTTTGTCTTCATCATCATACTCGTCATCGCCATCTTCCTCATAATCATCACCATCATTAACATCTTCGTCATCATCTTCGTATCATCATCATCATCATCATCTTCATCATCATCATCAACATGATCATGATCATCAACTTCCTCCTCCTCCTCCTCCTCATCATCATTGTGAGGACGCAGATGATGATGAAGATGACGATCATATGATGATGATGATAGTCATCATAACGATCATATGATGATGATGATAGTCATCATAATAGTCATCTTCATCATCCTCATCATACTCATCATCACCATCATCCTTATCATCATCATTATCATCATCATCATGATCTTCATCATGGTGATCTGACGATGATGATGATGAAGATTATGATGAAGATGATGATGATGATGAAGATGGTGATGATGATGATGACTAATGGATATGATGATGATGATGATGATGATGTTGATGATGATGTTGATGATGAAGATGATGAAAAATATGCAGCACATCATCCTCATCATCATCTTCATCATCATCAACAACATGATCATAATCATCATCTTCATCATCGTCATCATCATCATCATCATCATCATCATCATCATCATCATCATCATCATCGTCATTATGAGGACGAGGATGATGATGATGATGATATGATGATGATGATGATGGTGGTGGATGATGATGAATATGAGTACGATGATGAAGATGATGATGATGATGAAAAATATGACCATCATCATCAAAATCATCATATTCGTCGTCATCATCTTCATTAGTCATCATCATCGCCATCTTCATCACCCTCACCACCACCATCATCATCATATGATCATGGTCACGATGATCATTGTCTTCATCATCATAATCGGCATATTCATCATCCTCATCATACTCATCATAGCCATCTTCATCATCATCATCATCATCATCATCCTCATCATCATCATCATCCTCATCATCATCATCATCATCATCACTAGTGGTGATGATGATGATGAAGATGGCTATGATGAGTATGATGAGGATGATGAATATGCCGATTATGATGATGAAGACAATGATCATCGTGACCATGATCATATGATGATGATGGTGGTGGTGAGGGTGATGTGCAGCATATTCGTCATCATCTTCATCATCAACATCATCATCATCTCCATTAGTCATCATCATCATCATCATCACCATCTTCATCATCGTGATCATCATCATCATCATCATCTTCGTCACGATGATGATGATGATGAATATCATGATGATGATGAAGATGGTGATGATGATGATGATGACAATGAAGATGGTGATAATGATGATGATGATGACTAATTGAGATGATGATGATGATGATGTTGATGATGATGAATATGTAGCACATCATCATCATCTTCATCATCATCCACAACATGATCCACAACATGATCATCATCATCATCTTCATCATCGTCGTCATCATCATCATTGTGAGGACAAGCATGCGGATGATGATGATGACGACGATGATGATGATGAAGATGATGATGATGATGATGATGTTGATGATGAAGATGATGATGAATATGCAACACATCATCCTCATCATCTTCATCATCATCAATAACATGATCATCATCATCACCATCATCATCATCATCATCATCTTCCTCATCATCATCATTGTGAGGACGAGGATGATGACGACGATGATGATATGATGATGATGATGATGGTGGTGGATGATGATGAATATGAGTACAATGATGAAGATGATGATGATGATGACGAATATGATGATCATCATCAAAATCATCATATTCGTCGTCATCATCTTCATTAGTCATCATCATCGCCATCTTCATCATCCTCACCATCATCATCATCATCATATCATCATGGTCACGATGATCATTGTCTTCGTCATCATAATCAACATCTTCATCATCCTCATCATACTCGTCATAGCCATCATCATCATCATCATCATCATCATGGTGATGATGATGATGAAGATGATCATGATGATGAGGATGATGTGCAGCATATTCGTCATCATCTTCATCATCAGCATCATCATCATCTCCAGTAGTCATCATGATCATCATGATCACCATCTTCATTGTCATCATCATCAGCATCATCACTATCTTCATTGTCATCATCGTCATCATCATCATCATCTTCGTCATGATGATGATGATGATGATGATGAAGATCATGATGATGATGAAGATGGTGATGATGATGAGGATGATGACTAATGGAGATGATGATGATGATGATGAAGATGATGAAGATGATGGAAAATATGCAACACATCATCATCATCTTCATCATCATCCACAACATGATCCACAGCATGATGATCATCATCATCTTCATCATCATTATGAGGACGAGCATGAGGATGATGATGATGACGATGAAAAAGATGTTGTTGGAGATGATGACGAATATGCAACACATCATCATCATCATCATCATCTTCGTCGTGATGATATGATGATGATGATGATGATGATGATGGTGGTGGTGGATGATGATGAATATGAGTATGATGATGATGATGACTAATTTGGATATGATGATGATGACGATGATGATGACGAAGATGATGATGATGACGAAGATGATGATGATGATGATGATGATGATGAAGATGATGAGGAATATGCAACACATCATCAACATCTTCATCATCATCATCAACACGATCATCATCATCAACTTCCTCCTCCTCCTCATCATCATCATTGTGAGGACGCAGATGATGATGAGGATGATGAAGATGATGATCATATGATGATGATGATGATGAAGATGATGATCATATAATGATGATGATGATGATGATGATGATGATAGTAATCATAATATTCATCTTCACCATCCTTATCATACTCATCATCACCATCATCATCATCATCATCATCATCATCATCATCATCATGACGAATATCATGATGACGACGATGATGATGAAGATGGTGATGATGATGATGACTAGTGGAGATGATGATGATGATGATGAAGATGATGACGAATATGCAGCACATCATCCTCATCCTCATCATCATCATCTTCATCATCATCAACAACATGATCATCATCATCACCATCATCATTTTCATCATCTTCATCATCATCATCATTGTGAGGATGAGGATGATGATGATGATGATGATATGATGATGATGATGATGGTGGTGGATGATGATGAATATGAGTACGATGATGATGATGACGAATATGATGATCATCATCAAAATAATCATATTCGTCATGATCATCTTCATTAATCATCATCATCGCCATCTTCATCATCATCACCATCATCATCATCATCATATGATCATGTTCATGATGATCATTGTCTTCGTCGTCATAATCGTCATCTTCATCATCCTCATCATACTCGTCATTGTTGATGTATATGTAACTTCAGAATGTATTTCATCTATGTATATTGTACTCCTATAGATATGTTATTATTCCTCTATACGAAAGTGTCATCATTTGTATTGATAAGTGTCGCAAGTGTTGTAACTTGCTGATGGGTTATAAGACCACCTTGATGGGGTCAGTCCTGTATGAGTCATGTGGGTAAATGGGTTATTAGACCACCAAGTGTGGGGTTGGCCCGGATTAATGTAACCATGGGTTATTAGGCTAAGTTAGACAAGTCGGCCCCACTGGTTTATTGGGAAGGATAGGACAAGTATAAATAGAGATCGGGAGATCTCTATTTTACATCTCATTACTCACTCTTCCATCACTCAGAAATTGGCGCACATGTGAGGAGGAGGATCAGCTTCTAGGAGAAGACTATCTCTTGTACTTTGGTTGTATCATTGCTCTTTCTATCTTTGAGGAATTTGTGGGGTTTTTCACCTTCTTGGTTTTGCTCGGTGAAACTCTGTGTCTCTTGTGTGCTTGCATTATTGTGTCCATGATTGTTATGTTGTACATGTTATTATCTCAGTTGAGATCTTAGATCATATTGAAAATTCTGAAAAACTAACATGGTATTAGAGCTAGCCTGAAAGAAGGCATGGTATGGCATGTATGACACTTGTTGCACTTGCGAAGCTAGGGCTTGATATAGAAAAAAACAGTCATCGTAGCAATTTCACTATAAATCCATTTTGGCAAGGTTTTAGGATATTAAACTCTTACAGGTTGAATATAAGATCCCCATGTACCTTGTATCCGAAGAACAACTTCTAAGTCATTGTACTTTGTGTTTTATGATCTGTACAATCTAGGGTTTCTGCCTCTTCCAGATCTCAGTCATAAACAGGTGACCTAGGAAAAAAGGTCATAAATTGGGCTAGGAAGCTCCAAATGAAATTTCGTAAAATGTGGCATGTAGGGCATGGACTGTACTTTCACAGGCTGAAGGTTCAGAGGCCGAAAGAGAACCAGGGACACGTGACACACCGTACAAGTTTGCTATCTTGTTTTATCCTACAAACAGGTCACATTGCGACACCTAGAATAACTCTCTCTCAGAGAATCCAATTGAGGTCAGAACTATGGGGTTGGAAAGATGACAGGTTGGGATACCATAGGTAGAAGTTTCAGACACTGTGGATTCCTAATTTTGGAGTTACACCAGAAACAATTAGGTGCATATTTTTGTCAAAACATAATTGGATTTTGAGCACCTTCATTCATGGCTTCGGGAATTAGGGTTTCGGAGAAAGTTGGAATTTTTGTAATTGGAGACCACAACTGAATGCTACTCATCAAAATCGAAATTTAGAGACCAAGATCAAATTTTTTGGTTGGGCAGAAGGCCTGGCTTGATCAAACCCTAGTTCGGGACTTTGATCGGAAAAGTGGAAAATTAGGGCTTTTGCAAAAGTTAGAATTTTTGAAGTCTGTGACCACGACCGGAATCTCCTCAGAAAAATCAAAATTTAGAGCTTTGGATTGAACCTTTTGGTTGGGCAGAAGGGTGGGCTTTATCAAATCCTAGTTCGGGATCCTATCCAAAAGATCCGAAAGTTTCAAAGGCAATTTTGAGGGGTGAAGCTTTGCAGTTTTCAAATTCTGAGAATACCAGCTTGATCATCTCATCAAGGCGCATCTTTCTATCCTTTCAGAAGTTTAAAATTCAAAATTTGAATTTTTAGGGTTTCTCTAACAAACCCTAATCCAGCTCCAGATCTAGTTTCTGCAAATCAAGTGGATTGGGTTAATCCTATAAGAGAATGGTTTGGTCACCTGCATAAGTGAAGAAGTTCCTGTTTCAGAGGGAGTTGAGGCTAAGACCTTACATAAGAAGATCACCAACAATCTTGACAGGTATGACTTATAGTTATGTTTCAAAATCCGTTCATAATTAAGTTTACGATATGTTTGTCTTCATATTATTACGGTTAGTACAATCTTGATTAATTTTTTGACTTGTTGTATCACCTTAATAAAATTATGAATCACATGATAGAAGATATTCATTGATTGGGGTTTTGACACTTATGATTGTACTAATGCATTGTGGTGTTGTATGAGGTTGATGTTGTCTGCTAACATGAAAGGTACATCAAGAAAGACAAATCATGTTCTAGTTCAAGAACATATGACCATGGAGACATGAAGACAAAGATTCATCCATTATCATGGATCACATAGAAGATCTACTTACGAGGTATGTATAACTTGGTTCTATGATGGTTAACTTATGAGATATGCAGGTTACTAGCACAAGTCATTGAAGAACAAGAAGACATCATGTGTGTATGTTAGACGTAGCTAGCTAACATGCTAATCCAGGTATGTTTTTCCTATATCAAGTTAACATCCTACCTTGTGTTAGGATATCTTATATAAGTATACTTGGCATGATTGATTATGAATATTCATGAATTTATAGGTTTGAGTAATCATGGGTTTAGGCATATTATGTTTCTTGCTTTAATTGATGATATGACTAACCAGAAGAGTCCTATATAAACCTTGAATACTAATGTTTATTATCTGTGTTTAAAATGATCATTACTATACATGTTTAAGATTATTGTGTTTCTGATAGTATTGAGATTATACTAATAAATGTATGATTATGTATGAGATCTCGAGGATATCACAATAATGATACTTGTAAGCATGCATAGTGATCGAGGATGGATACTAGTTCAAAGACAGGTAATCCAGGAAGCAAAGATCAAGATGGAGCACACTCTAGTAGTTCCTGCAAGGAAACAAATATTGAGAGGGAGTCCACCCTACAGACCAAACAAATATAAGTATTTGAATTGTCATTAATTGCATATTTGTTTAAATAATATTGTTCAATGATGTATATGCTTATGTTCCTAGACTCAGGGTGTGTATTATGCATATTAGAATAATTGCATTAATGAACAGTATAATACTAATATGCATGTGATGGGTAAGTGGCCTATGGCATTGCACAACATTCCATTGCTACTTATCTAGAATGAAACCTCTTTGCTGACATGTTGGGAGTAGTGCAAACTCTTAACAATGTTTTGGTAGAGATTGGAAGGCATCTAGAAAGTCAGGATATGGATGAATGTTGTATTGAAGCATTGGCTAAAATAATTGCATGACTGTATGACATATTTCTTTATGTGCAAGAATTCGTTCTGAAAACTATGAGATGTTTCTAATCATGCAATTTAACTTGTTTTTGTAGGAAAGATCGTATGCATCACCTACAAAAGAAGGACTACAACATTTGTTCAACAAAAAACTTATCTATTGAATATATTGAAGATATTGAAGTTCCCAGGATTTAGGAAGAACGCCATGATCGAGAAGTACCAGTTGATCATGAAGAATGATGTTTGGGATGCAGTCCCAAGACCTGAAGGGAAGTCTGTTGTGACTTCCAAATGGAGCTACAAGATCAAGCATGTTGCAGATGGTAGCATAGAGAAATACAAAGCAAGATTTGTAGCTCGTGGCTTCTCCTAGAAAGAGGGGATAGACTATGAAGAGATTTTTTCTCCTATAGCCAGATACACTTCCATCAGATCAGTACTTGCTCTGGTTGCAGTGATGAAGTGGAAGATACACCAAATGGATGTCAAGACAACTTTCTTGAATGGTGTAGTCGAGGAGGAAGTGTATGTGGAGCAACCACTTGGTTTTGATACACATGACAGGAAGTCATATGTGTGCAGGTTGAAGAAAGCCTTGTATGGCTTGAAGCAAGATACTAGGACTTGGTAGGATAGACAACTTTCTATCTAGTTTGGGCTTTACCAAGAGTAAAGCAGATTCCAACCTTTACTACAAGGTTGAGGAAGGCAATCCAGTGATACCACTTTTGTATGTGGATGACCTATTTGTAACAGGTGAGGATGGGTTGATTATTGATACCAAGAGGAAGCTTGCTGCCAAGTTCGGGATGAAGGACTTGGGGATGATGCACTATTTTCTAGGCATGGAGGTGTGGCAGAGTGCGGATGGAATCTTCCTTGGACAAGGGAAGTATGCAGTAGAGATCCTGAAGAGGTTCGGGATGATGGACTACAAGGCCATGGCCACACCTATGGCATCGAACCTGAAGCTTATGTGTGATGCTTCATCTGATCCGGTTGATGTTACGGTGTATCGTCAGATGTTTGGGTCCTTGATGTACCTGGCGAACACGAGACCAGATATTTGCTTTGCGGTGAACACATTGAGCTAGTTCCTAATGGATGCCAGAGGTGTTCACCTAGTTGCTGTAAAGCATATTCTGAGGTACCTGAAGGGTACAGTTGATTATGGGCTCAAGTATGATGTGAATCAAAAGTTTAACCTAGGTGGTTATGTTGATTTAGATTGGGCAGGCAGTACTGCAAATAGGAAGAGCACATCTGGGTGTTGCTTCAGTATGGGATTAGGTGTGATCTCTTTGTTTAGCAAGAAGCAGTCCTACATAGCATTGAGTACAGCCGAAGAAGAGTATGTTGCAGCTTCTTCGGCTAGTTGTGAGGCAGTATGGCTCCAAAAGCTACTGTCTGAGCTATTTGATCTCCCGTTGGAGGCTACTGGTATCTTTTGTGACAACCAGAGTTGTGTGAAGCTGTCTGAGAACCCTATGTTCCATGATAGGTCAAAGCATATTGAGATCAAATATCACTATATCAGGGATATGGTGCAGAGAGGAGCAGTGAAGCTCCTCTATGTTGTGAAAGATGAGAAGATTGCAGATGTGCTGATGAAACCACTAGCTAGAGTGAAGTTCGAATACTTCAGAGAGAGGCTTGGTGTTCTTCAGATTGATGACACTTCAAGGAAGAAGTGATGGACACATTTGCTGGAGCCATTCCAAGCATGATGAGAGGAGGATCCTTCACATGGCTGTGGATGTAAGCACTGGATGATGAGCATAAGGACGATGCTCCAGTTACTGCTCTGTATATGCATCATGTTGGATGCTTGTTATGATTAGTTGGATCATTTATATGTATGTATGTATGCTGGTTATGATCAGTTGGATAATTTATATGTATGTATGTATGCATCATGTTGGATGCTAGATATGATCAGTTGGATCATGTATATGTATATGCATCATGTTGGATGCTTGGATAATGTATCTGTGTATGTATCAGATGGATACATGTATGATCAGGTGGATCATGTATGATGATATGTATCAGGTAGATACTTGGTATGCATAAGTTGGATGCATTGTATGATCATGATGATCATGGATGACGAGATTCAGGATGTTGCTCCAGATGACATGCATTAGGACGATGCAGTGATGATGATTAGGATGATCATATGTGATGACATGTATCAGGTGGATACATTACATAATCAGTTGGATTATGTGTGATGAGTTCCAAAGACATAGATGCACATGAGCTTTTCGGACATGGTTGTAGATGTGTTCTCCCATGGTCGCGATATAATTGCTGGGATTTTTCGACATGGTGGCAGATGTGTTCTCCCATGGTCGTGATGTAATTTCCAGGGCCATTCGAGCATGGTTGTAGATGTGTTCTCCCATGGTTGCGATATAAGTGCTGGGGCCATTCGAGCATGGTTGTAGATGTGTTCTCCCATGGCTACGTTATAAGTGCTGGGGCCATTCGAGCATGGTTGTAGATGTGTTCTCCCATGGATGTGATATAAGTGTTGGGCCATTTGAGCATGGTTGTAGATGTGTTCTCCCATGGCTGCAATATAAGTGTTGTGCCATTCTCGCATGGTTGTAGATGTGTTCTCCCATGGCATAGATGTAAGTGTTGTGTGATGTGCATCTGGGTTGTGCTTTGTGATACTCTATGGCTGTGGATAGGTTGTGCAGTAGCATGTAAAAGGTCCTGGGAGATCCGATAGGTTGAGCTGTGTGCTCGTAATCAGTCCTGGGATGATCTTTTGAGGTTTTGTTGACTCACGTAATAAGTCTTGAGGATTCCACAGTATGGCTAGTGATGATGAAGATCTGCAGGTGGTGGGCCTACATCCAGTATGAAAAAGGATTGATTCTGTAGAACTTCCTATGACGAGTAGATCGGAGATTGATTGAGATAGCAACAGCAGTGACGATGATGATGATTTGATGACGATGATCTAGTGATGATGATCCAGAGAATAAGACTTGTGCTAGTAGATCTGTGTCGAGAAATACCTTCCTAGTTAAGAGGGAGTGTTGATGTATATGTAACTTCGGAATGTATTTCACCCATGTATTTCATCTATGTATATTGTACTCCTATAGAGATGTTATTATTCCTCTATATAGAAGTGCCATCATTTGTATTGACAAGTGTTGCAAGTGTTGTAACTTGCCGATGGGTTATTAGACCACCTTGATGGGGTCAGCCCTATATAAGTCATGTGGGTAAATGGGTTATTAGACCACCATGTGTGGGGTCGGCCCGGATTAATGTAACCATAGGTTATTAGGATAAGTTAGACAAGTCGGCCCCACTGGTTTATTGGGAAGGACAGGACAAGTATAAATAGAGATAAGGAGATCTCTATTTCACATCTCATTACTCACTCTTCCATCACTTGGAAAGTGGCGCACATGTGAGGAGGAGGATCAACTGCTAGGAGAAGACTATCTCTTGTACTTTGGTTGTATCATTGCGTTTTCTATCTCTGAGGAAGTTGTGGGGTTTTTCACCTTCTTGGTTTTCCCCGGTGAAACTCTGTGTCTCTTGTGTGCTTGCATTATTGTATCTATGATTGTTATGCTGTAGATATGCTGTACATGTTATTCTCTCAGTTAAGATCTTAGATCAGATTGAAAATTCTGAAAAACTAACAGTCATCGCCATCTTCATCATCATCATCATCATGGTGTTGATGATGATGAAAATGATCATGATGATGAGGATGATGTGCTGCATATTTGTCATCATCTTCATCATCAACATCATCATCATCTCCATTAGTCATCATCATCATCATCACCATCTTCATCGTCATCATCATCATCATCATCATCATCTTCGTCATGATGATGATGATGATGATGATGAAGATGGTGATGATGATGATGTTGATGATGAAGATGATGGTGAATATGCAACACATCATCATCATCTTCATCATCATCCACAACATGAACCACGACATGATCATCATCATCATCTTCATCATCATCGTCATCATAATCATTGTGAGGACGAGCATGAGGATGATGATGATGATGACGTTGATGATGATGATGATGATGATGACAACGACAACGACGACGATGATGAAGACAATGATGATGATGATGATGAATAATGGATATGATGATGATATTGATGATGAAGATGATGACGAATATGCAGCACATCATCCTCATCATCATTAGCATCTTCATCATCATCAACATCATCATCATCATCATCATCATCATCATCATCATCATCATCATCATCATTGTGAGGATGAGGATGATGATGATGATGGTGGTGGATGATGATGAATATGAGTACGATGATGAAGATGATGATGATGATGACGAATATGATAATCATCATCAAAATCATCATATTCGTCATCATCATTTTCATTAGTCATCATCATTGCCATCTTCATCATCCTCACCATCATCATCATCATCATATGATCATGGTCACGATGATCATTGTCTTCGTCATCATAATCGTCATCTTCATCATCCTCATCATAATCGTCATCGCCATCTTCTTCTTCTTCTTCATCATCATCTTCGTATCGCCATCATCATCATTGATGATGATGATGATGATGATGACGACGACGAAGATGTTGTTGATGATGATGATGAGGAAGAGGGTGATGATGAAGATGATGATGATGATGATGATGATGGTGGTGGATGATGATGAATATGAGTACGATGATGAAGATGATGATGATGTTGATGATCATCGTACTCATCATCAACATCATCATCATCATCTTCATCATCATCACCATCAATGTTGATGATGACCTTGATGATGAAGATGATGACCTAGATGTTGATGAAGATGAGGAAGAAGGATGATGATGATGATGGTGTTGATGAGGACGATGATGATGATGACAAAGATGATGATGATGATGGTGATGAGGATGAAGAAGATGATGATGATGGAGATGAATATGTTGATGTTGATGACGATGGTGATGAAGATGATGATGATGATGATGAAGAAGGTGTTGATGATGAAGAAGATGACGATGGTGGAAATGTTGATGAGAAAGGGGGAGATGACAATGATGATGAAGATGTTGATGATGATAGTGATGGTGATGATGATGATGATGATGATGATCATCATCATATTCATCATGATCATGATCATCTTCATCACCATCATGATCATCATCCTCGTCACCATCATCCTCATCACCATCATCATCACCATCATCCTCATCATCCTCATCATCATATTCATCACCATTGTCATCATCATCAAAATCTTCATCATAATCACCATCACCATCATCTCATCATCATCATCATCATCATCAACATATTCAACATCATTGTCATCTCCCCCTTCCTCCTCAACATCTCCATCATCGTCATCTTCTTCATCATCACATCTTCATCAACTTCATGTATCCCCTTGACAAAGGAAATTAAATAAACCATACAAAGGCATACAATAGCGCGTATGCTCAAAGACGCATGCACGCTATTATTAATGCGTGTGCGCTGTCAGTCACGCGTGTGCGTGTTTGCACATGCGCGTAGTTGCGCGCATGTGTGCTTGAATTCAAATTGTTTTTGGTGCCCTTGGAGGCTTGGAATTAGCTTCGGATTGCACCTTGAGGCTTGGTCTAATTTATGCCTGATTTATGGCAGAAAACATCAAATCCTGTAACTTTCAGTTTTTCACAACTAGTTCCACATAAGCTCCATGAGTGCACTGCAGATGAAATTGCACATGCTTGTCGAGCTCTATGTGCAGATTCTAAATATATAATTTTTGAATAGATCTGTTGTTGTTTTCTATTTTTAAATCATTTTTAACTGCACTCATATCAAATTTGTAAAAAACATAGGTCGTTTATTTGGCCTATAACTTTTGATTGGCTTACCTATTTCGAAAATGTAAGAGAACCCGCACAAGAGCACGAAAATACCTACAACCTAAAAAAAAAAAAAAAAAAGTATTTTGATTATTTTTAGACCATGATATGGTGGCTCAACACTTGACCATGTCATTTTAGGGCTTCACTGACTTCAGTAATTTAAAAAAAATATAAAATTGACTTTTAAAATTTTGGAAAAATAGCCCCGCACAAGATTCTTCTGTTGCCTATGCCTATACATATTTTTTTTCTTGTAAATTGAAAATTTACATAGCAAACTGGTGGTTTAACAAAAACCTGTGCATTATGTTTGAGAAAAAAAAAACATACCAATCTTCGAATAATGACATTTTGGGGTGGTTATACCACTTTTCCATAAATAAAAGTTATATATTCTGGAAGGTCATCCGTTTTTCTATGTTTCATCTGTTTACACCTAATCCAAAAGAGTTTTGTAGGTACCTCTAATAATTCATTTTAATGATAATATTTTTGTTTTTCCAGAATGTCATTGCAACTAACGTGTCATAATTGGGTATCATTACCTTGCACCATCCCTTATAACAATTTAATTCAACTCATTTTGGGAAAAAATGTACATTTCCAGACTTAGTAAACATAACTTTTCATCTCTGTATGGATCTAATTTTTAAAAAATAAGAGTTTAAAGGAATAGAACCTGTCGAGAGGGTTGTTCCAACCATTGACGAAGTTCCTGGAAAGGTTGCCATCGATCCAATCAAAATATTCCAGAATTTACCGAAGATCCCTCGGCTGACCTCCCTATTATATCGGGAGTAATCTTCTTCCTCTTGAACCCTTGAAAAATTGGGGTTGCAAGAACATACCATACTTGACCTTCCAATGGGATATCCCAATCCCTGGAAATATATTAACCAAACTCCAAGGAATCATGCTTAAGTAGAAACTTCAATTACGAAGCCCATCTAGCACTAGGAGAAAGAGAGACTCTCTCATTCTCCTCCCTCTCTTTTATAGCCCAAGTCTTGCATGATATGTGTCCTCTCATGCAAAAATAAATTCTAATTTAATAATTCATTATTATTTATCCTCATGCAACAAGTTTCACTCCATATCAATGTGCACCTAAATCCCTTAATTATCTCTTTCTTGTCTCCCCAGTTTAAATTTCTAAATCCTAAATTAGTGGGTGTAGGTGGAGTTGGTCTCCAGATGAGTGTTTATTCTAGTTTTTCTCCATAAATTATTAATTTGAATATTATTTGCAATCTTAATCTCATGCATATCCATCTTGACATAATGGGTGCATATCTACCCCAATTGCTCCTTTTCTAAAATTCATAAATTAAATATGCTCTTCTACTGAATTTCTAAAATTCTATATGCAACTTTTAATACATGCTCATAACTTTTTTAAATGCAAAAAGTGAGAGTAATAATTTTCCCATCGTTGTCAAGGTACCTCTTCGGCGGGTCCTTCTGACAACCTTATTTTCTTCGCATGGGAAGTATTGTGTAGCGATCTGGGAATCATTACCGCGATCTCTCGACTACACTTCCTTGGAGACTAATGGTGGTTTGAGGAATACGATCCTTCTTGTTATGTGCCCCTCAACATCTCTTACATGACCAAATCGTTATGGCTTCACATGTACGACACAAGCTTCCCCGGGTGAGCTGAAACAGATTTCGACCCATGCATGGACTACTATTTCAGGGTCGACAGTCCATCGTTGTACCCCTAGGTATTTTTTCCGTTCTTACGACCCTTATTATTCCATTGTGAGCCAATTGGTAAATCTCTTTACCTTCTATTGCACACACTAAAAGCACACATTAGTAGCATTGCATAATAAAAATTGTTTCATCATGCATCATAATCTTCATTTAGTCTTATCATTCATTCACATCTATGGAATAAAAAAGCATAATTCATTGCATTTACATAGAACATCATCATAATCTCTCAGTCAATCAAGCATATATATCATTCATTTGTTATTCAACCACTTTCATTCAATAATATTTGAAGCATAATCTATGGTTCATGTTTTATTTAACTGGGTCACTTCAAAGTCGGTGCCCTCAATAGTCTACTCTATCAATGTACTGAAGCGGGCGTTACATACACCCGCTCCTATTTAAAACTTTGTATCGAATTTCAAAACAAAAATGGAAAGTTATGACGCATTTTAGTTGCGTCTTCCCAGGTTGCAGAACTAGGGCTATAACTTCCTAATGAAATTTAACCTGGTCAATCACACAGTGTCTAAGCTGTCGTGTTCTGCGGTCCAATATGCATATTGGTTCGACCATCATGGCCCCTTCATCCGATATCTATAAAATGATCATGTCAATAATATGTGCAGAATCAGAAACATAAGGCCTAAGTGCTGATACATGAAAAACGTTGTGCAAAATGTTTGTGGGTTTAATGTTTCTGTGATAAATTGTCGGTTGGACACCGGAGTGAAGATAAGCCAAGCCCTTGGAAATCCCCAGCACGATGATCTTCCGTTGTGACCAGATCAATGGTTCCCTCAAATTTTCTCCAAATATATGCTCATCCACATTTCCATTAGGCATGTAATCGTATATCAGAAACCGTCGGCGCCCCACCATATCATCTCTGGCAATGTAGCAACCTCTCAAAGCGACCAGATTTGGGTTCCTGATCTTATGGAAAATCTCTACTTCGTTTAAGAAGTCCACGACCCCTTCAGGCGCAGAGCAGTTTCCGATTCTCTTCACAGCGATTAACTACCTGTCAGGAAGGGTTCCCTTGTAAACCGTCCCGAAGGCCCCTTGACCGATGAGATTCAGATGGCTGAAATTGTGGGTCACAACGTTGATCTCATCTATGCCGAACCACATAGTGTCGGTGTTGAGTCTCACAGTTTCTCTTGAAAGTTGTGTGTCCCTTTTGATGAACAGCCTGTTCATAATGCCAGGGTTCCTCCTCGACCGCAAGAGACAATTTATCATAAACATTGAATCAAAAGAAACGGTAACTGCAGCTCCTGCACAAGTGGAGATCAAAACCAGAAGGCTGCTGTCTTTCGCTTTGGGAAGGGATAAGGCCAATCTGAATGTACAGTAAGCTATTTTTGGGATCTTCATCCCGTATTCATTCACTACGACAGTATAGAGAACCGTGAAGTTCAAGCATCGGGGATTGGTATGGGCCGTATGATTTTGATTCATCCCAACTAATCTACTGTTAACCTACTTCCAAGCAGAAAGGAAAAAATTGCAAACTACTAAATCAGATAGATCCCCCTTGCAGTCCAAATCGATTGCAGTCGTGCCCAACAGATCAGTCCAATATTGTTTTGTTTGTATACCTTCGCACAGACTAGGGCTCGACACAAAGATGGATGTGTCGTTCAGGCAGCTGTGTAGCAAGGTCGGCGAAAGAACAGGCGTGGGGATTGATGAAAGTTGTTGTTGGAAATCATTGAGGCAAGCAGTGGCAGAGGCATAGTCAGGAAACTGGAACATGGAGGAGTCATTGAGGTGCTGGGCTAGGCCTATGGAGAACAAGCTCAACAATGTATGGCATCACTGCCTTTGATGATGTGATCCCCAGTATGGGCTACACGAAGAGGCATCCCATGGAATTTGGTGGATGTAGTCGAAACATTAATCCCACAAACAAGACAAAAAACTAACACTCCCTCGTTGCTAAGAACATCCTCTCCATCAAACCAGATACTCTCTTAGCATTTCGAACTTCCCCTTTGCTAGCGGCTTTTTCATATTGTCGACCACTTGTGAATATGAAGGAATGTAAATTAGGATCACTGCTTCCTTCTGTATTTTGACATATATTCAAAATCTTCCAGGTGTATTTATCTTGTTCAAGGAAGACTTCATCAACTTCCTGCCATTGTCCAATGTCCTTCATGTCAAACTCATGGGAAAATTTCTTCTCACAGCACAATATTAGTTGTTTAGAACTATCTACTATGATAAACTCATCTACATAATTAACTAATATAGGTGGATCGGATCTGTCAAAACACCAAAGATTAAAATCTGTAGAACTCTTAGAAAATCCCAACCTAAGTTTCATCTCGCTTCCCAAGGCCATTCAGGGACACCAAGCGAATTTCAAGCGGAGGCAAAAAACCAAACCAAGCAACAAAGTTGAGTTTCGTTGCCTCCTGCAAGTGTGTTTGGGAAAGGAAGAGATGAATGCGATGCCCACGCACTCACTCGACACATTTTTAAAAATATTAGCATATCGTGCATAAATTGCATTGCACGTCACTTAACAAAAACCTAGTTTAGAAAACCATCAAAATAGATAACTTTCGGTCCATAAAGACACTGGACAGGGGTGTCCCTAGCGGTACTTGGGTGTCTCGAATTCAATGAAGTTGATGGTTTGTCCATTGGAGCCATGGTTTTCGAGTTATTGCGACTGCGAGTTTCATCTCGCTTCCCAGGGCCATTTAGGGACACCAGGCAAATTTCAAACGGGGGCATAAAAACCAAACCGAACAACGAAATTGAGTTTCAGTTCCTCTTGCAAGTGTGTTTGGGAAAGGACGAGATGAATGCGATTCCCACACACCCACGCGACACATTTTTAAAAATATTAGCATATCATGCACAAATTACATCGCACGTCACTTAACAAAACCGTAGTTTAGAAAACCATCAAAATAGACAACTTTTGGTCCATGAAGTCACCGGATATGGGTGTCCATATTGGTAATCGGATGTCACTAATCCATCGAAACTGACGGTTTGTCCACCGGAGTCACGATTTTCGAGTTACAATGAGTTTCATCTCACTTCCCAAGGCTATTCAGGGACAACATGAAAATTTCAATCGGGGGCATAAAAACCAAACCGAGCAACGGAATTGAGTTTCGTTGCCTCCTGCAAGTGTGTTTGGGCAAGGGCGAGATGACCACAATTCCCACACAGTCGCTTCCCACATTTTTCAAAATCTTAGCCTATGTTGCAGAAATTGCACTGCATATCACTACGCAAAACCCTATTTCAGAAAACCGACAAAATAGACAACGTTCAGTCAATGAAGCCACCAGATAGGGGTGTCACTAGTTATACTCGGATGTCACGAATCCAACGGAATCGACAGTTTGTCCATCGAAGCCATGGTTTTCGAGTTGTTGTGAGTTTCATCTTGCTTCCCATTGCCATTAAGGGAAACCAGACAAATTTCAACTGGTAGCATAAAAACCAAACCGAGCAATGGAATTGAGTTATGTTACATCTTGCATGTGTATTTGGGAAATGGAGAGAGGACCACGATTCTCATGCACTCACTTGGCACATTTAGAACATCTTATCCCATCGTGCAAAAATTGCACTGCACGTCTTTGATCAAAACCCTAGTGTAGAAAACCATCAAAATAAATGATGTTTGGTCCATGAAGTCACCGGACAGGGGTGTCCCTATAGGTGTTCGGATGTTAAGAATCCATTGAAACAAACGATTTTCCCATGTAAGCCTCATTTTTCGATTTATTGCAAATTTCAACTCTCTTTCCAAGGTCATTTAGGGATACCAGGCGAAAATTCAACCAAGGGCATAAAAACAATCCAAGTAACGAAATTGAGTTATGTTGCCTCCTGCAGGTACTTAGATAGCATGAATCCAATGGAGCTTTATAAGCTTTGCGATTATTATACCAATGATATGATTAATATGTTAAAAACTATATTTATGATAATATTCTTTTAGCCATGTTTATGAGGGGATATTAGCAAGCATGTTATATTAAATTTACTTTTAGATTAAAAATGTAAACCATTCATGAACTTGATTGAGAGATGAAAACCATGGTTAATATGCTCTTAAAGATATAGATTGAATAACATGTTATATATAGGGATTTAATGATATAACAACTTTAGACAAAAAAATGGTTTGAAGCGAATACTATATGTGATATCATATTTTTCTCCACTTTATATATAATCACTGGGATGTCTATTTTTCCTTGCCTCTATGTCTTGTGTGATATGAAAATTTATGGTGTACATGTGTGTGTATGTGTGAGTGTGTGCACGGTTGTGGATACACTTTATATGTGTGGTTACTATCTGTTGAAGAGGTGATGTTTATATTCATGGTTGGAAAACTTGTGAGAATGCATAAATTATCACACTAATATTTGCAATATAATACAAAATATGCATTATGTAATGAAATTAATACTAATGTTTTAAATTGATTATTTCTTGTTGTTTGTAGAAAAATGGTGAAGATGACTCCTTAGATGATCTAGATTATGTTGTCAGAAATGTACCAGAGAAAGATATTGTTGATAATGATGCAAATGGATCAGATGAAAATGATGTTGGGATAGATGAGGATGAGGATGAGGATGATGATGATAATGGTGGTGGTGATGATGATAATGGTGGGGTGATGATGATGATGGTAGCCATTGATGCTACTATTGAGATTGTGGATGTTTATTGCTTTCTCGATGCTACTAGACATGTATTCTTATTTTTGTGATGATCCACGTTCATATTAAATTCTGGGTCATTTTGATTTGTATGGTGGATTTATGTTGACATATAAACTTTGATTACCCTTGATCATTTTGACATTTCTAAATATGGATATTAAAAAAAATATTTCTTGTGATATTGGTATTTTCATTATATGTATCATTCACTTGTTCTTTTAACCTTAATATGATGATCTGTATGATAGGTTATTGATGTGATGATGCTTTATAATTTCACTTCTTTTGATGAAAGATAATGGTGATGTTATTGTTATAATATTGTAAATTTATCTATATTGGAAATTGTCAATGATCTTTTCATGTAAAATTGATATATATATGATGATGTTACTACTTTGGATAAATGTTGTCTGTTCGTGTTAAATTTTCTTCATAAATGCTATGCAATTAATTTCAATAATGATATCTACAATTAATTTGAATGTTTCGTTATGTTATTTGAGAACTATGAAGTAAATGATATATGAGAACTATTGAAATAATTATAATACTTTGATATAATAAATATATTAGCACACAATTGGATATAGTTGTAGGTGTTAAATAGAAAACCTAATGTGGTGCTAATAAGGAAGCAAAACTGGAAGCAAAACTAGGAGCTAAAATGGAAGCCCACTATGTCATAGATCTAGAAGAAGCATTGGATGCAATACCTAGCGCTGAGTTGGAAGTCAATTCTGATGCTATTTTGGATGCCAAAGTAGAAGCCAAACCAAAAGCTAAACTAATGGCCAACAAAGAAGCAAAATTAGATGCTTAATAGGAATCTAAATGCAGTGTTCATGAGGAAGCAAAACAAGAAGAAATTCAAGGAGCTAAACGGGAAGCAAAATGTGGTGCTAGTGTGGGAGTAAAAATGGACGCTAAATTGGGCGCTAAAGTGGTAGCAAAACATGGTGCTAATGTTGACATCAATAGAGATGCAAAACTAGGCGTTGAAAAGGACGCAATACTTGATGCTAATGAGGAATCCAAACATGGTGCTGATATGGTAACAAAATAAGATGTTACTTTGGATGCAAAACATGGCGCTACATAGGAAGCAAAATATGGTGCAACAATAGAAGAAAAAATTGGCGCCATTTTGGTAGCAAAACACGATGAAAAAAAAAGCAAAAATTGGTGCAAAATTAGAGGTGAAAATTGGTGCATATTGGAAGTAAAACATGGTGCAAAATGGGATGCTAAAGTGGTAGCACATATGGATGCAATATTTGATGCTAATTTGGATGCAATATTTGATGCTAATTTGGATGCAAATCTGGTGCGAATGTAGATGCAAACATAAATGCTAACATGAAACTTTTAAGGATGCAAATAAGACACTAACGGGGACGTCATTTAGGAAGTAAAAGAGGACGATCTCTAGGTATCAAAATATGATGTTATTTAGGAAGCAAACCTCGACGTCGTTTGGGAAGCAAAATTGGACGTAAAAAATGGGCGCGCTATTTTAGACATCAGAAAGGATGCTATTTAGGAAGCAAAAAAAGATGCTATTTTAGACTCTTTAAGTTTTGTCCATGATGCATCCCATTTAGCGTCTACTTCGACCACTCAATGATAAAAAAATTTACACTAACATGGGACGCCAATTCAAAGATTTGTTGTAGTGCTCTTCCCCAACCTAGCAGCTGCACATATTTGGAGTAAAATATTTGTGTATGGACCTCCCTCTCAACCTGCGACGCATCATATGCACACTAATAAAAATCCTCCAGTGGAATCATTGAGCGACCAAAATTGGGCTCAAAGTATTTCCTCTCCGTTGATAGTAAACAAGTGATTGTAGTAATGGCCACCATAAATGGTCTTGGTACATCAAGGTTGTCCAAGTGAGGACTCATCATGTGGAATTAAGTCCACATCCCTTCAAAAATGAATTCCCAAACCATACGAACCCGCAATCCAGTCCTTCACACGCTAGAACAGGTTCGATCTAATTTGTAGGGCATAAGAATGGTACGTCTATACTTAAAATCCCCTCATCCTAGGAGATTCTATGTCACCATACATTAAGGATAATGCATGCACAACCTTATCATTGTTAAATGCACATTGCTTAGTGGCACCCCACACGGAGAGGGTAATTAAGTATTGTAATTTCCATTGTAAAACTCCTATAAATTTCCCATAAAGGAACATGGATTCTAAACACCATTGGTATATGTACCAACACTGCATAATTCACACATATACCAACTTGGACTTCAACTACTTGACTCCCAAGTGAATAGAATCTTAAATTGTATGAGCATGTTGAATCTCCTTGTGGTTTTCTTGTTTCAAACATTTGATTCTTGACTAAAATCAATCCTGCAAGTCAAATCAATAGAACATATAAGTCAAAACATGCATGAGGGAGGTAAAGGATGAAATGGACCCAACTTTTATTTTATTGGTCATGTATGTCCTTTCCTTTGTCTAGAGATGATATGCAAGCGCATGCCTTAAGCACAAAGGGAAAGGTGAATTTGTCAGAATTTATGAATTTATGCAAGTTTGTTGCATTTGATAAAAAAATATAACTACATCCTTACTCAGCTCATTCCGCATAACATTTAATAATGGAATTCCATAGGAAAACATTTGGTTTAGATGTTTTCTTAAACAGTACACATGCATTTTCCACATTGCCGCAAGCAACTTACATGTTAACAAGTTTGGATCCCAAGATAATGTTTTGATAAATTCCATTTATAAGAATATTAATGTGGACCATGTTATGTTGTTTTATGTTTGTGCATACCTACAACAAAGAAGCATAACTATGAATTCCAAGTGGAACATATGAACCCATTGGGTCATACTCGAAATCAACATTACCCATTAAGTTATACCTACACTTAGATTTGAAGTAGTTGGATCTCATGGATATGTTTGTTATGTTCGAATGAATATGAGTGACATTCTTTAATGATAATAGGGGATTCATCTAAGTATTACAAAAACATAAAAAATGAAGTTGTTTTAACATAAATTGGTCATACCTAAAAAAATATAGCATTGTTAATAAACATATAAACAACCACTTCTATCATATTCATTATAGAATCTATAGCATTTTGAAAAAGCTTGTAAAATCTCTTATCTTCTTCCATTACACAATGATTACGATATTTCCATTGTCATAAATAAATTGATTATGAAATATAATTCTCTATAGCTTTGATATCTATGGAAAACCTCATTTTTTACAGTAACAGGTAGTAATTTTATATTAAAAAGAGAGGAAAAAATCCTCATTCAAAACAGATATACACCATCCAAGTTCTAGGCCTTTGGAGTGAGTGTTTAAAATCAAAGAGATATCTAACTGATGATCCACAAAATTAGAGACCCTATTACTACTTCTGGATATTACATAGTGATAACTATAAATCCTGACATACTTTCCTAATAGAAACTGAAATCTACAAAGCATAAATAATTAAACTATAACTGCCAAGGACCTTGTTCTTCAACTTTCAATAGAGGTGGTTGGGAAGATGAACCAACTTTTGTTGCATATTTTTCCTTCAACTTCATATGTAATGCTCTCACTACTGCCTCTAAAGCTTCAACTCTGTCTTCAAGATCCTGAGAATGCTCTTGCTGACGGTCATAGTTGTCACACAGAATGCTCAGTTAGAACTGTAATTCTCCACACTCTGCTACCTGAAGATGATATTCGTCATCTTGCCTTTCCTCTCGTCGTCATTACCAAGCTCTAATGTATTGTTTGATCTTCCTGAATCTTCATCTAAGATTGTGAAAATTGAGCTACAAGTTCCTCACACCATGTTCTACACAATAATATTCTTCCTCAACCCACCTGTCACTTTAAAACATTGTCTTAAGTTGGTTATATTGCTTGTTAGTGCAAGAAGATGTCTTATGACTGCGAATAAGACATGACTAGACCATCTTGAGCTCGGGATAGCTTTAATTGGTTTAAAAATTAGGCTTAACAAAGTAGGTCAAGAGGGATTAAAGAATATGAGATTCAAGATAAAAAATATCTAATACAAAGAACAACACTTCATAGGTCATTGGCATACAACTCAAAAGCCAAACTAGACATACACATAAGGAAAAATGGAAAGAGGAAATGAACATATGGGGAAGGAATCCATATATTTATAACAATATATTCAGAACTTAAACACTGTTTAAAGTATAAAATCATGTATATGAAGGAATATTTCAATTCACAGGAAATAAGCATAAATCCCTGACTGCCATTAGATGTGGAACTTAAAAGATGATTAATCCATTGCAATAATTTCTTCTACATTCAGATAAGAGGAAAGAATGGATAAGAAAACAAAGTCTAAGCATTGAACTGATGATCGCTGAGTATGAAAATCCACTGCTATATTATAGGATAAAGAAAATATATAAAAAAAATATTTCCCTTCTATGACCCCTTGATTCCTTCTAATAGGAAGATCCTCCCCCCTCTCCATTCATAATCCTTCTTTAAATAAAAATTACAATTCTTAATTCAAGCAACCAGCTCAACCTTATATCCTTAAAAAATTGGATATAATCCTAATTTTCTATATTCACAAAATTAGGATTTTAACTCCAGGTCGAATGGATGAAGTGGCAGTTGACTGGGTGTTTGAAAACTGGTCGCAACAATAATCTAGAAAAATTGGTTCTGATCAGACAAGGATTTATCCCAAACTGTTGAGAAATTTTGAAAAGGACCTGTGATCAAGGTAAATGGACCCATTCTAGAAGTGAGTTTTTAATGGTTTTGAAATATTCTTTACGATTTGATCAGAAATGGAGCCTGAAATTGATCGCTAAAACAAGAAGCTACGTGCGATTATTTAGCACTTTGACAAATTTCTACTTCAATCAGCGCTGCAGGATATTCATTCTTTAGTGCCAGCTTATGAACTTCTGATTCCTTTTCTATTGTTGATCCCTTTATTGTTGCTGAATAATGTGGGTTTGGAAGGGTGCCGAAGAAAGTGAAAGTTTGAACTATGAAAAAAATTACAATTGGGAAAAATTAAATCATGACCTAAAAACTCATCATTGCATGCCCCTAGTTAGTTGATTTGACTAAATGGAAGCAGACAGTTGTAGAAGACTAACTTGAGTGTAAAATTGGTGGAAAGTTTTGTTATAACACATGTCCTTTAAATTGACAGGATTCTGCAGCGCCTTCATACTAAGAGAATTGAACTTTTGTTACAGAATTGAGTTTGATTCTTTAGCCCCTAAAAATGACAAGAAATGAGTTTGTGTTGCAGAATTGAATCTCATTTTGTAGCGCCTACGATCCATAGAAAATAGACTTCCGCTACAAAATCACGACTCATTATGCAGTGCATATGTATTATGAGAACTGAGTCTTTGCTGAAGAATCGAACCTAATTTTGTAGCGCCTTTATAGTATGATCTTTAGCATTTCACTGCATAATGTAAAATTCTCACAAGGGTGGATGAATAAGACTTCCCTTTTATCAAATTTCCATGCAATTGAACAATATTTTAGATCAAGAATATGGGAATTTAAAATGGAAAATTTGAGTGCTAACACTAGCTCCATTCAGGGATAACACTTCCCTGTGACATTCTAAGAACCTGTAGACTAGTGCCTTCATTTCATCAACTTGTAATATGCAACTTTTTATGCTCTTGATCTGAAACCAACCATACTGGAAAACCAGTCTACAAACCAAAAATTCCTCTACAAACTAAAGAAGACTGAAAACAACCTTGCTGCAAATTGAAATGGTTTTATACCAATGTCTCCATTGGGATATGGAGTCTTATTACTGACCTACTGCATGCCAAACTGAACTGGAAATCAAATGCTTGGAGAAGTAAGCTTATTTATGTACAAGCATTAAGTAACCAATCAACTCTGCATTCATTTTACATCAAACTTCCAATGTAACGATACACGCAACTGGATAACCAACCAGACTTCCTGAATATGATTTGACATAATAAAACTTTGAAAATGGAATAACAAGTCCTTCTAAAAATGTACCCCGCATTGAAAGAAAAACCATGACAGAGGATTGAAACTAATAAAATCCTTTAAATATGCAGCCATAGGATCATATAAATCATGGAAAATTACCTCTAGATTGACAGTAAAATCATGTTCTTTCTGCTTCAGATGAACAGACTTCCCGTGTGAATAATATGCACCTTTGATGATGTGATATCTTCATTTTTGAATCATGAGAATGAAAGAGAAAAAGGTTGGAAACTATTTGCATTGCTAATCACATTTTGTTTGGCATTCTTTGCAGATCCAGGTTCAAGAATGGAATATGTAAGCTTGTAAATTTCTGAACAGATTCTGCTCATCAGTTGGTGATGAAGAAAAAATCAACCTCTCATGAAAGTCGTCCTTATCTTATTTGTTTCCTTCCCATTCATAATAGTCATATATAGGCTCACTATTTTCATAATGTTCCTGATAAGTTTCTTACTGAACAAACCCTTCTAAATAAAATGATATAATTTGTTTCTCATGAATTTCATAATCATTTTCATCATAGTCATCAATCAACGAAGGACTATTGTAAGGTTCAATACATGCTAAAAAGGAAATATGCTCCTTATTGTTTGGATTTTCATCATAATAATGGTGATCTTCAACAAAATTTTGAGTAGAAAACTCATTATAACAATGAATACAAGAAGCATCTAATGCAATGTCAAATACATCTACAATATTGATACTAGCAATTTTATCATTAAGGAAATCAATAAAATCTTCTTTCAATACTGGATAAATACATAAGGATTCATATGATTCTTCCTCTATTTCTTCAATAGAAACATTTCTTACAGCCTTAAAATCAGAAGAAAATCCTCCTGCATGCTAAACATACAATTCAAATTCCTCACAACAATTTTCAAAAAGCAGATCAACTGAAAAATATCTCTTACAATGATGATGAAATTTTGTATGAAATCCCTATGACGAATATATGCTAGATGGAGGAAGAGATTGGTACCAATATTGAGCATCGCTTTCAAGTGAGTACATGAACATATTCATGAGCACATCCTCATGAGAGACATCTAATGATTCATTAGTTCATGAAATTCCAACAACTCTACAAGATTATCATCTTCATCTTCTTTGAATATCGGAGGATGATCATGCCATTCATCTACAGGAGGCACCGAATTTGGATAACCAGGAACTATTGATAAATTGAATGGAGCAAATATGCAAGCTAAAATAGTATCCATAGCTCTTGTCATTCTGGATCAGTGTATTTTCCAGTGAATTATTCGATCATGGAGTCATTGGGTGAAAGATTGCAGTCACAAATGTGTCTAAATCTTGTTCACCATCAAGAGCTAGAGCTGATCATTTTCGTTCTCCTAGGGAAAATATTCAATTCCGTCCCCGACAACAACACCAAAAGATGTTAGCACTATAATATGTCTTATGACTACAAATAAGACATGCCTAGCACATATTGAGCTTGGGATAGCTTTAATTGGTTTAAAAATTAGCCTTAACAAAGTAGGTCAAGAGGGATTAAAAAATCTGAGATTCAAGATAAATAATATCTAATAAAAAGAGCATCACTTTATAGATCATTGGCATACAACTCAAAATCCAAACCATACATAAACATGAGGAAAAGTGAAAAGAGGAAATGAACATATGGGTAAGGCAGCCATATATTTATGAGAAGATATTCAGAACTTAAACACTATTTAAATTCTAAAATCATGTATATGAAAGAAGATTTCAAGTCACATGAAATAAGCATAAGTCCCTGACTTCCATTAGATCTGGAACTTAAAATATTATTAATGCACTGCAATAATTGTTTCTACATTCATATAAGAGGAAATAAGGGATAAGAAAACAAAGTCTGACCATTGAAATGATGTTTGCTTAGCATGAAAATTCACTACTATGTTACAGGATAAATAAAATATATACAGAAAAAACTCACTTCTATGACCCACTGCTTCCTTCTAAGAGGAAGAGCTTCCTCCCTCTCCATTCATAATCCTTCTTTAAATAAAAATTACAATTCTTAATTCAAGAAACCAACTAAACCTTAGATCCTAAACAAATGGATCTGATCCTAATTTTCTAGATCCACAAAATTAGGATCTGAATTGCAAGTAGAATGGATGAAGTGGCAGTTGAATGGGCATTTGAAAACTTGCAGCAACAATATTCTGGAAAAATTTGTTCTAATCAAAAAAGGATTTCTCCCAAACCATTGAGAAATTTTGAAAACAACGCATGATCAAGGTAAATGGACCCATTCTGGAAGTAATTTTTTAGTGGTTTTAAAATATTCTTTACGGTTTGATCAGAAATGGAGCCCATAATTGGTTGCTAAAACAGGTATCTACATGCGATTCTTCAGCACTTTGACATATTTCTTATTCAATCAGCATTGTAGAATCTTCATTCTTCAACACCAACTTCTGAAATTATGATTCTTTTTCTATTGTCGATCCCTTGATTGTTGCTGAAGAAAGTAGTTTTGGAAGGGTGTTGAATAAAGTGAAATTTTGAACTATGGAAAAAATTACATTTGGGAAACATTAAATCATGACCTGAACAATCATCATTGCATGCCCCTCATTAGCTGATTTGATGAAATGGAAGCGGACAGTTGTAGAAGAATGACTTGAATGTAAAATAGGTGGAAATTTTTGTTATAACACATGTCCTTTAAATTGACGGGATTATACAACACCTTCATACTAAGAGAATTGAACTCTTGCTACAAAATCGAGTTTGATTATTCAGCACCTAAATATTACAAGAAATGAATTTGTGCTGCAAAATTGAAGCTCATTCTGCAATGCCTATAGGCCATAGAAAACAAAATTCCACTACAAAATCATGGCTCATTCTGCAACACCTATTCATTACGAGAACTGAGTTTTTTCTAAAGAATCGAAACCCATTCTGCATCGCCTTTACATTACGATCTTTATAATTTCACTACAGAATGTAAAATTATCACAAGGGTGGATGAATAAGACTTTCCTTTTGTCAAAATTCCCTGCATTTGATTACAAAGCAAATAATATTTTGGATCAGGAATATGGGGATTTAAAATGGAAAATATGAGTGCTAACACCGCCCCTTGACAATTCAAGCAACCGATACTAGGAAACATAGACCTATTCTATGCAATTCAAAACGTTGATATCTAAACCAGGCACAAAGAAAAGACCTCGTGGGACACCAATTTAACTACCTATTCACATCGCTGCAATGAGAATTAGTCACAATTTTTAACATTTCCCAATAAATTATCCAAATCATGAGCTTGTGAGACCTACTCCCTTCATTATGAATGATGCTTTGAATAACTCAATCTGTATCCAATTCCATTAAGATCTCATGTGTCATTCACTCGTGAGAAACCTAGAAGAGCATACGACTCCTACCTTAAAAGTCATGTCCCATTGAGTTCCAAATCATGACTAAAAGAGGAGGAGGATCCTAAGGATTACAGTGATATATGACATCAATTGCATGCAACCTTTCCCACGATGATGCCATCTGTCCTTTTCTAGAAGCGTCCACCCATTCCTTAAGTTCTTTGGGGTATTCCGAACCTATGTTTATGCATGATATGATATCCATAATGCAAGAATGATATCCCTTGATTCATTTTGTAAGGATGATCCTAGATAATTTTAACTTAAGGGATGGGTTCATTAGAATTAACTTCATTAGATACAGAAATATTTCCCTCTGGCCTCGATATAGCACTGTTAGCCAGAGCATCTTCCTCCTTGTTATGAGTTCTGAGGATATGATAAAATTCCACCTTGTTCATTCTTTCGAGGTTCTTCCAAATTTTCTCTTGAGTCCCAACTAAAGAAGAATTTTTAAATGAGGAACGTGGGGTCATTTCCTTCATGATTAGCCTCAAATATCTAATGAGGGATACCTCCTTAATATCGAGATTGGAAATAATTTTGGTCCCCTGCCATAAAGGCAATATATTTTCATTATTATTATTATTATATGAACCAAGATCCCATCTAGGAAAAAGATTATTGGATGTTCCCTCCAGGGTCAAAGAGCACTCCCTCTACACTTGACGCCCTATAGATCTATGGAAACCCTCCTAGTCCCACAACATAAGTTGATGTGTCGATATAGGTTGAGTCATTCTTTTGAATTCCTAGATCATGTTAAAATGTTTATTCAATTAGTACATCAAAATATTATAACAATACAAATGTCATATACAATTGTTTGTTTGTTTGACTTCGGCTATATGCTTGTATTTTCCCCTTTGAAGTGCTTATCCACAAATAATTGCTTGCTAGAAGTATGTTGTTTCCTTTCACATGATTTAATCCCCTTTGGTCAATTCTCAGTGAATTTATTATTTAATTCTTTGCTTTTCCTGGCCAAATTATTTACACTTTAATGAATCTTGCATTCTTAGGATTTGGTTTTCTCCTCGTAAAAAGTTTGTCATTTGGCATATTGTGTTGTTGGTTTAATGGATGTATCGAGCCTCTATTCTGGGAGATGTAATTGAGTATTTGAAGGAGCTACTTCTGAATATCAACGACCTTCACAATGAACTTAAATCTATGACTCAAGGACTTGTTTTACCATACACATAAAATTTTCATTCTTTGACACCTACAACACCTTCTTTTCCTTTCCCAGTGAAAGAAGGATGCCTGAATTCACTTCTCAATCCCAATGCACATCATGCAAGGATAAGTATTCAACCTCTCAATATTGAAATATCAAGTAGCCCCCAAGTATTTAACTTGCAACACTGCAAATTATTATGAAATCTTATAAAAAAATATAACGGGTTACCTAAAACTATAAATGTAAAATTGATGGTTCCATCAGTTTTATCCATATTATATATGATAGGTAAAATATGGGATCAAGTATCAAATACATCTAAAAATGAAAAAAATAATAATGTAGAGCATCAAAATCCCTGAGTAGGCCTACCCCGCGGGTCATATATGCTCGTCCTTCCTATAGGATATTTATTATTGGCATCATGAAATGAACCAACACTACCATTGAAAATTCATTATTCTACATTTAATAGCCTACAAAATTATATATGTATATATATAGCCTGGTGGGTTAGCTCAAGTGGTTGAGAGCTGTGAGTTGTAAGAAAAAGATCACGGGGTCAAATCCCCACGTGGCTAAGCATAGATATTTAAGGGCCTCACTTGATGTCCCCACCGAGTTAGGCCCCGTAATAAGGGCCGGTGGTTTACCTTGGGTACCATCCTCGAAATGAGAGGAAGTACTTGAGGGTTTTCCCACGACATGTTCCAAGGAAAACAAATTATATATATATATATATACATATACATATACATATACATATACATATACATATACATATATATATATATATATATATTGTTTATATATTGTTCATGGTTAATGTTGCACTTCTGACGAAGGTTTGCGTCGGTGTTGTTGCAAGTTAGATCCTGACATATTGAAACCGACGAAAGTTTGTTGTAACTACACTATCAAGCTAGTGCATAGTGTTACTACAAAACCTACCACATGTCATCCTAGTCATCCTAAGTATGACAATATATGAATCACAGCTTCGACTAAATGGATCAGAAAATGAATGTACAATGCCACCACTGCAACATGCCATGTGGCATACTCTCATTGTAAGAATGAATTTAATTGTGTTGGAAGTGTCATGGAGACGGTTATAAGTCCGTCTCATCTTGACAAACATAAATGACATCGTACCCTTCCACGTGGCACTTTCTTGTCTTTGGAAGAATGATGATAATATAAAACCATTGAAAAAATGTCAGAGTTAGTTCAACGAAAATCCCAATGTGCTTAAGTCGAACATCCAACTGTTTTTCGATGAAATTACGTCATGAAAGCATCATAAATTTGTGCAAATATAGTAGTTTCCATTTAAGGTAGTCCTTCTCGGGTTTTCGAAAGGAGAGTTCTACTTCTGAAGATGAGGGTTTTGCTATTTGTGAGAAGGAAGTGGATATGCATCCTCACTAGAAAACGATAGATAGTAACTTGGATGGAGACATGTCTTCAACTATTGGTAAGTTAGAATCCCTCCTCCCTCATTTATGTAGTCATTTATTTGAAGAATATTTGCAAGCCATTATTATAGCATAAAAAATGCTTTGTCAAAGGGTAAACTGGTAGCTAGTACTTTACCTGTGGATGTGGATAATTCAAGAAATGATGATCAACATAATCTAATTGCTCAAAACAAAATTACTAATTTAGAATCTGAAGATGTGGATAATTTTCCTCCTAACTCTATTTCTTTAATTGAATCGATACCTACTGTGCCTTAAGTGGAAATTGTTTTTGTTGGTTCTGACTGCTCTGACTTACCTTACAATATTCCTATCAAATCCCCTCCAAATAACGTTGACTTGAATTCATCCTTGTGTGTAGGGGTTTCTAAGTCTTCCCCAAATGCCTAAGGTTTTCATGCTTCATTATCCTCCAGTGTAACCCTAGACTCTGTTGGAAATATTTTGGATGTTAGATTTATTTATGTGAGTCCTTCTTCTTTGGTATTGATCCCTAGGGTTTCTTCGTCTTATAAAGAGATTTTTTTCCAAATATTTGTTGCGGAATTATTCTGACAAGTAGAATCATAACCTCGAGGTTCTTCCCATTAGCTCTATTAGGTGTCAAAATGTCACTATTCGAAATAAAAAGAAAAAAGGAATAAAGCAGGTATGCAATCCACCAAATATGGTGAAGGGGATGATCTTACTATTTTTTACACACCCCTTTATGTTCATTTCAATGAGGCTCAGACCTCATTTTCTGTCTCAGATCCTCTTTCTCTTCCTATTGCCCTTAAAGTACTTGTGCCCTCTCCCGAGGTTCCCAAATGATCCTTTATTATTTTAATATTAGGGGAATTTGGGGTCCCTCTAAATTTCATGCCCTCAAGAGATTGTTTGAAATTATCAAACCTAATATTGTATTGGTTCAAGAGACTATGTCACTTGGAAACAAAGCCTATGATATTTTTTTGAAAATATGTCCCAATTGGGAAATATGTGCACTTGATGCACTTGGATTATCGAGAGAGTTACTTCGGATCTTGAACCCTAAATAGGTTGACTTAAATACTTTCAAAAACTGTGTAGGAATTCTCTTGTAAGGGAAAGTTAGGGGTTTGGAGAAATATGTTTCAATCCTGAAGTGCTATGGACCATATATAAATTGCAAAGATTTTTGGGATGATGTGATTTCCCGTGGTATACTAAATACTCCAAATTTAATCTTGGGTGGATATTTAAATCTCACCCTAGGGGTATCTGAGGTTATGGGATCGAACCCCAGAGTTGATCCTCTAGCTATTTTTTTTTTAGATATGCTTGAGAGGGAAAATCTTATTGATTTTATACGAACAAAATTAAGCCCCACATGGAAGAATGGTCATTTGGGGGAAGCTGGTGTAGGGAAGAGAACTAATAGATTTCTGATTGTAGATCATCTTGCATTTGTTGTGGATAGATTTCGATCTTGAACCTTTAATTCTGGTATTTCATATCACCTTCCTGTATGTCTTCAAATTGAAGGAAATATGGTGAAGCAATACCACCCTTTCAAATTTAATCACACCTGGATTAAAGATGAGGATTTCAATAATTTGATGAGAAGTTGATGGTCAATCCTTGAGGACACTAGTAATGATTTGATAATGATGAGACTGGTTGAAAAACTTAAAAGAATAAAAAAAGTGGTCTTCCTATGGGAAAAAGGTAAGAAACAAATCAGACAATAACTGTTGGAAGTGGAAGAGAAATTGGAGTCTCTTTATGAAGAAAATCTATTTGAGTTTTATAATTCAGTGGTTAAGGAGCAAATCATTAATCTAGAAGTCAAGAAAGATGCTATTCTTAGGATTGAGGAAGATACTTAGCATTTAAAGAGCATAGCTATATGGATTTCTCAAGATGATGATTTTTTTTTTCAATAGTATGCTAATTTTAGAAGGAACTATAATTCAATTTGCAAGATCAAGGACAATCATGGAAATCTTCAGAATTATCAAAGGGGCTTAAAAAAGAATACAATCGATCACTTCTCAAATATTTTTAGGAATACAAGTGGCTCTAATATTATGTCTCAACCACAAGTGATCGAATGATATCCATGCTTCTTTTCTCCTGAAGAGGGTCAATGGGTTGGTAGGCATGTCACTTTAAAAGAGGTGGAGGAGACCCTTAAACAATTTGCCAAATATAAGAGTCCATGACCAGATGGTTGGTCGGTGGAATTCTTCCTGTATTTTTTTGACCTAGTCAGGAAAGATCTATTGGACATGATTAAAGAGTCTAGGAGACAAGGGAAAATTGCAGGGGCTTTAAATTATACCTTCATTTCTCTAATACCGAAATGTGAAAAACCTAAATCCTATAATGATTTCAGTCCCATTTCTCTTTGTAATATGGTATACATTTTTATCTCCGAAATAATAGGTAATAGAATAAAGCCAAAACTAGCAAAGGGTATCTCTAAAGAAAAATTTGTCTTTCTAGCCAATATGCATATTTTGGATGCCATTAGTGTCACTTAGGAGTGTCTCGATAAAGTTTAATTAGAAAAATTGGATGCCCTTATACTTAAGATCGAAATTGTGGAAGCTTATGATAGAGTCAATTGGGTCTTCCTAATATTGTATCTTTTGTGGATTGGTCTACTTGATGTTACAGATTGGATAATGGCCTATGTCACCCCTTCTTGTTATTCTATTATGGTCAATGTATCTCCAACTGATTTTTCCAAAGGTTTCAAGAGGATTAGACAAGGGATAAGCATAATTCTTGGGAAAGCTATAAGTGTTGGATATCTTAAAGGGGTGAGAATAACTACTTCTATTTCTTCTTGTGATTGAAGGGCTAAACAGACTTATTGGGAAAGCTAGGAGTGTTGGATCTCTTAAATGGATGAGAATATCTACTTCTCTTTTTATTACTCATTTGTTATTTGTTGATGACGTATTATTGTTTGGGACTAGTTCAGTTAAGGAGTGGAAAACCTTCTCATATATCATTACTCTATTCTGTGATGCCTCTAGTCTAGAGGCACACATCAACAAATCTAGATTCCCAAGGAGTGGGGTAGATGACACGTCTTTAGTGTAGATTGATTCTTTGTTTCCATGCAAGTGTAAGGTTTTAAGTATCTAGGTTTCCATCTGGAACCTAATAAGTTTTTAAAGGCATATTGGTTGTGGATAATCAAAAGATCTGAAAATAGAATTGGGAACTGGTGCTATAGATTCCTATCTTTGGGTGGTAGGTTTACTCTGGTGAAGTTTTCTCTTTCTGGTATTCATGTATATTAGTTTTATCTTGCTATGTTTCCTATGTCTATTTTTCAAATGTCCGGGAACATCATTTTTAATTTCTTATAGTCAGGGAAAGCAAATGGACAGAAACTCCATCTTGCAAAGTGGGAAAGACTCTCCCTTCCAAAATATTTTGGGGGATGGGGAATAAATTTTTTGCATTTGGTTCAATATTGATTTGTGTTTGAAAATTTGCTGGAGAGGTTATTTGTGTTAGGATAATTAATACTCCATCCTTGTCCTACTTAGTATTATTTACCTTTTCCTAGTAGTTGATGATGTTGTTTTACCCCAGTGGTGTGTAGATGTCATCTAGGAACCATTAGCCACCTAATTCACCCTGCATGCATGATTTTAGGCCCACCAGAGTTAGTTCCCTACACTTTAGGAGCTAACTCTGTGTTCTAGTTCGGTCCACCTAAGTCCCTGAAATCTAGTGGGGGTTTGAGCTCCAATCACCACTGATTTTTATCTAATGCGCCCTTTTCTGATTGATTTGCATGAATAACTCACTAAGGATCCCTCCTTGGTCATTTAACTGATATTAGCTTCATTTAACTGAGTTTTTGTTGAGTTGAGTTGAGTTTGGGACTTCCAGAGCACTCCAGTGGTGACAATTCCTATGCTAGACTGACATTTATTTGAATTATCCTAGGATAATTGAATTCTATCCATTGTAACATATTTTTTTACTATACTAATTAATGGATCACAACACATATTTCTGTTTCTATCTAAGTTGCAATGCATGATTAATTTTACTGCTCATTTCACTGCAATTTTCATTGTAATTCATCTTTTCTGCACATTATTTCACTGTGAGGTATTCTTATCTCTATGATCTGTTGTGTTCTACAATTTCACATGGTATCAGAGCTCAAATAGCATAGGTTGAGTAGATAATTTCAGTAGTGCACCAGAAGGCTCTGGATTTCCACAACAAATCCTGGTGCCATTGCATTGAATTCATTGGAGAAATCCTTTGAGGTCTAGCCAAGTGTGAAGGATCTGGATAAAAGTTCCTATTGTCCTAAACCAGTGCCCAGTAGCAGTTTATCTCCAAAATTGAGAGTTTTTTGCAGTATTTTGAAGGTTTTTTAGTGCAACAGTAGCAGCTGTTTCAGTTTGTATTCGATCCAGCAGTTTCACATGGAGAATTTGAATGTTCCTTTGTTTCCAAGGATCCTAACACCCTTCAATTCTCTTTATTGGACGGATTATATGAAGATGGTATTGCGTAACAAGAGTGTGTATAGGGCCACAATGGGAAAGGAGGTCGAACCTCAGCCAACTGTTGAGAAATCCAAGTACTTGAACATATTAGATGAAGTGTTCGGTTTTATGTGTATTCATATTTCTAGAGATGTTCTCTTCAACCTTGATGAATTGAAGACTGCAAGAGAGGTTTGGTTGAATCTTGAGTCCCTCTTCGACAAGCAAAAATGAGATGAGAGGCCATATTCTAGAGAATGAATTAATTTCTCTTCAACCCAACAATTTCAAAACCATACAACAGTTCTTTTCTAAATTCAAATCCTTGGTTATGCAGTGCAAACAATGTGGCATTGAGAAGAAGGATGAGCAGCTGGTGATATCCATCCTAAGTAAGCTTGGTCCATAATTTTCAATATTTGTTTCTACCTTCCATTCAGGGAGATTTTCAATTCCCAACTGGAAAATTCCTTCCTTAGATGATTTCACTGAATCTCTCATCTAAGAACAAGATAAACTGATTTAGATGGGTGCCTTGAAGGACTCCAAAAATCAAGCTCTTATGGCTGGAGAGTCAAAAAGTGCAAATGCTAAAGGGAAGCAAAAAGGGAAAGAAAATAATCAGTTTGAATCCAAGCTGAAGGAGAATTCTAATCCATCAGAAGGATCCTCCAACTCCAAGAAGGATAAGAAAAAGGTGTTTGAGAAGACCAAGTGTTCCTATTGCAAGAAAGGAAACCATCCAGAGATATTTTGCATGAAGAAGAATATATATCAAATGACCAAACGTATTGAACAACAAAACATTTCCCTCCCATAATGTGCAAGGAAGAATGATTTTGGAAGTGAGACAGATGATCATGAGAGATGCCATGCACTAAAGGCTAGATTCTCACAATCACAAGCCTTCCTCATAGATTCTGGATCCTCCAACCACATGGTTGCCTCCATAGAATCATTTTTTTCTCTAGATATTATCGATGGTCCTAGTATTCACATGGGAGATGATTCTTAGATCTCTGTTGAAGGGAAAGGAACAATACAATTGGATCATGGAGAGTTCAGTAATGTTATGTATGTTTCTTAATTGGAAGCAAACTTGTTTTCTGTTTACCAGATGACACACACTGGTTCACCGAAGAAAGTTGTTTTTGGACTTGACACAATTGGGATTACAGAGATCTCATCTAGGAAGCTAATGGCTAAAGGTGTTGCAAACCATGCCTCAAAGGCATATAATTTCTCACATTTTTTTTCCATATTCACATCAAAGTTCTCTCTTGACTCATGCAAATGAGACAAGCAAACTTTGGCATGAAATAATCAGACACCTAAACTTCAAGTACTTGCAGTAGTTGCACAAGGAAGAGATGGTTGAAGGATTTCCTGACATAAAGTTATCTCAAGGGATCTACAAAGGTTGCTTGGTAGGGAACCATCCAGAGTGAAAGTATGATGTTGGGAAGGCAAGAAGAACTTCCTCCACACTTGATCTGATACACAGTGATGTATCAAGATCGATGCCCACAACTTCTATGAATAGATAGAGATACCTTATGACCTTCATAGATGATTACTCTATGTTCTGTTGGATCTACTTTCTCAAGCAGAAGTATGAGGTATTCGAAACTTTCAAAGTTTTCAAGGCCTTAGTTGAGAACACTGCTGGAAAGAATATCAAAGCACTCAGATCATACAATGGAGGAGAGTACATCAAGAGGGATTTGTAGCAGTTTTGTGCTTCTAAGGGAATCCAAATGCAACATTTTGTCCTATACACACCACAACAAAATGGTGCAGCTAAGAGGAAGAATAGGTCATTGAAAGAGATGCCTACCTTATTTCTTGAAGCAAGGGATCTTCCACCATATATCTAGGAAGAAGCAGTGAACTATTCTACATACATTCAGAATAGGGAACCCCACAAATATGTGGATGGGGTCACCCCATTCGAAGCACTGACGAGACACAAACCTGATGTCTACTAGCTGAGGGTTTTTGGATCCAAGGCATGGGCCAGAATCCCATCTGACAAAATAAAATCTCTTCAACCCCAAAGTAGCGAATGCATTATGCTAGGATATGTATAAGATGAAAACGAATACAAGCTGATGGATATTGCAACCAAAATATGCTTCATTGAAAGAAGTGTCAGGTTCGATGAAGATCCATTGCAAGATCTACAACTAGTTGAATACCAAGATAGATTTTATTTGCCTACTCCATTTGCACTTGATGAATATCAAGATGAGGTCTCTTCTGATGAGGACCAAGTTGAATCATATCTTGATGTTGAGAATGAATATCAAGCAAAAATAGATCCAGAATCAACACTTGCTCCCAATCCATGTCCAAGGCCAAAATGGGCTCACAAAATCCTTGAAGCTGCTGGTAGGGTAGCTGGGGATTAGTATGAAATTAGGAGAACCATATCTCATCATCAAGTTTCAAACCTTGCACTATGTCATACAGATCCACTTCTCTCAGAGGGGTGCTACATGATGATGGGGTCTGATCCATAATCCTTCACAAAGACTTGCCATGATCCAAGATGGAAGACTGAGGCTCACATGCACTACATCAGCAAACTAGTGCATGATAGAACCAACACATTGCATTATTTTCCTACAGAGGAGATGACTGTAGAAATTTTTACCAAGTTTTTACACTTGTGAAAGTTGCTTGAGTTCCCTGCTGTCTAGTTTTTAGGGGGGGGTATTTTTCCCATAAGGTTTTCCCCATTTCCTTAGTTTCATGAACAATTATTTTTTATCATTTATTTGATTGAATGGGTGACCTTTGGTCTCAGTAACTAGGGCTCAGTATGTCCAAGTTTGGATTAAGGGGGGGTGTTATGATAATTAATACTCCATCCTTGTCCTACTTAGCATTATTTACCTTTTCCTAGTAGTTGATGATGTTATTTTCCCCCTAGTGGTGTGAATACGTCATCTAGGACCCATTAGCCACCTAATCTTCCTTGAATGCATGATTTTAGGCCCACCAGAGTTAGTTCCCTACATTTTAGGAGCTAACTCTGTGTTCTAGTTCAGTCCACATGAGTCCTTGAACTCTAGAGGGGGTTTGAGCTTTGATCACCACTGACTGTGATATAATGCACCCTTTTCTAATTGATTTGAATGCATAACTCACTAATGTGCCCTACTTCGTCAATTAACTAACAGTAGCCTCAGTTAACTGAGTTTTGGTTGAGTTGAGTTGAGTTTGGGACTTCGAGAGCACTCCAACGGTGAAAATTCCTATGCTAGAATGACATGGATTCGAATTCTCCTAGGATAATCGAATTCTCTCCATTGTAACATATATGTTGACTATACGCATTAATGGATCATAACACACATTTGTGTTTCTATCTGAGTTCCAATGCATGATTAATTTTACCGCTCATTCCATTGCAATTTTCACTGTAATTCATCTTTTCTGCTTATTCTTTCACTGTGAGGTATTCTTAGCTCTATGATTTGTTGTGTTCTAGAATTTCACAATTTGCAGTAGGACTATGCTGTGAAACTTTGAAATATAAATACTTGAAAAAATCTTATGTGGTATATTGGATGAGATCTCGAAAAAAGTTTGATTTCAATGCTTCAATATTATAGAAATATTTTGTTAAAGGCTTTGAATGGATTAGTAAATGGATGTCCTGGAAGGTTGGAAAGGGGAACATGGTATGGTGGGGATTGATCCATATATTGGAGGTGAATATTTCTATTTTCTTTCAGAAAATTTGTTGGCTCATCTACACAATCTGGGATATAGATGTCTTGCATATAACATGAATATAGGGGATCCTCAAAGGTGTTTGGATTCCTTGAAGAATGCAAATAATATGGGTCTTATTGGTGAGTTTTCTCTGGAATGGGATAGATACATTGAGTGTTTCAATATTGCAAGTATCAGACTTGAAAATAGTGAAGATAAGTTGGTTTGGATCTATACCAATAAGAAAGGACATGTTAATGCTAAATGTTTCTATGAGGCTATTTCAAGTTCCTTATTCCCTCCATCTAGTAATATGGGTATAATTGGTGGTTAAATAAAATTTGGAAATGGAATATGCCCCTAAAACTAAAATGTTTTTTATGGCTTGTTTTAGAGAAAAAAATCTTAACTTGGGACAATTTATCAAAGAGGGGTTGGATAGGTCCAAATTCTTGTACTCTATGTAAACTTGATAATGAATTTGTTGAACATCTATTTGTTAAATGTTATTACTATAAGGAGGTTTGGAGGATGGTAACATCCTCTTTGTTGGAATCTTATTAATATTGAGAGGGGGGGTGAATTGGTATTAGCGCAGTTATGAACAACTTTTACTTCTTATAAATTTTACATGAGCACACAATTTTACCATCACATGTGCAATACATAGAACACACAATTTTTTACATGGAAACACAAATGGGAGAAAACCACATAATTCTCTCTTATATTAAAAGATTACATTCATGGAAGCAACAACTTCCACAGTTGTCCAACACCAAATGGAAGGAGGCACCGACCCCCTAGTTTTACAGGCTATGACCTGAAGGAAGCACCGACTTCCTGATTTACCAGCTTCAACTAGAAGGAGGCATTGATCCCCTTCTCCTTTCCCTGTCCTTCCACCCTTATATGAAAGTAGAATATATTACTTTGTTGTTCTACTGATCCATGCATTTTTTAGATAATTTTCTGTTCATTTTTTTATGTGCACCTTCTGTAAACTGATATCTTGCAATCAATGACTTGTATCATGAACTTCACTTGACTACACTTTACTTCACTCTACTGCGTCTTCATGACATTCTGCAATATGTGCTTTGCTTCAGTATTTCATTATGTTTCCGCGCATCTGCAAACTTAACTGATACTGTGCATGTCATGTTGTGCTACTGTTCTGAATTTGAACATCTATATCAGATCAATCTGTGCACCTTCTGTGATATTCCACTTCTGTCTTGGTGCATCTATCTTAGATAATCTGTGACCTTCTGTGAATCATTTGCGATACGACCTTTTTTTTATTCGCACTTGTCTTAGATTACCCTCATCATACTGTGCATCCTTTATTGTGCTACAACTCTGTCTTAGTGTATTTGTCTTAGACAAAACTACTTTACTTTGTGCATCTCTAGTTGTGCTTCAAGTCTGTCTTCGCGCATCTATCTTAGAACATCTGTGAATTTATACATACTATCTATGATACAACCATTCTATTCTCATGCACTTGCACATCATCTGTATTTCTACATTTTTATCTTCGCTCAATTGTCACAAATAAACTACATCATCTTGCACAACATTAGCAATCATGTTCTTTTGTTTGTGTGCACTTGGATCTTTGCTAGATCATGTTGTTCTGGTTCCATGAGCCCTTGATGCCCCAAGAATTAGAATCTTGCCAAATCTGTATCTTCCAGTCTCGCCTTACAAGATTATTTCAATTCTCCAACTTGGCTTCTTATTTATACTTGTCTTGCATGGATGGTATGTCAACAAGTTGGTCAAATCGTTCCTTCTTCCTTGCTTCATGGTTTCGCTTACTTCATGCTTCCACCACTTGTCATGTTTTGCGCCACTGAGGTGTCATCCCTTGTGGGTCTTGCACATACTTGGTCCTTTGCATTGTGGGTATTGCATCCTTGTTGTGTGGTCTTACACCTTTGATGTATCATCGCTTGAGGGACTTGCACACTTGACTTTTCCGACTGCCACCCTCTTCCGGTACTCTTGTGCACTTCAACAACTTGTATGTTTCTTCCAACTGGCGAGTCTTGTGCACTTTCGGGACTTGCATACTTGTCCAACCACTTCTTGTTCTCAAGCCTCTTGCGCACTCCCGAAACCTTTCCCAGCCATCTCTTTGGCATATACCTTTGAAGTAGTATGACTAGGTGGACTTGGTACTTGCACTAGTACCTTATGTAGTTCTTCAAGATAAATGTACTTCAATCTTGATATACTCCTTATGTATTTATTCAAGCTGTATTCCATATACTTCTTTAAACTGGTATTCATATATTTCTTCAACCTGATCTTCATATACTTCTTCAAACTGGCACAAGGATACTAAATCCTCTTTGACATCAATGACAACCAGATTTCAACACTCTTTGAATATACCAAATAACCGTGGTGTTTCCCTTGTGGTGGATAATATACATCCGTGGGTACAAAATAATTCTAAATTCAGAGAATTGGCATGATATTTGTTAGTTGGGGTATCTGTCATTCTAGGAATGCTGCTATTTTTAAAATAGAACACGTGATTTATCTTGTATATGTTCCAAAATTTAGGGGTTGTTCAAATATTAGCTTAAGGAACATACTAAAAAATCTGGTAGATTTGCTTTTTCTCTTGAGATTTATTTTGAGTCTATGGTGGGATTTCTTGATGGTGCCTCCCAACAGGGGCATTATGGGAGTGGAGTCCCCATAAAGTTAAATCAATATCATTGCTTTCATATCTAGATGGGAGGTGGATTGGGTGCTAATACCCTTGCTAAAATATTGGCATTATGACGTCTTTTAAAATTTGTTGCTAATATTGGTATTGCTACTATATAGATGCTTGGAGATTCTAAATGCATTATACACTGGTATTCTGGAAGTTCAAGCTTACTTGTTCTATCTTTGCAGCATTGGTGTACTAGGACCAAATCTCTCATTGACGGCTTTTCTAATATATCTTTTAAGCACACCTACAGGGAATGTAATACAGCTGCTGATATACTTTCTAAGAAAGGAATAGACTTGTCTGTTGGTTGCCTGTTTAATGAGGAGTATATGAACAATATTTTCTATCACCGGGGATTTGTTGAATTTTTCTAATTTTGTCTAGTCTTTATGTGTATGCCTGAGAAAGTAGTTTCTTCCTTGGAAGAATAAAATGTAGTTTTCTGCTATGGTTTTTATTTGTCAGTTCTATTTGAGTTGATACTTAGTGACACAACCACTCTTTTTGGGGATTCCTTGGAAAGATGGATTTCTTTATTTTATAATTTTTTTTCTTCAATATGATGATTGTATCAGGCTCAGATCAACACTGGATGTAATAGTTTTTTCTATATTTGATTGAGATGAATAACAAGAAACATATTTCTTTTTTTATGTAAAAAAACACTAAATATATTTGTGTTCTAGATGCATTTATTAGTCAATATATAATATTAACACTGATTAACCATCATTAATATTATGACAATGTTTAGAATATACATTATTTTCAATGAAATAAGTCTCACTTTCATCGATAATACTTGTTTGATATATTTTCCCTCCTTCATAACAAAACCACCTATGAAGAATATATATTAGATGATTCTATTATTAGAAAGAAAAGCTAATGGGTCTATGGGAAATAATTTTGCTTATAATTCCACTAGTATCAACCAACAACCTATAAATTTGGATGAAGACACACACACACAAAATAAGATGATCTCTATAAAAGTAATTTTATTATGTCCCCGAAGGGAATCATATATGTATCGTCAAGAACCTATTATTTTGCAGCTAGAGGCTATAAATATTTCCTCAACTACAGTTTGAATTATAATTTGAAATGTATTATGTGAAATGAAAATTTTAAAAATGAGTTTTTTTTAATTCTTATTGGTTGCAGGAGGATGACGTAGTCCTCGTTTTTCCCTTCCCAGGAGGGGGAGGCAGGCCAACGTCATCCTGGTTTAAATGAGTCTGCAAGTTTTTAATGGTCTTGGCTCCAATCGAGGTAAACCTGCATTGCATTAAAGTCCTCCGCCTTAATCCCAAGGAAGGAAAACCGCCAAAAAAATGTATTTATATTCGTCAATCCTCGGTTCCCAATACCGGTCAGGAGAAGGGTCAGCTACTGGCATGCATGTTGAGGAAGACTCGTCGGGCTCAAAATAGCGCTTGGTCAAGCTTATCTGTGTGGTTTGAGAGGGAACCACGGTGCTTGTTTAGTGTTCAACGTTTTATTTTATTTTCACATATCTGACACGATGATGGTAACAACTGACGAAGGAATCGATTGCTTAGTCTTTTGATCTTTGCATTTATGACTCTGGGTTATTCTTTTGATCTTTGCATCTATGGCTCTTAGTCTGCATATGAAATAAGCAATCGAGTTCAATGTCTTCCAAAGCGAAATGACATAGTCTTAGATTTAGTTTTAATGTAAACCAGCTTGGTTGGTATGAGATTTAGTGTTACATGAAGGAAATCTTGAGGTTGGCAACAGCAGTAGGTAGGCATAAACTGACAATGGGAGCCTAGTAATTTTGGTTATCTGGTAAGCCAAAATTGTTCCTTTCTTATTGCTTTATTGAGAAAAAATCAAAGGGAAGAAATGAGGGATTTTCCTTGACATGTTTGGGGAACATGGAGTCCAAGTCATAGATTCTTCATCTACGAGTAGCAGGATGATACAAAATCTGGTTGCATGTATGTATCGAACCAAACTTGGGGGTCATTCTCATTTAATCACAGTAACATGGTGCAAGAATCTGATCAGTTAGGGGCTTAGTGTTAACGTAGATGATCAGTCATGTCAGTGCATCTGTAAAGTGGATGTGAAGCCTTGGTTATTTTCTAAGAAGAATGGGTTCAAAAGTTTTGAAGCAGGTAGCAGCAAAATTGATGTGTTCTCGGATCTGTCATCTTCTAAGTATGGATCTAGTCCTGAGCGATCAGAGGGATATTTTTTAGCTGTGGTTTCTGACTTTTGAGATGGCTCTTCTGCTTGGTGATATGGGAAAGGAGGCATATAAGAAGACTCGCGCAAAGCCCGTATCGGGTGAAACAATCCTCCTTTCGAAGAAAGAGCATGTTTTTGGTAAGAGGGTGTACAATATGAAGGCTCAGTTTTATGATAACAGGCAGACCCATGATATCATGATCGAGTGTCAGACACTAGGTCTCAGAGAGCCTTCACTTTCTGTTCATATAGACAACATCGAGTGTCAGACTCTTGGTCTCAGAGAGCCTTCACTTTCTGTTCACATAGACAAGAAGATGGTAATGCAGGTTAAGCACTTGATGTGGAAATTCAGAGGCAATCAGACAATTTTGGTTGATGGTCTCCCCGTGGAGGTGTTTTGGGATGTGCACAATTGGATTTTTAACCCTAATGTAGGAAATACAGTGTTCATGTTCTAGACATGCCAACCGAGAAATCATGGTCCAAACTCTCGTCTTTCTCTTCTATATTGCCTTGGCCAACTACTCAAAGCCTTAAAGAGAGGGAGTCCCAAGGTCTAGGATTTTCTCTACTGCTCTATGCATGGAAGAGTGAGTAGACTGGACGCGACTGAGAACCTGTAGATCACCTGTGGTTTTATTGCTTCCTTTGACTTCTTAATTGATCATGAATACATATCAATGAATGATTTGTAGTTTCTATGGAAGTGGTGATAAATTTGATGAACAAGTTAAATTGTATTTAATGATTGGACCAACTTAATTTATCAATTTAGGGCTCCAATTTTAGTAGATCTGTTGACAGATCATCTGGAATCTTGAATGTTAGGTTTTGATAAAATGTCAATGGTTATGTGTACTTTGTTGTAACCTAAGCAGCTCACCATTTATAGGCTCTGTATTGAGTAAAGGTACCTTAGTAGTTGTCTGATTTAACAGCCCATCTTTCAGTTGGAGAAGATTTTTGAGGAGCTAACGAGATTGGGTGCCTGAACTGGGTCTATTTGCAGATGTTATTACTCAAATTATCAATGCCAGCTTTGGTGTGTTTGATCTGTGCATACTTAGTTACAAGGAGCGTATTTGTTGACAATTGTGACATAGAGATGATGGACTTAGAAGAAAATTGCTTCTCAAAGGTGGTGAGTCTTATTCTATACGTACTTAGTTACAAGGAGGGTATTTGTTGACAATTGTGACATAGAGATGATGGACTTAGAAGAAAATTGCTTCTCAAAGGTAGTGAGTCTTATTCTATATGCTCAGATGAGTGATGAGGATTTTGACCATTGTAAAATTCAAGCTTCTATCCATTTGAGCTAATGTATTTTGAAAATTGGATTTTATTTAATTTATTTTGAAAATTTGTTTGCTTCTGCTTCGAAATAAAATATCTTTGTCTCCATCGACTGTTATTGCTCCCAAATTCATAATCTGTTTTATTGTTGCTGGTCTCCATTGGTTGTTATTTCTCTCATAGACATTGTTTGAAACGCTAGAATATATATAAATTTATGTTATTTAAATATTTTAAAATAAGCAAACCGAAAACAACTTAATGTTTATATACAGATTAGTTTGATGGCTTTTTTTAAAGTTGTTGGTTTCCAAAAAATTTATTCGCTCCATTGCCTTCTTCCTTCACCTATAAGAAATGCTTCAAATCTTCACCATGTTGTAGTTTGTAAACGAGAGGTAACTCGATTCATAAAGACATCCAAACCTTGACGCTTCAGTTTAACAAACTCCGTACTAAATAAAAACTTCTCTATAGCACCTTTTTCCGGAAGTGGTGGATTTTGGTAAAAATTCCCTTCTTCTTTTTTGCTAGTTGCTCATGCGATCAGAAAAAAAATGCATCACTTGATGGCAGATCGCCTTTAGAACTTTTATAGCTTTTTAATTAAAATGTATCACTTGATGGCAGATCGCCTTCAGAACTTTTATAGCTTTTTAATTATGTTCTCTAAACTTCTTGTGCGTGGTGTGAAATATGGAGGACCCGACCATCGACTATGCGTGCATCTTGAATATTTGAAACTTATATTATATATAATCTTTTTTTTACAACATTACTTGAACTTGAATTGATTCGAATGATGGATTATAGTGTTGCCAGTATGCCTTCCACATCATGCTCTTTGGCAGTCAAATTCTGTATCTTTCATTTGTATAATAGCCTAAATGCCAAAGATTCATCTTATGTAAAGTGATAAACATGGATTAAACAATCATATCTGCAAAAAGGTTTGACAGCTCATTCTTTTTCCTGGCAAGCAATATGCACCCCGCATCAGAGTGTTAAATGCTGCAGGGCCATATGATATGCGGTAATATCAACCAACGAAATTGTCAGAAGCCTGCACAATGTACCCATGCCGAAATGTCCCATCCGCCTTCGAACATGAACATGGGCTCGACCATGCAGCCATCCTCCCATGGCATAGTTTGCTGCATCCGTGGCTATCCTCAGCGGTCTGTTGACGTGGCGTGAGAGAGACCTGCTCGGCTGGATGTTGACGCGGCAGCAGAGACGTGGCTCGTATTGGGGACGGCGCCAGGGGCTGCATCATGATGGTGCCGCACATGATACCGGGATCTGGGAGATCTGGGGGCCGCAGATGGGACGATCCGGGAGATGGGCTCGGACAGCTTGGACAGAGGGTTCTCTTCATTTTTAATGCACCCCGACCTACCCACCAACCGCGCATTATCACTATCGGATCTCGACGATCTTCAATCCCATTCTTCTGCGCCTGTTTGGAAAATTGAAGAACGAGGTGGCATACAGAGTTGTAGCAGGCAGGTCAGTCATCCCACTCGTCTGTAACGGGTACTCTGTTTGTGCTCTTTTGTGCTTAATGTTTGCCAACTACCGAGAAGCTAATCACTCTTTTATCAATATAAACTGCATATATTTAGAGGAAGGATTATAATGCCAAAAGGAAAAGCATTATGTAATCAAACGCTTGTAATTTTAAATCTTTTTGAATTGTTTTAAGTTATTATATATAAAAAATAAACTATTGTTTCCTCCACATTGACGGTAGCGATAAGTAGACAACACCACCCCCTCCCTTCATTTATATATATGGTTCAGGATTGCTTGCTGGTGCAGTCGGTAAAGCTTGGGTAGAGTGAATGATGCAGAGTACCGTGAGGATATGGCCCCCGGAATACCCAAGGTAATGCTCTCGGGGCAGAAGAGTCAATAAGTCTGCTCTCTTGGGACGAGCTCCTTAGATTAAACCTTAGGATTAAACCTGTTTTAAGTGATGGACTGGGCGAAAAGATAAGTACTGTAAGCGGTCACGCCAGGCAAGGTTAGCCTGCCTAATTAGTAATAAATTTAAAACTTTTTGAATTGTTTTAAGATATTATATATAAAAAATAAACTATTGGTTCAATTTTTATATAAATTTAGCATTGCATTCTATTCAACAATTTTCTATACATGTTATGGAGCTGCGATTTATACGAGTTTGGGAAAAACTTGCACTGAAATGATATATCTTAGCAATAATTAAGTGATTCAAAATAATCCATTTAAGCTTCTTTTATTTTATTTTATTCGGTGCTCAACAATTTTCTATACATGTTATGGAGCTGCGATTTATACGAGTTTGGGCAAAACTTACACTGAAATGATATATCTTAGCAATAATTAAGTGATTCAAAATAATCCATTTAAAGTTCTTTTTTTATTTTATTCGGTGCTAACGACAAAAGTCATAAAGCTCCATTCACTACATCGCAATCCTTTGGATCAGCATGAATTAAAAAAGTTGTTGCATTTTATTGATAACATCTAAAAGATGATCGGAAATTGTATATTTATTAAAATTAAATTTCTTAGATAATGTAATGAATTCATCAATAGATAGTGAGCTTTTGAAATTGTGTAGACTGTATGAATAAAAGCCATGTAGAGATCTGTCATGATCTTTTATTCCTCGGATGTTTCAAATTCTTTGCCTCTCTTGTAGCATTCGAATTATGTGTTTTGTTTTTAATTATTTCAATAAGTACACTGCATATTTATAGAGCAATCCACCATGTTTGAGGAGCATTTTGTATTTTTTAATCACTTTAAAATGTGATTAATATACAGGTTCGGTGCAATGGACCTTAACGTTATTCATTATATTTACCAATACAAAATGTAATAATATTTGTTTACATAATATTTTAAATATTTAGATTTATTTTTAAAAAGTTATTTTTTTATATTTATTTTTTAAAACTAAAATTATATTATAAAACTTCTATGCTAAAGGTTAGGAATACTAGTTTTATTCATTTGAGTCTATTTGAGTCTAATTCTAGTTGTTAACATTTCTGGCTTGATAGATGGTAATGTTATATTGATTTTTGAGGGTTTGTGAAAATTTACATTACAAAGTTGTGTCATGTACAAAGCTTTCAATTTAAAAGTAGATGATTTTTTTTCAAAAATATGTTATTGCATTAATCATTTCGGTGAGAAATTTAAGGATGCTTTGAAGTTAATTTTGGGGAAACCATCAAGCTACAGGATTCAAATGGCATATCTATAATTATATTAATAAAATTTAAGTAAATACATATTTCTTAGGTTCCTCTCTCAATAGTTAGATTAATGGTCAAACTAAGTTTGATATTCTTGGAACAAATCCTTTTCAAAGTTTACCATACCTAAGAAGTTGTACATCAATGTATAAGTTTTTTCAACATATGAAATTGCATTTCTCCTTAATACCTTTTTGAATTTCAGTAAATATGTAAATGTTAGTTTCATTATGCATATTATTTCTTTTATGAAAATGGAAGTTATTTATTTCTTTATTGTTATGTGAATAAAATTTTGTGAAATTTTTTTGGCTATTTTGTAGATAGTGTTTTATGGATCCTCACGGGGTAGACTTGGATTACAAAATTATTAAGCGGCCCGGATTGCATCCACTTCATTATTGTATGATTGGTAATTGCAAGCATAAATATGTAGTTACTACACTCGATGCATTAAATAAACATCGAGAAAGAATCCATCAACTTGATCAAATTCCACCTCGTGAAAGGGGACAACCACGTGCTCATGATTCCCATTGGCCAAAAAAGGATCCCAAAGCAGTTCAGAAAATTAATGACTTGCGAAGCCTTCGCCTTGAATTTCGTATGGAAATGGCTCTAAAAAATTTAAGAAGGTGTTTGGTAAATCAAGAGATATCCAAAGAGGTGTGTTCATATTAAGGTTTCGTCTTAAGATTTCTTTCTATTCATTTATATAAGTAGTTTACTTGTATTAACTTTTATGTGTATATATATGTTAGGAAGTGAGTCATGAACAACCATTGAGCATTGAGGCCATAAAGAGAATCTTTGATCACATAGAAGAATATAAATCAAAGGAAGTGAAACGACATGAAGATACATTAGAAAGAATTGAAATTAAAAAGATGTTGAATGAGTTCACATGTTCCAATGAAGGTTCATCTTCACACATGGAGAACGCTCCAATCAATGATTGTGTTATAGAAGTAAGTAAACTAGTATTTTTTATAAGATATTTTTTTTTTCAATTTGTTATTTTCAAATACTTAAGTTTTTAATTAGTTGACATGTTATGCAAATTTTTAGTGTTGCATGAATTCTTTATTTATATTATGTAGACTTCCATAGAAGGAGAAAGGCAAAATTCTGAAAATTTTCATGAATTAACGAAAAATCTCAATAAAATGGTTTTATCCGACAAAGGATCATCTTCCACCACGGAGGATAAAGAAAAGGAGAAAGATAATGCATTCCTCAATGATATGATTGAAGTGCAAAATTATTTTGTAGCTACATTATTTTTTAATATGATTTGTATATTTTTCTTTTTTTTTAGTTTTGAAAATCATATATACTAAGTATGTTTGAATATGTATTTTGTACACAGAGTTATGTAGAAGAGTGCTTACAAGACAATCTAGGATTAGATGACTTTTATGAGACACCTAATATTCAAAACACTCCTAATTCTACACCGGTGAGTAAATATTTTTGTTTTATAGGTGAAATCTTATATTTTAATTTTGTATTGTTATGTAAGTGATCTTCTTATCTTGAATTGTGGTGTTTTTAGTTATGTTTTTGTGTGTCTTGTATAGGTGAATAAAGAAATCAGAGGACGACAACAAAGAATCTTGAAACACACAAAGCTCACACCTGTGAATCTAAGTCATGCTGGATTTAGAAATAGACTTGCTTGGTTGAGTCATATGCAATCCAACAACATTGCTAGGAGGAAGCCACTGTGAATAGCTACTATCCATGGAAATAATCAATGTAAAAAGTAGTATAACTACTACCAAACTATTGTGTGTTGTGGATATGTAAACCATATTTATTTTTATAATTAACTTAGATCTTTATACTATGTATTTATGATTAATTCATATTTTTTTTGCATTTTCTCTAATCATTTAAAAAAAAATCTAATATCTTATTTATTTTGTAGTAATTTAGGTGGAATTATTTGAATATTTTATTATCATTTATAATCAAGTATCATAAATGAAATATGTTTTTTGCATTTTCTTTTTAAATGTAAATTTTATTTTATATTATGTCATCAAATATTTCATATTTTCTTTGGATTTTTGTTTAAATTTGTTCAATATAATTTAGTTGATATCATTCTTTATATTCAATTTAAAACAAGTCAATATATGGAACATTCTTTTTTGAATTTATAAATTTTTGTATGCATTTATATTAAATAGATAAATAAAACTAATTTTGATACTAGCTATTAAATATCCTTAATTTTAATTACAACATATGTACTATATTAATGAGTTATCATTTAATTTTCTACACATTTAACTTAAATATAATCAAAGCACATGTAGGAAAACAAATTGAATATATGCTAGTGTGTATTCATTACATTCACTACATCTATGATATATTAAAGATTTGGTTAGGCATGTATTACAATAATGTTTAGATTGGTATTTAAAATTAAATGTAGATATTTTCTTGCTATGGTGTTTAATATATTTGATGAGTATGAGTACGCAAGACTCAAGAGTATAATGAAAGGATAGATGATGGGACAAACATTTAAGTTTTTTAATTGTTCATTTTAAATAAATGACATTGATAAATATTTTAAAAGATTCTAACTTAACATGTCTAAAAAACTATACAACATACCAATATATTACTAGATCAAAATGAATGAACAAATCCTCAACTCTTAATTTTTTTCAAAAAAATAATTTCATTAGAAAAACCATTTTAATGAAGAATTTGCAGATCTAAATTAAGTAATTGTGAAGACCAATGCTTTAAAAAAAACCATAATTTTTTTTTCTTGAAATAATTTTGTTTTTTTTATATATCAAATCCAAATTAAATTATGTTAAAGTAAGTATGAAATAATTGTATTTTTATATATCAAATCTAAATTAAATTATGTTAACGTAAGGTATAAAATGAAAATAACAAATTAAAAAATAAAAGAAAATTAATAATTGGATCTATTATGATAATGTAAGGTATAAAATGAAAATAACAAATTAAAAAATAAAAGAAGAAAATTAATAATTGGATATGAAATGGTGATTTTTATATCTTAAAAAATTGATTTTGTAAAAAAAAAACAAAATAACTAATTAATTAATTAGAAGATGTTTTTATATGAGGTCATAAATGTTATATTTTGAATTTTTTTTATAGTTATGGATATCTATATTTGTTTTTCTTACATTTTTTAATGTTTTTTTCTTACTTATAGAGTTTTGCTACTTATAAAGTTTTGTTAGTATAAATATTTATTTTTTAATTTGTAAAATTATATATTTTAGAAACAAATATAAATATATCTATAATTTGAGGACTATTAATAATTAAAAATATATGTTTTTTTATATATCATATCTAAAATAAGATATAGTAAAGTAGAATATAAAGTCAAAATAACAAATCAGAAAATCAAAAAAATTAAAAAAAAAATTATGAAGTAGTGAATATTATATCTAGAAAAATAGTTTTTTTTTTAAAGAAATCTAAATAACTAATTAAAAGATGGTTTTATATAATATCATAAATATGATATGTTTAAAAATGTTTTCATTTTTAGTTTTATGAAAAAAGTCAAAGTCTATGAAATATTGGATGTTTTATCTTAATAAAAAATATATTTATTTATAATTTTATGAAAAAATAAAAATAATTAATTAAAAATAAATTTCAATATTAAAACTTACAAAAAAGTAGGATTTTAATTAAATAGTTCCTTTTTAGTTAATTAGAAAATATTAAGTAGAAAATGTTTGTATATTAGAAATTTAAAAATTATATGTTAATTAATATTTATTAGTATAGATTGTTAATTGAACAGAATATTTCATATTTTAATTTTAAAATTAAATTATTAAAAGTTTTATTTTAGTATTTTTATTTATTAATTTTAAATTTTTATATTTTAGTTAAGATATGATGAATATATAATTAACAAGAAAAATAGATGCAAAGCAGCTAGTCTCTACTAGCGTTCAAATTTGAACCCTTCCTGGCCCTTCCAAAAGGTTCTAGCCCTTTCTAGAAGTGCAAAGTTAAAATTGCCCTTCAAAAAAAATTAAAATCCGAATTTTATCCTTCCAATAGGAAGGACATAATTTATATCAACATTTCAAAAGAAGGGCAACATTTGAAATTACCCATCCATATAAATTTCAATTTATATGTTGAAATTCCTATTCTATAAAATTCGACTCGTCATTCAAAATATTGGAAATAACATAAATTATAATCATTCACTCACTCATGTCATGCACTCATTGCTTAGCTTTGCAAGGTGATGAGAGATGACTAATGACTACGATGTACTAGCCACTGGGATTTGATTCTGAATGCCGACTCAATTCGGGATGAGATCTAAGGCATGACAATGTGTTAATGACTATGGCTATAATACCAGAACCACTACTAGACCCAAAACAAGGATGAAACATTGTGCCTACTACCTATGTGAACCTGGATACCAATGTTCACTAGTTTTTCGTCAAAATGAAATTCAAATTTCCCCTTTGATGAGTCCTCCTCTACAAGACTTCATTTATTGCATGAATGTCACAGACTCACGACAACTCTAAACAACACTCAATGGCATGCAACTACAAATAATGGCATGCAACTAGAACCACAAACCAAGCTGAGGTTGATTTATGCATTGATATAGAGAAGTGGCACTAGGAACACAATATGGAGAAACAATGAGTTAGAAAAAACATTTGGACCAAAGTACCACAATGGTTATTAATAAAATTTACAATTAAAAATTGGCTCAGGAATTGTCTTCAATTTGATGGGTGGCATGATCATGATCATGTAATCTCCCTCCGTCCTTCCAAAAATATGTGGTTCCTCACCACGTTTCTCTTCGACACTTGCCACCAAAATACGTATAAAAATTACATGTCTTTACATCCTCTTCCATTTAAATCCTCATCGCATAGTCATGACTAAGGATTATTATGCATGCACATCCTCACCTTATAATATCAATTGGTTCAAGGCGCAAAGACAACCATAAATTATCAAATGTGTCAAGGCGCAAAGAGTAAGAGATAACTATAAGTAAGTCTTATATTAAATTTACCATATAAGTCTTTATTTTGCACTATCATATGAGATTTGACACGTTGGATTGTTGTGATCTTCTTATAACTCCTTACCAATGTGATTGTAAGGCTTCTTTGATGGTGAAGTCCATAATTTTAAGTCTTCTTCCTCATTATCATGCCTTTTGGTAAGACAATAAGGAGGGAAGTGGCCTGCATTAGCATGGAAAACAGTTTCGACACAAAGCTAGATACATTAATTCTTTTATTAAATAACTTAAATTTCATGATAGTGACTATGAATTCACCGAATTGTGGATTGGTAAAAAACACACCAAATTTTAGAGCCTCGAGCTCTTAATTACTCATGTATCTAGAATTTTTGCAAATCGAGCCATTAACAAACTTCTTTTGTTGTTCTGTTTCAATTTAAAAGGTAGATTGTCGAGACTCAAACATGTAGCGAGTTGCAAGGCTCTAGTTGACTTAGGATTGATTCCATTTCCCCTCCATGTTCTGGTTCAATTTCTCTTGAATTTGTCCAAGAAGGTGTTTTCAAATTCTTGTCAATTATGAATAAAGAACACATATAAGTTAGAAAACTAGGTAGATGCTTTACCTAGATAGGAAAAAGGAAAGAGTCTCGATACAATATCTTCATGGTAGAAATTCAATAATCGAATGGCCAATATCTAATTCTAAAAAGGTCTCATCAAGATTATTTTTAGGCAAATATCTTTCAACATTCTTAAGTAAACTGAGTAGCTAGACAAGTTACCGTTTGCAGGGCATATTTAACGAGTTAAAATGATTGTTGTATGGCCACTATTTTTGTCTTTGGTTGAACGACGAGTTGGGCCTATTCTTCTTGATTTTCCTCGGTCCAGTCGATGTTAGAGTTTCCAACTGGTGATAGATTTCTACGAAAATCCTTAATAATCTTGGTCTTTTCAAGCTCAAAATTTGTAGGTAGTTTCTCCTTGGCATCAAAGTTCGTCGTCACAAAGGGGTGTAGTAGAGCATAAAGAAACTCTAGAACTTTTCCAAAATAAATAATCGAATACCAGCTGGTTCGCATGAACATAACTTTCTGATTCGTGTGACACTATTTAAATTATGGAAGGGAACTAAGGACACGCGCTCTAGTGGCCCAAATGCTTAACTCATTTGCATGAGGGATAATGCCTTGAATTTAGTAAAGTAATTGGTTTTGTGTCAGTAATATACACTAGTAATTGAATATAGACTTGTGTATACACTAGTGTATATTCCAGTATATACACTAGTGTATATACTTGAATATAGACTAGTGTATATTCCAATATATACACTAGTGTATATACTTGAATATAGACTAGTCTATATTCCAGTATATACACTAGTGTATATACTTGAATATAGACTAGTGCATATATACTGGTGTATATTCCTCAATATAGACTAGTGTATATACTAGAATATACACTGGTATATACACTAGTGTATATACCGAAATATACACTAGTGTATATACCAGTGTCTATATTGAAATATACACTAGTGTATATACTGATATATACATATATACAATTGTATATACCGGAATATACGCTAGTGTATATACACTGGTGTATATTCCGATATATAGACTAGTGTATATACCAGAATATACACTGGTATATATACCAGTGTATATACCGGTATATACACCAGTGTATATTCCGGTATATACACCAGTGTATATTCCGGAATATACACCGGTGTATATATACTGGTGTATATTCCGATATATACACCAATGTATATTCCCGGTGTATATACCGGAATATACATCGGTGTATATACCGGTATATACATTGGTGTATATACTTGAATATAGATCCTCAATATACACTAGTGTATACGGTATATACATTGGTATATACACTAGTGTATATACCGAAATATACACTAGTGTATATACCAATATATACACTGGTATATACACTAGTATATATACCAGAATATACACGGGTGTATACACCTGTGTATATTCCGGTATATACAGTAATGTATATTTCGGAATATACACCGGTGTATATACATATACACTAGCGTATATTCCACTAGCGCATTTTTATTAGGAATTTAAAATTACACATCCTTAATCGAATTAAACATGCTTATTTCAAATGTATTGCAATCCATACGTATAAATAGTGTATACCGGATATACACTAGTGTATATACCGGAATGTATATATCAGAATATACACCAGTGTATATACTGATATATACACCGGTGTGTACATTATTGACCATGGTTGAATTTGGTTAACCATGGGTGACTTTAGTTGACCATGGTTGACTTTAGTTGACTATGGTTGAACATCATTGATAATGGTTGACTTTGGTTGGACATCAGTAAGTAAACACAACTTTAATACAAAGAGCTGAGCAAACCGAGACCTAAGCTGTATTCAAAATTTACAGAATGGATCTGCATTCTTAGCGATGATCAAGCTGAGAAATGCGATTTCACTTCAACATGGAGATCCTGCAGAAAAATAGAGATCTATACTATCATTCAAAATACCTAGTGGCGGATCTATCATTAAATCAGCTTATAAGATGGATTTACGTTTTAGCAGTGGGAAAAATACTATTTCATTTCCGCATAGAGATCTTGAATCTAATAACAGAGGTCTGTACTAGCATTCTAGTTGTGCTACAACAGAAAACCACAATATTTCCATCAATTCCAACTCGGCATTCAATAATCGTAAACATCCTTTCAACACAAACAATCAAGCTTAAAACACCACCATGAACAAACAACATTTCAGTATTCTCTCCCTAATCGTAGCCCACTGTAGTAAATCTCTTCCCTTCCCAACTACTCAAAACGCGAGAAAGAGCTCAAAACATAACTCTACAATGCAACAATGTGTAATTTGGATCACGACTAGCTCAGGTAATAATATACAGAACAACTGAGTTTTACTTAGGGATCAAGCAAGCTTGGTAAGATCATACAGAAAGCAACAACAAAGAAAGCATAAATCGACCCCTATAATTCGTCAACGACAGTAGATCTATCTATATTGATATAGCTTAGGGCAGAGGCAATTTCCATAATAACCGATTTGCAGAGTATAAAGATGAGAGAAGGTTCAATGACTCTAGCAAGCATGATGTATGGTAATACTACTAAACCGTAATGGCCAAGATCGCTCTTATGCACACACACATAGATCCGAGACAGAGCCAGCTGCTCTGAGGTTATAAGGTTGTGCGTAGATTGGATTTTAACACCATAAGTATAAGCCCCATGCAAGGGTTTAAGATTAATACAGAAAGCAAGGATATAATGTAGTTAGATATAAATCACCCTTTCAATAAACAAATTATACCCATACTTATAGAACACGATTAGCTAAATCATGCTTCCAGTTGTATGCATGGTTCCTTGTCGAAACCGCTCACCAAATGCCAATTTCCCATTCGCCGTTGTGAGTGGGTCAATCCTCCCGTTGATACTCTTTCTCTTTTTATCATAACTGATAGAGAGAACTCCTAATGTCGGTCGTAGCGCTCAATAAACAACCCCCACACAACAGTAGAAAACAAGATTTATAAAAAGGATATGTGATCGATTCCGACCACTTCACATGCAGGAAACAACGTGATCTTGTGATTGTCATGGTTCGACCACCTAACCCTCATGAAAATATCGCCATTGCGATTCCCACCATGCTGTGCGCAAACCTGTAACGGAGATCAACACGAAAATGTATCTATTCTCCTCAGGGAGTTCGCCATTGCCCCCCAACTAATTACAAGATGGGATCGGGCCCTCTGCGTTGTCCCTTCCAAAGTTCCTCTTGACGAACAATATAAGAAAAAAAAACGTGAGATGACTTAATTAGAATGGCTAAAATTGCCATTGCTCCAATGTATTATATGATCAATTTCATTCCTAGAGAGCTTGATATATATAAATATATAAACATGAGATCCTAGGGATGACCTCATAAATACTCAATGTACGAATGTTTAAGTAGTACAAACATGGACTTTGTAACTTAGTCATGCTTAAGCTTGTGGCCTTAATAGTAGTTAGGCTTAGGCCAATTGGTGTATAGTATAGTAATAGAATATCGCTAAAACCTCACCACTAAAAGATAATTTCCTTAGATCTAACCTCAACTTACCTGTAGGGTTTTAGGTCGTTTAATTAAGTGAATCTAACCCATTACATACTTTTATTTATATTTTCTCTTAATAAGGAAAACAAGGGATGTTACACTATGGTTATGGTAAACCATGAACAACCATAGGTAACAATGGTCAACCATAGTTAACAATGGTCAACCAAGGTGAAGCATAGTCAAGCATAGTCAAATAAAGTTGACCATAGTCGACCATCAGCAACCATGGTCAACTAAAGTCAACCATGGTTAACCAGAATCAAACAAAGTCAACCATGGTCAACCAAAGTTTACCACAGTCAACCATGGTAAACTATGATTGACCATGGTTGACTTTTGTTGATAATGGTTAACTTTGGTTGATCAAGGTTGACTTTGTTTAACCATGGTCGACTTTGATTAACCATAATTGACTTTGGTTGACCATGGTTGATTTTGGTTGACTTTTGGTTGACCATGGTTCACTTTCATTTACCATGGTTGACTTTCATTTACCATGGTTGGATTTGCTTGACCCTGGTTGAGTTTGGTTTACTATGGTTGAATTTGGTTGACTTCGGTTGACCGTGGTCAACGTTAGTTAATTTTGGTTGACTATGGTTGATTTTGGTTGGATTTGGCTAATTTTGGTTGACCATAGTTGACTTTGGTTAGACATGGTTGACTTTGGCTAACCATGTTTGACTTTTAGTTTCCATGGCAAACCATGGTTGACTTTTAGTTATCATGGTTCACTTTGGTTGACCATGGTTGACTATGGGTGACTTTTGGTTGACTTTGGTTGACCATGGTTGACTAATATTAACCATGGTTGACTATGGTTGACCATGGTTTACTTTGGTTGGCTTTTGATTAACCATGGCTGACTTTGGTTGACTTTGGTTAACTTTTCATTAACCATTGTTGTTCATGGTTCACCATCGTTCACTATGCTTGACCATGGTTATTGACGGTTGACCATGGTTCAATATGGTTGTTCATTATTGACTATGGTTGACTATAATTAATAATGGTTAACCATAGTTGAATATGGTTGCTCATTATTGACTATAGTCAATGATGGTTGACCATGGTTATCCATAGCTGATTATCGTTGGTTATGGTTGTTCATAGATAAGCATGGTTGTTTGTGGTTGACTACGATTGTTCATGGTTTACTATGTTTGGGTATGGTTGAATTGTTATATACCTCGATGGTTATATCACATTTGCATGGTCATTTAGAGTTATGTTTAGGTTCACCATGGTTCACTTTGGTTAGCATGGTTGATTTGGGTTGACTAAGGTTGACCATGATTGATATTGGTTGACCTTTGGTTGACTTTATTTGACCATGGTTGAATTTCAGTTGGATTTGACTATGGTTGACCATAGCTGGCTTTGGTAGACCATGGTGAAATTTGGTTGACTTTGATGACTTTATTGACTTTGTTAACCATGCAACCATGACTTTGGTTTACCACGGTTGACTTTAATACTCTTTCTCGTGATTTAATTATGATTGAGTTGTGTTTTGACCATTTTTTATTTGAATGCTCTTAACATTAATGTTAATAATAATGGTATTAGTGTTATTATTAATATTAATGATATTATTAACGTTGACTTTAATGTTCATAACATTAGAGTTAATATTAATGTTATTCATATCTCATATAGCCACAATTAAGAAGCAACAATGTAGAAATAAAACATTTAATAAATAATAATGTAAAAATAATGTTTCAACATTATGTCAAAATGTGAAAGCCACGAATAATAATTTTATAAGATTGTTTTTAAGAGTTAATTATTTTATAAGGTTATGTTTAAGATTAAATATAAACATTAATGATATTTTTTTTCTAATATTGGATGTTTATGGTTATTATGGTTAACCTTGATTGAGTTGATTGATCAATGACATTAACCTATTATTATTTAATATGGTTAAATATGCTAGTATAAAAATGATTAAACCTAAAATTTCTTTTAAATTTGTAAAATTTTAATTAAAATTATTAAATTGTCTTTTATTATTCCAAGTGAAGTGTGAAAACATAGAACAATAATCTTTTATCATAATTTCCTTTAAAATTTATTCAAACAAAACTTAAATAAGAATATAAAATCATTATTTTAAATAAATATATATACTTTTTGTTATGTTAATATTCTTTACACATAATAAAATATAATATACCTGACATTTTATTATTATAGTAGTTCTCAATTTATTAGAGGGATATGTGAGTCTTAATAAATACTAAGATTAAAAATGAATATCAAAATTGTTAGTATTTTATGTTATAAATTATATTCTTACATAGTTAATTATTATTATTATTATTATTATGGTTGTTATTAATAATATTATTGAAATCTTAATAATTTGTTTATATTGATATCAATATAAATATGATAATATAATATAATAATAATAGTAATATTAATGCTTTTAATATTTTATTGATATTATTAATATTGACTTTAATATTATAATAATAATAACAAAATGTAATGATAAGTTTATAATATCACATTACATTAATACAATATTAACATCACAAAAATGGTTAATATTTTAACATCATTAACTTCATTAAAATATTAATATTTTAATATTAAAAAAATATTAACATTAAAGTTGTTAATAAACATTAATTAAATATTAACATTAACATCACAAAAATTGTTAATATTTTAAAATATTAACATCATTAATTTTAATTTCATTAAAGTTCTGAATATTTTATTAGTATTAATATTTATGATTAACTTTATTAAGTTAATTCATCATACATATTTTAGAGGTTAATCGTGCACTTACCTATCTATAATATTAGATTTAAGAATTCAATTTTAATATAAGATTTATGAACTGAAATAATTTTAATTTATAAAAAATAGTTTACAATTCATTCATGAAAAATACTTTATAAAATTTTAATTTACTATTTATTTCATAAACTATTAATAGTTTTTAATATTTTAATTTACTAATTATTTCATAAACTATTTATAAATTTAAAATTTTAATGATTTTCAACAATATACATTGGGTTTTTTATAAAAAAAATATTATTTATAATTAAATAGCTCCAAATCAATACATATAGATCTAGATCATGTATAAATATTATCATGTTTAGCTTTCTGCATAGCATTAAGTATTATTTATAATTGAATTCCTCATATCAAGTATTAACATCATTAACTTTAATTTTATTAAAGTTGTTAATATTTTATTAATATTAATATATATTATTAATTTTATTAATTTAATTCATCATAAATATTTTAGAGGTTAATTGTGAACTTACCTAGATCTATAATATTAGATTTAAGAATTCAATTTTAATATAAGATTTATGAACTGAAATAATTTTAATTTATAAAAAATAATTTAGTTTACAATTCATTTTAATTTACTAATTATTTCATACACTATTTATAAATTTAAAATAAAATTTTAATGATTTTCAATAATGTATATTGGGTTTTTTATAAAACAAATATTATTTATAATGAGTAATGGCATATTTGTCATTTTATCTTGAATTATATAAAAACAATCTTGAACTATTTTGTTTGAGTAATATTAGTTTACAGTTGTGATATAGATCAAGGTGTGTTAGAACCCTTTTAAAATGCGTTGCGGGATGGAGGGGAAATCAAATAAATTGATATTTATAGTGGTGTCAACTATGTAGTATTGTGTATTGATACATGACGTGGTGTATTATATTTGTACAAGACAAGATAGGTGCAATTCCTATAATATTTTATTTTATAAATGAATTTTATTTATCTTTTAATTCTATTAATTGAGAGCACTCCTTTAAGGATTTATGTCCCATCCAAAATGTACTCAGCCAATCAAAAGATTTTTAAATTTTTAAAAATTGTTTCAATTATTTTAATTTTCAAAAATATTAAGTTTAATAACAAAATTTTAATTTTTTTTGAAAAACTTTAGAAAAAAATTTGCGAAAAAAATACAAATATTGCAAGCCAATGATTAGTATATCCCACCTTGGCACGGAATAACAAATTGTAAATTGTAATGTTTGTTTTTTTTTTTTTTAAATTAACACTATACATCTTAATATCTAGTTTTATAAAAATAATTTACATTTAAAAAGAATAAAGTCATTATTTTTGAAGTGATTCCATTGTCAAGCTCTACCACACATATAACCACTTCTCATATCATGATTATATTTTTTTATTTAAGAAAAATAATTGTAAAAAAAAAACAAAATGGAAAGAGATTGAGAGAAGAACTTGCTACAAATTATCTACTATCAAATAGTCTCCACTTTACCAAATAGTCATAAGTGTGCATCTTTATAATGAAAACAAACTAAATCCAAAATAAAGGTTTTAGAATTAACAAAATCTATATAGATTAGGAATGAAATGTGAATGGCTAAGTATTTTGGTTTTAAAATAGACAAAATCTATATAAATTATTAATGAAATGTGGATTAGGAAGCATTTTCATGTTATTTTTTAATATACGTATAAATATACACTAATGTATAATATACCGGATATTATATTATACACTAGTTATCATGTTTGAGAAAAAGTTATCATGTTTCAAAGAAGACCAAAATACCTCTTAAACATAATGCATTGCTATAAAAAAGAAAAAATTATTGAACTTTTTTCACATGGTTGACAAAAACTAAAAAGAATTTTTAATTTTCTCCAAATTTCTCACATTTCCTTTAAAATAGAATTTTAATTTTTTTCATAAATTTTTACATTATTGTGGAAAAATTTTGTGTATTTGTTTACCTATTAAATGGCTTCTTTCTTGTAGGAAAATGAATTTCTCCAATTTTTATTTCAAACATTTTTTTTTAAATTATAAATTTGATAAGAATTCTATTTAAATTTGATACAATTTGAAATTTAACAAATATAACATCATTACTCAAATCTAACATCCTTCAAATTACACCAAAAATGATATACACCAACCATTACAGAAACAATTATATGTCAGATCTATGACATATACAACACCAACTTACATCGACACCATGGATTTCACAAATATGTTCAATTTGTAGGAGTGATGCCCTCATCCTAGAAAGAAAACTAAGTGTATAGTAAAAAAGGTGACATTCAGATGCAGTAGAGCTAGAGATATTGCGATGTAGATGAAGAAGAAATTGTTCATGTTTGCTAATCTCATAGGATGCCCAACTAAACTTAGAATCTCTGCATCAACAAAAACATTGTAGTATTAACAAATCATTTATTAAATATATTTATTGTAATCATTGAATATTCTTAAAGAAATTACTAAACAAAATATTAAAAAGTAATACACATACCTGTTGATAGGTCTATTTCTTCTCATGCTCTCTCCATAGTCAAATCTACACCCGGATTCATGACACATGCAACACCAGTTCACATAAACAACAATGTCATGTGCAATTTGCCTTTGTAACCAATCTCTTCTCATCTTTCTATTGGCTTCTCTTTGACACACATGCTCAAATTGGTCCACTATCTCCTTGAGCATTGATAGAAATAAAAGGATATCATCAAAAAGGTGGGACTGATAACCATTTCTATTTATTATCTTATTCTGAAAGTAAGAAATGAAATGTTCTTGTTGCCTTATGTCTCGGAGAGCAAAGATAAATTTTGATACATCCGCATTATCCATTCCTATAAGGAAAATAGATAAGTAGTGAAAACGTTTAATACATGTAATGTTTGAATAAATAATGCTAGCTTCCTAATCTATGGAAAAATATGCACATATTTGTAATTCTTACTACTTTCATGGATACATAATAGACATAACCACATATAGTGAGGGAGTTGGATTTTAATAATTTGGAACAAATGTTAAAAAAATTGTAAAATACAACATCCACCACTTTTAAACTTGTTAATGTTCAAGATGTGAATCTAACACATTTGGTTTAACCTATTCACTGAAATAAGAAATGACAAAAAAATGGCTCCACAAAATATCCCACACATATATGATAAACATGAAACGCCAACCCATTTTATTGAACATATCGTGTTTCATTATTATAGATGTTTTCCTCATGATATCCACACATGTATTATAAGTTTGGCCCCACTTCATATAGGGGAGATAATAAAAAGACATCAAATTTAAAATTCCAATGTCTTAAATTATTAGTTAATCAAAATAATAGTTGATATCACTAAATGAAAGAACATGCACTAGTACACTACGTGATACATTTATCAACCATAAATATATTTCTAAAATAAATAATGTTTAAAACATAATGAAGCCTTGCCAAATTTCAAGATGTCAATCAAGAGGTGTAGGATTTTTGATGACATAGTCTTCTAACACTTCAACATAATCGATTGGAAAATTGTGTCGAGCCTATAAAATATTTTAAAAGTATTCATAATTTGTCAAAGATTTTCACCTTTGAACAAATCATGTCATGTGTTCAGGTTTGGAATAAATGGCAGTGTTGGACCTATCTTTCATACATTTGGTACAAAAAAACTATCCGTAATAGCTATATTTGACGACGGTATGTGTTGTTGTAGATTAAATGTTTCATTCACTTCTACATTTACTATTTCTTTATCAACCAACATTGAGTTTCCCGAGACAATGTTATCATGGAATAATTGAAGTCGACAACTTTGAATTGATTGAGATGTAGATCCCTCAACTGCAACAACAATTACCAATAATTAGACTATGGAATTAGGGCCATTAAAGCAATCAAATCTGCATCAATTCATGTAAATAAACAAATACTATCAAATTGATATACCTCTATTGTGTGGAGTACAATGTTGCACTATATCTGACCTATCTTCCAAAGTTCTTTGTTTTCTGGATGAAATCTCCATTTGCTCATTTATGGTTTTCCTTTTTGTATGAATCGGTCTGGCACCTTCGAAGTGTGTTTCATGAAAATTTGTTTTTCCACGATGTTGTGAAAGTTCTTTAAAAATAGATTCCTTTGTTGTAAAAAAAACCAAGAAATTATTCTCACTATGGCCAAAAGTCCACTTTAGAAATAGATGGTGCTTGAAATTAACTACAATAGCTATATAAGTCTCGTTACTCTGTGGGAGTGGGTGGAATGTATTTTTCACTACTAATTCTTCTGTTGAATTGTCAACCAACAATGGGCTAGCCTCCACAGCACTATCGTGAAATAATCGGAGCCGACAAATTTGAATAGGTTGAGACGTAGATCCTTCAACTATAAAATGATCACCAAAATTATTAGATTTTGACATTGGGTTCAATCGTATACCTTATTTCAAATGAATTAAAATCTAATATCATATTGAAATACCTCTATTGTATGGAACAGAACGCTGCACTATATTTGATCTATGCTCGACATTTCTTTGTTTTCGAGAAGAAATCTCCATTTTCTCGTCCATGCTTTTCTTTTTTGTGCGAATTCGTTCGACCCTTTGAAATTTTGGTGCACCTTTTTTTGAATGCATTGCTTGACCATGCTGTTGTTTTTTATTGAGCGGGTTCAAAAAACTATGATGTCTTCGTTTACTGATCTTAGATGGAGTTATAGTACAATTAAACATTTTATTGCACTCTTCACCTACACTTGAGATGAGGTTGTTAAGTGTACGTGCCTAGTCCACACTTGTAGGTGTTATATTTAATAAACCCCTAAGTGTCTGATGAGTTGATGACATAAGAAATTCCATTTCATCGGCCTCTGACATGGAATTATCTAGTCCTGTAGTTGTGAAATCAACAGGATCTGAGTAATTACCATTCGGAGAGTCAATGCTTGGATTTCTGGACTTAAAACAACTGGTTCGTTTAGATCAACTAGAAATCTATGCCTCTCGATAATATCACTAGAAACAATTGGTGATACATGCTCAACAAAGACACTTTTTCCTACCACCTTACCAACCTTTATGACATGTTTACAAACATTTACATTCAGTGCCTAGTCACAACTACAGAAGAAAAAATCAATCCCTATATATATGACCTTATACCAGGTACCACGAGTGTTCTTATTTTGGCTACGTACCAAATATTCGTTGTTATTTTTTTCATCACATACACATTCTTCATCTGGGATTTCATTTGCTTTACTCTGACATCTAGCTAATTGTTCATTAGATTTTCTAGGTCGTATAATACCAGCATCCTTTAAACGTTGAATATGAATGTAATAAGGCTCAACCTTTCCCAACACCACATGAATTAACCAATCAATCCTCCTGTGGCATGCGTTTTTCTTCTCATCAAGGTAAATTTGCTTTAAGTACCTATGGTAGGACTCAATTGCATTATTAGTATCTTGATTCAAATGGGGAAACTTTCTATAAGCTCTCGCCCACATATCTGGAAAATGAAGGAGGTTAGAGACAAAGTAGTAACTACAATATCACAGTAGAGAATTAGAATATAATCATGACAGAAAGTTACAAAACAACTCTTACAAATTTTGTTGTTGTCTATCCAGGTGGATTTGAAATACTCCAAGAACGTTTTTTGATCACGGAATTCATCAAAGATCCTTGTAATTGCTTTTTGTACCGAGTTATCATCCATACATGAATGCATGATTTCTCCTAAAGCACGAAAAATTGAGATTATATTTTCCTGTCCATGGACTTTGCTTAAAACATTCTTCATCCATGCACGACGAATATGCCATAGGCATAATAATATTGATGAATTGGTTAAACACCTGAAATAACATTATACCAAAAGAAATAAATATATGTATATATGTAATGAAACATTAGTCTTCTCTCCCCCTCCACTCTAAAAATAAATACACAATTCACCTTAACGCCTGAATCTCGGCTGCAACATCATTTGTAATGAAAGCAAGAACATGCCAATCTGGACATTCTTTCAGTCCGATGTTAAATAATGCTGGTAACCATTTTTTAATATCCTCAGTAGTATTGCGCGATGAAATGATCCAAGCTATTGGGACACCATTTTGGTGTTTGTCGAAAACCATCAATGTATAGAGTTGATGCTACATTACAATAACACATAAATATATTTAAATTCCACACATAGGAAATCATTTTAATGATTATAATTAAATGAGATCCATGAGAAATGTGTAATCACCCCATACTTGTTCGTGCTGAATGTAGAGTCCATAGATATAACATTATTGTGTGAGTATTCCACCATCATCGATCGCATCCAACTTGTTTGTATACCAATGATAAATGGAATGTTTTGCACAACATCTTGTTTTTGGTAGAAAAAAAAACTTATCTGAAAATTGATTGTACCAATAATCCACACTAGTTGGATCACTTTGGTCCTTCACATATTCTTGTCTTTTTATATCATTATACATGTTTAAAATATCTTGTCTTGTCATCAAAGCATCTCGAGCTTTTCCTGTGAACAGTTTCCCAGATTCATGCTACACATCATAGATTAATTTATCCCATATCATTGTGACATTAAATCCATCATCAACCATCTGCTTTACTCTACCTCGCATATTATATGTTAGATGTGGTGCATAATTGAAAGTCTGAGGCCTACCAACTGCATCCTTCCCATGACACACAACACCGGATTTATCAATATGCCTACATGCCTTATATGTAATAACAACATCATTTGGTCTAAGGCAAAGCCAACGCACAAAGAAGTGGCATTGACATCCAACTTTAATGCTTTCATGCAAACTACGTTTCTTCTTTGTAGTTTCAAGTGCAGTCGTTGTAAGTCTATCAACTCGGACTTTAAGAGTGGACTCCGGACCATATGCACAACAATACCTACCATACATATTTACAATGAATTAAAAATATATATGCATTTTTTTTATCAATTAACTCGAATGATAAATTAAAAAAATATCTAATCATGTTTCACATGATCAATGATGAGTAATTGTAAAAACTCACATAGCATACTCAAAATACGTGTCAAAATGAATTTTTGTGATCTCCTCAACTTTTCGGGTCCGTCGAGTATGCACAACAAATTGGGTAGGGGCACTTTCTCTCGCTTGCTCTCCTATGATAAAATCCTGAAGTCTACAATATGGAATAATTGAAACTTGGTCCCCCCAAATTTCTGTCCATGTCAAATCTTCAACGGAAAACTCTACCATATCTTCCAGATCTTCAACTTCCAACTGATTAATCTCCTCCCACTTTCCCATTATAAAACCTTTACACAATCACATACAAAGATAAAATATTTATAAAGTATTATAATAGAACTTAGAAAGTATCATATCTTACACCCAACACCTTCAATAGATCATGGTCATCTTATTTACCCACAACATCTTCTAACAAGTTATGCACATAAACATATTCCATAACACCAAATGACTACAAATTCTAAACCAACAACAATTTGAAACATAGTTAACCCCATTGTTAACCTAATTTATGTGTTCGCCTCATCCACTAGAATTGAGTTAGACTATCAAGTACTAAGTCAAAGCAGTTTACAGTGGAATTGTATTGGGCGATGATAATTTTTCTTTTGTGGCTAGAGATTCCATTTTTAAAGTAACTGTCCACTGCCATACTTTTTTCAATAATCATTCATATTCATATTCACAATTTTATTTTATAGAGGTAATTATCTATTGCTTAATCTTTCATATTTGTTTTTATAATTGTTTATTTTGAATTTGGAACAATGCCTATAAAATCAATCTCGAATACAATAATGCATTTTCCTCCTTCAAATTTGCCCCAAATACCATTTCATGGTAGAAATAGTTTTCAATCTTTACAAGACACTATGATAATGAATGCATACAATGATATTAGTTACATAACTAGCAAAGCCAATTTATTATAGATTGCATTGCATAGTATCCGTGTATGTCAATTAAATAGAAAGATAGAAGCCCTAATCGATTATGGATTATCACATTCAAACCATATTCGCACTATTTGGTGAAGGAAGAAATGGAATTCCTAACTATCAACACTTTGGGAGATGCTTATATGTTTGCATCGAAATTCGAATTGAAGTTGAAGAGCTTTAATGGTTGAGAATGTATGCAACCCTAGAAGCGAAAAGATTAATTTCAAATAAAATACTAGATGCCAAGCATATTGTATTTAAATATAAGGGTAAAGGAAAGTTCCATTGGAAGCATAAGCAACAAGGACAAGGATCTCAGGCTATTGGTGTGTGGCCTTCTTGCAAAAAAATACCCCAATTGAATGATGGATAGTAGTTAAATACAAATCAAAATTCTATCCCCAATTAACTTTAATTCCAATATAGATAAAGTTCTAAAGTGTATGAGGGAGAAGTGTAAGTGATTCATCAACTTGGACCTACATGAAGCACTTTAAAAAATAATAAAATATTATGTAAATGAAATTTAATAGTGTTCGTCCCAACTTAAAGTTCAAAAAGGTATTAAGGAGAAGTGTAATTGCATATGTTGAAAAAACTCACACATTGATGTACAACTTCTTAGGTAAGGTAAACTTTGAAAATGATTCGTTCCAAGAATATCAAACTTAGTTTGACCATTAAACTAACTATTGAGAGGGGAACCTAATAAACATGTATTCACTTAAAGAAACCGGGCAATACCAATAATTTGACAGAAATAAAGATATATACCATACCTATCATGATACTAGATAAATTCAAAGGTAAGATGGATCTTTTTTAATAAAACACACATATAAATGATATAATGTAATGATTAACTATAATCCTTATATTGTGAAGAAGATGTTGAAATAAAAGCAAGAAAAAATCAAAGTTTAAATCAAATACTATATAAACACGAGAGTCGTAAACTTGACATAAACATGAGATCTATCCATTAAGCCTTAAGTTTAAATGTTTATATAGCAACTTAGTACATTTTAACCCAACTTTGTATTTTTTAATCCTTTCATTCCATAAAAAAAAACAATAAATCATAAAATAAATCTAATATACTTTTTTATAAAATTCAAACTTTAATACTTTATAAAATAAATATAATATCAAAATTAACAACTAACATAAATTATAAAATTTAAAATATAATATATAAAATGAAAAACTAAACTAAATCATAAAATTTAAAATGTAATATATAAAACAAAAAACTAACTTAGAAATCAATAAAACTAAAAACTAATCTAGAAATCAATTACATATTTGTATTTATTAAGCATTTCATTTATGTTCCATTAAAAAAAAAATAACTCATAAAATTAATCTAATATAAATTTTATAAAGTTCAAATTTTAATATTTTATAAATAAATATAATATCAAAATTAACAACTAACATAAATTATAAAATTTAAAATCTAATATATAAAATAAAAAACTAAACTAAATCCTAAAATTTAAAATAAATTTAATATCAAAATTAACAACTAACATAAATTATAAAATTTAAAATTTAATATATAAAATGAAAAACTAAACTAAATCATAAAATTTAAAATATAATATATAAAACAAAAAACTAACCTAGAAATTAATAAAACTAAAGACTAATCTAGAAATCAATTACACATTTATATTTATTAAACATTTCATTCCATTAAAAAAAATAGAAATCAATTACATATCTGTATTTATTAAACATTTCATTCCATTAAAAAGAAAAAATCATAAAATAAATCTAATTTAAATTTTTATAAAGTTTAAAGCTTAATACTTTATAAATTAAATATATTATCAAAATTAACCACTAACATAAATTATAAAATTTTAAATCAAATATATAAAATTAAAAAACTAAACTAAATCATAAAATTTAATATTTAATATATAAAAAAAAACCTAACAAACAATAAAACTAAAAACTAATCTAGAAATAAAAAAGTAATAAAACTAAAAACTAATCTAGAAATATATGTAGTTTATATTGATAAAAGTGTGATTAGCTTGTTGGCCGTTTGTAAACATTAAGCATGAAAGAAGCTTAGCTTCTTTTCTAACTAACGACCTAGTAAAATATTTACTGTATAAATGCTTTCGTGACTCCATGAAAGAAGCTTAACATACATTAAACAAGACACACAATACAATCTTTAAAAATATTTAAACTGACATGATGTTACAGGGAAAGATTCGGCTAGCCGATCTGGACTAAATATTAAACCTAAAGCTAAACACTTTGCAAAAATACTTGATGCAGAATATCCAACCACGAGAGCCGTTTAGGAGTTCCGAAGTATATTAAAAAAAATCTCCATAATTAAGTATAAGCAACCAAAACAGGTTTAATCTAAGGAGCTCGTCCCAAGAGAGTAGACTTATTGACTTTTCTGCCCCGAGAGCATTACCCTAGGTATTCCGGGGGTCATATCCTCACGGTACTCTGCATCATTAACTCTACCCAAGATTTACCGACTGCACCAGCAAGCAAGCCTGAACCATATATATAAAGGAAGGGAGGGGGTGGTGCTGTTTACTTATCGCTACTGCCAATGTGGAGGAAACAATAGTTTATTATATATATATATAATAACTTAAAACAATTCAAAAAGATTTAAAATTACAAGCGTTTGATCACATAATGCTTTTCCGAGGAATAAAAGATCATGACAGATCTCTACATGGCTTTTATTCATACAGTCTACACATTTTCAAAAGATCACTATCTATTGATGAATTCATTACATTATCTAAGAAATTTAATTTCAATAAATATACAATTTTCCGATCATCTTTTACATGTTATCAATAAAATGCAACATTTTTTTTAATTCATGCTGACCCAAAGGATTGCGATGTAGTGAATGGAGCTTTATGACTTTTGTCATTAGCACCGAATAAAATAAAATAAAGAACTTTAAATGGATTATTTTGAATCACTTAATTATTGCTAAGATATATCATTTCAGTGCAAGTTTTGCCCAAAATCATATAAATCGCAGCTCCATAACATGTATAGAAAATTGTTGAGCACCGAATAAAATAAAAAAAGAACTTTAAATGGATTATTTTGAATCACTTAATTATTGCTAAGATATATCATTTCAGTGCAAGTTTTGCCCAAACTCGTATAAATCGCAGCTCCATAACATGTATAGAAAATTGTTGAATAGAATGCAATGCTAAATTTATATAAAAATTGAACCAATAGTTTATTTTTATATATAATATCTTAAAACAATTCAAAAAGTTTTAAATTTATTATTAATTAGGCATGCTAACCTTGCCTGGCGTGACCGCTTACAGTCACTTATCTTTTCGCTCCAGTCCATCACTTAAAACAGGTTTAATCCTAAGGTTTAATCTAAGGAGCTCGTCCCAAGAGAGCAGACTTATTGACTCTTCTGCCCCGAGAGCATTACCTTCGGTATTCCGGGGGCCATATCCTCACGGTACTCTGCATCATTCACTCTACCCAAGCTTTACCGACTGCACCAGCAAGCAAGCCTGGACCATATATATAAAGGAAGGGAGGGGGTGGTGCTGTCTACTTATCGCTACAGTCAATGTGGAGGAAACAATAGTTTATTTTTTATATATAATAACTTAAAACAATTCAAAAAGATTTAAAATTACAAGCATTTGATTACATAATTCTTTTCCTTTTGGCATTATAATCCTTCCTCTAAATATATGCAGTTTATATTGATAAAAGAGTGATTAGCTTCTCGGGCATTCACAAACATTAAGCATGAAAGAGCACAAACGAAGTACCCGTTACAGATGAGTGGGATGAATGACCTGAAACAGACTGCAGAGGATATATGCGAGAGTTCCTGCTGCTGTAGCGACCATGACCAACCTGTTGCAACTCTGTATGCGACCTCGTTCTGCAATTTTCCAAACAAACGCAGAAGAATGGGATTGAAGACCGTCGGGCTCCGATAGTGATAATGCACTGTTGGTGGGTAGGTCTGGGTGCATTAACAACGAAGAGACCCCTCTGTCCAAGCCGTCCGAGCCCATCTCCTGGATCATCCCATCTGCGGCCCCCGGATCTCCCGGATCCTGGTATCATGTGCAGCACCATCATGATGTAGCCCCTGGCACCATCCCCAATACGGGCCACGTCTCTGCTGCCGTGTCAACATCCAGCCGAGCAAGTCTCTCCCGCGCCATGTCAACAGACTGCCGAGGATAGCCACTGATGCAGCAGGCTATGCCATGGGAGGATGGCTACATGGTCGAGCCCATGTTCATGTTCGAAGGCGGATGGGACATTTCGGAATGGGTACATTGCGCAGGCTTATGACAATTTCGTTGGTTGATGTTACCACATATCATATGGCCCCGCAGCATTTAACACTCTGTTGCGGGGTGCATATTGCTTGCCCTTTTTCCTCATACTATTATGGACACCTAACAGTACTTTGTTTGCATTAATTATGCTGAATTTGCATTTGATCTTTCAATAACGGAATTTTTAGTACTAATCCAAATCCCAACAAAAACTCGCTTTAGTTCATAACTGCAAACTTAGTAATTATAAGCTTTGAGAATATTACAACTCTCGCTCTGTCTAAATGTTGATTATTGTTTTTCAATAATCTTTATATAAAGAGCAGAAGTCAATATTTTAATACTCTTTGTTTGCATTGTGATGAAGCTAAAATTTATACAATCCTTAATACTTGTCACCTGGATATTATCTCTATTTGGTTTCCAAAAGCAACTTTAACCCTACCGAACCCTTAGAAACGACGAAGGAAATTAAACAGACCGTCATTATCACGTGCTTACTTTTCAAATTCCATATAACCAGAACCAAGCTTTTGAAGATTCTTGAAGTTTGTTGTGTATAACTTTATTTTTTCATATGATGTATATCTCACATTATGCAATAAATTTTAGCAATTGGGGGAACATTGCCACTTCATGGCTCTTAGAGAGATTCATGTTACTCATCGAAAGAATCAAGTTTTATGAAAGCTAAGATAGTCTAATTGTCATATCATTGTAGTTATTAGGTGTTAGTATTAGATGATAAATGACCTAATGTAATAAAATCACAATGTCACATTAATAAAGGAGATGTAAACATGTAGTGTGTTAATTATGTCTTAACCCAATAATGCTAGTTGGTTGTGCAGGTGATTCTCTCTCATGCGACTATGAGTTTTGTATCTTATTTTCATATTGAAAAAATACGATGAGCTCTCTCTCTCTTTCTACAATTTCATGTTATAGTTTATTTATGTGTGTGTGGGTGTCACATACCCCAATTTTGTAAAAATTATGTAATTGTTTTATTATATTCCTGAGACATTATGTTAAATTTAATGCTAAGTAGGAATTGATGACTTAGCAGAGTCACTAGAAATGGAATGTAATTCAGAATATTTTATTTTTAATAAATAAATTGTGGAGACAATAGCATGGGAGAGCTGTTAAAAAGAGGTTACTGGTCAAACTGGTGGATGGAACTAGGTGGAAAGGCAAAAGACAAGTGGTAGCATCCTCAAACACTTCCTAAGTTGCAGGTGGAAACTTCCCTATATTTGGGGTCATGATTCCCCAAGAAAGTGGAATCAGAGCAGGTGGCTCATTAATGACAGATAACCCAACAAAGACCTAGGCAATATTTTAAATAGTACTCAATGAACAAAGCTGGGGGCTCGAATTGGTTCTGGAGGGAGAATTCATTCAGGTGAATGTTATTCAAGAATCCCATTGAGGAAGAGGAAAATCTACAGTGAGGAAGTTGTTTGAGAGGATTGCTGCAGTAACTTGGTTCCATTATAGCTTATTTGGCTGAGAGAATTTACTTTGCTGCACCTAGTTCCAGCCAGGGAGACCAGAGCAAGCTCGGGGGTCCTGAGAAGTTGCTGTCTGGGCACTCTCTAGGAGTTGGTAGGGAGGAACAACCTCCCATTGCTGTTGTTGTCCACAGCTTATACAGGTTCTGTTATTTTATTCCTTTATGATTGTTATTTTATTCCTTTATGTTTATTAAATATGAATGGATGTATGATGTGTTTAATTCCTATATGTTTGAGGAGTAATTAATTAGAAAGTTAAAATCTCAGAATAGCCATAGTTAGATTTGGTAGAGTTACTGTGTTTATCAGCATCCCTAGTAAGAAGTAATTATTACTAATTAGGTATCTATACTGTATTCAATATAATAGTAATACTTAAGTAGTAGCTTATTATTACATTTATAACAACGTATCTATCATGTATTCAATACAACTGTAAGACTTTCAGTATTAGTTTATTAATACAATTATAAACCTAGTTTAATCATAATTTTTGAATAGATAAGCAAGGATTACATATAAATAATTTTACTCTGTATATTACAAAATTAATTAAAAAAATCATAGGAAACAATAGTAAACTTTTAACAATAAAAATTACAGTACTTATAACATGATAAATAACATTGCAGAGGAATGGTAGCCACGGTTAGGTTATCTATACCAATGCACAAACCCTATTTAAATTTAACAAGTCTTTACATTACAACCAAATCAATATGAAAAACCCTAACAGAGAATTTCACAAAGAATTTAACTTTGTTAAATAACTTAGTCATTGTTTTAAAAACAAAAGATTTAGCAGAACCCTATTTGACTCAGTATCGAGCTTAAACAGTATAGTATTAACTTTCACTAAACTCTCTATTTTCGACAGAGTCATAATCATAACAACATAATAAGCAACTAAACAAAATCATGACCGTGGAGTACGATTTGAACCCTATCATTCCAGTTTTTACAACAAGAATTTATCAGCAGAGAAATACCTAGTTATTAATTTTACAACAAAAGAAACAAACAGAACAATATTCAGCTCATTCATCGAGTTTAACCATTACAGTTACTATCATTTGTTCAACTCACAAATACCAACAAAGTCGTATTTTAATTAATAGCTTAAGCAATCGAGCTTAAAACTCCAACTGTAAATTATTTCGGGTCAAACCCTACCAGCCCAGGTGGTACAAGTAAAACTAATGCTAAATAGTTAAGACATTATTTCACCTACAGCCGCGTCAAAAATTCACAGTATAGTGGTTCAAAAACTTAATTTACTTACTACTGTACATAGCATCGAATTAAAAACACATGCGATAAACAAGCCCAATACACAGGAAAAAAGCTTTATATTAAGTCAAATTTCAAAACCTGGGTGATAACCCTGAACCTTTTAAAAGTACAATAATGAAAGTAAAACCACGAGGCTGTAACCTCATCTACAGAACAGGCTCACAGGCTTTGTTCTCTTTTCCTTTTTATAATATAATTCATATGTAGAAAACCCTAAACACCTATTGAAAGATGACTAAATTACAGTTGACTGAAGCCTTTGTTCTCTTTTCCTTTTTATACAATAATTCATCTGTAGAAAACCCTAAACACTTATTGAAAGACGAATAAATTACAGTTGACTGAAGCCATAACATCCCTATCACATCACAGGATTAAACCTGTCAAGGAACTTGCGGTATCAAGCAGTTAAAAGGTCGAACAGAACGGAGATAGTCACAGAGTTGTTCCTTCAAAGTCCAAACCCTAACCGCCCTAACAAACCAACAAGGAGGAAAATGCCATGGTGAAAACCAGGCTTACCCGAAAAAGACCATTTGTCGAAGCTTGTGCCATCCACGCCTTTGAGAGGGGCCAGAACCTGCAAACAATAGCATAGTATCAGTTGCCAATTTTTATTTTTAAAAAAACAAATTTCTTTTAACTGAAACACGAAGAATAAATATAGTAGCTTACCAGCGTTGAAGGAGGCTGCAAACCCAGCAAATGGCCTGATAATCACGAACACAATAAGTGTAAAACCCCACCCTTGCCACCGAATGAACAAGCTGGCAGAAGCAAAGGGTTATCTTCCACAATGGAAGCCCTGACAAACACCAAGTCAAAAGATACACTCACTCCATGACAGGGTCGGTAATGGTAGCAAGATAAACCCTAGGTTCATAACAAACTTACAGCTGCCAACAGAAAAAAAATATAATGAGTTTCAAATGATACAATGGATAAGCACGAAGGCTGGGAGCAGCATAGAAACTGCTAGCACACAGTAACAGCAGAGACTGGACCAGGAGGGTTCTCGGAGGGACCAAGCCCGAAGGCAAAGGAGAAATGGCTAAGTAGGGTTTAGTCAACTGTTTTATATCACAAAACGCTTGGCTCAAGAGTGACCACGTAGCATTTTAATTTTTCCCATGCAGTGGGTCGACGATCTATAGTTCTACGACGAGGTTCCCATCATTTTTTTGCCAAATAAAAATGATAACATGGATATTCCATTAGGGTCGTGACACCATAGTTTAAAACTACCATATATATTCCATATTCAAAACAATGCTTTCGAACTTTGCATAGTGAGCATTAACACTTTGCCCTACAATCAATAAAACCATGCAATTGTCAATAATGTTCAAGATTGAGTCTTGAAGTCTATTTAAACATGAAGAACTTGATAATTATTATAAAAATTATCAGGAGGGATTTTTCAAGTGAGTTATATGTTGATTGTAAAAACCTATCACTATTTTTTTATATTCATTCTATGCTCATGTGACAAAACATAGATCATACTTTCAAATCTATAAGATATAGGAGTAATGTTATGAATAGTTACTTACAATTCTATTACTATAATGCCAATTGCGATAATTTTACACAGATGGTTTAGGACTTGCCATTCCTTCTTTAGGGATTTTAACTTGTAGGATTTAAGTTACATAATTCGTAATTTTGGATTGGGGTTACTCTAATCCATTTCACGGGTTGTTACAATATAATAACCATCTCTTAATTGGTTCAGACTTCTTGTGATAACAAGTAGACTCATGTTATCTATAAGGCGCATAAGTCTAATTAAGATAGCTTATAGTTTTTAATCCATGGACAATCATAGAAATAGAAATATCTTTTCAATCCATACGAACCCTGAATTGTTAAGAGGAGACTTGTAATTGACAGAATATCTTGTAAATGCTAGAAATAAGCAAATTATATATTGACCACCCCAGATCCTTTACAATTGCAGTTGCAAATCAAAGTATATTCTAACTTTAAAACTAGCTAAATCGGACAGCAGTTCATCATCTGAAGGAAGAAGGGAACAACACAGCTATCACACTACTAGTGACAGTAGTGAGGCTGAGTTGTATAACAGAAAGAAAAAGTACAGGCCTTATGAAGAGATTTCTGGAGAGTTCAAGAAAATAAAACCCCCAACTTTTAATGGAGAATCTGAAACAGGAGAAGAGGCAGAATCCTGGTTATCCGGGATGAGAAAATATTTTCAGATATACAACTATTCAAATCAGCTGAAGGCAATAATGGCCATCTATAACCTTTCTGGAAAGGCAGATATATGGTGGCAAGATTTGAAAAGGGTCAAAACCACTTATACTATGAAACGAGAACTATATACTAAGAACGAGAACTCTAGCCATACAAACTCATATTTTTGCATAAAAAACACCGAAAACAACCCCCAAATCAAAAAGTGTTGATGCCAGTATCATGTTTTCATAAAACACACCAAAAACAACCCCCAAATCGAAAAGTGTTGATACTAGTATCAACGTTTTTTTTTCTCTGAGTTAAAAATATAGCCATGGCTTAAAAATCTCATACTGTTGTTTACGAAAGCTTTAAATCAACCCCTAAATTGAAATTTTCTATTTTCAACGAATAAATTCCTAACCCTAACCCCCAACAAACTATTACAAAAGTTAAAAAAAAAATTATAATGCGCCCCTCCTACCTTAAATGGTCAGGGTTGTCTCATTTGCCCCATATTAATAATTTTTTTTAAAATTTACATTTAAAAAAAAATTACACATCTGACAAAAACCTAAACTTAAAAAATGAAAAATAAAACCTAAACTTTACCAAAAAAAAATAACAAAAAACAATATAGACTTTACAAAAAAAACAAATTAAAAATTAAAAAAAAAAAAACTTTACAAAAAATAAATTAAAAAACAAATTAAAAATTACAAAAAACAAGTTACAAAAAAAAATTAAAAATTAAAAAAAAAACTTTACAAAAAATAAATTAAAAAACAAATTAAAAATTAAAAAAACCACTTTACAAAAAAAATTAAAAATTAAAATAAAAACCAAACTTAAAAAAAAAAAATCAAAATGGACCAAGGGGCCGCCCATCGAGCGGAGCTCCGCCCCGTGGGCGCCCAAAGGGCCGCCCCACGGGCGGCAGCTCGATGCCCGGCGGCCCTTTGGGCGCCCAGGGTGCGGAGCTCCGCTCGATGGGCGCCCAAAGGGCCGCCCCACGGGCGGCCCTTTGGGCGCCCAAGGAAGCGGATGCTCCCCCCATTTTGATTTTTTTTTTTTAAGGTTTGTTTTTTATTTTAATTTTTAATTTTTTTTGTAAAGTGTTTTTTAAGTATTAATTTGTTTTTTAATTTATTTTTTGTAAAGTTTTTTTTTTAATCTTTAATTTTTTTTTTATAACGTGTTTGGGCGCCCACCTCTTTGGGTGCGATCTTTGTTTTTTTTGTTTGTATTTTTATTTTTATTTTTATTTTTAATTTTTGTTTTGTTTAATTTTTAAATTTTTTTTAAAGTTTGGTTTTGTTTAATTTTTTTTTTTGATTTTTTTTTTTGTAAAGTTTAGTTTTCTTTTTAATTTTTAATTTTTTTTCAAAGTTTTTTTTAAATTTTAAATTTGTTTTTTAATTTATTTTTTATAAAGTCTTTTTTTTTTTAATTTGTAAAGTCGAGTTTGTTTTTTTTTTTTTTTTTTTTTGGTAAAGTTTAGGTTTTATTTTTTATTTTTTAAGTTTAGGTTTTTATTTTAATTTTTTAATTTTTTAATTTTTTTAAGTTGGGTTTTAAATTGTTTTTAATTAAAACGATGTGTGAGGGGTAATGGGGTAGTGGGTAGGGCATTAGGGAATGTAATTTTCGGGGGGCTAAGGTAGAAGGTAATGTAGGGGGCTAGGGCATTAGGAAATGTACTTTGTTTTTTTAAATGTTTATTAATGGTTGGTTGAGGGGTTAGGGTAGGATATGTAATTATTTTTTTAAATGTAATTTTTTTAAAAAATTACTAATAGTTTGTTAGGGGGTTAGGGTAGAAGGGACGCATTATAATTATTTTTTAAACTTTTGTAATAGTTTGTGGGGGGGTAGGGATAGGGTTAGGGTAGAAGGGGGCAATGTAATTTTTTTAAATATTTTCTTTTTAAATTTTAATAATAATTGGTTAGGTGGTTAAATATTATGAAAAATAATGTGAAAGAGTATCATTTTTATACAAAATGACTAAAAATCTATTAAAAATGAGTTTAAATGTCTTTTTTTTTCTCAATTTGTTTACTATTTTTTCCATAAAAATATATTATTTATGATTAAATTTTAAAGATAAATTTCGAAAATGTATGTGTTTTTCATTATAGCTAGCTTCTAAATGTATGTTTTTTGTTAAATTTCTAAAAAACACACTTGAAAATAGAAATTAAAAATACTTTACAATAAAGATGTGTCAAAGGCCCAAAAAAATGCCTCAAAATGAAAATGTGTGATACTGGCATCAACCCTTTTTGAAACGGAGGTAAAAATAGCTACTAAAATTAGGAGAGAGAAAAACGAGAACTGTGTCGAGTTCTCGTTTCATAGTATAAGTGGTTTCAAGGGGATCAAAGAAAAAGAGGTCAATTGGAGTACCTTTAAAAGGTACTTCAAAAAGAAATTTCTGTCCGAACAATACTATGAAGAAAGGGCCAAGGAATTTTATGAGTTAAAGCTAGGATCTATGACGATGAAGGACTTAACCAGTAAGTTCTTAAGTCTGTTAAGATATGTGTCGTATTTTGTTGAGGAGAAACCTAAAGTACAGCGGTTTCTCAGCTGCCTGCCATATCATATAAAGGACAGAATCGAATATGATAACCCCAAAACGCTGGAAGAAGCTATGCGAAAGGCTAATTTCTGTTTTGAAAAAAACAAAAAGAAAGAAGGAATAGCCAACTAGAAGGCTAAAAAGAACAGTAATCAGCTTGAGTTCAGGAAAAAGGAGTTTGTACCCCAGAAAAATTTCAAGAATAACAAGAACAGAAACCATTTTAATGGTAAAAACTTCCAGGGAAGCAAAAATGGAGCTGCTAATAATCCCAACAACTTCAAGGGCCGCAAGGAGGCTTCTAACAATCATGGAAATTACACTAAGAATTTTGAATGAAAGGAGCCTGTTAAATGCTGGGAGTGCAATGGCCCACACTATTCTTCAGTTTGCCCAAATCGGAAGAAACCAAACAACAATATTCATACTATACAAGATGAAATGACTGTTGGAGACTTTGCAGTGACTATGCCCCGAATCAATTCAGCGTTGGAGAACCGCCAAGCTGACTATCAAACTTCCATGGTGGAAGTAGGAGGTATGGTTAACAAAACCCCTGTAACTATTTTAATAGATCCAGGTGCTAGCCTTAGTTATATTTCACCGCAGATAGTAGAAAAGTGTAATGTGAATGTTGAAAGGTTTGATAACTCTTGGTCAGTACAACTAGCTACTAGGGAAAAAAGGAAGGTGAACTGTTATGTTAGGGAATGTGCCCTAGATATGAATGATTTTAAGACTACTGTTAAATTAAATGTTTCGCCACTTGGCTCGTATGACATACTTATTGGTATGGACTGGTTAGAGCAGCATAAGGTAGTTTTAAATTGTTTTGATAAAACCTTTACTTGTGTGAATAATAATGAACAGCTTGTAACGGTTCAGGGTATTCCTAGGAAAACTGTAATCAAGCAGATTTCTGCTTTACAACATAAAAGAGCAGTCAGAAAAGGGTGCAAGGCCTATGCTGTAACTATTACAGATGAGGCAGTTAAGTCTGAAATAAGCAAGATAAAAGTGGAGGATCTTCCTGTAGTAAATGAATTTACTGATGTTTTTCCAGAGAAAATTCCAGGATTACCTCCCAAGAGAGAACTGGATTTCACAATTGAGATGGTACCAGGTGCTGTACCCAGTTCAAAGGCTCCATATCGTATGAATATTTTGGAGCTTAACGAATTAAAAACACAGTTAAAGGAATTAATAGATAAGAATTACATTCGACCCAGTGTGTCCCCTTGGGGAGCACCAATAATCTTTGTTAAAAAGAAGGACGAAACCATGCGACTCTGCATAGATTACCGTCAACTCAATAAGATGACAATTAAAAACAGGTATCCGTTGCCCCGAATAGATGATCTATTTGATCAACTACGTGGAGCTACGGTGTTCTCTAAGATAGAACTGAGATCAAGTTATCATCAGGTAAGAATTAAAGAAGAAGACACATTTAAGACAACTTTTAGAACAAGGTATGGACATTACGAATTTGTCGTAATGCCATTTGGGCTTACTAATGCCCTAGCTGTCTTTATGTGTCTAATGAATAACATAATGCATAAATAACTGGATAAATTTGTCGTCGTATTCATCGATGACATTTTAATTTATTCTAAAAATGAAGAGGAACATAAAGAACATTTACGGATAGTCTTACAAGAACTACGAGAGCAGTAGCTCTTTGTGAAGTTCAGTAAGTGTGATTTCTTCAAAGATGAAATCCAGTACTTAGGTCACGTAGTGACTAAGGAAGGAATTTCAGTTGATCCTGAAAAGATCCGGGCAATCGAAGAATGGCCAGTACCAAAAGACGTAACATATGTTAGGTCCTTCATGGGAATTACCGGTTATTACCGGAGATTCATAGAAGGCTTTTCAAAAATAGCCAACCCAATCACTTCATTGCAAAAGAAGGGTAAGAAATTTGATTGGAACTTAAGGTGTGAAGAAATCTTTAAGAAATTAAAGACTTTATTAACGACTGCGCCTATTCTAAGAATAGCGGATCCTAATAAGGATTTCGTGGTTTGCACCGATCTTGTAATGACGGTTTAGGTGGAGTGTTGACTCAGGATGGGTATGTCATTGCCTATGAGTCCTGGAAGCTAAAGATTCATGAAAAAAATTATGCCACTTATGATTTAGAACTAGCTGCTGTTATTCATGCCCTAAAAATGTGGCGACACCACTTAATAGGTAGAAAGTTTACTTTAATGACTGATAATAAGGGTCTAAAATACCTTTTAGATCAGCCTAACTTAAATGCAAGGCAAGCAAGATGGCTGGCCTTCTTAAGTGAATACGATTTCAAAATTCAGCACATAAAAGGAAAGGAAAATAAGGTGGTTGATGCTTTGAGCAGAAATGCAAAGCTGAATTTTACAACAGCCATCAGTACTTACATTTCTGATTTAAATGAACAGTTGACTGAAGGGATAAAATCAGATGAGATTTATCAAAAACTACAAGCTATAGCTAAAGAAGAACCTACAGAAAGTTTAATAAGGGGTTATAGCCTAAACAAAGATGGATTTTTACTGTTTAAGGACAAACTGTATGTGCCTAATGTATCGAAGGTTAAACTGTTAATTCTGGATGAAGTTCATAAAACCCCTTACTTAGGGCATCCAGGCTACCAGAAGACTGTCACCATGTTGAGAAAAGATTATTTTTGGCCTAATATGAAATCTGAAGCAGCTGAGTACATAGCTAGATGTTTGGACTGCCAACAAGTGAAAACAGAACATCAACATCCAGCTGGGTTACTGCAACCTTTGCCTATTCCTAGTTGGAAGTGGTAAATAATCAGCTTAGATTTCATTAATGGATTACCCAGAAATCAAAATCAGAATGATTCAATTATGGTGGTAGTAGATAAATTAAGTAAATCAGCACACTTTATTCCTGTTAAAACCACTTACAAGGCTGCAAACATAGCTGATATATTTCTGAAGCAGATTTTTAGGTTACATGGTGTCTTAAAGGTTATTATTTCAGACAAGGATCCTAAATTCACCGAAAATTTCTGGAAATCTTTGTTTAAGGGATTAAACACAACACTGAATTTAAACACTTCTTTCCATCCTCAGACGGACAGACAAACTGAAAGAGTTAATCAGGTATTGGAAGATCTGCTAAGAATGTATGTTAAGGATCAACCAGGTAAGTGGGAGAATTATTTACATTTAGCAGAATTTGCATACAATAACAACTATCAATCGTCAGCTAAGTTTAGTCCTTTTGAAATTCTTTATGGGCGTAAATGTAACACTCCTATCTCTTGGAATAATCCAGTAGATAGATTAGTGTTAGGTCCTGAATTATTGAAAGAAATGGAACAGATTGTGAAACAAGTGCAGGAAAATTTGAAGATTGCCCAGGATCGGCAAAAGAGCCAAGCAGATTTGAAAAGAACTCCTAAAGAGTTCCAGGTGGGTGAGCATGTGTTCATAAAGGTAAGACCAAAGAAGAGCTCCCTAAGATTAGGGAGTTGTGCAAAATTAACACCATGTTACTGTGGTCCATTTGAAATTTTATCTAGAATTGGTCAAGTTGCTTATCAACTAACATTACCACCTAATTTAAAAGTGCACAATGTTTTTCATATTTCTGTTCTGAAAAAGTACGTTCATGATGCTACTCATGTGATTGATTAGAACGTTGTACAGGTAGAACTAGAAGGGGAAGTTCTGGTGGAACCGGATTGTATCCTCGGGAGGAGGGAAATTACTCTGCTGAACCACACAATTGGACAGCTGAAGGTGCAATGGAAGCACCTTAGTCCTGAAGAAGCTACCTGGGAACTGGAAAGTAAGATGCGGGAAGCATACCCAAATCTGTTCGAGAAGGTGGCTGAGGATGAGGAATAAGTAACATCAAGGACGATGTTACATTTTAAGGGGGTGTGTATGTCACATACCCCAATTTTGTAAAAATTATTTAATTGTTTTATTATATTCCTGAGACATTATGTTAAATTTAATGCTAAGTAGGAATTGATGACTCAGCAGAGTCACTAGAAATGGAATGTAATTCAAAATATTTTATTATTAATAAATAAATTGTGGAGACAACAGCATGGGAGAGCTGTTAAAAAGAGGTTACTGGTCAAACTGGTGGATGGAACTAGGTGGAAAGGAAAAATACAAGTGGCAGCATCCTCAAACACTTCCTAAGTTGCAGGTGGCAACTTCCCTATATTTGGGGTCATGATTCCCCAAGAAAGTGGAATCAGAGCAGGTGGCTCATTAATGACAGATAACCCAACAAAGACCTAGGCAATCTTTTAAATAGTACTCAATGAACAGAGTTGGGGGCTCGAATTGGTTTTGGAGGGAGAATTCATTCAGGTGAATGTTATTCAAGAATCCCATTGAGGAAGAGGGAAATCTACAGTGAGGAAGTTGTTTGAGAGGATTGCTGCAATAACTTGGTTCCATTATAGCTTATTTGGCTGAGAGAATTTACTTTGCTGCACCTAGTTCCAACCAGGAGACCAGATCAAGCTCGGGGGTCCTGACAAGTTGCTGTCTGGGCACTCTCCAGGAGTTGGTAGGGAGGAACAACCTCCCATTGCTGTTGTTGTCCACAGCTTATACAAGTTCTGTTATTTTATTCCTTTATGATTGTTATTTTATTCCTTTATGTTTATTAAATATGAATAGATGTATGCTGTGTTTAATTCCTATATGTCTGAGGAGTAATTAATTAGAAAGTTAAAATCTCAGAATAGCCATAGTTAGATTTGGTAGAGTTACTGTGTTTATCAGCATCCCTAGTAAGAAGTAATTATTACTAATTAGGTATCTATACTGTATTCAATATAATAGTAATACTTAAGTAGTAACTTATTATTACATTTATAACAACGTATCTATCATGTATTCAATACAACTGTAAGACTTTCAGTATTAGTTTATTAATACAATTATAAACCTAGTTTAATCATAATTTTTGAATAGATAAGCAAGGATTACATATAAATAATTGTACTCTGTATATTACAAAATTAATTAAACAAATCATAGGAAACAATAGTAAGCTTTTAACAATAAAAATTACAGTACTTATAACATGATAAATAACATTGCAGAGGAATTGTAGCCACGGTTAGGTTATCTATACCAATGCACAAACCCTATTTAAATTTAACAAGTCTTTACATTACAACCAAATCAATATGAAAAACCCTAACAGAGAATTTCACAAAGAATTTAACTTTGTTAAATAACTTAGTCATTGTTTTAAAAACAAAAGATTTAGCAGAACCCTATTTGACTCAGTATCGAGCTTAAACAGTATAGTATTAACTTTCACTAAACTCTCTATTTTCGACAGATTCATAATCATAACAACAGAATAAGCAACTAAACAAAATCATGATCGTGGAGTACGATTTGAACCCTATCATTCCAGTTTTTACAACAAGAATTTATCAGCAGAGAAATACCTAGTTATTAATTTTACAACAAAAGAAACAAACAGAAAAATATTCAGCTCATTCATCGAGTTTAACCATTACGGTTACTATCATTTGTTCAACTCACAAATACCAACAGAGTCGTATTTTAATTAATATCTTAAGCAATCGAACTTAAAACTCCAACTGTAAATTATTTCGGGTCAAACCCTACCAGCCCAGCTGGTACAAGTAAAACTAATGCTAAATAGTTAAGACATTATTTCACCTACAGCCGCGTCACAAATTCACAGTATAGTGGTTCAAAAACTTAATTTACTTACTACTATACATAGCATCGAATTAAAAACGCATGCAATAAACAAGCCCAATACACAGGAAAAAAGCTTTATATTAAGTCAAATTTCAAAACGTGGGTGATAACCCTGAACCTTTTAAAAGTACAATAACAAAAGTAAAACCACGAGGCTGTAACCTCATCTACAAAACAGGCTCACAGCCTTTGTTCTCTTTTCCTTTTTATACAATAATTCATCTGTAGAAAACCCTAAACACATATTGAAAGACGAATAAATTACAGTTGACTGAAGCCATAACATCCCTATCACATCACAGGTTTAAACCTGTCAAGGAACTTGCGGTATCAAGCAATTAAAAGGTCGAACAAAACGGAGATAGTCACAGAGTTGTTCCTTCAAAGTCCAAACCCTAACCTCCCTAATAACAAACCAACAAGGAGGAAAATGCCATGGTGAAAACCAGGCTTACCCGGAAAAGCCCATTTGTTGAAGCTTGTGCCATCCACGCCTCTGAGAGGGGCCAGAACCTGCAAACGATAGCATAGTATCAGTTGCCAATTTTTATTTAAAAAAAAACAAATTTCTTTTAACTGAAACACGAAGAAGAAATACAGTAGCTTACCAACGTTGAAGGAGGCTGCAAACCCAACAAATGGCCTGATAATCACAAACACAATAAGTGTAAAACCCCACCCTTGCCACCGAATGAACAAGCTGGCAGAAGCAAAGGGTTATCTTCCACAATGGAAGCCCTGACGAACACCAAGTCAAAAGATACACTCACGCCATGACAGGGTCGGTAATGGTAGCAAGATAAACCCTAGGTTCATAACAAACTTATAGCTGCCAACAGAAAAAAAATATAATGAGTTTCAAACGATACAATGGATAAGCACGAAGGCTGGGAGCAACATAGAAACTGCTAGCACACAGTAACAACAGAGACTGGACCAGGAGGGTTCCCGGAGCGACCAAGCCCGAAGGCAAAGGAGAAATGGCTAAGTAGGGTTTAGTCAACTGTTTTATATCACAAAACGCTTGGCTCAAGAGTGACCACGTAGCATTTTAATTTTTCCCATGCAGTGGGTCGACGATCTATAGTTCTACGACGAGGTTCCCATCATTTGTTTGCCAAATAAAAATGATAACATGGATATTCCCTTAGGGTTGTGACACCATAGTTTAAACCTACCATATATATTCCATATTCAAAACAATGCTTTCGAACTTTGCATAGTGAGCATTAACACTTTGCCCTACAATCAATAAAACCATGCAATTGTCAATAATGTTCAAGATTGAGTCTTGAAGTCTATTTAAACATGAAGAACTTGATAATTATTATAAAAATTATCAGGAGAGAGTTTTCAAGTGAGTTATATGTTGATTGTAAAAACCTATCACTATTTTTTTATATCCATTCTATGCTCATGTGACAAAACATAGATCATACTTTCAAATCTATAAGATAAAGGAGTAATGTTATGAATAGTTACTTACAATTCTATTACTATAACGCCAATTGCGATAATTTTACACAGATGGTTTAGGACTTGCCATTCCTTCTTTAGGGATTTTAACTTGTAGGATTTAAGTTACATAATTCGTAATTTTGGATTGGGGTTACTCTAATCCATTTCACGGGTTGTTACAATATAATAACCATCTCTTAATTGGTTCAGACTTCTTGTGATAACAAGTAGACTCATGTTATCTATAAGGCGCATAAGTCTAATTAAGATAGCTTATAGTTTTTAATCCATGGACAATCATAGAAATAGAAATATCTTTTCAATCCATATGAACCCTGAATTGTTAAGAGGAGACTTGTAACTGACAGAATATCTTGTAAATGCTAGAAATAAGCAAATTATATATTGACCACCCCAGATCCTTTACAATTGCAGTTGCAAATCAAAGTATATTCTAACTTTAAAACTCGATATGATGCGATAACAATGGATGAGTAAAATCTGGTCTGAGAATTGTCATCCAGTTGTATTCTACAGTGCTAATTATGAAGTATATTTGCATTACAGTAATATCATCAGAGAACAAATATTCCACAGAGTTATTTAAATTATTGGTTCTCCAGAAACATAGCTATCATATTCTCCAGTAACTTCTAACTCTCTATCAGTAAGATTATAAGAAGATCACAGGAAGGGTTCTACCTTTAAACACTTGATAACCTGGCTAGCATGCTTAGACTTTTTACTGAATGATTTGGTATAGCTAACTGATTTATAATACTTTAAAGATTTAAATGTAGCGACCCGCACATTCCCTGTATATCTGTAAGAGAAAGACAATTTGATGCATTAGCTCGGAAGCTAAGTAAGCCCAGTCTGCTATGGCAACTCCCCCTTGTGGTTGAAAAACAGAAAACAATCAGCAACAGTAAAGAAACTCATATCAAAATCTAAGTATAACAACAGATCATTCAGACACATTTATGATCACTTAAGCTAATCAAACAGATAAATGAATGCATTTATTAATATTACTTGCTATTTTAAAATTTTTAAAATTTTCGGAAATTTTGGGTTTTGACAGTGTCCAGGTGTCTGCACAATCTAGTATGTATTTTAGCATTGGTGTGTGAGCAATGCATGGGTTATTCAGTTTCCAGGGCTCCAAAGGATCACTATATACTTGATTAGGTGGATAAACTTTGTCTGGCGTGTTTATTTTGAGCATTTGAACCTGTAGGTAGTTTTTGTAAGATATTTTTTCCCTTCTTAGTTGTTGCCTTTCGATAAATCTGAAATCACTTGTTTATCTTTCTTTTAGATTTGATTTATATCTTGCAAGTTCTCTGAAGTCAATTTTTTTTGCAGGTTGATTGTCCCCATTTATAGCAGCAAGCTTGAACTGGATTTATATAGGCCTGAGTTATAGAAGTCAAATTCCCTAGCATTTGTTTGTACTTTACATATAAGGTGTATAACAATGGAAACATGTACTACTTGATTCAGAGAATTCTTTGCTCTCCCTATTGAAAGTCAATTTTATATATATGTGTGTGTGTGTCCCATTAAGATGCAACGTATGTTATCTAATTCTTAGTTTCCTGGATGTAAGACAATTATTAATCACATATCACCTAACTACACAAAAGATGTTTCTTATTACGTTGCTTGTTGCAGAAATCTGGCTAGAAAGCTGGCAGAACTAACCAGTACAGTAATTCTGTAAGTTTTTAATGTATGCATGAGCCTACAAGTTTTTAATGGCCGACTTGGCTCTCAAGGTAAGTGTAATTGCAGCTCTTTGTGTACATGTGTGGCTTACAGTGTATTTAACCACACTTTTTATAGGTACCACTACCTCACGGTTCTCTTTTCCTGCCTCGTTATTTCAATAGTTGTTTGCATTATCACATGATCATAATACATTTGGTTATTGCTACTTCTACATTAAACCTAGAAAAATAATGAGTAATAATCATCTTGAATGGAATCTTTATTCTGGTTTCCTTGTTTTGTAGTTATATATATATATATATATATATATAGCTTTTAGAAAAACATATACATTAAAAATATAGTGTGGAACTAAAAACTAAAAAATCATATGTAGTGCAGTGATTTCATCTACTAAAAAATTCAAGTGCATCAATACCTACAAAAGTAAACAAGCATTATGCATATTTTTTACTTGGACCATTGATCTTGGTTTAAAATTCTCAATAACTTTTTTATCTCAAATAAGGATTTTTATGTCAAAGGAGGATTTTAACCCCAATTTAGATTAAGACCATCATCGAGATCTTCAAGGTTGTCCTTTAAGTAAAGATGTGTATAGCCTGCTTGCCACAAAACTCTAATACCTCCTTTTAAGTCTAAAAAACAATGAGTTGATTTACCATCTCACGAATATTTATATATTTAGAAAATTAATTTGACATATGAAGTTTTAATTCCTTTATAAAAAAAAAATGCAAAATGCAAAATGTTTCTGGTTGCAAAAGCATTGTTGATTCTACACCATAGCTCCTCGCTATTTTCAAGGTCGAGGATATTGCCACCTCGTGGCTCTTGTTAGTGTATTCGTTTGTTGCATGCTTAGGTTATGGCATTATCGAATTTGTCCTCTAGACATGCTTAATACATGATTTCTTACACCATATTTCATATGGAATTTGCATGCATTGTTCAATTGTTTTTAGGAAACTTAGAAGAACAAGAAAACTTATTTATTCAAAGATGTTATTGGTAAGGTCTCAAGTAATGTTGCAAAGGTAATGGCATGCATAGTATTGCAAAGCAATAATGTCCATAAATATACAAGTAGGAGAGGTCATAGTGAATAGTTATATCTATTTTATGCAAATATTTTATTGAAACTTCAGTGATTCTTAGATTTAATATACAATGTAAACTTAATGTTTAAGTGAATTGTATCATTAATTTTTTTTTAATTTTCAATATTACTTCATTATATATATATTTTTATTAGGGAAATCGACAACTATGATGGGAATTGTACTCATGTGATATGGGGTTGATTCTCCTCCACTAACACTATATCTATAGATGCACCCACTCTACTTCTATATAAGTGCATAGGTTATTTGAATTTTAAAGACACAATATCACAAGGAGTACCTTAACAATGTACTATATAGTTGAATCAAGAAGTATCTTAACAATACATCCAAATGATTTACACCTAAAAACTACCTCATTATAAAATAACTTAAAATAAGATGAACTAAAATAAAAAGATGTATAGTAAAAAATTAAAAAATACACAGCAATAATAATGATAAACCCGTTTATATATTTCCTAATAAAAAGTAGTACTAATAAGATTGCAATAATAATGATAAACCCATTTATACATTTCCTAATAAAAAGTAGTACTAATAAGATTAGACATACACATTAAAAGTAAGTACTATTAAGACTAGACATACAAATTTATACCAAAGCAAAGAAACTTTATCTTTTTTTCTTAAAGATGGAAGTGACTATTTTACAAGTTAAATTTTATGTTATTAGAATTAATTGAATTAAAAATATATATATGAGTTGTTTCAAATTATTAGCAAAAAAGAAGTGGGGTAAATTTGATTAAGTTAAAAAGAATTGTATGTCTATAATTTATGGTTTTTTGTGTTTATAGTATTTGGTAACCTATGGTATTGGTTCATGGTATTATTTGTGAAGAAGCCTATTAAAAGCTTGGACAACTTCATTGTAAAGTGCGTAAGAAAGTTAATGTTGATCTATATGTGATTTGTGTAAGACTCTATATAGATGATGATGATCAAAGTGGCCTATTATGATTGATTTTCCCAAAATTAAATTTCAATTTTTAATTACATTATATGTGTCTAAGCAAACTAAACCCATCTTGACCATTTGCTCTACCGAAATTTGACAATTTTAAGTTGATACTCATTTATATGTTTATTTTTTATTTATATGTGCATAAGTTTTTAATGTAAAATTTGAGAAGTTAATGTAATTTGATTATAGATTATAATGTTGTATTATAAATTATAATTTTATATTAATAAAAATAAATAATTTATAAATATAAATGTAATTGTTAAATCTGTTATCATTAATAATACTTTATCAGTATTATCTGCGAATTATTCAATAATTCCATATTAGATTTTTTATGGCCGTAGGATTGAGGATCCAATTAGATGGGAATTATACTAATTTAATTTTATTGATAGTTAAATTTAAATTTATTATTTTTTTTAACCATGAAGAGTATATTCAAGAGCCCACAAGTCAGATATATCAGTAACTTGTGACTCAGCAGGAATACAGACCTCCTAAACCTACCGAGGTGAACCTCTATCCCAAAGATAGCCTACCTTTGGAGCCTTGTCAATGCAAAATTTATGCAAAATTTAAAATGAATATTTTATATAGAGATAGCCCATGTTCAAGGGGCGTGTCAGGCTATCGTTTGTGTTAAAAAGGTAACTATATACTCATGGCGGAACTTACGGCGGTCAATAAAAAAAATTACAAAGCCATAATGCTCCATACACAGATCTATGGAAGGAAAATCCTCTAAAGTTAGAGTCACAACTGTCCAGATCTTGAAGAACTGAATCCCAAAATGTTGCACAGGAAATATCTTGGCCTTCAATATTGGATTCAGCTTTCTAACTCGAGGTAGCCGGATATCTTCTTCGGCGAACTTGGCTGCGGCAGCTTGAATTTGCAGCGGAGATAGAGAAGAAGCGTAGGGAATTTCCCGCGGGGAGTAGAAAATTGACATTGGCCGTAGATCCTTTCAGACAATAGATTGCAAAGTTATAGGCACGGCCAGCATTTTCCGGGGTGTCGTGAAGCCCAGCCAAATTCTGTCTGCCCTTGGAATTAGGCATTCGAATTTCAGCCACCCACTTTCCTGGATTTTCTCATTCGAATTCCTTTGAACTGCCGCGGCTTCAGTGAGCGGTTTTCAGGTCTGTTGTTGCCGTTCTGATTTGAAGAAGATTTCGCCATGCGGGGTTGTTGCTAAGGGATCAAGAATCGGACTCAGAACGTGGTCATGAAGTTACAGGTCTAGAAAACAAAGAGATTGTGATGGTGAGAGGATTTGAACTCGGGACGCAATCAAATCTTCCCACCACCACAATCCCTTTGTTTTCGAGACTAGTAATTTCAGGCCATGTTTTAAGTTCGATTCCTTATCCCTTAACAACAACACGACATGGCGAAACCTTCTTTAAATAAGTACTGTCACAGCAGACCTGAAAAGCACTCACTGAAGACGCGGAAGTTAAAAGGAATTCGAATGAGAAAATGGGAAACAGGTGTCCGAAATTCAAATGCCTAATTCCAATGGAAAATTTTGGCTGGGCTCCTGTGACTGCTGCCCGTGCCTGTGACTTTTCCGTCTTATCTGACAGGATCCAAGGCGAAGTGCAATTTTCCCTACTCCCAGTCGGAAGTTTCCGACGCCTATTCTCTATCTACGGTGCAAATTCAAGCCTCCGCAGCCAAGTTCGCCGAAGAAGAATTCCGGCTAAGTTCCGAAGATAACGGAGCGTTCATTTCCTCCAGTTCGAAGGCTGAATCTGACATTGAAGGCCAAGAGATTTCGGGTGCACCAGTTTGGGGATCAGTTCTTCAAGATCTTGACAGTGCAATTCTAACTTTAGAGGATTTGCTAAATTTGAATGCAAAGAGAATGAGAGGAGAGGTGGTGACCCTTTAAATTACAAACGAATCAATTTGAATTCAGGTCAGTAAAGAAATGGTTCATGCCTTTCAAAATTGAGGACAGTATATCTTGGACAGTCTAACATTGGGATTGATTTTTGCAGCAGCAAATGAAGCAAATGAAGCCTTTTGCTCTGAGGTTAATCTAGACTGTAAATGCTTTGACTCTGATTGCACAGAGAGAATATATTAGGTTAATCTAGACTGTAAATGAAGCCTTTTGCTCTGAGATTAATCTAGATTGTAAATGCTCTGACTCTGATTGCACAGAGAGAATATATTAGTTTAATTTAGACTGTAAATGAAGCCTTTTTCTCTGAGGTTAATCTAGACTGTAAATGCTCTGACTCTGATTGCACAGAGAGAATACATTAGGTTAATCTAGAGTGTAAATGAAGCCTTTTGCTCTGAGGTTATTCTAGACTGTAAATGCTCTGATTCTGATTGCAAAGAGGGAATATATTAGGTTTTGTAAGTCGTAAGTTGAGGAATCCGCAACTGGGGATTGGGTTGATATTCGCGTGACACGGGTTCAGGAATCCCAATTCTGCTATCACTATACCCTTAGATGCCCCACAACAACCCGCAAACATGGACACCTTCAAATTAGTATTCAAGTCAATATTACATAACTCTTTGTAGAAATAATTCATGCCTTTGAAAATGGAGCTACCATATTTTGGATGGTCTCAGATTTAGAAATAATTCATGCCTTCGAAAATGGAGCTACCATATTTTGGATGGTCTCAGATTTGGATTGTTTTTCACAGTGGCAAATGAAGCAGTTTGATGCGTAAAACCATGGAAGGAATGATTAACCTAGTTAAATGTAGCCATTTGTTTTCTAAAGGGCGTATCTACAATGGGTATGTTAACATTTGTTACCGTTAGTGAAAAAAGTTCCTAGTTAAACGTAGCCATTTGTTTTCTAAAGGGCGTATCTACAATGGGTATGTTAACATTTGTTACCGTTAGTGAAAAAAGTTATGTAATAGATCTAAATCAAGTACTAGAAGAAACAGTTTTATTCTTGGTATAAATTTTGACTTATTTACCTAAAATTTTCTAATTCAAGAGAAAGCTCATGCAAGAAAGAGTAAGTCCACAACTACGCATATAGGACTAGGAGTTAGTATGAAGGATCATTATGAATAATTAATAGTATTAGAATAAAGGACTATTTTGATCACATGAACTCTAAAGTAGAGTTGAAAAATATTCATCATAATTATAACTAGACTCATCTTAGTTAGACAAATCTTTCAGCACACTACGCAAATATCTCGCTCTTTTCTGGAAAGTGGCTCCAATAAAGATGATTGAGATGAATAATCTTTAGTGAAATTTAAAAAAGAAGAATGAGAAAGGATAATCATCAAATTCTTCTATAATCTCCAATCAATCTTGATATCTGCAAATTTGGCATTCAAATAAGAAAGAAAATTTAAAGTTCAAACTCCTTGCTAGGATGATTGTCCGGGACATTGCAACTCGGGTTGGCTTGTATATAGTTAAATTCTTTTTTTTTTATAAGATGCCTTAATTTAATTTAGATTTTACATTTATAATTAGAATATATATATTATAATATGATATCCTGTGCTTGGCATGGAGGAACATTTTTGTCTATTTGATGGTTTGGTATCTCGGTTAAATTTGCTGGGGTATAAAACCCTTAATGATATTTATGATTTGGAACTTTTACATAGTACAAGTATTGGTTGGTTAACTGATTTAGATTGGCTGAATCCGGATCATGCACTGGAATGGGATCTTTTTATTCGGGCTCTTCGATCTACTGGTATTGCTCTTTCGGGGTCCCCTGACAAGATAATATGGGCTGGTAATGCAAAAGAAGGTTATGTTACTGCTAAAACTGCATATGATAGGATTATTCACAATCAGTGTATTTATCCTAGTCATTGGCGGTATTCGAGAATCTGGAATTGGTCTTTATCTTTGAAGGTGAAGTGTTTTCTTTGGCATGCACTCAATGGCAGTCTTAAGACCTAGAAAAATTTACTTAAACGCGGATGGATTGGACCTAGCTGGTGTTGTTTGTGCAATTTATATTCCGAATCTGCTAATCATCTTTTGATGAAGTGCCCTTTTCTACAAAACATATGGACTATGTGCTGTATAGAGCTCAATCTGCAATTGGTATGGGATGATTTGGATTTTGGCTCTGGATTGCTCAATTGGGTTAGAGACTATAAAAAGCCACTATTCCTCCCTATTTTTATTTCTTGGATCATCTGGTTTACAAGGAATGAAGTGATTTTTTAGAACTTGAAGCCGGATGCTGTGCAGTGTGTAAAGTCTGTTTGCTATTTTTTACAGACTTATCCTGAAGAGGAACATGGTAAGAAAGTTGTGAATGAGAGTTCCTTTTCTTTTGTTGTCTCGCAGCCGGTTTTATTTTTTGACGGGGCTGCCCAAGATGGTTTGTGTGCTACTGGTGGGGTCATTTACATCAATGAATGCCATCACTTTTATCTACGTCTAAATGGTGGCAGAGGCACCAATATGAAAGCTGAGTTACTGGCACTTTGGGTTGTCCTAAAGGTGGCAAACTCCTTTGGTTTGGTGAATCCAATAGTCTTTGGAGACTCTCGAGTTACAATTAAATGGGACAATAATGAATATTCTCTCAATGTTTTGGAACTTGAAAATTGGTGTGTCCGTATTCGTCAGGAGATTGCAAAGCTGGATTAGATTTCTTTCAATCATATCTACAGGTCACACAACTCTCTTGCAGATCAACTTTCAAAAGATGCTTTTGCTGGTCCTGTAGGTGTTCTTTTCTGGGAAGAATGGATGGAGGCCTGTCTGCTAGACAGGCGTAATTTATATGTCTTTTAAGATATTTTGTACTTTTGGGACGAACTTAAATTTTGTATGTAATTCCATTTTGATGGTCGATTATATTTATGTATAGCAGCTACACTAAAGAACTTTTTTGAGATCATGTTCTGGTTTGGATATCTCGAGCTAAGATATTCTCACTATCTTTGTACTATTTGATTCAAAGGAATAGCAATAGTACGGTTTTTTTCTGCTGAAAAAAAAATGTTAAAAATTTGAATGAAATTAATAATAAGATTTATTTAAGTGGTGGCTAAGATATGTTGATGATGTATTTAGTAATTGGCCACATGGTGATAATAAGCTAGAGGATTTCATGAATCATCTCAACAACCAGTCCAAAGCATAACATTCACCATGGAAAAAGAGGATAATAAATGCCTCCCTTTCTTAGATGTTTTGACCATAAAGAAACAAGATGGATCTTTCGCACACCAAGTATACAGGAAAGATGGATCTTTCACACTCATACCGACAGATACCTACATGCTGAGTCCCATCACCATCCTACCCAAAAGATTGGTATTGTCAACACTCCAGCGACTAGGGCCATAAGAGTTTTTGATAGAGACCATCTAGATCAAGAAATTACCCATCTAAAGAAGGCTCTCTTAAACAATGGCTACAAAGAAAAAATTATTGATGAAACAATCAAGAAGGCAAGATGAGGTAGAAATGGAGATCGAAGGTCAGAAGAAAATACTTTTGGAATTGTTCTTCCTTACATTTGGGGTACTACTGACAAAATTGCAAAAATATTAAGAAGAAGGAACCTGAAAGTATGTTTCTCCCCCCCAAATTCCATAAGAAATATGCTAGATTTTACCAAGGATCCCATTGAACCAAAACTTCTTCAAGGAGTATACGCAATACCTTTCTCTTGTGGCAAAGTGTACATTGGGGAAACAGGCTGCTCAATAATAACAAGATTAAAAGAACACAACACAGATATACATCATGGAAGGATTAAACAATCTGCCATAGCGGAACACTCTCACGCCTCTAAGCATCGGATTTGTTTAGAAGATTCGAAGGTGCTGGAAAAAATCCCGCATTATTACAAACGAAAAATAAGAGAGGCTTTGTAGATCGAAAGATTCGATAACAACATCAATAGAGATGATGGTCTCAAATTGAAAGAAGCTTGGAAACCCGTCGTGCATCACATAAAAACCAATTGGCCTCCTCATAGGGCTTTTCAACACAATCCTTAAAGCTGACCTTACATGTTGAGATGCTCGTCATTTCATATTAATACCCTTAAGATAAGTGAGGAGATTCATGAGCTTTTAAGTTCTCCTGAGGATGGACCTGCATTAGGGTTCGAAACGTCGAGATTAAATGCTCTACAAAATGAAGAACTCCTCTTTAATAAATGATTCACAGTATTAATGATGGTTAATCAAGTCACTTTTAGTGTTAAAGTATTAACCAGCATGGATCCATCTTAACTCTAGTTCTTTAGGAGAATCAAATCCTTAATAGAAAAACAAAAATTACCACATTGAAATCATCTCATCCAAAATTTTAAAAAAATATTTACACCATCAAAATGGTGAATCCTAATAAAGTAATAATCATGTTCAGTTATAATCATATATATTTTCCATCACAATCATCCACTTGCCAACTAATCAAATTTGGAATCCTACAAACATGCAAAAATCCATTTATTCATTGATTATGAAGTAAAATAGTTATTCTTAACAATACATAATCATATATATTTTCCATCACAATCATCTACTTGCCAACTATTCCAATTTGGAATCCTACAAATAGGCAAAAATCCATTTATTCATTGATTATGAAATAAAATAGTTATTCTTTATCCATAATGATTCTATTTTGAATATATGTCTCTCTTGTAAATCAAATTAAGGAATTACTAACTAATATACAAAGATTTATTTTCTTGTAACTACTTGCAAAAGATTTATTCAAAATGTGAGGATGTATGAATTGAAATTGAAATTGAAATTCAAGGTATATTTATATATTTATGTATTTTACAATCTAACCAATTTAAATTTGGAGTGCACTTGTGCCTGGTTTTATAATTTTCTTATATATATTTAGTTTTTGGAACTGACATGTGACAAACATGACACATCTCATCCACTTTGGGGTGTAGAAAGCACTAAAATTGTTATTGACTAATAAAAGCATTCATAACACAAACATATTCAATGCTTAATGTTTGCATGGTTCCTTAAGAATCACACTCACCTCTAAACACATTGTTTATGAACATTCTATCTTCAAAAAATCTAATACTACCTTACTAAGTAATAATGTTTTATTAATCTCATGTAATCTAGATGGATTGGTTTCCCATCATGCCATGATCATTGGTTAACTACATGCATCTAGATATCAAGCTTGGTTATGAGATTCAAAGTAGCATTTTTAAGAAAAAATAAATAAAACAAGACAAAAGGAAACATACCCTACCATCACAAGAACATAGCATGAACATAGAATGACCTTTAGGCAATTACATATTTGATATGTTTCAAAGCAAGCAATGAATTCCAATAGTAAACACGACAAGAGATACTTAGTTCTTAAAGACATATCTTACAATATAAGCAAAACATCATGATAATAATATGAAAATGCCATCATCATTTGTAGGTGGAGTTTCGACAATAAAAGGGTTCAACATTGTTTCATAGCAAACATTGAAATCTAGTAGCAATAAGAAGAAAAGATACACAAGTGTCTGAAAGATTATTTCTTACAATAAACATAAAACTAACATAATAACACTATGAATGCATTTTATCATTCAAATTGCTATTACCATCGTTTCATCAAGATTAAGTTCATTTGGTCGATCAATTATTGAACTAAGATAAATAAAACTCATCATCTAAGAACCACAATCAATAAGGAAAATCATTTCAAGGTGTATTATAAATTATATAGAAGGAACGGTGACCGATCTCTAGCACATGGTGGTCTCCACTAGAATGGGAAATTCATGAAGAGTACTTGTTATTAATTCTTTCCTTTTAGGTTGTAGGGACTAGAGGAATCAACTTGTCATTTTTTTTATCTTCATTAATGAAATGTGTGTTGGTCTTATTTGGCATCATAGTAAGGCAATTTTCATTTATCAATTGGTTCCTTGTGTTCCAAGGTAGGAGTTTTCAAAGAATTATGAAATTACTAATGTTAAATACATTAATATTATCATTGAGTTGATATTAGCTCTCTAGCATTCTCTTTTAGGATGCATTTGTGCATTTTTCATGCTATGAGATTACAACTTTTCGAAGAGTTTATGGCAGAGTTTGGTATTTTGTGGCATGATAAGGTTGTCACATGCGTGGCTATGATAATGGAAGTTTGGTTCCAACTTCATTTCCCATATGTAGACTCTGATGGCTACACCACCATAGTGATGCGTTGCTTGAGCTACATTCATTTCTCTTGCTTCACTATAATGAGAGGATAGAAGAGATCGAAACAATATGGATTCTTTCTAATTCACTACCCAATGAGGTTTATTCATTGCTTCCATTGCAATCAAATGATCGATTTCAAGTAGTTCTCCCTTGCCCAACATATATGCATATCAATCCAAAATCTAAGTCAAGGGTGCCATAACAATTTCAAACGTTGGAAAAATCATTAATCCATAAAATGTTCTAAAAAAATAAAAAGATGGGAATTTCAAATAGTTACTCAAGAATCAATATTCTATTTCATCCATTAGATCTCCATTGGTTTAAACTAGTGTTCTTCGTTGGATTTGTCTATATTTTTTACTACCTTTCTTTGTGCTTGAGATCATGTGTGGGGATGGCTTGGCTTTGTGGATCCCTACAATGGTAATAGTTCTCATCTAGCTAGACAATGTCTATGGTTAGATCTAGGTCTCATGAAAGGTTTGGACTTGGACCTGGATATGCTTATACAATCTATGGATCTATAACACTCTTTTTAATATTGATAGTCTCATTCTCTAACTTGCTCTAATATATAAATAAAGTAAATGCAGTATAATAATTGCTACCAATGTTGTGTAGAGGAACCTAAGGACACTCAATGACCCTTCCTTGATTTACTAGAGTTTACAAGATTGAAGATTCCAAAATCATCACATTTCTCTTGATCTACATAATCTCTCTCATGCTACTTGGAAAGCTCAATCGCTTGGCCCATTAAAGAAAATAGATGACTCATGGCACTGAAACCTTAACCTAGTCATCAAAACACATCCCGGTCCTATATAGTAAAGCATCTTGGGAATGATTATCCTTTACCCTTCTTGATTTACTAGGACTTGATGTATGAGAGATCAAGGAAGGGGATACTTGTTATTGATTGTTTTATTTTTCAATGCTTTGTATTTCGAGCACAATTTGAGTTCTTGATTGTGCTTCTTCTTTGAGAATATGAGTGGTGTGTCATAAGGAGACCATGAAGTTATGATGAAGCTTTCCTTTGTTAAATCATACAATTGCCTCTTCAACTCTTCCAACTTCAGCATCGACATTTGATATGGAGCCTTTGTCATGGGATCGACCCTCAGTTCAATATCTATACAATGATAAATGGCACATATCGGTGGGAGTCCTTTTGACAAGTTCATTGGCATATGATCCACAAACTCATCCAACACATGGGAAAGCATTGGTGGAACTGATGTCCTCATCTACCCTTCCTCAATTTTCTTCAAGTTGTTACATAAAGCTATGATCTTGGTCATCAAGACACTTCCTTGAGACTCCTCGTAGAGGTCATCTTCACATTTTTCTTAAGTTGTCTTGTTGTTGCGTGCACAACACAAGGATTCTTTCCATCGAGGATCATCAATTGTTCCTTGAATGGAATGATAACTACCTTTGTCCTCCTTAGAAAGTATTACCCGAGGATGACTTCAAAGTCGACCACAACTAATCACAAGCAATATATCCAAAAGACTTCCCAAGATGCCAAAACATATCCATAAACTATGCAATGAATGCTAAGAATGGTGAGCAACATCCTCCACTAAAGGATTTCTTTAAAAGGGTGCTCCTCCCAAAAAAATCCTTATAGCAACTGTAACTAGGGTTTCACCCTAGCTCGTGCTAAAGAGCACCTACTAAGGATTCAGGAATCTTTAGTAGCAGTTCAATGATGGGTAAAAAACAAGATTTAAAACAAGTAAAAATTAAACATTAACATGTGCATAACAATAAATCTAAGCTATAACAGTAAACAGTAAATATCCATGAGAACACAGTAAATGAGATTTACAATTTTTTATTGATTGGGAAAACTAGGGTTTGCAAATATTTTTACCTCAAATGAAGAGGTGGTTGGATTCCTTGCAGTAGCACAAGAGTAGTGCACCAGTGCTCCAATTTTCTCTCTCTTCTCCAAAATTCTCCAAGGTTGGGCCAAAGGTTCACTCTAAATGGAGAACTCAAGCTCAAATGGTTGGGCTAGGGTTCTGGAGTTATTTTGACAACATAAGGATATGATGAATAGTGGATGAGAAATGGGGGGCCTCCATCACCTATTTAAATATATTTTGGGTGGTGGAGTGTTGACCCATGGTTTTAGGTACCAAGTGGTTTAGGTTAATGGTTTAGGGTTTTGCCTTTCTTTTTCCCTCCTTTTTTCCTTTTTTGAGTTTATTTTCAAATTTATTCCCTTTTTTTTAATTTTTGGGAATATTTGACCCCTTTTTGAGGGTTTTTTGGTGTTTTTGAAGGATTGGGATTAATTTGAGGAGGAGCACATTGGTTTTTCCCTTCTGGGTAACCATTTGAGGGGTTTTTAGGGTTTTGGAGGCCAAAATGGTAGGAAAAGTGGACAACTGGGTTACGTGACTAGGGAGATGAGCTAGTGAACAATTTTTGGGTGTTAACAACAACAAAATATATCCCATGATGACTTCCAAGTAGGAAAAATGTCCTCCAACAAACTATGTCCTAATCATGTGGACGAAATTTCAAATGGTGTCCAAAGTGGTGGAACATTCCTCCACATATGGCTTAAAATAAACAAAGCTTCTTCTCCAAGGGAGAAGTCCCCTACAAAGTGACACAAGAAACATCAAATCCAAGAAAAAATACATGTGAGGAAGGAATTTCAAGGGCTATCAACCTCCCTTGATTTTGCTAGATTACTTCCAATGCAATTCATTTCATAGTTTATGGCGCATAATGAGAAATAAGACTCTTCATTTGGACAACATCTTCTTTCCAATAGTGTATAGATAGTTTTGCAGGGATTAAAATGTGGATTGACCCTCTTCAAATGGTAGAGAAGACCCCTCTCTTGATTGTGAATATGATAGGATTCCCAAAGACTCAAACGATGAGGGTTTAAGGTTGATTGTGACTATTGTTTAAGGTTAAACATGCCCATAAATTAGGAAATTATGCATAGAACTCCATGATTCCTACTATTTTGATGAGGAGGTGATTGTGAATGTCATTATTGTTGTTGTATGATGTTGTAAATAAACCTATAATTGATAATTACCATATTTTGTTGTTGGTTTCACTCATATGCATGCCCAGAACCTCCTTAAAACTAAACAAATTTTCTCCAAGTGTGCATAGAACTAAAAATGAAGTGGTTTTGTTGTTGTTTTAACCAAAAATCTTACTCAGAAATTCAAGATAGTTTTTGATTGAGGGTTGAAAAGTGATCATCACTAGAGATTAGGGTTGGAATTACTAGTTTTAGTGCCCATAATTGTTTCTTAACCCTTCAAAATAGCTCAAAATGTAAGGAACTACCTTAGAATGCCTTAGATAATGCCCAAAACTGAAAATTAAGGCCTTTTGAAGGTTGTTTCATGCCCATCATTTCCAAACTGACTTGCTTACTATTGTCCCATTTCTCAGAATGGATATATAAGGTTGTTTATTGTTGTCTTTGTCCATAATTTATATCATGAAGTGAAGCCATTCCCCAAAAAAAAGATTTATATAATTGTTTATTACCTCATTCATCTCCACTTCATTTTCTTGGAACCTCAATAGCAACCAAATACCTTAGGGAATCATCAAATCACGAGGGATGAACCAACAAACATCATCATGAATATGTTACCCCTATCAAGAGTATGATCAAAATCACATGTGGATACCATGCAAAATGTTACCACCTAACTAGTGCATAAGTGGAAAAAGTCCCAACCCATTAGCACAACCTAGGTGGCAACCAGGCTTGATTGTCATTACCACCTCAACTCTCAACCTCTCACTTTAGTCCTATCTATACATTGGATTTAGAATAATTTGGTCTTTATCTTAAGCCCTTTTTTTCAGTTTACATTAAATGGAGGTCTCTATCTTAATCCCCCTTGGTGTAGGGTACACCCAAGGAAATAAGTAAAGCATCGAGTCTTTCTTTCTCCCTGTGTGACTGCAAGTGACTACTCGGGTACATTCATTGAATAAGGGTATCCTAGAGCATCCTTATTTCTTGGAAGATATTTCAAGCAAGGCCCTCTAAGATTGATTATCCTTTGACTTCATTTTCCCTTTGTTGGATTGGTACTAGTCCTATATGAAAATAAAGGTAAAATAAATAAAGTAATTTACATATTTATATTTTCAAGTTAAATATCCAAAATAAATGTTCTAAGCTACTAACCAATGGACATCTAACAATTTTCCGAATTTTGTAATATTTTTTATGAATGAGAATTTAGAAATTTAATATCTATCTAAGATATTTAATATAAATAATAGATCTAGGTAAAGTCTAACTTTATATTTTTTCCTTTAGGGTTAGAAGATTTCACTAAAAAAAAAGTAAAAGAGATTTATTTTTTTTATATTTTTGGATGGTTGCAAGAGAAATATATACTAGTGCCAAACCTTTTCAGGCTATAGAGTCCCCCTAGAATTTCCTGAATGGAATTTTTCAACAAAGAGATCACCTAGGAAGAGAAAGTGATCAAGGATACCATCACCTCGTAGATGTATTGGAAGGTACACATGCAAATCACAAAGGGAGGATAAACCCTCCTCTACTTCTTACTTGAGTGTAGCCTACATGCAAGGGGTTATAATTACACCATTCTAATGAAGAGCAATGTAAAGTGAAAAAACCCTCTATGTAAGATAACAAAGGAATTCAAGATAAAATATTACCCTAAATCCAACCCAACAGGATAATAGTATCCCTTCAATGGACCAAGAGAAATAGATTGACAATGCTTAGCAAACATGTTATCTCCAATAGAGGAACCAAGAACAAGAAATAATACCCTATTGCAAAGAAAATCTAAAATATAACCTCCAAAGACAAATAAATTTGATTAAAAATTCTCTCTTGTACAACAGATGTTACCCTTGATTTTGCATGGGTGTCCATGTGTGATTTTGATCCCACTCTTAAGAGGGGTGACATATTCATGATGATGTTTGTTGGTTCATCCCTCGTGTTTTGATGATTCTATAAGGTATTTAGATGCTATTGAGGCTTTAGAATATTGAAGTAGATATGAATGAGGCAGAAAACAATGACATTTTCATTCCTAGGTATGGCTTCACTTCATGATAGCAACTATAAACAAAGACAAAAATAACCATCCTTATATCTCCATTCTAAGCAACAAAACAACAGTAAGAAAGATGATTTAGAAAGTAGGGGCATGAAACAACCTTAAAAAATCCTTAATTTTCAATTTTGGGCATTATCTAAGGCAATCTAGGCTAATTCCTAACATTCTAGGTTATTTCCAAGGGTTAAATAGCAGTTATGGGAAATAGAACCAGCATCTTCAACCCTAATATATAATGTTGGAAACTTTTAAAACCTCAATAAAAAACGATCTTGAATTTATGAGAAAGAATTGTGGTTAAAAAACCAAAAAAACCACTTCATTTTTAGTTATGGGCACACTTGGAGCAAATCTAGGCAACCATGAAGAGGTTTTGGGCATGCATATAAATGAAACAACAACAAAACATGCTGATTATCAATTCTAGGTTCATTTAGACCATCATACAACAATAATAATGACATCATCAATCACATCTACATCAAATTAGCATGCATCATGGAGTTATGTGAAAAAAATCATAATTTATGGGCATGTTTAACCCCAAACAATAATCACAATCAACCTTGAAACCTTAAAATTTGATCCTTAAGGAAGTCTGGAGTATATTTGTAGTCAAGATAGGGGTATTCTCTTCCATTTGAAGAGGGTCAGTCCATATTTTAAGCCTTGTAAACCTATGTATCTACTGTTGGACGGATGATGCCATCCAACTAAGGAGTCGTATTTCTCATTATGCGCCATAAACTATAAAATGACATGCTTTGGAAGTAATGTAGCAGCCTTAAGGGAGTTAACTAGCCCTTGAAATCCCTCCTTCACATGTATTTGTTCTTAGATTTGAAGTTTCTTGTGTCATTTTGCAGGGGACTGCTCCCTTAGTATATAAGTGTGTGTTGAGGTCATTGAAGGCACCGTGAAGTTAATTGTATTGAGCTTGCTCAAAGGAGGTTTCCCCCTCGAAGTGGCCTGTGATCAATATAAAAGTGATTCTGAGTTCTGTTATTTCTGATATCTCGTGTATTTGAATTAATTAATTATTGCAAGTTCTTCACATCTGGTATCAGAGCACTTTCTTGGGATTGCTGGGTGAAATTTCTGTTAATTTTTTTTTTCGCATCTGTCGCAGTTTCAGATCTAAGAATAATCCCTATCCGCTTAACTGTGGGAAATACTTGGGCATAAGCCCTAAAACTCATTGTGATGAGTACCATAGGAACCCCAAAGTAGCTGGCCCATTGAGAGGACCTACTGGCAAAAAGGGCAACGACCCCTACCTGATTAACTAGTTCCCACCCGTGAGGTAAACCAAGAGCTGTCGTTTGTGGCAAAGCGGTTATTAGTTTTACCTGAGCTGTGGAGTGAGGGGTACTGCCCCAATACACAAGCCGTCAGATAGCATTGGTGGCCGAGTGAATCTCCTGAACTGATAGGAAACTGCACATACCTGGGGTCCATATTTATTTTTCAACTAAACTGTTGCCGATCACTTCCACGCCATTTCAGATCCATTCTGAGCTGTTTCAGATCTAGTCGTTTCAGATCCATTCTGACAATCATTCCAGCTCCAGCCGTTTCAGATCTATTCAGAAAGCCGTTTCAGATCCAACCATTTTTTATCCATTCGGTGTCATTTCAGATCCATATGTTTCCAATCCCTTCCACATCATTGCAGATCTATCTGTTTCTGATCCCTTCCGTGTTGTTGTAGATCCATTCCTAAAAAAAGAAAATCCTGACAAATTCTATTTTTTTGCCATATCTCCCTTGTTTTAACTCCGTTTCCATTGAAACTTTCCAGACACCCCTGCAATCCCATTCTGCATATTTCATTCCTGAGGACCCTATCCCAAATTCCTCTTCCCAAAGCCACAAATCCCACATTTGTGTATTTTTAGGGTTTGCCATAACTCCTTTGATTTTCACCCAATTGCCCTCAAATTTTGCCACCGTGTCCATTCCCTATTTTTGCTTCTTTGTCCCTCTTTGAACAAATTTTCTCATTATTTCACCCCACTTCTGAAATCCCCATTTTTTGCTTAACTGTCTATCAAAAAGTGTCTAAAACCTAGTCAAACCCCAATTCCCCATCCGAGTTTTTCCCAAATCTAAATGTCTCTTTACTACATAGGCTTTTGTTTGTGTTTTTCAATCCATTCCCCCCCCCCCCAAAAAAAAAAAAAAAAAAAACACTCCTGGTTATGGTTGTCATCCGTGCAGGAGCAAAAACCATGGAGGAAGCACTTGTAGCCATCCAAACCAAACTCCAAGATCTGGATGAAAACTTTCTCGGGCTCCATCTTTAGCATTCAACCATGAACAATACTCGACAGTCGAAATCTTTTGCTGCCATCGGGTTCTCTTCTTCCAACAATTTTCGTGGGCTGAAGCTTGATTTTCCTCGCTTCAATGGTACTGATCTGACTGGATGGATATACCGAGGAAAACAATATTTTAGTCTGCATAATACTTTTGATGTCCAAAAAGTTCCACTTGCATCCTTTCATTTGGAACAGGAATCCCTTCAATGGTACCGTTGGTACATCAAAGCTCATCCTGAGCCAAACTGGACAGATTTTTGCCAACTCCTTTTGCCATGATTTGGTCCTAGTGCTTTTGATGATTTCATAGGAGCACTCACTAAACTTCACCAAATTGGAACAGTGAGAGAGTATCAGACATAATTTGAGAAACTAGCCAATCACACAGAAGGATTGTCTGATGAATTCTACAGGATTTGTTTTATCAGTGGTCTCAAGAATGAAATCCGCTCAGAGGTCAAAATGTTCTGTCCCAACACAATGATGGAAGTCCTAGGGTTGGCTAAGTTGGCCGAGGACAAGATCGCATCTCAACAACGCTCCAAACCCACCTTTGTTCCCTTCAGAAATATGGTTTCCCAACGACCTCCCATCACGCCTGCTCCTCGACCAACTCATATCAAGCATTTGTTTGAAACAGAGATGCAGGCATGCCGAGAAAAATGGCTTTGTTATAATTGTGATGAGAAATTCACTTGGGGACATAGATTTGTTCAACATAAGCTCTATCTCTTGGATGTGGATTCTCCGTCTGCCTCTGAACTTGGTGAAGAAGCTCCAGATACAGTATATGATCAGGTCAACATTCAACACCCGCCTGTTGACACCCCATCTCAGGACAACCCACCCGAGATCTCTCTCCATACTGTAATCGGTGCCACCACCCCACAAATAATGTGGGTCAGGGGATACTTCAAGAAGCTCCCTCTTACCATACTCATTGATTCTGGTAGCACTCATAACTTCATTGACCCTCGGATTGCCAAACATGATGATTGTTTTGTCCATCCTTGCTCCAACTTTGAAGTCATGGTTGCCAATGGGGGCACCTTACCTTGCAAGGGGAAGTGTCACAATGTGCATATCTCTATGGAAGATTATAACCTGCACTCTGACATGTTTGCCTTGTCCTTAGGTGGATGTGATGTGGTTTTGGGCGTTCAATGGTTATGCACACTTGGCCCCATCTTATGGGATTTTGCTGAACTTTGGATGCATTTTTCAGTCAATGGGGCACAACACAAATTTATGGGCTTACAACCAGGGTCTCTCCGCATCATCAGTTCATATCGCCTGGAAAAAATCCTTAAGAAGAATTCACATGGTGTCATTGCTCAGCTCCATTCCATTCAAATGCACCCATCAACGGTCTCCACTACTTCCTTGGATAGATATGCAGGTGTCTTTGCTCAACCAATGAGCTTTTCGCCTTCAAGAGACCTTTCCGGTAAGAATTTAGCTGCATCTACCTCTCAGCAGGAAATGATGGCTATTTTGCATGCAGTATAGAAGTGGCAGCCATACCTATTAGGGAATTATTTCTGCATCAAGACTAATCTCCAGAGTCTAGAAAATTTCCTGGAACAATGGGTCTCCTCCCCAACACACCTGAAATGGGCTATCCAACTCATGGGTTATCCCTATGCGATCACTTACAAGAAGGGTACGGACAATATGGTGGCAGATGCTCCTTCTCACACAATTGATGACCTAGTTTCTCTTACAACTATTTCTCTGCTTGTTCCAAATTGGTTGCAATATGTTCAACAGGGCTATCTCTTTTATGAAATCCATGCTTCTTCATCAGCAAGGCACTCTAGGTTCTTCAAAATGTATGACCGGGAACAATGTAACTTCTTTTGGAAGGGAATGGAAATGACAATTCAATAGATGGTGGCTGAATGTGATACTTTCCAGGTCAACAAGGGTGAAACGACACTCCTTTCGGGACTGCTCAAACCCTTTCCCATCCCTACATAGATTTGGCCAACTATTTCTATGGATTTCCTAGAAGCGCTCTGGTGGTACAATACCACATCTAAAAGGACACCATATGAAGTAGTCTATGGAGAGACACCACCAGTTCTTCTTCTATACACTTTTAGAAGCTCCCCAATTTAGGAAATTGACTCGGTTCTTCGAAACCGCGATCATATTCTATTCATTATGCAGGACAATCTTCACATGGCCAAAATTCGACTGAAAGAACAAGCCAATCAACACCGTTCTGAGTGCACTTTTCACGCAGCTGATATGGTTCTTCTTCATCTACAGCCTTCCAAGCAATCCTCCTTGAAACTCCAAAGGCGTCAGTGGCCTGAAATGCAACTCGAGGATGCTACCGGGGAACCAATCCTTCAAATTCTGCAGCAATTTCCCCAACCAAATCTTTGAGGACAAAGCTTTTTCTAAGGGAGAGGGGATGTTAGGAACCTGTGTCAACCCTTCTCTTTACTCTGTTAGTATATTGTTGTTGGACGCATATGCTTTGTAATTCGTCTCGTAGTATTTGTTGATCCATAGTTTATATTAGCCCATGGTATTGACCCATAGTATTGGACGCATATGCTTTGTAAGTCGTCCCGTAGTATTATATGTCCCATGGTTTTGAATCATAGTATTGGGCATAGAATTAGTATATAAGTGTGTGTTGAGGTCATTGAAGGCACCGTGAAGCTAATTGTGTTGAGCTTTCTCAAAGGAGGTTGCCCCCTCAAAGTGGCCTGTGATCAATATAAAAGTGCTTCTGAGTTCTGTTATTTCTGATATCTCGTGTATTTGCATTAATTAATTATTGCAGGTTCTTCACATTCCCTCAACATGATTGCTGATGGTACGACATGTGGCATGCCCCCCAAGCTTCATTTCGTTTGAAAAAATGTTGCTTGCTAACCCAACTACCAACTTGGCTACTAATATGAAAATGTTCACCAAGGGGGGGAAAACGAGAATCAGATGAAATGAAGGTTCAAGTTCTAACTCTAGCGAGAGACTCAAATCGATGGGAGGGAGATCTATTTCATTTTTACACAAGCTTAAAATAGACAATAACTATGCTTGAGGGGGCCCATATTATTTTTTAATGAGCTTGAAATGGAATAAAACTATGCTCGGGTGGATGGTTTCATTTTTATGCAAGCTTGAAACCAAAGTTAAACTATGCTTAGAGTGTTTGGTTTCATTTTTTAACGAGCATGAAACATAACATAAACCATGATCGTACCCCCCATCCTCAGGGGGAAGAAACCACTAAAACATGCGGAACATTCAAGGAAGTATGATGACTAGGAGTTATATGATGAGTGGATGTCACGAAGGAAAGCTGATCAATGGTCACAATATTCCCATGATGAGGAAAATACATCACTCGAAAGAGTGTAGACATGACAGCTTTCATAGCATAGACATAATCACATCCAAGGAGTAGATTGAAATCTAAAGGACCTTGGGAAACCATGACATCAACATAAACAGTTTTACCTCTCAACGTGACAGGTAATTGAGGGAGAATCCCTAAAGGTCCGGTAGGTCTTCTATTAAAATCCAAAATCTTGTCAGTTATTGGCACAAGCTGAGGGGAACCTATAGCTTTCCAAGCTGTTGAGGATAAAATACTAATAGAAGCTCCCTCATCAATTATCATATGAAATATTTCTTTATCGGAAACTCCTACAGATATTTGAAAAGGAATACTCGAAGGAAGACGAGATTCTGTTAGACCATTCCAATCAAAGGAAATGACCTCAGGACTTGGGGCGGGTCCTGTAGGAATGGACAGGGTTTCCCCTTGTCTAGGACATTTTTGACTGACTAAGAAAATATCAGCGGTTTCCAATTCACTCTCACTTGGAAGATAAGAATGAGACGAAGATTATGTCATGGTGACTACTTTAGTTTGGACTTTCTCCAATGAAAAAGCGGGATCGAGTGGAGATGACAACGACTCCATCACTTCACTCTCGGAAGGAAGAGTGGGATCAATTATGGATGAAACTGAATGGATCACTTGGTCAACCAGCGGGGAGTTGAGGGACAACTTACTATCGCTTGTTGGAAGCACCTGTTGAGAACTAGTAATATCTTCCAACCACTGTGAAGCTTCATCCATGCTTGGACAAAGGAAAGTACGGTGCATACCCTTGCATATCAAATAGGGATACAGGACTTTACCCTTTCGACCCTTCAACAATGGGTCACTGGTTGAGGGAGTGTCATCAACATGATGGCTATAGGTTCACGATACAAGCGTTTTGGGGTTTTTAGACCACACTTCTGACACACGGGAAAGACTAGGACAATTCTTGAGAAGGTGATCACCCTTGCAAAGTTTGCAAAGGAATTTTGGCTTACGAGGTGTTCTCATAAAATGAGTGCCATCAGAGGTAGATGGTTGATGCTTGGTCTCTTTCTTATCTTTCTTCTTCTTAATCTTCCTTTTCTTCTTCTTCTTCTCACCCGCCTTCTTACTAACATCAGAGTTTTCAGTAGGAGAAGAAGAAGAGATGGAAGCCGATTCAACTTTCGACGAAGAAGGAGAATGGTCACCATGAGATTGATGCTCATGTGATGAAGGACCTAGGTTGGACACAATTGGTGCACTTGGTGTAACTTGATTGGAGAATAACCATACCGGTAATCCTATTGTCAATCCAGGAAGACTCAACATAGCCAAAAAGGGAGGACCAACAGTTCCACAAGGGGGAATAACAAATGGCATACCCTAGAAAGGGGCCTCTTGGTTGGTAGTCCCGGGAAACAAGAAAACTGTGTGAATAGGAGTGGATTCAAAGTTTGGAACCTTAGGGGATTATCAAGGCATCGCAAACCGCTATATACTATAGGGTCCAACAATATGACGCGACAAGGAGGATTGGGACCATACCCTTTCCTGCATACCCAATTACCTGGACAGTACGTGCGTGCTAATCTCCTCGAGTGCTGTTCTCGGTGTATTGCTTTGCCAAGACGGCCAAAAAGTTAACTCAGTTGGTTTCAGGAATCCTAAGGGTGTCTCCCAATATATGCAAGGTAGGTGGGAGTTCAAATCCGTAGTGGTGTTGTCTAATGCACAACCATTCGGCAAGAGACCTTCTGATATACTACCAAGTACGTGATACACCCTTCGATATGTTCGGATATCCATCATCTATTTCGGGATACATATCTATTTTAGGATCATCTATTTCGGGATACATATCTACTTCAGGATCTTGCATGATCTATTTCAGGATATGTAGTCCAGTCACCAGTTTGATGCCTCCAGCACCTTATCCACCTTCTTCTAGCACCCGGGAGCCACTTTCCACAGAGTTTTAGCCCTCCTAAGCTGAAAGGCGCCCTCTTCTCACCTACTGACTGAGAAGGGCGCACTTGCTCACCTACCACTGCAGATTCACTCCAGTTACATTCAGTTAGCTCCGATTCTGATTGATTTCACTCCGATTTCACTCCTGACTGACTGTTTCACCTCCGATTGACCTCCAGTTCGATTAGGTGACTTGCTCTGACTCCAGTTAGCCTCCCATGCGCCCCCACTGAGCCTCCAGATCCTATATCAGTGCTACACACTTCAGTTACATTTATTATGATCAGTTAGACTCAGCTTGACACCTGGATGACTGTTTGTTGTGATTGATGAGCAACACCGATGATTGATGAGGACTCCTAGATTGAGTCAAGCTACTCCATTTCAGTGATTCGAATGCCTACTTAGTCAATTCGAATTGCCATTGACATGGTTGGATTGTATTGTAATCTATTGTAATTCATTCACCCTTTCTGGGATAGAGAGCACTGCTGCATGTTTTTGCACAGTTTTGCACCATATCTTCTTATTCATCTGTTGTGACTGATTTATTTGTTCATTAGATCTGCTGTGACTAACTTTACATGGTATCAGAGCCATTGCAGGGACAAGATCTCTTTTCTACAGGTGTTTATACAAGAAGATTTGACTGAATTGCTAAAAATTGCAAAAAGTTTGGCATGAGATATCTCAAGGGCATTCGCTCATGTGCATGCAAAGCTTGAAAATTATTCCAATACCACTCCAGAAGCTTGAGTTACCACATAATTCCTGGATTTGATACATTGGACCCATTCAACATTGCTTGAAATCCAATCCCAGGTGTGATGCAACTCTCAAAGGGTGGATTGTTCGACCTTATTGTGATTGTTCTTATGTGATTTGCAGGTTAATTATCTCCTCCAAGTGCACTCGCTACATTCTGCATGCAAGCTTCCCTACAGCATTTCCATTCGCTATAGTTTGCAAGCAAGCTTCTTCTTCATCATTTGACTCGCTCCTAGCAATGGAATACTCTTCTTCAAAGCCTATCCTCACCCCATTCAATTATTTTGATTGGAAAGATGATATGGAGATCATATTACGTTCAAAAGGATACTACCGAGTCACTCTTGGTCTTGAATTGGAGCCAAACAATGTGGCAGAAAGAACCAAACACTACAATAAGCTTGATGAAGCTTACGGTCTACTTTGTCTCTCCATCTCCAAAGATCTTCACTTCCATCTAAGCGGATTGAAGACTCCAAAGGCCATATGGGAGCAACTTGAGACACTATTCGGCAAGCAGGATGAGCTTAGGGCTTTTCAATTAGAGAATGAATTGATTGGCCTTAATCCTGAAAATTTCGAGACCATCAATGAATTCTTCACAAAATTCAAGAACTTGAACTTGCAATTGAAGAACAGTGGTGTTATCAAAGAGGATAAGCAGTTGATCCTCTCCATTCTAAGCAAGCTTGGGAAAGATTATTCGGTATTTGTCTCCACTTTCAATTCCGGTCGGCTAACTACCCCGAATTGGAAGATGCCTACCTTGAATGCCTTCATTGAGTCCGTTACGAAAGAGCATGACAAGTTGATTCAAATGGGGTCCATAAGCTCCAAAGATTCAGCCCTATTTGTTCAAGGACCCAAGATTTCGAATGGTAAAGGAAAGCTAAAGAAGGAGAAGCCCAAATTCGAGCCTCACAAGCAAAAAGACAAAGGCAAGCAAACGGATGCACCATCCAGTTCGAAATCCAAGCAAAAGGGCAAAGAAGGTAACCAAAAATCTAAATGTACTTATTGTAACCGTGGCTTTCATCCCGAAAGTTCATGTATGAAGAAGACTATAGATCAAATGGCCCTCCTTTTGGAAAAGAACAACATAACCCTTCCTGACGGTGCAAGGAAGAAGGATCGGAATGACGATCATGAAAGAGGACAAGCACTCATGGCAACGGTTTCGAAGCCCACTCTCTTGATAGATTCGGGTGCATCAAATCATATGGCTGCAAATATTGATTCTTTTTCCTCATTCGATCCAAACAGCTCCATCCCCATCCATTTGGGAGATGACTCAAAAATTTCTTCAAAGGGCAAAGGTACGATTCATGTAGATCATGGATGCTTTCAGAATGTTCTCTATGTGCCTTCCTTAGCTTCGAATCTCCTTTCTGTTTATCAAATGACACATACTGGTGATCCAAAGAAAGTCACATTCAGCCCTAATACAGTTGAAATTTCTGATATCAAAAGTGGAAGACTAGTTGCGGTTGGAAAGGCAAACCACACTGCAAAATGTTATGAGTTTTCGCACTTTATTCCGCTTGCAAAGCCCACTGCTCTTCGCACACATGGTAATGAGGTTAGTAGGCTTTGGCATGAAAGATTTGGACATCTAAATTATAAGTATTTGCTGCTGCTATCAAATAAATCCATGGTTGATGGGCTGCCACAACTCCGTTCCTCGAAGGGAATATGCACCGGTTGCATTATTGGGAAGCACCCCGAGCACAGATTCGACCGCGGCAAGGCTAGCAGAGCCTCTACTATTTTGGGATTGATCCATTCTGATATCAGCGGTCCGCTGCCCCATATGTCATTAAATGGTTCAAGGTATGTTTTGACATTTATTGATGATTATTCTCGCTTTACATGGGTATTCTTTCTCAAAAACAAGTCAGAAGTGCTGGGAAAATTCAAGGATTTTAAGGCTTCTGTTGAGACCACCACTGAGAGCAAGATCAAAGCTCTTAGATCTGATAATGGTGGGGAATATATCAAGTCCGAGTTGCTGCAACTTTGTGCCCAAAGCGGAATCAAGATCCAACATACAGTTCCCTACACACCCCAGCAGAACGGTGTAGCGGAAAGGAAAAACCGGTCACTGAAAGAGATGGCTACATGCATGATTGAATCAAAAGGTTTGGCTGCAAATCTTTGGGCTGAAGCAATCAATGTTGCTGCATATATACAGAACCGAGTTCCACATTCATCCGTGAAAGGTATGACTCCTTTCGAAGCATTCTTTGGTCACAAACCGGATGTGTCAAATTTGAGAGTTTTTGGCTCTACTGCATGGGCTAGAATTCCTTCTGAGAAGAGACGAGCTTTGGATCCACAAAGTATCGAGTGCATATTGATAGGATATGGGGAAGAATCAAAAGCATATAAACTCATGGATATCAGATCTAAAAAGATATTCATAGAGCGCAGTGTGCAGTTTGAAGAACCGCTTCAAGAATTGCAACTAGTTGAGGAGAAAACTGCCGATTCACCGCCTTCACCAGAAGAAGATTCGAGCAGCGATAATGAAGGTATGAGTTCTGATATTTCTGATATTGTAGCAGCATATGATGATCATGACATATCAGGTTCGGAATCCGACCATTCAGATCTCCCTCAGTTACCAAAGTGGGCCCAAAATACTCTACAATCTGCTGGTTCTAGTCTTGGAAATCCTGCTGATCCGAGACGAACAAGAGGAGACTTTCAAAGGGCAGGTATGGCTCTTTCTATTGCTGATCCATTTCTTCCTGAGATTTGTTATTTGATGGCTGGTTCAGATCCCCAATCATATTATTCAGCCCATCGAGATCCGAGATGGAAAGATGCCATGGATGAAGAGTACAGTTCTCTTCAAAAGAACAATACATGGGAGCTAGTTTCTCTTCCACCTGGAAGAAAATTAGTGAAGTGTAAATGGGTCTACCGTACTAAAGTTGCTGCTGATGGCACTATCAGCAAATATAAAGCAAGGTTGGTGGCAAAAGGTTTTTCCCAAGTCCAAGGAGTGGACTACACAGAGACCTTTGCACCGGTTGCAAAAATGGATTCCATCCGCCTTGTTTTAGCTATTGCCGCATCCAAGCACTGGGAGGTGCATCACATGGATGTGAAGAGTGCATTTTTACATGGAGACCTTGCTGAAGAAGTCTATATGCAGCAACCAGAGGGTTATACATCAGATCCATCATTGGTTTGCAGATTGAAGAAGTCTTTGTACGGGTTAAAACAGGCCCCAAGAGCTTGGTACGCAAAGATGGACTCCTTCCTTCTTTCTCAGAATTTCCAAAGATGCAAATCTGATCCGAATGTCTATCTTCAGCGAGTTAAAGGTAATTTGTTGGTTATTGTACTTTATGTTGATGATCTGCTTATTACTGGTAGCACACTTACTTCAATAAACAAGCTAAAAACTGCCTTAAATCTAGCTTTTGACATGAGCGATTTGGGCTTGCTGAGTCACTTTTTGGGCTTGGAGATAGCTCAAAATTTCGATGGGATCACTATATCTCAGCAAAAATATGCTTCCGACCTGTTATTGAAGTTTAATATGGCTGAATGTAAGGCAGCCCCGTTCCCATTCCTCTCAGGAATCAGTCTTGAGGAGGGAGATTCCACACCGCTTGCAGATTGCAGTATGTATCGACAGTTGATTGGTTCACTACTTTATTTGACACACTCTAGGCCTGACATCTCATATGCCGTGAGTGCCGTGTCAAGATATATGCAGCAGCCCCATGAGCTTCATTGGCGAGCAGCCAAGCGGATCTTGCAGTATGTGCAAGGTACGAGACAGTTTGGCATACATTATGCTGCAGATTCTGAGCTAGATTTCATTGGTTTTACTGATTCAGATTGGGCAGGTGATAGCATTGATCGGAAGTCCACTTCCGGTTATGTTTTCATGATTGGTCATGGTGCTATTTGCTGGTCCAGCAAAAAGCAAGCAGCCATTGCACTTTCTTCAGCAGAGGCAGAGTATCGAGGGGCAGTCAATGCCTGCATTCAGGCAGTTTGGTTGCAGGGTATTCTTTCCGAGTTTGGTTTTGGTGGCACTACTTCGACTGTCCTATTTTGTGACAATCAAAGTGCTATCAAGATCTCCACAGATCCAGTTCAGCGGCAGAGGACCAAGCACATTGAGATTCATATGCATTACATTCGACAGTTGGTGCATGACCGCACCATCATTCTGCAATATTGCCCTACCGATGAGCAAATTGCAGACATCTTCACCAAGAGCTTCACTGAGAAGAAGTTCTCTTACCTCCGTTCACTGTTGGGGGTGAGTTCCATCATGGTGGAGACAGATTGATTCATTATTATGCTTTAGACTTGAGGGGGGGCTTTCTTCCCACTGGGTTTTCCCTCTTTCCTCACTTAGTTTATTTTTCAGCATTTTTTGGATTATTGTATTGGGGTGACCTTTGGTCTTAGTTACCAGGGCCCCACATTATTTTAGTTGGCACATCATAGTCTAGCTTGAGGGGGGGTGTTCGGATATCCATCATCTATTTCGGGATACATATCTATTTTAGGATCATCTATTTCGGGATACATATCTACTTCAGGATCTTGCATGATCTATTTCAGGATATGTAGTCCAGTCACCAGTTTGATGCCTCCAGCACCTTATCCACCTTCTTCTAGCACCCGGGAGCCACTTTCCACAGAGTTTTAGCCCTCCTAAGCTGAAAGGCGCCCTCTTCTCACCTACTGACTGAGAAGGGCGCACTTGCTCACCTACCACTGCAGATTCACTCCAGTTACATTCAGTTAGCTCCGATTCTGATTGATTTCACTCCGATTTCACTCCTGACTGACTGTTTCACCTCCGATTGACCTCCAGTTCGATTAGGTGACTTGCTCTGACTCCAGTTAGCCTCCCATGCGCCCCCACTGAGCCTCCAGATCCTATATCAGTGCTACACACTTCAGTTACATTTATTATGATCAGTTAGACTCAGCTTGACACCTGGATGACTGTTTGTTGTGATTGATGAGCAACACCGATGATTGATGAGGACTCCTAGATTGAGTCAAGCTACTCCATTTCAGTGATTCGAATGCCTACTTAGTCAATTCGAATTGCCATTGACATGGTTGGATTGTATTGTAATCTATTGTAATTCATTCACCCTTTCTGGGATAGAGAGCACTGCTGCATGTTTTTGCACAGTTTTGCACCATATCTTCTTATTCATCTGTTGTGACTGATTTATTTGTTCATTAGATCTGCTGTGACTAACTTTACACGATATACGCCAAGTAAGGATTATGGTACTTGGTATATGCGTGAAGGAGATCGATATACCGATAAGTACGTGGAAGACTACAATACCCCCGGAATACAGTGCTGGAAAATAACGACAGCTGCCACACTTAGAGACGTTGGAACACGTCTCTAACTTACACACAAGTTGCTAAAATTTTTACCTAGTTGTACCATTAATTTTATCTTGGATGGTTAGGTGAATGCATGAGGTGATTACATAATCGGAAGCATAATGCAAGTCCTAGCCACATGCACGAAATATTCTTTTCTTTCAATGAATTCTAGCTATGGGAAGGAGAAATATTTTTCTTTCCGGCAAGATCGCCAAAACAAAACAATGCAACACAATCCCAATTCAAACAAAACTTGACTATGAAAGAATTCTTTTCCCTTTTCAACGAAATACACAAAATCGCAACACTACTATCCAAATCACAGCATTTTTCCTTTTCTTTTTCTTTTCAAAGCAAAACGACACTAGGTAATGAAAAGAGAGAATTCTAAGGTGGAGTATGCAAGCTTTTCAATTTCACTTTCAATGGCCTAAAAACAATGAAAAATAAAAAATGCACTTATCTTTCCCTAGCATGGAAATGCTTTTGCAAAATTGGAAGTGTAGCTTGAGCCTTTCAAGAAGATGAGCGATTCATATTTCAAGAAAAACACAAACAATCATACATTCATTCAATTTTCCAAAAGATTGATAAATGAAACATTCCAATGCAAGAACGTTTTTCTTTCAAAAACACTCAAGAAATGATGGGAAAGAAGCACTTTTTAACTTTTCAATAGATGCATCAAAGAATAAACTTGATAACAATTGAGCTTTCAGATCTAAATGAATGAAAAGAAAAAACTACTTGCAACACTAGTACAATCAGAAAACTCAAGAAAAGATAAGCACTCAATCAAGCTGAAAGACACACTTAACTCAAAATCAAGCAGTAGCAAGCAAACCAAGCAAGCAAAGCTCAAACAATGATGAAAACGAGGTTTGGAAGCTGATCTAATGTAATGATCAGATCAGGAATGGAAGGAAGGGAATGCAAGGGTGAGCGGATGAAGGTGGAGGAGACAATATTATCCACCACTACCGGTCTTCAAACTTGTCCAAGACGGAACCCAAACTCAATCCAAACAAAACCAAACACTCAACACACAAATCAAAGGTGGGATCTCTGGATGGATCTTACAGCACAGAGGGAGTTCATCCAGCAAACCAAAGTTCAGTCTGACAAATGGAGAGGGGATGCCTGCATGCCAAATTTTGACAAATCGACGCACTCTATGCTTGTACACAATGCAACGTCGCAATTAACCAATGCGGGAAGTGTGACGACGTCGCAATTTATCAATGAAAGGGATGCGACGAGTAACTAGCAGGTGTAGAACAGAGGCTAGAAATGACACAGTGTCGCTTTGTTTCCACTAACCAGGTGCGACGGGCGAGATTTAAGTCCAAAAATGAATCAGATCTCCCTGCAATGAACCATGGAATGGTTTGAAAATGAGTTGTATAAACTTAGAGGAAGCATATCAGAGTCTTCAATATGAAGATCTGATAGTGAAATCAAATCATGAAGCAAATGACAAATAGAAGGCTTGTGTCAAGCAATCAATTGAAAATGACTCTCAGACAATTACAGAATTAGACATGTATCTCCCCAGTATGGTTGCCAGATTTGTTTATCGGACAATCCACTCAAGCGGACGTGAGCAGGATCTCCCTAGCTCAATGTGAGTCTAGAACAAATAAAACAAACTACAAATGCATTTCCTAGATCTACTTAAGGATCGGGTACTAGATGTCTTACCTTTCACTTCGCTATCCTTTCTCCTGAATGCTGCTCCACATCTCACAGTCGTCAGATCCAAGCTGCAAGACCTGTCAAGACAAGACACAAGAGAAACAAGTAAAGGGAATCTATCCAATAAGAGATCTAAGTAAACAGTTAAACAAATAAACTACTCAATATCATTACACAAATTAACAATATTGGTGGAAAGCATTTGTATTACTGTAAAAATAGGGAAGTACATAGCAGAAATATAGAACTACAACCAAGGCTTAACGCTGCAGCGCTTCTCCAACAAAGTAATTTTCCATTTCCTCCTAAGGAAGCTTGAGTCTCTCAAGGATGAGTAGAGATCTATCAAGAGTGATTTCACCAGCATGTAGACACCATAGACTTCCTCCCTTTGGAGAGGAGTAGAGATTCTGTTATATATGACTAAGTGGATAGGGTATGGATAGGATAGGTTGAGAGATGGTAGGAGAGAGATAGGGGATCCTCCCAAGGTGTTAGGAATCGAGTACCAACTCCCCTAGAGGTCAGGGATAAGCCCCCAAGTCAGCAAGTTTCGAGAAGAACCTCGAAGAAGCTATTTTTTCCCATAAACTGACTTCGTTGCATCCTGCAGTGAAGCAAGCTGCGACGTCGCATGTTGCATGAGTGCAACCTGCGACGACCTCTCAAAACTTGGTACTACTGGGTATAAATCCTCACAAGTTAATTACTCAGTCAGGACATCTTCAGGGGCGTATACACTAAATCTCATGATGGGTATATTTTAGGTGTAACATCTTGCCATGCAAACAAAATGTCTTCACTTGCATACCATGGATTAGCCTCTGACATACATCCTTGAGCACCTCATCTATAGCATATTTTCCAACATGAACTAAAGAATCATTCTTCAAAACAATAGGTGCAAGAATAGGAGGACTAAAACGCATATCAGTTCTCATGGTATCAATATTGAATGGTTGTTGAATACTTGTAAATGCCAACACTAGTGTTGCATTAATCTTCCCTTCCCATGTTTGGAAAGCTTGTGGTTGCTTTCCTCCCCATTGAGAAGTTTGTCTTATCTCAAGCATTTAATTCTTAGAACAAGGATCAAAACCTTCATGAGACTTATTAGGATCTTTTTCTTTTATGGTTGTAAGCAGACGATTCTTGTTACCATTCACAATTCTCTTCATCGAACCTCTACTAACAAATGATGAGTTATCCTTCATGCCATGAGCTCTAACAATGTATTCCACTCCATATTTTTTGAGATGGTATTTTTTCTCTTGTCGGAAGAATTTATATTTTCTATCATAAATATAAGGACTCCCAAGTACAATTCCACATACATCCAAAGGAACAACATCCAAATCAGCCTCATCCATAAGTTTAGAAGCAATATAAAACCTCACTCTACACTAGTTGGTAACTTGAAGTTTTTCATTGTCATGCACCCAACCTAGAGGGAAATTTTTGGGATGAGGTATTGTGGTTACTCCCAACTTCTTCACAATATTTTCAGAAATCAAATTGACTTATTAGCTTGGATCAAATAATGTTTCAATATTTGTATGTTTTGCAACAACTCTTATGTGAAACAATTCACTCCTTATTTCATAATAATTAGATGCATGAGGAGAGCAACTTACCATTGTGTTTTCTACCTTTTTGAAGCTTTCTCTCCCACCATACGAGAGCAATACCAAATAATCGAAGAGATTGCAATTGCATCTTCACCTCTTTGTCTTCAATCTGTTGCACATGGAAATAAACCTCGATCTGTCTTATCCAATTGTTTAGTTTTTGTTACATTTTTTTCTCCATTAAACATGGGAAAATTAAACTTTACATTAATCTTTAATAATGGCTTCTTAGAAACATGCTTCTAATGAGAACTAGACTGATGAGAAGAGGAAGAAGATGAGGAAAAGCTTGAACTCGAAGAAGGAGATGGAGGTTCATGAGGTTCTTCTCCATCTTCTTAATTCACTGATGCTTCACCTTCTTCTTTTCTGTTATTTTTATTCTCCTCTCTCTTTCCAATCCTCTCTTGATAATCTCCAAAAATTGCTATACCTTGTCTTCCATTTGGTAGAAGGCCTTGTGAAAATATTTCTCAAGCTCAGTGCAAATTTCCTCATCCCCCTTATTTTTCTTACGATGTCCACGTCCAATCTCAGGATTGAAAGGTTCCAATTCCCCTTCTCCTCTTTTGATCTTGGCCCTGGTTAACATTCACACTCACAATACAAAGTCATAAAATCTCGCTCTGATACCAACATGATCTGGGATCTTTGCATTCTAGAATTATCATGGATTGATTTTAAAGGAGCATGAATAAACATAAAATGTGCACAATAATGAGGAATATTGAAAAAGAAGAGCACACCGTAAACACATGAGAACACAAATTTGATAATGGAATTCGTCCAATGTGGACTACATCTTTGGGCCTGCTTTTGCAATGGGTGATCCTTTTTACAATTCTCAACAAAATTAAAAATACATGGAAAAATATAACATGATACCTCAAATATGGAGTGGACCTGAAATATGTTGCTTAGAACAGAAAATAGGCTGCAACACTGTGTTCAGAAGGTGAAGACGATGAGAATCGACATAAAACACTCTATACTTATGAAGAGTTGAAAATTCAACCTATGAAAAATCCTATGACCCCTTTATGCCATGTGGAAAGACCATGTGGTTGTACGGTCCGTATGGCCCCTTGAACTAACCGCCCATCCCTCGGCTCCTCTGCGAGCGCCCTTAGCCTTCGACGCGTGTTCCTCCTCCCTGACACTAGAGGAAAATACTTGCTTAAATAGAGGTGGGGGCGAGGCCTTTATAAGACCCACCCCGCGTGGCCTGTTGGTAAGGCATCGCAGTTCTAGGCAGGAGACCTAGGTTCAAACCTCGTGGAATTCCCCTTTGGCATGTGGTCGTTTGTTTTTTTCAGGGTTCGCCACCCATTCGCTATATTTGGGGGCTCATCCAGCCTTCCCGCCAAGTTGGTGGGGCTATCCAACCCCTATTTTTTTCCAAGTTCCCGCTGGCTCCGCCTTAAATAGCAGGTCCGCCATCCATATGCCAATACACATTGGTAGCCCAAACAGCTAGTGCGTTGGCTTAGCTATTGTGAGGTTCACGGTTCGAAATCACCAGTGTCTAATCCATCCCTTGTGGCCATTTTGGAAACCCCGAGGTAACACATGTCAAGCTCGGATTGGGTCACCTTGGGATTAGGCAATGTGGAAAACACGTTGTCGTCGGTTCAACTACCTAGTCAGCTGCCAACTGGACTGCCATGTCACTTCCATGTTACTGCCACCTATCCTACCACATGGTGGCACATAGGCACCGTACACCTATATGGATTCCATGTGGAACCCTTATTAACGTGTCACCCTTTCAGGGTGCCACATGGCACCCATTTTTTGCTCTACTCTACACATGAAATACTATCTTGCTGAGACTTTAGAAGTTAATAACTTTTACATCTGAAGTCCGCTTGAGGTGAAATGAATTCCATTGGAATCATCTCGACAAGCTCTTCGTAATGATATTGAATTTGCTGAGATTTCATGAGTTTGAAAATTCGACCTTTCTGGAACCTCCTAGATCATTATGTCATTCGAAATATTTAATCTCTCAGCTCCCTTGCCTTGTAATATTCCTGACACTTTTGTAGAAATTCCTTTCTCATCTTGTCCCAAGTTTTTATGTTGTCACCCCGCAGCCCCATGAACCACCGTAACGTTGAATCCTTAAGGGTGGCGGGAAACAGTTTCAACTTCTGTGCATTACTAGAATAATCATAGCTTCTGGATAAAATGTCAAACTCAAACAAGAATGAGTCAGGATCATTGAGTAAGCCAAAATTTACCTCCTCCTCATTAGTATGTACCTCCTTGTGACGATTTTGTGTCTCTCCTTAACATTCTACCATTTTTTCTTCCCTGATTAAACTAAATTGTGTTTTAGGATGGGGTGAACCTATATCAAGAATCACCTCCTCAATCTGCCTCACTATATCACCAACAATGACTGCCTCACTTATAGGATATTCCGAAGACTTCAAAAGTTATTCCTTGATGTTCATGGTAGAACCATGTATTGTAGAAGGATGTTTAGTTCTGCTTACTTGAGTTTTCCCTGCAGACCCTTTGGTGTTCTTTCCTTCCAATGTGTTAGTAGACAGAGGGGTTCCGATAGTTCTACCAAAATAAATATGGGTAGGAGTCTTATTTTTAATAAATCTCCCCTTACTATCTCTTTCTCGATTCATACAGTACTAGCACCATCTAAATCCAACAAAATAATGTACTTACCGAAGCAAGCTAGCGCACAGGTTCTTACCTTTTGTCTTACCAAACTATCTTGATGTGTTCCGGGCACTAAATTTCCTACACAAAAAGAGAGTTTATTACTCACACATAATCAAATAAAAAAAAATCAAACATCAACTGAGTCCTAATTATTTGACACCTTGATTTTAGCTTACATAAATTATCAACCAGGGTCAATAAGTTGATGAGGTATCATGCAAGATATATGCAAAACTAATTCAAACTAACTATCCTACCAAACTGTCCGAAAGAGATCTCAAATAGATCAAATGATTTCATTGTGTGTATACTCAACAATCACCCTTCAAGTTTGTGAATTAGGATCTAATGAATATTCTCACAATGTTCAAATAACAATATGCTCTTGATATTAAAATTACACAACAAATAAATTACAATCCTCTTAGACAATAACTAATAGACTGTATAAAATCATTCGGTGTACCCCAACAATGAAATTTAAATAAACAAAAGCCTCTTATCAGTTACTGGAATTAACAAGATGTTCAGGAGACAATCAATATTTGGTTGTTGTCATTAAAAGATTGTTCAAAACATGCTAAGCATATAACAGAAACCAAGCAGATGAGGATCCTCATAAAATCTAAAGAGCATGTAAATAATCCAAGCACTCATAAGTAACCAACTAGATTTAAACTGAATTTGTAGCACCAATCATTGTTTATAAATTGGAATTATAAATTAAGAGATGAATCTGCAACATAATCATAAGAAAACGAAATGAATTTACTTGAGATGAATCTGCTACTGAAATCGAATGTGTTACAACACCTTCATGAGAGAAACTTGAAATAAAATGTAAATCATCACTCGATCCTGAAATAAATCTTAAACATCTTATTCTAAACCAAATACATATGCACACCACACCTACGATTCTAACATTACTAGTGCAACTCAGAGAAGGGGGGCCTCCTGGATGAGTGCACTGCAGTGATTATGAACTCAGACAATTAGCAGATAAACATAATCTTCATTAGTTATGATAAAAAGTACATTGCGGAAGTTCAAAAGAGGTCTAAATGCTCTAATACTATGTGTGCAAAATAACACTGTCTGAGTTAAACCTTCTACACGACTGTTTCAAAATATATACTAGTTCATATATAATCAGTTACAACGATGATACAATTGTGGATCTCGATTTCCCATGAATAGACATAGAATAACAAACATAGGAATCATTAATTCTAATATTTGATTTTATGATTGACAACATGAACTTGCAACTAAATCTCGATTACATATGACTCATCTGTTATTACTCACGAACCCAATCAGTAGGATCATTGAATATTTGGCATGGCACATATTAAGGAACAATATCCATCTTTTTCTTGAGATTAATATCCCCCCTGAACGTGCTTAGGTTTCACATGCATCAATCTTTATGATTTTGGCAGTACAAGCTGTCAAAATTGGAATTGCAAAATTACTGGAATATCCAGTTCCAGTAGCCTGTAACCTTTCATTCAAAAGGCATAGATACTGCAATTCCATGGTGGTTAGGAAAACACCTCATAATTGAAAATAGGTAACAAAACATGATAAATCAAATCTAACTAAGCATAGTTACCTTAAGTAAACGAGGTGATGGTAGAACCATGTAATATAGGAATAAACATAGGAATATAGAGCAAAATTTAGGGTAATGGAAGGTAATCAGTAAAAAGGGCTAGCCATCATAAGTGCATAAACTGCTAAAAATTGAGGCCCAACAGAAGATACTCAAAAATATGGAAGAATTGCTTTTGTTCCTGAGATTCATTTTGAGTCCGTGGCAGGATTTTTTGATGGTGTTGTCCAACATGGGCATTTTGGGAGTGGATTCCTCATAAAGTTAAATCAATATCATTACTTTCTGTTATTGGAAAATCTACTTGAACGGACATGAGCCGGATCTCCCTAGTTCAATCCGAATCTAGAAGAAATAGGAACATAACATAAAGCTACTTTCCTAGATAAAATTAGAGATTGAGTAATTAGGTGTCTTATCTTCAGATTTGTAGATATTTCTCCTCGTTATTTCTCCAAGCTCCGCGGTCGTCAAATCCATAGCTGCAAGACATGTCAAAACATGTGGAGATAAAACAAGCAGTAAAACATATCTAAACACTAATTGATCTAAGTAAACAGTTAAGGAAGTAAACTATAAAATTGATGAACACAATGACATTTATGGAAAGAGTTTATATTACTGTATAAAGAGTGAGAAATACAAAGTAGAGAGATGATTACAACCCAAGCCTTAACATTGCAATCCTCCTCCAATAATCCAAGCCAAAGACTCCAAAGGAAATGTATGCCTCCCAAGAGATGGATAGGGATCACCTAGGCTAATTCCACCAGCATGTAAGTGCTATAGACTTCCTCCCCTTGGAATGGAGAGGAGCTTTGCATTTATAGAACCAAGTGGATAGAGTAGGTTGAGGATCATGGGGAGAGGACTAAGAGATCCTCCTTTGAGTTTAGGGAACCATAGGATAGCTCACTTAGGAGTTAGGGATAGGGATCCACCTCATCCAAGTTCTAGAAATCACTTGAAGGCCTCTTTTATCCAAATTAACCAACCCCGGTGCAAGTTGCATGAGGGAAACCTGTGCCTTAGAGGGGGAGCACAGGCTGAACAAAGGAAACATGAGCCACTGACGTAGTCTCTCAGAGGGAAACCTAGGTCATGTGCCTGACCTAGTTGGGCGCTTTTTTCTCAAATACAACTTGCCCAACTAGACATTGTGGACAAAGGGCATCAAATTTCTCTAAATGACTCCTTGATCAGGAAAACTTCAGGGATCAAGGCATTGAGCTGACAAGGGACTCATGATGACGAGATTTAGGTGACATAATAGAATACCCCCCAAAGCATGAAGATGGCAAAACGACACAGGTGAAATGCTTTGAAAGATGGATGGCAAGGACTTGCTGGCTAGAGGATGTTGCTGCAGTACAACTGACTCTAAGATACCAGTCTCATATGATGCACATCATGGTTTCCGACTAATACATTGAATATCCATGGTAGTAAAGAGCGATTGAACACAATCATGGCTACTAGACACAATCGTAGATCCATGATGAGATGATAACACAACCATGACCAATACAAAAGTGGATCCATGTAATATGACTCAAGCAATCTTCATCACAAATTGGGTAAGATATGATTTTTCCCAGGGTCTTCAAGCCAAACACGCAATGACATGAATCTATCCATGTGATTACAATGTTTTGGAGTCAAACATGGTAGAAACCACTTGATTACTGGTCATTGATGTATACCGTTAACAAGTGTGAGGGAAATCACCATTGATGTCAATGATCCCCAAGGTATCATAGTACATATCACTGAGCGTGAATAAATGAGTTGAGGTCAAATGCTCGAAAAAATATTTCAATCAAGAGCCAATGATGTAAAATCATGCTAAAAGTGAGGTAACCTTCCATTAAGGCATGCATTCCCAAGGTACTTGACTGGTTTCTAGATTCAATCCCTGGATGATGTGTTGAAGTCGAGAAGGATGAATCCGTTGAAGGAGGGTCATGATGAATCCCCCATCAATGACATGAAACTTGATGACAGATGTTTGGAGTAGATCGATGGAGTAACATGCAAGAATGACTCAGAGTAGACCAACATGATGGAAGGTGTATTGACTACAGATGTTGAGTAATGAACATCTCTTGAACATGGGCATGGCATGACTTGGCAGTATTGACATGACAAGAACGATACCAATCCCCAATGCGACTGATAGTGGAAGCATTCTTTGGATGACCCAAAGGAGTGACAAGACTCATGAAATCAGTAGGACTCAAAGACAAACAAATTACCCAAGTATGAGATGCAAATGCAAATGAGTGCCATGTTCAAGAGTGATTATGTACTTCATGAATTATAGTGTAACACAAAATATTTCATTTTCCCCATCATGACTGATGAGTGCCTCATTTGTTTTTTAATGAGCTTGATGAGGGTAAACAGATGCTCGGTATAGCTCATCCCATGGATGAGTCCAATCCCAAATGTTTTACAAACCTAGGAAAGGAGGGGTTCATCCCATGACGGGCCCTTCAATGTTGAATTTTAACGAGTCCATAGAAGGTAAACTCAACGTCATTTCATGGTAGAGAGTCTAAAAAGAACTAAAGAAGACTTCAAAGGTCCTTTTTCCTAAAATTAGCCTCTTCGCCCGGAAAAGGGTAAAACAACGCGAGAGAGGACTCTTCTAGTCATGATTGGCTGGAGTATTCCTTTTTCGTAAGTAGTGCCTCCTGGTCCGGAAAACAGTTAAACTATGACCAGAAAGATGATCGTTCAAATACTTTTACAAGCGTGAACATATCAATTTTTCTTGGCGATCTTTTCATATTTCGAGAGCATGAAAAGAGCTTAAAGAAATACTCCAAGGGGTTCCTTTTTCATGGGAGTTTAATGAGCCCAAAAAAGTGATAAACTATAGCTTTATGACTTATTCTCATCATTTTACGAGCATGAGAAAGAACAAAGAGTTAGCACGGTGTTATTAATAATTGAATTTAATGAGCGAAATAACGACACAAAGATGCTCAATGAGTTGTTCATACCTGAAAATATGCGTGAAATGACCATGACCGCAAAAACAATATTAATGAGGTACTTAACTTCACCTGCAAGCTTCAAAACTAGGTCAAAATGATTAACCGAGTATAAATAATTCCAACTATAGAAAAAATAACCCACAACAGAATAAATTAAAAAGGAATATGCTCTTTTTTAATATAAAATGGGGTAAATAGTGAAAATCAATTACCATTGTTTTTTACCAAGTTGGAGAGGTGGAAAGTGCCATTTGGAGCCTTTTTTATTTTTCTGATTTTGGGATCTCTGATCGACCGTTTCGAGTGTCGTTAGCGACAGGTAACCCTAAACTTAGCGTTTTAACTTTCCAGTGGATTACAATTTTGTTTTCCCTTCATTTTGTTGAGTTTTGAGCTTGATATGTGGGGGGATTTGCGCTCACGGGTCAATGCAAACCATCCTTTCAGGAACTGCACCGACGCAAAACTGGAAAAGGTGTTTTGCGCTGGTGGCACCCTGTCCGAAAGGACGGTCTTTTCCAACACAAACCCCCATACCAAAATCAAAACCCAACCAAAGAAAAACTCTTTTGCTGATTGAGGAAGGTTCTAATGATGTTTAAATGAAATTTTTGACATATTTGCAGTGACCACAATGGTTCTCGAGTGGCGAGAACATGAGCATGAGCTCGATGATGCTCAAGTGAAAAATGATCCGTAATGTATTGATACATTAAGGAACCATGGTTTGCTCAAGTACTTCTGAGTGTTGGGCATGAGTTCCCAAGTATCCTTGTTGACATATCTAGTCCAATGTTGGGGCTCAGTGCAACAACATTTTCAGATTGGTGAGCACACACTGAGCATAGATGTTGAGGACATCAATTTTTTGACAGGTTTGTCCTGACGAGGAAAACCTGTGTCCCTGGCTGGATCACGAGGAGGTGATCGCACTGTGGATGACTTGATCGATTAGTGGTGTTATCCAGGTACCCAGATGACTAGTGGGAAGATTCCCATCAAGGATGTCCGGGACCAAGCTCTCCATACTGTACTCGTCACTATCGTGAGGTTGGCCGGTATCCGACATGCTCATCTGGAAAGCAAGTCGCAGATGATGTATGTTGAGGAGTGCATGACACCTAATGTGTTCAACTGGTGTGAGGGGCTCCTCACCAGTCTACAAGATCAATTGACCAAATTCCAGCATAGGGCATTGAAGCAATTTGGTTATGGTTCAGTGGTGGTATCATTCATGCTAGAGCAGGTGCCGCACTTACGCCCGCAGGTGGACTTTGAGGACTAGGATGCTTGGGATCCTCACATGACTAGGTGGTCCAAGGTGATGGCCCACCATGGTTGCGGGGGTCCTATCATCAGCTTCAACATAATTTTCTTCACATGGTTGAAGGGACAACTCCTCATGGTGGACTACTATCCATATTGTAATACCCCATTTTGACCCTTAGGATATATTAGCTTTTAATGTAAATATTGTATACATATGATATATGTTTTCCTAGCGTGGAGCTCAAGGCCAAGGCCCCACTAGTGGAAACTCAAATTTGATTTAAAGGGCAAGTATTAAACATTATGTTACCTATGTTCTATTTAGCCATGGAACATTGTAAAAATGATATAAATAAACACCATGCAATAAAATACCAAAACTGGCTATGGAGGCAACGAATGAGAAGGGGCCATGTGTATCCACTAGGGAGTGGTGAGGGGGTTGTGGGATTGAATCTTAGGTTTCTAAATGTCATCTTGAGAACCCATTTGACTTATCTTTCTGGCATTTAATTCTGTTGTAAGGAAATGGTTGAAGAAAATAGTCCATGGCTTCAATGGAGCATGGGCAGTCCATAAATTTGTATGGCAGAGTATGGGCTCTGTTTTCTTGTACCACAAGTCACTCTACCTCATGGGAGTTGCTTCTTCCTCATTCCCATTCCAGGGTGGAAGAACCCATCATCAATTTTCATCCAAAATGATTTCCCAACAGTGAGAAAAACCAGAGATCGCAACTGTGAAAGAACCCATGTTTTGAAGAGCCATAAACGCCCATAATTGGTATTGGACAGTGAAATCCAACGGGGGATCCATAGGTATGAACCTTGGGGAGAATTTGGGAGAATTAGCTACCCCGAAATCCATTGGAAATTCCAGTTTTGATAGCCCAGAAAACCAGTGACGGGATTGAGTTATTCGTTGACAGAATGGTGAGAAATCCAAGTGTGGATGTATGAACAAAGGATTGGATTGCTTGAATTTAGCTTGAGATGTCTGTAGCTTTGTGGTTGGCTCACTGGCTTAGTGTCCTCCTCCTTTTCCTATTTCATGCTTGATAAACCCAACTGTGTGTTGGATTAACATGACTGTTTGAGTGAAACTATGATTGTGAGTGAGCCCATCTAGTTCCTCCTTAGTGGATACATAGCCCAGCTCGGGGGTGATCTCTCAGCTAAATGAATACAGGTTGGATAGAGATCTATGGTTGGGTGGAACGTTGCTCTCACATAGCCAGTTGTTTGGATAGCTTCATCTTCAAGATAAGTGTTTTCTGTGATTTACATTATATGCATTATGTGTTTTGCAGTGTGTTAATTCTGAATGATAATTTCCCATGTTAATGAAATGAAATGATTGTCTTAATGAAATCGACATGAAGTCTGTGCATAGCATGAAGACAAGACTGAATTCTCTGCATGTTGATTCATCATCTACCTGGGTCAAATAAGCTGATGCATTACTATTTGTGTGTGTGCAATTGTGTTTATTTCCGCTGCGTTTATATTGATTATGTATTTGCACACATAAGTTTTTATTTATTATGAATTTCTTAGTAATGAATGGGGATGAGATTTCCAATAAGCCCGATATGTTGGTCGTGTTTCCTTCCTTGCACCGGATTGATGGAAGGGGACATGAGAAAGTGGTATCAGAGCCCAGCTTGCAGCACTGGGGTTGCTTGGGCCAAACTCTGAGTTATAGGCAAGTGACAGAATGTTTTAACGCTGTATTGGTGAAGTTGGGGCAGCATTTTTTATTGGAAAAATGGCAAGGTCAGATTTTTCAAGTGTGGAAGAGGATCACACCAGTGCATAGATCTCTCCAAGAGCTTTCCAACGATACTGGACTCGTCTCATTTGGCCAGGGGGCGAAGGAGTTATGAAGCCCGCAAGTTGAAGGGCCAGAGGTGTTCCACGGGTTTCGGGAACGCGAATTTTGGAAATTGTGCGTTGGATTCACGCAATCTCGAACCCGTAGTTTCGGGTTTCGTGTTTCAAAAACATGGATTTTGGAAATTGCGTGTTGGATTTCTTCAATTCGGAACCCGCAGTTTCGGGAACGCGAATTTTGGAAATTGCGCGTTGGATTCCTGCAATCCCGAACCCGCAGTTTCGGGTTTTGGATTTTGGGAACGCGAATTTTGGAAATTGCGCGTTGGATTCCCACAATCCCGAACTCGCAGTTTTGGGTTTTGGGTTTTGGATTTCGGGGACGCGAATTTTTAAAATTGCGTGTTGGATTCCCGCAATCCCGCACCCGCACTTTCGACTTTCGGGTGTCGAATTTCGGCTTTCGGCTTTCGGGTTTCGGCCGTCGGGTTTCAGGTTTCGGGTTTGGGAAAAAAAAAATAGAGCCCAAAATTTGATTTTTGAGTTGCAGGAGCATGCGGATTCAAAATTTGATGAGTTCAGTGGCATTTTGAGGCCATTGACGAAGGCCATGAATGAACTAATGAAGATCTTGAGCCCATCATGCTCCAATTTGGCACACTATTGGAATTAATGGATTTTACAAAATGGTGTCCCAATGCTTGATAGCCAGTTGGATTGAGCTGAAACTGATATGGGGAAGTTGTGGAGCAGGCACGGTGTTAAGTTTGGAATTTTGGAGCCAAAATCCAAAGGATGTGGAGTTGAGGTGTGCAAGAAGGCCAAAAAAGCACTATTCCGGGCTATGTTTTTGGGATTTTGAAAAGCTTGCAGTGGTTGAAAGTGACCCTATAATTCGAATTCAAGAAAATTACTGAACTCAACATTTCATATTCCCATTAAAACAAACAATTCATGTTAGACAAAGATTTTCCAAAAATGCTCAATTTGGGAGATAGCCATTTTTGGCCCAAAATTTGAAATTTTGGAAAAATGTGAAAAGTGGAAAGTAGTCAAACCAAGAATTTTATAAAAGATGAATGGAGCATCGGAACAGAGATCTGTGAGTTTCAGAGTGTTCCTTGTTATATGGAATAACTTTTCCCAGTAGAAATTTTTTTTTCTGAATATTTATGGATTTGCTTCTACAGGTGGCTGAAGTTGGCAGTTCAGGATAATTTGCAACTGTGTAAATAGGTGCAGAATTGTGGAGAAAATTGTCATTTTTGGAATAATGCAATTTTCACACCCGAAGTTGGAATGGAGCACGAGGATAGGCATTGAAAAGCTTTTCCAACAGGGAATAATGGTGTATGACCAGAATTTGAATGAGGTTATCATACCTCATAGTTATGCAACACAGAAAAGTGCCAGTGGCTGTTTTGACAAAATTGCTGTCAATATGGGCAATTTCTAGAATTGCATACCTGGAAAGTAGCAAGTTAGAACATTATGCATGAGTATATGTATTGAATTGATGCTTAGTGATTAAATCATATCTAATGATTCCTTGTGTGTTTGCTAGAGGCCATGAAATCATACCAGTTATGATGTGGAAGAGGAATCCCATGTGGCGATGAAGGATTGGAAAGGGAGAATCCCTTAACACTGTTTTGCTACTGTATTTATATTTTGTGAGCTTGATGTGTAGAAAAGTATGGCATGAGAATGCTAAAAATGCGAGAGATTAGAGAGATGGCATGAATATGCATTGGCTGACATATTAATAAACATTGCACAATGCATGAGCAGATGCTTGTGCACACATAGGATATTAGATATTGGTAAAAGTAGTAAGGTTCTACATATGCAATGAACCACTAATGGAAAATATTGTGGTTGATAATCACTATTGGTGTTGGTATTGGTTGTAGGACCAAAGACAACAGAAGCCTGGTTAAATGTGTTGATGACGTTGTTGCATATGGCCAACAACCTTATGAAGAAAAGGCTAGGGCAAAAAATCCATGATCAAGAGATTGGTGGAATGATTCTATAATCCTCTGTAAGAGACCAACTAATTAGGTAATATCAAAGGTGTAAATGGGATCTATATAGGTAATGGTTTACTTATGATTATTGCATAAGTGTTGAAAGGGGATTGGGTAAGAATCCCTTGAACCATATTTAGTAATCATGGAGTAGTGAAGGCGAGAGGCCTCATACCATGTGACTGTTTAGAAATTTAGATTGCTCTCATATAAAATATATCATGCCATGTGTATGTTGGTTATGAGCTTAATAACCAAAGCAAATGAGAACTGGTGGTCCTGATTATGGTAATGCAAGTTATATGAGATAGTCATGATTAAGTCATAATATGCTTGAATGCATAGTACTCGTGAAACAATGCAAGGTGGCAATGAGTGGATGTGCATTAAGAGATTTTATAAATCTTGTAGTTAAGCATTGAGTGAATGCATATGAAAAACTTGAGTAAATGTTGTGAATATGCATGCATGTGGGTAGTTACACCTGAGGAGATGCATTCTGTGAATGCATGATTGTGATATATGTATATGCTTCATTACAATTGAGCAATAGATGATGAATTAATGATAATTTTGAGATCATTTCATGAGTTGCTATGAATGCAGGGGATGAATTGCATGAAGGTAGTAATGATTGACAGGCTTCCAGAGTGCTCTGTTGGAAGGACAGAGTTGTATAAATGATATGGCTATGAATTAATGAGCATTTAAAAGTTTTAAGTTGATTGCATGGATGGTGTGATGGTGTCTTGTAATTTTATTGTGCTCCGGGTGCATATAACATAAGCCTATACATTTCATTGCATTTGAAATATTAATAGTTGAGAGCGTTTGAATTATGGAGTGTTATAATTCTGAAGATCACCTTAGTGACTATTGTAAATGCTGCAATAAAAATATTATATGCATAGAGACTTACAAAGTGTTTGGTTGATTGACATTTTAGATTTCAGGTAGATTGTTCTGGAAATGGAAATGTGGGTAAGTCCACGATGAAGGATGAAATCTACCATGTACAAAAGCCAAAGGTTATGAGAAGATTCTCATGGCTCTGAAATTTAACTTTTGCATGAAACAAATATGAAAATATTCTGATTTAAGTTTATGAGAATAATATCATGGTTGCAAATATAATTTCTGTAGGGAACATATTTGAAGAAAAAAAAATTGATTAGACCTTATGAGAAGGAATCTCATGGTTGAAAACTCTAAGTTCTGTTAGGAAGAACAATTGTAAATCTCAGATTTGTAAATTTTCAGATTTGAAATTTTGCTAATAATTGCTAATGACTGTTTGGCTTATGTAAAATTGTGTCAGGAGGACATGTTGTAGGTGGATGTCCATGTATGGTAGCAAACATAAATCCATAATGGATAGAATGGTGCCACTTACAAGAGCCAAGCAATATGAGGATAGACTCATGGCTAAGAAAATCAATTTCTGTAGTAGACAGAGTTGCAAATTCATATTGAATTTAATTATTAGTGCCATGGATTGGTCATGGAACAATCAGATTTGAATTGTATTGTTAAATGTTGATGACTGTTTGGCTATTTAATAAGTGTGTTAGGAAGGCACATTGAGTAAGACCATGAGAGAGGGCCTGCAGAAGCCAAACGTCATGGGAAGTATCCCATATCTTGGAAATGGGTTTTAGGTGAAACACCATTGGATATTTTGATAATGTCCCACCTACACCGCATGATTGGTAAACAATATGAGTGAAATGGTAAAGATTATGTCAGTAAGACACATGCGGGTTATGTAACATCAAAAGGAGTTGGGATGGAAAACCGAGGGATTGTCAACTCAGAGAAGGAGCCCCCATTCCTCATTAACGAAGAGAAATCACATCTACAAAATGGATAAGTGTTATGTAAACCCTGACTGATATATATATATATACATACATGCATGTCTAATTATTGGAGTTAATATGCAGAGCATGTTTTGATTTTATTTCCATTATGGAAGACTGCTTGAATATGAGTAGGGCCTACATGGATCACATCAGAAAAGGGGTGCACACTTTTTCGATGTTGGGTTATGACAGGATTGTCAACATTGACTACACCCTAAGGGAATGGATGCATTCCTGGTGTTTCAATGTTGGATAACGAATGTTATGAAATATGTTTACAGTTTTAGAGCAGCAATACTTATGAGTTTTCTTATCCATTTTGTGTTTTCAGCTTATACATATGAAATTTGGTGCTACACATTAAAGGGAAAAGTGAAGAAAATGTACTCAAGAAAGTCACCTAAAGAGTTCCTAAAGGGAACTGCCGGTTTGCACAAGAGAAGGAGTGCCACCCTTGTGTGGGTGAAGAATTGTTATGCGCATTGAGGGATTATGACACATGTGAAAGGATGATGCAAACCTAAGGCAGAGTAGTAGAGCCTTGACCTATAATGGTTGGCGGCGCAGTTACCTTCCATTGGCCGATGACCCAGACTAATGTGCTGGATCGACAATGGAGAGGGCCAACCAGGTATGGGACTGGCTAGGCACCACCAAATGCTTGGTAAATCCAGTCAACGTGAAGGTGTATTGGTTGGGCATTAATTATTTGATGTTTTGGAGAAACCTGCGTGCTGACCAAACATCCCAGTCTGCAGGAGGATCCCAAGGCTTGTAAAGAAAAGCAAGACCCTATGGACCAGAGAGGAAACGCATAATACATATAAGTATTCATTTCCATTTATTTCTTGTTTGGAATAATAAAGACTTCAGGTATAAGTATTCTAACAGCTAAGCTGATACACTGTTGTTTCTTGGTTGAAAACACATCATATAGGAAGCAAGGACCCTGAAAGAACTATCAATTGCTTGGTAAATCTAGAGAGTGACTGGTTTAGCATTAACTATTTGATGTTGTGGAGCAGCCTGTGTGCTAGCCAAACATACAATACTATTTGATGTTGTGGAGCAGCCTGTGTGCTGGCCAAACATACAAGAATATTTGATGTTGTGGAGTAGCTTGCGTGCTGGCCAAACATTTAAGATTATTTGATGTTGAGGGGTAGCCTGTGTGCTGGCCAAACATCCAAGTCCATAGGTGACCCCAAGGCTTGTAAAGCAAAGAAGGACCCTATGGAATAAAGTGAAGACATCCAACACAGATAAGTATTTGGTTATCTTGTAATTTCTTGCATATGAATATACATGTATATATGATTTGGTTATGATTTCCTAAAATCTTGTTTAAAGATAAATCCTATGAAAATAAACTAAACATGCGAATTGATTCAATATTTGAGTGTAGGTATTGTTGGAAGCAAGGACTATGAAGGCATCCTAGGGACGCATGTGGACATGTAACCATCCTAAAGAGCTCAACATGAGCAGTAATGAAAGATGGGGCTAGTGGAACTATGTGAGTCCTAGCAGCCAAGAGTTGTAGACAAACCATGTGCAGGGACTCCATGGTTGAGAGGTCTAGAATATACCATAGACACTAAGTGTCATAGCCAAGAAGGGCAGGTCAAGCACTCACGTTAAAGTGAAAGAGGATAGGAGCATGAAAACCACAGTGGTGGTGTGGGTTCCAGAATGGAACAAGACTAAGAGGAGAAAACTGTTACGGCTCTCTCTTTCCTTTTTATTGATGTATTTATAAAAACAGAAATTTGTTTGATGCATGTCATGACTTGAAATGATTGTGTTAATTGCTTAAAATAATTGTAAATGCTGAATTAATGAATTTCTTGTAAATGGATGAACATGAAGGAATTCATGAGTATGTTGGGCAAGCATGGAAAGTCTCATGGATAAAGTATGGACTACCCATGTCAATTGGGCAATTAATTGACTGATTTTAAATGTTTGTATTATGGTTGGCCTAACAAGAATTTGCCATGATGTATTTCATAGGTGAGAAAGTGAAGCTAATTTATTACAATTGTTGCAAAGCAAGTGCTGCTTGTGAGCAAAGTGAAAGCCAGTTGTGCACCATGACCATGGTAGCAGACCAAAGGCTATTGGACTTGGATGGAAATCTCATTCAAACAATTGCCAAGACCCAAGAAAATCTTGGAGAACTACTCAAGCTACAAAAGCAACAGAATGAGATGAACCACAAGGTTTTGCAGGACTCTATTTGTCTGAAAAGGAAGGTAAAAAGAATTATGAGAGCAATCTGTAAGGGAAATGAAAGTGGATCAATGATGATGCATTCATCCAATTGGTCCATTAAGAAACATTCCAGGCATGAAGACTCAAATGAAATTGTGCAGGTAAAGATGAAGCAACCAATGAAATGTTGGAAATGTGGAGGACATCATTGTCTCCGCAACTTCCCAACAAGGGGACATCAAGAGGGTAGTAGCCATAAAGTTTTCAGATTTGTGGATGAGCTGAAGGGTCAGAACCAGTAGGAGCCATTTGTGGAATCCAAGGGACTTGGTCCTGAAAGTTCAAAGTAAAGGATAGAACGCAGGGCATATTTGCAAAAAAAAAAATTCTGAAAATTTTGGGTGTGTAAATTGTATATGTATTCCTAAGTCTTGGCACACCGAGGACAGTGTTATTCTAAGGGGGAGGGGATTGTAATACCTCATTTTGACCCTTAGGATATATTAGATTTTAATGTAAATATTGTATACATGTGATGTATGTTTTCCTAGCGTGGAGCTCAAGGCCAAGGCCCTGCTAGTGGAAGCTCGAATTTTATTTAAAGGGAAAGTATTAGACATTATGTTACCCATGTGCTATTTAGCCATGAAACATTGTAAAAATGATGTAAATAAACAACATGCAATAAAATACCAAAACTGGCTATGGAGGCAACGAATAAGAAGGGGCCATGTGTATCCACTAGGGAGTGGTGAGGGGGTTGTGGGATTGAACCTTAGGTTTCCAAATGTCATCTTGAGAACCCATTTGACTTACCTTGCTGACATTTAATTCTTTTGTAAGGAAGTGGTTAAAGAAAATAGTCCATGGCTTCAATAGAGCCATAAATTCGTATGGCAGAGTATGTGATCTTTTTTCTTGTATCACAAGTCACTCTACCTCATGGGAGTTGATTCTTCCTCATTCCTATTCCAGGGTGGAAGAACCCATCATCAATTTTCATCCAAAAATGATTTCCCAGCAGTGAGAAAAACCAGAAATCGAAACTATGAAAGAACCCACGTTTTGAAGAGCCATAAACGCCCAAAATTGGTCTTGGACAGTGAAATCCAATGGAGGATCCATAGGTATGAACCTTGGCGCGAATTTGGGAGAATTAGCTACCCCGAAATCCATTGGAAAACCCAGTTATGATAGCCCAGAAAACCAGTGACGGGATTGAGTTATTCATTGACAGAATGGTGAGAAATCCAAGTGTGGATGTATGAACAAAGGATTGGATTGCTTGAATTTAGCTTGAGATGTCTGTAGCTTTGTGGTTGAGCTCACTGGCTTAGCATCCTCCTCATTTTCCTATTGCATCCTTGATAAACCCAACTGTGTGTTGGATTAACATGACTGTTTGAGTGAAACTATGACTGTGAGTGAGCCCATCTAGTTCCTCAGTGGATACACAACCTAGCTCGGGGGTGATCTCTCAGCTAAATGAATACAAGCTGGACAGATATCTATGGTTGGTTGGAACGTTTCTCTCACATAGCCAGTTGTTTGGATAGCTTCATCTTCAAGATAAGTGTTTTCTGTGATTTACATTATATGCATTATGTGTTTTGCAGTGTGTTAATTCTGAATGATAATTGCCCATGCTAATGAAATGAAATGATTGTCTTAATGAAATGGACATGAAGTCAGAGCATAGCATGAGGACAAGACTAAATTCTCTACATGTTGATTCATCGTCTTCCTGGGTCAAATAAGATGATGCATTACTGTTTGTGTGTGTGCAATTGTGTTTATTTCCGTTGTGTTTATATTGATTATGTATTTGCACACAAAAGTTTTTATTTATTATGAATTTCTTAGTAATGAATGGGGCTGAGATTGCCAATAAGCCCAGTATGTTGGTCATGTTTCCTTCCTTACACCGGATTGATGGAAAGGGACGTGACACATATGATGGGACAGACTTTAGAGGGGACACAGATTTGGTGCTTCCCGAGGGAGTGCAGTGGTGCGATATCGGTGAGAACAACTACTGCTTGTGTTTTTTCATTTTATGCATTTATGATTTTTTTTGGGTAGTGATGATGACTTCTATGTGTTTCTTGCAGATGTGGGTTCGACCCAATCGCTTGGAGTCTCTCCTCTTGTGCGGAGAGGGGCAGTACTAGAGCTGGGCCCTGTGACCCGAGACGCCATCGAGGAGCTAGAGGAGGTTGAGGAGAACCTCCAAAGGATGAATTTGGATATTCCGAAGCTGGGTGTCCATGACCTACCCCATCTCTATCAGTGGCTGACGATCGAGGTATCTTTGTGTTTCGGAACGCTACTCCGGAAAGTGGTGAGGGCCCTAGTCTGCTATCATGAGCATGTTAGGGATTAGGCTCATGTCTTATATGTATATACTGAAAGCCTATGAGCTTCAAATTTTGTAGATATGACTCTTACTAAAAGCTGCATGCTTCAGACTTTTGTATAAGCACTACCATTTTTTTACTTTGTACTGATTTTATATATACAGACACTACTGATGGATTTTATACATATTGTGTTCTATTGGTGATTAATGGGATCTTTTTTACATGTTTTTCTTATACAATGGATAATTTACATGTTATGTTTGTTTTTATATTTTATGGGTATCTTATGTGTTTGCAATATACCAATCTAGAATTAAATTGGCCATCAAGTCAATAACCGTGTTCATGTCTCATGGAATGTGAAGGTATTGAACAGATTCAAAGGACCTTTCTTGGAGACGAACTCATCAGAAAAGATGGAGGAGATTGGGGTCACATATAGTGTATATCTAGTTAAGATGAGAAACCACTAGTTGTGAATCCAGATGGATAATGACATGGCTCATACCCAAGGAAAGAGCATCGGTTAGGGTTCCAATCACTGCGTGATGTTCCGTGGGGTTGTTGGTCATGTATCCTAAATAATTTCCTCCTGAGATGATAAGCTTTCCTATAGGGGAGTAGAGTACCCAAGCTGCCGAAGCAATTTTACGGGTATGCCGGCTGGCTCCGTCCGCAAATCCATAGAAAGTTTCCATCTGCACATGCAGACAAAACATGGTATAAGTATGGAAACAAGATCCTGACACACTTAAAACAAAGCATTACACCACAAAAAACACACACCATGTACAATATATACAAGATACTTATGCGTGAAAGACTCAGGCATAGTACCTCTTCAACTAGAGCCCATTGCAAGGCTCTCCCAGAGATATTCCGTCATAATCCTCTAGCTCGTATGCTCCCTTCTCCATAACATGTTTTACAATGTACATTCCATGCCGCATGGAGTCAAACTTACCTGCCCCTAGCTTATCATGATTTTGGTCATATGTAAGGACCAAGTCACCCTCGTTGAAGGAACGAGGTTTGACCAACCTATCATATTGAGCTTTGACGTGTTTCTTATGTGCCTCATTTGAAAGGGAAGCATTGCGGCAGGTCTCGTCGAGTTTTGCTAGGTAAAGGAAGCATTCTTCCTCAGCAGTGGTGTTCGGGAGAAGTTCAACTGCAAGTTTGAGAGATGGAATCTTGCACTCTATTGGTAGGACTGACTCCAATCCGTAGACTAATTGGAATGGTGTGAATCCTGTGGCAGTCTTGACGGAAATATAGTATGCCCATAGGGAGGAAAAGAGAATGTTATGTCAGTTTGATTTATGTGTACCCACCATGCATTGAATCATGGTTTTCATGACCTTATTGATGGCCTCTACTTTTCCATTGGACTGTGGGTAGTAAGGGATTTATTTTTCATGGTGAAAACCCAGTCTAGCACTCAATTTATCTACCATATGGTTATGGAAGTGAGATCCATGATCGATGACTATGGCTTGTGGAACTCTGAACCGTGCAATAACATGGTTGAACATGAAGAGTGCAACGATTCTGCCATCTTCGCTGTACGTAGGCATAGCCTCGTCCCATTTAGTAAAATAATCCATGGCTACTATGACGTAACCATGCCCCCCAGCCGAGGTAAGATTACAGTGCATGAAATCTATGCCCCATTTTGCAAAGGGGCCCACGACTATAATCGGGTGTAAAGGGGCTGGGTGGGAGCGCTTTTTTGTTTGAAAGTGCTGGCGTGGGGGAAATTTCTTAACGACCTGAATGCAATCTTTGAATATGGATGGCAAGTAATATCCCACATGTAGTATCGTCTGGGCCGTAGCCATCCTAGAGAGATGACCACCACAAGACCCAATGACAGTCATTTAGAACATGTTCAGCCTCTTCATGTATCAGGAAATGTTGAAGAACAAAATCAACACCACGACGATACAAGGTATCGCTGATGATCAAGTAATACTTAGCGTGGTGGCATATACAACGACGATTATCATGATACAGTTGGGGGTTTAACCGTTGGGTTTGAAGATATAAGGTGATATCTCCATACCATGGGTCTAACTTGCCAATGAGGAACAACGACTCATCTGGAAGAGAATCGTTGGGCTCAGATCCTGAATCAATATGGGGAAGATCACAAATGAGTTCCACAAATACCAAATATTTCTTGGACTTGTATTTCTCGAAGAGGAGTTCGAATTTATGAAGTATCATGATCCAGCGTGAATACTTTCCCCTGAGTACCTGATGTGTAAGGACGTGGTACGTGGGGTTCAAGTCGGAAATAATGTTAGTGGTGCGGAGCAGTATATAATGTCGGGACTTTTGGATGGCAATGACTGCCGTGAGAGCAAGCTTCTCGACATGTGAGTAACAAGTTTCAGAGTCCATAAGACCCTTACTGAGGTAATAGATCACATGTTCCTGGGTGTTTTTGTCCTCCTGAACTAAGACCATGGCGATCGTGGTAGCAGAAGCGACAATATAAAGGATGTAATCCTGGTAGTAATTGGGCGGTTGGAGCACAGGGGCATGAGTAATGGCATGTTTCAAATTGTCAAAGGATTGTTGTGCTTGGTCATCCCATATGAAAGGGACATCCTTCTTCAGTAATTGCATATAGCCTTATGTCTTTTGAGCGAAATTACAGACAAAACGTTGTAGGTAAGTTTACTTCCCTTGTAAACTTTGTAGTTCCGTAATGTCGGTAGGAGGTGGGAGAGTGACAATGGCTTCCACCTTCAAGGGATCAATGTGGATCCCATATTTCGAAACGATAAAACCTAGGAGGTGTCTAGACTCGACGCAGAAAATGGACTTGTGAGGATTCCGACAGATGTTATACCACCTTCATCTGAGGAATACTGCCGTTAGATGATCAATGTGGAACTTGCAACGCTGTGAATGGGCATGTAGATCGTCAAGATAGGGATCTACAAAGTCCTTCACATCATAAAAAGTGTACGACATGGCCTGTTGGAATGTAGTGCCAACATTTTTAAGACCAAAAGGGAGTTTACGATATGCAAACATTCCCCAAGGGAAGATGAAAGTGGTCTTATGTTGGTAGGCTGGGTGGATTTCAATATGGTTGTAACCAGAAAATCCATCCATAAAGGAAAAGATGACACTTCCGGCACAATTGTCAATGATCTAATCAATGAAGGGAGTAGGGTACTTGTCCTTAGGACAAGCCTTATTCAGATCCTTATAATCGACACAGACTTGGATGGTGCCCTACTTCTTAGCCACAAGGACGACATGAGACCCATTTTGTTAAAGGAACAGGGTATATAAAGATGGCCTTCAAGAGCTTTTCAATCTCTGCCTTGATTGCCGCAGCCTTTCAAGGGTGAACTGGTCGCAAATTTTGATAGACTGGTTTATTGTCAAGATAGGTTTTAATCTCATGCGAAATGATGGCAGGATCTATCCCCGGCATCTCCTTGTAGGTCCAAGCAAATACGTCGCGGAACTGCATGAATACGGTCATGTACATAGTGATTTCAATATAATGGTGGGTTCGATATTCACCAAGTTTCCCTCAGTGATCGTATGAAAAGTGAGGATCGGTGAGTGGGGGAAAGGATAGACATCCGGTGTGAAAATGGTGGTGATGCTGTTCTTCGCAGAATCCAATGGGGGTAGGAAAGACGACTGGTGGTGGAGGTCTTCCCATGGGGGGTCATCCGCACTCATAATCCCCATGATGGACTCATCATAATGAAAAGTACGGAGCAAAGGATCGGGTAAGGATGAAATACACTGTAGAGAACAATATGTAGAGGCCGCATCCAAGTGGTCCTTCAGTGTTGACTAGATAGCCTCATAAGTGATTTCAGCGGGTGAAAGAGGGATTACGTCTCCAATCAAATGCATGGTGGTTTCATTGGGTATGAGCCATTGATCGGTAGAGGTGGGAAAAGATGGAACCATGGAGGAGATCATGTTCACCGTGGCAACATGGTTAGGGGGACCCTGGGTTGGAAAGACACCCATAAGAGATGAATCTTTTATGAGGCTGACCCCCACGCTCTCATATGGCTATGAATATTTCTCGAGTAATGGGACATTATCGCTAGGTTGAGTAGTGGTGTCCGGTGTACAAAAATCCTATTGGTTGACAGTGGCAATTCGACCTTGGTGGGGGAATTGCACAATGCAGAAGACAGATGAGGCGACCGTAGTCATGGGATAAAACCAATTACAACCAAGTAAGAGATTATAATCCAAAGGGGCTGCGACTACTTTCACATTAATGGTTGCAGTCTTACCCCCCAGCTCTACCATTAAGGTTTGTAGTAGCCCATGGGGTTGAAAGCCACGTCTGTCGAATGCTTTCAAGGTAGTGGGAGAACAATTTAACTCGGGAGAACCAATGGCTCTCCAACAAGATAGCGACATGACTAAGGTAGAAGTGCCTTCATCTAGTACAGTACGATGGATTTTCTTCCCAACAATCTTCGTAGCAACTTGGAATGCCAGCTGGTGGGAGATCCTCTGTTTAAAGTACTCAAGTCGAAACATGATTGTATTCGAGGAATCTGGATCTACCATGTCAATGGCAGTGAGAAGAGTCTTGCGTTGGTTGGGACAATTCTGCAAGACCTCTAGTGTCGACATGGCACAAGGAGCTTTCCCCAAGTCCTCTACAACGTTGTAGTTTTGAGCTGCCTGAGCATTAGGATTGAAAACTACTTTGTGAATCATGCTCTTAGGTGGATGCAACACTGAGTCTAAAGAAATATTCTCAATGGTGAGGGGGTCCTGTGGTACGGTAACATCGGGAATAGAGGTGGAAACGTTTTCAGTATTACTTCCGGCGGGTTCCTTCAGAGGGATTGAATCGTATGAATGCAATTGTGTGTTCAGGTTAATCGTCTCACTATGCATCATGAGACCATGTGCGGTGGAAGATGTGTATCCTTGAGAAGGAGAGGGTTGAGAAATAATTTGTTAATTTTGGATGGGGAAGGGATCATTGAGAACTGCGGGTGTGGAGTTTCCCTTGAGAAACTTCTACACTTCGTCTTGGTGGGGACATTCTTTGGAGAAATGGTCACCACCACACAGTAAACAAGGATACTTTAGCTTTCGTTTCTGTTTTGTGTCTTTGGAGGGGTTCTTGTGCTCTTGCTGGTTGGAATATTTCTTGGGTTTACCTTTGTTTTTGTTCTTGCCACCGGACTTCTGAGGTGAAGCTGATTGAACAGACTTCACCTTCTCGGTGGAAGCAGGTGTTTCGATGATCCACTAGTTTGAGTAGAAGGCTGGGAGTAAGGGAACCGATAATGCCATCGGCCTGAGGTCCCTTGGGTTGTTTTGTAGGATCGTATGTAGGGCTAGGTGCATTAGGAACAATGTCATACAATGTGTTGGATTGAGCATAAACAAGGTCTAAGTAATGGACACAAGCGATAGCCTGTTCCTCAGTGATGGTCCCTCCCATGGCCACATCTCGAGTTACTGTGGGTAAAAGAGACCTCGTGAACTAGTCAGATAAGAGTTGATATGGAATGGGAGCCTTAATGAGACGTCATCTCCTCCACCACTCATGGATATGATCAGAGATATGAGTTGCGGTGGTTTGACGGAGTGAAGTATGGAGGTCCGTACCCGTTTCATAGCGTATGGGTAACTGGAAATGACTCAGGAAGGACATATCAAGAGAGCGGAAATCGAGAAATGAGTGCGGTGGTAACTCAATATACCACATGGTAGCTGGGCCGGTGAGGGTTCTTTGAAACAACCTTAGATGGATCGAGTCATCCATTAAGGAATTGGATGAGCACCATAGATGGTAAGTCATCACATGTTTTTTCGGGTCCTCACCGGGTTTTCCATCAAATTTGGGGACATCAGAGGGTAGTTTGAATAGAATTGGTGGCCAATTATAACCATGTATGATGGGATCATTGGTCAGAAAGGAGAGGTCGAGTAGGTCCAAAGTATCCAAGAATTCCAGCTGTTGGTTTGGCTGCAGATATTGATAGTATTGATATGGCATATATGGACCAGTAGAACCTTGAATCGACTAATTATAAGGTATTCCCATCGGGAATTGACCATAAGGGGGTGGGCCTTTCGGGTTGGGTGGTGGACTGTATGTAGGTATGTCGCCATAATAGGGTGTTCCACTGCCGGAAGGTGGGCATCCTCCACCGTTAGGATAAGGTGGACCTCCAACCGAAGGTGGGGTTCCTCCCCCACCACTGGAATAAGGTGGGCCTCCACCTCCGCCACTAGAATAGGGTGGGACACCACCTCCACCTCCAGAATAGGGTGGGCCACCGCCTCCACTGCCAGAATAGGGTGGACCACTGCCTCTATAATAAGGTGGGCCTCCTCCATAAGGTGGGGTTCCGCTGCTACCAGAAGGGGGTGGCCCTCCACCTCCATCGCCGGAATAGGGTGGACCTCCACTACCGGAATGGGGTGGGCCTGCCCCACCAGAATGGGGTGGGCCTCCACGTCCTCTAGAAGGTAAGGGTCTTCCCCCTCCAGAAGGAGGTGGAACAAACGGGGGTGGGGGTGGTGGGCGTCCAATTGGTGCAACATTGAAATGTCCCCATGGAATGTATGGGTTTCCAGGATAAGGTATCCCATGGAGTATGTTTCTAGGATTGAATTGTACTGACATAGGGTTGAAATAGCCTGGATACGCTTGACTCCGTGGTAGTTGAGTTGACTTGGATGGACCTCCACCATGATGTAATCCCATGGTTGATCCCACAACGGGTAAGGTGCTGCCAAGGGAATGGCCAATTGGTAGTCCTCCACTCGTACTATGGCTAGAAAACAAGGGTTTTCCCCCAATAACAACATGTTGAACACTAGTGGAAGGTTGAATTGTAATGGGTTGTTGACTACTTACTATGGGAGGAACACTACTTGTAATAAATTTAGGAGATAAAGAGTATCCTCCCCGCGAGTTTTGGGGTGGGGGAGGGGTGGGTAATGTTCGAGTAGTCGTAGGAGGGGTGTTGGATTGTTGTCCTTCAACATGTTGAGTCATTTGGGGTATGGAACCGGTCTCTTGATTAAGAGTTGTACTCGTAGGAAACGAGGGTCGACCAGGTTCTTAAGTGGTCAAGTTATGTGTAGGTGTTTCCGGTGAAACAAGGGATAATGAACGAATTGGGGTATATTGAAACATGGGCGTTTTCGAAGTGTCTCTTCTTCATGTGAGACTTTGGCTCCGGAGTTCGTCGCCACGTTGGTGTAGTTGGTCCATGAGTTCATAGAATGGAGCCAAGTGCTCAGCATGGGGATCCCAATGAAAAGGAGTGGCTTTCGCCTCTAGATGTAAGGCCATGTGGGCCCATTTTTTCCCCAGAGAGGTGTTCCAAAAGGATGCAGATGGACCAAATTCCACGGATACAGGGTCGTCTTGGGATGGATTTCACCATTCTATAGATCCAGGCTCTCCTGCCATCACGCGGTGGAAGCATGTGTCTCGTGAAGTGGATGGTTCCACCTCTTCAGCCCTTGAGGGGTTAGAGGTTGGTGAACTAGGAGGAAATAAATTCGCTCCAGACTCCATAGTGGAGTTTTATGCTTCAGGTGACACGACCGTGACTTGTGGATCCATGCTTACCATTGAAATTACCTCCTGATTAAGGGGATATTCGCGTGGTAAGTTCAAAATTCTATGGGACCTTCTAAAAAGTTGTTCAGCCATAATGACCGAACCAGAATTTCTCCTAAGTGTATTCTAAACAAAATAAAAGAAATCCAGAAAAATCTACGCAAACTAAGGCCGCAAGAAAACTTATGTGATAGGTGTGGATTCAAAAGTCTAGAACCTCATAGTATTTTCAAGGCTTCGCAACTCGCGATATACGCCAAGGTCCAATAGTTATACTCGACCCAATACTTGAGAGCACTAACCAGGGAGGATTAGGACCATACCCTTGACCATATAACCTGACTCCTGATAGTATGTTCATAGTAGCTCTCCGAGTGCTGTTTTAGGTGTATTACTCTACCAGGATGCCCAAATGGTTAACTCGGTTGGTCTTAGGAATCCTAGGAGTGTCTCCTGATATATGCAAGGTACGTGGGAGCTCAAATCCGTAGTGGTGTTGTCTAATGCACAACCGTACGACACGAGCCTTCTTATGTAATACCGAGTACCTGAAGTGCCTTTCGATATACCCTAAGGTACATGAAAGAACCTTTGATATACCGATTGGTACATGGAAGAACTATAGTGCCCCCGGGATGCAGTGTAGGCAAGTAACGACAACTGTCACGTTTTACGACACCGGAACACGTATCTAACTTAACACACAAGTTACTAGTAAATTTTAACCTAGTTCGACCGGTAAATTTTATCTGGATGGTTAGGTGAATGCATGAGGTGAGTACATAAATGTAAACATAATGCACCCTAACTACATGAAAATGCACTTTTTATTTTGATGAAATCTATGTAAGGGAAGGAGAAATATTTTTCCAATGGTTTCACGAAACAGTAAATTTCAACAAATGCCAAATCTACCAAAAATGATGATGAAAGAACTCTTTTCCATTTTGTAAGCAACACATGAAAATCAACAACACATCAAATCCAAATCAAAGTACTTTCTTTTTGTCTTTTTCAATTAGAATGGAACTAAATGATGAAAAAGTAGAATCTCTACTTAGAGCACACTAACTCTTCAGTTTTCACAATGATAGCCTAAAAGCACATGAAAAACCATAAATGCATATAACACTTAAAGCTTGGAATCATTTTGCAAAAATTTGACTTCACTTGGATTTTTCAAGAAGATGAGTAACTCATAATTAAATAAAAAGCAAAGAATTAATTTTCTTTTTCCCAAAGATCAATGGATGATGAATTCCAATGCATGAAACAAGTTGTACAACAATTCTCAAATGAACTGAAAATGGTAAAAATGAAGCAATTTTGACTTTGCAATGTATATACCAAGACAAAACTTGATAATAATGATGCTTTTTAAATGTAAATGGCAGAAAAGAAGAGACTACTTGCACCACTCTAATCACTCAGAAATTCTAAAAGAAAACAAGACAATCACTCCAATGGCCTAAAGACACAAAAAATCACTCAAGGGTGATTCCATGAAGGTGGTTCACCATTTTTGGCAGATGGAAGCTAAAAAAATTGTTTTTGGAACCCTCGGTCGAGGTCTTTTCAAGCCCTTGATTGAGGTTTTAAAATCTCAATCGAGGGTTTTAAAATACCTCGATTGAGGGTTTTAAAATACCTCGATCGAGGGTTGAAACAAGACCTCAATATAGCTTTTGGAAAGCATAAAAAGGCTCGTTTTAGGCCCTCGATCAAGCAAATATCTCGATCGAGGTTTTTAAAATACCTCAATCGAGGTCTAGGTAAAACCATCGATCGAGGTCCTATTTAACCCTCGATCGAGGGCTTAAAAAATAGGCCGAGAGCCCTTTTCACTGTAGAATGAAAGTTTTGTCTGCCTTCCACAAAGTTAAACCATGTCATTAAATGCTTATTAATGAGCGGACTTGATACCATTGGATTCGTCAATGAATCCTCTATCCAGATACATAAAATTTACGAATTTTTATCTTCATATGTCTTTTGTTTTTAAATTTCTACTAAAACATGCCCTAAGAAACCTTATCGACAACTTTGATTGAGCTCAAAGATAAATGCACAACATTCAAAATATGCATCCAAAATTTTTGAAAAAATACACAAACCCTAGATAAACACGTCCTCTTTAAAATGATATTTTTAGTTTTGCAAATTATGTAAAAATCAAAATATTTCGTGCACACACACACATGTGTGCAAAATGCGACTTAAATATTCATTGGTCAGTTTCAAAAAATAATAATAAATATAATTTTTCGAAAAAAATTAAAAGAAAAATATGTAAGCCCTAGTGCATTCTGTCTAGATCACATTCACATATTTCATTTTTTAAAATTATTACTTTAACATTAAATTATTGTGCACACACACAAACTACTTGTTAATTTGTCACGTACGCACACATCCATCCAAGGAAAGGGAGGGAACATGATGCCAATCTCTGGGGCTTTCACATAATCTTAGCCCATTCATTAGAGTCATATGAAAAAAAATCATTTGTGTGCATATGTAAAACAAATAAATTATGCACAGCAGAATTAAACTATCCACACACATTACTCATGCATACGGCATATCAACAATCATCAAATTAATACAGTGCAGAAGTAAATACATAGACAGAAAACACTTATCTTCGTTGTGCAATTGTCCCAAGCAACTAGCTATGTTGTTGCAACGTTCCACCCAACCGTAGCCTCTTCGATGGCATATACTCAGTCCGTACGAAGGCCACCCTTGAGCTGGGCATGATTCTTACAAGGAAAAGGGGACATTCAGCTCATACACGGCCAATTAAGCATTTCATTTGAGCCAAGCTAGTCCATAGCTGGGTTTATCAGGCTACATCAGAACCCTGGATGCTTGCACACATACTCAAGCCAACACAATTGAAACCCATAACCCATACCCCAACATACTCTTTTCTCACACAGCAAGCACAATCATTGGGCCGGGATACACATTTAACAATGGGATTTACAACAGGATGGTCATGGGTTTTTCCCCAATTCGTTTCTAGCCAAAAATGGATTATGGGATGGGGAGAAACAATCACAGGGAGAAAAACGATTTCTTCCCCAACTAATTGAGCATTCAGTAGCCAAATGATCTCTATGGAACCCCAATTCCATTCCCCTTCTTCCCCACTGGTATACAACACAAAAACGCCCTTCTCTGCTGGGAGAATGAAGAAAAAAAAACCTCAAACATGGCTGGAAAATGCCCAGGTAGCTCTAAACTCATGAGGGAGGAAGACTAGTTGATGGGTAATGGCTTGGGGAGCAATTCATGTCTCTTTTATTTCCCAAGAAGCAAAACGTGATTTTCCATGCAGAGTGGCTTTCCCATACCCGAATTTGGACAACCATACCTCTCATTCCCCAAGGCATTAACTACCTCAACCAACACTTGGGATAAATTAATGATTGGGTACAAAATTCAACATGGGTAGTTAAGGGTTTGATTGGTTCTCTCATTGACACTTGGCTTGACTTGGTTGGCTCAAGGGTTTGAATGTTTTCCCTCCCAATTCCTTGTAAAATCATGCCCCCATCTCTTGTTGCATTGCATAGCTAGTTGTGGGTATTTTATTAAAATGCATATTTAAATAATGTTGAAATTCCAATGTGCTTGGCTAGCACGCAAACCGTATGCACCAATAAATCAATGGCGGGGCCTTGGCCTTGAGCTCCTCACCATGATTTTTATAACAATATTACATTATTTACATTTTAATTCAATAGGGTCAAGATGGGGACGTGACATAATTTCTCTTCAAATTTTTAAGTACGCACGTTTCATTAAATGAAAATTCGACACGATATATGACATTGGTATATTTTGAAAAAAATATCATTGGAAAGCCAACATAATTCCCTACATTTCGTTTTTCAACCGCATGTCAAAATTCATGTGGCAAGTATGAGTTTCGAGGGCTTCAATTTAATACATGGGTAAAATTTCTGTTTTTCACCGTCATATTTGGCCAAGAAGAGTTACCCATCTTCATGGAAGCAAATGGAAGCAAACACTTGATGACTAAGCTAAAAAATGGTTTGGAAGCAGATCTAGCATGCTGGGTAGATCCAGTGAGGTGGTTAGGGAATACAAGAGGGAGTGGATGACCGTGGGGGGATTGAAGTTTCCCGCAACTTCTATCGAACTCTCGCTTGACCAAAAGGACCCAAAAACCAACACAAGTAAACCAAACACAAAAAAAGTTGAACAAAAGGGCCTCTGCCTGGAAAGTACAATGTAGAGATGTCTGCTGATCAATCCAAAAAACAAAAATTTGGAGAAAAGATAGCCAAGCATCAAGCTTGAAATCTTGACGCAAGCTGTGGTTAGGTGCAGAGTGCTCGACGCAAGTTGTAGGGAGGGATAAAGTGTCAACGGCGTAGACTATCAGATCGACAAAAGCGTCTATGGCGTAGTATGCTCAAAGGAAAAATGTGCTCTGGATAGACAAGTGCACTGGATGCATCACCCAGGTGCGTCGGGCGAATAACTCAAAGCAAATGATGAAAAATGTCCAAACAATGACTAAGTAAATGGTTTAAACAGACCTAGAGAAAGTCAACAAACTCTCAAAGAAAAGAATCTAATGGTGAAAATAGGCTCAGGAGACAAAGCAATGGCTCATTAAGAAATCAAAGAATAACACATTCAAACTTGAAATCAAAACAATGTAATCCCCAGTGGAGTCGCCAGATTTGTTATTGGACAATCTACTTGAGTGGAGGCGAGCCAGATCTCCCTAGTTCAATGCTAATCTAGAACAAGTAGGAACATAACATAAAGCTACTTTCCTAGATCAAATTAGAGATCGAGTAATCATGTGTCTTACCTTCATATTTGTAGATCTTTCTCCTCGTTATTGCTCCGAGCTCCGCGGTAGTCAGATCCGTAGCTGCAAGACCTGTCAAAACAAAACAAGCAGTAAAACATATCTAAACACTAATTGATCTAAGTAAACAGTTAAGGAAGTAAACTATAAACATCATCAACACAACGACATTTATGGAAAGAGTTTATATTACTTTATAAAGAGTGAGAAATACAAAGCAGAGAGATGATTACGGCCCAAGCCTTAACACTGCAATCCTCCTCCAACAAGCCAAGCCAAATCCTCCAAAGGAAATGTATGCCTCCCAAGAGATGGATAGGGATCACCTAGGCTAATTCCACCAGCATGTAAGTGCTATAGAATTCCTCCCCTTGGAATGGAGAGGATCTTTGTATTTATAAGACCAAGTGGATAGAGTAGGTTGAGGATCATGGGGAGAGGACTAAGAGATCCTTCCTTTAGGTTAGGGATCGATTGGATATCTCACCTAGGAGTTAGGGATAGGGATCCACCTCATCCAAGTTCTAGAAATCGCTTGAATCGAAGGCCTCCTTTATCCAAATTAACCAACCCTGACACAAGTTGCATGAGGGAAACCTTCGCCTGAGAGGGGGAGCGCAGGATGCAGAAAGGAAACCTGAGCCACCGACATAGTCTTCTAGAGTGCATCATGTGCCTAACCTAGTTGGGCAATTTTTGCTCAAAGACAACCTGCGTCGGCCCAACTAGACATTGTGGACAAAGGGCATCAACTTGCTCTAAATGAATCCTTGATCAGGAAAAATTCAGGGATCAAGGCATTGAGTTGACAAGGGACTCATGATGATGAGATTTAGGTGTAACACTTTCATATATGGATGGGAGGTGGATCAGGTACTAATACCCGTGTTGAACTATTGCCATTATGGTTTCTTTTAAATTTGTTGTGAATATTGGTATTGATACTATACAGGTGCTTGGAGATTCTAAATGCATTATAGAGTGGACTTCTGTAAGTTCAAGCTTATAGGTTCTCTCTTTGCATCATTGCTGTACTATGACCAGATCTTTTATTGACATCTTTTTTGATATATCTTTCAAGCACACATACAACGAATGTAATATAATCGTTGATAGTATTTCTAAGAAAGGAATAGACATGTCTGTTGGTTCTCTATTTAATGAGGAGTATATGAACAATATTCCATGTCACCGACGCTTTGAATTTTTATGATTCTTTCTAGTCTTTCTATGTATGCCTGGAAAAGTAGTTTCTTCCTTGGTAGAATAAAATGTAGATTTCTGCTATAGTTTTTATTGGAGATTTCTATTTGAGTTGATGCTCAGTGACAGGACCACTCTTTTTGGGGATTCCTTCGAAATATGGATTTCTTTTTTGTAAATTTTTTTCGATATGATGATTATATCAGACTTAGATTAGTACCAAATGTAATATTTTTTGTTATCTTTGATTCATATGAATAACAAAAACATGTTTTCTTTTTGTAAAAAGAAATCATTAAATATGTTTATATTCTAAATGCATTTATCAATCAATATATAATCTTAGCACTAAAATTGATTTGATTAACCATCATTAATATTATGGCAATGGTTAGAATATACATTAATTTCATGAAATAAGTCCCACTTTCATCAAGAATAACTTATGTGATATGTTTTCCATCCTTCGTAACAAAACCATATATGAAAAATATAAATTAGATGGTGTTATTATTAGAATGAATATCTAATGGGCCTATGTGAAATCATTTTCCTTACATAGAAAAATTTGAACCCAAAATCCGAAGGCATATATGTCTAAATTTCAACATCACTTTGTCGACAATCCGACAAACCCTTCTTTTTTTAAACGTTGGTGAAACTTCGTCGGATATCTGACACTAAAAGTTCGGATATCTGACCACAATTATTTTAATATACATGTTAGATATCCAACCAATATTACTTTCTCTAAGGTCGGATATCCGACCACATGGCTGTCAGATATCCGGCCACACTTACTTTCTCGAAGGTCGAATATCCGACCACATGGCCGTTGGATATTTGACCATGATTATTTTGGATATCCAACCACAATTAATTTCTCGAAGGTTGGATATCTGACCACATGGCCTTTGGATATCCGACCACAATTACTTTGGATATTCGACCACAATTTCTTTCTCGAAGGTTGGATATCCAACCACAATTACTTTAATGTTCGTCGAGTATCCAACAAATATACCCATAGACAAAAGAAAAATTCTGAATACATTTGTCGTCGGAGGTATGGAAACATCATCGGATTTGCTGGAGTGTCCATCAAATTTGCAACGACATTGAGGAATTTAAAAAAAAATACTAGTTCCAAACAGGGTTCACTTGGGACGAAGCAATATTATCTTTTGTGTAATATTATGAAGTAGATCTCCATTTGTTGTAACCACTAGTTCATTTTAATGGAATCAACTTCTCCTGCATTTGGTTTGATGTCCACCTTCACCTCTACATTGAAAAGTACATGCATTCTCCCATATTTGTCTCGGTATTGAACTCAACCTCTAGCTCCTTCTACATTTTGTTGGAATCTTTTAGGTTAGCTTTGTGTTATGAGTGTGCTTCCATACCCTTAATTACCAACAACTATGTTATTGTCTTTGTCAATATAGATGTTAGGAACCCGTGTCAACCCTTCTCTTTACTATGTTAGTATAGTGTTGTTGGATGCATATGCTTTGTAAGTCGTCTCGTAGTATTTGTTGATCCATAGTTTATATTAACCCATAGTATTGACCCATAGTATTGGACACATATGCTTTGTAAGTCATCCCATAGTATTGTATGTCCCATGGTTTTGACTCATAGTATTGGGCATAGACATAGTATATAAGTGTGTGTTGAGGTCATTGAAGGAACCGTGAAGTTATTTGTATTGAGCTTGCTCAAAAGAGGTTGCCCCCTCGAAGTGGCCTGCAATCAATATAAAAGTGATTCTAAGTTCTGTCATTTCTGCTATTTCGCATATTCTTATTAATTAATTGTTGTAGGTGCTTCACATCTGGTATCAGAGCACTTTCTTGGGCTTGCTGGGTGAAATTTCTGCCCAATTTTTTTTCGCATCTATTGCAGGTTCGGATTTGGGAATAATCCCTATTCGCTTAACTGTGGGAAGTACTTGGGCATAAGCCCTAAAACTCATTGTGAGGAGTACCACAAGAACCCTGAAGTAGCTGGCCCATTGAGAGGACTTGCCAACGAAAAGGGCAACGACCCCTACCTGATTGACTAGTTCCCACCCATGAGGTAAACAAAAAGCTGTTGTTTGTGGCAAAGCGGTTATCAATTTTACTTGAGCCGTGGAGTGAGGGGTACTGCCATAATACGCAAGCCGTCAGACAGCATTGGTGGCCGAGTGAAACCCCTGAACTGTTAGGAAGCCGCACATACCTGGGGTCCATATCTATTTTCAGTTGAACTGTTGTCGATCACTGCTGCGCCATTTCAGATCCAGCCATTTAGATCCATTATGAAAGCTGTTCAAGATCCAGCCATTTTCAATCCATTCGGCGCCGAAAAAAAAAAAAAAAGATCCAGCCATTTTCAATCCATTTAGTTTTTCCTCCGTATCTCCCTTGTTTTCACTCCATTTCCCTTGAAACTTTCGAGGAACCCCTGCAATCCCATTCTTCATATTTCATTCCTGAAGAACCTATCCCAAATTCCACTTCCCAAGACTAGAAATCCCACATTTGTCTATTTTTAGGGTTTGCCATAACTCTTTCAATTTTCACCCAAATGCCTTCAAAGTTTGCCACTGTGTTCCTTTCCTAATTCTGCTTCTTTGTCCCTCTCTACCAAATTTTCTCATTCTTTCACCCCGCTTTTGAAATCCCCATTTTTGCCTCCCTGTCCATCAGAAAGTGTCCAAATCCTAGTCAAACCCTAATTACCAATCTGAGTTTTTCCCAAATCCAAATTTTCCTTTACTAAATAAGCTTTTGTTTCTGTTTTTCTATCCATTAAAAAAAAAAAAAACTCCTGGTTGTGGTTGTCACCCACGTAGGAGCAAAAACCATGGAGGAAGCACTTGCAGCCATACAAACCAAACTCCAAGATCTGGATGAAAAATTTCTCAGCCTCCATCTTCAGCATTCAGCCATGAACAATAACCGACAACCAGAATATTTTGCAGCCACCAGGTTCTCTTCTTCTAACAATTTTCGTGGGCCGAAGCTTGATTTTCCTCGCTTCAATGGTACTGATCTAACTGGATGGATATACTGAGCAGAACAATATTTAGTCTACATAATACTTTTGATGTCCAGAAAGTTCTACTTGCATCCTTTAATTTGGAACAGGAAGCCCTTCAATGGTACCGTTGGTACATCAAAGCTCATCCCGAGCCAAACTGGACAGATTTTTTCCAACTCCTTTTGCCACTATTTGGTCCTAGTGCTTTTGACGACTTCATAGGAGCACTCACTAAACTTCACCAAACTAGCACAGTGAGAGAGTATCAAACAAAATTTGAGAAACTCGCCAATCACACAGAAGGATTGTCTGATGAGTTTTACAGGAGTTGTTTTATTAGTGGTCTTAAGGATGACATCCGGTGAGAGGTTAAAATGTTCTGTCCCAACACAATGATGGAAGTCCTAGGTTTGACTAAGTTGGCAGAAGACAAGCTTGCAGCCCAACAACGCTCCAAAACCACTTTTGTTCCCTTCCGAAATATGGGTTCTCAACGACCTCCCATCCCGCCAGCTCCTCGACCAAATCCTATCAAGCATTTGTCTAAAACAGAGATGTAGGCACGTCGAGAAAAAGGGCTTTGTTATAATTGTGATGAGAAATTCACTCGGGGACATAGATGTGTTCAACAAAAGCTCTATCTCTTGGATGTGGATTCTCTGCCTGCCTCTGAACTTGGTGAAGAAGCTCCAGATATAGTAGATGATCAGGTCGACATTCAGCACCCACCTATTGACACCCCATCTTAGGACAACCCACCCACGATCTCTCTCCATTCTGTGACCGACATCACAACCCCCAAAACAATGTAGGTCAGGATATTCTTCAAGAAGTTCCCTCTTACCATACTCATTGATTTTGGTAGCACTCATAACTTCATTGACCCTCGGATTGCCAAACAGGCTGATTGTTTTGTCCATCCTTGCTCCAACTTTGAAGTCATGGTTGCCAATGGGGGCACCTTACCTTGCAAGGGGAAGTGTCACAATATGCGTATCTCTATGGAAGATTATAACCTACGCTCTGACATGTTTTCCTTTTCCTTAGGCGGATGTGATGTGGTTTTGGGCATTCAATGGTTACGCACACTTGGCCCCATCTTATGGAATTTTGTGGAACTTTGGATGCAGTTTTCAGTCAATGGGGCACAACACAAATTAATGGGCTTACAACCAGGGTGTCTCCGCATCATCAGTTCACATCATCTGGAAAAAATCCTTAAAAATAATTCACATGGTGTCATTGCTCAGCTCCATTCCATTCAGATGCACCCATCAACGATCTCCACTACTTCCTTGGATAGATATGCAGGTGTCTTTGCTGAACCAATGATCTTGCCGCCTTCAAGAGACCTTTCCGATAAGAATTTAGTCGCATTTACCTCTCAGCAGGAAATGATGGCTATTTTGCATGCAGTATAGAAATGGCAGCCATACCTATTAGGGAATTATTTTTGCATCAAGACTGATCTCCAGAGTTTGGAAAATTTTCTAGAACAATGGGTCTCCTCCCCAACACACCTGAAATGGGTTATCCAACTCATGGGTTATCCCTATGCGATCACTTACAAGAAGGGTAAGGACAATATGGTGGTAGATGCACCTTCTCGCACAATTGATGACTCAGTTTCTCTTACAGCTCTTTCTCTGCTTGTTCTAAATTGGTTGCAATATGTTCAACAGGGCTATCTCTTCTATGAACTCCATGCTTCTTCATCAGTAGGGCACTCTGGGTTCTTCAAAATGTATGACCGGGAACAATGTAACTTCTTTTTGCAGGGACTGAAAATGACAATTCAACAGATGGTGGCTGACTATGATACTTTCCAAGTCAACAAGGGTGAAACGACACTCCTTTCTGGATTGCTCAAACCCTTGCCCATCCCTACACAGCTTTGGACAACTATTTCTATGGATTTCCTAGAAGCACTCTGGTGGTACAATACCACATCTCAAAGGACACCATATGAAGCAGTCTATGGACAGACACCACTAGTTCTTCTTCCATACACCCTTAGCAGCTCCCTAGTTCAGGAAATTGACTCGGTTCTTCAAAACCGCGATCAGATTCTTCTCATTCTGCAGGACAATCTTCACATGGCCAGAATTCGACTGAAACTACAAGCTGATCAGCACCATTCTGAGCGCACTTTCTAGGCAGCTGATAGGGTTCTTCTTCATATACATCCTTCCAAGCAATCCTCCCTGACACTCCAAAGGCGTTAGTGGCCCGAAATGCAACCCAAGGATGCTACCGGGGAACCACTCCCTCAGATTCTGCAGCAATTTCCCCAACCAAATCTTTGAGGACAAAGATTTTTCTAAGGGAGAGGGGATGTTAGGAACCTGTGTCAACCCTTCTCTTTACTATGTTAGTATAGTGTTGTTGGACGCATATGCTTTGTAAGTCGTCTCGTAGTATTTGTTGATCCATAGTTTATATTAGCCCATAGTATTGACCCATAGTATTGGATGCATATGCTTTGTAAGTCGTCCCATAGTATTATATGTCCCATGGTTTTGACTCATAGTATTGGGCATAAAATTAGTATATAAGTGTGTGTTGAGGTCATTGAAGGCACCGTGAAGTTATTTGTATTGAGCTTGCTCAAAGGAGGTTGCCCCCTCGAAGTGACCTGCGATCAATATAAAAGTGATTCTGAGTTCTGTCATTTCTGCTATTTCGCATATTCTTATTAATTAATTGTTGCAGGTGCTTCACAATAGAAATGCTCTACTCCAACCAACTAAACCTGACTTTATGATTTTATCCATCATGTTTTCCATGGGGATTCCTCACCATTATTGGTCTTCACTTATCTAACAACAATGCTTGTTTATTTATTTAATATTAACTATGGTGTTTACCATACAAGTCTCTCCAATTATGTTCAAACTTGTGCTTTGATTCCATATAATCGGTAAATGGTAGTATTATATCCTATTCATTTCACCAACACAATTGTTTGAGACATTTAGAGTCTCCCTTAGTTACCTCGAGTGATTAATACTGAGATGGAGACTATAATGTTAACTTTATTAGTCATTGTACTTAGATTAATTAATATTTGGATAAAGAACTCATCTCAATGACCATTCACTTACTATGAGATGATATCACCCAAAAGTTTGATGTGCATAATCTCAAGCCTAAACATAAACAATTCTATACAAGTATAATGCCATTCATTTGGTTTAGGATGGACTCACTTCTAGGTTTTAATGCTTATAGAAAAAATCTAATTCAAATTAAACACAAGTAATGAATACATATATGAGGTGACTTTATAAGAACATGGGGAATGAGGCAATTTTACAAAAATCCAAATGCATTGAACCATGATATGCACGCAACGACTTGAACCAAAAAATGCCAAAACAATGGGGGGAGGAATAATTTTTTTTTTTAGTTTCACTTGACCATTCCCTTGATGGTACAAACTCCCACTAAAGAAATGTTCCAACAACAATGAAAATTCCCAACCATAAATCACATGACCTAAAGGAAGAGAAAGATAGCCTCTTATAGTTGTGTATGACATGTATAGTTTGTATGTGTCCTCAAGGAGGTAAAAACACTATGTGTATCCTTAGGGATACACATGATGCAACATATATCCCGTGTATGAAAATCCATGAGGGCCCTAGTTGAGTTTTGAGTGCAATGATTAAATTGTGAAAGTGTGTATGGCCTTAAGCTCAAGGAATTTTCTAAGTATGGAATATCTAATAGCAAACATTTTCAATATTCACTAAATTACTATTCTCATAAACAAAATTAACAATCATATCATGACAACCGTGAGGAATATTATTTCATAGTTTTTGGCATTCATAGAGCATCAATGGACAAAATAATTTCTGAGTGAAGCTTGTTGTAATTGAAATATGACTCTCTTTTCGTTATTCATTTATGCTCTAGGATAATAATTTAACCATTTTGTTTTCTTTATTATGATCTCTAAAATAAATATTTCAAGGATGTGTCATATAACTTGACAATATGCAATAAATGAGTCATTTATTCATTTTGGGAGTTCAAACTTAGGCCATGGTCAACAAACAAGGGTATGAAGTAATAAATCAAATTACTTGAGGTAGAGAGAAAATAAGTGTTTTTGTCAAAAGGAAATGTTAAAACCTTTGTCAAATGGTTATAAAATTTATATATATACATGTGCAACACAACCCTATATGATTCAATGATCATAGCACACCACAAAGTGATGGTCATTGTTTAATTTAGAGACCAATGTAATCTAAATTTATCAGCACTTTAAACCTTTGAAATATCCAATGGCTCATATGTAATGGAGATCAATGGTTTATGTTGATTTTAGTGTCCAAGGTAGTCGAAGAATAGTGGAGCCACCCACCTCCGAAATGAGAGATCATTATACACATGGAGAACATCAAATGGATTTAGACTTGGAAAAATGGTTTGTAATACCAAGCTTCAACCTCTAAAACAACCTTATAGTAGCACTCGTTTTGAAGGGAATTTTGTGTCACACCATTGCATTCTATTCAATGACCTTGCATTTAATTCACAAATGATGAGGTGCATCTATAGCTGAAGTTATTAACATAGCCTATAGGGACATAAGTGTGACTTCACATTAATTATAATGTAATCAAGGTGAGAATTTTAACATCCATTTTTACTTGCACCAGATCTATGAAGACATAGGTGTCGAGGAAAACAAAGGCATAGTTCCCTCTATTCAAATAAGTATGTCATCCAACCCATTTTGTAAAACCGAAGTGTAGTTATATATAAATCCTATTTACTTGTTTAGAATGGCCCCAAGATAGAAACCCTCAACCTCTGTTCAACATATACAAAACTCATCAGACCCATTCAATATTATTGATTTTGATGATGATATTTTTGATACTTACATTTCTACATGAACACTCTGTAGACTTAGAAAATCTACATATGTTCGATTCCATAGTGGAGTATGTTATTTTCAACCTAGGAAAGTAATTTATCCCAAGCTATTGTTCCCTATTGTTTCCACTCACTTGAGTTCATTTCAACTTGTGCCAACCTGTATAATACACTGAGTTGTACTACGGTTTCTGTGGATGGATATTGCATTATTTTTTGTTACAACCATGTGAATTTTGAAAATGCTTCTTTAACATAAAGGGGATTTTCCATTAAATGAAAAATATCTAGCTGCAATGTTTGTTAGTTTAAATCTTTAGGCTAAGTAAGAAGTCATTCATGGATATTATTCTGATGATGGCAGTATGCCTCACTAAAAAGTTCCCCTCCATTCCTCCATATTTCAAAATATTCAAGAGAGATGATTTCTTTGATTTTGTTAATAATAATTTATGAATATGATCTATCGGTTTATGAAACTATACTTGGTTTGAGGGTTTGAACTTCTTCCCCTTTTGGCTTCTCTCCTCTGATATTCCAATACGTATCATTTCTGGCATAGTTAATTCATGAGCAATTATGTGGTTTCCATGATATTATGTTTTTTAGGTATCAATCATAATTAGTGTACATGATCTTGAGTTAACTTAAGGAAGATAGGTACGAAAGGTATCCCTCTACTAATGGACTCCAATAGTAGTAAAACCTGAGTCAAATGAAGGTTTTAAATATTTTATTGAAAAAATATTTTTCCATGCCCATATTTTTTTAAGGAGAATATCTTACCAAAATGTCAGTTAAAATCTACAATATACTTTAGTTAATCCCATAAACTAAAGTGGGATATGGGTATCTTCATGTGAATTATACTATTCTTAGGATTTATGGTTTTTGAGGTTCAATCTTATTTACTTCTAGTTTATATTCCACCAAGGATTTTTCTTTGGAATATATTATCACTTTTGTTTACCAGTATTATAGATAAGTATATTTATTGGGATTTCAAATATTTTATCTACATTTTCTTAATTTTTGGTAGAGTCAGGGTTTTATGCAGAAGAATAAAAAAATCAATATACTTTAATACAAAATTACATCGAATAAACAAGTATTGAAACTAAATAGTACAACAATAACACTACTTTTTCACTTTAACACTACCAATTGGCTCACTGTGTTAAAGTAATATTTAGTAACATGTAATTACTAATAATAGTTATCAACATTAACATGAGTAAAGAAGATAGGGTTAGGGTACTTACCTGTAACGTGGAACCTTCCTGTTTTATACTCGAAAATATTACTTTTAGTCAAAATTGTACCTCTTAGAGGTCAGCCAACACTAGGAACCCACTGACCCTACTAAAGGGTAAATACAAACCATAGAGAGAGAGAGAGAGAGAGAGAGAGAGAGAGAAATGTTATATGCAATAGTAGTTAGAAAAATGCAGTTACATTCATAAAAAAAGTTAAATAAAGCATAAATAATGATTATAAAAAAAGTCTCAGTGCAAGTAAAAGCTTAACAAAAAAATATAGATCTGATCACCAACAATTTTGTCTGACAGGACAAGTATTGAGGAGAGATATGGGAAAAGATAAGATTCAACATTAACACAATCAAAGAGAACTCATTTGAGGCTAAGTATAAATAATTCTCAAATAATCAGTCTTAAGTTAGCCTTCAAGCAGGTAGATTAGACTTCCATAAGATTTAGGATAACAATCTCATCATTGCCGTGGCTTCCTTCTGTCAGACTAGTGAACATAAGATTAGGGTTCCATTAAAGTCCAAAAAATAGGGTTCCATTAAAATAAGAAGGAACTACTTAATACAAAAAATAAAATATAAAAATAAAATAAAATATAAAAATAAAATAAAATAAAATATATAATATAAAAATAAAATATAAAAAAATTAAAAATTAAAAGTAAAATAGTAAAATATAAACGATTCATAAATAATAACATAAATCATAAGTGGGGTTCTAGGTTCATTTAGGTGAGGTTACGAAGACCCAAAACATGACCCAACATAAGATACGTGTGGGTACATGACCCATAGCCCCTAGGACAAGGGTAAAATACAAAGTGGACAAACAACCATAGTACCAAAGGATCAAAAAAATTAAAGGGTGGTACAAACAACTCAATATGGTTGAGATGACCCTACTAACCACACGTCAAGTGAATGGTACCACAAGACCAATAAACAACAAGGTGTAAGGACCAAAAGTAAATCAACCAAGGTGGGGAAGGTACAACCAGTCATCTCTCTCTCAAATGTACAAATGTTCCATATAACCTAAAATTTCACCATCACTGTATGAAGAAGGGTCCACACGGATCATGTTGTCATGATGAGATATATGTGTGAACATGGACTAGTGATGGCATCCCACACATCATGATAATAAGACATTTCCAAAGAGAAAGGAAATCAATGATTTCATCATCAACTACATCATAATGTAAAAAAATTGGAGAAATTGGCATAGTGTGCATAAGGAAGTGTTATAATATCTTAGGTACATTTATTGCACTTGCTTGGTCTCATAGCTTAAGCATATGTAGAAAACAACCTTGAAACTGTGTTGATTTTAGTGCAAGGCCTACCATAGTATTGATTCTAGGCAGATTTGGTTTAGTAGGATTTGTTCAACATTAAACTACCTACGTCATTCCATCACAAGAGAGGTTATTGCCTATTGTTAAAGAGTATGTGTTATATATAAAGGGTTTATAAGTCCCCTATAACATACTAGTGGCATTTTACAGGTGTTTCAAAATGATACAATACGTGCATACATACAAAAAAATAATGCATAGAGTATAACAACCAATAAAGATGTCATGGTTAAGTACACAATAGGCCCCCCTAAAAAATATTTTCCCCTGGAGTTGAAAACTAGAAAAATAAAGGCCAATTTTATAAATAAAGATGGGAATAATTGAAAAGACCTTTTTTTGCTCAAGTTTACAGTTTGTGAATATACATAACTTGAAAGATGAAAAACATGCCCATTGATTTAGAGGAAGCATTAGATTGCACAAATTTGGTAATGGTACCCACCTTTTGGCCTCATCATTGATTTCCACGGAAGATGTGCAAAGAAGAGATGGATGGACTTTATGATTAATCCATATGAATAATAGAGAGATTTTTTGGGGAAAATAAAGACAGTTTTGAATTGCAAACCACTTTATTCCAAAAAGCACTATGTCAAGTAGTTGTACTAGAGACATTATTATATAATCAATAAAGGAGAAAGACAAACTTTTGTTTTACGTAATGGAAACAAATGAGGTGGGATGTTCCCTACAAGATCTACAAATTTGGTGTTCCAACATATATGTTCCAAAATTCCAAGTCATTTCCTCCTATGATAGATCGTTCCATTTCATCTTGTACTTTTAATCTATCTCCCATGAGAATTGCTTACATTCACCCCATGGATTCCCTCACATTATACTATTATCTTGCCCTCTTCGTTTGTGAGAATAATCTATCCTCAGGTAACCACTTCATTGCCTAAATTATTTTTAAATAGGGAGATTTGGAAGACATCATGGAGTCTTCCCTTGTTGGAAATGCCTAACTTGCATAAGCCATCTAACCCAATTTTCATGCACTATATATCGGCCATGGGAATGAGTTTGATGCTAAACAAAGAAATCTCATACATTAATTTATATAATATACATTTAATCCCCTTTACTAGTACATGCACAAAAATGGAAAATAATTTAGACAGTTTGGTAAAGGAATGCCCAACCCTAAACCCTAAAATGGATGAGAATTGAAGATAGGGAGAGCAATCCCTATAGTATATTTCAATAAGAGATAAATATTTTAGAGTTTACCCTTATGAGAGTATGAATCAATGGGGTAGCAGTATGAAAAAATGGGTTTTCTTATGAAGGATTCAATTTGTGAAATACAAAGAATGGTATTACAAGTGATGTAGCAGTTTCAATGACAACATATGAATAGCATGTTGGATGCCAATTTTATATAAAATCATGACAATGTGGGCCTAAGATATATACAACCATGAGAACTAGTTGTGTTTATTGAAGACTTGTTGAATTCTAATGGAATCAACAACCTTAGCAAGGAAAAACAACAAAGTATAACCTACATAGAGGCTTGAAAATGTGTTATTGGACTTTACATTTAGATGAAGTATGGGTAGTCAACAACTGTGGAGCATATGGGCCAACCCATACATAGATATGAGTTCATGAATAACTTAGGCATCCTTGTGACTTTACAATCCCTTATTTTACTTTTATATTGTTTTTTAAGGTTATGTGGATCCCCTAATCCTCACTAGGGTTTAAACTCCTTGTAACTACCTCTTATTTGACTAGCTCAAATATATGCAGTAGCTCCTTGTAACTAGCTCTTATATGCAATAACTCCTTGTAAGGTCAAATATATGCAATAGATCCTTGTAACTACCAGTCATGCATTCTAATTAAGTTCTGCAACTACGCAATCACAAGCAAATTATGACATATTCACCTATTTTGAGTCTCTTAAAATACAACAGTCATCATCCCTTTTTTTCATGTTTTTTGGAATTTTCACAGTAATCTCTAAAAAATCCTATGTAATTTAATTTGTTGTTCCATATTCTCCGTGAATTGATTTCAAGAGATTCGTCAGATAACCGACGAGCGTCGAATATCTGACAATTACAGGTATCAATTTAAAAAAAATCAAGCAAAATTTGTAATTTTAGAGGTGAAATCCGATGACAAATTTTGTCGGAGTTCCTCGGATTTTGGGTTCAAATTTAGTTGTGCCAGTTTCTTCTACAAGTTGAACAGGTTTAGTTGTGCATTTAATGGGTATTGTTTTCTAATCTATTTATTTCAATTATGTTGTTATTTCGAGTAGTAGTTTATTTCAACACTTATGTTTTCATGGGTTGTTAATATATATATTAATATTGTGCCTCTATGCTAATCTCTATCATTGTTTAAATCTTAGAAGACGTGTTCCCTATATTATAGATTTATTTTATGAGTCTAGTTCCTCAATTTGCTAGTTAAATGCTTCAAAATTACGGCTCTAGAAGTCCGGATAGAATATGTTTTGTTCATTTTTCATGTTATATGATTTAAATAAAATCATAAACTAGCATTCTAATCTATGCTACAAATGGTTAAAATTTATAGCATTAAATCATTTACTATTTGAGTAACTAATCCCATAATTAGAGTTATTCATATGATGTTAAGGGAAGTATTTATCCCATCTAATCGTTTATATATAAAACTTAGTTTTTCTTTCAACAAAAATAAGAAAGGGATTTTATATTAATATGAAAAATTCATACATACCTTCATCCAAAAAGTAGCAGTGCAGAGGAAAGACTTAAAATATTAAGTCTGATACAAAACTTCTTTCAAAAAGCTCTTGTTGGTAAGAAAAATGAAGGTTTTTTGCGGTTCCTATTATACTTCCTTTGATATAGTATACCCCAATAAACTGAAAACATAGATATAGGAATCAATATATAAAAAAAAATCGAGGATTGAGGGCATCATTCATGAGTCTACTCGCTTTTGCTGGCCGCTTGCACAGAGGAGATGGATTCCATTGGCGATGCCTCATGATGCACAAGGACAATGTTCCCTCTTCCAATTTTATCTATCTCATCCTACAGCTCATTGATAATATACTTTAGCTAGTTGAAATGAGTTTCACCTCTTTCATTAACAGACATACTATGTTCCTGGTGTCTACAAACCATGCCACTAATAGCCCTACGGATTTCTTCATGCTTGGAGGCCTAAAATTGATTCATATCTTGAATACACCGCCTAATTTATTCCACCTCACCAGCATGCACACGAGTATTCATATTAGAATCATCCACACGGGTGTATAGGTAGGTAATGTCTGAAAAGGCATAAAACATGAGGATGAGGTGTCATGTGATGTTACATTGTCCTCTGTATGAACAAGTAAGATATGGAGTTTGAGAGACGTAGCTTTAACTTTGCGTTCCCCTGCTGCACAATCTCAATCAGCCAGCGGGATGAAAACTCTATGATGTTGCAATGGCGCAATGGCGCGGACAGAGGGTTTCATGGAGGCTCGAAGGCGGTGCTAATGATGTTGCTGGCGCAGGTGTTGGTATGGGCTTACTCTGGGTGATGCCGTGTTCCTCTTACCCTCAAAATGTAGGAGCTTTCCCCAAATAGGTGCCGTTTTTTCTCTTTTATTTGGATTTCTAGTGTTTTCCTATTATAGAATGCTGGATTCTTTGGGGTCTACCAACTTGCTGAGGACAACGACAGGAACTACCTGGTGGGGGTTTTATATGCACTAAATGACATCTTTGGTGCTTGTCTTCGGTTTTATCTTCGACTTGGGGTTTCAGTTTTTCCAGGTAACTTTTGCTCTCGACCGTTGAAGTCTGCAGTCCTGGTTCTGGCCTTTTTTACTTGGGGTTTCGATTTTTCTGGGTATCTTCTATACTTGTCCGGTGATATTTACTGTGTTCTGGGTCTAGTTCTTTTGGTGCCTGGTATTTTTTGCACTTGGCTGGTCTTTATCCTGGGTTTATGTAACCTGGGGTTACGACTGTCCTAATCGCCCGGGCTTCATATCTATTCTTGGAATATGTTGTATTTTCGGTGACCTGTTGTTTCACGGCCTGCGGCAAACTGGTGTTGATACTTGAGGTTTCGGTTTTTTCTGGGTATCAGCATTTTCTGGCAGTTGCTTTCTGCTGTGTTTTGGGTCCAGCCATTGTAGCTCATGGTTCACTGGTCTCTTTGCTGCCGGTCTTTGCCAAGGGTATGACCTGGGTTTGTGCGAACTGTCCTTTGATTGCCCCATTCTTCTGGGCATCATTATCTTCTTGGAACCTGTCGGGGTTTACACACGGTTTGCTGTGAACCTGGAGTTTTTTTTCCTTCTGATGTGAGTTGCACGGGTTCTTTGCACTTCTAGCACCTGGAAGCTTCTATTGTGTTTGCGTGAACGGATTTCACCTGACAGATGGGGGATTATGTGGCGGATCCACAAGTCTTGGCGGATAACTCCCTGACCGCCTCTGATTACATAATCGAAGAGGCGGGTTTATTTAAACCCGACTCCTTCTTCTGAGATATGCTGCATGAAAAATGTCCACTTGCCTCGGGTAGTCGGCAAAGAGCTCCACGTGCCAGATATGGGGCAAAAAAAGGCCATTTGTCTTTATTGGGGGTTCCTGGGATGACATCGGGCTCTGACCCGTCAGTTGACAGCACTCGGGCTTGTCCATCTCATGTGCAGGGGAAGAAATCTCGGTATGCCTCTCGTGCTACTCATCGTTTGAGTGAGAAGTTTTGTTGCCGTCCTGGGGAGGTCTGGCTAACTATGGGCTGAGACCTGGGCTTAGAAGAGCTGGTCGAGTTCAATGTGACAGTTTTGGTGGGGAAATTCTCCTATTTTGCCATGGATCGAAAGGACATTGTGGGGTGGGTCACTGAAAAATGGAAGCCCATTGTGGGTTACACACCTCAGGTTTTTGCTTTGGCACGTGGTTGGTATGGGTTCAAGTTTGAGCAGGAAGCTCACAGTTCTACTATTTTAAACCAGTTGCGACTGCATGGTGCTGGCAGCCTCATGTTACAGAAGTGGCATACTGATTTTGACCCGGATTCGGCTACTGTTCGCTTGCGTCATTTGTGGGTTCTCATACCTGGCCTTCCGCTTGCTCTTTGGAATCAGGGGGCATTTGAAGCTATTGGTAATAGCTTGGGTCGTTTTCTTCATGTGGAGGAGAAGCACCTTATGGGATTCAACCGGTGTATGGGGCGGCTCTTGGTGGAAGTTGACATATCTTTGGGTCTCATTGATGTTCTCCACATCAACTGGCGCGGTTGTCGAATAGAATTGATTATCGACTATTGGGGCATCCCTTTTTGTTGCTCCAATTGCAAACAAGTGGGACATCTTTGGCGGCAGTGCAACCAGTGTTTTTCTTCTGGTCGTCCGGTGGGGGCGGATCCCTTTTGGTCTTCGGATGATAGCAGTGACAAAGATGTGGATATGAACGGCGGTCTTGACAGTTATTCCAACAGGATATCGACACTGATCAATTTGGCTGCGGGATTATTGGGTAAGTTGGAATCCAATGACCCATCATTTTATCATTCTTTGAATGATTTGGACATTAAATTTATAAATGCATTGGAGCTCAATAATGGTAACAATGGTAACTATTTGAGTCGTATTTATCCAAAGCTATCAATTGCCTCTGAGTCTAAAAAAGAACCCATTGCCTCGTCTGATTATGTGTCACCCCCCTTTGATGTTCCACTTCCTGTATGTACTTCCTCCCCCGGGACCTCATCCGTCATTCCCATTTCGGCTGTGACGACGGCCTACACTCACAGTCCTACTGTAATCCTATCCTCGGATTGTGAGGTGAATTTGCGTGATTATGCTTCTGTTAAGGATGGGCCTTTGATATCAGATCCCCCGGCTGTTCCCCCTCCCTCCCATACTTTACCTATCAGTGAAACGGAGTCTCGGGATCGAGTATTACACATCCCCTCCTACTCTGAGATGGTAAAAAAAACTCCCCTCCCTGTTTATTTAAATAACCGGGTTGTCGTTGAATGTGGTCCAAGTAATACAACCGTGGCTGATCCCCCGGACCTTGCGACAATGGCCCCGGATAAGGAGGAGATGAATAACAATCCATCTATTGCTATTTTGGCCATGCTGGGTGACCAATGTATTGTGAAGGGGGCTCGGCAGGGTGGGTTGGCAACTGATTTCTCTCCATTAAAAACGAGGAGTGATAGGAAAAGTTCAAAGGTCGACACTCTGGGGGGTACTGGCAAAAACGTACCGACTATTCCCGTCTCTCCGGATACCAGGGATTTTAGAGGAATAAAATCCCTATCCATGGGTCGATAATAATTTTTATCTCCTTAAACATCAGGGGTGTGGGGGGTATGCCCAAACAACTAGCCCTCAAAAGAGTCCTACAAATTGTTAATCCTGATTTGGTCTTTTTACAAGAAACTATGGTGTGTGGGGAGAAAGCTCGTACTTTTTTCAATAAAATTAAGCTGGGGTGGTGTATGTTCACTATTGATGCGGCTGGCCTTTCTGGTGGCCTCCTGGCTACATGGAACCCGGGGGTCTTTAAGTTGGATCCTTTTATTACCTCGCCGGGCATACTTATGTCTGGCAAATTTAGGGGATCTGAAAAAGTTATAAATATTGTAAATTGCTATGGGCACTACAAAAATAGGGAAGCATTCTGGAATCTGGCATGCTCGGGACATTTATTGGCATTGGAAAATCTGATACTTGCAGGTGATTTGAATTTTTCCTGGGGGGCGGAAGAAATCTGGGGTCGTGCGGCCAGAAGGGACCCTTTGGGGACTTACTTCAGAAATATTTTTTCCACATATTCTCTGATTGATGTGGAACCGAGGCCATTGGCCCCTACATGGACAAATAGTCGACAGGATGAGAATTTGATTTCCAAACGTATTGACCGTTTCCTGATATCTGAGACACTTTTAAGCTCCTTTCATTCATACAGGTCTTGGATCCTGCAGACACATATCAATGATCATCTCCCCATTATTATGCAATTTGAAACCGATGCTATTCACCATGTATATCCATTCAAATTCAATTCTCTATGGTTAAATGATTTGGATTATGATGAGGGCATTCGATCTCTTTGGGCAAATACCGATGTTTCGGGGGAGCGATCGGCAATGGACAAGCTTGTTGTCAAATTAGGATCTTTAAAAGACTATACTATAAAGTGGGAACGATCCAAAAAAGCTGAACAGACCTTTGAACTCAATGCGCTTGATTTAGAAATTGGTGATCTTAGGGATCAATCGATCAGAGTGGGGATTTCACAACCTGGTCGAGCCCACCTTGCTATGTTGGAGGAAAGGAAACTCAAAATACTCCTCATCCAAGAAGAGTCCTGGCGTTTAAAGAGCGGGGAAATTTAGCTTAAAGCTGGTGACTTAAACACGAAGTTCTTCCACCGATATGCTGATGGCTGCAGAATACAAAATAATATTTGGGATCTTAATGATCTTGATGGGAGACGGATTCATGGTGATGAAGATTTGATGTCTGATGCTTCTCGACACGTTCTAGATTATTTTACTGATCCTGTAAATACGTCCCTGCCTAAATAGTTTAAGCTTATAAAGGAATATCCTCGGATGTTCACTGATGTGGAGGGGGACAAAATATTTGAGGCTATTACTAGCACGGATATTCAGAACACCCTTTAGGATTTTGCTAAGGATAAATCTCCTGGGCCGGATGGGTGGACGGTGGAACTATTCACACATTTCTTTGAAATTATGGGGAATGACCTCAAGGATGCTGTGGATTAATCTTGGTCCTTGGGACTGGTCTCTCGAGCGCTAAATTCCACCTGTCTGGCACTGATACCTAAATCATCACATCCTGAGAGCTTTAATGATTTCTGTCTGATTGCTTTGTGCAATTTAGTATACAAGATCATATCCAATATAATTGCACAATGTATCAAACCGATCTTGTCCTCGTTCATTTCTAAGGAACAATATGGTTTTTTGGATGGGTGGCAGATTCACGATGCGGTTGGGGTGGCACAGGAGGTTTTCCATAGTATTAATCAAAAGAAGTTGGAGGCACTCATTCTACAACTTGACTTGGTAAAATCCTACGACCGGGTAAATTGGACTTTTCTTAAATTGATCCTTATCCAAATTGGTCTACCTTGGAGGCTTATGAAGTGGATTATGGCTTGCGTTTCTTCTGTCAACTATGCAGTTCTTATCAATGGTCAGCCGACTGATTTCTTCAAGGTGTCTAGGGGCCTTCGTTAGGGATGCCCTCTTTCTCCCCTTTTGTTTCTACTAATCATTGAAGGGCTGAGCCTCTCTATTCACAAAGCAAAAAGCGAGGGATCTATTGTGGGTATCAAAGTCTCGGCTGGTGTATCAATTACCCACACGCTTTTTGTGGATGATGTGATGCTTTTTGGGCTAGGAATTCTGGTTGAATGGTTACAATATAAGAAAATACTTGATTTCTTCTGCTTGGTAACTAGTATGCTCATTAGTATGGTGAAATATTTTTTCCTGAAACACTCACTGGAGGTGACTGTGGAACACAGGGTCAGGTGTATTCTTCCTTTGGAATTCAAGGAGTTATTTGAGGGCACAAAGTATCTTGGCTATTTCCTCAAACCTGCAAAATAAAGGATCAATGATTGGTTATGGCTTGTTAAACGTTTTGATTCACACATTGGTCACTGGAGCTTGAGATATCTTTCACTGGGTGACCGAATTACTTTGGCTAAGAATGTCCTTCAGAACTTGGCAGTATACTGGTTCTCCCTCTGTAAAATCCTGTTATCCATTTTACGCATAATTCGAGGGAAATTCTTCCGCTTTATATGGTCTGGCGGGGGAGAGAAGAACATGTTTCATTTACTTAATTGGAAAACTATGGCACAACCATATAATCTTGGGGGCTGGAATATAAAAAATCTGAAGTTGTTTGTGATGGCTCTCCAAGCTAAGAGCCTATGGCGTGTTTTATTTAATAACTCTATGTGGGTATGTATCATTCGGGCCAAATACCTCAAACATGCTACGGTTGCGTCCTGGTTTCGGAATGGCAGGCATTCTGTTATTGGTACTTTTAATATTTGGTGCGGGCTCATGGGCTCGTTTACTGTTGTTGCAAAATGGCTCTCTTGGATACCTGGCAATGGCTGGGATATCAAACTTGGATCGGATCCTATTCTAGGGGGATCTCCCTCTTATCATCTTTCTCCCGAACTACTTGCACATCTCCGGGCCAGGGGGCTCTTTAATCTTGCACATGCTGCTTCTTTCAATAATGGGGGATGGATCACTGCTCGTCAACTTGATATTCGTGGGGCTATGGGAAAGGAATGGTCGAGATATACTATGCACCTCTGTCAAGCAAACATCCACCTTAGTGATTCCCTGGACAGGTTGGTTTGGTCATGGGATGTTGCTCGTGGCTTTGTCACTTCAAAACTTGCTTATGATTCATTATTTGCAGACTGCCAACCGAAGATGGTTTGGTGGCACTTTGCGATTTGGAAGCTTGCCCTCCCTCCGAGAATTAGATGTTTTGTTTGGTTGGCAATGGGTAACAATATTCTTACCTGGGATAACCTCTGCCATCGTGGCTTCTACGGCCCTAGCTGGTGTCCTTTATGCTTCTCACATTTGGAAATGGTTGATCATCTCTTCTCTACATGCTCGGTCACATAAGAGCCCTGGCTGCTTATTGCCAATTCCCTTGGTATATCTGTTTATTGGCATTCGTCCACATTGCTGGATAGCTTAGGCCAGTGGATTCGCGACTCTCGCTCTCTTCGATGGTTAGAGATCCCATGTTTTATGTTGTGGGAATTATGGAAAGCCCGCAATCGCTACGTGTTTGATGGTTTAGCTTCTAATCTGAATTGGTTATGCAGCCGTACTATTGCTTTATTTAAGGAGTTCAATTCCATTTCTGTCCCTGTGGGTGGCGGGACTGTCTCTTCTGTAAAACGACATGGATATCGCATTGCTCCTCCGGTACTGATGTATCCTTGTGGGTTTTTTGATGGGGCTGTGTCTGGCGGGGGAGGTGTTAGTGGGGGGGGTGTGGTGCTTCATCTTAACAACTCCGTTTCCTATCGGATCCATTTAAATTTGGGATTAGGTACGAAGACCCGCAGTGAATTATGTGCACTCTGGATTCTTTTATACTTTGCTCGGCTCAAATAGGTTTCTTCACTTGTTGTTATGGGTGATTCTTCTTCCATAATTTCATGGGCTTCAGGTTCCTCCCATCTCAATGTGTTACTCCTCACACAATGGTTGGCTGCTATCAGGAAGTACATCGGTGATTTTCAGCATATGCACTTTGCCCATGTTTACCGCGAGATAAATGTGGAGGCAGACATGCTTTCCAAGCGGGCTTTGGACTCACCGACTGGTATTATCTTGTGGGAGGAATGGCATGAGGACCTTTTTTTCTCCTGGGGTTCGGCTGATTTGCTTTGGATCTGATTCTTTTGGTTTGCTCATGCGACATGTTATGATATATTTTTCTCATGTTTATATGCGGCTATATATTGTGCAGGTTCATAGTCTCTATCACCAAATCCTTGTTGGTTTTTTGATCCGGTTGGATTATGCAGCTCTATACTATTTGCTATATATTTGACACTTGTGTCCAGGCCTTTGGCTGTTTTGGACTTATATTACATGTATTTATGTCTGGCAATTTGATACTATGCCACATGGGGACTGTTTAGTTTTGGTTAGTTGCAGTTGCTAGGGTTCTGATGCTTTTTTGTGGCATCCTTTCTAGTTTATGTATGGGTTTTGGTATGGATCCTGGATGCTTTGATGTTATCTTGGGGCTCAACCTGTGCCCGTATGTGATTTGACTCACATGCCTACATGTTTTGATGACTTGATGTATTGTTTCTATTTACTATTTCGCGGTATTAATAGTAAGATATATTTTATGTGTGAAAAAAAAGGTAGCTAATGTCCATGAAAATTCTTTTATTCTCATCAATAACCTCCTTCGAAAACTCAAGCACATAGCACAACTTTTTCTTAAAATCCACCATAATTGTTTTTAGAGACACCACCTCTCCCATCATCTTCTCTAAAACATTTTCCTATGTGTCCATGGTCGTGAGATCCAAAATGCACTCCTTCCTAAATTCAAGCGTGTCATTACTACAATAGGAGATACTCAAAGAAGTGAGAAGCAATTCAAACCTTATGGATGTAACCACAAAGACTTCGCTCGAAATATTTTCCATATCCCAAAGAATGAATTGTGTGTGGAATCCAGCAAGCGAAATGCCTACAATAGATGGCCTAGGACAGGGGCAATTAAGATGAAGAGAATACAGTATGTGATGGATTTCCTCCATTCTCCACTTAGCCCTCCATGAGTCTAATTGGAAACAACCTCAAGGAGGATATTAAATGCATACCACTATGAAAGAAAGAATCTGAGGAATGAGCAATGTGTCAATTGTGTACTCAAGCGGTCTAAGGTTTAGAATTTAGATGACAGTATGGAGGAAGTGGAAAAATCCCATCGGACTGGTAAACATGGCAGAGAAGGTATGGTGAAGGAACATGGTAGAAAATAACCTAGTAGGGTTGTAATTCAGAAATTATCTCCATTCCAAAATTTTTCCACATTTTATGTTTGCATTTACGTTTGATAAATATTCGACACTTGTAAAATTGGAAAGCCTCCCCAATAATTCGTGTCCAAATTTGAGAGATAGTTTTCAAATCTAAATCAATTTGATATTTATATTGATTTCTAAGGGAAAATGAACATATACAACAATGAAATCAACCATTCAAACTATGAATTTGACCCCATAAAATTTAGGGCTTGGTACTCACAGACTTGGGAGGCATTGCCTCTTCTCAGAGTTGCACTGCTTGGCCTCCCTTTCCCATACACGACCACAATCCAACTTTTCTCAAAGCTCGCAGCTGATCAGCGAAATCAATGGTTGCATAGAATCCCCAGAATGATGTGCTCACAACTCACAAAAATCAAAGGGTGCACATGCAAGAGGAAGATGCACGACCACAATCCAACATAGCTCATATCTCACAGCTCAGCGAAATCAATGGTTGCAGAGAAGCCCTGGAATTATCTGCTCGCAACTGATAGAACTAAAAGGGTGGACGCGCGATAGGAAGATGCACGACCACAATCCAACACAGCTCACAGCTCTCAGTCAAATCAATGGTTGCACAAAAGCCTTGGAATACTTTGCTCACAACTCATAGAACTGAAAGGGTGCATTCCCGAGAGGATAAGGGTTACAGTGAAACACATTTGGTGCGGGAGGTAGCTGAAAGGTAAGGTTATGTTGCTTGGTATTTGTGTGTATTTTTTTGTACATTTTTTGTATTTAATATATATATATATATATATATATATAGGTAGAAATGTTATAATTGTTGTTTGTTGATTTTTTTTGTATTTGTTTTTTATGTATTTAATATATATATATATATATATATATATATATATATTGAAAAACAAAATTTATTTTAAAATTAAAAATAAGTTTTTATTTAAAAAATTAATAAAAAAAATTGAAATTAAAAATTTAACGACAATCTTAGTGACGATGACGTTGATGACATTGGTGTCGATGATAATGATCATCGTCATCATAATTACCACCATCCTAATCATCATCATGATAATCATTGTCATCATCATCATCAAGATCGAGAATATCATTTTCATCGTAAGCATCATCATTAATGTCATCGTCGTCATCAATCTTTGTCATCATCATAAACAACGCCATCTTCATCGTCATCATCATCATCATCATCATCATCATAAACGTCGATGTCATCCATATTCATCAGCACAACCATCACAAACAACAACATCGTCATCATCATCATCTTCATCATCATCATCATCACCATCATTATCATCATCACCATCATCATCATCATCATCATCATCATCATCATCATCATCTTCATCTTCATTATCGTCATCATCATCATCATCATCATCATCACCATTCCCATCACAATTGTCATCATCACTATTCATCATAAACAACAACATCATCATCGTCATCATCATTTTTTTCATGATCATCATAAGCATCATGATTAACGTTTCAGTTGTCATTAATCATCATCACCATCATCATCATCATAAGAAGCATCATTAACGTCATCGTTTTCATTAAAAGAAATCAATTACCAAAATCATAAGACAAGTTAATAAGAAATCAATTACCAAAATTATAAATCCCAATACTCTCATTTATTGAAGAACTTTAAACAAAAAAATGAGACACTAGCACCATAAAGTTTCAACAAGAATCCAAACACTAAGAAACAAAACCAAATCCTAAAGAGGGAGTATAACTAGTCATAATTATTTTTGTAGACATCATTAGTCAACTGATTGCTCCTCTTTGTGAATTAGAGTTGAGATGCTGAGTTTGTACTTTAAAAATTCATTTAGTTTTATAACTACAACCAAACCATCATGAAATTAACTACATATAATTCTAAGATACTCATTTCAGTAACTATCTAGCCACATTCATTACAACCCACTACAAAAATTAAAGTTAAAACTTGCATAGAGATTCATCATTTTCATTTCCTAATTCCAAACCCAAGGAAATATTTGTTAATAGGTAGAAGAGATTGTAATATACCTCCTTGTAATAATTATAAGAAATTTTTTTTGATATAAATAGACTACTTTTAGAAATGCACATAGTGCTATTGACATGCATACAACACCTATATGAACTTTGGGCTAGTACTATGATGGATTGTTGGATTGGAATATCTCTTTAGTAATTCAATCGGTAGAATCTACAAAAATACAATGGGTTGACTCCTCAATGAGTAGCATCTATGTGTAACATGAATAATTTATTCTATTATGTAGTTCTTATTTTATAGTGTGAACAAATAAAATGCAATGTTCAAAAAATAAGTGTTATTAATTTTATTTTGAGAATTTGAGAAACTTACTATGCATGCCTTTCTACATGCTAAAAGAATAAGAAAAAACTTACATAATACAAAAAAATGCATTCTCTAAATTTCCCTATAATTTCAATTCATTTTTCCCCTATGTTTTCATGCATACATGATCAATCGACAAAAATAATCAAGTCAAACTAATCTCCACTATTGGTTATAAATAGCCAATGAGACTTAAAAACTATAAATATATGAGATGGGTATTCAACACTTAATTTATCACGGGATAAACTACCTTAGGCCAATTGATAAATATTGATTTTCAGCTTCTATCAATTGATAACACATGACATACTTCATATAATGCCCTAAAACATAAATATAGAACTTCCATTAGCTAAATACATGTTGATTTGTTTATGATTCAATAGAGAAAATCTAAAAGAGATTTGTAAGTCTTATGTGGATTCATCCTATGAAAAAATGTATCCTAAAGTTGTACTCAACATTATTGATAAAAGGTTCCTTGATGTAGATAGTAATTGACAAGTGGATAAACACGGGTCTTTGCTAACTAAATAAGATTGTAGAAATATCAAGGAACCACCAAGAATGAAAATGGCATGCCATGATGGGAATTTGAAACCAATGGGAAAATTCCAACAAGGATAAGACCTAAAGTGGCTACAAGAATCAAAACAAAAACAACAAAATTAACTCCATTAGCTAAAATAAACTTATGCTCCAAAATACTACACTCCCTAAAGAAAACTTATAAAATATGGATGAGAGAGAGAGAGAGGTTAAGACTCTAATTGTGGAGACCTCGTGGTATAGTAATTTTGATATTTATTGTTTATAGACATAGGTTTTCATTTAATCTACCTAATGCCAATATAAATGATAATAGAACAAATCATGTCAATGTAATTAATCTATGTAGGGAGCATAGTTAATCAAATTTCATTTTTAGAAAAGATCTTATCGTTCCACATTGCTAAAATAGAATCTCTATGTGAACTTATGAAAATTATTATGTGCATAGTATTTTTCAATCCCAACCTACTCTATTACAATTTGACCAACCTCTATGTTTTACTTTTCGATCTAAGCAAATAGACATAACAATTAAATAAATTTCTCACATCTTAGTGCAATTGGAAAATATGCCTTAACTCCTGTAGTTTTCACCTTGCCAAAACTACACCACCTAGTAGTAATTGTATGCAAGAGGAGAGGGAAAGGCACCAAGCATCTCTATTGTTGTAACAAAAGACATTTTATCCACAAATATGGAACAAAAAGGAACACACAACTTATCTAGGAATGATGTAACCAAAAACCAAATAATTCCATGACCTTCTATGTGGAGAAATAATATCAATTGAGTGAACTCAACAAAGATGGGTTAATGTGAAACTAATTACCAAAATTAAAAATCCCAATACTCTCATTTATTTAATAACTTGATACAAGAAATGAGACCCTAGTACCATAAAGCTTCAACAAGAATCCAAACACTTGAAGCAACAAAACCAAATCGTAAAGAGAGAGTCTAACTAGTCATAATTAATTTTATAGGCACCATTAGTCAATGGATCACACCTCTCTTTGAATTAGAGTTGAGATATTGAGTTTGTAATATGAAAAGTCCCCCAGTTTTACAAATGTGAAACCAAACCATCATGAAATTAACTACACACAACTATAAGATACTCACATGCCTAACTATCAGGCCACATTCGATACAACCCACTAAGCAAATGAAGGTAGAAAAATAGATAAGGATTGCACAATCAAGCACTGCATGCTCACACTTCTCAAAAGGAGTGGATAATGTATTTTGATCATTCACACCCCATGGACAAGGAAACTTCTATTTTTATTCATTAATTATTTTAAATTTGCTATTTTCTTGCATTTTTTTCAAAAACTAAATTCTCCAACATTAATAATTCTTTGTGTAAAAAGTTTGTCTTTTTATATAAAATATGCTTAGATTGATAAGATTCGCCAAATTTTAAAAGGATAAATAGTAAATTGAATGCTTTTTAAGAAAAAATGTATGATTTTATGAAACAAAAATATTCGCCTAAAATATTATACTTATCTATATAATTTTTATTCATCAAAGCTTTCCCTCTGATAGTCCCACAACTTTATAGACAAGATGACAATACTGTTAAATTTTGTCTTGACAAGTTTGTCGTGAAGTATCTTAACAATCATTTTCTATTGTTGGCGGGGGCGTTTGTGACCCTAAGAACATATTATATAATTTTTATTTTTATTTTTAAATGCACGAAGAAGGAAATAAGGCCATTTGTGCTTATAGCCAAAACTAATGATGTAGGCAACAATTGGCATGAAAGGATACACCATCTAAATTTTCAAAGTATGAAATTGATGGTTAGGTTGACCATTGTTCGTGGCATTCCTATGCTTGTTCCTCATCAAGGCGTATGTGAGGGTTATGTTCTTAGTAAGCATTTTTTATAAATGTTTGAGAAAACAAAGTCGTGCTGGGAAAAGACATAGATGTATCTTGTGCACAAAAAACTTTGTATGATGATCGACCATCATTTGCTAGTGCAATGTATGTTTTAACCTTTACTGATGTTTTTTCAATATCTACATGGGTTTATTTTCCCAAAAAACAAAGAGATGGTCTTTGGTAAATTCAAGTAATTTAAAGGGAATTGGTTAATAATCAATGTGGTAAACCAATAAAATGTTTGAGCTTTTATAATGGAGGAGAGTATGTGGGTAATGAACTTTTAGGATACTTATCATAGAAGGTGTCTTTTGGAAAATACCATGCTGCTTATGTAGAAGAATACTCTTCAACATGATGTTTCTTATGATAATCCTCACCCAAATCTACAAACTTAAGAAAATTCAATCAATAGTTTGTAAATATGTTTGTTGGAACCCAAATTTCGGTCCTTATGTTGTTTCCCTCTTCCTCTGTCCTCATGTGACGCAAATCGGGCCAGTCAGACCTTCTTGCTTAACAATAACACCCGACACACACACATTCACATGAACTGGATGTAAACTTGATTTCAGAAGCTGGCTTCTATTACTTCAATCGAATTACGGTTACAATGCGAAAATGAAAGGAATGTAAAACACCTAAACTATGTCAGCCTCAGCCTATTACAATATACAAAAGTAATGGTGTGCTCTGTGTGTGTGTGAATCTTCACCCTCTCCTAGCTCACTATGGAACTCTAATTTATGGCTCTGATCTCTTCTACGCTATGTTTATGTGTGACTGTTCTCTCCAACCTACAAAATCCCAAGTGACTGATCCCCTCTCCTGTGCTTGCGCATTGGTATTCTACTGCTGCTCTATTGATCATCCCGAGGTCCACTCCAATCCCCGAGACACTCTTCCTCTGTCCACTGAATCCTCCCTGATCCTGTAGACTTGTAGTTATCAGTTATTCTGCCGTGCTGCACAACCTCCACCTGTGGTGACATATGGCATGTCTTCAACCACCTTCTTAATTTCTCATAACTTCCTTAGCAACCCCGAACGACTACCAAGAACTCTGCTTGACTTTCCGCGAGTCCTTATGACTCTGCTACAGTAGTAGGTCCCATCACTGACCTCGACCATACTGTATTTCGTCATCCTTCAACTTACCCGTATGCTTCACTTCTCTTCCGCGTCTTTTCCAGTCTGCCCCTTCCTCCACGCTTAGATTCCACCTCAAACCTGTTGATGTCGCTGTTCGAAAGCTTGTCGATCCTCGACATCTTCGATGCAACCCTATTTTATATCGACCTTGAACATGTCAACTCTCAACCTTCTCCTCCTATCAACGCACCTTGACAACTTCTGCTCGAGTTATTGACTTCGACAGTGAATCTTCCTTTCGCACCAGTAGTCGTCGGCACTCCCTTTGGTTGACTTCCTGTCGATCATCTTCGACTATTTTTCCTAGGTCCCGATGCTCCTACATCAGACTCCCTAGGTGAAAAAGAACTTGACTGCTATGTCAGTCTCCTGAACTCTTCTTCGAAAATCCATGTCACCTCTTGCAACTCATCATATTTCCAATGCACTAAGTATTCCTTCTTTCGTGAACTGGGCGTATGCCCCACTTCCCATTCCTCCATTACTTCGGTGATTTCCTCCTTGTCATGTCGACCTGTTATCTGTACTATCTAGTTGATGTTCAACACTTCTGAGCTTTTGCTACTTGAACCTTCTTCAAATTTGTACAGATCTGAGACATTGAACATTGGTGAAATGCTCAAGTATTTCGGCAACTCCAACACATAAGCGTTATCCAAAATATTCTTCAAGATCTTACATGGTCCAACCTTCTTTAGCTTCATCTAGTCATATGTTCCTGTCGGAAATATCTCCTTCCAAAAATGTGCATAGACTAAGTCTCCTTCGTTGAACGACTATAGCCTCTTCTTCCTGTCAGCTCTCAACTTATATGTCGCGATGCTATTTTCTATCCGTTTTCGCACATCTTCATGCACTTCTCTCATGTGTTTTGCGAATGATTTTGCATCCACGCTTTTCCTCACTTTTTTCAGCAACTCGACCAAATCTACCACTCCATGTGGGATTCATCCTTGAACAATATGGAATGGCATCAAGCTTCTCGACCGATTCACAGAATTGTTGTACGCAAACTCTACTTGTGCCAACACATTCTCCCACTGCTTGGGTCTGTCGGCCATCAAACACCTCAGAAGGTTTCCTAGACTTCTATTCACCACCTTGGTTTGTCCATCTATCTGTGGATGATATGCTGAGTTAAACTGCAACCTCATGTCTAGTTTCTTCCATAGGGTTCTCCAGAAATGTCCCATAAAATTGGTATCTCTGTCCCACGTTATACTCTTCGTCAACCCATGCAATCTGACTATCTCCATGAATAATAGTACAACAATGCCTATGGCGTCACTCGTCTTTCGACACAGAATAACGTGTTCCATATTTGAAAATCTGTCGACTACAACATAGATTGATTCGTTACCTTGTTGCATCTTTGGAAATACTAGCATAAAATCCATGCTCAGGTGCTCCCATGGGGTATTCAACACTAGTAATGGTGCATACAACCCCGTGTTCTGAATTCTTCCTTTTTCCAACTAGAAAACTCGACACTGTCATACCCACTTTCCAACATCTGTCATCATTCCTGAACAATAATACTTTTCTTCGACCAACGCCTCAATCTTGTCGATGCCAAAATGACCTGCCAATCCGCCGCTATGTAACTCTCAGATTAGGTTCTCCCTTACGGATCCTATGGGAATACACAACTGTTGTCCCTTGAATAGGTATCCCTCTTGGATGAAATGATCCAAGTATGGAGTCCTATAAACACTACATGGTTCGCTACTCACCTGCCATGCTTTCAAAAAATCCTTGTCGGTCGCATACTCTGTCTTCACTGAATCTATCCATGTTTCGTGAACTGTCACCATGTTCAGCAGTGTAACTCTTCGACTCAGCGCATCGACAATATTGTTCGACTTTCCCAACTTATGTCGCAACATGAAGGTATATCCCTGTAGGAATTTGACCCACTTCATGTGTCGCTGATTCCACTTCAATTGAGTGTTCAAATATCTCAGTGCTTGATGATATTTGTACAACAAAAATTCCTTGGGAAACAAATAATGCCTCCACTTCTTCAATGCTTGGACAATAGGATAGAATTCCTGGTCATAGAACGAATATTTCTGCTTTGCATCATCCAACTTCTCATTGAAGAATGCAATTGGTCAGCTCTCCTGGCTCAACACTGCTCCAATTTCCATTCTACTCGCGTCGCAATCGACTTGGAAAAATTTGTTGAAATATGGGAGTGCTAACATTGGGCTCTTAGTGACCTTTTCCTTCAACTTGTTGAAAGCTCTCTGGGAAGCTTCCGTCCACTTAAACTCCCCTTCTTTTCTCATGCACTCTTTCAAAGGTGCACATATCCGACTGAATCCCTCGATGAATTTCCTGTAGAAACTGGCAAGTCCATGGAAACTTCTTACTCCAGTTGCACTTGTCGGTTCCGGCCAATCCAATATTGCCTTCACCTTCTCTGGGTCCATCACTAACCCTTTACTCGAGATTACGAATCCCAAGTATACCAATTCTTCCTTAATGAAGAAACACTTTTTCAAGTTCACCATCAACTTCTCTTCTTGCAGCTTCTGCAATACTTATCGAATGTGCCCCAAGTATCCTGTCTTGGTTTGACTAAATATCAGGATGTCGTCTAGGTACACTACGACAAACTTACCCAAGAATGGCTTCAGTACCTCCTTTATCAACCGCATGAATGCATTGGGTTTGTTAGTCAATCCAAATGGCATGGATAATGTAATGTCCCTTGTTAGGAATTTTATTAAAATGGCAATTTTTCACTTTTTTCCCTATTTTGACCTTTGACTAGTTTTGAGCTCTAGGTCCCCAAATTGCTCCAATTGCTCCCAAATATTCTGAGAATCTATATGGATGATTTCAGAACATAAATATGTATTTTAGGGATTCTTTTGGACCTTTAAAATACTTCTGCAAATCCTCTTTCAATTCTGGACAATGTAGGGAACTTTACTAGTAATTTCCCTTTGACTAGTATTGGTCTCTAGGTTTTGAATTGACTCCAAATTCCTTCAAATATTCAAGGAGGGTGTATGAATGATATTAGGAATTGAATATTATGTTCAAAGATGATATATGGCCACCAAAATACCTATGCAAACTCTCTTAAGATTCTGGACCAAGTATGCAATTTTACTAGTAATTTGGGGTTCAAATCCCCCTAGGGTTAGTACTGAAAATGGCTTCCCAAATGCCTCCAAACCCACTCAAATTTATTAAAATAGGTAGGTAATGTATTAAGGATGTTATTAAGGTCTCATGTGCACTATTAATTTATTATTATATTTGTTCCAACCCTCTCCCATTCAACTGCAAAAACCACCAATTCGACCCTTGGGGAAATGGCACTATTTCCTCTCCAAATGCAATTAAATTAAGTAAAAATACTTCAAATTCTTAAGTAAAGTACATGAAACTTGTAAAATACATCCATGGCAGTCCATTAATCACAAATTCATAATATAATCATCCATTCATTTGAAATCATAATCAATACATTGGTCCACAACAAGGTAGTGGGGAAATGGGATTGTTCTTCGATTAAAAATGAGATTTATACATTTCTACTTGGAATTTCGACCTGAAACTTTCTGGAGATGAAGAACTGAGTATTTAATTCATATTAAAAAATAAATGGGGCATGATAAGATCCCCCAAAGAGTACAATAGCTCACCAAAAACGCCCTCCCTCAAGGATCAAGAATATGCCATCAAAACTGGAAATGGTTGAGAGAATGTGATGCAATAGAAGAAACCATGAGCTGCCTTGTAGATTACACCTGCAAATAAAGACTCCATTAAATCTCCAAATGAAATTTTTGAATGGCCTTTCCAATTACCAACTTGGATGGGAATCTTTCACCCTCGAAATTGGCTAAGGCAAGAAACTAGTCATCCACTAGCTCTCCCTCTACACAAATGCAATTGCAAATTATACAAATGATCAAAAGATGGATTCATTATTTTTTATTAACATTTATAAATTTTTAATGTCCTCCATGGTTTGAATTCCTTCAAAGAGACTCATGCCAACTCAATTTGGGAAGATATTCCAAAGAACGCCACTTGTACAACAATTCCTAGTCTCCCACTTCCACCAAATCACATGTGGAAGCATCTTAGCTGCCCTAACACCCTTGAGCGCCCTCGTGGAGTCTATTTTTATCCATGACATGTCATATATGTCATATCTCATCCTTTAGGTCTGATTTGTGTCATAGGTGTCATAGCATCTTCATCATTGTTGTCATAGAGCTAGAGAATCTAGCCGAAGTGTCTCACTAGCTCCAAATTGCCTCTTCCTCTTCCATGGGAGTTACTCTTCCTCCATATTTTGACCTCATTGACTCATTCCAAGTATTATTGACTTTATAACTCATCCCAAGAACATTAGGCTTCCCATGGATTCGAAATTGCAAGAAGAGGATGCCATGTGGTACATAAATTCTAGCTTGTGTGGGTCCCACTTCCTCCATGTGTCTTCATGATCAAATGCCACTTTGATTTTCACTTGTATATATTTATTTATCTCCTTTATTAAATATTTATTCCATACTAATGTTCCAACATCATTTATTATCCTCATTATTCCAAATCCCAAAGCTTCCACCCTAAACCTAGGAAACTAGTAATTTTCCTCGGCAATTATTTGACCTTTAGCATCAATTTGAGAAACTCTAATGAATAGGGTCAATTTGATTAGGCCATTGTGACCCAATTCCAAATTTGGGATATGACAAATCCTCCCTTCCCAATATTTCTTTTCCTCAAGCAATTTCAAACATGGGTGTTGAAGAACCTGCTTTCTGTATAATTCTTTGAAGTTGCCATTGAATTTCCCAACCTTGAGTCTTTGAATTTCCATGAAGATTTTAGAGAGGAACCACCATGCTTGCTGCTGCACTACTCTGATAAAAATCACTTTATTAAGTGGGAAATCCATCTCCCATACTGCTCATTTCCCCAAAAAATTGAAACCAATGAGACAAAAATTATTCCAGGGTCCCATTGCTTGTATTGCACCCCAACAATTAAGAGTTCTCTCCAACCCATACCATCAGATAAGAGGATTCATGAATCCCATTTTCTTGTATGCATTCTTCCAAACATCATGAGTACAAAATATATATCATCAAGGTACATAAGAACATAAGGAAAATGTACATTAAGGAGGTGCTTCATCAAAGAATCATGAAAGTGCTTATACCTCCAAGCAAGTAGACCACCATTTTCCAAGTGCATACAAGCTTCAAGTGACAAATCAAATCTACTCCAATGACATAGTTGAGGATCCCATGTCCTATAATGCTACTCCAAAAGGATGTGATATGCATCAAAATATTCAGCCATGTATTCTTTCATCCAAGAAGTGAATGAAGAATCTCCACTAAAATCTGAACCAAATAATGAGCAGAAAAAACAAGGAGACTTCAAATGACTCAAAGAAGTCTCACCCATACATCCATGAATGTGAGAATAATAAATACATATCAAAGTATGTGGCTGCCAACAAAAATGTTCTCCAATCATAAATTTATTCACCCAAGTGTTGGATGAAGTTCCTCCGACATCAAATGAACCAAGTGCTGAGCAAGAAAAACCATGAGTCTTCAAGTGACTCAAATGCATATCATAGGTGCATCCATGTAGATGTGCATCATCATAAAGTGACAAATGATGCTGCTGCAAATGTGAATAAGAATGTTCTCCAACCATGTCATCATAAAAGGTAAATCGAGGAGTTCCATACTCCTCATGTGGCACCATAAAAAAGAACCCTTTCACCCATACTCCATTGAGACTAATGCTGCAAAACATGGAATTGTAGGATGTAGGAGAATGAACTAACTCACCCAAATGATCAAAAAGTGCAGAAGTTTCATCATGGGAAGGATCCATATGGGTAGTATCATGCAGCTCCTTCAAAAGTGTGAAACCTTTGTCATAGATTGGTTCCAATGTAGAGGAATCATGCTCTTCTTTAAAAATTGCATAACCTTCATCAAGAGACAATTCAAGTTCCTCTTCAACCACGTCAAGTGTTTGGATCTCTTTCAGTTCATATTCAAACACATCAAGAACATTCAAATTTCCAAATTTCTCATGATCCACCATGTCATGAGAATCCTCCAAACAATCTACCATTTGACAATCTGAAACATAGGAGGAAAAACAAGTATCTTGCAACTTTTCAAGAAGTTGCTCATTTTGAAGTGTGAGCTTATGAATATCCTCATTATTCTTCAATTATGCATCATGTAACAATTAATTAAGCTCAAACAAATGGTTTCTATAAAAAAGAAAAAACATGAAATTACCTTTGATGTGGCACATTGCTCTTTGAATCTTCTCCATGTCTTCAAGGAAGGATGTTTCCTCTAATGAAGTAGCTCTCCAATGAAGAATTTGGCACCAATGTTTGAGTGTCATGGAGAATGCTAAGGGACTTTTGGATATTATTTTCATTCATCTTTAAGGACCCTTCAATAAAATGAGGCTCTTGCAAATGAACCTCCTCATCTTCTTCATTTTTGCTTGGACCAACTTCATGAAGCTCAAGTGGTGATGGGGAAGTTGATCTTGGTTCTTCTTCAACTGCTACAAGGTCTTCATTATCATGCTTAATGGAACTTGGGATTGCAGCAACACTTTCACAAGTGATCTCTATGTCACCAACATAGAGGTGTGAGTACCCATCAGTAGGTACTCCTTCATAGTTTAAGCATCCATCAGTAGATGCTCTTTGGTTCATGTCTAAGCTAGAAGGTGTCTCGAAATGATCTTCCATATTTTCAATAGAATCTTCTTCATGCTCTTGTGATGTCTCTTCATTTTTATCCTTCAAGAAAGATGATGCATTTTTCCCCTTGTTTTCCTTATGATCAATATCTTTAGAATCTCTTTTTGAAGAATTCCCAAAAGCTCTCCTCAAGTGGGACATAATTTCATGCACACATATATGATACTCACTCCAAGGTTCTTTACAACAAGGGAATAAACCTTTCTTTACTAATTCCACATCTTCATTTTTGGGCCTATTTTCAAAAACATTTTTAGCATAGTACTCAAAAGACATGGCATTTTGTGTATTTTTGCTTGAAGCAAGATATTGTTGATATTTTTGATATTGTTGGGGCAAGGTTTTATATGTTGCTCTCAATCTTTGGAACTCATAGAATTATCCTTGGTTGGTGTGACACACTCATATTCATCAGATTTAAAGTCATAAGAATAATCTTCATTTCTCTTGAAATTGTAAGAAGTGTTGCATGATGACACCTCTTCCTCGTACCATTCACATTCTGCTTCATATTGCTCATAAGCATCTGCATATTCCTCATAAGAATTGTACTCATAGGATTCATCATAATAGTAAGACATAGCTGCCAATTATTCTTGAATGTATGTACATAATCGACAGGTGCAAGGACCATGCTCTGATACCACTGTAATGTCCCTTGTTAGGAATCTTATTAAAATGGAAAATTTTTACTTTTTTCCCTAGTTTTACCTTTGACTAGTTTTGAGCTCTAGGTCCCCAAATTGCTCCAATTGCTCCCAAATATTCTGAGAAGCTATATGGATAATGTTAAAACATAAATAAGTATTTCAGGGATGCTTTTGGACCATTAAAATACTTCTGCAAATCCTCTTTCAATTCTGGCCAATGTACGGAACTTTACTAGTAATTTCCCTTTGACTAGTATTGGTCTTTAGGTCTCGAATTGACTCCAAATGCCTTCAAATATTCAAGGAAGGTGTATGAATGATATTAGGAATTGAATATGATTTTCAGAGAAGATATATGGCCACCAAAATACCTCTACAAACTCTCTTAAGATTATGGACCAATGATGCAATTTTACTAGTAATTTGGGGTTCAAATCCCCCTATGGTTAGTACTGAAAATGGCTTCCAAAATGCCTCCAAACCCAGTCAAATTTCTGAATAGAGGTATCTAATGTATTAAGGATGCTATTAAGGTCTCATGTGAACCATTAATTGATTATTATATCTGTTCCAACCCTCTCCCATTCAACTACAAAAATCACCAATTCGACCCTTGGAGAAATGACACTATTTCTTCTCCCAATGCAATTAAATTGAGTAAAAATACTTCAAATGATCAAGTACAGTACATGAAACTTGTAAAATACATCCATGGAAGTCCATTAATAAAAAATTCATCAAATAATCACCCATTCATTCGAAATCATCATCAATACATTGGTTCACAACAAGGTAGTGGGGAAATGGCATTGTTCTTCTATTAAAAATGAGATTTATACATTTCTACTTGGAATTTCGACTTGAAAGTTTCTGGAGATGAAGAAAAGAGTATTTAATTCATATTAAAAAATAAATGGGGCATGATAAGCACCCCCAAAGAGTACAATACCTCACCAAAAACGCCCTCCCTTAAGGATCAAGAATATGCCATCAAAACTGGAAATGGTTAAGAGAATGTGATGCAATAGAAGAAACCATGAGATTCCTTGTAGATTACACCTACAAATAAAGACTCCATTAAAGCTCCAAATGAAAGGTCTGAATGGCCTTTCCAATTACCAACTTGGATGGGAATCTTTCACCCTTGAAATTGGCTAAGGCAAGAAACTAGTCATCCACTAGCTCTCCCTCTACACAAATGCAATTGGAAACTATACAAATGATAAAAATATGGTTTCATTATTTGTTATTGACATCTATAAAGTTCTAATGTCCTCCATGGGTCGAATTCCTTCGAAGAGACTCATGCCAACTCAAGTTGGGAAGAGATTCCGAAGAACGCCACTTGTACAATAATTCCTAGTCTCCCACTTCCACCAAATCACATGTGGAAGCATATTAGCTGCCCTAACACCCTTGAGTGCCCTCTTGGAGTCTAGTTTTAGCATTGACATGTCATATATGTCATATGTCATCCTTCAGGTCTGATTTGTGTCATAGGTGTCATAGCATCTTCATCATTGTTGTCATAGAGCTAGGGAATCTAGTCGAAGTGTCTCACTAGCTCCAAATTGCCTCTTCCTCTTCCATGGGAGTTACTCTTCCTCTATATTTTGACCTCATTGATTCATGCCAAGTATTATTGACCTTATAACTCATCCCAAGAACATTAGGCTTCCCATGGATTTGAAATTGCAAGAAGAGGATGCCATGTGGCACATAAATTCTAGCTTGTGTGGGTCCCACTTCCTCCATGTGTCTTCATGATCAAATGGCACTTTAATTTTCACTTGTATAAATTTATTTATCTCATTTATTAAATTATTTATTCCATCCTAATGTTCCAACATCATTTATTATCCTCATTGTTAACACCTAAAAAGTGCTCACTAGCTCATTTCCTTATTCACATGACCCATTTGTCCACTTTTCCACCATTTGAGCCTCTAAAGCCACCAAAAGCTCACCAAAAGACCTTAATACACCCCTTTTTCCACTCAAAATGAGTATTTTTCCTAAAAAAGCATAAAAAACCCTCAAAAAGGGTCCAAAATTTCCAAAAATATTAAAAAGGGAATAAAAATATTCAAAAAAAGAAAAAGGAGGGAAAAGGTACCTAAACCATGTTGGTCAATACCATTGGTTTCCACAAAACCATAATGGTATTCCCCACCACCAAAAACTATAAATAGGTGGTAGGGGCTCCTCATTTTACATCCATCCATCTTCCTATCCTCATGCTGCTAAAATCTCCCATGAGCTTTTGGCCATTGTAGTTACCTTGGAGAAGGGACCCTTTGGAGTTTGGAGTTGCTCACCCTTGGAGATAGTCAACAATCTTCATCACTTGAAGGTATTATTATTGCAAGCACTTGCTTGCCCCCATTTTCAATACAAAGTTATTTTTTCTATTTCTTGTTCTTGTTTTTAATTCAAAAGTTTATTATGATATGCACATGCTAGTTTAGTTTTAGTTTTAGATTTACAATTGTTTTTGCTTTAGTATTTGAAACTGCTGCTACTAGTTAGCAGGTGCCCATAGCACTAAGCTTGGTTGCAAAACCAAGCCAACAGTTTTTGGCAACTCCGCTGCTTTCAAATTTTTAGATCTCACTTTTGCTTTAGATATTAGTTTTTGTTAGTATTAGTCAGGTTAATTCATAAATCTGCCACCCTAGACACCAGATCCATTGCTGTTCTAGATCTTGGCCCATTTTATTGCCATTAATAGCCCGAAATTTTCAATTTTTGGGTTTGTTTTTCGGCGTCCGTGTACAGCTTCCGCCTTGCGGCTTTTTTCCCAATAGTCGGGCGGTTCATCGCGACTGCGTGGCCTTTTCCCGCGTGACTCACCACGGCTTCGCGACCCATTTGCACGCTGCACATCACGGTTTCGCAGACATTTTCCACGCTGCACATCACGACTGTGTGAAGAAATCCCGCGTTGCCCATCGCGACTGTGTGACAGAAACCCGCGCGGTCCATCGCGGCTGTTCTGTCAAAACCCGCGATGCCAATTTTTTCCATTCGGCCTATCCGTTTAAAAAATTATTTTTTTACTGTATTTTCTGCCCACATAGCACATTTTACAGTATTAAAATTCCTGCATTTTTTACAGCCATAGAAAAATTTTACTATTTAGAAGGCACCTTTGAAAAAGTCTTTTTAAAAATTTTCAGAAATTGAAAGAAGGATTTATTTGCATTTTATCTAGATAAAATTTTTTTACTGCTTACTTCCTTGATATTTTTCCCATAGCAAATTTTAAAAGAAATCCATTTATTTCTTGAAGAAGTCATATTATTTGCTTTCCTATTTCAAAAGATCCTTTGCTTTTTGAATAGTTTTTGCAAAGCGTTTAATTTCAGTTTAAAATACCACACGTGCACCCACTCAAAAACATAATTTAAACTGAGCCTTAAAATTTACCCGAACTTCAACCAACTTTTAACCCCACTTGGGGAGCACTTAAAAGAACTTTGTAGCTAGGTAGTATTGAGGGGATAGGTGTTCCAATAACACCCCTCAGTTATTACATTTGAGACATAGCTGTTGTCCATTAGGGAACCAAAATCTACTAGTATTTTTTGGCATAGTCACAACCAGTTTATCGGAAGGCCTCTCCCCTAGGAGGGTTGAAGTCGTGAGGATGGTTCCGGAAGCCTGAGTGGAATACCGAAATCCATTCAGTAACTGAAGGCTACCATTCGCAGTTCTCGGGATATCCCTGTATGGGGGTATTGCGGTAAAAGGACCAAACGACAGATTTACCTTTCCTGGACGTGTCATGAACAGAGTATCCTAGTTTCCATTCTTTAGGATTGATTACCCGGTGTCCCTCCCGGTAGGGGGATATCTAGCCATTGATTCATCACTCAATATTGTCTGACTTGGATTTCATCACCTTGTAGAGAATATCGTTTGTTGATTCACAATACTTTTAGTTAGGTGTTTGCATGATACAATCCACCTTTGGTCTAGTAACACCTCTTTTTTCTAGAAGTTGTTTGACTATTGGTATTCTGACCATTTTTGTTGCATCCCTCCACTTATTATAGCACAACTGCTATAATAAGTGCTTTTTGAGGTTGATTTTTTGGCCTGAGAGCCTTTATTTTCACTCCCCTTTCTTGCACCCTTGGTTCCATTAGGGTTTTGAGTTTTTTATACATTACCACCTTACACTAAACAATTTTTTCGCAAAAAACATATTTCTCACCATTGAGAATTTTAGACGATCTCGTCGTCTTTAGGGTGAACCCCCAGAGTTCAGTCTACTTGGCTCTCCACGTCACCGACGTCGAGACTTATCCCTTGAATCGACACATCATCGGTCAAACATACAGTCATCCGATTCTAACACGCCTCACTTCACATCTGATTTTGAGGCAGAATCTAAAAACCCTACCGAGTTATTCCCAACCAACCTCATGGCTGGAACACAATTCGACCCACCTTTTACCAATACCATAGGAGATACATCCACAAACCCTTCTACTGCGGTGACATCCATGGCAACCACCACCCTCCTAGGTATTCCTAATATGGGGGACACCCCACCTTTAGGAATGCCCAACACAGGACTACCTCCTATTATGGGTATGCCAAACATGGGGGTCACACCCCCTCTCATTACCACAACCCATATCCCAGGAATCCCCACTACTATTCCTAACCTTGGTGTAACCCATGTTGCACTTGGAAACGCTGGCCCATACCAGACCACAGCTGTTGGAGGACACATACCTTCAATACCTAGCATACCCTTAGGAGCTACTGGACCCCTACATCATGCCACCATGAATAGTCATGTCCCAGTCACTACACCACATCCATTGGCTAGTCTACCTTACATGGCGAGTCTGAACTTACCAGACTTAGCCAGGCTAACCAATGATCCTATCAGACACGACCTTGCGTGGCCTCACATGCCCACCAAAATCCCCTATGAAATCCCTAAGTTTGAGGGCAAGGCAGGTGAGGACCCCCAGAACCATATTATGTCCTTCCATCTATGGTGTTCCTCCAACTCCATAGTGGACGACTCTGTCCGCCTCCATCTGTTACAGTGCACCTTCACTGGCTCTGCAGCTAAGTGGTATATCGAGTAGCCCCATGGGACCCATGCCACCTTTACCTCCCTTTCCTCGACCTTCCTGCAGTTCTTTCAGTTTCCTGTCTGCTATGATGCGAGAGTCGAGATCCTACTGTCTTGCAGACAGAACACGGCCACCCACATCACTGATCACATCCATGAGTGGAGTTGACGCCGAAGCCTCTGCAAAATCAAGTTAGACGACCATATATTCTTAGATTGGTTTCTAAAATCCCTCCTCCCTCTCATTGCCAAGGATGTGGCATCCGAACGACCCCAGTCTGAAGAAGAGGCCATCCTCAAAGCCCAACAGTTTGACCTCATTTACGCCCAGTCGGGTTATCTGTATACCATTATACCAGATGCCCCTCAGGGCGATTCATCCCAACACGATGCGTCGGGGGCATCCCATGCCACAGATGGCATCATTGGTCGTATGGCCTCGCATCCCCAACCCTTTTCCATTGCACATTCTAGCCATGGCCCCGACCTTTCGCGGGCTACATCTTAATCTGGAGCAACCAATTCATATGCTGCCATGGCACATCACCACCATACCCACGGACCCTCATGTCCACCTCAGTGCTTTGGTCATGCACCACCCGCATACGCTCCCCCAGCCGCACCTCAACCAATGTATTACCCGCAGCAAGCTGCGACAGCTAACCCAACACCTCCAATAGCTCAGGTTTATCAACAACCCCAGCAGGTAACTGGACCACCTCCAGCCCCACCCACTTATTATCCACCGCAACCTGCTCCCGCACCTGTGGCGAACCAAAATACTCCCACTGCTCAAGGGAAAGTGTACACACAACACAACCAACCCCAACACCAAAAAAACCAGCGCAACCAGGGTGGGCAGCAAAACCGTGGAAGAGGACGTAACCGCGGCAACAACCAACAACATCAGCAAGGTCCACCACCTCCCAATCCTCCGCGTAACAACAATGCTTCTCCCCCCAACCAGAATCCGGATCGTCATCCCAAGCAGCCTAAAAATAGCAACCTCAGAACAAACCACCCTTGTTCTATATGCAGGGTCTATGGCCATTACACACATGCTTTCCCACATTTGGAGCGAGCTCGGCAACTCTAGACTGACAATGCCCATCGTTAAGGGCAAACGGCTCCTCAGGCGCCACCCAACCCTCCACCAACTCAACATCAACCTTTGGTGCTACAAAACCCCTTTCCAACCCAAGGTGTAGTGAACACTCAGCCATTAGCTCCCCCTCAGGGCAACGCGCCACCACAACAAATCACTTATGCCACTCCTGATCAACCCATGTTCTATTTAGATACTCACCACTTGTTGATGATGTCGTCCGCAAATACCAACCTCCAAACCCGCCGAAACCAATATGGATCCATCCCTGAAGCCCCTCCAGCTAACAAGAACACTAACGGTCATCCCACGGATCAGATGTTACGTATACCTCCGGCTCCACTTGATGGCGCTTCTAAAGCACCTTGCTTCCCACTTCATCGCATCAACAATAATCCCAATGCTCGTGCTGCGTCAAATTAGAGCATTGTAGATGACTTAGCCCAGTCTCCTGCAGCCATGTCTGCTTTAGAAGTCTTAAAAAACTGTCCTTCACAGTGCAAGACTTTACTCTCTGCCATTGGTGCCATTGACCCCAATAATTCACAACTGATGGCCTTCAATTCGGACCAGTCCGAACCACGCTTACCTTCTACTTTAGCATTCCAAGTTTCCGTTTCCGTTCGGAATCTTGTCATCCATCGGTGCATTATCGATGAAGGTGCCTCTACATGCGTTATGTCCACATTCGTTTGGAAGAAGTTGGGATCTCCTACTCTCCAGTAGTCCACCACTGTGTTGTGAGCCTACGACGGCCGTTCGGATCAACACCAAGGTCTCTTAGCTAATGTCCCCGTCCAGCTGGCTGGTAAAACCGTGCTCATTGACATTGAGGTCATCAATGCCCAACTCGATTATAACCTCTTACTTGGTCGCAGCTACATGTATGCCATGTGGGCGGTTGCCTCATCCGTTTTCCGTACTATGATGTTCCCCCATGAGGGACGCGTGGTCAAGGTCGACCAACTTACCTATTATGATCCCAAGGCCCCCGCCACACCTGAAAATGTTCTCCCCATGGTTGAAAAACGTGTTTGTGGTGCAACTACCTTGTTCGTTTCCTCCGTAGGACCTGGACTTTACTCCGACGCGCCGATGACGTCTACATTCCAATCCATTCCACCATCGTCACCGGAGACACACGTCACTAACCTCTGTACTCTTTCACACAATACACAAACACCCAACAATCAACCATCCTTGTTACCTAAACCACCATTGGTCCCTAGTCACATTGGTGTTACACCCATCCACACCATCCCCTTTCTATTCCCTCCCTCAGGTGTAGTAAGCGCTCCGGTTATGGCTACCCTTAGTCTCCCCGGGTTAACCCTGGGATTACCTGTGTGGTATATTTCACCTCCCATTCCACCGTCGACACCAAACGTCATCCTGCAACCGGTGCAACCCATTGTTACTTCTACCCAACCGCCTCCCGGTATCACTACTCCTTCGTCATCTACGAATCCCCCTCCTTTCATCAGGCCCACAACCATACACTACGGTTCCCCCACCCAAAGCAGTTAAACCTACCCCCGCGTCCTGTGCTCCTCCAAAATGCTCGTTGTGTGATGAGTTAGGCCATCCAACCCATCAGTGTCCACAGTTACCTGCATTACAGGAACACATGCAAATGCTTGACAACGACCCCAACATCCCGGTTGTCAAAATCGACTCAAACCCCATGCCTCGTGACAAATCACTACATACCAACCACCCTTGTGCGATATGCGGTATTTACGGCCACTACTCACATCACTGTCCTGATATCCTATATTACAGAGCAGCTCTCTACGAGATGAATAATTTGGACCTTGAGATGACGCCCCCCACAATTGAAGAGATCTACCCTCCGAAATCATCCGCTTCGGAAGAAATCAATACTAGCTATATGATTTCAACCACTTTCGAACCAGAACCCCTTGATTTATGGTCTGACTACTTCCAAACTGATGAGCAAATTTTGGAAACACTCACTGCACTCGACTACCCTTGGGATGATATGCATCATCGTTCATACTTCCTCCTGGAGGCATCTACATCCACCACATCTAATCAGCTATCGGTCAAATCGAAAGATTTCATACCCACTAAGGTCGATTGGCTCAAGGACCCCATCCCTGCACTGGATGCCTTCGAAGAAGGGAATATGTCAAACATTTCCCCCATTATACAAATTGGCATTTCCACCACACCTGGGAAACCTGAGCTCATCTCGTTGGGCGCATCTTGCACTCAAGCAGAAACTCAGGCATACAAATTTTTTTTCAAGAATTCCGTGATGTCTTTGCCTGGTCCTATACCGAAATGCCTGGTCTTGACTCTGCCATTATAGAGCACCACATTGACACATGGCCTGAGGTCCCCCCCGTTCGTCAGAAACAACGACCTATTCATCCTTCCAAACTCCCCGCTATTAAAGCTGAGGTTGAGAAACTTCGCAAAGCAGGATTCATTTATCCTATTGCTTGTACCACATGGGTTTCAAACCCCGTTCCTGTCAACAAAAAACAAGGCACCCTTAGAGTATGCACTGAATTCCGTGATTTAAACCGCGCTTGTCCCAAAGACAATTTCCCCACGCCATTCATTGACCAACTCATTGATGCATGTGTGGGACATGAAGTCCTATCTTTCATGGATGGTTTTTCCGGATACAACCAGATTGAGATCCGTAAGGAGGATCAGTACAAGACTGCCTTTACTACCCCATGGGGCACATTTGCCTATTGTGTCATGCCTTTCAGCCTCAAAAATGCTGGTGCCACCTTCTAGCGGGCCATGACCTATTTTTTTCAAGACTTGGTCCATATCCTGCTGGTCTATCTTGATGACCTTACAGCTCGTTCCTGAAAACGATCAGACCACCTTAACGACCTCCAACAAGTTTTCCTGCGTTGTTGCAAATATAAAATCCACTTGAAGCCACACAAGTGTGTCTTTTGTGTTCCTGCAGGCCGGTTGTTGGGTTTCATTGTTTCCCAGAACGGAATTACTGTTGATCCCCTGAAAGTCAAATCCATCTTAGACCTTCCCTCTCCTCGCACGCTTCGACAACTCCAGAGTCTGCAGGGGCGATCCAATTTCCTTCGTCGCTTCATTCCTGATTACGCCACCAAAGTTCACAGATTCTTACGCCTACTTCGCACCCACATACCCTTTGTTTGGGATGAACAAGCAGACACGACATTCGAAGCCCTCAAGAAATCTCTCACACAAGCCCCCCTGATCTCCCCTCTGGATTTCTCTCAGGACTTCATCCTTTACGTCTCGGCCTCTGAACATGCCGTGTCTGGAGTCTTGGTCCAAGAAGATGCCACTCACCAAGAGCACACCATTTATTACGTCAGCCAGACCTTGTCCAGCCCACCCCTACATTACCCATACGAAGAAATATTATCCCTAGCTGTAGTCTTTTCCATCCAAAAATTACGACACTACATTCTGCTCGATCACACTCTAAGGGTCGTGTTGCTAAATGGGTCATTATCCTCCAGGAATATGACCTCACTTTCAAAACTCCCAAGAGCACCAAAGCCCTCACACTTGCCCATCTCATCACTGACCTCCCATCCTCTTCGTCATCACCCGCTATCCAAACAGATCTGATTGACGATCACATCTTCATCCTTTCGTCAGACAACCCATGGTACGGTGACATCTTAATTTACCTCCACACGCAAAAATTTCGACCCCACATCGATCATGACGGACGCCGTCGTATACGACACCACGCTCCCCGATACCTCTTGTTAGTGGATGTACTTTATCGACGTGGCGTTGACACCATCTTACGACGTTGCTTGTCCCACAGTGAGGCAGAACAGGTCCTTAATGATTGCCACAACGGTGCCTACGGAGGCCATTTCTCCGGCATGGCCACCGCCCAAAAGATCATTCGCACAGGTTACTTTTGGCTGTCATTATTTACTGATTGCATCACCGCAGTCAAACACTGTCAAAACTGCCAACTTTTTTCCCCCAAAGCAAGAACCCCACCCACCCCCCTTCCTCCAGTCGTCACTGCCGGACCATTCTGCAAATGGGCCATCGACTTCCTCGATTGCAATCCCACGTTAGCCGGCGGTCACAAACACATTATTGTGGTCGTAGATTATTTCACCAAGTGGGCGGAGGCCATGCCAACTTACAATTGCAAGGCCGACACCGCAGCACGGTTCTTTCTCAACCATGTTATCGCTCGTTTTGGAGTGCCAAAGCAACTCGTCTCAGACCACGGCTCTCACTTCGAAGACGCCATCTGGAGAGAACTATCAACCTTACTGAAATTCGAACACCATTTCTCCTCTGCTTACTACCCCCAAGGAAACGGCCAAGTCGAAGCAATCAACAAAATTTTGAAAACCATCCTCCAGCGCACTGTAGACAAACACAAATCAAATTGGCACCACATGCTCTTCCCGGCACTATGGGCATACCACACATCAACTAAAATCGCCACGGGTTTTACCCCTTTCCATTTAGTTCATGGTGTCGAATCCGTCCTCCCCCTCGAGTGCCATATTCCAACCCTACATATGGTCGTTGAACTCCTACCGAACACTGCCCTAATTAAGCAACCCTTACTACTCCTGGAGCAGGTTGATGAAGATCGGCGCACAGCCCTCCAAACCATGGAAGCAGCCAAGAACCGATCCAAATTAAATTATGATAAACATGTCCACCCAAGAAATTTTTCTGAATGGGACTTTGTCCTTGCCTACGATCAAGCTCATGACAAAACTGGGAAAGGAAAGTTTGTGTCCATGTGGCAAGGCCCATATATTATACACACTTGCCTCCGACAGGGGGCATACATTCTAACTGATTCAGAAGGCAACCCCCTCCACAACCCACGTAACGGGTTGTACCTCAAGCGATTTTACCCATAATAAACCAAATGGACACCACCGTCCATTACAGAACTTCATGACAGTTCTTTCTTCTTCCTGTTTTCACCAGGTTCATTTTTTGACCATTTTTTCATGCCCTCGTCGCCTCGGTTTGCATGCCACATTGGCCATCGTCCATTTTTTATGAACCTTATATCGCCGGATTCAGTTTTCCGCGCTCGTGATGATGCTTGAGATCATTTCTTGCTCTCACGCCTAGATTTTTTGTGGCATTTTTTTCCATGCCCCCTCATTGCCTCGGTTTGCATGCCACATCGATCGTTGTCCATTTTTGACAAGCCTTATATTGCTGGATTCAGTTTTCCGCACTTGTGATGATGCTTGAGATCATTTCTCACTCTCACCTCCAAATTTTTTGGGCATTTTTTCCCATGACCCCTCGTTGCCTCGGTTTGCATGCCACATTGGCCGTTGCCCCTTTATTGACAATATTTATGTCACCGGATTCAGTTTTCCGCACTCATGATGATGCTTGAGACCTTTTCTTGCTATCATGAATCCCTTTTGTTCGGTTTAGTTTTACCCCTTTTTCGGGCTGAGCAATCCCTTTTACGAAAAAGGCACTTAGGGAGTTTCTGTTAAGCTCTTTTCTGACTCCTAAAACAATGAAAAGATCGCCGAGCAACCTTGCTTCCTTTCATGCTCGTTAAACGTATCTGAAAGGGCGTCTACCTGGTATAAGTTTACCCATTTTTCAGACCTTGTAGACTAATTACAAAAAAGGAATACTCTAGTCACATCGGCTAGAAGAGTTCTCCATTTGCATCATTTTATGCTTTTTCGGGCCTTGGAGACTAACTCACGAAAAAGACCACTGGAGTCCACTTACCGCTTTCAGACTCTCTAAACATGAAAGCGACCACGAGAAATCACCATCCTGGGATCGTAAAACCAACAGGACAGTAATGATAACCACTGCAGAGTCTTCTTATTGTTTTCAGACTCCTTAAAAATGAAATCACCAATGAGCACGAACAGTCCTGGGCTCACAAAATCCATAGGACAGTACCATTTCAGAGCACACTTTTATACCTTCTTGGAGCTCATTAAAACTATGAAGAAGGACCCAATGGTGCTTCTCGATGCCACAACAGATCACGTCTACTCATATGGAAGCTTCCCCCATTTTGGTCACCTTTGTTCAGAGTATTCTGCAGTATGTCACCCTCAGAATCCCTCGACAGCACCCATCAGCTTGACCCCCCCAGAGTCAATACATACCCTTCAGTCCTTAAAAGCAATGATACCCACACCTACAAGTCAGTTCCCTACGCTACCAGGTCAACCATGTCATCATGCTCTGAACAAAGTAAGTTTGAGTCTACCCACTATATGACCCCAATTACTTCCCATCCCCATAAGTATGTCAGTCCTACCATCAATACTACCACACTTCAGTTCTACACCTCGTGCTCCTATCAAGGAAACATCATTTCCTTGATAGTTGCTGGTCTCCCTCTGTCGACGACAACCAAATTTAATCCAGAGGATAGACCTAGAGGTCCCTGTGTCTTGGACTCATCAACATTTATGATGAGTGCCTACGAATCATTTCGAGAGGAATCCTCAGTACCTCTCCAAATGGTTGTTTCTCACATGCTCGACTTCAACACCTTGATCGCATCGTTGAGACTCGCACAGGGTATTGATCCTTTCAGTTATTAGTCGAAGACCCCGGATACCTCCTGACTCTTCCACATTTGAGAGTCTACTTATGGAAACAACCAGTTACATTTTTTCTATAGATATCTGGGTTGCGCATGGCGACAGTATTCAGATGTACCCCAGTTTTATACTCCCTTGAGTATACAATTACATATACTTCCCAGAGATGGCTCACAGTCATTGAGTCCCTACAGATGTTGGAAACCTTCAATTTCAGCAGTTCATCAGTTATCCCAGTATATCAGTCATTGAGATCAGTCATGTTACGATCGTGAGTACATCCCAAAATAATGTCCCCTCAGGACCATTATGATGTACCAATATATTTTTTATTCTTCACGTCCCCCTTCTTGGGACTAATTGTTATGTATATGTCTTGATACAAGCATGGGTATGCCCTCCTCGTCCATTATCAGAGATTATTCCTCATTCATATTGAGGCCATGTAATATTGTTTATTTTTTGCAGCTTCCAAGGGTCGTGGATCCAGTCTCCAAACGGTCCCTTCTCTTCCCCAAACCCCCCAAAAAAGACAAAAGAACTATGATGTCTATCGGCCATACGATGAGCTCCTGCCTTCACACATCAGGGGGCAATCTGTTAACACTTAAAAAGTGCTCACTAGCTCATTTCCTTATTCACATGACCCATTTGTCCACTTTTCCACCATTTGAGCCTCTAAAGCCACCAAAAGGTCACCAAAAGACCTTAATACACCCCCTTTTCCACTCAAAATGATTATTTTTCCTAAAAAAGCATAAAAAACCCTCAAAAAGGGTCCAAAATTCCCAAAAATATTAAAAAGGGAATAAAAATATTCAAAAAAGGAAAAAGAAGGAAAAAGGTACCTAAACCATGTTGGTCAATACCATTGGTTTCCACAAAACCATAATGGTATTCCTCACCACCAAAAACTATAAAAAGGTGGTAGGGGCTCCTCATTTTACATCCATCCATCTTCCTATCCTCATGATGCCAAAATCTCCCATGAGCTTTTGGCCATTGTAGCTACCTTGGAGAAGGGACCCTTTGGAGTTTGGAGCTGCTCACCCTTGGAGCTACTCAACAATCTTCATCACTTGAAGGTATTATTATTGCAAGCACTTGCTTTCCCCCATTTTCAATACAAAGTTATTTTTTCTATTTCTTGTTCTTGTTTTTAACTCAAAATTTTATTATGATATGCACATGCTAGTTTAGTTTTAGTTTTAGATTTACAATTGTTTTTGCTTTAGTATTTGAAACTGCTGCTACTAGTTAGCAGGTGCCCATAGCACTAAGCTTGGTTGCAAAACCAAGCCAACACTCATTATTCCAAATCCCAAAGCTTCCACCCCAAACCTAGGAAACTAGTAATTTTCCTCCTTGGCAATTATTTGACCTTTAGCATCAATTTGACAAAATCTAATGAATAGGACCAATTTGCTTAGGCCATTGTGACCCAATTCCAAATTTGGGATATGACAAATAACCACTCATATATCCCTTCCTTAGTCTTGAATGTTGTCTTCCATTCATCTCCTTCTCTAACCTGAATCTAGTGATAACTGCTCTTCAGGTCGATCTTCATGAAGTATATTGCTCCACTCAAGAAATTCATTAAGTCATCCATTCTCGAAAATGGAAACTAGTACTTGATCATGATCTTGTTGATGGCTCTAGAGTCTATACACATCCTCCATTCTCCACCCTTCTTCAGCGCTAATATTGGTGGTAACGCGCACGGACTCAGACTCTCTCTGATCAATCATCTGTCCAACATCTCTTGGATCGGTCAATTGAGTTCCTGACCCTCTACCAAAGTCATTATGTGCGGTGCCTTGTTTGGAAATATTGATCCTAGAATCAAGTTGATTTGATGGGATATGCTTCTCATTGGTGACAATCCCATCGGCACTCCATCGCCTACTATTCTCCTAAACTCGTGGAGCATTTTTTTGACTTCGACTAGAATTCTCTCCACTGTTGACCTCTCGACACATGGCCTTTTTGAAATGATGGCGAAACATCCCGACTGCTTTTCCTCTTCTGCGATGAATTCCTTGGTTGTACATAGACGCACTCGCTTCTCCCAAAAGTTGCTCTCGCCTTGCTTACAGTCGTCTTGGTCCTCTTGCTTCAGCTTCAGAGTCCTCTGCATTCCATTATTCCACACCGTGACTATGTTGCCCCGACCATCATAGATCATCTTTTGATCATATTGCCATGGTATCCCTAACAACAGATGACCTGCGTCCATTGGGATTACGTCGCACAGTACATTGTCTTCAAGCTTCCCGACCCTAAAGTTAATCAGGCACTATTTGGTTACTTTGACATGATGTCCTTTCTACAATCAAGAGATCTTGTAGGGATTTGGGTGTTCTCGACATCTCAAACCCGCTTTGTCGATGACCTCTGTCGACACAAGATTCTCTATACTTCCACCATCAACTATGGTCTTGCAATACCACTCGCTAATCCACACTCTGGTTCGAAAGATAGCCTTTTTCTATGCCAAATCTTTCTCATTGCATCGGTCGTCCTGAACCAACGTCCTCTAGGTCTTCATGGATCAAACCTTTCTTTTCCCATCCTCACTTTTGTCGAATGTTGACTCTGCCCTCTCGTCAACTTGCTCATCTCTTTGACGTCTGGGTTTCAAATCCTCTGCAGCATCTAGGTTCTTTGGGCATTCACATGTCTTGTGTCCGACTCCGTGAAACTTGTAACAAACCACAGCTGGTCTATCAGCTCCTTTTTTGTTGGTTGGACCATTTCGACCATACGCACCTCGAACACGTGTCTCTCGACGATTGCGTCAGTTTTCTTGCTCTTTCTCTCTAGTTGGTGTCCCTTCTGCACGTCATTTGTCTTCAACGACTTCTCTCATGGTTCCGATGCTTTGGCCTTTCGTGGAAATAGTATTTGCACCCTAACTAATCATCCGACCTCTGGTCGATGCAGATTTCCTTGACAATTTCTCTTCTGCCTTCAGAGCTAACTGGTAGGATTCACCCACCACTTTGAACCTTGATAGCTCAACTCGTCCTGTATGGCATACTTCAATCCATTTACATATCTCGCGACAGATTCTTCTCCTTTGTCATTCTATCCTGACCTTATCGACAATCTGTAAAACTCTTCTATGTACTCTTTCACGGTCATCTCTTTTTGTCAAAAATTCTACAACTTTCGGAACAAGGAAATCACATAGTCACTCGGCAAGAACTTCCCTTTAAGCTTGGCAACCATCCTGTCCCAAGAATTGATTTTCTCCTTTCCTTTCTTGACTCTGTCAGCCTGCACATTGTCCCACCACAATGAGGCATGACCTTTCAACCTTAGACATGCATTCTTAACCCATCTGGGATCCTCGATCTTCTTTATGTCGAAGTATTTCTCCATTTATCTGAACCAGTCGATCAAGTCTTCTGGATCCAGACTTCCTGAGTAGGTATGCACATCTATCTTTTTCCGACCTCTCATCTCTGTCAGAATATTCATGATTTTGTCTTTTGGTTCTTCTCCTGCTGCTTCCCGTGCCTCCACCTCTTCGACCTCCTCGTCGTTGTGGTCTAACGCATCAAGAACACATCCACTCCTTTGGATTTCTTTGATAGCTATGACTTCACTAGTTAAAATTTGCATTCTTCACATGCATTCATCAAACATCTCATGATCAACCATGACTACAGCACCATGCGCTCTTCATCCAACTCCTCGGACACTAACGCCTATGTGATCCATTTTCAACCTTACCTGAAACTCCCACTCATCCAATCGCAACCGGACTTTCACAAGTTGTGCACAACTCTACCCAACCGCAACTGGATTTGTTAACACACTCGACACTAGATTCCACTTCCAGCTTCCAATACCAACTGATGCAAGTCAGGTCAGTACCGCTACTTCAGCTAGAACCACTTCTGGGCTCCGATACCAACTGACACAAGTTAGGTTGGTATCACTTTCTCTCCTACATCCAAGATGCTTCAACTCAACCAGAATCACTTCCGAGTTCTAATACCAACTGACGCAAGTCGGTTCGGTCGGACCTTCTTGCTTGACAATAACACACGACACACACACGTTCACATAAACTGGATGTAAACAGGATGCCAGAAGTTGACCTCTATTACTTCAATCGAATTACGGTAACAATGCGAAAATGCAAGGAATGTAAAACACCTAAACTTTGTCGACCTTAGCCTATTGGAATATATAGAAGTAATGGTGTGATCTCTGTGTGTGTCGATATTCACCATCTGCTAGCTCACTGTGGAACTCTAAGATATGGCTCCGATCTCTTCTGCACTCAGTTGATGTGTGACTGTTCTCTCCAATATACAGATCAACTCCTGAGTGACTGATCCCCTCTCCTGTGCCTGCACACTGGTCTTCTACTGGTACTATGTTGCTCATCTTGAGGTCCAATCCAATCCCCGAGACACTCTTCCTATGTCCAGCAAATCCTCCCTGATCCTGCATACCTGCAGTTGTCAGTTCTTCTTCCGTGCTGCACAACCTCCACCTGTGGTGACATCTGGCATGTATTCAATGTGATGAACCTACAATAATTAATTAATGCAAATACACGAGATATCAGAAATAACAGAACTCAGAATCACTTTTATATTGATCACGGGCCACTTCGAGGGGGCAACCTCCTTTGAGCAAGCTCAATACAATTAACTTCACGGTGCCTTCATAGGCCTCAACACACACTTATATACTAATTCTAGGCACCAATACCATGGGTCAATACTATGTGTCAATACAAACCATGGGCTATGTCTAGGTGCCAATACTATGAGTCAAAACCATGGGACATATAATACTATGGGACGACTTACAAAGCATATGCGTCCAATACTATGGGTCAATACTATGGGCTAATATAAACTATTGATCAACAAATACTACGGGACGACTTACAAAGCATATGCGTCCAACAACAATATACTAACAAAGTAAAGACATGGGTTCCTAACATTCAACCACCTTCTTGTTATTGGACAATCTACTCAAGCGGACGCGAGCCATATCTCCCTAGTTCAATGTGAATCTAGAACAAATAAGAACATAACATAAAGCTACATTCCTAGATCAAATTAGAGATTGAGTAATTAGATGTCTTACCTTCAGATTTGTAGATCTTTCTCCTCATCATTGCTTTAAGCTTCGTAGTTGTTAGATCCGTAGCTGCAATACCTGTCAAAACATGTAGAGACAAAAAAAGTAGTAAAACATATCTAAACACTAACTGATCTAAGTAAACAATTAAGGAAGTAAACTATAAACATCATCAACACAATGACATTTATGGAAAGAGTTTATATTACTGTATAAACAGTGAGATGTACAAAGTAGAGAACCAATTACAATTGAAGCCTTAATGCTACAATCCTCATCCAACAAGCCAAGCCAAAGCCTCCAAAGGAAATGTATTCCTTCCAAGAGATGGATAGGGATCACCTAGGCTAATTCCATGAGCATGTAAGTGCTATAGACTTCCTCCTTTTGGAATGGAGAGGAGCTTTGTATTTATAGAAGCAAGTGGATAGAGTAGTTTGAGGATCATGGGGAGAGGGCTAAGGGATCCTCCCTTGATTTTAGGGAATAGTAGGACAACTCACCTAGGAGTTAGGGATAGGGATCCACCTCATCCAACTTATAGAAATTGCTTGAAAGCCACCTTTATCCAAATTAACCAATCCTGGCGCAAGATGCATGAGGGAAAATTGCACCTGAGAGGGGAAGCATAGGCTGCACAAAGGAAACCTAAGCTACCTACATAGTCTACCAGACTACATCCTGCGCCTGACCTAGTTGGGCACTTCTTTCTCAAAGACAACCTACATCGTCCCAACTAAACATTGTGGACAAAGGGAAAAAACTTGCTCTAAATGACTTCTTGATCAAGGAAACTTCAGGGATCAAGGCATTGAGTTGACATGGGACTCATGATGACAAGATTTATGTGTAACACTTCTTAACTGCTCATAACTTCCTTAGCAACCCTGAATGACTACCAAGTACTCTGCTTGACTTTCTGCGTGTCCTTCTGACTTTTCTACAGTACTCGGTCCCATCAATGACCTCGACCATACTGTATTTCATCATCCTTCAATTTACGCGTTGACTTCACTTCTCTTCCTTGGCTTCACCAGTCCGCCCCTTCCTCTATGGTGGTCTTTTGCCTCAAACCGGTCGATGTCGTTGTTCGACAGCTTGTCGATCCTCGACGCCTTCACTGCAACCCTATTTTCTATTGACCTTGAACATGTCGAATCTTGAACTTCTCCTCCTTTCAACGCACCTCAAGCTTCTGCTCGACTTCTTGGCTTCAATAGGCAATCTTCCTTTTGCATTAGTGGTCGTCGACACTCCCTCTGGTCGGCTTCCTATCGATCATCTTCGACTTTTTTTCCTAGGTCCCGATGCTCCTGCAAAATCATGTTGTTTCCAAATTTCATGTTTTGATTCGTGTTTGATTCTGGAAACCATCCCACACAGTTAATGCATGCGTCTAGTCTAACCATGCCAAATTTTAGTCCATACAAGCACAAATTGAAAAAAAATCAACGTTGGCCTTGTGTAGCACATGAATTAATCTATAGGTATGGTTTTTTATTGTAGATTTGTATTTTCAGTCATTTTTAACTCTAGAAACCCTCCCACACCATTAATGCATGTGTCTATCCTAACCATGCCAAATTTCAATCCATGCAAGCACAAATTGAAAAAATTTCAATGTTGGCCTCGCGTAGCACATTAATTAATCTATAGGTATGGTTTTGGATAATCAAATTGTTTGTATCAGACATGTTTGAGTCTATAAATACTCACACCATCAATGCATGTGACTAGTCTAACCATGCAAGATGTTAGTACATGCAAGCAAAAATTGAATTAATCTATACTCAACATTGTAAGGATTGGCCATATCATCATTGTCATCGATGTCAGTTATGATCGTCATGTCATCATCGACGATATCATCTTGGTGGAAATTGTCTGCTATATCATCTAATTCAACTAATTATTCGGCATCTTCCTCTGGAACATGATCATCTAACTCATGTTGATCATCTTCAACATCATCTTCTTCTTCAAGACCCTCATCATTACCTTCCTCTGCGTTATACTTTACCGACCTTCCCCTTAAATCGTGTCTCACAAAAAATGACCAACCTCCTCTATCTGGAACCTCACAGTAAAATACTTGTTCACATTGTCTTGGAAGAACATAGGCTGCTCCATTCCTGGATCAAATAACCTTGTATTAACCATGGTAAATCCATTATCATGTTCAAAAATAGTTTTATCGGGATCACATTGATTCAATCGTAACCTGTACCATTTGAAAACGAACATAACTACTTTGAAGGAGTTAAAGTCACATTGAAGAATATCTTCCAGATACACATAGTATCGATTTTATGAGATTTTTGGATGTCTGTCACTTCTAGGGGAAGCATTGGTCACCTCAAAGACTGCAGATATCCTAGAATCTGATGTTTTCTTCATTTCATCCAACTTTTTAATGTGAAATTTACAACCATTGCACCACATGATAGCCTTATGGTGTTTTACCTACAACAAGCCATACACGTAAAGATTACATCATGAATTGGTTATTAAGAGCATGTTTATGCCCTGCAGGGAAAAAAATCAACGTGTACATCAATATATTTGCAAAAAAAATAAATAGTATGGTTGATTAATATGCTTGCTTGCTTATCTTTTAAACCATATGCTAAATCAATTTCCCTTTGTGTAAGATTGGTATATCCATTGCGATGAGTTGCTTTAACTAATGAAGTTATACCTTCCCGTGATATTCCATGACCAGATTGTTCACATCGTTCAATCCATACCTTCATCCAATTAAGATTGTTTGCAATATATAAATGAAGTGCATCCCACTCTCGACCAATTGCTTGATGAAAATAAAATTAAAATTCAGTACAAATGTATATTGACTTAACACATTATACACTGTTAATTGATGCATATTGAATATTAAAAATAGAATAAGTATGACATATACATAAAAATCAACAGTAAAATGTAATATATTAATTAATCTCCACTAGCTAATAATTACCTTTCACCTTCCTCGATTTACCTTTCCCCTTCAGGTACTCCCCTTCTAAATTGTTATTGGAGTCTAGATCACAAATGCGACCTAAATTGATCTTTGACACTAATTTAGGAAGATATTCACTAATACACATCATGTTCTGGTATACCATATATCCCTCCACCATAGAACCCTCAGGACGTGCTCATTGTTTAATCAAACCCTTCAAAAATTTCAAGTGCCTCTCAACCATCCACATGGACCTTGAGTGTACAGGTCCACACAATTCAATCTCCTCAACTTGGTGTATGAGGTAGTGTTCTTTTGCATTGAAAACTGTTGAAGGTAGATGCTTCTTCATTTCACACATGAGATGAGGAATTTTTCTCCTCCAATACTTTATATCTTCTTTATGGATTTCTTTAGATGATAACCATCTACAGGTGATGCAAACCAATCACGAGATTTAACAAAAAAAACATCATATTACATAACAATTAATGCAAAAATGTCAAATATAAGTTCTACAATGAATTAAACAAACACTAAGCGCATGCGAAAAATCGCTAGTTACCTCATGTATTTCCCAAGATTATATATAACTTGTTTGACATTGTTGTCGAAGTTGTCCGGGAGAGAGAGAGGTAGAACATATTGTAACAATGTACAAATCATTTCATTTTTGTTTACAGAAAGTAGACAAAAAAATACCAACAATATGCACTATAATGAAAAAATATATCAATTATATGCATACCATAATAATTACCTTCATGAAGATATAGCAATCATGCATTTTCACCCCCGCAAAACACCTTTCTTTGTTATGATATTATTCATGTTTAAACAAAATCCAGTGGGAAATTTATTTTTTCGCATGACTTCTCTTACAAAATTACTTTGTTGCTCCGTTAACATCCATGGAAGTGAGTTTATATTAATTTGGTCTCCATTGCTATGAAATTGAATGACATATTTCATTACATGGTTTCCTTCTTGAATGTCATTGCAAATTTTGACAATTTTTTTCTTTCTCACTCCTTCCATCCAATATTTCCCCTATTGTTTCAGTCACATTCTTTCCGATATGCATTGTATCAAACATATGAGCAATTTGCAGGTGCTCATAGTATGGAAATCTACTGAATTGTTTAGGAAAACTTTTCATTCCTCGTGGAATCCCATTAATGCCTTCATGATCACAACGACCATCATGACTCATAGTTTATATATTACAGAAATCAATGTCAATTACTGTAAACAACACACAATAAAAAAATTTCATAACATTTCATATACGATGATAGATAGACAATTTGATCCGTACGTACCTTGATGATTTCTATTATATTGCAACTTCCATAGGTGAGGTTTCATTCTTTATGGTTTTAATGCAGTCTCTTGCTTCCCATTGAACAGATATTTTTCGGTAGTTCGATACCTATGATTCTTACAGAGGAAGTGCCTATACTCATCAAGCACCTCATTTCCTAAACTTTTTGAACAACGAGATTCAATCTTAGGACCACAAACTAGACATGCAAATTTTCCCTTTGTCTTAATATCTACATAAAGAGATGGATTAACTATGTCAATTATAATTATATATAAAATGAATGGATTATTTAAAAATAAATGCAATTAAAGTGGGACTTATACTTACAAACCCCAAAAATCGGTTAACCCTAGGGCATCATTTATTGTCCATACAAGCATTACATGGAATTGAAATTGCCCTTGTGTTAGAAAAATAGGATCGCAAAGCAATAACAATAAACAAAAATGCAAATATAATCACACACACATTACAAGAGAGACACAGATATATCATGGTTCACGCCAACTTGGGCTACGTCCACACTGAAGTTGCCAGTCCTTATTATTATTCTGTCCAACAAAGTGAAGGGATACAACCTGCAGCACAGCCGCTACACTTCCTCTTCACTATCTCACAGTCTCTCTTTCTGATCTCAGAGATCTTTGCAATGTATAAAACCTAATACATCTTGACCTAGCCGTTTTACAATGTCTTTCTTTTATAGGGGAAATACAATGGGAAAATACCACGAGTTACCCAAACCATGGGAAAATACCACAGGTTACCCCGGACCCCCTTAGGGTCGTGCCAGGATCATAACAAAACCTCGGGTATGGACACGACTGAATATTAATATCTTTGAATCTAGAGATCAGGCTCCACAACCAATAATCTCCCACTTGGAGGCTGATCACAACAACTCCACCGCTGCTGCACTTGCTGGACTTGGACTTGGCAACTTTCTTCTCTTCACCTTCATGCTAGAAGGCCAACTGAAACCGAGCAGGAACTAAGTTTCTCTCTGGTCACTACCTTTGTGAACATGTCTGCAGGATTTTGGCTAGTGTGTATCTTTTCTAGCTTCAACAGTTCATCTTCCAGAATAGAGCGTATGAAATGGTACTTGAGCTATATATATTTAGTCCTAGAATGGAATGCTGAGTTCTTTGCAAGATGAATGGCACTCTGGCTGTCACTGTACAACATGATATCCTTCTGATTCTTACCCAATTCCTCCATAAACCTTTGCAACCAAATCATCTCTGTACTAGCCTCTATAACAACAACATACTCTGTTTCTGTTGTTGAAAGTGCAACAACCTTCTGCAGTATCGAAATCCAACTTACTGTTGTTCCACCTACAGTAAACGCATACCATGTGGTGCTCCTCTTGCTATCTTTATCACCTGCCATATCTGCATCAACATATCCATATAGAACAGTGTCTAAACCTCCAAAACATAATGCCTGAGTGGTTGTACCTCTCAAATACCTGAGAATCCACTGTACTACCTTCCAATGTTCTTTACCTGGATTGTTCATATATCTTCTCACAACTCCCACTGCTTGTGCAATATCTGGTCTTGTGCACACCATAGCATACATCAAGTTGCCAACTACTGATTGATAGGGAATATTGGACATGTAATCTATCTCTTCCTGTGTCTTGGGACACATTTCCTTACTTAGACTGAAATGGTTGGCCAAAGGTGTACTTACTGATTTTTCATTCTGCATTCTGAACCTCCAACACTTTTTGTACGTACTCACTCTGAGACAATATCACTTTGTGATTTTTCCTGTCTCTCGTTATTCTCATACCAAGGATTTGCTTTGTAGAACCCAAATCCTTCATCACAAATGAATTAGCTAGCTTCCTTTTGAGTACATTTATATCCTGCATATTAGACCCTGCAACAAGCATGTCTTCCACATACAATAACAAGATAATATATCTTTCATTGTCTAGTTTCTTGAAATAAACACAATGGTCAGAATGACATCTACTATATCCTTGTTCTGTCATAAACTTGTCAAATATTAAGTACCACTGCCTTGGAGCTTGCTTCAAGCCATACAAAATCTTTTTCAACATACATACCAAGTTCTCCTTACCTTTGACCTCATACCCTTGTGGCATGCATATATATATCTTCCTCCAAATCCCCATGGAGAAAGGTTGTTTTTACATCTACTGTTCAAGATGCAAATCTTCTACCGCCACTAGACTTAAGATAGTCCTAATTGAAGTCATCTTAACAACATGAGAAAATATTTCATCAAAATCTATACTTTTCTTCTGTGCAAACTCCTTTACAACAAGTTTGGCCTTGTACCGCTTCTTACCTCCTTCTTCTTCCTTCAACCTATAAATCCATTTGTTCTACAATGCTCTTTTACCAGCATGCAACTGAACCAGATCCCAAGTCTGGTTTCCTAGCAATGAGTCCATCTCCTCATTCATGCCTTGCTCCCACTTCTTTTTGGTTTCCACCTGCATTGCTTTTTCATAACATTCTGGTTCACCAACATCAGTCATCAACAAATAATACATTGAAGGAGAGTATCGTTCTGGGAGTGTACTTAACTTGGTATATCTTCTTGCAGTTGCAGGAGTTTCAGGCACTTGCTACTGTTCTTGATTTTTTGGCACCTTTGGAACTTCATTTTCTGTAATTTTATCAAGTACTGTGTACTCTAGGTTTTCCTTTTCCTATTTCTTTCCCTGCAATTGATCTTTATACATGAACTTTTCATTGAATATGACATCTCTACTTCTAATGATTTTATGATTTTCATAATCCCATAAACAATAACCAAAATCATCAATCCCATATCCAATAAAGGTACATTTCTTGGATTTAGCTTCAAGCTTTGTTCTATTTTCTTTATCAATATGGACAAATGCTTCACAACCAAACATTCTAAAAAATGAGTAGTTTACCTTTTTATCTGTCCATGCCTCCTCTGGAATACCACCATCCAAAGCACTTGAAGGTCCTCTGTTTATTAAATAAACAACAGTATTTACAGCATCTGCCCAAAACTGTAAGAGCAACCCTGCATGCAATCTCATACACCTTGCATGCTCCATGATCGTTCTGTTCATCCTTTCAGACACGCCATTTTCTTGTGGTGTTCCTGGGACTGTCTTCTCTCTACGAATCCCATGGTATGAACAGTAACTATCAAACTTCTTGCCGCAGTACTCACCTCCATTATCAGATCTGAGACACTTCAACCTTTTTCCTGTCTCATTCTCAACCAAATCTTTCCACTTCTTAAAAGTATCAAACACATTAGATTTCTATCTAATGCAATAAACCCAAGTTTTCCTAGTTGCATCATCAATAAATGTAACATAATAATGAGAGCCACCAAGAGATTGTACCTGAGCTGGTCCCCATACATCTGTATGCACAAGCTCTAACTTTTCATTCTTCTTCTGTTTCCCAACCCTGAGAAATCTGACTCTCTTTTGTTTTCCATAAACATAGTTTTCACAGAATTCCAAACTTACCTGCTTCAAATCTTGCAGCAACTTCCTTGAGTGGAGAATCTACATCCCCTTCTCACTCATGTGGCCAAGCCTATGATGCCACAATGTTGTGTTTGTTCCTGTGGAAGCTAAAAAGATAGAATGGTCAGTATTATGAGGACATAAATACAACGTACCTATTCTGTCTCCTTTTTCTATCACCATTGATCCTTTAGTGATCTTCCACCACTTTTCTCCAAATGTAGATAGACAGCTGCCATCTCTCAACTTCCCTGTTGAGATCAGATTTCTTTTCATAGCAGGAATATGCCTAACACCTTTTAACAACCAGTCAGTTCCATTCTTAAATTTTATCCATACCTTACCCATTCCAACATTTTTACATGGCTCATCATCACCCAATAAAACATGTCCAAAATCGCCTGAAACATAATCATGAAAGTATTTCCTATGGGGTGTAGCATGACATGAAGCCCCTAAATCTACTACCAAATAATCACTAGTATTATCTAATGCAAGAATCAAAGCATCTTGTAACACATCACTTGCTACATTTGCTTCCTGGGTAGTTTCCTTCTGTGCATCTCCTTTTTTCTTTAGAGATCTGCAATCTTTCTTTAGATGTCCTTTCTTTCCACAGTTCCAGCACTATATCTTTCCTATTCTGGACTTGGATCTGCCTGTTTCAGACTTCTCATGATTACCTTGGCTCTTTCCTCTCTCCTTTTGTCTTCCCCTGGTCTCCATGGTCAACGCATTACCTGATGTCTCACCTGTGTTTTTTCTTCGCATTTCCTTGCTATAATAACACCGATAACATCATCAAATTTCAAGGTGTTTAAACCAGAGATAGAGTTACTTACAGCCATGACCAAGCTATTCTAGCTTTCTGGCAATGAACACAAGATTAGAAGAGCTCTAACCTCATCATCAAAGTTCACACTTACAGAACTTAGTTGATTTGTAACTGTATTAAAGTCATTTAAATGATCAGTAACAGATCCACCTTCAGACATCTTCATATTAAAGAAACGTTTCATTAGAAATACCTTGTTGGAGGCTGAGGGTTTTTCTTACAGCTTACCCAGTGCACTCATCGACCCCTCTGTTGTCGTTTCTTTTGAGATATTGAAAGCCACCGACGAAGCCAGGCTCAGCCGTATTGTTCCCAGAGCCTTTATGTCAAGAACCTCCCATTCTTTGTCCTTCATAGACAACGGCTACTTTTCTCTTCCTCCAATGGTGGGAATAGATCCTTCTAGTACAGATAGTCCTCCATTTTCATTTTCCATAACTGAAAGTTTTGGCCATTAAACTTCTCGACCTTAAAATTTCCTTCTTCTGCCATTGCTCCCACTCGAACTAGAAACCCTAGCTTCCTGTGGGTTTATATACTAAATAGACCTTTGGCTCTAATACCAATTGTTAGAAAAACATGATCGTATAGCAATAACAATAAACCGAAATGCAAATATAATCACACACACATTACAAGAGAGACACAGATATATCGTGGTTCACCCCAACTTGGGCTACATCCACACTGAAGTTACTAGTCCTTATTGTTATTCGATCCAGCAAGGTGAAGGGATATAACCTGCAGCACAGCCGCTGCACTTCCTTTGCACTATCTCACAGTCTCTCTTCCTAATCTCAGAGATCTTTACAATGCATAAAACCTAATACATCTTGACCTATCCGTATTACAATGTCTTTCTTTTATAGGGGAAATACAATGGGAAAATATCACGGGTTACCCAAAACCATGGGCCCGTAAACAGCTAGCGAAAACAACCCCCAATTTTTTTCTTAGGGGCTATGCCCCCCAGCTGAGGGTGTGGACACTCCCCTAGACCCCCTTAGGGTCATGCCGAGATCATAACAAAACCTAGGGTATGGACACGGCTGAATACTAATATCTCTGAATCTGGAGATTAGGCTCCACAACCAACACTTTGTCGTATTGGTCTAGATACATCATACATAGTGATGCCATTCCATAACTTTAGTAGCTCTTCAAGAGAAAAATAAAAAATATATATGTGACACTATGCAACAAAATACGACAAATGAGATGCCACTACATAAAAAAAGAGTTGCAGACACATACCTGGAATAATGATTAACAATATTATGTGCTCCCTCTTTATTGACAACCATGGAGGAATGTTATTGTTGAAAAAAAAATAGGCCACACTGAGTAAATGGATCTCATCTCGACAAATGGATTGACACCATCTGCTGCCAAATAAATCCTAATATTACAAGGTTATTCTTTAAAGTGAGGCCATTTTTCCTCCATATCTCTAAATGCAAACCCATCTACAAGCATTCAAATAATGTCATCTTGACTTATGTTCCGTGCATGGTAATCCATAAATTACGCTAGGTTTTTGCACCTGAACAGTCATTGCAAACATGGAATAATGGGAATGTAACGAAGAACCTAGCGAGGCACCCTTTTTGTTACTTGATCTGTTCGATATCTACTGATATGGAATTCTGGACATTCTGTTTCAAATTCATGTTGATTATAATATATAACGTGGTCATCGGGGCATGCATTAATTGATTCATACTGCATTCCAATTTCTTTCATGATGGCAGGTAAATATCGATATGTGCGAGCTAAAATATTTGATGGTGGTAACAAAAATTCAGCTATTAAGCTACAAAAAATTAAAATAAAAAACTAGTTAATAATATAATATATAAATAATATTAATCAAACACATTTCATCTGTATTCATTTTACTTATGAATTAACAATAAAATTATTAGACGAACAATGATAACCTTTAGCGTGATCATATATATGTGATGGAATATATTACATACCTTAACATCTATTTGACTGATGTGTTTGAAAGACCATTCATAACCTTGAAGTTCATTATCAACAATATAGCAGAGAGAAGATTTGTGTTGGATCCCTCATAAAGGGGTTTGTATGCATTCTCAAGAAGAGGTAAATCGTAAACATCATCAAAGCCATCATTTTCATCATCATCATCGCCAACATCCATTCTAACATTAAGTGTATCATGGATCAATGTATTTGTACCATCATCTTCAACTATGTTATTAGTATGATCATCTTTTTCAATATGATCATTAACTTGTTCTCCATTATTCATAGCTCCATGTTCCTCCGGTACTTGTTATGAAAGAACATCCTCAGGGAGATATGTCGTAGGAAGTCTTTCCTTTATAATTACATGAAACCATCAATATATATTAGTTAATATAATAAATATTAAAATGATACATACATTTACAAAAACAATCAATATAAAGACATATATAATGCACTAGCTACCAATGGACGATATTCATGTCCCCACTCAGCTTGTCTATGTTCCCTACAATGTTTTCTGGCTGTTGTGATATTTATTCTTCTCCTTTTAAATCCCCTGCATTGACTACATGGAAAATAACATTTCCCATCACCCTTTCTTTTGATTCCATCCCACAATTTAGCAAGCAATTGTCGATTTTGTTCCCCTGCCAGGATCAAGAATATTGTGATGTGACATTTTCTCATAAAGAACTTGGTTGAAGATTATTGATCTTAAAAAATCAATCTCCACACTTCACTATTTTTAATCAAAGTAACAATTGAAACAATTGTATATTTTTATACAAAAAACATTTCATGCAAATAATATAACTTCCGCAAACCGTCGCTTGTATATCCAACATGTTAGAATGTTTACAAAATTTATAGTTTCTAAAATTAAACTATCATAGGATATCCAAAGATATTATTATAGTTACCGTTATACTTTATACATCACATATCCAACGATGCCTGTCAGTTTTCTGACGAGAATCGTTGGATAACCAACGAGCGTCGGATATCCGAATATTACAGGTATCAATTTAAAAAAAAATAAAGCAAAATTCGTAATTTTAAAGGTGAAATCCGACGACACAGACAGTTTCCTCGGAATTCATCGTATTTTCTCATCGGATTTTGGGTTCAAATTTAGTTGTTTTATATTTCCACTAGTATCAACCAACACCTCTAAATCTAGATGAGGACACATACACACAAAATAGGATGATCTCTATAAAACTAATTCTATTAGTTAAATGAATTATGTCTTTGTACCATTTGTGTTTTGCTTGGAATACATATATATATATATATATATATATATATATATATATATAAGATGAGGACACATACACACAAAATAGGATGATCTCTATAAAACTAATTCTATTAGTTAAATGAATTATGTCTTTGTACCATTTGTGTTTTGCTTGGAATACATATATATATATATATATGTGGGGGGGGGGTTGGGGAGGGGTATTCACTTACAAGATTGTCACATATTCATTTGTTACATGCTTGGGTTATGGGTTACGGAATTATCGAATTTTTCCTCTAGACATGCTTAATACATGTTTAATAGATGATTTTCTATACTATACTGCTGCAAATCAATCATTTTTTAGGAAACTTAGAAGAACAATAAAACTTTTCTACTCCAAGATATTATTGATAAGGTCTCAAGCAATGTTGCAAAGGTAGTGACATCCACAATATTGCAAAGAAGGGATGCCCATAACTAGATAAGTAGGAGAGGTCATAACGAATAGTTACATCCATCGCCATGCAAATACTTCATTGAAACTTAGGTGGTTCTTAGATTTAAAATAGGACAAAATATAATGTAAACTTAATGTTCAAGTGAATTGTATCATTAATTCTTTTCAATTTTTCAATATTACTTCGCTATATATTTTGTTTACTAAGGGAATCGACAATTGGGTTGGGGATTGTACTCATGTGACATGGGGTCGATTATCATCCACTACCATTATATCCCTAAGTGCACCCACACTACCCCTACATAGGTGCATAGGTTATTTGTGGTTTGAACCCACGATGTTACAAAGAGTGCCTTAACAATGCACCCTGTCACCAAATCAAGGAATACTTTAATAATGTACCCTATGACCAAATGATATGCACCTCAAAGACTACTTCACTATCAAATATTTATTTAAAATTTAATATGAAATAAACTAAAATGAAAATATGTATTGAAATTTATTCAAATATATTTGTAAGGAAAAGGTTAAAAAATACAAATCCATAACAATGATAGAACCCCTTCATATATTTACTAATAAAAAGTAGGTACTAATAATATAAGAGAATACAAATTAAAAAGTAGGTACTATTAAGATTAGACATACAAATTTATACCAAAGCAACTAAATTTTTTTTCTTCGTAAAGATGGAAGTGACTATTAAATTAGAGGTTCAATTTTATGTTATAAGAATGAATTGAATTACGTTTTATATGTTATTAGAATTTAATTGAATTAAAAAAAATATAAGTTGTCTAAAATGATTCAAAAAATGTTCGTAAAGATGGAAGTGACTATTTTAGAAGTTTAATTTTATGTTATTAGACTCAATTGAATTATGTTTCATATGTTTTTTTTTTGTTTTTTTGTTCGATTTTCCATTCTAGGATTGAAGAAGAACCTCCTATCAGTTTCAGTTCTTGAAGATAAGGGCTTCTGAGTTATCTTCATGAATAATCAAGCACTATTATTTTTGAAGAACAAGAAATTGAAATATACAATAGTGATTGGAGTTAGAGATGGAGGTCTCTACAAGGTACCTGAGAAGTACATTCAAGTTATAGTTTACAACACTATCAGTCCATGCGAGCTATGGCATAGGAGGCTTGGTCACCTCCACTAGAAAGTGCTACCAAGATTACAACAAATGGTGAAAGGTATGATTGTATTTGATTTTGAGCATGATAGTGTATGTATGGGTTGTGCACCTGGGAAGAATGTTAAAAAGAGTTTCTGTAGCAGTACTACTAGATCTAAAGGGATTTTAGATTTATACATTCTGATGTATGTGGTCCCATGTCATACCCTTCCTTGAGTGGCTATTTATATTATGTCTTTTTAAAGATGAATTCTCTAGAAAGTCATGGATTTATTTCCTAAAGGCTAAGAGCAAAACCTTTAGCAAGTTTCAGGAATTCAAAGCCCTGGTTGAGAATCAGACAGGAAAGCACATCCATCCTTTGAGATATGATAATGGAGATGAATTTCATTCACATGCATTTAATTATTTTTGAATGTTGGAACATTAAAAATCCATTTTAGACTTAGGATAAAATACATTAATCATTTTTTACTAATTTCCTAGGTTTAGACTAGGTAGTTGGCCTAATTTCGGCTTCTTATGCCACCACATGCCATCATGATTCATAGGGGCATACTTGGATGGATTCTGGATAAGATCTCAACTGAATCTTTCTGATTTTATGCCATTCCTGGAATAGTAGTGTGCTTCCTGCTTTAGACAGTTTTACCTACCTTTTTCTGCTTTTAGTGGATAAGGTAAAGCTAGTTTGACTTGGCAAGAAGCTCATTTTGGCCAACTTGCCCTCCTCTTTATTTTCTCAAAACACCATGATAACATTCCTTTTTAATCACTGACTAGTTTTCATTCCTTATTTAGGTAATTCATGAGCCTCTTGACTGATTTGGAAGGTGATTTTGATACCTTGGGGGTTTTTATGCTTTTAGTAAGCCTACCTTTTTAAGATTTTCAAACCTGCCTCTAAGGCACTCGAATTCTCTCTTGAGGATGTATTATATATTGTAAACATATTGATGAATAAAATACAGTGTTTTTTTCTCAAGTTATCTTCGCTATTCTTTTTCGCATATTCTCTGAAAATATTCCATGTGAAATTGTCTTATTAAATCTAGATCTAGGCAATCTAAATTCTCACATGGTATCAAAGCTAGTATGATTCAATAAAATTTATAGAGTGTTTTTTGCAAGTAATTCCCATCACCAGGAGTGTACCAGCATGGATCAAAACCAAGTTGTTATTCTTAGTCCTTTCAATTACTTTGATTGGAAGGTCCACTTGATCATCCAACTTCAAAGGAAAGGACTTTATAGAGTCATTGTGGGGATTGAAATTGAGCCAGGTGTTTTTGCAAAAAATTATAAGTGGTTCAATAAGATTGATGAATATTATGGGTTTATTTTCCTCTCTATCTCTCCAGATATTATATTCCATGTTGATACTCTGACCACCCCAAATCAAGTTTGGACAAAGATAGAGCCTCTCTTTGGCAATAAAGATGAGCTTAGAGGTCATCTATTGAAAATCGAGTTTATCTCACTGAGTCCATGCAATTTCAAAACAATAGAAGAATTAATCTCAAATTTTAAGAACCTAGTGCTTTAGCTCAAACAGTGTGGCATTGTGAAGAAAGAAGAGCAGCTAATCCTTTCCATTGTTCGGATATCCACATCATCTTTTTCAGGATCTTGCATGCAATTAGGGTTTGCATGCATCCCAGTCACCAGGTTGATGCCTCCAACACCTTAGCCACCTTATTCTAGCACTTGGGAGCTTCTTACATCAGTTCTTTAACCCTCCTAGTCATGAAGGTGCCCACTTCTCACCTACTTCCAGAGAAGGGTGCACTTATTCACCTACCACTGCAGTTCCACTTCAGTTACACTCAGTTAGCTCCGATTCTCCCTGATTTGAGGCTAGTTTCACTCCCGACTGACTGTTTCACTCCATTGGACCTCCAGATTGACTAGATGACTTGTTCTGACTTCAGTTAGTCTCCCATGTGCCCTCCACTGAGCCCACTTCCCTATATCAGTGCTACACACTTCAGTTACACATGTTACACTCAATTAAACTCAGATTGACACCTAGATGACTGGTTCTTGTGCATTGATGACCACAACTGATTGATGATGAGGACTCCTAGTTGGAGTCAAGCTACTCCATTCAGTGATTCAAATGACCTCCTTAGGAAATTCAAATTGCTCAGTCATGGTTACTGTATTCTATTGTAATCATTCACCCTTACTGGGATATTGAGCACTGATGCATGTTTTGCACAGTTTTACACCATATTCTCTATGTTCATCTGTTGTGATTGATTTACTTGTTCATTAGATCTGCTGTGACTAATTTTACATGGTATCAGAGACATTGCAGGGACAAGATCTCTTTTCTACAGGTGTTTCTACAAGAGGATTTGAGTGAATTTGCTAAAAAATTACAAAATTTTTGGCATGAAAGATCTCAAGGGCATTCGCTCTTGTGCATGCAAAGCTTGAAAATACTTCCAATACCACTCCAGAAGCTTGAGTTTCCACATAAATCCTGGATCTGATACATTGGACCCATTCAACATTGCTTGATCTCCAATCCTAGGTGTGATGCAACTCTAAAAGGGTGGATTGTTCGACCTCATTGTTCTTGGTTTTATTGTGATTTGCAGGTTATTGTCTCCATCAATTGCATTCACTACCTTGCCCTTGCAAGGCCTTCTACATCAGTGTGCACTCGCTCCTAGCAATGGAATACTCTTCTTCAAAGCCTATCCTCACCCCATTCAATTATTTTGATTGGAAAGATGATATGGAGATCATATTACGTTCAAAAGGTTACTACCGAGTCACTCTTGGTCTTGAATTGGAGCCAAACACCTTGTCAGATAGAACCAAACACTACAACAAGCTTGATGAAGCTTATGGTCTTCTTTGTCTCTCCATCTCTAAAGATCTTCACTTCCATCTCAGCAGATTGAAGACTCCAAAAGCTATATGGGAGCAACTTGAAACACTATTTGGCAAGTAGGACGAGCTTAGGGCTTTTCAATTAGAGAATGAATTGATTGCCCTTAGTCCTGAGAATTTCGAGACCATAAATGAATTCTTCACAAAATTCAAGAACTTGAACATGCAGTTGAAGAACAGTGGAGTTATCAAAGAGGATAAGCAATTGATCCTCTCCATTCTCATCAATCTTGGTAAATATTATTCGGTATTTGTCTCTACTTTCAATTCCAGTCGGCTAACTACCCCGAATTGGAAGATGCCTACCTTGAATGCCTTCATTGAGTCCGTCACAAAAGAGCATGACAATTTGATTCAAATGGGCTCCATAAGCTCCAAAGATTTAGCCCTATATGTTCAAGGACCCAATATCTCCAATGTTAAAGGAAAGAAAACGAAGGAGAAGCCCAAATTTGAACCTCACAAGCAAAGAGAGAAAGACAAACAAACGGATGCACCATCCAGTTCGAAGTTCAAGCAAAAGGGCAAAGAAGGTAACCAAAAATCTAAATGTACTTATTGCAACCGTGGCTTTCATCCTGAAAGTTCATGTATGAAGAAGACTATAGATCAAATGGCCCTCCTTTTGGAAAAGAACAACATAACTCTTCCTGACGGTGCAAGGAAGAAGGATAGGAATGATGATCATGAAAGAGGACAAGCACTCATGGCAACTGTTTCGAAGCCCACTACTCTCTTGATAGATTCGGGTGCATCGAATCATATGGCTGCAAATATTGATTATTTTTCTTCATTCGATCCAAACAGCTCCATCCCCATCCATTTGGGAGATGACTCAAAAATTTCTTCAAAGGGAAAAGGTACAATTCATGTAGATCATGGAAGCTTTCAGAATGTTCTCTATGTGCCTTCCTTGGCTTCAAATCTTCTTTCTGTGTATCAAATGACACACACTAGTGAACCGAAGCAAGTTACATTCAGCCCTAATACAGTTGAAATTTCTAATATCAAAAGTGGAATACTTGTTGCAGTCGGAAAGGTGAACCACACTGCAAAATGCTATGAGTTTTCACACTTTATTCCGCTTGCAAAGCCCACTGCTCTTCGCACACATGGTAATGAGGTTAGTAGGCTTTGGCATGAAATATTTGGACATCTTAATTATAATTATTTGCTTCTGTTATCAAACAATTCCATGGTAGATGGTCTTCCACAACTCCATTCCTCGAAGGGAATATGCACTGGCTGCATTATTGGGAAGCACCCCGAGCACAGATTCGATTGCGGCAAAGCTAGCAGAGCTTCTACAATTTTGGGGTTGATACATTCTGATATCAGTGGTCTGCTGCCCCATACATCATTAAATGGTTCAAGGTATGTTTTGACATTTATTGATGATTTTCCCCGCTTTACATGGGTATTTTTTCTCAAAAACAAGTCAAAAGTGCTTGGAAAATTCAAGGATTTTAAGGCTTCTGTTGAGACCGCCATTGAGAGCAAGATCAAAGCTCTTAGATCTGATAAAGGTGGAGAATATATCAAGGCCGAGTTGCTGCAACTTTGTGCCCAAAGCGGAATTCAGATCCAACATACAGTTCCCTAAACACCCCAGCAGAACGGTGTAGTGGAAAGGAAAAATCGGTCACTGAAAGAGATGGCTACATGCATGATTGAATCAAAAGGTTTGGCTGCAAATATTTGGGCTGAAGCAATCAATGTTGCTGCATACATACAGAACTGTGTTCCACATTCATGCTTGAAAGGTATGACTCCTTTTGAAGCATTCTTTGGTCACAAACCGGATGTGTCAAATTTGAGAGTTTTTGGCTCTACTGCATGGGCTAGAATTCCTTCCAAGAAGAAATGAGATTTGGATCTACAAAGTATTGAGTGAATACTGATAGGATATGGGGAATAATCAAAAGCATATAAACTCATGGATATCAGATCTAAAAAGATATTCATAGAGTGCAGTGTGCAATTTGAAGAACCGCTTCAAGAATTGCAACTAGTCGAGGAAGAAACTGTCGTTTCACCGCCTTCACCAGAAGAAGATCCGTGCAGCGATAATGAAGGTATGAGTTCTGATATTTCTGATATTTTAGCAGCACATGATGATCATGACATATTAGGTTCGGAATCCGACCATTATGATCCTCCTCAGTTACCAAAGTGGGCCCAAAACACTCTTCAATCTGCTGGTTTGAACCTTGAAAATCCTGCTGATCTGAGACGAACAAGAGCAGACTTTCGAAGAGCAGGTATGACTCTTTCTATTTCTGATCCATTACTTCCTGAGATTTTTTATTTGATGACTGGTTCAGATCCCACATCATACTATTCTTCCCACCGAGATCCGAGATGGCAAAGTGCCATGGATGAAGAGTACAATTCTCTTCAAAAGAACAATACATGGGAGCTAGTTTCTCTTCCACCTGGAAGAAAATTAGTGAAGTGTAAATGGGTCTACCACACGAAAGTTGTTGTTGATGGATCTATTAGAAAATATAAATCAATTTTGGTGGAAAAAGGTTTCTCCCAAGTCCAAGGAGTGGACTACATTGAGACCTTTGCACCGGTTGCAAAGATGTATTCCATCCACCTTGTTTTGGCTATTTCCGCATCCAAGCACTAGGAAGTGCACCACATGGATGTGAAGAGTGCATTTCTACATGGAGACCTTACTGAAGAGGTATATATGCAGCAGCCAGAGGGCTACACATCAGATCCATCATTAGTTTGCAGATTGAAGAAATCTTTGTATGGGTTAAAACAGGCCCCAAGAGCTTGGTACGCAAAGATGGACTCCTTCCTTCTTTCTCAAAATTTCCAAAGATGCAAATCTGATCCGAATGTGTATCTTCAGCGACTTAAAGGTAATTTTTTGGTTATTGTACTTTATGTTGATGATATTCTCATTCTTGGTAGCACTCTTACTTCAATAAACAAGCTAAAAACTGCCTTAAATCTAGTTTTTGACATGAGTGATTTGGGCTTGCTGAGTCACTTTTTGGGCTTGGAGATAGCTCAAAATTTTGATGGGATAACTATATCTCAGCAAAAATATGCTTCCGACCTGTTATTGAAGTTTAATATGGCTGAATGTAAGGCAGCCCCATTCCCATTCCTCTCAGGAATCAGTCTTGAGGAGGGAGATTCTACATCGCTTGCAGATTGCAGTATGTATCGACAGTTGATTGGTTCACTACTTTATTTGACACACTCAAGGCCTGATATTTCATATGCCATGAGTGCCGTGTCAAGGTATATGCAGCAGCCCCATGAGCTTCATTGGCAAGCAGCCAAGCGGATCTTGCAGTATGTGCAAGGTACGAAACATTTTGGCATACATTATGTTGCAGATTCTGAGGTTGATTTCATTGGTTTTAGTGATTCAGATTGGGCAGGTGATAGCATTGATCGGAAGTCCACTTTCGGTTATGTTTTCATGATTGGTCATGGTGTTATTTGCTGGTCCAGTAAAAAGCAAGCAGCCATTGCACTTTCTTCAGTAGAGGCAAAGTATCGAGGGGCAGTCAATGCCTGCATTCAGGCAGTTTGGTTGCAGGGTATTCTTTCCGAGTTTGGTTTTGGTGGCACTACTTCGATTGTCCTATTTTGTGAAAATCAAAGTGCTATCAAGATCTCCATAGATCCAGTTCAGCGGCAGAGGACCAAACACATTGAGATTCATATGCATTACATTCGACAGTTGGTGCATGATCGCACCATCATTCTGCAATATTGCCCTACTGATGAGCAAATTGCAGACATCTTCACCAAGAGCTTCACTGGGAAGAAGTTGTCTTACCTCCATTCACTGTTGGGGGTGAGTTCCATCATGGTGGAGACAGATTGAAACATTATTATGCTTTAGCTTGAGGGGGGGCTTTCTTTCCACTGGGTTTTCCCTCTTTCCTCACTTAGTTTATTTTCAGCATTTTTTGGATTATTGTATTGGGGTGACCTTTGGTCTTTGTTACGAGGGCCCCACATTATTTTTTGCACATCATAGTCTAGCTTGAGGGGGGGTGTTCAGATATCCACGTCATCTTCTTCAGGATCTTGCATGTAATTAGGGTTTGCATGCAAATTCTAGGGTTTGCATGAACTTTGCATGCATCCCAATCACCAGGTTGATGCCTCCAGCACCTTAGCCACCTTATTCTAGCACCTGGGAGCTTCTTACACCAGTTCTTTAGCCCTCCCAGTCATTAAGGCACCCACTTGTCACCTACTGCCAGAGAAGGGCTCACTTCTTCACCTACCACTGTAGTTCCACTTCAGTTACACTCAGTTAGCTCTGATTCTCCCAGATTTGAGGCTAGTTTCACTCCTGACTGACTGTTTCACTCCATTGGACCTTTCAGATTGACTAGATGACTTGTTCTGACTTCAGTTAGCCTCCCATGCGCCCTCCATTGAGCCAACTTCCCTATAACAGTGCTACACACTTCAGTTACACATGTTACACTCAGTTAGACTCAGATTGACACCTGGATGACTGGTTCTTGTGCATTGATGACCACCACTAATTGATGATGAGGACTCCTAGTTGGATTCAAGCTACTCCATTCATTGATTCGAATGACCTCCTTAGGCAATTTGAATTGCTCAGTCATGGTTACCGTATTCTATTGTAATCATTCACCCTTACTGGGATATTGAGCACTGATGCATGTTTTGCATAGTTTTACACCATATTTTCTATGTTCATCTGTTGTGATTGATTTACTTGTTCATTAGATCTGCTATGACTAATTTCACATCCATTCTTTCAAAATTGAGTCCCGAGTACTCACTATTTGTGTCTACATTTCATGCTGCAAATATTGCAGTTCCCAACTAGAAGATGCCAACCTTGGATGCATTCATAGACTTGCTCACTAAAGAGTAGGAAAAGCTAGTTCAAATAGGGGATTTGAAACCCTCTAAGGATCATGCACTTTCTTCTCATGGAGCAAAGAGTTCCAAGAATGTCAAATCCAAAGAAAAGCAAAAGATGAAGGAAAAGATGCAGTCAAATGAAGAGGACTCCAATTCAACTAATGAAGATTCCAAAGCCAAGAAGATGAAGAAGAAAGATACATCCATGTGTTCTTCTTACTATAAAGCTACTCGTTCTGGTAAATCTTGTTTTAGGAATAAATTGGACATCATGACCAAGATGCTTGAAGAACATAATATTGATGTTCCTGATTTTGCAAGAAAAGAAGAAGGCACGATTTCCGTTGAACAAGAACAATGTCTCTGTGCTACTCACAAAGGTAATCATTTGTATGCTCTGAGTGATCAAGCCAAAAATATTTCCCATGTATCTTATTTTGATTCCCATTCTGATATATCATAATTAGAAACTTTCATCCCTTCCTTAGAATAATATCTAATCAGTTTACCAAAGTCTCCTCCCAAACCTAGACATTTTTCCCTAGTTTCTTATTTGTCTTATGAAAGGTCCTTCCACCTCCATTCAAATATTTCATAATTTGATTTGAAAGATGATTTAAATACTGATATTAAGGTTATGACACCTTCCACACCATTTATCAACCATTGGATGCACAAAAGACCATACAACCACCAAGGTTTTCAGTTGAAAAACCACACAATTCCATGGTTTCCTATATTGTGTCGCTTGTCTTTGTTGTTCTTATGTCTTTCATATATTTCATTGGTTGGACATAAATGTATTTATCCAACATTGGACTGTTGTTCCACGGGTCTGGACCTGATCTCACCATTCATGGTTCAAATTTAAAGTCCTCGAATCCTTCAAACTCGCCCAACTATAAGTGTGATCCAGTTGCTCACTCTTTTTTCTATTGTGACCCTATCTGATCATGCAGATATTATATCATTGATGTTTGGTGCTCCATATGACTTCTATTTTGATATTTCAAAGTCTCATGAGATACTTTAAAGAGTTAGGAATGTGATATTTTGAGAAGAAGGTACATGGTTTGGTTCACCATATTGCAGCTGCCCAAGAAATTGATCTTGTTGAGTCCATTGGTTCTCTTTGGGAAGGAGTTTGCATAGATCTCTTTTCCATAATTGATTATGTATCCAAATTAGATAAAGTATGTTTTAACAACAAGATCCATTCATATGATTCTCCTCCATCACCAGATGTTGAGTTTCATGAGGCTTATGCACATGTTTTTTGCCTACACTACATTGATACATTTCTGCATGATAATGGCATCCACAACATCTTCACCGAGTCTGTTACCTAGAAGCACTTCATTCAGCTCATCCAAGTGAAGAACAATATAGTGTGAAGACATTTTTCTTATTTCTATGCCATGTCCATTTTTTACGGAGGGTTTTTTCCCATGAGGTTTTCCATGTTTCCTCATTTTACAAGGAATTTTTTTTTTTTTTTGTAAAGGGTGACCATAAGCCTTTGTTGCTTGGACCATAATTTTTCTTTCATATAACTCTAATTCAGGCTTAAGGGGGGGTTGTTGGAAAATTAAAAACCCACTTTAGATTGAGGATAAAACACATTAATTATTTTTTATTAATTTCCTAAGTTTAGACTAGGTAGTTGGCCTAATTTTGGCTTCTTATGCCACCACATGCCATCATGAGTCATAGGGGCACAACTGGATAGATTTTAGATAAGATCTTGACCGATTCTATCTAATTTTATGCCATTCCTGGAATAGTAGTGTGCTTTCCTGCTTTAGACAGTTTTACCCAGCTTTTTTTTTTGTTAGTGGATAAGGTAAAACTAGTTTGACTTGGCAACAAGATATTTTGGACAACTCGCCCTCCTTCTCTTTCTTCTCTCCAAAATCCATGATCACATTCATTTTTCATCACTCAATAGCCACCATTCCTTATTTATCTAATTTTTGAGCATCTTGACTATTTTGGAAGGTGATTTTTCTACCTTGGGGGTTGTATGCTTTTAGTAAACCTACTTTTTTTAGCTTTTCAAACATCCCTCTAAGGCACTTGAATTATCTCTTGAGGATGTAGTATTTATTGTAAACATATCGATGAATAAAATACAATGAGTTTTCCTCAAGTTATCTTCTCTATTCTTCTTCTCATATTCTTTGAAAATATTCCAAGTGAAATTGTCTTATTGAATCTAGACCTAGGAAATCTAAATTATGAGACAATAGTGATGTAGGAATATGTTGACATTTAAATATACACTACAACCCTCAGTAAAATGGGGTTTTTAAAAGGAAGAATAGAGCCATATGTGAGGCTGCAAAATCCATGATGCATGATCAATACATGTCTACCTCATTATGGGAAGAGGCCACCAATACAAAAGTATATATCTATAATAGAATTCCTCATGCCATTTTGTAAGAGAAGAAACCTGAATAAGTGTTCACTGACAAAAAAATAGATATTTCACACCTGAGGATATTTGGGAGTCCTGTATACATTCATGTACCGAAATATAAGAGGACAGAGATGGAGCCATCATGAAAGAAGGGAAACTTTGTTAGTTATAACGAATCATCTAAAGGCTGCATAATACATGTTCCAGGTGAAAGACACATTGAGCTCAGCCGATGTGTGACCTTCCACTAAGAGGAAGCATTTAAGTTATCAAAAGAGATTCAGTATGATACAAAAACAGAGGAGTGTGAGACTCCTATGATGGAGGACCCAGATACTGATTCTCCCCATTCAGATGTTCGAAGGGAGAATCTAGTAGAGTTCTCGGATTCGCTATCTCCTAATGAACTAATAGAAATGGTTGATGAACCTCCTTCCAAGAGGAGGTATGCATGGTGCCATGATATACTACAATATGAATAGAGGCATGGAGCACCATTAGGATCTTCTAGAGAGTGAAAACAACCTAGCATATATTTAGGGTATGTTGCACAGATGAGTCACATCAAATATTTATAGCCTTCCACCTATGAAGAAGCTGCAAAGTAGCAAGTATGGAAAGATACAATGGTATAGGAATACAAGTATATTATGAAGAATGATGTTTTAGAAGTTGTTCCAAAACCTGAAGGGAATTCCATAGTTACTTCTATATGGATTTACAAGATCAAGCATGCTGCCGATGGCAATAATGAAAAGTATAAAGCCAGACTTGTTGCTTGAAGTTTTTCTAAGAAAGAAGGCATAGACTATGAGGAGAAACTGTGCTGGACTATGGCCAGGTAGACCACTATTTGAGTTGTGATCTCACTTGCATTTGTTTTAGATGGAAGCTTCATCAGATGGATGTGAAGACAACCTTCCTCAATGGTGAGGTTGAGGAAGAGGTTTATATTCAGGAGCTCGAGGGGTTTTTGGTTCATGGGAAGAAGTCTCATGTGTGCAAATTGAAGAAAGCCTTGTATGGGCTTAAGCAAGCTCCCAGAGCTTGGTATTCGAGAATTGATAGCTATCTTCAGAGATTGGGCCTCTCTTAGAGCAAAGCTGATCCAAATTTGTACTTCAAAGTTGTGAAGAACCAACCATTGATATTGGTTCTATATGTTGATGATTTGTTCCTTGCTAGAGAGGAACAATTGATTGCTTGATGGAAGAGGGAGCTCACTTCTAATTTCAAGATGAAATACTTAGGTCTTATGCACTATTTTCTTGCCCTTGATATTTGGCAAAGAAAAGATGAAATATTTCTTTCTCAAGGGAATTACATTGTTGATACATTGCGCAGGTTTGGCATGATGGATTGCAAATTCATGAGTACTCCAATAGTTTCCAATTTGAGGAAACTACATGAGTCAGATTCTGTATTGGATCCAACGAACCCCACTTTGTATAGACAACTTAATTGTTCATTGATGTACTTGATACACTTGAGACCAAATATATGTTATGTTGTAAGTATTGTGAATCAGTTTATGTCTGATCCGAGACATGGACATTGGGTTGATGCTAAACATTTTTTTAGATACCTTCGAGGTATGATTTCTTATGGACTCTGATATGCCTCCAGTGGAGGGGTGTTTTTACTTGGTTATACTGACTATGATTGGGGTGGTAGCATTGTGGACTAAAAGAGTACATCTGGCTATTGTTTTAGCTTGGGTTCTGCTGTGAAATCTTGGTCCAATAGGAAGTAGGGCTCTGTATCCCAAAGTACTATAGAACCAGAGTATATTGCTTCAAGTACTTCGTGTCAAGAAGCAGTGTGGATTAGGAAGCTACTTTCTAGTTTGTTTGGTGAGAAGCTTGATTCTACAGTCATTTGGTGTGACAATCAAAGCTACATCAAGATTTATGAAAACCTTGGGTTTCATGATAAGTCGAAGCACATTGAAATGAAGTATCACTTCATCAGAGACATGGTCCAGAAAGGTACAATGAAACTTCAGTACATTTCTACTGATGAGGAGATCGCAGATCTGTCAACAAATCCTCTGTGAGTGACGAAGTTCAGGTACTTCTGAGACAAGCTTGGTATGGCAAAGAATTCCTCCCTCATTGAGAGGGAGTTTTAAATGCACAACATCACGATTCATTCTCCAAGCCAATCTTGTGTACATCCATGATTGGGCCTCATGTGTTGAGGTAGGGATCTTGAGTTGGACTCAAAAACATGGAGTACATTCATGATTTGGACTCAATAATGATTAAGCCTTCAGCTATAAAAGATTATTCATCATGTGTTGAGGTCAATGCCTTGATGTATCAAAGTGATGATGTTGTAAAGTCTTGTTGGACAAGGCTCAGGACTTGTGTGTTAATTCAGATTCTCATGTGGACTTGTAGTTATAGTAGGCACCCATGGGGTGGACCTCCATTTATAGAGGTAGATGCTTTGCTTGTTGAAGCATTAACGTTGTGTGATGTATTACTAACCATGGTCATTGATTGCTATTGAATCTCCTTTAGAGTTTGGCCACCTCTAGAGTGAATTAGTTTAGCATATGATCATTTGGTCCAAGTGTAATATAATATGATCACAACATCTAACAAATCTTATATGATAGATAATTAAAGTTAACACATATTGACCATGTAGTAAATATAAGAGATAAAGATAAATGCATAGAGAAAAAGAGAATTTGAATTGCTCATTAGATGACTAAGTGAACTCGAATTGTTGAGCTTCACTTAAAGCCACAATGTATACCTCAATTAATTAAAGAACTCACAGTGGTCACTACAAGTAAATCAATCGGCATGATTTTAGTTAATAATCGTTAGGTAAGTGTTAATAAAGGACTAGGTAACTGAAGTGTTTTGCATTGATTACACTTTAGTTAAACTAAAAGACGACACTTCAATAAATCAAAAGAGAACTCAAATTGATCACTACAATGATGTAATATTTTTTTCTATCTTTGATTTAGGCGAATAAACAAAAACATGTTTTTTTTTCTATATAAAAAAGAATCATTAAATATGTTTATGTTCTAAATACATTTATCTGAATTGATTAACCATCATTAATATTATAGCAATGCATAGAATATACATTAATTTCCATGAAATAAGTCCCACTTTCATCAAGAATAACTTATTTGATATGTTTTCCATCCTTCGTAATAAAACCATATATGAACAAGAGCCACGTGGTGGCAATGTCCCTGACATTGCCATCAGCTTTGCGGCTAACTATGAGGAGTTTTTTTTGCAATGGAAGCAATTGTTGAACGGGAGTTGTTTTTTTACACTTGTTATGAAACCAAATAATAAAAGTTTAGAGGTTAAAATCCAACCATCAAAGCTTCATGAGATAACTTAGATCTATTTTACAACTAATTTTATTGATGTGATAAACCAACAAGAGTTCTATATATACATTTTAGTTCTTTACAATGAGTGTAGATAAGAGCTCTTGGATGAAAATAAACAGAGTATCTTTAATAGCAGAATTAACTTCAATTTGAATAATCGTTTAACATCATACCAATGAACATATAAAACTAGGAATCACAACCAACAACATTTAGGTAGAGTAGGTCTAAATGTCATCATACCAAGTGTCTCCATCAATGTAAGAGAGTCAAGATAAGTTAATTCATAAACATTAACTTTAAAAGAAATAACTCTTATACAATTATACTTTTAAAACATTGACTTTTTATCTTTAATATATTGAAAATAATTGATTAATATATTGTATGAAACATAATTGATTAATATATTGTATGAAACAAAACCCATTTGACTTCCATTTAATTTTTGTTTACCATTGAACACAACCTAAAGCTATCAACCACACTAAACATTAATTTTACAATTTGCAAAAAAAAAAAATCCAAAGAAACAACAAGAAACATAACACATGTACATAGAAGGGAAGCTTTGGAGTATAATTGATAGAACATGTAATCCAAAGAAGGAAAATACATTGCAACAAAGCCAGTAGCAGATACAAATCTAGAAATCACAGCTTCATGTATGCCATTGTAAACCGTAACAACCAACAAGCAATGTGAAATCTATTATAAGATCTTCCAATGGCTTCTTCAACCTAACTAAGAGCCACCAAATAAAATCTTCACATGGTTATTATTTGAGAAAGTATTTTTACACTTTCATAAAACAAATAGTCTTGTCTCCTCTACTAATAATGTATCAAGTTGCACATGGTATATATAGTCATGGATGTTGATTTGCTCAATTTTTATGTCATTAGCTTGTAAGTGTCAACTATCCAACCATTTAGGAGCAATTTAAGGGTTGGAGTTTCAAATGTTTTGACATATTCACACGATAATAATTTTATGCACATTTATAACCTATTGATATGTAAGTATGGGTTGGAACTCAATTGCTATATACTTGAGTACCCAAAAGTAACAATATTCTTGAATACTCAAAATAAAAATGAACTAAAACTTGTATATCATCATTAATAATTTAAATTATATAAAGAATATTAAATAATAAATTAAGTCTACATACTATTCTAATCAACTTTAATATTAAACTGTAAATATATAGTTAAAATCATAATAATAAAAATCATTATATTATTTTTAAAATAAAAAATATTATATTATTTTAAAATTTATTATATGTATTTTATTATCTTATTTTAAATATAATTCTTATTAATAAAATTTTATAATTATAAATAAATCTAAAAATTAGAATAATGAGAAATATTACAATCTATAAATAAACTTTATTTTTATAATTATAAACAAATTTAGAAAATAGAATGATGAAAAAATCCATAATATTACTATTCACAAATAAACTTTTATGATAAGACCATTAAATCTGTCAAACTCATTTACGATAAACAAATCTAGAATGATGAAAAAATCCATAATATTACTATTCACAAATAAAATTTTATTGTAGGACATTAAATATGTCAATCTCCTTTACATTCTGTTTGATTTGATTTATATAACAATTTAATAATAATAATAAATCTCTCATGAATGGAAATTCTCATAAAATAATAAACCCTCTAACATGTTTGGTGTGAGTTATATAAGAAGTTCACTTTTCCTCGATTGATTTTCTTAATCACACCCACACAATGGTGGAATGTTTGATTTGACAAGTTAATTGCGTTTATTGATAAACTCGGGTATGAATAAGTGCATTTTAGTTGAGCAAACCGCGATGCTAGGTGTACATTTATTTCTCAATAGTTAGATAGACCACTATAACATGCAATGGTCCTTACCTGGTTGTTAGGTAGGGTCTCTTCATGTTCTTATTCTTACCACATTCGGTGCTCTTCCTTGTCCTCATGCAATAAAGCTTTGAGACCCTTGGGCATTGGTGGAGGTTTTCTTGCCTCTTTGAGTATTTTCAATATTTCATCGATGAGCTAGAACGGGCTATTCGCATCATCATGATGTTGGTAGGCCGCATCCGCCCCTTCCCTAAGCTCCCTAGGAAATCTCTTCAAGAGCTATGGATGGTTCCTTATCTGTTTGATAGTGATTCTCTGTATGCCATCCAATTCAATAAAGTTATCATTAAGAAAAATATAAACTCTTAAAGAAAAACCAAAAAAAAATCTAAAAAATCCCACCAAGATAACTTGGAGGGATTAACTACAAAAATACGGGCAAGAAGTTGCTTACACTCGAGAGATAAGTGTACAAAATCTAGAATCATATATTGAGCGCTCATTATAAGCTGACATGTCATACCAACATTAATTATTATTTAATTGCTTTTCCTACTACATTATTTTACCCACCGTATACATTTATTTATCCAGTGAGGTCAGAAATGTGCATATCTACAGTTTCAAACCTGAGACCTCTTAGCATCGATGACAAATCACAAAATAGATAAACCCACCCGTATCGCTTTCCTGAAATTTTTACAGTCGCCTTGATATTCAAAAGCATACACGCCCACTAACATAGCATACAGAGAAGCTTCGCAAGACCAAACATCTGCAACCTAGAAAAGAAACAACACACAATAGACTCTGTCTGTGTAAAAATTGAAATCCATTTATGAATGTTTTTTAAATAGGAGAAATGCATGGGATCGATCCCTACCTTACCGTCATATTCTTTACTGGACAAAACCTCAGTGGTGATATAAGCAGGCATCCTGACGGTCACATTTGGCCTAGAATGAAGCACAATACACTGAATAAAACATGATTGTTATAAGCTCGGACCACAGATTCTAAAAAATTAAACAAAAACACAGATGGAAACCTAAACAACTCACCTTTGAGTAATCGAAGTCGCAAATCTTGAGCCGGGGAGTGGTCAGAAGGGAAATATTAGTTTCCACTCTCCTTAGACGCTCTTTGAGTTTGTCTTTTATGGGAAATATTATCTCAAAGGAGAAAAGGTTCCTTATCACTGTCAACTCGTCTTTGTGGGGATCTTCTTTACTTGTACAAGGGGCTCTAGGTGTCAACAAAAAATTAAAGGTAGAATTTCCCAGATCTAGATTTGTATGACATAGCTGGATGCGTTCCAAATTTGTTTGACATTAGTTTTAATATATAGGAGTTATGTAAAGTTAAAGTTCATATATTTGTATGACTTTTCAGTTTTCTAAACCAAAGCATGTGCAACCGAGTTGACGCAGTTATTTTCTCACATTGCAATCCCAATCAGCCATAGTCTACTAGTTCCTCCATATTGAGCTAATAATTGGCTCGATTTCATAACAACTCGTTGCACAGAAGATGAGACTGACAACCCTATCGATGCTCCTCTTGCCTTGGGTTTCTCTATAAGCCAGTTTAAATCACCCACGTTAAGAATTATACCCGTATTCAAACGCCCTTCCACCATTTGGTCCAAATCTCGGAACTTCATCGCAATGTGGTCTTCAAAGCATTAAAATAAAATTAAAATAAAAATACATAAACAATATTAAAAAACATGCAATCTTTATAAACTGGTCCAAATCTCTGAACTTCATAGCAATGTGGTCTTCAAAGCATTAAAATAAAATTCAAAAATAAAAATACAAAAATAGTGCGAAAAAACATGTAATATTTATAAACCAAAAACTGAGGCACAACTAATTCCAGAATGTGGCAGTAGTCAGAGAGTGCAGACATTTCAACTAAATAGTAGGAATCCCACTGAGATACATGAATTTGAGGCAGAGGAGAGCACTGGAAAATGCTCACACAACGTGGAAAAACCTGGGAATAGAGAATCATTGTTTCTCTCAAACTCGATACATCGCTATAGCTCATAGATAAGGAAACACCACACACTGGAGAAAGGCATGACTACTCTAGCACAAGAAAGGAATCAACTAATAACACATATGAAAGTATAGAGAGTCACACAGATATCTGTGGAGAGAGATGGCAGCCATTCAAGAAATGCAGTCGGGGCTCATTCATTTTGGAAACCATGGGAGTCCCTGACATTGCTACTTGCTGGAAATGTCCTGGACATTGCTACTTGGTGGCAATGTCCCTGACATTTTCACTTGCACTGGTTGTTGCTTGGTGTGATGAAATATGCTTTAGCCATGAAGAATGCATAAAGACTTGCATTTTAGACTTGCATGTCCATGTCAAGAATTTGATCTTTTATGTTTTCTTGAAGCTGGTGGCAATGCAATCAGTGAAACAACTTCATTTGTTAAAATAATATGAATCAATTGTTTATTCATTTGACAAAATAAATATGAATCAATAAAACAAGTTCCTAACCCATTCATTTGATCAAATAAACATGAAATCAATAAAACAAGACTTCCTTTAGCTGTGCAACAAAGTAATAAGCTCCTCCTCATCATGGGAGATGTTTCCACATTTGATGTCGGGACTGAGTTAGTTCGACCAGCTTAATCTACAACTCTCTCCACTGCTTTTAAGACTTAAAAAACAAAAAGAGACCTAAAAACAAAAAAATCCATAAACTTATTTAGCCTCCCATTACATATTTAAGTTTGCATTAATAGATATAAACAGAGATTCACCTACTTTTGTTGGGATATTTTCCCATTATCTAAGAACTGACCATTATAAAATTGAAGCTATGCAACAAATGAACCTCCAATTACGACATCTCTGAATGCAAGGTATTTGCTATGTCTTATAGAAAGAATGCATTTTAGGAGTTATGTATGAAAATATCATCCACTCTTCCCATTCCACGGATCGCTAAGCGAAATCTAATGAGTAAGAAATATAGGGACATCTCTTTCCCAACAGTGGTATAACTTAAGAGAATAGTTGTAGAACTTAAGAGAATAGAAGTAAAGTTCACTGCATACAAAGGGCTGGTCAACGAAATTGGTTTCTATGTCAAAACCTGTACGATTTACTCACCCACTGTCAAATTGGACCGAGCAAGTGCTCTCATGAGAAATTTATTTTGTATTCATGGTGGATGTGTACAAGCTTTAGTTACTTTAAATATATTCGCTAATATTGTTAATTTATAATTCCTTAGGAATTTAAATAAATATCAAATATTAAGTGGCCTGGAATATCTATTATATATATGTCAATAGTAATTTACTTCCAATTATGTCAGCATTAAGAGCCAAGTTGTCCACGTTACCTCAATCAATGCCACAGAGAATCAGATTCTATCTGTACATAAATTCTCTTTACATTGGAATTATTCTCTCTGACTGTACCATATAAACGTGCCAAAGCACCATGAAATCAATTCTCAATCTCTCTAATGATGCTGGGAGAAAAAACCACAAGATTGTAGCATTTCCAAATGCTATGTGAACATGAGAATGGCAGAGAAAGATGACTCAAGCGACAATCAACTATTGTTGGCAGAAACATCGAAAAAAAATGCAGAGCTAAAGCCTCTTTTTTCACACAATATCAACATAAACAACCAAAATTTCACATGAAGAACATGCTAACTAAATAATTCCCAAACCTTACAATAACCAGCAATTGTTGCTCCAAAGTAGCTTGTTCTTTGCATGTAAGAAATTAGGTATCAAGCTACAACTTCATTTGTAGCCGATCCCATTCCTCGACCTCTGCCTCTACCCTCTCCTACCAATCAAAAGAGGATGTTAAGATGGAAGATTATGGAACTAAGCATAACACACATATATATATTAACTGAACAATATGGATTTAAGGATGAACGGCTAGATACTAAAAAAACCCATAATAAAAAAACAAAGTTAAAATTAAATATGAAGTATCTCTTTGAATTCAAAAGTAGCCAAATGTTATGACATATTGCAAATCAATACTGAAAAATATAACCATAATAAGAATGCAAAACTAAAGAGTTGGAGATATATTTGTTATACCTTTTCAAATAAAAAGACAAGTCAAGGGATTTCACTTTGTGTTTTTCTGAGCTTGAATTTAAATAACAATGTTTATAAAAAAGGACCAATCATGGGGGTATGGAGATATATTTGTTATACTTTTCAAATAAAAAGACAAGTCAAGGGATTTCACTCTGTGTTTTTCTGAGCTTGAATTTAAATAACAATGTTTATAAAAAAGGACAAATCATGGGGGTTTCAATCATATTGTTCAATATCTAAAACAAATATCATATACATGCTCAATTGTTGAGAGGCTATTTAGTTGCAATTCATGTGATTAGCACTCACCATGGGCTGGAGGAGCAAAATTAGTTGATTTTTTCCACTATAACCATTATCGTCTTCAAGCATGTTCATCATCCTTCCACGTCCTCATAGACCTCTACCATAGCCACGACCCCACCCCCAATTATAATAGCCACCATTATCTAGCAAAATGAGACAGATCAAAACATGTACTTTTGGGCATTGCAGAACATATCAGGATAAACATTTTTATAAAAACAGTTTGTAGTGTAACCTTCAATGCAAGCAGGTTATAAAATCCTAAAATATTCTTAGTCCTAATTTAGGTAATTATGAATACCATACATGGAATAGACCAACCTTGGATCCAACCCCTGCCTATGCCTTTACCCCTGCCACGTCCTCTAGCTATACCACCTTGCACAAACAATATTCCAATAAATCAACTATATTTACATTTAAAATTGATATCGTTGCCATGAGAGGTGGCAGACCTTGCTGCTCATTTCTAACTATAAGACTGTAGAAAACATGATATCGATAGTAATTAAACATGAAAAATGAAGAAACATGACTATGAGAATTCAAATGTGGGAGCGGACGCTGTTGTTGTTTCTTCTTGCTAGGATAGCAGAAGCTCCTCCAAGTAATTCACATCCAATGCCTCCAGCTCCAATATCGACGGTTTTTCTTCCCACTTTGGCTCTGCTATTAGCAATACTTCACTACATTTCTCCATGCTTTGGTTTCCATCAAAATTATCATCATTCTCGGCAGCAGGAGGCAGTGGCATTTGACAGCCACCATCTCTAGTGCTGAAGTGGTTGTGCTGGAATACAGTTGTGGCCGTCGGAAAGCTGCTAGATCCAGCTGTGGCCGTCTGAAAGCTGGGTACTTGAGTTGGTCATGCTGGAGGAGATTTCAAAGGATCCATTGGAGAATTTGACGTTGGACGTTGGAAGGACCTAGCAGCACTTGAAAGAGCTACAAACAACTTCAACAGGGAAGTTGAGGATGGATAAGGAGGCCTTATAGTAAGCCATGGCTGCCTCTTCACCTGTTTCAAAAGTCTCACTCCTATAAATCGAGCAGAAACAAGCTCTGAAATTCAAACACCAATAATATTCAAAGTGCTGCAAAAAACTGAAGTAGATCTCGATTATGGAGAAACATGCCTTCTAAAAAAAGAACTCTAGAAATCGTTCAATTTATTTTGAAATTCCAAGATACCTGCTTCTACAACTCTTCTTTAAACCATGTGTATGTCGGTCAATTCATGGTGAGTTGCTGGCAAGCGTGTTTGATACCATCTTCAACCAGAGCCTTTGCAATCTAATATCCAATTCTATTCCATAGTTGTTGTTGTTCTTATTTCCATTATCGCCATTACTAGGAGCGCTCAGGCTCTTGAACTTGCCGTCGACTATTGAACTGTCAGAGTAACCAAAAGAAGAGTTGTTCTCAAAATACGAATTCATTTCCAAAACACTAATCCTAATCCAAGAGGGAATAAATCCCTCTACAACCATTTGTTGAAAATAAATGAAACAACGATGAAATTTGGAAACAACGTTACGAGTTGTACCATGATGTTGATGTTGGCGGTGTAGGACTTATTAAAGAATCAACTAGTTAATGAGTTGTATGGTGATTTTAATAGCATATTATTAAAGAGGGAGCATATAATTATTATTCCAAAGCATTTATGATGAGTCTGAGAGAAGGAAGTGTTAATTTTTTTATTTTTAATTGGGAGTTACAATATTACTTGAAATCAAATAACAATTATACACATAAGTAATCACATTTGACACGTGAATTTACCTTGTGAAACCTTCTATGACTTGCAATTACATTTGACACATGAATTTACCGTGTTAAACCTGCTATGACTTGAGGGAGAAAACTCTAGCAAAAATTTCCTTATTATATTGATATATAGTAGAGAATATTTTACATCAAGCACCATCATGCAATAGAGAGCAATAGAAAGATAAATAAGAGAGACTCATAATAATATCAGAGAAACACATTTCCTTCAAAGAGAGAAGAGAATTCGCTTCACTTTGGATTCATCAATCTAATATACAATATTTATACATTCTTCACATGCATGAACTTCTATTTTTATCTTCAAACATCATATAACATAAATCTCAGCATGTTTTCCTAAACAACAATAGAAGTTTGAATTAGTTGAGCAACAAACGTACAACATTCATAAGTTTGTAAGGCAGGTGTCATGCTATTTACAATAATGGAATATGGAACATCGATGGGGACGACAAAAGAGAGAAAGGAGACTCTATCGGATGGCTAAGTAAGCAGTCCATCCACAACTTTGGCAACTCTAACTGCGGTGGCTTAATGTAGGCTTTTGGGTTCTTCAATGCCACACTTTCTTCACAAAACATTATCGATTCTAGGCACTCAAACATACTACCTTCTTCTTCGTTTCTTTTTCCATACGACCATACTGCCTTTTGATTTTCATCATAACTCAGTGAAGAAACTCCAGTCTCTGTCATTGGGTTTGATATTTGAAAGCTGCCCTGAACAGTGGTTGAATAAGACTTTTCTTCATATAATCCATCCCTTGAAACAATTGGTTCTTCTCTCTGAACGTAATTTGGCATTGCCCGTTCTTCCATCTACTTCTGAGAAACAACCTTTCTGTATATCCTACATAAAACAACGTCCTTCATCTGAACAAGCCAATTCAATTTATTCAGTATAACTTCATAGAACATAATTCCTACAAAACTTTAAATAATTTAAATACTTCCATTTTAACTCAGGAACTAGAATCATCAGAAAAACTCCAAGTGCAGATATCTCTCTTTCTCCAAATGCATATCTCCTACATTTTAGTAAGTATGAGAGGGATCGAAAACATCTAAGTTTTAACTATCAACCATCTACACCAGACAGAAAATTTCTAGAAACAGACAGAAAATTTGTAACTATCAACTATCAACCATCTACACAGACAAAAAATTTCTAGAAACATGAAATCTCCAACATCAAAACCTCAAATTCAAAATTGTCTACAAAACCTAAAATTTCTGTATATGGAAACCTACTAGCTGGATTATTAACTAAATCAGGAAAATTGATAACCTTGTGCGCGAATGATCTGAAATCTGGCATCCTGTACTCATTCATGATCCACTCAGTCTTTAGCCCAAGCAGGGCTTTTCCTTTATAAAACACCAAAATTTTCTTCAGACCAATGCATTGAAGCTGCTCATTGCGAACTGCTCTATCTGAACCGGTAGCCTTCCAGTAACCCGAAACCGTCAATATGTTAGGGCGAGGGCATGACTTCTTATGATCTCTTGGAACGAAGAAGAACCATTGATTCTCCCCAGCATCTTTAGCCAAACCTGAAAGATTAAGAATACATCAATATTATTTGAAAACACTTTATCAAATTCAAACCAGGGAAGAAGCAGAAAGAATTAAAGTGTACCTGGTAATTCCCAGGGATCGTATTGATACAAGTCCAAGTTTGGTATGATTATATCGAGGTTCAGTGGGTGGCCCCCTTTGCGTCAATATATTTTCAATGTCATGGAATACTAAGCTCGAAGCTTTGAGTGCTTTGTCAACACAAGCTCTGTCAAGCACAGAAAATGCTGTCAACTAACATGCATGGATAGCCACGCTATGAGCTCTGAGGGTAACACACAGATGCAAATATAACCACGGTCTGAGCTCCGAGGGTCACTAAAGGCCACAGACTGCAAGGATGTCAGATGTGAGAAGACGACATGGAATAATAATAAAAGAGGGCACCATACATGGAATAATAATAAATGTCAAATGATCTCGGCACGTTATCACGTCTAGGGCACCATTCTACGAGGTTGAGATCATTGCATACCAACAAATGCATACCAATCAATCTAATTTAAAATACAGGTAATAACAGGTTCCTGGTTGTTACATGCAGATTGCCACTATATCGGTCATGGACTGCAGCGCCCTAGAATGCCATGGACTGCAGTGCAAGGAGATATTAGCAATTACAGCTACAGGTGCAGATCCCTGGTTTTTACATGTAGATTGCCACAGATGGCCAACACCCACGTGAATAGCCCAAACTAACATTAAAAACCTGCACACTGCACTGCAGAATCATGTGAATGCATAAATTAAATAAGGATGATGTCATTCCGCAACCACCTCCTGGGAAGGGAAAAACGAGAAATACATCACCCCCTTGTAACCAATGAAGATTGGGAAAAACCCATTTAAAAAAATACAATTTAATACAATATATTCAAAACTATAGTTCAAACTATATTGTAGATAAAATTTACAGTAAGTTGACCAAATTAATAGGTGTTTCACGATATATATATGATCCCCTTCGGGGACATAATAATATATATTAGATGATGTTATTATTAGAATGAAATGCTAATGGGCCTATGTGAAATCATTTTGCTTATAGTTCCATAGTATCAACCTACACCTCTAAATCTAGATGAGGGCACATGCAAACAAAATAGGTTGATCTCTATAAAACTAATTCTATTAGTTAAATGGATTATGTTTTTGTACCATTTATGTTTTGGTTAGAATATATATATATATGTGGGGTATTTCACTTACAAGATTGTCACATATTCATTTTTTGCATGCTTGGGTTATGGCATTATTGAATTTGTTCTCTAGACATGTTTAATACATGATTTTCTATACCATATTGTTTAAATCATATATTTTTTAGAAATGTTAAAATAACAAGAAAACTTTTTTACTCAAAGATATTATTGATAAGGTCTCAAGCAATTTTGCAAAGTAGTGGCATCCACAATATTGCAAAGTAGGGATGTCCATAAATAGACAAGTAGGAGAGGTTATAACAAATAGTTACATCCATTGTCATGCTAATACTTCATTGAAATTTATGTGGTTCTTAGATTTAAAATAGGAAAACATATAATGTAAACTTAATGTTCAAGTGAATTGTATGATAAATTCTTTTCACTTTTTCAATATTATTTCATTATATATTTTTATTGTCGGGGGAATCAATAACTAGGTTGGGGATCATACTCATGTGACATGGGATCGGTTCTCGTCCACTACCATTGTATCCCTAGGTATACCCACACTATCCCTAGGTGGGTAGGTTATTTGAGGTTTGAACCCACGATGTCACAAGGAGTACTTTAACAATGCACCCTATCACCAAATCAAAAAATACTTTAATAATATACCCTATGACCAAATAATCTACATTTCAAAGACTACTTCAATATAAAATATTTATTTAGAAGATATATTGAAATTTATGCAAATATATTTGTAAGGAAAAGATTAAAAAATAGAAAGCCATAAAATGATAAACCCATTCATATATTTCCTAAGAAAAAGTAGGTACTAATAAGATTAGAAAATACAAATTAAAAAGTAGGTATTATTAAGATTAGACATACTAATTTATACAAAAGCAACTGAACTTTATTTTTTTCGTAAATAAGATTAAAAAATGCAAATTAAAAAGTAGGTAATAGACATACAAATTTATACTAAAGCAACTAAACTTTAAGTAGGTAATAGACATACAAATTTATACTAAAGCAACTAAACTTTATTTTTTTTAGTAAAGATGGAAGTGACTATTTTAAAAGTTCAATTTTACGTTATTAGAATGAATTGAATTACGATTTCATAGGTAAAAAAATGGTTATAAAGTATAGGTTATGTTAAGTATATTTGATTTAGTTAAAGAATGAAATATATGTTTTTAATTTATAGTTTTTTTGATCTATGGTATTTAGTAACTCATGGTATTGTGTCACAGTATTGTTTATTAAAAAGTTTATTTAAACAATTTCATTGTAAGGTGCCTAAAAAAAATAAAGTTAACTTGTTTTTGGCAAGTGTTGTGTGGCTACTCCACTCCATTTCCTGAATTTGCAGCGGAGATTGAGAAGAAGCGTAGAGAATTTCCGGCCGGGAGTAGAAAATTGAGCTTGCCCTTGGATCATTTCAGACAATAGATTGCAAAGTTATAGGCCCGGGCAGCCTTTTCCGGGGTGTCGTAGAAGCCCAGCCAAATTCCGTCTGCCCTTGGAATTAGGCATTCGAATTTCCGCTACCCACTTTCCTGGTTTTCTCATTCTAATTCATTTTAACTGCTGCGGCTTCAGTGAGCAGTTTTCAGGTCTGCTGTTGCCGTTCTGATTTGAAGAAGGTTTCACCATGTGGGGGTTTTGAGTTCGATTCCTGATCCCTTAACAGCAACGCTACATGGTGAAACCTTCTTTAAGTCAGTACTGTCACAACAAGCACTCACCGAAGCCGCGGAAGTTCAAAGGAATTAGAATGAGAAAATGGGGAAGCAGGTATCCGAAATTCAAATGCCTAATTCAAAGGGGAAATTTTTGCTGGGCTCCTACGATTTTTCCCTCTATTATCTGACATAACCAAGGCTGCCCGCTCCTGTGACCTTTCCGTCTATTGTCTGACAGGATCCAAGGCGAAGTTCAATTTTCCAACGCCTATTCTCTATCTACGCCGCAAATTCAAGCCACCGCAGCCAAGTTTGCCGAAGAAGAATTCCGGCAAGTTCCGAAGATAACAGAGCGTTCAAAGGCTGAATCCGGCATTGAAGGCCAAAGAGATTTCGAGTGCAGCATTTTTGGAATCAGTTCTTCAAGATCTGGACAGTGCAACTCTAACTTTAGAGGATTTGCTCTAAAGTTAATCGAGTAAATCGCCTAAATTTGAATGCAGGGAGAATGAGAGGAGAGGTTGTGACCCTATAAAACAAACGAATCGATTTGCAAGTTGTAACTTATGAGTTGAATTCAGGTCAGAATATCTTGGACAGTCTTAATTGGGATTGATTTTTGCAGCAGCAAATGAATCTAGACTGTAAATGCTCTGACTCTGATTGCAAGTCGTAAGTTGAATTCAAGTTAGTATTACATAACTCTTTGTAGAAATAATTCATGCCTTCGAAAATGGAGCTACTATATCTTGGATGGTCTCAGATTTTGATTGTTTTTCACAGTGGCAAATGAAGTAGTTTGATGCGTAAAACCATGGAAGTAATGATTAATCTAGTTAAATGTAGCCATTTGTTTACTAAAGGGCGTATCTACAATGGGTATATTAACATTTGTTACTGTCAGTAAAAACAGTTATGTAATAGATCTAAGTGAAAACAGTTATATAATAGATCTAAGGACTTTTAAATCAAGTACTAACAGAAAAAGTTGTATACTTGGTATAAATTTTGACTTATTTACCTAAAATTTTCTAATTCAAGAGAAAGCTCATGCAAGAAAGAGTAAGTCCACAACTACGCATATAGGACTAGGAGTTAGTATGAAGGATGATTATGAATAATTAATAGTATTAGGATAAAGGACTATTTTGATCACATGAACTCTAAAGTAGAGCTGAAAAATATTCATCATAATTATAAATAGACTCATCCTAGCTAGACAAATCTTTCAGCACACTACGCAAGTATCTCGCTCTTTTTCTGGAAAGTGGCTCAATAAAGATGATTGAGATGAATAATCATCAAATGAACAAGGATAATCATCAAATTATTTTATAATCTCCAATCAATCTTGATATCTGCAAATTTGGCATTCAATTATTAAAAAAAAATTAAAGTTCAAACTCCTTGTTAGGATGATTGTTCGGGACATTGCCACTTTTAAATTCATTTTTTTTATAAGCTGAGTTAATTTAATTTAAATTTTACATTTACAATTAGAAAAAGTATATATATATATATTTAAATTTATTTTTTTAATGAGATACCCTAATTTAATTTAGACTTTATATTTATAATTAAAAATATTTAGTTATTTTATTATAAATTTGTATATCTTTTCTTATTAATTCTTTAGAAAATATATATACCAACTTATTATTGATTTGTATTTTTTTTATCTTTTACTTACAAATATCAAACCCATCACCTTTTCATTTTAGTTCATCTATATCAAGCGAGTTAATATTTAATGAATTCTATTTGATGAAATGTCAAATTTCAAATGAAGTTTTTATAATGAAATAATGTTAAAAATTTGAATGGAGCTAATAATACCATATTCAGTAATAATGTTAAAAATTTGAATGAAATTAATAATACGATCTAAAGTCACTTTTAATGTTAAGTATTAAGCTTGAGAAGGATTAAATCCTTAATAAAAAAACAAAAATGACCACATTGAAATTATCTCATTCAAAAATTTTAAAAAATATTTACACAATCAAAATGGTGAATCATAATAAAGTAATAATCATGTTCAGTTATAATACAATACAGTTCATGTTCATGTTAATTACATGTGAGAGAATGCCCCTAAAGTTGCATTAATTAATTACATATGAAATAAAATACTTGTAATTTACCCATTTATTCTTTGCAATTATCACAAAACTAATATGTAATTTATTGTTCTATTTTATCTTAACCATAGTAACATAATTCAACCATACTACTTTTTTGATACAAAAATTCTAACATAATACAAAAATACTGTATAGTCAATGTATTGTTAACTGTGAATACGGGATACCTATTCACAAGGATACCTGGCCTACTAGTTGTAATGTAGTTTCGAATAAACAATTTTTATTATATATATTAACATGATTTAGAGAGTTTGATAACAAATTTTGATTTCGAGATGGATAAACTTCGATAATGGACGCGGATACAGGTTTTACTGAATTCTGGAAAACTGGTTACTTTTACTTTTACTGATATATTTTAATTTGTATATAAATTATTATTATTTAATATTAGTTATTAAATTATGTTTTTAAGTATTAGTTATTTAATTAGTTTATTAGTTAGTATTTGGTAACATGGTATTTGATATATGTTAAAATTTTAATATAGTTTATGTTAATATATATTTTTATACTATATTTTTAATGTTTAATAGTTAATATTTTTTAGTATATAGTTTTTTTTCAGTAGATTTTTTTTTTAAAATATATAGTTATTTTAATGTTATGGTATATCTAGTATATTTTATTAAATTTCATTTAATTGTTTTACAATTTTTGTTGATATTTTTATTGTTTTTTTGGGTCTGTAAGATAAATTATGTTTTTAAGTATTAGTTATTTAATTAGTTTATTAGCTAGTATTTGATATATGTTAAAATTTTAATATAGTTTGTGTTAATATATTTTTTATGTTTAATAGTTAATATTTTTTAGTATATAGTTTTTTTTAGATTTTTTGTTTACATATATAGTTATTTTAATGTTATGGTATATTTAGTATATATTATTAAATTTCATTTAATTGTTTTATAATTTTTGTTGATATTTTAATTATTTTAATTTTTTTGTCTGTAGGATAAATTTAATACATTTCAACTATCTAAATGTAAAGCTCATGAATATATATATTTATTTAAAAAATTAGATTGGAGGATCTATTGTAAAGAATGTGATAAAATAGGTGTAACGTACTACCAACCTACTATTGTATTTTTACCCTATTAGATTTTTTCATTACTTTTTTTTTTACTTATCTAATCATCTAATTTGTACTCGAAGTATGTTACTATGATCTTAACAATACATAATCATATATATTTTCCATCACAATCATCTACTTGCCAACTACTCAAATTTGGAATCCTACAAATATGAAAAAATCCATTTATTCATTGATTATGAATTAAAATAGTTATCCTTAGCAATACATAATCATATATATTTTCCATCACAATCATCCACTTGCCAACTATTCCAATTTGGAAACCTACAAATAGGCAAAAATCCATTTATTCATTGATTATGACTTAAATAGTTATATTCTTAATCCATAATAATTCTAAGATTGTTATTGACTAATAAAAGAATTCATAACACAAACATATTCAATGTTTAATCTTTGCATGGCTCCTTAAGAGTCACACTTACCTCGAAACACATTGTTTATGGACATTCTATCTTCAAAAGATCTAATACTACCTTGATAAGTAATCGTGTTTTTCTAATCTCATGTAAGCTAGATGGATTGGTTTCCCCATCATGCAATGTTCATTGGTTAACTACATGCATTTAGATGTCAAGCTTGGTTGTGAGATTCAAAGTAGCATTTAAAAAAAAAAAAACAAGACAAAGGGAAACATACGCTACCATCACAAGAACATAGCATGCCCTTTAGGCAATTACATATTCGGTATGTTTCAAAGCAAGCAATGAATTCCAGTAGCAAAAAAAACAAGAGATACTTAGTTCTTAAAGACATATCTTACAATATAAGCAAAATATCATGAAAATAATATAAAAATGCCATCATCATTTGTAGGTGGAGCGTCGACAATAAAAGGGTTCAACATTGTTTCATAGCAAACATTGAAATCTAGTAGCAACAAGAAGAAAAGATACATAGGTCTTGAAGACAACTGAAATACTATATTTTACAATAAACAAAAAGTTCATTTGGTCAATCAATTATTGAACCAAGATAGATAAAACTCATTATATAAGAACCACAATCAAGAAGGAAAATCATTTCAAGGTGTATTATAAATTATATAGAAGGACCGGTGACCAATCCCTAGCACATGGTCATCTCCACTAGAATGGGAAATTCATGAAGAGTACTTGTTATTGATTCTTTCCTTTTAGGTTGTGGGGACTATAGGAATCAACTTGTCATTTTTTGTATCTTCATTAATGAAACGCGTGTTGGTCTTATTTGGGATCATATCAAGTCAATTTTCATTTATCAATTGGTTCGTTGTGTTCCAAGATAGGAGTTTGCAAAGATTTGTGAAATTACTAATGTTAAATGCATTAATATTATCATTGAGTTGATAATAGCTCTCTAGCATTCTCTTTTAGGATGCATTTTTCATGCTATGAGATTACATCTTTTCGAAGAGTTCATGAAAGAGTTTGGTATTTTGTGGCATGCTAAGGTTTCCACACACGTTGCTATGATAATGAAAGTTTGGTTTCCGATTTCATTTTCCATATGTAGACTCTGATGGAGACACCTCCATAGTAATGCACTACTTGAGCTACATTCCTTTCTCTTGCTCCACTTTAATGAGAGGATATAAGAGATCACAACAACATGGATTCTTTCTAATTCACTACCTAGTGAGGTTTATTCATTTCTTCCCTTCCAATCAAATGATCGATTTCAAGTAGTTCTCCCTTTCCCAACAGAGATGCATATCAATCCAAAATCTAAGTCGAGGGTGCAATAACAATTGCAACTATTGGAATAATCATTAACCCATCAAATGTTGTAAAAATAAATAAAAAAGATGGGAATTTCAAATAGTTACTCGAGAATCAATATTCTACTTCATCCATTAGATCTCCATTGGTTTAAACTAATGTTGTTCGTTGGATTTTTCTGTAGGACCCCAGTCCTAGTTAATCTAAGTTTATAAATAGAGATCCTTCTTTCACTATTTCCTTTTTGTTTTAGGTCTCTGTTTTGGTTTCTAGTTTAGGTTTAAATATCATGCATGTAAAAAAATATAAAACATTTACATTTATAGGTCTGAATAACTATAGGTGTTGTTTGATGGTTTCTAACTCTTACAATATTGCAGGTGCATCAGTATATAATATGTGACAATTTACACTAGATTAAATTTTCATTAGCTCATGAAATAGGAAATATTGACAGAGTTAGAAATGGGTCATTATACCTGTAAATATCTAGTAGATCCATTTCTTTTGTTGCTTCATTTTCCTTGTTGTAGCCCTACTACCAAAGGCCTTTCCAAACCCTTCAAACTCAATTGACCAGACAATCTGGTATGCCACCCTGCCAACTGGCGAGGTCTCGCCGACCACCCAGCTCCAAAGGTACCCCTTTCGACCCCTGAGCCCAAACCGAGTACAAGCCAACCAGTTCTATCCCTTCCAAAAATCTCCAACAAGAACCCCTTCTTCTTCCTCTTTGAAATTTTTTCTATATCTCTGCCCCAAAATTTCCCCAAAACATGCTAAAGTGAAGATCCCTTCTTCTTCCCCTCTTCTTGACCTTACTCCCATTTTCTTTGCCGACTTTTTCCCATTAATACCCTATCTCTAACATAAATATTCCAACCCCCATGTCAGTCCTCGAGCCCATCCCCATGACTCTCATTAAATCCATTATTTTATTAATTAAATTTATTTATCATTAGAATTAATAGTTATTATTCTTTAAGTTCTTGGGAAAATTGCTTAGGTAGAAGTCAACCTAATTTATTTATGTGGTTTCACTGCCTATCACTTATCAAATCGGCCATAACTTCTCATTTATGTATAATAAATTCCAATTTTTTTTTATATCCATGGTAATAATAACCTAGTCATTTAATTAATGATTAACACACTTCTAATTTGTTAATGACCCTTTAATTATAAATTCAAACTAATTTAATTTATCAATTATCAATATAACTCACATGATTATGAATGCACATTTATCTTAATTAATTAATACTTAACTAAGACTTAATCAATTCCTTCACCTAGTTCCATATTAATTACAACATAGTTTATAATTAAACTAATTAACAACCATTGCTAACGATAATGATTAATATTAACCGATCAATTTAATACTAACCTAATTGACATGATAATTACATTTAAAATTTTAACCCTTCTAAACAAATTTAATAACAATCAATCAAGCATTACTAATTAATTGCAATAGTTACTACCTAGGTTTACCATAACTTGTTTATTAATCAACAATAATTAATCATTAATTCACAATAATTAACATTAATCAACAATAATTAACATTAATCAATATTACTAGTATTAATCGGCAATAATTAACATTAATCAAGATTATTAACATTAATCGACAATAATTAACATTAATCAATATTATTGACATTAATTACCATTAATCAACATTATTAATATTAATCAACAATAATTAACATTAATCAACATTATTAACTTTAATCGACAATAATGAATATTAAGTTACTCATTCGACCTATTCCAATATTTTAATCATTAATTTACTAACTCGGCGTATTAATTTGATCTCTTGGTTAGATAAATAGTAATAATGTAATTAATGCCTAAACATTATAGTTCAGTATTATTTCACACAATTTATAAATATGTAGGCGAGTTATGTAAGCATAGCTACTGCTTACATATTTCGCGTAAGTACACTAACAGTACTAAATCACATACATCAATCATAATCACGAAATTTATTGTTCATTGACACATGTTTAACATAGTTTGCAAGGTACAATCTTTTACCTAACTGCATATTATTAAGTTATGACAATTCATACATTATTGGGTTATGACACATAATCAATCAAGGATTTTCCACATACAAACACCAATTTCATTAAATTTGGACTTATTCCAGTCCAAGTCACTTTGAAGATGGGTCAAAAACAGCCTTTCTAGACTCCAAAATAAAGGAAAATCCGGTTCCAAAACTGCCAAATACAGGTTCCAAAAGTCCCAAAACCGGTTCCAAAAGTGCCAAAACCGGTTCCGAAAGTGCCAAAACCGATTCCAAAATTGCCAAATCCGATTCCGAAAGTGCCAAAACCAGTTCCGAAAGTGCCAAAACCAATTCCAAAATTGCGAAATCCGATTTTGAATGTGCCAAATCAAGGTTCCTAAAGAGCCAAAACTGGTTCCAAAAGCGCCAAATCCGGTTCGGAAAGTGACCAAACCGATCCTGAAAATGCCAAATCCGTTTCTAAAAGAACCAAAATCCAGGTTCCAAAACCATACTTTTTCCTTTGATATTGGTGTCTGTATAATATGATGGTCATTTGAAGTTGAATGTCATTAACCAACACCCCATTTTTTAATGAGGCTCGAGATAAATGAATGAAGGGGTGGCCGACCGTTCTTCTGCCCACTATTATTTTTATACTGCGGAAGGGGCGGCCGATCCTTCTTGTCATCAGTTGGAAGTCGGGATAAATATTGTTTACATGTTGTAACATAGGCAATGTCCCCATCCCTACCATATACTGCGGAAGTCGGTAGTGGAGAAATGTTGTCCCAACCTTCGTAGATTAATTGTTTTTCATTTCTCTTTTAAATGAAGGGTCGACCGACCCTTCTTGTGCTTAGTATTTTTGCAGTCTTCACCATTCAGGATATAAATGATTTGACAGCCTAAACTTTGTCGGTTGAATATTTGCACAATTCCCTCATAAATGAAGGGGCGGCCGACCCTTCGTGTGCCCAATATTATTTCCATACTAGTTCTAGACTGCCAGAAAGGTCGGCCGACCCTTCTTGTGATTTATATTTTTCCAGTCTTGACCATTCTGGTTATACATGACTTGATCTCTATTTTGGAAGGCCAAAATCTCACACGTGTGAGCCTCAAAGAGAGGACTGACGCCATAGGAAGTGATGACATGGCATCTATGATGACATGGCATGAATGATGACATGGCATCTATGATGACATGGAATGTGTAATAAGGCTGAAAAGACACATGATGGTGTTTTGGTGTATCATTTAGTTTGACATCATTCTCAAAAAGTATGGAAAATTTGTGAAACTTTGGAAATTGACAAAGTATGGAAAAGGTAGTCAAAACTGCTCTGATAGAATGCCCACCATAATTCATGGGTTTAGAAAAATTTACGCACCATCATATCATGCTATAGCTTGTTGAAGTGGCTATCTAGTTATACATGATTGCAAATTGCAGGAACAATTTGAATAATGAATTTGTGACATGTGTTTTCGCAACCCGCAAGGCAAATTGCAGATTGCGGAAACTATGGTTTGTTTTTATTTCGAGTCGTAGTCCCGCAAACCGCAATTGCATATTGCGGGAATGTTTTATATATTTTCAAACCATTAAACCCCCGCAACTCGTTGAAGCCTTCCTCAGATTAGATGTCAGTTGTTTCCTTTTATTATTTTTTATCTTCGAAAATTACCTACTGTGTGGATTTTACTGCGAGTTTTTACCAGGGGTCGTTTTCGCTATTTTTCCAAGCTTGAATTAAGGGTCGACCGACCCTTCTCGTGCTTAATATTTTTGCAGTCTTCACCATTCAGGATATACATGAATTGACATCAATTCAGCCTATACTTCGTAGGTTGTATATGTGCACAATCCCCTCATAAATGAAGGGGAGGTTGACCCTTCTTCTGCCCACTATTATTTTCATACTAATTATAGACTGCCAGAAGGGTCGTGCGATCCTTCTTGTGTTCATGAGTCTGGATACAGGTGAATTGCTGGATATTGGTGTTCACAATTATCTACTAAACGAAGGGGCGGCTGACCCTTCTTCTGATTTATATTTTTCCAGTATTGGCCATTCTCGTTATACATGAATTGATCTCTATTTTGGCAGGCCAAAATATCACACGATAGGAAGTGATGACATGGCAACTATGATGACATGAAATGTCTGATGAGGCTAGAAAGACACATGATGGTGTTCTGGTGCTATTTGACATCATTCTGGAAAAGTATGGCAAGTTTGTGAAACTTTGGAAATTGACAAAGTATGGAAAAAGTAGTCAAAACTGCGCTGAGAGAATGCACACACCATCATATCATGCTATAGATTGTTGAAGTGGCTATATGGTTAATATACATGATTGCAGATTGCGGGAACTGTTTGAGTAATGGATTTGCGACATGCGTTTCCTCAACACGCAATTCAAGTTGTAGTCACGCAACCCGCAATTGCGGATTGTGGGAATGTTGTATATATTTCATAACAATTAAACCCCCGCAACTCGTCTTCCACATTCCCTAGATTTGATCTCATCTGTCGACTTGTCTTAATCTTACAGCCTAGAATTAAGCTGACGAAATTAATAAATATGTTGATTTTGTTTTTGTTTCCTTTTATTATTTTCATCTTCGAAAATTACCTACTATGTGCATTTTACTCCCAAATCCGTTTCAAAATTTTCCAAATCCAGGTTCCAAAACCATACTTTTTCTTTTGATATTGCCACTTTTGAAATTGGTTTTTGCGTTGTTCCGATATGATAATTATGACGGACATTTGAACTAGTAAAAAATATACAAATTATCAAATGAATCGGTGTCTGCATTATATGACGGTCATTTGAAGTTGTATTTCATTAACGGACACCCCATTTCAAATGAGGCCCAAGATAAATGAATGAAGGGTCAGCCGACCCTTCTTCTGCCAACTATTATTTTCATAATAGTTCTAATCTGCAAGAAAGGTAGTTCAATCCTTCCTGTGTTCACCATTCTGGATACAGGTGAATTGTCGGATATTGGTGTTCACAATTATCTACCAAAAGAAGGGGCGGCCAATCCTTCTTGTCGGCAATCCGAAGTCCCGAGAAATATAGTTTAGGTGTTATAACTTAGGAAATGTCCCGATCCCTACCATATACTGCGGAAGTCGGTTGTGGGGAATTGTCGTGCCAACCTTCTTAGATTTAATATTTTTTCATTTCTCTTTTAAATGAAGGACCGACCGACCCTTCTTGTGGTTAGTATTTTTTCAGTCTTCAATATTTAGGATATAGATAAATTGACAGCCTATACTTCATAGGCTAAATATTTGGACAAATCCCTCATAAATGAAGGTGCGGTAAACCCTTCTTCCGCCCAATATTATCTTCATAGTGGTTCTAGACTGCAAGAATGGTCATCCGATCCTTCTTGTGTTCACCAGTCTGGATACAGGTGAATTACTGGATATTCGTGTTCACAATTATCTACTAAGCAAAGGGTCAGCCGACCCTTCTTGTGATTTTTGTTTTTCCAGCCTTGATCATTCTAGTTATACATGAATTGAACTCTATTTTGGTAGGCCAAAATCTCACACGTGTGAACCTCAAAAAGAGAATTGACACCATAGGAAGTGATTACATGGCATGTATGATAACATGGAATGTGTGATGAGGCTGGAAAGACACATGATGGTGTTTTGGTGCTATCATTAAATCAGTGTCTCAATTTGACATGTTGTATGAAAACTACAAAAAACTGGTGACTCTGAGAGAATGTCCGCCATAATTCATGGTTTGAGAAAAATGCACGCACTATCATATCATTCTATAGCTTGTTCAAGTGGCTATCTAGTCATGGTCTCAGTTTTCCTCAATCATTTATGAGGAGAAAGTTATAAGTCTGCCAAAATAGGGTTTCAGGATCAACCAAGTTGGAGAAATTCTTGGTAATGACCAAGTGCTAGAAAATTGGTTCAGGTCACCTTGGGAAAATGCCTGCCATACCTCAGGGAGAATGATAAAAGGGCGGTTAGATCAACGGCTATTCGATAAAGGGCGGTTAGATCGACGACCCATAATCTTTCCGCACTGCTAACATGCACGATGTAATGGAGGTCTGACCGGTTGCGAAATACCATACCGCTGTACGCGTGTCTTCTCCACATAAGTCCGCAATCAGAGAAAGTGGTAAGCAAAACCACCATCCCGTGTTTCGAAACAACCTTCGCTGGTGTATAAAAGAGAAGGGCACGTCAAAATTTGACTTTTGTGTTGCGAACAACGGAGGATTGGAACATGTATGTGATGCTCAAAAGCGACAGAGCATAGTTTATTCAACCTGTTTATGCCAGGTAGGTATTCTTAATTCGTGAAAGTAACTAGAATTGTTTACATAATGGAAGGAAGTAGTCAAACCATCTGTTAGAATGTTGAAACTATGAGGATAGGAGAAAACCTAGTGGACAGAGATAATGACAGAATGAAACCCTAGTCTTTCATTGTCTAGTTTCTTGAAATAAACACAGTAGTCAAAATGACATCTACTATATCCTTGTTCTGTCATAAACCTATCAAATTTTAAGTACCACTTCCTTGGAGCTTGCTTCAAGCCATACAAAATATTTTTCAACCTGCATACCAAGTTCTCCTTACCTTTGACCTCATACCCTTGTGGCTGCTGCATATATATCTCTTCCTCCAAATCCCCATGGAGAAAGGCTGTTTTTACAGCTAACTGTTCAAGATGCAAATCTTCTACCGCCACTAGACTTAAGATAGTCCTAATGGAAGTCATCTTAACAATAGGAGAAAATATTTCATCAAAATCTATACCTTTCTTCTGTGCAAACCCCTTTACAACAAGTCTGGCCTTGTACCGCTTATTACCTCCTTCTTCTTCCTTCAACCTGTAAATCCATTTGTTTTGCAATGCTCTTTTACCAGTAGGCAATTGAACCAGATCCCAAGTTTGGTTTCCTAGCAATGAGTCCATCTCCACATTCATGCCTTGCTCCCACATCTTTCTAGTTTCCACCTGCATTGCTTCTTCATAACATTTTGGTTCACCAGCATCAGTCATCAACAAATAATACATTGAAGGAGAGTATCGTTTAGGGAGTTTACTTAACTTGGTAGATCTTCTTGCATTTACAGGAGTTTCAGGCACTTGCTATTGTTCTTGATTTTTTAGCACCTTTGGAACTTCATTTTCTATAATTTCATCAAGTACTGTGTACTCTGTGTTTTCCTTTTCCTATTTCTTTCCCTACAACTAATCTTTATACATGACCTTTTCATTGAATATGACATCTCTACTTCTAATGATTTTGTGATTTTCATAATCCCATAAACGATAACCAAAATCATCAACCCCATATCCAATAAAGGTACATTTCTTGAATTTAGCTTCAAGCTTTGTTCTATTTTCTTTATCAATATGGACAAATGCTTCACAACCAAATGTTCTCAGAAATGAGTAGTTTACCTTTTTATCTGTCCATGCCTCCTCTGGAATACCACCATCCAAAGCACTTGAAGGTCCTCTATTTATTAAATAAACAATAGTATTTACAGCATCTGCTCAAAACTGTAAGGGAAACCCTGCATGCAATCTCATATACCTTGCATGCTCCATGATCGTTATGTTCATCCTTTCAAACACACCATTTTCTTGTGGTGTTCTCGGGACTGCCTTCTCTCTACGAATTCCATGGTATGAACAGTAACTATCAAACTCCTTGCTGCAGTACTCACCTCCATTATCAGATCCGAGACACTTCAACCTTTTTCCTGTCTCATTCTCAACCAAATCTTTCCACTTCTTAAAAGTAGCAAACACATCATATTTCTGTCTAATACAATAAACCCAAGTTTTCCTAGTTGCATCATCAATAAATGTAACATAATAATGAGAGCCACCAAGAGATTATGCTTGAGATGGTCCCCATACATCTGTATGCACAAGCTCTAACTTTTCATTCTTCTTCTATTTCCCAACCCTGAGAAATCTGACTCTCTTCTGTTTTCCATAAACACAGTTTTCACAGAATTCCAAACTTACTTGCTTCAAATCTGGTAGCAACTTCCTTGAGTGGAGAATCTGCATCCCCTTCTCACTCATGTGGCCAAGCCTATGATGCCACAATGCTGTATATGTTCCTATGGAAGCTAAAGAGATAGAATGGTCAGTATTATGAGGACATAAAGACAACGTACCTATTGTCTCCTTTTTCTATCACCATTGATCCTTTAGTGATCTTCCACCACTTTTCTCCAAATGTAGATAGACATTCGCCATCTTCCAACTTTCCTATTGAGACCGGATTTCTTTTCATAGCAGGAATATGCCTAACATATTTTAACAGCCAGTCAGTTCCATTCTTAACTTTTATCCATACCTTACCCATTCCAACAATTTTACATGGCTCATCATCACCCTATAAAACATGTCCAAAATCGCTTGGAACATAATCATGAAAGTATTTCCTATGGGGTGTAGCATGACATGAAGCCCCTGAATCTACTATCCAATAATCGCTAGTATTATCTAATGCAAGAATCAAAGCATCTTGTAACACATCACTTGCTACATTTGCTTCATGGGTAGTTTCCTTCTGTGTATCTCTTTTCTTCTTTAGAGATCTACAATCTTTCTTCAGATGTCCTTTTTTTCCACAATTCCAGCACTCTATCTTTCCCAGTCTGGACTTGGATCTGCCCGTTTTAGACTTCCCACGATTACCTTGGCTCTTTCCTCTCTCCTTTTGTCTTCCCCTGGTCTCCATGGTCAACGCATTACCTGATGTCTCACCTGTGCTTTTTCTTCGCATTTCCTCACTAAGAATAACACCAATAACATCATCATATTTCAAGGTGTTTGAACCAGACAGAGTTACTTACAACCATGACCAAGCTATTCCATCTTTCTGGCAATGAACACAAGATTAAAAGCGCCCTAACCTCATCATCAAAGTTCACACTTACAGAACTCAGTTGATTTGTAACCATATTAAACTCATTTAAATTATCAGTAACAGATCCACCTTCCATACATCTTCATATTAAATAAATGCTTCATTAGAAATACCTTGTTGGAGGCCGAGGGTTTTTCATACAGCTTACCCAGTGCGCTCATCAACCCCTCTATTGTCGTTTCTTTTGAGATATTGAAAGCCACCAACGAAGCCAGGCTCAGCCATATTGTTCCCAGAGCCTTTCTGTCAAGAACCTCCCATTCTTCGTCCTTCATAGATGCTGGCTGCTTTGCTCTTCCTCCCAATGGTAGGAATAGATCCTTTTGGTACAGATAGTCCTCCATTTGCATTTTCCATAACTAGAAGTTTTGGCCATTAAACTTCTCGACCTTAAACTTCCCTTCTTCTACCATTTCCCCCACTCGAACCAGAAACCCTATCTTCCTGCGAGTTTATCTGCCAAATAGACCTTTGGCTCTGATACCAATTGTTAGAAAAACAGGATCGCAGAGCAATAACAATAAACAGAAATGCAAATATAATCACACACACATTACAAGAGAGACACAGATATATCGTGGTTCACCCCAACTTGGGCTACGTCCACACTGAAGTTGCCAGTCCTTATTATTATTCCGTCCAGCAAAGTGAAGGGATACAACCTCCAGCACAGCCACTGCACTTCCTCTTCACTATCTCATAGTCTCTCTTCCTGATCTCAGAGATCTTTACAATGCATAAAACCTAATACATCTTGACCTAGCCGTATTACAATGTCTTTCTTTTATAGGGGAAATACAATGGGAAAATACCACGGGTTACCCAAAACCATGGGCTCGTAAACAACTGGCGAAAACAACCCCAAAATTTTTTCTTGGGGGCATTTCCCTCGAAGCCCCTTCTCGAGGGCTCTACCCCCAAACCCCCTTTCTAAGGGGCGCTGCCCCTGAACCCCCAACGGGGGCCCGCTGGCCCCCACGCCCCCCAGCCGGGGGTGTGGACACTCCCCCGGACCCCCTTAGGGTCGTGCTGTGATCATAACCAAAGCTGGGGTATGGACACGGCTGAATACTAATATCTCTGAATCTGGAGATCAGGCTCCACAACCAACACTTTGTCGCATTGGTCTAGATACATCATACATAGTGATGTCATTCCATAACTTTAGTAGCTCTTCAATAAGAGGTTCGATATATACATTCATATCTTTAACTTGGTACTTACCTGATTTATTTGAAGATATAAAATTTATAATTATTACAACCATTTAGATATATAAACCATACACAAGAGAAAAATAAAAAATATATATGTCACACTATGCAACAAATAATGACAAATGAGATGCCACTACATAAAAAAAGAGTTGTAGACACATACCTGGAATAATGATTGACAACATTATGTTCTCTCTCTTTATTGACAACCATGGAGGAATGTTATTATTGAAAAAAAAATAGGCCACACCGAGTAAATGGATATCATCTCGACAAGTGGATTGACACCATCTGCTGCCAAATAAATCCTAATATTACGAGGTTCTTCTTTAAAGTGAGGCCATTTTTCCTCCATATCTCTAAATGGAAACCCATCTGCAGGCATTCGAATAATGTCATCTTGACTTATGTTCCGTCCATGGTAATCCATAAATTACACTATGTTTTTGCACGTGAACAATCGTTGCAAACATGGAATAATGAGAATATAACGAAGAACCTAGCGAAGCACCCTTTTTGTTACTTGATCTGTTCGACATCTACTAATATGGAATTTTGGATATTATGTTTCAAATTCATGTTGATTATAATATATAACATGGTCATCAGGGCATGCATTAATTGCTTCATACTGCATTCCAATTTCTTTCATGATGGCAGGTAAATATCGATTTGTGCGAGGTAAAATATTTGATGGTGGCAACAAAAATTCAGCTATTAAGCTACAAAAAATTAAAATAAAAAACTAGTTAATAATATAATATATAAATAATTTCAATCAAACACATTTCATCCGTATTAATTTTACTTATGAATTAACAATAAAATTATTAGACGAACAATGATAACCTTTAGTTCGATCATATATATGTGATGGAATATATTATATACCTTAACATCTGTGTGACTGATGTGTTTGAAAGACCGTTCATAACCTTCAAGTTCATTATCAACAATATAGCAGAGAGAAGATTTGTGTTGGATCCCTCATAAAGGGGTTCGTATGCATTCTCAAGAAGAGGTATATCGTGAACAACATCAAAGTCATCATTTTCATCATCATCATCATCAACATCCATTCTAACATTAAATGTATCATGGATCAATGTATTTGTACCATCATCTTCAACTATGCTATCAGTATGATCATCTTCTTCAATATGATCATTAACTTGTTCTCCATTATTAATAGCTCCATGTTCCTCTAGTACTTGTTATGAAAGAACATCCTCAGGGAGATATGTCGTAGGAGGTCTTTCCTTTATAATTACAAGAAACCATCAATATATATTAGTTAATATAATAAATATTAAAATGATACATACATTTACAAAAACGATCAATATAAAGACATATATAATGCACTACCTACCAATGGACGATATTCATATCCCCCCTCAGCTTGTCCATGTTCTCTACAATGTTTTTTGGCTGTTGTGATCTTTATTCTTCTCCTTTTAAATCCCCTGCATTGACTACATGGAAAATAACATTTCCCATCACCCTTTCTTTTTATTCCATCCCACAATTTAGCAAGCAATTGTCGATTTTGTTCCCCTGCCAAGATCAAGAATATTGTTATGTGACATTTTCTCATAAAGAACTTGATTGAAGATTATTGATCTTAAAAAATCAATCTCCACACTTCACTATTTTTAATCAAAGTAACAATTGAAAAAATTGTGTATTTTTATACGAAAAACATTCCATGCAAATAATATAACTTCCGCAAACTGTCGCTTGTATATCCAACATGTCAGAATGTTTACAAAATTTATAGTTTCTAAAATTAAACTATCATAGGATATCCATAGATATTATTATAGTTACCATTATACTTTATACATCGCATATCTGATGATGCCCGTCGGTTATCTGACCAGAGTCATCGGATAACCGACAAGCGTTGGATATCCGACAATTACAAGTATCAATTTAAAAAAAATAAAGCAAAATTCGTAATTTTAAAGGTGAAATCCGATGACACAGACAGTTTCATCGGAATTCATCGCATTTTCTCGTCGGATTTTGGGTTCAAATTTAGTTGTTTTATATTTCCACTAGTATCAACCAACACCTCTAAATCCAGATGAGGACACATACACACAAAATAGGATGATCTCTATAAAACTAATTCTATTAGTTAAATGAATTATGTCTTTGTACCATTTTTGTTTTTCTTGGAATATATATATATATATATCTGTGTCTGTGTGTGTGTGTGTGTTGGGGGGGGGGTAATTTCACTTACAAGATTGTCACATATTCATTTGTTGCATGCTTGGGTTATGGGTTATGGAATTATCGAATTTTCCTCTAGACATGCTTAATACATGTTTAATAGATGATTTTCTATACTATACTGCTTCAAATCAATCATTTTTTAGGAAACTTAGAAGAACAAGAAAACGTTATTACTCCAAGATATTATTGATAAGGTCTCAAGCAATGTTGCAAAGGTAGTGACATCCACAATATTGCAAAGAAGGGATGTCCATAAATAGACAAGTAGGAGAGGTCATAACGAATAGTTACAACCATTGCCATGCAAATACTTCATTGAAACTTAGGTGGTTCTTAGATTTAAAATAGGACAAAATATAATGTAAACTTAATGTTCAAGTGAATTGTATCATTAATTCTTTTCAATTTTTCAATATTACTTCTCTATATATTTTTCTTACTAAGGGAATCGACAACTGGGTTGG